>CM073429.1:77447594-79847594 GCA_037114965.1 Monochamus alternatus
AACAATCTGTCCTTAAGCTATGTATCATTATTTATGACTCACCCTGTATATTAAAGTCTTAATCGATGTCATGATGACAGACTTAAATTATTTTACAGTAATTCCATACTTATTAATTATGAAACTATTTTCTCATTTAAAGCAATTGAGTCTAATCAAATAAAAACATTAAATTACATTTGAAAGTCTGTTCTGAATATTCTAAATCAATTTGCTTGGGTGTATTTTTGTATTTAAGGGGCTCTAATTAATGACATTTTCAGCTTCAGCTTGTAATTCATTTTAATTAGAGAAAAAAAGCAAGTCAAAACAGCGTATTTCTTTAAGGTTATATTTTAGGAAAGAGTTTCGTCCGAGTAATGTCTTTTTTATGCGAACATTGTTATTTTATTGAAAGAAGTTTCGCTTCATACCTGCAGTGATCCATCAAAAGCGATTTTTCGTTAGTTGTTATTAAAACAATTCCTTACAACACTTTTAACTAGAATTTGAAGGAAGATAAATCACTAACAAATTATAATTCTTTCAATTAAGAAATTTATAATAACCTGTTAAAATTTCAGTTTATTATTAGGGAAATATTTTATAAAATATCTTACGTATCTATTGTTTAATTTAAAGTTTTTAGATACCTACAAGATAGTAAGGCTGGGCAAAATCATTGAAGTTAGTTATAATATGTAAAACGATGACACGCAGTAATATAGTTAAAAATATTCTATCTTTCAGATCGAAAATTAACATGCCATTATAATGAAGTGTGACTCGACACATTAAACTTTTAATGCAATAACTAATGTCAAGTTGAGTATTTCTACAAATTGGTGATAATCACGAAGTGGCTGACATCTGTTGATAGATTTCGGAACTGCTATAGGGGTGAACAACAAATTACTTGCATAATAGAAGTGTAAAATTTTGTGCGCTTTTAAATATTTTTCTATAAGTTGTTATGTATAAATAGTACCAGAACGTTTTGAAAATAGTATAATTTTATCTTGAATGAAGATGCAGAATCTGCATAAGACAATTTGTAATAAGTCGGGTGTGGGAGCTAACAACAATCCAAGAAATCGGTTTTGTATGTATAGGTGTAGTGGACCTATTTTTATTAATTTTGCAAACTTTATTGAGATCGCACTATATTTAGTGTACGTATAAAAAGTCTACGAAAATGCAAAACATACGCAAGAATATTTGCATAAAACGTCGGTGCTGTTCCAAAAGTGCTCCTCTTACTGTACTTACTTCTGATATTCCCCTGCATAAATTTCCCGTAGATTCGAAATTCTGTAAGGAGTGGAAGCAAATATTCTCTTAGAGAATTTTATGCCAAGTCATTATAACAAGGTTATGTTATGAATTAATTAAGAATGTTTTTATCTGTATTACACATTACACTGCCAGTTTTCTCCCTTTAATAAAATAGATATTTCATGGGGTAGTCGAACTAAGGCAGACGGCTGTAAGCACAGATTTTTGACAACTTAAGGCTTATCACGTTCTACCCCAGGCAAAAATATATGCCTCGATTCGCCTTCTTTTAGAGGTCGCACACGAGCCCCCAAGTAGTTGAACCGAAGCATTATACCTGAATTTGAAAGGTTGGGGTTACGAACATACAAAGAATTCACGATATACAGGGTGTTCTAAAAGTCCATCAGGAAACTCCAGGAGTTGATTCTATGGATTAAAATAATAGCAGTATGTAATGTAATTTTTTCGAATTGTCAATTGTGTGCAAGTTACAGTTTGTAAAGTTATTTTTTTATTTTTCTTTTTAAATAACTTATTTAATTCAAGTTCGATTATTCTCTTATTTGGCACACCCACTAAGTAGATCAAGCTATATTGGACCAGTCAAAGAAAGGTTTTATTATGCGCCGCTAGAGGGCACTTTACCTAAAACTGGGAATTAATTTTATTCATAACTTTTTTCACTTACTAAACATCACAGAAATTTAAACATTATTGAAAAGAGGAACAATATCAGCAAAAATTATGTAATATTTATTCAAACCGATAAATGTAACCGTTTAGCAGGAAATCAATATTAAAGATTTATTAAATATAAATTTTTTAATAATTCGTTCTGTAATTAAGTTGCCATGCTTCAAATAAATGGCATTAGTAATTTTGGTGTTACAAAATGAAACAAAAATTGGTATAAGCAGATATTTTTCACCACAATATATTTTTTTCGGTATTGTAATATCATGTAACACCACCTCTTCTAAAACCAGCTTCGTCAGTAAATAAAATATTATTCATAAATTCATTATCCACATTATATTTTTCCACAATGCTATTATAGAGCCGTAAACGACACATTCCAAGCTAAAGAATGAGCAATACCCTCCTGAGGTGCAATTCTTCTTGTCCTTATAGCCGAATTTATATTTATTTCTATTGCATCTAGCACTCTGCAGTTCTCTTGGTTGTTGGTCTTCCTGAGCCATAATTATCATTTTTAAAAGAACTTTGCTGCCCCAGACGTCTATGAATGTTAACGAATGTTTGTGCATATGGAAATCTTCTATTAGGATATGCGTCTATGTAATTTCGACGAACTTGTCCTGTATGAATGTCCATAACAAAAATACATGTCACGGTATTCAATACCTACTTGAGCATTGCTGAGCCATTTTGTAAATTTTTATGGCGAAAAATCAAACTTATACCCGCTTTAAACAATTTTCATTGCAATTTGTAATACCAAAATAACTAATTACATTTATTTGAAGCATGGTAACTTGATTGATTACAGAAAGAATCATTAAAATTTAATTTTTAATAGTGATTTCCTGCTAAACAGTTATATTTATCAGTTTCAATAAAGAGTACATAATTTGGATTAAATAAGTTATTAAAAAAGAAAAATAAAAAAAATGAATTTTGACAAGTTATAACTTGCAAACAATTGACAATTCGAAAATATTTTTCATGACACACTCTTTTATTTTAATCCGTAGGATCACCTCCCAGAGTTTCCTGACTGACTTTCAGAACACCCTGTATATGCACTCTAGAAATTTGTTTTACATTAAGGTTTGATAGGTCCTAAAATACTTAAAAGCTTTACTTATTAAAAGCTTTATAATCTTTAGCGGCAATTGTAAACAAATTGTTATTCGCACCCTTACATCCGACATTTTGAATTTTACAGCTCTATCTAGCGGTTTATGAATTTCACGAATTTGTGAAGGGTCAAGTTTACCAACTGTAATGCTACAAAACAGACATTCATAAATGCTATCGTAACACCAGCGAATCCGCCAAAATTATCAATGTCTGATTTAAATTTAAAATACATCTAAAAACACCATCTCATAGTTACATAATTCCGTGACATTTGATTTATCGCCAGGTTGAGCATTGCGTCAATATAGAAATAAAATGGTTTTATGTGGTATTTGCAACAAAGTTCATGTTTTATGTTTTGCCACAGTATTTAAAAATAAATTACATTTAGAAGTTCTAAGTGATTTGTTTATGCATTTTAACGTTTATACATTTTAATGTTCTAAAGCCGTCAGTCTGTAAAATTCCTGGCTTCAAAGCAACTTACACAGAAAACTGATAGCTTTATATGTTCCTTGAAAATAGGAAAACAACTTACAAGTTGCAAAAATGAATAGTTCTAACAGAAAGTAATTATTTGAGAATACCGAAATTTTCATTAGTGGTATGCAAAAAGCATATATCATTATAACAGTAGAATTTTTCGCGTTGCACAATACTACGCACAGAAAGAAATGTATGTAAAATTATACCCAAATTATGACGTAGAGCATTTAGTAAATTAAAATGTTAATATTACTGGTGACACTGCTGACGACTAACCGTGACTGTTTGCTATACAGGGTGATTCAGAACTTATCTGAAAAACTTTGAAGATATGTGCACCCTTAAATAAGAAGTCAATATCACTATAAAGATTATAATAAAAGTCTAACAGATTTCGCATAAAAAATGTTTTAACATTATAAAGGAATACGTAGCTGGGCAACTGTACTTCAACTGCATCTGATATACAAATAAAGTAAACAAGTTTTTGCGCCTGTAGGGAGTGTCAACACGCCTACCTGGCGAACAGGGTTGGAGTGGGGATATGCTATCTAGGTGGTAAACTAGCGAGGTCAGTAATGTTTTATTTACCGTGGGATAGTCAATCTTTAAAATGTTCAAAGTAGCTCATGTGTACAGCAATGCTGATGCTAATGGACATGATTCTTATTTATGGTGAAGTTAGACAAAATGCATTGGTAGCTTCGCGCTTCTATGCTGATCGATTTTCCGATCGACGCACGCCAAGTCTTGATACTTTTACGGCAGTGCTGCAATATGGACGTGATACTGGTAATTTACGTGCAAATCGTGAACGAGAACGTGGCCACGGGTGACCACAACGTATTTTAGCAGCTAAAGTGTTTAAATGTGGTTCGTGAAAATTAGCGAATCAGTACAGGCAGATTGCCTGTAGTATACCAGTCAACAGTGTGGCGCTTACTACACGAAGCTCAGTTATACCTATATGATCCCGTGTGTTAAAGCACTGTTACCGGCGGATTATCAATTACGAGTTAGGTTTTGTGAGAGGTTGCAGATGTTCGAAATTATCTCTATTAAGTACACGGAGTATGGTGGATTGGACGGTGTCGGTGGCCTCTGCGGTTTCCCTATTTAAACTCTCTTGAGGGGGCCATTTAAAAAATGCGCGAGCGTATAGTTTGCGATTACAGGAACAGTAACCAGGAGGTTTGATACGGCACAATTGGATAAGGACATTGGGTCGGAACAGTAAGACTAATTTTTTTTTATAGATTTCCTGTTTCTAATAGTGATCAAGTACCGCAATTCTTCTTCAAAATTAGTACAACAAAATTTGGTTCATTTTAAAGACACTTTAGGTTCATTTTAAAGTAAAAACGTAGTAAATCTTTTTTGCGCCTGTGTAGATTCAATTACATTGTCACTCCATTACAGTAGACCAGATTAAATATTTTTAAACAGTTTTCAGAAAGCTTGCTTTACCATATTTGTACATATATGTTCCCCAAATTGAATTTTCGGATAAGTAAGAATGATAGATAAGATCTGAATCAACCTGTATGCTTTTCAGGAGCAATTCAATGCTGGTCGAGGCATTAGAGTAGTGGTTTCCTGAAAGTTTCTACTCAAAATAATCTCAGTGTCATTCTTAGTTTCTCATTTTTTTTATTCTTTTTCAAAAACATATTTGTCTCTATGGGTGGTATTAGGTGTTGTAATTTCCTCCAGAAGACAAGTTTCGAGGATTTTGAAATGCTCCGAAGCCGCAGTTGATTAAGTACCAAGACGCTGATTTCACTTTCAAAAGACCAGACAGTTCCCAAAAATAACAGCATCTGTCCAATAATACCTACAGACAAAACGAACGCACTGTGTCAACGGTCCGGAATTGTACTGACCTAAATTCGAGAAAACCACAACTCTTACAGTTAACATGATTGCCTATATTAAAGACGGCAGACAATAATATGATGTTTATATATTAATTTGGTAGCTACAGACAATAAGGGGCTTTATTAATAAAAACAATAAGGAATAAATTAATTATCGTAGTAGGCCCACGAAAACAAAACACCGAACAATGCTGAACTTAATTGCCCCCGAACAATACCTTTGTTGGCGACGAGGACGAAATAAGATTAACAAGTCAATAATACTGCTAAAATAAACTCGGAATATTTTAAAAATACATGATTGATGGACGTAGGCTGCAGACGCAGCTTTTCGATGATGCGCGCTGCGTCGCCCGAAGCAATATATTCGAACGGATTTAATTTGTCACAATGGCACAGGTGCAAAAATACATTTTATATAAGTGACACACAATGATCGTGACTCATTCCGCATAAATTTGAAGCATATGGTGGAACGGCTTTCTATTCTTCTCCCTTTTATGTACATCTTGGTTTGGATCGAGATAAATCAATTTAACCTCGTTAATAGAGTACCTACTTGGGCTCATTGCAATAGATTTCCGACCTCGGAGTCTGTCATCTTGGCCTTGCATAATGTAAAAATGATGTTACAATACTAAAGAGATATTTTCGTTATATACAGGGTTAACCTTAAATAAGTACAAATATTTTAACCAGCAGTACAGTTTACTGTGTAGAACACATACACAATAGTTTTTTACAACAAAATCAGGAATACAAAAGTCAAATTTTAAATAAATTTCGTGATTCGAAAACTTGTTGAGGACTGCTGATCCGACTCCGATACTAATATTTTTAAGAGTCAAGGTGAATGAGAATTCCACAGCGTTGCCAGTGTTACACTAATGCCTTCGAATAGGCTTCAAAAATGTTAACTAGAATTTTTAGACATGTCAAAGAATGATAAAAATATGTTAATTTATGCCATATTCTCCTCTTTGCCATTCCTATACCTCACTAATAAATTGAAAATATGAACCACATTCTCTTCTCACAATCATAGTTCATCACAATCAAGAATCTGGTTATTTATTAGTACACTCCAACTGATTTATCACATTATGTTATTGTTATCACTATCATTGATTATCACTACTTAACAAATATGCTTTTTTATATATTTTTAGGTATTAACAATATTATGTGAAACTAACTACTCTGCGGACAAAAACCCCGACCAGCGTTGAATTACGCCATAATATCTACTCATATATTCTTTATTATTAGCTTTTGTGACATTTTTTACTGTATTAGAAGGGTATTTTAGCTAATATAAATCAAATCTCCTACAATTCCTATCAATAAGTCATTTCACGAAAAATATTAATTAAATACACAAGACACTTTAGAGAAAAACACTGACCGTGAAAATAATATCATTTAAATGCATTGTATACGTTAATGCTGCAACTCTTAAAACAGATGCGTTAAGCAGTGCATTACTTAAATTAACCATTAGCTTAGTTCGGTTTCAGAAGATGCGAAAGTATCTCATATTAACTTTCAATTTATATATTTATACAGTATGCGCCAAAAGTATGGAATAAATTCAATGAAAACGAAACAATTATTTTTTGGGAAAAATCCTCGAAAAGGTCGATTTTTAATTTAAAAAATACATATTTTAGCGTAAAATGCGATTTTCAAATGTCATTTGTTTTCGAGTAATGACGTCATCGATTTTTTTTTAAATGGCAACACCATATTTTTTTCCTTGATTCTGAAAGAAGAAGAACTATGGAATTCGAAAAACTAAACTTGATAACGTTTTTGCTTTATTTTAATTGATTTACGTTTTCTAACATTCAATCGTCATTTACTCGAAAACTTTCCTATGTAAGAGGGCAAAATTTTAGTACTGTCTGATAGAGAATTAAACGATCTTTCAGAATCAAGGAAAAAATATGGTGTTGCCATTTAAAAAAAATCGATGACGTCATTACTCGAAAACAAATGACATTTGAAAATCGCATTTTACGCTAAAATATGTATTTTTTAAATTAAAAATCGACCTGTTCCAGGATTTTCCCAAAAAATAATTGTTTCGTTTTTATTCCATACTTTTGGCGCATACTGTATATATACGTATATTGAAATTATCAAATCCCTTGTCACAAATACTACATGTTTTCTTTCCAATTGCCTTTGCCACAGCTTATTCCTTTGCCCTGGACTACTGCACCGGTATCAACATAATTAATCTCTATCAATCTTAGAGGATGGGGCTGGTCCGAGACAATTCGCCTACTGCTCATGGCACCTACCTGTTACCTGTGCCTACGGCACCAAATATTTTACTTTGCCTTCTCTTGATATTGAATGCATACATCAAGCTAGTTATTATTCCATGTTTTGTGTGTATTTTTAAAATCTGGTTCACCCAGTATGAAATGGTTAGCACTGACACGTTGTTTGAGGTTATGTGGCGAAAATTTACTCTAAGATGTGTGAAAATCATTAAGCAAAGTAACTTCCTAAATACTTTAATTGATAGTATCGAACTTGCGGACACTCATATTTTAATCGTTTATGATAATTTTACTTTACTTATTGATAAAAACAAGTTTCTTTTTTAAATTAGGCATAACGGTAAAAATAGAATTTACGTTAAAAAATTATTTATCTTACACACGATATGGCACCCTCGCAAATCATATGGTTTATTTTATTAGGTTACGTCAGTGGTTTATCTAGTCAGTGGTCCTCAAAATGTGGGTATTTTAAAAAAAAAATAATATCCGTAAATATTTGAAATTTTTAAAAACGACTTTCACTAGTCTCATCTATGTATATGACGAACTACACCTGCAGTTAAAATATTTGTACTTATTTAAGGTTCACCTTGTATATTGTTTATAATAATCAAATAATGCTTTCATAACTAAAGTACTCTTCCAGAAACAGCAAATCTCAATATTGCGCTAAACTGAGTTAGTTGATATTTTTTCGAAACTCCATATATTTTTTTTCACCTCTGACAGGCTGATAAATAAAACTAGTAGGTATGCGGAATGGCTTAATCTTGTCATTTCCAACGTTTTCTATGAAAATCATTACAGTTCAAATGATCTCTGTTTTTATTTTTTTATTTTCATTCACTTTTCTCCACTTGTAACGGACTAACAAATCAAATATGAAGGTGCAATCACTTAATCTTCTTATTTCCAATAATTTGTACAAAAATAATTAGTGGTGAGAACATATATGTTCCTACATTTCTTTCAATTTTTATCTCCTACAACAGTCCCTAGTTTCTAATTATAGTGAGTAATACTAGGGATTTTAATTTATTGTTTTCAACAATCCTATATTAAAATTGTTTCACATCATTAATGAAGCAGAGCCTTTCTGAAAACAACGCCAAATAGAGAAAAATTATAACTTTTGTCCATAGTACGGGGTTCTCAGTAATTCCAAGCTTCTACTTGTTTTACTGTTGGGTTTAATATGTAAATTCATAATGGAGAAATGGCATGATCTTTCCAAATACATACAGAAGAGAGAATGGTAAAAACGGTATTTAAAAATTTTATTTAGGTCACACCTCCACCTAACAATCGCCGCCACAGCTTAGACCTGTGACGTCAGACGCCGTTCGCATGTGTATACCTAATACCTAAATACAGCAGTGTGCTTCAGTTCATATCTGTATATGGTTTACATGCTTTCGGGCAACGCAGTACATACGTTTAGAAGTGTTAATTTGTAATTTGTGATATTTTTAGGTGTTATTGTGTTAAATAAACAACGGTATCGAATAAAGTAAAAAATAGACTTGTAAAATGGGCACAGAAAGTGCATCTCACCGGGCAGAAGTATTGCATTATGCCATTATGTACGCCTACAGCATACAGCGCCTAATAAAACATATTTCGCTGTGCTAAAAAAATGAAAAGAGAAACGTAGTGTAGGGCGATGAAGCACGACGAAAGGAAGCATGTAACTCATTGTTGGTTTGTGAAGACCATTTTAATGTAAGTTTAATTGGAATAACAGGTAGGTTTAAGTTTATCGAAAAAATTAAAAAGTTGTAAAGAATCAACTTTTCTATTAAGGTATTAGAATGTATACAGAACGTTTAGAAAATCAATGGTAAACTTACATTTTTTTCATTTATTGTATTCAGCGCTTCATTCCGATTCCAAATAACATGTTCTGTGTTTGTTGCTGCCATTTATTTATGTAGAATGTTAATTGAGGCAATTTTTAAATTTTGCTATTTGACTTCACTACATTAAATTACCAGTTTTATTCTGAAAACATAAACAAAAGTAATAAATAAGATTTTTTTATGTTTAAAGAGAAATGTAATCAGTATTAAATAGCAACAAAACTTATTAATTTAAAAAAATTAATAAATTTTAAATATGATTATACATTACTTTTACTTATTATTTTCCAAATTAAAACACGTAGTTTAATGTGAAATCAGATGGCATAATTTTATAAACACCCCACGACCTACAAATGTCACAAAAACGCAAGAATACAATAAACAAATGTCTGTTTACATCACCAATACCGTAACCTTCACCTGTATCCACGGAAAGAAACCGCGCTGAACGGCGTGTAACGTAACACCAATGAGATCGCGTTTTGGGCCATGTGGTTTTGTTTATATTCTATGGCAATTTATTAATGTTAATATTTTAATTATTTTGTGGTTATTGCCGCCAGACACATGTTCTGACCTTTCAATATGTCTGGAAGATACCCTATAGTACTGTTCGAACCAACATAAAATTCATGCAACTTCCCCATGTATTTGGTATATATTTATAATATTCCTATTTGTTTTTTTTTTATAACTGGTCGGTTAAAATGCGTTTTGTATTTCCTAAAAATAATGCTAAGGAGGAATGAAACACTCACCGGCCTCAAAGTTCTCCTTCAGCCTCCTCCATTGCCTAGCCTGGTGCAAGGAATAGAGGGTGATTACTAGAAAAAACAATATACACGCGAATACTGCCGAGGTGAGCGCCACCGCCTGCCAGTCCCACACAAGAGTTTCTGCACTCGAAAAGGGAGCCTCCGAACTGGCCACTTCCAAGGCTACAACTGGCTGCTCCTTGACGATGTCGCTCCCATACCTCCATACCACGTCGTCGTTGTGCTCCCTGCGCTGGTGGTGTTTGTTGTTGTGCTTGTGTCTGTGGGGGTTGCCGGTGTCCATGGTCTTAAGTAACTTGCTGATCGGCCCGCAGTGGGTGTCCCTGTGGAACTCACAAGGTCTCAGGACGACCGTGCCGTTCTTGCAGTCCGTGCAGTTCATGCATTCTTGCAGTTTGGAGTTTAAGTATTGTCCGTCGGGGCAAATCGAGGCCGATGCTAGGTACGCGAGACTCGAGAATACAAGGAAGGATGTGTAGGCTGACACCATCACCTGAAACAACAACATAATAATAATTTATGATTTTTATGTCCCTACAGTTTAGAAGCCGATTTTTTTATATAAAATTTTTAATTTAGTGATACTAATCAAGTAATTTTATATTAATAGTGATTTTGGCTTCGGCTTCTGACCGATTCAACCGTACTACCAACAGTGGCGTCGCTCTCACAGAGCTTAGCCTGAGAACAACAAGGACAAGTCAAAGATTCCCAGCTAAGGCTACACTGATAAAAATGGGTGGAGATTTCCATGTTTTGTTAAGCTCTTTTTACATAATATTTACTTGTAATTTTTAATTTACATTATGTATTATGGAAAAATCAAGTATCTATGTGTGTTTTACGTAATAAAATTAGGAAATTTCAGGGATAATGTGGTAATACAATATACTGCATTGGAACTATTTGCTTTTCCTGAATTTGTTGCGAAATTTTACAAAATTCTTCATGTGATTTCTGTTGCACATGAGCAGAAGCACATCAATCTAACCTTATGCAGTATTTTCAGCGATAATATTCAGCATATTTTCTAATGCGAATGAAATATATTGAAATACATTTTTAGATGATGGGTGAACAATAAACTTTTAGAGAAAAGAATAGATAATTCACATTTAGAGGATAGATGTACAAATTCCACTAAAAGAATTCCTGCACAGAAGTTATTTCTGCTCTTTACAATACCTTCTTAACTATTTAGAAATAAAAATGAAGCTCGCATATTGCATTTGTTATTGAATTTTAATAATAAAATCTAATGTATTTCTATTAATTCGTTAGTAAGAGACATCCACATGCATATTATATTGATTCACTTAAACCTGTATTTCTGTACATTTAACAAAAAACTTTTTCCATGTCGTAAAAAGTTTTCCCTATTTTCAACTTCATCGTTGACACACGCTATTTATATGGCTACAAAAATAATATTAATAGATTTTTAAATTCCTGAATAATTAAACAAAATGAGAGATATTTAAACTGATTGATGAACTCTTTGGTATATAGACATTTATAGACCTACATTTTTTAACATATGCATATAATAATATTCATTATTTAAATTTTTTACACACTGATATTCAGTAATATATGTGAAATAATGTTAGCTACTGAACATTTTTCTCTAAACATATTTTTCAATTGTAGTTATAGATGTAAGTATATACAGGGTATCTGTGAAAGGTTGGGAAATCTCGGAGCTGGAGATACTGGTGACCAAAAAAAGTCGATTGAGCCAAATATGCCTTATCAGAATGTTACTGATTTCAAAAATACAAGACGTTCAGTGTTAAAATTTTATTTTGAAATATCTCAATAACTTTAAAACCTGTCGGAGTATTAAAAAAAAATTGGCACAATTATGTTTTTTGGCACGGCACATAAGAATTTTTAAGTAATTTTAACGTCACTATTAGAGAACGCCATTTATGGCACAGTATGTTTATTTCTGTAATATTACAATGTACTTTCATTTACAAAATTATTATACAATTTTATATAACTTTACGTTGGTCACAAATTGCCAACGTAAAGTTATGTGAAATTACAGACAAATTATCAGTGCAGAATTTTAACATTAATTCTGTTTCTGGCAGCGACCAGTTAGGTACCTTGGTCAGGGCATAACAACCCGAAAAATCACAGTAGATCAAATAACTAATCTTCTGACAAAAAAGTAGGTTCGGCTGAAGTGTTTCAGTAAATTTGATGGCCCGAAAACAAGACAGATTTTTCCTTATCTTTAACTCCCATATGTTTAAAGCTTTCTGCACAAATTGGTATTATCATGGATTGAGGTTGCTACTACACAAGATCATAAGAAAAAAGTCAACTTGATAGTTATTTATAAAATATCATATCAAAAATAGGTAGCATTTTCGGAAAAACTATCTTTATCTTAAAATTAGCCAAATCGGCGCGCATATTTCTTGCATCTCGCATATGTCGATGTTCGATGAGAAATAGAAAATGTTTCCGAAAAAACGCGGAAAAACCCCTTTCATACCTATATATTGCACATTGATACTTGAAAATTTATAATGGCATTTCTTGTATTATATAATGAAATTTTGGCATCATTTATATAAATCATCATCTGTTTTCAGGGAGATAAATTTATCGGAAAAGCCTCAGAATAATAACACCAGGACCGACAATATCCGGTCATACATTTTACTCCTGGAACAATTCAATTTCCTGAGAAAAATCTCTTCCGATAAAAAGTTATTCTTAGAAAATTACTTTGTATCATTTGGGTCCTCACATGCACCGATTTAAACGAATGTCGATTGTCCAATTTTAAAAGTATAAATAAACTAATTATTTTGAAATCGGCAATAGTTTTAACAGAAAAAAATACTTCCCTTTTAAGTGAATATTAAATATTTTTCGACTGCAAAATGAAAAAAAAAATATGTTTTTGCATGCCAAATTTCTCTTCAAATGTTGATAAAATTTAGTGGTCAGGTCATCTAAATAAAATGGAAAGTCTTAGTCTAATTTTCTTCAATCAAGAATACTATTATTATTGATTCAAGAATACAATTGCGCTTGTACCTATAATATCATAATTGGAAAAACTAATTATCGTTATTCAATCTTAAAAGTATTTACTTATTTAAATATGAGAATGAAATTTAATTTAGTATAATATTTCTTAGTTGTTGTTGCCTTATTCATGTGAGTTGATAAATTGTTTCAAGCCACATCACTCACATGTAAATTATTTACAAGGCCTACCTTACAAAAGCAGAAGCAGTGGAAAATGTGTCAAGATTATTAAGGGTGCTGTGTGAAACGCAGAAAAGGCACTGCTTTGCTTTACTCAATCTAAAGTCCCTACTCCAAACTTTATGAAAATATAATGGAAAAATTCTTAATAAAGCGAAAATTTACATAAAGTTGGGAATCAGTTATTTAAAACAATTGTCGTCTCTTTTTCAATATACAAACCTTAATTTGGGACTTGTCTGTTCAGCTATAACTTTCTTGTGTTAAAGCTATGAAGTTGGTTAAATTAGCAGAGTTCTCCACTGCTGATCTTATTCATTGGATTATGGAAACAAGAAAGGAGTATAATCAAAATACTGACTTCAAGAATGTAGAACATTGAATTGAAATAAGAAATGTCTCAAAAATTACTCCCTTGACTATACATAATTCCGCTCTCAAAATACATTTCTTCTGGATAATGTTTATTAATGCTAATCGATACTAATATCTGGTTATCATGGTGGTCATTCCCTTTTTGTATTAAGTAGTTAATTTAAAGTATATATAGGGTTTAAAACATACTGTTAAATTGTTTCACACATAATATCGCTTGTTATATAAAAAATTGTAGGGTAGCTGTCTTAGAGAGAAGAAAATAGAATGTCTATATCAAGTGACCTTATTTCCTTATTTCAAATAGAACACCCTACATATTATTGTATTTTTGGAAAGGGCATGAAATTTTGTGCCGTTTTGGAATATTTGACATTTTTGCGCATTTAATTTTTGGTATACCATAAAATTTTGTTTGCTTCAAGTAGTTGTACAAAATTAAATTGGAATATTTTGCTATTATTATATAGGTATAGCCAGATATATGTTTTTTTTTCATTATTAGGCGGAATTGAGCGCAAAATCTTATTTTATTGATAACTACCTTTTTATGGAATTATTTATTAATTTCATGTGGAACATTTTTAGAATTAATTAGAATGAGCTTAATGCCTTTAAAGTAAAGTCTATATATTGACTACTTAAGAATTGGCATCCGAGTTTTTCATTGTTATCTTAGATGCCACATTTTTCCTTCTAAGAACTGCCTAGCTACATTCTACATGTTAGGTGTGCTGCAAGTTTCTCAGACCTTTTAACATATCACCATAAATTCTGCAATACAATGGCAACCTTTTATGGAGATTACCGAGTTGAGAATCGTATGTTGTTCGGTGCTTGCTATAAAACAGAAAACACTTTCCATAGGAGTGTTTCAGCTGGGGAATTCAACGCGATTCGTTCATTCAAACGGAAAGCATCGCCAGGGACTGCCTTTAATTGTGCAGTGTTTCGCCAATTTCCCGCAGGAAAAGCGGTTCATTTTGTCTTTTTTTTTCAGTACTAGTTTGTAAATAGAAATAATTCTAGGATAACCCTTATGCAATATTTTCTTTATTCGTAATTGTTGTTTACTTATTGAGCTGAAGATATCTGACCCCGATGACATCTTCGTATCCTATTTCCAGAATTTCAACTGTCGAATTAGAAATTTGATACCTTCATTTATTAACTGTCACATTCAGTAATATCAACCTTTAACTTTAAAATTATCATATTTCCGATTTGACTGCTAAGTATATCTTGAAATTCGGGTAGTATTTCTCATAATATTGTTATGAATATTGCACCCTTGGCAATAATTCAGTAGACAAATTAGCAAGTTATAGACAAATGACATATATCTTTACTTATTTTTTTTTCCATAAAGTTGCCATCGTCTCGATACTTTTGTTGTCTTTTCCAACGTTATTTAAAAACTATTGTATTGTGTTGTATTTAAAAAAAATGTTTTCTACTTTGGACGTCATTGTCACCATGGAAAAAATAAAAAGTTCTGTAAATATATTGCACTTAAGGGAACACCACTAACTACTATTTGTGTGTGTGTGTCATCAATACAATTTTAATGAATAAAATAGAAATGAAAATGCACCTTTAGCTTTCTGGTGCTATTGCAGGATCGCAATTTCATTTCAGCAAATTGAATCAATTATATAGAGGTGGTATCTGTCTCTCTGGCAGTTTCTTCATTATTTGTCTTGAATTCCTGCGTCCGTATGATTAATTTAGTACCTACCACTTAAGCGTTCCTATTTCTATAGAGCATTGCAACATTTTTATGCTTCAGCAGGTTTTTTAGCATAGTCACTAGTTACAGTTCTATTTTTTTTCAAATTTGTTCAATCCAAGACTGTTTAAAATGTGAATGTAGAAATTATGTTCTTTGCTTTGTATTAGCGTTTTTGCGGTAGCGTTGACATTAGTTTTTCAAGTGTCAACAATGACATGTATAGCAACTCGGAAGTTGATGGATGTAGTTTTAATTTATGGCGAAGTAAAACAAAATGCTTTAGCAGCACATTTTAGAGATTGTTGAAGATAATTCCTGTATAAGTACCAAATCGTTCAACAAGTACAAGGAATGTCCCAATCAACAGTGTGGCGTATCATACACGAGGCTTGATGGTGAATGGTTGCTGCAGCAAAATGGTCAAAATCCCAAATTTACAGCGGACGTGTTAACTAGATGAAGCTATTTTTACACAGAATGGAATGTATAATATTCATAATACTCATGCGATTCAACGGAATCATTTCCATCAATGCTTTTCCTTAAATGTTTGGGCAGGGATTATCGATGAAAAAAAGAATCATTGTGTACATTAAAAAATTTGAATAAGTTTTGAATCACCCTGCATAGGCAGACATTGTATTGCAGTAATTTTAGTTAGCCATCTGTTATAATCGACTTTGCGGTTTTGTTTAGCAACAACAGATAATAGTTCCAAGTAAATCTTAAGTTTCTTCTTGGTAAATTCCTGAAGTGATCTTTCTAATGTATGTAAAGAAATTAAAATACTCTATAAAGAAAAATTGCCAATGTCATCACCCATATTTCATGTATAACGATATTGTTATTAAATAAATGTATTCTAACTGAACTAATTTTGCGTATTGGTTAAATGTTTCACCAAAAGCGCTAGATCTCCGAGAAAGAAAATAAAAAATTGAGTTTTTACTAGGAAAATGTTTACTCATCTGTCACTTCGAGATTCAAATATAACTCGGGCTTTAATATAAAAGCAAAAGCCATGTCAGAAGCCCGACCAATTAATATCCCTAATTATGAGACGACAGACACTATCTGACAAGGAAAAATACGTGCTGTCGGATAAGTGTCTGAATTATTTATGACTGATATAAATATTGCGGTTATTAAACGGCCAGGGTTCCGAGGGGTCTAAATCAATATTGTCTTAATTATCCGGGGATATTTACTCGGATCATTCTCCGTGTTTGGCCTTCATTTGTCTGGCGTGAAATAGTTGAATGTTTTTTCTATTGTCGTCTATTTAAACACATCTGTTCCCGTGTCAGCCTTGAATAAAATGCTGCACTAAAGGATATTTTTTAATACCGGCGGGGTTTAGAAGTCTTTGGGTCATCGTAGGTTTGTTTCTCCGAGTTTACAAATACTGAATAAATTAACCTGCGCACTTTTTCGTTTGTATTTCTTTAAAACGCGGGATTATTCGCTTCGAATGTGGCTCCGTAGGGTGAGAATATTCGAGCAATTCGGTTTGTTTTCTTTATAAGCTGGTTTTAGGGTGTTGCCATAGGACGCTAACATAAATAGTAGAATAACTGTATCAGATTATGGCTGACAAAAATATAGGTAGGGTGGAAAATGAACATGTTTGGTTTCATCGTATGTACATAGTATTGTACCAAATTCTTTTAAAATTAAAGGACATAAGATAAATCAGTTTGATAAATCTATATTCTTATTTGTACATTGATGTTGACATTTAACCAAAATAATGGTAATGGACTTAACCATGACACTGAAGGAGAAGGTGAACAACTATTTTTATCTGAATGCTCATACAAAATTGTATAAAGAATATACCTACAAGGCGTTAGAGATTTGACTGTCATATAAACAAAACATAACATGGGTACTAATTCAACCGTTTTCGAGAAAAAAATCAAAATATCTTGATCTGTTATTTTCTTTTAGTTAGATCTTTCTTCTTAATTAAGTATACAAGTACATCGAATTTTATTGATTAAGATATTTTGACAAATGTAGTAAACATTGCTTTTTATGACATTCTATGCAGAAAATTACGGAGAAATTCCTAAATTAACTGAACTTTTGCAAATCTAGAGGGTTCAGATCAGGCGATCTTGGAGGCCATAAAACAGGTCCGGCCTAGATTTCTTTGTTTAGGAATATTTGAAGACATTAGTGTATGGTACTCCTGTAAATAGCCTGAAAGAGCTGCAGCTACGGATTAATCAAAAGTGTCAAGAAATCCAAACCAAGTAGGGTGTTTTCGAAAGAGTTCGAATATCGTTGAGACGAAGATGTCGTGCCTGCTTGGAAAAGGACGGAGGGCACTTTAAACATCCTCTGTAACTTTGTTTTTTGTTTGTTAAAAGCTTCCTTTGTCGGTTTATTCCTAATAAAATAAAATGTTTGAAAAACGAATAGTAGTCCATATCTCCGTAACCGTTACTTTGTGAACCCATGTTTATTAAGACTTTTCTGCTTATTTTGGTTCGTACTATTCCTTAAATATTTTACACTCTTTTTTTAACACCCTGTATTTTATGTGCCGCTCAATCGTAATTTAATAGAAATTATTTTATGTGTTTGCGTTAAATTAGTTTAGTCTTTCTGGATCTTTGTGTATATTATAGGTGTAACGGTAACGGTAAATGATATTTTGGGTTAGCTAAAACCGTTATAATATTTTCCAACTCTGATGTTGATGTAAAATTATATAGATTAGCTAATTCATGAAAATTAAAAGCAAAGCTAAGATCATTGGCCAATTAATATTTCAGAGCTGCAGATTTATTCAAGACATTAAGGGGGCGTGTTTAATAAAAGTTTATTATTCCCTGGCTTAATTAACAATTAAGCCAAGTTTGTTCCACTTGTTAAGAAAATTGGTCATATAAACTTTACGATCTTATTTTTGTAATAAGTTTGTTTAAAATACAAACTTCCAAGAACTGATTTAATGACTTCTCATTAATACTTAACTATAATACTTTCATATAAAACAAATTTACAGATGATAGTATTATTAATTCTGTTTTCGGTTTTTATGAAGTAATGAAGCAAAGAATAAAGATACTCAAACAATTTTTTGTGTGCCTAATATATTAATGGCGTTTAATAATAATAATACTCGTATATATCTATCCCTCACTCTAATCTCGAGGATTAGACCAGAGTCGGGAGAGTAGTGCGGGACATGGGCTGGCATATTATTATTATTAAGCAGGCCGCATTTGCACCTAGGAACGATTTACGTTGGTAGGCCCTAGCTACCATTCAGTGCAGAAATGAGGGAAACCTGGCCACCTCATTAATTAGTGGGATGGTCAAACACCAACTGGTATCAATCTCACATCCAAGCCAATGTTCTTCCACCCTTCTATACCCGCAGATGGGGTGACAATCCTCTCCACAAATATATCTGATATAAGGTCTACCGGGCGTAGGATTCGAACCTGTTGCCAAACACAATCCAAGCACTGACGGCTTCAAACCGCTCGACCACCGATGCACGCTTGGGATGATCGTAGCTACTTTAGTACTGAGGCTTTCAACTTTCCAATTTTCACAAATGTTGAGGTGTATAAGAAAAGGCAATAGTCACTAGCTAAGTCTATAGATTTGTTAATAACAGGAGATTGAAGCAATCAGATAACGTTATTTTACTTATTAATCTGGATGACTAGAATGTTCCTCACGGAGATTCAGTTCCAACAGTTGCCATATTTTTATTTATATAGCAATTTGCAGATTTACATTAGTGCTTGGCAAAAATTTATTAATGAATCTAGTATAAAGTCCATATGGTAATATATTGTTATTATAATTTTAATATAATTATACTAACACTTATTTGCAATGTAATATATGGTTTATTAAATATACAGGGTAAGGCAGAAGTAATGCAATATGGCTGTAACTTGTTAACTATTATTTTTTCAAAAAATCTGCCAAAAAAAAGTTGCTAGCCAAACAAATACATACGTCACATTTTTGTGACCTTGAATTTATATTACGCAATCAGGTGTTTTTTGCCTTTTTTGGAATCGTCGGTTCTTTTTGCTTCTATTGGCATAAAGTGGTATCTATGTAGGGTAAATTACTAAATTTTTGAGAAAAATAATTAGGTGGTCATATTCAGAGACAGTATTAATTTTGACACGTAGATGCATGGTAGTAGGTGTTTTCTAATTTCATAAATTTTATTAATAATAACTAGGTATCATCATCATTATGGTTCGCTATTCTGAAAAAGAAAAGATATAAATCTTGACAATGGTAGGGTAGAGTCGGGTGACAGAAACCGAGTGTTTAATAGTCAATGGACATCACTGTGAATATTTATTAAATTAATTTTCTCACATAAATCAAATAAATTTAATTATAATTTTTTTCAATATACCAAAATAAGACATTGGTTGCCATTTCTGCTCTGCGCAATGATGTAATACAAATTTAAGGTCACATAAATGTGAAGTATTTGTTGTCTGGCATATTTTTTTCGAAAAGTTAATAGTTAACAAGTATTTATGGCCATATTGCATTATTTCTTCTTCACTTTGTATTTATTTCTTTATCATTCCATTATAACAAAACATGAACAAAATGTAGAAGTTTGGCAATGCTGCTTATTGTTTTACGCACATCTTCATTGATACATCAGTGTCGCCACAGCAGGGGTATTACGATCAATAAACAAAACTATATCCTCAGTTTTATTCATAACTTTTATCGTTTTTTGTATAAATTACTAGTTACTATTATCTTAATGATTCACGTTATCTAAAAATTATGTAGTTAAGGAAAAGTATTTAAAATAAAACTTGATTAACAAGTACCTAATGCATGTAGGAAGTAAGTAACTCTCAGAAATCGTAAATACCGTCGCTTATTTATCACTAAATGTTTGAAAACCAGTTCTAAATAAGTATTTATTGACGAAAAACAATAATGTTCTTAGAAAAAAATTCCGTAATACTTTCCAAGTGATAATAGCTCAATATTTTAATATTCATCTGCTTACCCGCATATTATGCCTGCACGGACCAGCATAACGCGGATCTGCAAACCTGCACGACTTTGCACACTTGTCCAGCATGGACCAGCAACTGTTTGTGCAAGTTCTGTGTGTGGCAGATGTTTTGAAATAGTGGTTGAGTGTATATCTCCGACACACAAGATTTCGCAGAGCAGTTTCATCTAACAAAAGACTTGCGGTTTGTTTAAGGTTAATAAATAGAGGTCGTTGATAAGCGAGAGTGCCCAACAGTTCCACGACATATCTACAACTTGAAATCAATCTCTGATTTTTCTGGGAACAGACCTTACATAGAACTAGCGCGGCCAGGCATAGAAATTACAGGTCACAGATAGGTGACGGTACGTGTTAGTATAGGTCTAGTGTGCGATGCTCCATTATAAATAAGGATACCTTCATGAATAGGTTTTGCAGGTCCATGCAGGCATTATGTGCGCAATCTTCTAGTGAATCTATCAGTAAAAAAAATTTAATGGCATCCATCAGAATAAATATACGGAAATATATGTATATATATTTTTTTGTTTTGAGAAGGATATTAACTTGATAGCCTAGTCGGGCGATCTAAAAATTAAAAAAAAACTTTTCATCTAACAGAATACGAGTATCTACCTATATCTAAGGAAACAAACAATGCTGAATTCGCAGTATTGGTGCAGGTTGAAGTTTGCTTTGCAAAGAACAATAATTACTTTTCTCTCTTTGTTATCTCTTATAAAGAAAGCACAATAAACGATCGTTTCCTATGAAATCGGCTTTTCACAGAATCGTTTATTTATACTTCGTGTTGATATTGACAGTACCTGGATCATGTAATTAATAATAGTGGCCGTGTTGATAAATTATATCAGACGCGAAAAGCGTGTTTTTTATATAGGTAAGTAAATATAATAAATTGTACAGTGTGTGTATATTAACTTTATAATACATATTGAACCGCAATGTTTACTATGTACATAAATTTTTAATCCTTGAATACGTGTGAAAATAAAGTGCTTTGAGTGTAGATAAAACTTTGAGTAGTTAATTTTGTTCAATATTTTTAGGGTATCATTGAAATGGTGTAAAAGAAATCAGGGGATTATAGTAAAAAAAAAATGAAGAGAAAGTTTATATGATCTGGAAATGCTTAAGCAAAAGAAACGTAGGGGTAAAAGGGTAAATTTAAAAAACATATTTTTCATACATATTTTTTAGTAGTAGTTCAATAATCAAAGAACAATTTGATTTTTGTTTCTGAAGTAGAAGTACAGCAAAATATTAACATTCAATTTTCTGGAAAACCATTGCCCTCAGCGGTTTGCAGCAAGAGTAACATTTTTGTATAGAGAAGTACGCAGTTTTTGAAAATAATATTCATGACTTAAAAAAATATAATCCCAAAGCAGTTATTGAAAAAGCATCCCCCAACCTTACAAATACTAGCCTTTCCGATTCGAATATCCGTTTTTTAAAAATCATCAGCAGATTTAGGGACAAAATGTACATAGTTGTAGCAATTTTCGTAATTTTTTTCTTATTTTAAACTTACCTAGTAAATATGTCAATATTTTTTAACTGTAAATAATTTAAATTGTTTTTCATAACCCATTAGTTTTGTTCAAATCAATCATCGAGTTTAATAATTATTGCTTCTCATCAATGGTAATGTCGCCTATAAAATTAAATTGGATAACCAGCACAAATATTCTTTCAATTTTAATAATACTCAGGTCTATTTTCCTTTATGGGAAAGTATTTTTATTATTAAAACTGCTTGAATTAAATAGCAATTAATTCAAATAAAAAGGCGAAGTCATTAAAATAAATTAGAAAACTTGTATGGCATGGAATGTTTGGATATTTCCGTTTTCATTGGAATTTTTTATTAAAAAATAAATAACAAGTTTCAATGTGCTCCTAAACCAGAGAGTATTTTCTCATTCATAGTGGTGGAGATTTTTATGTATAGAAATTATCTGAGGTTTTTTTGGTACATAAATATACATTCTTCAAAAAGAATATTTTAAAATACGTAAAAAGGTATTCCTGATCATTATTGATAACCTACACTGTTTCGAGAAAGTAAGATGGATCATTGACACGATTTCTGAAAAAACAAAAGAATCATAAAATATTATCTATTAAGAACATTGTCGTTAAAGTCGATTTTTTCCAGGTGAGCCTTAAGATGAAAAAGCACTATGAGGTCGAGGTCTAAGAGCATCACGGACCGTTCCGCGTCGAGCTGACCACGGCCTTTTACAAAATCAGACACATATGTCATTCTATATGTACTTCCGACTTGTTCTGCTGTACTATTTAGGTGTCAAAATATGTTCTGTGGAAAATGTATTTCTATTAGCTCTTTTATTTGATGCGACTGGCCGAAATATATTTCCATAGGTTAATTGGTTATTTTTTAAAATGGAAATAATTACATTAGAGTAGGTACATAGATATATATTTTTTAATTTCACATTCACAGCACTCTAGATACAGAAATAGATGCAAAAGAATCAAATAGATTAAACATTTTATTTGAGGAAACCAAATATGAGAGAAATGTGACAAATATCGAAAAATTTGCAATTTTAAGTATACAGGGTATTCTGCATAAGAACAACACTTTGAAGGCCTGTAACTCTGCCTGTGTGTAATTTTGTATATAGATGTCGGTTTTTATTAAGAATACCCTATATATCAAGAAAGCTCTGGGTACTATGACTTGGCTAATAATCGGCGACTGGATAAAAAATTCCCAAGGAAATAAATTAAATTACATTTTACACCTATTTTAATGCAGCAAACTCAACTGCTTTTATCGCTATTGTTTTTAATTATTAATAGAATCAATTTGTGATTTTAATTAGTAAAATAGGTTGACATACCTGATATTAAAACAAAATTTTAGGCCCGTCACCCTGTCTCTACAAACTAACACAAATGTTTATGCTTTAAGGTCAGCAGATCGTGGCGGTCATGGTACCGGTCGTCCTTGTCCATTCCTCTGGTATTAATGCTTGGACATGGTACATGGTACGGATATAATTGAACCTCGTGTATAATACACCACACTGCCACAATTCGATTTGCACGCCCAGGACGTCCATCTCTTTCACAATTCGGTTGCAAATTTCCCGCGCTACGCCTGCGTTTGCACTAAACTTGCACACCGTTGTAAAAGCATTTGGCACATGTTTACCGGAAAATTGTTCTGCTAAAATATTTTCACCATAAATTAAAACGATACCCATCAATTGCGAGCTGCTATACGTACTGGTATTTGAAAAACTAATGTAAAGACTTGCATCACAAAAAAGTTAATACGATAAGTAAACGGATATTTGAAATCACCTGACTAGAAACTACAGTAGTCCAGCTATGTAAAGGTTGACGACTAGAACCTCAATAATTTTTTTCTTGGAAACTATAAGGATTTAGATATTTAAAAAAAATGTTCATGATATTGACTCCATTTTTCATGACGCATCTATTCCCAATTTTTTTTTAGATAAGTTTTGAATCACTGTATACGCCCACTGGAGCAGTCGTGATATAGGACCGTTTCCGCAGCTGTCCAAATTCCTTTCATTTGTCTACGTGTATTTCCTTAGGAGATTTAGGAAAGGAAGGAAGAGGTTGTTGAGATTTAAATGTAAACCCGGTGAGAGTATTATGGTAACCATATGTCACAAAGCGAGGCCGAGTCATCTACGTCGAGCCTCTGCCCGGCTAATGCATGCAGCATGACTGCACGCTCCAGAGGCGGGAGGATTTTAAGAATAATATACCGTCTGCCCCCGGTCTGCTCCCATAATTCTGTTTACGTGCGTTTATTTATGTTGTCGCTTGTCTCTAGGCTCGCGATTCTTATTGCATCTCGCTAAAAATACGCGTGCGCGTACGTACGTGCGTATCCGCCGAAGATTTATGTTTATATACTTTAATTAATGGCTCACTTAACCGTAGGTGTTAAGTAAATGGTGGGTTTCATTGCCCTTTCTTGCGCGGTTCCTAGTCGAGCGCTTACAATACAAATTACTGTGATACTCTTGTTACTCTCCGCAGTCATGGGAACGAATATATTCATTCATTCCACATTTCTCGTTTCTCGGAACGGACACCAGCGTGGCGAATTAAAACTTAAACGAAAATAACGAAACGCAAGGTTAATACTCCAAACGACGACCGCTACAAACCCTATTTAGTAAGTTGTCAGGATGAAATTGACTTTTATAAATGCCCCAAAAAAAAAGGTGTAACCAATAACTCTACTACATTATGAAGGCAAATTTTTAAATTTCGAGATGACATGTTGCTTTTGCATACTTAAACGACGACGATACGAACAAGTTGCAATATAACAACTTGAATATCGTAGTTCATATCTAAGGTATGTTTAACATATGAAATAGATTTTTTTATTGACTTTTGCAATTATTAAATCGTTTAAATCTGTTAAATTTTAGCTCCATCAGATGTGACTCAGGGTTCAGTTCTGGGACCATTATTATTATAGATTACCTCTTACTGCTACTAAGTGTAATCTCATGTCATTTACTAGTAAATTCTCTTCTATTACTTTTGATTACAATCTGTATGGCATAAACTTATAAGCAATATCGTCCTAAAGAGTCTCAAAAGAAACACCACCTAAAAATCACATTAGCGATAGTCGTTTGCTACTTTGAAGATATGCGCAGTCTTAAATAAGAGGTCTGTGTTACCAAAAATAATAATAATAATAAAAGTGTAATAGATTCCGCTTAATTTTTTTTTTGAAAGTTATTATGAATGAGTGTGTAGCTGGGCGTGTCAACGCGACTCTTTGGCGAATAGGGTTGTTGTGGGGATATGCTCTCTAGGTGGTAAACAAACGAGGTCAGTAGTGTTGTTTTATTTATCGTGCGAGTGTCAATCTTCAAAATTTTCAAAATCACTGATGTCTATAACAATTCTGAGTTAATGGATATTTTTATTTATGGTGAAGTTAGACAAAATGCATTGCCAGCTTCACGGTCGATTTCTCGATCGACATACTAGTTATCAATTTTGGGTTGTTCCAGCAACAGCAAGAATCGAATCGAATCAAACTATTCAGTCAGTTCAGTTGTTAATGTTACTTCGGCGAACGCGATGTAAGACGGAGTTGATCAAGCGTTTATGACAGTTTTGAACCAGTTCTCGACGGCTGTTGGAACATGTCTAATATACAGGGTGTCCGGAAAGACCCAGCTTAAACATAGCTTCATGACGAATAAATTAATTTTGCGTAGAAAAGCTATACCTGTTCCATGTAACTGTACCTTCGTTCTGCAACTCCTCCATTAAATTGATTTTGACAATAAACAGCGATCATATCTACCGTTTCTTAGTTGGAAAACTGATTATGTCGAGGTATGTTTTCAAAATTTGACAAAATAATACTAATAATTTGAAATTATTTACACATTACATTTACACAACTACACAACGATAATTACTAACTCAGTACAACAATTAATATTAATCTGACAGACTTTTGATAAAATTTTATCTAATTTAAGCGTATCAACGTCAGTTTGACAAGTGGTAACTTGATCGAATTAGAAAATTTATTTCTATTTTAATTTGCGGAAATTTTCGAACGCGTTTTTACCGAAAGCGGTGCATTTTATCAATATGGAAGAAATATAGTTTTTCTACGCAAAATTAATTTCCCCATCATAATTTTCAGTCAAACGTATCAGAATAGGACCAACAAAAAAGATACGATAAAAAATAATTGCAAAAAAACTGCCAACAGTGCCCTCTGCAATATGCGGTACTACATACTACTTCACAATGTTTGTACTTATCTAAAACATAACTGTACCAAATTTGAACATGATTGGACGTTTCGTTTCTTAGTTATGCTCATAACAAGAAAAAAAATTTTTTCTTTGAAACCCTGTAACTCCTCCTGATCACAGGAAGCTATGTTTAAGTTGGGTCCCATTACTTTCCGGACACTCTGTATATTATTTATCAATAAAAATCAGTCAGTTAACCAAGGGAAAACCATTTGTGCATACAAGTAGGAATTTTGATGACACTATATTTTAAGTAAAACCGACAGAAATTCCAACAAAACATATGGGAAATCGTGAGGAAAACTTGAAATTCCAAATTGAATTGCGGTTTATTGTTCCTAAGATATGTAAAGACCAAAATTTTAATTTCAAGAAAAGGAAACGATAAAAAATATTAATAGAAGATGGCAAAGAGGAATTAATTATGTAAGGTAATCGCTAAAAATTCTCTAAACTACTCATTGATTCGCAAATTAAGAATGTAATTTCTTGAATGCCATCTATTTCAAACAACTTTGCACTGGTGTACGATATACCATTTGATTTCATTGTTTAAATTAATATACAGAAAAAAATGGTGAATGCAATCATTCTACATATTTCTCTGCATTTCTCAACATTGTAATTTTTTAAACGTCTAAAACAAAGGATTTAGAAGTTGTTTTTGTCCATCATAACATCATCGATTCTAAGTTTAATGGAAAAATGTATAGACATGCCGCATATTTTACATACTGACAAATAAATTTGTTGCCGCAGTGTGCCTCGAATAAGAACTCAAACGGTTTTGAGTTACATTCAAAGAACGAGAAATCCTTCCTTTGTCGGTTTTTCTGAAAACATCAAAGATATTTAAGCCACAACGTAATTATTCTAGTGTGTATGTACGCAGAATGCATAGTAATTCCGTTGAATACTTAACCCCGTTAAACACAAATAATCATCTGATGTTAAAGTTAATACCGAGTAGGATTCTAGACAGTGTCTATGACTAGTACAGAAAAAAAACCGTTTTGACTGAGGTACATACCACCGATATGGAATGTATACCGAAAGAACTGGCAGTGGATACATTATTTTTCTACATAGTCACCATTTCGTCAGAAACACTTTAAACACTTATGTGTCATCTTTCTAGATCATGATCTACACTAAAACATAACCACTTTTTTTTAAATTTATCATTTTATCTAAAAATATGTCCGTTTCATGGTATTGTATATCTTATTTATTTTTAATCTCTCACTTGTAGTTTTTTACCTTTAATAAATGCAGTAAAATATATATTTTACTGCATTTATTTATTTACCTAAACTGCACTTAACGACACCTTATGTTTGTTGAGAACATAATCGTTGTAACAAAAATAAAGTGAACTTTACTATCACCATCATTAATTTGGTGTCTAATGTCAATTTTGCTTCAAACTGTAACATTATCATCATTGAACGAACATTTTTATATCATCTACTTACTGTGCACCATTTCTTATTCAGATTACGCTGTTCTACAGGGTATCTACAAATGATGAGCACAAAATTCAGGGGATAATTCTAGACCGAAAATAAATGCTACCTCTTTCTATAACATAAGTATTTTCCAAAACTGATTATTAACTTAGATACAGGGTGTTAAAGTTAAAATTTTATTTTCGATATTTGTAAATCACTTTTTAAGAAATCCAAAACTTACTTACTTACTTGAAAAAGTTATTCAGAACGGTAAATTATGGAGATGTGTAAAATTTTTAAAAAATCCGCCTGCTTTAATAAAATCTTTGTGCTTTGTTGAAAAATGGTTTTATCAAACCTCCCCGATCTTCTTGAAATTTTGCACGTCTCCATAATTTACGATTTTGAACAACATTTTGCTGTATTTTCTGCAGAAAAGGCACTTTACCTGAAACCGAAACAGC
Source organism: Monochamus alternatus (assembly GCA_037114965.1). Taxonomy (NCBI): domain Eukaryota; kingdom Metazoa; phylum Arthropoda; class Insecta; order Coleoptera; family Cerambycidae; genus Monochamus; species Monochamus alternatus. The sequence goes on from CM073429.1 coordinate 77,476,081, forward strand.
TTTTACTCGGTGCACTGATCATTTCAAATAGGGTTATTTCAAAAATGGTTACGCCTACCGACTTCAGCAAGGTATACCTTTTTCAAATAAAACAGGTAGGAGAATCGATTGTTTCGATAGTCAGTTTTGGATAAAATGTTATTGAAAGAGGTAGCATTTATTTTCGGTCTAGAATTATCCCCTGAATTTTTTGCTCATCATTTCCGGACACTTTGTATATGGAGACTAGTTGGTCAAAAGTTAATACTTAAAAAGGTACAGGGTGTCAAAGTTAAAATATTATTTTCGATATTTCTAAGTACCTTTTTAAAAACTCCAAATATTTGCATACATTTTGGACATTGGGGTTTTTTACTCTACCTGAAACCAAAACAGTTTTTACTTTGACTGAATGTTTCAAATAGGATTATTTCTAAAACGGTTGCCATTTAAAATAAGCATGATGTGCCATAAGTGGCGCCCTCTACTAGTGACGTCGAAATTAGAAATATTTGCATTTCTCGCCTTAAAAAAACACAATTTCCAAAATCTATGCAAATATTTGGATATTTTAGTAGTTATTTATAAATAGATATCGAAAATAAAATTTTAACTTTGACTCTCAGTATCTTTTTACTATCAAATTTTGACTAAGGTGAGTTTGACTACATCGCATTGTTTTGTAATCAGGAATCTACTATTGCTCTATATTGCATTTGTTTCGGGACACCCTGTATAACACTACCAGCATGGTAAACCATTACATTGCGTGTATTGTTATATATTTTATTTTGTTATTCATTTGTATTAAACTTCGATTACAAAATAATCCTCAATAATTTGTCGTAAGCTTTGGAAGCGCTACCGTGACTACGTATGTTGTTTATTTCACTGTTTATTTATATGACTGAAAATGAATGTACTCGAAGCAATTATTAAGAAAACCACCAGCTTTGCTTCAAGTTTATTGCGAGAAAAATCATCTTCAAGGTACGAGCATGAATATAGCAACTTCAAAAATTGACAGAAAAGACATGGTGTGATTGGGGTAACAGAAAATGTTCTGTTGCTTTACATGAATCAAGTATCTGTTAGATTCAGTTCAAATACATTATGGGGAAATAGTCTATGTTAAAAAGTTGTTTAGAAGTCAAGGACAATGTTCAAGCTCGCAGATTTGTTTTTTTAATTAATATTATATGGTAAAATTTGACGTTTAGTTGACATTTGTAGATTTCTAAAGGTATTTGTATTTCTCAAACAAAATGAGCATCATATTTCAAAAAGTCCAAGGCTTTAACTAAAGACGAAATTGACCATTGGTTGCTTGAGAAAATTGTGACAATATTAGGGATTTATGGTTGTTGTCGATGTCGATGATGAACTTCTCTCCTTGACCATAAACATGTGACATTGCGAGAAAAAGGAAATTAACAACAAGAAGATTTACCATAACTGATGATGGTTGTAGTTTCAGCATGTTGTATAGAAAATATGTACAAAAATCTTCGGCCTGTTAGAACAGAAAGCCTATAATTTTTTTAACATATCGAAATGGAATAGTCAGCATACCTACTATTGGCGCTGCGACAAACCAAGATATTTTATCACTAAAACTTGCAGGAGAATGGGAATCCAGCAAAATTGTCGATGATTCCATCAATAACAAAATCGAAAAGCCTCGTCCAAGTTTTGTATTACCGGAAATAACAGTTGTACCATTTTTAACATATACGATACAAATAAAACAGAATTCTCTAATGTAAATAATGCTACTAACTTGTAAAATTGGCAGTTAACCTGCAAAAATTTTTACAAGTTAATAGCTTGTAAAAATAAACTTTCTTGATTAATACGGTATTTTGATAAATTGACACTTACAAATGAGTAACAAATAAATACTCGTATATTATGGGTATTACATAACTTATTACTAAAACGTACATTGAACGCTTTTGGGAAGTACGCAAATTCGTTAATTTATCTCGATGTTTTGGGCATACATTTGAGTAGTTGCCGATGCCTTGAATATCAATCTGTAGGTAAATCAAGAAGCTTTAGATATTCTCATGGCTTGCATGTCTGAGGCTTTCCCAGAACTAACAGACTTAACATTCCCCCTACATTTGTTTTGCCAAATTATACTAGCCAGACGTTACTAGTTAAAGTTATTTTCAATATTTTCCGTCCTTGGATACAGTTTATAGAAGCGTGTTGGTTTTATTTCTATAATGTTTGATAGCCGAACGAGCAGTGATCATAAGTGGCAACGTGAATATTCTTGGCATGCACATTTAGACTTAAATAAACAGCAGCTGGACGTTACGTTAAAACAAAACGCTGTAAATTTTCCGTCTAATTACTTGCTACTTCAGGTCGCTTTTAAGCTACACGACGGCATAGGTAACAGGTTCTGTTTGTAAATTAACCGAAAATCATAAGGAAAGTCTTTATACGGCGTCATCCGTTGCCTTTTCTTTTTGTAAAAAAGTGAATTTTAAATGATTTAAATCTTACATAATTTCATTATAATTAAGGTATAGGTAATAACAATTTTACGAAATTGGGTTTTAAAGGATGTCAAACATTATTCCGTTGCTAAAGTTTGATAAAGACATGGTTTGGGAAGAAATCATTTTGAAGAAGAATCATAGCAGGTTAAATGTAGCAATAAGGGTAAACGAGTTTAAGTGGGATCGATTTTTTTTGGAGTAGGCGCATTTCAAAAATGCGCTAGTAAGTAGTTAAATTTTTTCAAAAATACAATCAAATCAGGTATTCTACCTGATTTTATTGTATTTGTGTAAAGAACGACAGAAGACAGAAAACATATTTTTGATCTGAGAGAAGGTTGTTCCAAATATTAGTAACACTGAAACACGGATGCTGTGCCATTTCATGTATAACCGTCAAAGAGTAACTATTACGTAACCGAAACCAAATTTGCTACTTTGTGGTATAAATAACTTTATATAACAAGATTACAGTCACTCTACAGTTATATGACTTCTAATTACTATCCTGGTTTTGGAGACGTCTCAGTTACTAGTGGAACGAGCTGTAAGTTTTCAGAACTAGAAAGTGGGAAATAATTGTAGCAACGACGAACTCATGCTACTAAAATATAACTCACTGTCAAGTACACACAACGTTAAAAGTCTTGAACTCCCCCTCATTCTTGTTAACTGAATCTTTTTTTTTTTGTGAAAAGAATATGTTCGATAAACTAGTTGCTTGACTAATAGTCGATATGACCTTCACCACGCTCCAATAGCATATTGACACGTCTGTGCATTGAGATAATCAAGCGGTTAACGATCTCTTGCGGGGTATCGTTTCATTCCTCTTCTGCCGCCACGACTAACTCATCTGCAGTCTGAGGTGGAGGAATATGATTATGAATGGCGTTAGCAACGAGATCTCACATGGTTTCAATAGGATTCATGTGAGGAGAGTTGGCTGGCCAATCTGATCTATTGATATGTCCTGCTTCGAGTGTCTCTTGAACCCTTCTTGCGAATTTTCACGTAATTAATTACGTTGGGGGTAGATAATGGGCGTAATAACTTGTTCGATGTAAATTTGACTATCGCCATCATTTGATCATATGGTATGCGAATTAATGGGGTGTGGCGGTTGAACATTATTCCACCCCAAAACATTACGGTACCCCCTTCATACGGAGCAACCTCACGGGGAAAATGAAGTCGCTGTTGACGATCTGGTTCCCTCCAGACTATTTGTCGATTGTCATTAGTAACCAGCCCAATTCTGGTTTCGTCTGCAAGACTCACCGTCACTGGCCAACCCCTATGCTCTCGCGCCCACTGGAGACGGGCAGCACGATGCCTTGGAAGTAGAGTGGGGACTCGTAATGGTCTTCTAGCATGTAAATTTGCGTTGTAGAGACGTCTTCGACTGTGTGCGGTGTCTACGGGCATATTGCACCACATACCGATCCTCCCTTTCATTAGATACTCGAAGACGTCCTCTACGTGGTCTGTTTGCTACTGTATCAAATTCTTCATATCTGTGTATTATTCGTACAACAGATGATCTAGTAGATGTCAATTTTGCTCGGGTAAACGCAGAAATTTCACGTTCTGGCATTATAATGTACAAAAATTCAAAGGAACACTTGGCTGAATACACTGCCAAACTGACCAGATTTGGAAAAACATTGGTAATAAAGAAAAGGGTTCATGGTTTGCAATTTTTTATTCTCTTCTGTTCCCTAAGTATATGTACTTTTTACCGCATTAAGAAAAACCATTAGGTTTAATCGAATCATTTTGTATACAGGGAGTCCAAGACTTTTGACGTTGTGTTTTGGTTAAATAGTTGCCGCGACATTCGGGGAACCTTAATTGTTCATTTAAAGTCGTAGAACTTGTAAGTAGGATTTATTAGTCCAAACAACGTTATCGCTACTTTACTACCATTTACAATCAACCACAAAGTGCGTATCATCTCTTAAATTCACCATGAGTAAATTTTATCATGTATTTTCCCAAAGTTGAAAACCTTCATGCATTTAATTTTAGAATAGAAATTTCGAGTTTAAAAGAGTACATTAATGTTCCTTTTACTGATTTATACCAAGTGTGTTTTTCATCTTCAGAGATAGACATAATCCTTCTTTTACACTTTACAGTGAAATTACGGATTTAGGGTGAATTGCTTTTAAAGAAAGTGATCGGGCAGTAAAATCCGTACGTTATTACACACTAAAAATTCGAAAAGGGAAGTCAATTACAGTTTTAAAAATAAGAGCCTCCATAATTCACCTAGAGCGTTGTACCAACCGAGAACACTAATGTTTCTATTTATAGTCTGCTATAGACTTTCTTAATCAAGGCTTCCTTCAGGTATGAAAAGCTTTCAGGTCATGTACACAGCCTTTTGTCCGCCAAGAGGGTATGTATATTTTCTATCAGCGTGTTGAGAAGAGGAAATTTAAATTGACTCGTCGATCTAAATAAGAACCCATCATGAAGCAGATTGAAGTTCATTTTTATGATTGCTGCAAGGAACTGCATGCCTCATTGGCCAGAAGAGAAATGTTGTAAGGAAAATACAGCTTATTTGAACTTGTGTTTGCCCTTGAGCTTAAAATATTTAGTTTTATACTGCTTATTTATTATTTCTATTTAATTTAAAGACTTACCTTCTGTAGGGAGCCATATGGCTTTGACAGATATGAAAAACGTTTATTTCATTCTAAAGAAACAGTGTATGTGTAGCTTATTTGTCTGTAAAGCAACTAGAAAATGATTTATGCCTGTATACATATTATAAATGAAAATGAAACATATATGCCTTTAAAATTATATACAGGGTGGATCATTAAGCGAAAAAGTTAAATAACTTTCTTGTTATTCATAATACAGAAAAAATGTTGTAAATAATCAAGAAAGCTAGACCATAAAATTATATTGAAAAATACAAGGAGTTATACAGTGAAGCACTCCAAATATTACATTTTTTAAATGGAACTCTCTGTATATCTTTAAACATGTATTTCTCGGAAAATTTTGTATATCGCAATATAAACTCTTTTGCAATTTGTACTTCGTGTATATTGTAATTACGTTGAAATTTGAGTTTGTTTTATTCTGCTCTATTTGTTAGACGATACTACATAATAATAATGGAAACTTATACCAGCAGTGCAGCTGTGTAGAGGTTGACTTTTGGGGGAATGTTTTAAGAGTGCTACTGCGATTATATGTTTCGGAAAAATTCTTATGATTTTCTGTAATGGTATGGATGCAATTGTTGTTCTTTTGATATTCTCCACGCGCTATCTTGACTTTTTGATTAGTTCTAGCTGATCTAGGCACACTGAAATTATTTCGTTTAGGTTTTATTAACATCACCAGTTTCTCGAAGAGTAAGTTTCATCAGGTGGTCCCCTCTGTCGGATTAGACATTAGTTAGTTATTCGTCGTCACCTATGACATACTGATGAGAGCTAATAAGCTCGAAAAAATATACATATAAGTATCGCTAGATGCAGCTTTGCATAAAACAGTCAGAATTATTCGTTGGTTACCTCACCTATGACATACTAATGAGAGCTAATAAGTTCGAAACCAGTATATGTCTGGTAGGCCGCTGACGATATACTTTGGCTGTTTGTTGTAGATTTTTCGGGTGCAATTCAATACTGGCCAGGGCATTGGCCCACAGAGTAGTTGTTTTCCGAAATTTCGTTTTTGCAAATATCAGTATAGCCGAATCGCAATAGAGGTCGGGAACTTTCAATGGTATCTACCGCAATGTAGAACGTTTCCTGTGTTTGACCTCTCGGATTCCGCGTGGAGTAAGCTAGTGGCCACTACTATTTACTACATTTCGCATATACATATATTTTGCGAAAAAGTAAACCAGTACTAATGTTTTACTTTTCAGGAAGACACCTGGTATAATAAAAACAATCAATTTGTTGAAATACTTAATAATTAATACTGACTTAAGTACAACATTACAAGAAACACAGGAAGTTCTCAAGTGGGCCAACTCAGACGTTAAAAAATATACAGTAATTATTAGTTATCCGGTATATCCAGTGGCGTAGCCAGAAAGTTATAATGGAGGGGGAAGCGTGTTCAGTAAACAAAGTGAAGTATTTCAGACTAGATTTTTTAAATAAAAAGTATATAATTTTTAATAAATAAATAACAATTAACAATAACGATCTCATATTTGCGTGTCGTATCATATTTCATCCAGAACTTCTGTCGCTGACAAATTCGCTGACTGCCAAAACCCCCTGCAGCTACGCCACTGAGTATATGGATAAAATGCAACGTTAAGGGCACCGTATTCTTGAAATCGTGTTTTCTGCAAATACAAGTAATTTTAAACATTTAAGAACTGAATAATATAGAGTTTAGCAAATAAAAGGAATATTATCTCATGCCGCCTGCGATTATTCAAAGGTACTGAACTAAAACGAACATATAACCACAGAAAGCGGTCTAACCAACAAATTTTTAGGTACAGAAACGTGAAAGTAATTATTAAAATGTAGGGTTAGAATAGCAAAATAATGGGTGTCCTACAAATGCATTTTAAAAGTTATTATTTTATGTGAGGAGAATTTAAATAGTAAAAGTGGATAAATAAAACATCAATAATTTTATTTTTGATATCACTTTCGCTCTACGTGTTTAATATTTCGAGATTTCTGTACCTAAAAAACACCACAGATTTGATCATTTTACACCGTAAAAAATTTTGAATAAATTTGACTCAAAATCAACACAATTGATTGTTAAAACGAGTCCACACCTGATTGTGTTAAAATAATAACACAATTCATCGAGTTATATGTTGGCTAAATAAATCTTTTATGAGTAACTTTGAATAACTTTTGAATTAGCTTACTGAACTATGTGTAACTATAAACCCAAAATTGAGTGATATTACCAATATATTTCGTTGATTTTTCCACAAACCACCTTTCTGACGAAAAATTGTGTCAATAAACTCATTTCTGCATTAAAATATTTAATTACTCAAAATTCAACACCAAAATAATTTCACTCATAAATGAGTTTGAGGTTACTCAATGATATTGTTTACTGTGTACGGCTGGAAATACGGCGACCTTATTTAGTTTTTAGAATCGGCATCTGACACAAATTAAAAAAAAACACGATAGTGATAAATCAGTGAAAAGAACCAAGGCCAATTGCATAAATTTTGTAGTGTTCTTATTTTGTTTTAACCAGACTGTTGCTGCCCTTCAAATTAGGCGAATTTCGTGTAGGTAGAGATAAATATAGAGTATCCCACTACAAATACTACACAATTTAGTGTATAGTAGTAATCCTCCCACTTAAAACACATACAGGCCGAAAATAACAAAACGCGATTATAATTTTCCTCGGCGTGTAATTCTGTCAATTTACATTTATTAATATCTTTGTCGGCAGACGTCTGGCCCGGCGTTGATTTTTTATACGCAATAATTATTAAGTAACTCATTTTTAATGTAGATCCATAAAATTAGACAATGTGCCAATAGACAGGCCATGCAAGAGTGGTGCCTACAAAAATAACTGTTACTACTTCCTTTGCTTTGAGACCATTATAGAGGAAGTATCTATAATATTCGTTGACAAATGTATTTTTACCAACCAGCTATTATTGCTATGTGTTTATGGATGGAATTCCAATTTGATTCACGGCCTCACTTTAGGCTGTGTATATTACCCATTAGATAGATTTATGTTTACGATATGTAATGTCTTACATCTTTTATTGTGCTGGTTCGTCTTAAGTTGAAATTAAAAATCATCATTTGGTAACTAATAGATGACGAGTTAATTCTTTCGTTGTGACCGTAAATCCCGTGAGATGGAGGAGTATGTGAAAGATGAAAGAATGAAGAACTTTTGGCAGGTTTTTTGATCTCTGGATTGTTTGTTCGAAGCTCGAATTGATTTGTATGTTATGTTAATGTTTAAGTGAATCAGTATTTTGAAATGTTAAGTGGATGTAGAATTCCACAGTCAAATTTTATCGTCGTGCGGTTGTTAATCGTTTAATCATACAGGGTAGTTTAGAAATTAGTGTAAAAAAATTACGAGGTGAATTTGAAAATTTGATACGCTTTTTCCTTTTCCTCCATGGAGATTTTTTAAAATAAATTTTAGTCCTCTTGCAAAAAATGCATTCATTAAAACAAGATTTTAATAGTGTTTATTAGAAGAAATCAAACATCATCAGTAGTAGGGTTTGTTTTTAAAATTTGACAGCTAGTAATATAACTATGTTATTTCTGTTATTATTTGTTAATGAAATGGCTGGAAAATTTACATTCAGCGAACAAGTTGACATGTTACTTGTGCTAGATTTATATGAAGGAAACTGTAGAACAAGTGTGGAAGAATATAGTACGAGATTTCTAAACCGAGTGATTCCCCAAAAAAAATAAACGTTTTCTAATGTTGCAAGACGGGCTCGAGAGACAGGAAAGTTTTTCAATAATATCCGAAAACGTCCTTGTGTAATAAGGATGCAAGATAAAGAAAAATATTTTGCAAACGGTTGAAGATGAACCGCAAATAAGTAAGTACTAAACGTTTATCTCGAGAAACTGGATTATCAAGAACTTCTGTACACCGAATTCTTAAACGTAATCTACTACATCCACATCACATTCAAAAAATGCAAGAGCTATTGTCTCAAGAGTTGGATCGACGAGTGACTTTTCCTAGTTTATCTTGCATCGGGATATCAATTTTCACAAGAAAATTCTTCATTGATGAGGTTTGTTTCAAAATTACACGTTTAGAACTTTCATGAATATTCCGATGTAATCCTAGATATTTTCAATGCGAGTTTAAGATAAATGTTTGGGCCGGTATTATCGATCGTAATTTGATTAGACCAGTTATTTTGCCAAATCGATTAAATGGTGAGTTATTTGGGATTTCTGCTACTGTCCTTGATTTAATCGAGACCGTTGCAACTTAGACTAGAGGCTTGGTTTATGTATGATGGGACACCACCTCATTTTAGTGCTACTGTTAGATGTGTTAGGAATTTTAAGTTTCCAAATACATGGTTAGGCAGAGGAAATAATTTTCCTCAAAATTGACCACCACAATCACTAGACCTCAACAAAAGCGATTATTTTCTTTGAGGAACATTGCAGGATTTTGTTATTCCTCGCCAATTGAGTCCAGAGAAGATTTGTGAAATATTACGAATAAATGTAACGTCATAAAAAACGATGATTATTTATTAGGCCGAGTTGCAATTTTCAACGATTTTCAGAGTAAATTTATATTTCTGAGAAAATGGTGCCCATTTTGCACAATTTCTTTAGTTTTAATTTTATTTTTTTTTTAATTTTAACTTTATTTCATAGTTTTATTATTATAAAATTATACTAATAATAATAATAATACATGTTATAGAAAGAGATAGGAAAACCACTAGGCTGTGCTCAAGCAGATAGAGCAAGCTCCATCTCTCGGTATAATGCACTTACCTAGTGTATCAAATACATTTTACGATAAAGTTTAGCCTAATATAGGTATCTATTTACTAACAAATAATGCAAAAGTAGTAGTCGACAAAAGAGAAAAAAAAAACAAAAATTGGCAGCAATTTATGGAATCTTAAATCTAGCAAAATATTGTTGGTCACTGATTACTAAATAAATATTTTGAAACTTTGGTTTTAAAATTTCTTAAAGATATTGTTTTAAACTCATTTGGTAGTGCATTGTAAAGTTTTGAAACATTGTAGGTAAAAGATCGTTCGTAGAAACTAGTTTTATGTAAAGGTGGTGTTATAAAATGTTTATTTCTAACATTTATATTATGGCCGAAAACAAATTTTATTTAGGCACAAAGTTTGCAATCTCAGACGATTATTCATATTTAACCATTTCAGGTAATTTATGAGGAATGTGATCTCTACGTCGAATGCCAAATATCTTAAACATGAATTCTGACACATCTGTATTCTTCTTTTAGTTAAAACATCAATACATGGATAATGAACAGGGGCACAGTATAAAAAGTTCGATAAGATAAGGGTTTCGCAAAGTAACGTTTTTATTTTTATGGACAAATAATTTAATTTCTATGTGGATAAAGCAGCTTCAAAGCCATATATGGTCTTTGTATGTATTTACTAACTTGTGAACAAAATCTAAATGTATCGTCAAAACTCAGACCCAAGTTAGAAGTACTTTGCACTATAGGAACAGAACTGTCATTAATCACAACTCTGAAATTTTCGGAGATTTCAGTTACAGCTAATTTATTACCAAACAGAATTAATTTTGACTTGGCTTGACTTGACTTTGACTTGATTTTTGATAGATAATTTTAAGATCCGAATTAATTTTATTTAATGCCTCATCATAGTTAGTTTTATCAAAAGATAGATGCAGGTGGGTATCATCAGCATACATGTGTGGACTACAGTATTTCAAATTTTTGCAGAGATTACTGGTATATACACAAAACAATAGAGGTCCCAGAATAGAACCTTGAGGAACGCCTATTTTAAGAGAGCTCACATTTGACAATTCATTTCCAATTTTTACTCTTTGTGTACGATTTCCTATGTAACTAGACATTGTATTAAGTGCACTATAGCCTAGTCCAACAAAGTGAAGTATTGCTGTAAGTAATTGATGTTGAATTGTGTCAAAGACTTTAGTAAAGTCTAGTAATACTAGAGCACTAATCTTACCATTATCAAATGATTAAAAAATATCATCTGCCCCTTTCAATAAAGCAGTTGTACAACTGTGAGCTCGCCTAAATCCAGATTGAAAAGATGTTATATTTGTTAAAATGTTCTAAAAATTGTGTATACATCACTCGCTCCAGAATTTTCGATAAAGTAGGCAATATGCTTATAGGACGCAAGTCAGATAGTGATGAAGGATTAGTAATTTTTGGAATAGGTATAACATGGGCTTGTTTCCATTGAATAGGTAGAGTATGGGACAACAGACAGCTATTTATTATATGGGTAATGTACGGAACAATATTACTATTGTAATTGTACTAAAATAACTTTAATTTTCTTTAAATCTAATTTTATTAGTCGAAATAAAGTACATGAATGTAGCTACCTTCTATATTTTGTTGTTAAAGATGATTACTGCTCACCCACAAAGAACATACAAATTTAAAGAAAAACAACAATTAAACAATTAAATTTTAAATATATTGTGTTTTGTTTGTTATTTGTCTGTTATTATAAGCAGCATGTGTTTGTCATTGTAAATTTAAGTACCTGCAATAAATGTAAATTAAAGTAAACTGTGGTCAGTTTTACGACATAATTTTAAATAATGAAGATTTATTGAAAATAATTCTTGAAATACCTAAAATATGTAGCTATTATTTATATATTAACATAAATCACTGTAATTATTAATAAATGTACAATATGGAACGTGAATTCAATATTTCATAATTACAAATTGGATATTACCATAGATACATTAGTATAGGTCTATGGATATTACAACGCAAGTATCGTCGTTCTGTAATGTGCGTATTTTAAAAGTTGGGTAAGTAATTTGTTTACAGTCTAAAGACCGCTTTGTTCACACCAACCAACGTAAAATTGTTTTCCATTCTCCCAAAAGTTTTTTACATTCAGCTCTGGTTAAAACACATCAAGTACGGCGAGAAATAAAAACGAAATAAAATTCTCTAGATCAACATTCCCCGTGTTTGATTATTTTTCTAATCAAAATACGCCTGCAGACAATGATTATTTTGAGGTTACAATTTATTGGTGTAGATAGGTAGCTAGGTATCTAAAGATCTGCTAAATATTTTGTTTCTAACAGCTAGTATAGACGTTTGTATAAATATTAATTTAGACGGAAATGAAATTTTCGGTCTGCTTAACGCAAACATCTTACAAAGGACCATAAACCGAGTTTCGTATCAAATAAAGTATACAGGGTGTACTACAATATGCAAAACCGTGTTACGAAATTTAAGATTACGGTGCATTGAAGAGTAAGTAAAACCCTTTTAACGTAATTTGTATGTAATTTATTATTATTTTTTTGTATTAGTGTTGATGAAGTTTTCCTATTAATTCTTCAAACTGTAACGTACTGTAACGTGCGACAACATTAGTATGAAAATAGGTATAAAACAAAACAGTACCAGCTTTAGAAACTTACAAGTGGCGGAGGTGTGGGTACCAATCATTTTTGCCAAAACAAATATATCACCTTGTATATATACAATTAAAATAGGTCATCATATGCGCCATTGTATTATCTTCACTTTTTGTTTCTTTACACTTTTTTGTATTCCAAACTGAGTAACAATAAAATTGATCTATTTGATCAAGTGCGTTTTTACAGTTATACTTAAATTACTTAAACATATCTTAGGGAGATCATGCAAAACAGCAATAATAAAAAGCCGTCATCTTATGTAATATTGTGTATTGTCAAATTAATCTTATTTTTTAAAAAGATAAGTTTTAATAATGGCTTATGCATATTCAAATGCTGAAATGGCCAATATGGTTTACATTTGCCTTGCAGATGGAAATGATACTGAGGCTATGCGAATTTATATGAAAAAATTTCCAAATAGTCCAACTCCAAATCCAAGAATATTCAGAAATCAACGTCTTTCGGATTTTTATAGTTAGATTTGATTCAACTTAAAGGAGACCACCTGAAGAAGCAATCCTAAAAATGCAGAAATAGGTCAGATCTCATCTATTGTGGTTGAATTTGTCGTGTTCCCACTGCCAAAAAGTGAAGTTAGATATTTATAGAGCGTTTCATTATCAGGTTAGTAAATTAGATTATTTTTTTTAGATAATTATTGAATAGAGCTTTGTCTGTTGAATTGTTCATTAGCATACCTAGATGTTTGGTATCAGAGAACATACATATGACTACATTGATAGGAATTGTAAGAGATTTGATTTATATTAGCTTAAAATACCTTTCTAAAACAGTAAAAAAATGTTACAAAAGCTAATAATAAGGAATATATGGGTAGATATTGTGGGTGTAATTCAAGGCAGGTTGGTTGGGGCTTTTGTCCACTGAGTAGTTAGTTTCACACAATATTATTAATACCTAAAAATATATTAAAAAATTGAAGAAGACCCAAACACTAGTACTAGGAATATCGTTGCAAATCTTAATCATAAATTAGTTTGGTCCGTTCTGAAGCATCAACCCTTATCACATACAAAGGGTTCAAACCTTACTACCGCAAGACTATCCTCCACGTCTACAATTTTGGCACTGGATTTTGCAAAAACTGAACATAATGTTGACTTTACTTCTGGTATACTGTTTACCGACTAAGTTAATTTTTCCAGAGATGCTGTAATGAACCACAATAAACACGTTTGCTCTGATGAAAACCCAAATACCATAATACCACCACCATAATAGAATATCGATTTCAACATCAGTTTTCTTGTTGGGCCTTACTTTTTACCAGGAACTATTATCGGTGCCTCCTATACACATTTTCTTTCTGTGTTCTATGTTCACTATGCGCTAAGACAAAGAATGTGGTTTATGCACGACGGAGCTCCCCACATATTACCTTGACTGCTCGTGAATTTTGAAATGAGAGATTCGGTAATAACGTGATTGGACGAGGCACTCAAAAACCAGGTCAACCTTAGCCATCCAGATCACCCGATATGAACCCTATTGATTTTTTGTTTGAGAGCATCTCAAGATATTAGTTTACAAGGTTCACATTGACTCTGGGGAGTAGTTATGGCAACAAATTATAGCAGATGTGATAAGAGCTACTCCTGGTTGCACGTGTTCAAGCTGCAATTTCAAGCAGATCTGAAACATGTATTCTGGCTGAAGGTGGCCATTTGCAACATTTGTTATAATAAACCATGGTAAAGTAATTCTATTATTAATGAATTATCTTGTTATTATTTTAAGCAATGTAATGAGTATCGTAAAAATGCACTTGATCAAATAAATCAATTTTGTTGTTAATCGCTTTGGAATATAAATAAGTGTAAATAAACAAAAAGTAAAGATAATGATAAATAAAAGATAATGACCTATTTTATTTATAATATTATACACCTCCGCCACTGGTAAGTTTATATACTGTTATACTAAATATGCATACCGAATTTAAATGATCCCAAGCGGTTTAGAAATTAAAAACTGATTTGCTAAATAATGGCTGTCCCAAGGCCCCAAATTTATATAAAAAAACCATTATTTTTAGTCACAGAATACGAACAATCCGTCATATCTTAAATCTAAGTTAATATTCATTAATAATGTGCATGAGACGAAATTTTACTTTATATGTCTATGCACTTATACTCATTCCTTGAATCTTCATATTCTTATTTAGTTGTACATTTTTATAATTACTAACAAAGTTGATTGGAAGTAACAGCTTGCTTAATTATACATACATATAGTTAAAGTATAAATTATAAAATTAATAGCAACAGTCAATTAAAATTGACAAATACATATTTATACTTGTTATTATCTGTTCTTATTTGAATGCAATTCTTTTTTGTGGTTTGCTTTCTTTTATAAAAGCACTTATATTCCAGACATCCCGTATAGTTTTTACCATGCAAATGCCAAATTACTAAATAACCAACAGAGAAAAAGCAACAAGAATATCACACGAGTACTCTATGGAACAGGAATCTAAACCAAGCGAGGGATAGCTTCAAACACCATAACCTCGTGTAAGTAGGTACTCATTGTCAATATGGACTAACGGGAAAACAATTCTAAAATATGCGTAAGTCCTTTGCTGGTCAAGGAACCTAGCTATCAATCCGATACTGTTTTAAAAACCGCGATTAGTGAAGGAAGTCACGTGTATTTCATTTAATGAAAACGTTAAAATGATTGTTCAAAAAAGAGGTATCCGGGAAGAACAAATCACTTCCAGTCTTTTAAAGTTTTTGAAAAAATAACGGCATAGCAAAAATGTTTTAAAATTGAATGGAATATACAGTGTCTATAGAAGGTCTATACAAAACGCTAGGACAAATTTCTGCAGATAAAATATCAAAATTTATCGCAAAAGATGGTAGTTTGTGAAATGCAGGGTGCCAATTTTGTTAAAAACTTGATTGTAAATATTTACCAAATGGTTTGCATGAAATGGTGCATAGGAGTTTTTTAGGATATGAAATGTAGATCTTATCATAGTTTCTATGTACATTGCAGAATATCGTCATTAATTGCACTGTTTGTATTAAGTAAATGGTTGGTGCAATTTAAATAACCTTCCCTTAAATGCAGCAAAATGTAACGTTGTGACATTTACCAAAAAAGTGTGTCCATTTATTTATAACTACATTATCGGTGGTACAGTTTTAAATCGAACAGATTCCATTGAAGACCTAGGGGTTTGGCACTAAACTAACTTTTAACTTGAATGTAAATGAAGTTATAAAAATGTATTTAGAAATTTGGGATTTTTTGATTCGTAACTCAAGAGATTTCACTGACACAGAAACTTCATTGCTGCTCTTCAATGCCTTTGTCAAGTCCAAGCTCGAATACGCGTCTCTGTATGGCAACCTGGGTACAATACAGGGTGTTCCAGAATGATGGTCAAATATTTTACCAGTGTATTCCACGTGTCATTTCAGGGGCGGATCTTCATATTAAATTTTTCAAGTTGGGTCCTTCCTGTTGAGATATTCGAGTCTCAAAATGGCGGAGAAAAATAGTTTTTATTTTTCCTTAAAAACGATTACACTTAGAAATTTTAATTTTAGTACACATTATCAGCTAGTCAAAAGCTATTTTGTGGTGGTGTTTATTCCTTGGCTCATGTTTCTGGAGGGCGGGAATAAGCAACCCCTAGATTTATTCCTTTCAGAACTTTTTCCTGCAAAGGCCGATTTCAACAGAACTTTATTTTTAAATATTACATCTAATTGTACTACTTTTTTCCCTCTTGTAATTTTTTCATACAGCCAACAGTTTTCGCGGAAAAAAATAAAAATAGATTTTCTTACTCTAAACATCTTTTCGTCACCGGTAACTGATAACCGCAGTAGAGTTGCTGTGTTGATGTTTCTCTGTTGTCTTGTCAAATATTGCCATTAGGTCTATAATTGTCAGATTTTGCAAATAATTCTAAACATAGGTATCCCAATAACTGTTGCCAATACTGCCGTATGCATATTCCGTGAATATGTTAGCTAATATTTGTACGAAAGAGTCAGCTGTTTACAAATATTTGCAAAAACTGTCAAGACTGATTTGTTTGACAAGACAACAGAGAAACATCAACATAGCAACCGCCTACTGCGGTTATCAGTAACCGGTGACGAAAAGATGTTTAGAGTAAGAAAAACTATTTTTTTTTCTGCGAAAACTGTTGGTTGTATGAAAAAATTATAAGAGGAAAAAAAGTAGTATAATAAGAAAGATCAACCAAACAGTTGCCACTGTTGAAAGGCGTCTTCGAGCAACTAGTAGTTTTGATCCTGCAACGGTTGATTATGAACGGAATCGTACGGCTAAGATACCGAAGGATGAAGAAAAGACGATTCTACTTTTGCAACAAATGACAATACTCTAGATTTAAGAAGAGGAACATAATCCAAACACTATTGCCCATCCTTCCCACTTCTCTCACCCACCAATCATAGACATCAATTTGAATGATGCCATATTCTACTGCTATCTCTTCCAATCTCTTTGGACGATAGTTATTGTTAACTAGCTGGTACAATAAGTTTCAGTATGCAATAAAACATTTAAATTTTACGTGATGCATGTCGTACTGTAGGTAAATTTTGTGAATGTATTGTTCCTATTCTGTAATTGGGTTTAACCTGTAGAATAGTGTACTTAGTAAAAAAAGTCTATTATCTCAGAAACGGCTCCTTGAAGAGACACCTACTAGGTAAAAGATACCATGAATTAAAAAAAAGTATAAATTTAATATACCAAGGTACAGAAAAGTTATGAGGTTTAAAATGTAGGCAAAGTAGGCAATGCACATCGAAACTATGAACAGATTTCGATTTCTCATCCTAAAAAACCCAAGTATTAAATTTCATGCAAATCATGATTTTATTTAAATATATATTTACAAAAATGATTTAAGCAGTAATAATAATAAAGTATTAACTTTTGGATCAACGTAAATTGAGCTAGATCCTCATATTTTAGCCTGAGGAATATGTGCTAGCATTTTGCAGAAACCTTTTAGAGACACCCTGTATACATATATTTTAATTTACAATGATATTTACGAATAGACAGTTATGACGATACGCAGTTATACAGATAACGGCACCGAGTAGTCCTAGGGACAACTAGAAAAACGTTCGGCTGTTTCAACTTAGATGAGGTAATAAAACTTGGTTGGGATGTAAACAACAAACAACTGATATAATTTATGCGAAAGACAACTAGTTAAACAGTGTTATCCGATTTGGAAACACGTCCAAAGAAGATTTAATAATAAACAAAGTGTATGCAGTTTACTAGTTTTTTCTCTAAAATTCACACTGCTGGAAAATGTGGTAAGTAGGGTTAAGCGGGGAAAAAAGGGACATCAAATTGTTTGAGTAAAAATTAAACGGCTAGCTCTACTATGTCTACTTATCCCAAATGTCCCCAGCATTTGAAAGTACTAGTGTGCAGTTTCATGTTTCTACAGTATGGTTACAAATTTCTAAGCAGTTTGTACAATAAAATAAGTTAAAAGTTTTTTGTAACTCGCATGGCGTAATTTGTCCTATGTCATTATAATAAAATTGAAATAGAGGGTTTAAAATGCATTAACTCCGATAAAAATCAATGCAAAAAAGATATATTTCCTTCATTACAAAAAACGAAAAAACGAGTATTCCAGGATTGAATATGGTAGAACTTGTCAGACAATATGTGAAAATACGACCTTGAAACATAAAACATGGACGTTTTTTTGTCACTTATAAAAATAAGAAATGTACGAAACAACCCGTTGGAACTCACACCTTTGGTAAAATGCCAAAAGTTATTGCCACTTTTTTTAATTTACCTGACCCTGAAGAATATACCGGACATTGTTTTTGGCGATCGTCTGATTCATTTTTGGCCGATTCTGGAGCTGATCTGTGTACCGTGAAACGCCATGGCGGATGGAAAAGCAATACTGTTGCTGAAGATTACATCGAAAATTCGAAAAAGCAACAGAGAAAAATATCAGAAGCAATTTTTGGTGCCAACAACCAAACAGGATTACAAGTTTACCAAGAAGCATCAATTACTGATGTAAAAGTTCTAGAATCCATTGGAATTAATATTGCAAATTGTAGTAATTGCTCTTTTACCATTTATAATAAATAGTTTTGTACATAGTTATGTATTTTGAATAAACTCTTTTGATCTCTTCATCGCATGTTTTTCATATAGAATCATTATAGAATGGGACTAAGTACCATAATGAGCTTCCTTATGTCATCGAAATTGAGTGACATAACGTCATTATGACATGCCATCAGATAAACAAATTTTTTGTAAAATCGTTATAGTTTCCGAGTAAAAATTTTTTGAAGTTGTATTGTTGTATTGTAGTTGTATTGTCAACCTTTAAATCATTGGGCTACTGTAATCTTTAGCCAGGCGGTTCCGAATATTGATATCTGATTACTTTTTGTAGGTATTGTATGTTTTTGTGATGCGATTCTTTACATTATTTTTTCTCGGATTTGATGGATATCGTTTTAATTTAAGGCGACGTGAAAATGCTTTAGCAAAATGATTTCCCGGTCAACATGTGCCAAATGTAGTTTATTTTTACCGCGGTGTGCAGTGATTGCAAGTGTAGCGCAACGCGAGGAAAATTTGAAACCGAATCATGGAAGAGATGGAGGTACAGGACGTTTAAAGCGTATTGCAGCAGTGTCATACACGAAACTCTAATTATACCCGTACCATGTACACCGTGTCCAAGTTTTAATATCAAGGGATTGGATGAAGAAGACTGGTACCACGGTCGCCACGATCTCCTGACTTTAAAGCATTTGGGCTTCTTTTTGTGGGGGTATTAAAAAAAGTATATTACACTGAAGTAGGCACTATTGATGATTTATGCAAATGTATCATAGTTGCTGCCAATAACTTACGAGTCCAAAACGGACAAGGAGCAGATTTGTTTTTTTTTAACATCAGATATATCAAACTATTTTATTGAATTTGTTGTATAAAATAAGAGTTACAAAATGTTTTTATTTATTTCCTGGGAAATTTCTTTCTATTTTTTGTCCGGTCGCTGATTGCAGGCTTTATAGTGGACCAGTTTCCAGTGCCGTGCAGAAGTGTATTTTTAAATCATTTTCGAACTGCCCTTTTTGATTTTTTTTTACAAAATTATATTTGTAAGCGTTCCCTGTCAATTTTTTTTAGATAAGTTCTGAATCACCCTGTATAAACTGCATACTAACATTATTAGAATTTTTAATTCATTTATTCTGAAAAAATATGTTTTCAGTGAAACTTTACAGCAAACATGTGAATTTTGGTTACAACAAAAAAAGAATTTTTATAGTTGTTCTGCGTCATTTTTTTGGGAAGATTTTATTTTTACTCGTTTCAGTAACTGAAAATAAGTAAATAAATGAGTGTTTTATATTTTCACATACGCATTTATTATTTTTTTAGTAAACCAATTTAATATTTTTTTAAATTCCAATGAACAGTGAATGGTGCAATGTTGCATCTATCTCTAGGATAAATATTACTTGTTACACTTTTTCAATAATGAAACTCCAAAAGTTTCGGAAACTGTTTCATTTTTACCCCAACCGACCCTATTTATAACTGAAAAACAAGTTTTTTATCAAGTCACGCTTATGCCAAACCTTACGAAACTGTTTTTAGGTACCGTGCCGTTAACAATAATTTGTAAATAAACAAAGACGTATCCATTCATAAATAGCAACTGTTATTAATGAATGCCAGATTTTCGGTTATGTTTATTAGCAATTAAAACAAATTAGTACACGAAATTTACACATTACAACATCCTGTAATAATTTCTTAAAATTTAAGTGTTTGTAAATAATATTGTGTGTATTGGGATATTACTATCATGTCCATTATCAACTTGTAATTTGTTTTTAAATTATTAAATTGTTGTTATTTTATCTAGTAAAAATTTTTATGTAAGCGCCGAAAATGTATGTAAACTCTGACATACAAGAAAACCTATATATATTTTTAGTAATTTTAAAGGCAGGTAACTTTCAAGTAATTTGGGGAGAGTGCTCGAAGAAAAAGAGCTATCATTTAAAATAAACTCAATATTTAAAGGAAATTCACCTTTAAAAAATTCATACCACTTCGTTCCTCTATCTCTTCAGTCAGCATAAATAAATCTATTTCAACTACGTGCATTACTCCTTTTCCGAATATACGCGGTGATTCAGTTTTAAATTTTGACTATTCCGTTTATTTCACTGTTACTCTCAAGACACAACAGTTTTAATAATAATTATTATTATTATTGTCTGATAAACAAAAGCAGAAAATGTGTGTACCTGGTACCTTTTCCCCAGGTTAAGGAGGTCATAACAAAGGATTTTAGAGTTGTAAATAAAATGCGATTACAATTATTATGCATTCCAAAGAAACATTCATTGCTGATTTTATTTTATTTATTTAGAAAAATTTGATAATAATCGTCTATACTTTTTCAGTTACTGGCGGTAATTTTGAATACATCGCTTTATAAAATCCGGTGGGTTCTGCCCACAATTCTCCATGAATAAACAATAAATTTAGAACATCGTTTCAATAATCATTTTTACTATTTGCCATTATAATTGTATAGGTATGATTTGACAGTTCCAATTTCTGTAATTATTAAGATATCTCTGCATGAAGAAAACGTATTCACTTAATTTTAACAAAACATCTCATTGACACAGAAAGTAAGATAGGTATAGGGAAATGTAATATGAAACGAACGATAGAGAATAAAATTCTGCACTAGAAAATGTAAACAGGTCGTTCCATTAAAAAAAATAGTTATGACGACGGTTTGAAATTTACAAAAAAAGCACTTGGTTTTTCAACATCTTGTATTACATTATGAATGATCATTTTTTCTTTAGTTTTATTGGGTGATTTGCCACACTTCTGAAAAAATTAAAGATTAATTAAATAAGCCCTTGCGCCAAACGTATCAGTCAAGGATTATTTTTTAAACTAAGTATCTCAGAAGCCATAAAACATACAGGGTATTCCAAATTAGAAAAAAGTTGCGCCTTTTTATGGCCATTTAGATAATCCAAACAGATCCAAGATATCTGCTGCCGTTGCTGAAATATTGTGAAAAAATAAAAAATAGCGATGTTAGAAAATGCCATCTAGCATCATTATCTTTCAACAGGAAGAAGTGCAACTAGGTACAGGGCGATAAGAATATATGAGATATCGATTTTCATGGAAAGAAAATTTCTACGACCTCTAGTTTCAATTATGGAATATTCAATTGTTTTTTTTCTTATGAACGCCGTATTGGATCTTGACAGTAACAGTTGTAGAATGCGAATATGTCAATACATAGCAATACAATTTTATATGAAGAATAACCATTAACATTTAAAAAATATAATAATTTAAATAAAAAATCTAGTTGTTCTTGACAACAACAAAATTCAATACTTAACTTAACAAAACAGATAAATATTCTACCTTAATGACCATCAAAAAATGCAACTCCAAAAAAAAAAATGCTTTCTCTCCTCATCGACAGAGGTGTTAGTGACAAGGTATGAAAGAATACATAAAACCCTATCGTTTAGGATGTGAAAAAAGAGCTCATAGCAGTTTTTAAAATATCAATCTACCTATTCATTAATAACTACCTGAAAACACAAATTATAAAATATCTGCTACAAACTGTATATAAATTTCAGCGTCAGCTGTATACACCTGAATAAATTTTTAACGTAACTGCTCTGACGAAAATCCTTTTTCGTTCCATTAGAACTGCGTCGAAGAAACCGCCTTCTAATGGTCGATCATTTTATAAAGAATTTCAACTTCCAGAAGATGCTCCCTGTGCTATATGACCAGCGTGTAGTGGGAGTGAATGAGTGTCAAAACGTCCCCACATCGATATATCACAGATGTAGTCGTGGGAAATTAGGGCCTTTCGAGTGTAACTTCAGGAACTGGAATTTGCTTGGATCCTTTCTTTTTATATCTACATCTCACCTCAATAAAACATCATAAAAAGGTCCTTTCCCATCTTTATCATTAATTCATTTTCAAAACTCGTGTAAAGTCGTGTAATAACTTAAAATATTTGTATTTCTTTTAGTTTTCTTGAAATTTTCAAAGATAAAAAAATCATGTGTGGATGAATGGGATAATTTGGCAATTTTTTATTACATTTTTTGAATGATTTTGTAAATTTTGTGCGATCTGAAAAAAAATTTCTGTCCCCTATAATTTGAGAACACGAGCTCGCGTAAACCGCTGTGTGACGTCACTACCTCCTATTTCCAATTTAACCTCGTATATTTCAAGAACTATTTATCAGACTTTTCTGGTCTGACCATTCGTCATAAACGCTTGATAAAAAATAGGCGCATAGTGCAATTTGGGGTTTGACCAAATGATCCTATTGACAGAGAAATAAATTTAATCACATATGAAACAAAAAATCACATATTTATAATGCTTAAATATAAAAATCTACCTTTGACTGCATTTATTTTGTTTCTATGGAACAAATTTACAGCACACATACCTCACGATTTTCATTATAATAATAATTATTATTATTATGATCCTGTTCATTATCATTATTTGCTAAAATTGGTTGTAATCATGTAATCTCTGAATCAGCGACCCAATTTGCACAAAACAATTCGATTAACAGTTTTGAAGGAGTCAAAAGTTTTTTTTTTTTTTGTTTAATTCGATGTTGGAGCGCCATATCCGGTAACTGTACAGTTCTAAGCTTCCTTCACCGTTTTAATAATGTGTGACACTTTTTAGATTTCTGTAAAACAATTTGGGTTTGAGCAAATCGGCAACGACACTCAAATAACCATTACTCCACATTCAAAGGACCTAACTGCTATTAGTTTTTATTTCACTCTTGGACATTCTTCACATAAAGTGGGCAAGATGTTTTCATGATTTGATTTACATGTGACACAATGCTTTTAGTATACCATAAAATGGTAGCCTGCAATTTTAAATAATGAACCAAATGCATACAGAAAATCTGCGCCTGAGATAAGTTACTTTACATATTAGAGTTTTATAAGTTTAAGCAGTATTTAGGTTTCTCTTATATTGACATCTAAGGATGTGCATATGTGCTGTTTCATTAAGACCGCAGTAATAAGGATAGTGCTTGATCATATTTATGCATAATTAAGGTAACGTTGGCAATCCCTTATTTATTAGATCGGGTTGTTGTAATATCCTTCTAACCTAATATAAAAATAAAATTTCTTTCGTTTTTTTAATTACTTTCCGTTTGATGTTTGAAGAAAAATGAAATGAGTATAAGTAAATTTATCAAAATATTGTCTTATATTCTTTTTCTGATTCACCATTAAATTGGGCAAAAACTGAAAGATATAAACATCAGGGGAAGGGAATCCCTTCCGATCAATTATTGACCATTAACTATATTTTTGTGAACACAATAAGGATAAGCAGTATTTAAATAAAGTCGTACTAAATACTGTTCGGCAGAAATTTATGATTGGAAAATGTACTTAAAGAAGAATCTAAAAAGCTCGTTCTGTTGCTGTAAAAGAACTTGAAACACAAACAACTTTACTGTTATCCAAATTTAATAAATACGTCACATACCTGTCCTTGTCCTGTCCTTAATAAGTGTTTCTACATAATAACAACAAGCACCCCTAAACATACTTACCGCGAATGGTTTTCTTAGAGCTTTTCTCACAACACAAAATAAAGTTTGACATAGTTATAATGCTGTGGTCATAATAATTGTTCATAATCAGTTCTGTTGGTTGCAGAAAACGTTTACCGTACTTTTCATAGTCAAAGAATTTTATTGTAAATTGTCATCGTTAATAAGAGATTCCACATTTGTTTATGTACTCTGACAAACACCGAGCAAACACTAGGTACAAACACAGCAAGTACGATGCACAACTAATTTGAGATTTGAGGTTAGCAGCTACAGGACAGGTAATGAGTTGCTATATGCTATGCTATATGTTCTTTATTAAAACTCATGCAAAGAATATATTACAAACAAATTAAACAAGGGTTTTTGCTTAATCTTAGTTTGCAATTTCATAATACAATTTTGCTTTGCTAGTTTTACTTGTAGAAGAATTATCAATTTTAGACATTTTATAAGAGATTTTGCTGCTTTTGGACATAGAAGCCTTTTGAATATTTATGGCACTTTTATTTCGGACACGCTGTATGCGCATGTTTTAAAGATTTTGATTGCATATAATCCAATCTGTAAAATGACACCTCGAGGACAATAATGACCAATTATTGACTATTTATTATACTTACCTTTTTAGTAGTACCATGAAATATTTTATTATTTAAATTACAGTAATGTTTAAAATAACAATATGTATATTTAATAATAGAACAAATTATACTTATGGTAACTATATTATTTTAGGTATATGTGTCACTGCCAATTTTTTTCTATACAGTATGCGCCAAAAGTATGGAATAAATTCAATAAAAACGAAACAATTATTTTTTGGGAAAAATCCTCGAACAGGTCGATTTTTAATTTAAAAAATACATATTTTAGCGTAAAATGCGATTTTCAAATGTCATTTGTTTTCGAGTAATGACGTCATCGATTTATTTTTAAATGGCAACACCATATTTTTTTCCTTGATTCTGAAAGATCGTTTAATTCTCTATCAGACAGTACTAAAATTTTGCTCTCTTACATAGAAAAGTTTTCGAGTAAATGACGATTGAATGTTAGAAAACGTAAATTTTATCCATAAAAAAGTAACAATTCTGAGGTATGTAAAATAAAATACAATTGATTAAATTTTATACTTAAATTAAATGTCCGAATTGCCATCCACCAACTTCTTGACAATGCGCAAGTCTGTGAAGAAATTCTTCTTGCACATTATGAATGATTTCTGGGGTAACTCTGCGTATTTCGTCCCGAATGCGATTTTGAAGTTCTTCTAAATTACGTGGTTTATTAATGTACACTTTTGACTTCAAGTATTCCCATAAAAAATAGTCAAGAGGTGTAAGATCTGGCGATCTTGCAGGCCATTCTATCGGTCCGCGTCTGCCGATCCACCTCCCAGGAAAACAGTTGTCCAAAAAATCTCATACAGGCCGCGCATAGTGCGGAGGTGCACCGTCTTGCTGAAACCATATGGTATCGTCAGGAATGCCAGGGTCATTATCAGTAGGAAAAATTACTGCAAGGGCTGGAACAAGGTCATTTTCTAGAAACTCTAAATATCTTTGTCCTGTAAGGGTTCCTTCAAAGAAGAAAGGCCCTACTATTCTGTCGTCAACTATTCCAGCCCACATATTTAATTTCTGAGAGCGTTGGGTATGTGCCTCTGCCATCCAATGAGGATTTTCCCGACTCTAATATCTGCAAGTTTGACGGTTTACTGTACCATTCAGGCAAAATGTGGCCTCATCTGAAAAAAGTATTTGCCGGTGTAAATTTCTATTTCCTTGACATAAATCCATTAGAATTTCGCAAAAGTGTAAGCGGCGATCGGGATCATCTTCATTGAGTTCCTGCACAAGGTGAATTTTGTAGGGATGATATTTTTCCTTCCTCAAGATACGTAGCACTGTGCTCTGACTAGTGTCATTGTTTAATGCAACCAATCGTGAAGAATTATGAGGATTATCCACCATACTTATCAAAATGTTCTGTTTCTGATTTTCATTAATGCTTGGACGTCCAGGTTTTGGAATATTTACAACATTGCCAGTTTCTCTAAATTTAGACTCTACCTTACTGACTGTTGATTGGCTGATAGGGCGATCTGGATATTTTTCATTAAATAAATCACAAACTTCCTGCTGAGTTCTAGTCATATTCCCGCATCCGATAAGAATTAAAATTTCAATTCTTTGAGTAACAGTTAAATGTGCCATAATACTTTAAATTGAATAATAATTTCTATGTCGCTTACAATACTTATTAGAAAGTCGGTGTGACAATGACACTTTGCAAAGATTTTCACCTACGTGATCCATAAAAGAACTATGGAATTCGAAAAACTAAACTTGATAACGTTCTTGCTTTATTTTAATTGATTTACGTTTTCTAACATTCAATCGTCATTTACTCGAAAACTTTCCTAATGTAAGAGGGAAAAATTTTAGTACTGTCTGAATTAAACGATCTTTCAGAATCAAGGAAAAAATATGGTGTTGCCATTTAAAAAAAAATCGATGACGTCATTGCTCGAAAACAAATGACATTTGAAAATCGCATTTTACGCTAAAATATGTATTTTTTAAATTAAAAATCGACCTGTTCGAGGATTTTTCCCAAAAAATAATTGTTTCGTTTTTACTGAATTTATTCCATACTTTTGGCGCATACTGTATATTCGAATGACGTAGTTTATTGACTTCAAGTTTCTATCGGTTCCGTTAAATAACAATTCCCTGCCTATTAAACAATGCTTTGAAGAAATTTGGGGGTACTGATGGACGTAATGTGACCAATGACCGTGCGGTCGTTAAACAGATAAAAATAAATTAGTCTTTTGATCATGGATCATAAAGAGGATAATATTCTATACTCGGTTCCGCAGACATTTTATTAACTGTTTCAAATGTTTTACTGAGGATAATCAAGATGGAATTTTGCGGCAAATTCAAGAGCATTGTAATGAGTTTGCAAATGTTTAAGACACATAATTTAATTAAAGAAACCAATGGTATGTAGATAGATTTATTAGTTTCCAACAGGTTTACACCTAATTACAAGAAATACTTAGATTAAATATACATAAATTTTCATACATACACTTATAACAATACATACATAAATGTATAGATGAGAAGGAGAAAAAAACTAAAAACCAGACTGACTAAGTAGCAACAAATAGTTTAGAGATTATAGAATTTAAGGTATCATGATTAATATCGCAGATATCAGCAATACAGTTGAATACACTGCACGTTGAATGAACTGGAGATCTAATAAGAGTATTCGCCGTAGGTCTTCCACAGTAAAATGTAGGTTTGCGTCTTGAACGAAGTCTTGGAACCAAAAAGTTGATTTTGTATAACATAGTTTCACATTAAATAGCGTTATGCAACAACTTATACAAAAAGGAAACTGATAAAATGTTCCTTCTGTCGGCGAAATACATCGAAATCGGTCAAGTAGTAATTGCTGATTCGTTCCTCTCTCAGGAAGAACTTCGTCAGTCCGAAAAGCCAAGTACTTTAAAAAATTTCTTTGAACATCCTCAAGACTGAATGTATGACCCCGAGCTAGACGATTCCAGATTACAACTCCGTTCTCTAATTTTGACCTGACTAAAGCAAAATAAAGAATTTTAAAAACAGTTGTATTGTGAAAGTTGCTGCAATTCCGTAAAATAAGGCCCCACGTTTTACTTGCAGTTGCAATTATTTGTTGAACATGCAGGTTAAAAGACAACTTCTCATCAAACAGTATTCCTAAATCTTTAAATTCAGTGTATCTTTATGACAGTGTCATTTATTTGGTAATGAAAATAAATTGGTCCTGTTAAAAGATAAGACAAAACATTTGGATATATTTAAATTTAACTTATTCCTAAGGCATCAATTATTAATAGCGATTAAATCATATTGTAACAATGAGCAATCATTGACAGTGCTGATAGTTTGAAACAGTTTCGTATCATCTGCATATACAAGTTTATTAGTTTTGACTTCATCCAGTAAGCTATTAATAAACAATAGAAAGAGCAAAGAACCTAAATTGGATCCCTGTGAGACGCGATGTAGGAACAAATTGTGGCGATGCAAAGCCTTCATATTGAACATATTGTTTCCTTCCCAGTAAAAAGGACTTCATTAAATTGTAAAGCTGCGGTGAAAATCCGTAGGTAATAACTCTATTCAAAAGAAGAGAATGATCAATTTGATCAAAGGCTTTTTGAAGATATATAACGTCAACTTGTCTCTGATCATCCATACCTTCAACAACATATTGAGTTAAACAAGTAAGGTTTGAGATGCAGGATCTTTTCTGCATGAAACCGTGCTGGTTAGGCGAAATCATAGAACTAATAGCATTGTTGTAAATAACATCGTACAAAATGATCTCAAACAGTTGCAAAGAATAGTAGTTTGCTAATAAACTCGGATTTCCCTTCTTTAAAATTGGAGATATGCGTGCGGTTTTCCACAAAGTGGGAAATGTAGAGGAGGAAAGGATTAGAATAAATAGATGCTTTAGTGATACCATGAACGCATTGATGCAGTCTTTGACAAGAAAACTTGAAACACCATCGATGCCCGAAGTTAATTTATTGTTTGGTTTCTTTACACGCATTAATAATATCATGTTCAGTGATGTGGCTAATATGTATAATAGAATTGTTATTATGCTGTGGAATATACTGACTAGAGAACGGTTGAACAGGTGTATAAACACTACTAAAATATTCGGCAAACGCGTTAACTATAGCCTGTGGGGAATCGAAGATTTGATCAACGCCCCTCATAATCCCAGGTATACGAGATTGTCCCTTTTTACCGCTTATGAATGACCAAAACGTATTTGAGTCGCGCTGTATATTGTTTTCAGTTCTGTCAATAAAACTCAGATAAGCAATGTATCTCTTTCTACCTGCAATACCTGAATCTATTTTGATAATAAACAGTGTTGTTTCGCTTGTATTTTTTATAGGCAGCATTTTTTGCTTTGATTGTTTTTATTTTATCTAATGTATACCAAACAGGATATCTACGACTATGATTTATTTTTAAGGGAATAGTGGCGTCGAATACATTGCGAATTATATATAATTTCACAAACATGGTCAACATTCTAACATATATCTAAATACATTGATTTTACAATGTACAGGGTGTTTCTTTAGAAATATACATACGTGAATAGTGAATACAGGACATCTAGGACCTCGAAAAATCTGTTGTTGACGGGTCTAACCATTGTTATTAATTTTGGCTATTTATTTAACTTGCCATAAAAGGCGAGCCGTCTGTATAATCAAGTGAAATTCGGTAGGGGTATTTTACTTACTTCACTCAATCCACTAAAATCATAAGCAAAATAAAAAATGTATATTTTGTTTATTCGCAAAAACAACACTGTACGTAGAATTTTGAAAAATCTGTTCAAGCATTTGAAATAGAGCACAAATAGTAGAGTTTAGTGTCAACTAATAATTATTTTATGTGTAGAAATAATAATAGTAATAAAAATGTATTGTTTTGTTGAAAATTTCAATGTTTTTTGTCTAAATCGGTCAATACTCAACTAATAAATTTATTTAAAGAGAAAAATAAAAGAGTATGCTGACAAGGAAAGAGAAAACAAAAACTAAAATAATTTTAGGGACCACTGCAATAAATCCAGTGCATCGTTAAACACACTTCTATGTTTTTTTTTATAATAGCTATTACAGATGTTCTTATTACATCAGGAATACTTCTTACTAGGGTAGGTATTTATAAAATAAATATCTGCAATTAAGTCCTGTAGTCTAACGTATACAATTAGAATTATCTGTGAGTTTGATAGAATTGCTAGTTTGTTTCTTGAAAAAATATCCACAGACAGATATTAGATCAAACAAACAAACAGGAATAATTAAATTCACCATAAACTCTACTATTCCTGCACTACTCAAATGTCTGAACAGATTTTTATATTTCTGTTCTATATACAGTTGTTTTTACGGATAAATAAAAATTGTACCACCAGACCCGCATTTCTATTTTGCTTATGACGTTAGTGGATTGAGCAAAGTAAGAAGAGTATGCCTACCAAATATCATTATTATTAACGTTACGTTAATATTAACGTATATACATTGCCCAATGAAACACCCTGTATAATCGAGGTATCGAGGAATCAATTACATTTTTCATTTTTTAATACACTAAACATACCTTTTCTGAAACAATTCTGAAAATAAATGAATACATGGATAACAAAAGTATTGTAATAACTATTGTGTTTATAAATATTATATTTCGTTTATATTAACTGCTGTCGACATCATGAGGGCAAATCAAAATGTGTTCTTTCTCAAATTGGTTAAATTTCCATAGAACTACTTTTGCCGCGGTGAGGTTGACATATCTCTTTGGGAATTGAGAATTCATAAATCAGCTTTGATGTTTGCTATTCCCACATCACACTTATACGTTCTTTTTTGCATTGGAAGAAATTCTTTGTATTGTCGCATAGTTTTACAAGTGAATCAATAACTTCCGAAAACCTTCGAAAAAATTAAGTTTGGGATGTTGGAAAAGTCATTGTCAAAATAATTAATGCGAAAAATTCAAGATGGCATCAAAGTAATATGCATAATTGCAAAAAGAATCCGGGTTTATTAAAAATCTTTCCGAGAATTATGTACTTAAAAAACAAAGTTATGAAATTTTAGCTTTGTTTATAAAGTATATACTTCCTAAAAGTTTATTTCTTTCAAATATAAAAAAACACGCAATTAATTATAAAAAAGGAGGAAACAAATATATATGTACTAATATTTCTTTCTCGCCAATACACGAAATAAAATTGTAGTTTTTGAAATTTACATGTCAACAAGATCATTTATCTAAAGATCAAAGAATATATTTTACTTTAAGCATTTATATATTATACGCTTCTAGTTTTGATAAATTTACTAAAATATATTTATCTTTGTCAAAAAAGCTAATTTTACCAAACTCTAAAGGTTTATTAAATATAAAGGGCAAAGAAGGCATTGACAAACATTGACACAAGCCGGAATTAAATCAACGTTCGTTTTGACTTTCCCATTCATTCTGAAAATACAGAGTTCAATTGATTGCACAAAGATAAAGGCTCTATACAGAATACTAACAAGAGGCAGTACGAGATAACTTCGTTTTCATGTTTGAATATTTCCAACATACTACTTTCCCTTCAGCAAATATTTCCTGTAATTTAATTTTACTGAAAGCAGTTTGCAAAAAATGTAATCGAACTGTTAAGAAATAACATTTTGTATATATTGTTGTTATATCTTCCTTTAACCTTAGAAAATGATGTACTTCTTACATAAAATTTGTCTCTCAATCTATCTTCTAACTACTAGCTAATATAGGAAAAATTTTAAGAAAATAGTTATTTTTTTATCTAGAACGCGAAATGGTACTTCTGCATTCAAGAATGGAATTTCGATTCCATTCAACAAACAACATTTTCTTGAAAACTGCAATAAAATGGGACAATTGTGTTATGTACAGCAGTTTAATTTATATTTGAAATAGTGTTTGAATCAAGACAATTTTGGTGCGGTGACTATTATAATGATAGCAACCTAATAAACAATACAAAATAGTTGTTTGAAAA
Source organism: Monochamus alternatus (assembly GCA_037114965.1). Classification (NCBI taxonomy): domain Eukaryota; kingdom Metazoa; phylum Arthropoda; class Insecta; order Coleoptera; family Cerambycidae; genus Monochamus; species Monochamus alternatus. Next base: position 77,508,120 of record CM073429.1, read on the forward strand.
AATAGTGTCTGAATTATACAGGGTGTCCGGAAATTATGCGTCAAAACTTCAGGAGGTGATTCCTCTCAAAAATTAGGGTCACAAAGTCCCATAACAATTTTTCGAAAACTCAATATTAACGGAGATACAGGGTGTTAAAATTAAAATTTTATTTTCGATATTTGTAAATAATTTCTTAAGAAATCCAAATATTTACATAAAATTTGTAAATCGGGGTTTTTTGCGGACGAGAAATTCAATACGTTTCTAATTTTGATGTCACTAATAGAGGGCGCCACTTGTGGCACATCATGTTTCTTTTAAATTACAGAACTTTTTTACATCTTAATGTATCCATCTGACTATCGAAACAATTGATTCTCCTACCTGTTTTATTTGAAAAAGGTATACCTTGCTGAAGTCGGTAGGCGTAACAATATTTGAAATAATCCTATTTGAAATGCTCAGTGCACCGAGTAAAAACTGTTTTGGTTTCAGGTAAAGTGCATTTTCTGCTGAAAATATAGCAAAATATGACTTGAAAAAGTTGTTCAGAATCATAAATTATGGAGACGTGCAAAATTTCAAGAAGATCGGCGAGGTTTGATGAAACCATTTTTCAACAAAGCACAAAGATTTTATCAAAGCAGGCCGATTTTTTTTTAAATTTTGCACATCTCCATAATTTACCGTTCTAAACAACTTTTTCAAGTAACATTTAGCTGTATTTTCAGTAGAAAAGGCACTTTAACTGAAACCAAAACAGTTTTTACTCGGTGCACTGAATACTTCAAATAAGATTATTTCGAAAACTGTTGCTCCTAACGACTTCAATAAGGTATACCTTTTTCAGATATAACAGGTAGGAGAATCGATTGTTTCAATAGTCAGATGGATACACTAAGCAGCAAAAAAGTTCTGTCATTTGAAACATGATGTGCCATAAGTGGCACCCTCTACTAGTGACGTCAAAATTAGAAACATATTTGAATTTCTCGTCCGCAAAAACCCCCGATTTACAAATTTGATGTAAATATTTTCTTAATTTCTTAAGAAATTATTTACAAATATCGAAAATAAAATTTTAACTTTAACACCCTGTGTCTCTGTTAATATTGAGTTTTTGAAAAATTGTTATAGGACTTTGTGACCCTAATTTTTTGTGAGGAATCACCTCCTGAAGTTTTGACGCATAATTTCCGGACACCCTGTATAATTCAGACACTATTTTTTCAAACAACTATTTTGTATTGTTTATTAGGTTGCTATCGTTATAATAGTCACCGCACCAAAATTGTCTTGATTCAAACACTATTTCAAATATAAATTAAACTGCTGTACATAACACAATTGTCTCATTTTATTGCAGTTTTCAGTTTTTTTGTGAGGAATCACCTCCTGAAGTTTTAACGCATAATTTCCGGACACCATTTTTTCAAATAACCCGCAAAATTGTTATAGGACTTCGTGACATAATTTCCGGACACCCTGTATATTGTAATTCATATTCTAAGGGTGTTTAATTCGAAAAAGGGAAGACGAGCATTTACTAGGGGAAGTATTGGAAGCGGTACAAAGTGCTGTTTCACAATTAATCCCTAAAAAATCGTAGATACAGTACGAAATTGCCTACAACGAATTTTAAAGGGTGATGTAGTTCGAAGACAATTCAAAAAGTGTCCATAGCAGTATTTCTGGCATATTTTGAACATAAAATTAAATCTTTGACGTTATGTCAGTATATTCCATGTTAAAAAGTACACTGAATGTCAAGGAAAATGTAAATATCAGAAAATTTCAAAAACTAATACCATATTAGAAAAGGAAATCAGTTGGATACCGTCCAAAAAAGTTCAGAATTCTAACGAAAGAGAAAATTGAGAGATTTTTACAAGAAGCACCTGATAATAGATTTCTCCTAAAAAAGGTAATTCAAATTAATATAAATCTATCGATTTAACTAATTTAGTAGCTGATTTCTCCCTTCAAACTTCAGCTATTTCGCAAGGTTCGGCACCGGGTCCTCTTTTATAATATTTAGCGACATGAGCGTTTGCTATTTTCTTTATACATATGACCTTATATCATTTTCGAAAATTACAAGTCTTGCTGATTGTGATAACCTTCAAGATCACCTCAAAATGTTGATCAATTGGTGAAATTCATGTCAGAGTGGTTCCATTCGAAAAATACGATTAAATCAGTATCAAATCACTGCAACTTTATTCTCTGTAAGGCTATAGAAAAATATTTCTTTATAAAATTAGTCCATTTGCTCTCTACACTGATAAAATTTTTTAGCAATATTACACGGTGGATTGTTGATTATTTATTGCCTAGTTCAATAATAGTGTAAGAGAACACACCAGAATGTAAGGGACAATTATTACTTATGAATATGCATTTTTTTTATAGTAAAACCGTATTTTACAACGCTATTATGTATTTTTAGAAAAAATATAATTGTAATTTTACATGAGATGTAGATGTACGTACATTATTATGGAAACTCTTATAGGTATGGATTTAGTATTTTTACATTAATGTGTAAAGCCCGCACTTTATTTAAATACACTTTATATTAAGTGAAAGTTACGTAATTCTCGTGAGAAAAGGCAAATCTGTATTCTCATTGGTCATAGTTATTTCCTATAAAAAAATTTGGGAATTATTTCATATGGCTTTTCTTAACGGATATTTAACGATCCTAGAAATCGCGAAAATTTAGCATACATACATTTTAATTATTCACGAATACCTTCAGTAACTGTGACAGCATCAGGATATTCAATAAATAACGCAGTAAATAATTTTTTTCATTTGCGACAGTTTTATTTCCCAGTTATAAAGACCTAGTGCTGAACGTGTGAAGAAAAAAATGACACCGTTTTGCAGAACAATCCGGGATTTCTTGGCTTTATATCGTATAATAGATCTTTTTAATGGCAAAGAAGTAGATTTTTCTGAACCCATCCTAAATGTGCCATCCATAAAAAATTATATATACTTTAAATATGCCACAGTGACCTCTGTGGACGTTGAACACGTTTTCGAAACCAAAATGGATTATTTGCGACAAACGCCACATCTTAAAGCCTTGTCTTCATGATGCGAAAGTCCTTAAAATTTGCGCGAATTTCACAGATTTTGATTTAAATTATTAATGGCGGGAAACTGTCAACATTTCGCAAAACACGAATATTATCGCTATTTTCATCATTATGTGAGATTAGTAAGTTTAACATAGCCTTCTGACAATCTGCCATGAAAATGCAATTGGCAAAATTCGCTAAAAGTTGAGATTTTTCCCGCCATTAAATAAATCGCCAGATTTCTCGCGAATTTCGCATTTATGAGGACAAGGCTTAACACCTGAACATTTACAGCAGTTGCTGGTTATTCATTTTTATTCCGGCACTACAAGTGAATAGTTATGTAGAGTGTTTTGTAAACTAACGAGGTGCGGGTTTTAAATTAATGTGAATAACGTGTAAATTTACATCAACATAATCATTTTTATCAGTGTATCTTACTCATATCCAAAATGATGTCGTATTATTAACCAGAAACTAGGTACTTTTTTTAAATTTTATGCATAATATTATTTTATATAAAGAATATCCGCATATTTTAATTTCGTCTATTTAAAATTGTTTTAAATAAAATTTTTGTAGCAAGTAAACCATTATAATCAAGTACTAAATTAAAGTTATTTGAAGAGGCGTGAGGCATATTAAAAGGTCGACTAAAACAAGCGTCGATTGTGAAAAATTAAAAGTATAAATAGTGGTTCTGTCCATCGTGGGACACACTGTATCTGGAATATCGCCCTAACAATTATGCATATTTAGCAGTCTAAATTAGATAATAATATTATTATTCGTTTAAACCTTTTAGGTAGTTAAAGTAAGTACGGTAAATTAAAGAAACAACCACAGATGGCCTCTATTAGCAGTCTCCTACTTGCTACAGGTCAAGTGCCTTAAGTAATTCCATGTCCCCCTTGCTACAGCCCTATGTTATCGTGATTTATTGGGCATTAACTTCTTAAAAAAGAATCTAACCTTGTCAGAGACAGATACAATAGATCAAATAGCTCGCTGTAGTGGTATGGTTACATTATTTGACTTGGGAATAAAAAATGTTTTCCGAAATGTCCGTTATTATGATGGCTTATTTGAAAATTTTGTAAATAATGTTCTTCAACCGTTAATCTAAAATGTGCGAGAATGTATTTAAAAGAGGTGACTGTTTATAGAAAATCAGAAGTACAGACATTTACGAAACCATTACATCTCAATTTGGACAGCAAAATAATTAAACGAGATGCGAAAGGCGTAGTACCCACATCAAAGAGCAACCGCGTGATACACTGCAGAGAAATTGAAAAAAGGCGTATTATTTAATATTATATATAGAGTGTCCGAGAAAACGTTGGAAATGTCGAGTGCAGATAGAACATGAGAAAATAAGAAATTCCTAATAAAATTTTTCCTACTGGCCCTCTCTACGGAGATATGTACGCCGCTGGAAATCGGTTTTTCTTAAATGAGTACTTAATATAATTTAATAAAAACTTAACATGATGGACACTAATCCTAAAAATGCAGAAATAAGTCAGATCTCATCTATTGTGGTTGAATTTTCGAGTTACCACATTTGCTGGAATGAACTTAGATATTTATAGTGTTTTCATTAAACCAGGTTAGTAAATTTAGCTAGGTTAATTTTTTTAGATAATTATTGAATAGAGCTTTGTCTGTGGAATTGTTCATTAGCATACCTAAATGTTTGGTATCAGAGAACATACATATGACTTCATTGATAGGAATTATAGGAGATTTGATATATATTAGCTTAAAATACCTTTCTAATACAGTAAAAAACTAGTAAGGAACTCTTAAAATAGTGTCTTTGAAACATATTTAGCTTTTTTAGTTATCAGGGGCGAGCTAAGCTTTACAACTGAATGCTTACATTTTTAACCCTCTGTATATAAACTTAATCTTAAAAAATAACAAATCTGGGTAGCTTCAATCTTAGACTAAAAAAAGATACTCGTTTGAAATGAACCTTTTACGAGAAAAAGAATAATAAACGAATTCATGTTTCATTTTTAATAAAAAGGGCTATGATTTAATTTTTTCTCGACAACAGAGAGCGATACGAAGTCATTCAAACAGCAGGAAAGTTTCATTTTAAGATGTTTAATCTGAAAAAATACAAAATTAAAAAAAACGCAGTGTCCCAGGAGGTAGCTTAACGAACTTATTGAAAACTTGCAGTGTTGCAGCTACCCAGCTACTCAGTCTTTATCGTACAGGGTATTAAAAATTTAGGTATTAAGTTGTAAAGCTTAGTCCGCCCCTGCTAAACTAAAAAAGCTAAATATGTTTTAAGGACACCTTTTTAAGAGGCTTTTACTAGTGTCTATCGAATAAAATTTTTATTTTGTGACTGATTCTCGAAAACAAGAGGAGATAGACATATAGTTCATAAGACAAAAAAATTATTATTCTTTGACGTACTATCGCCCCCTGTATTTACGGAAGATCTTTCTGAAACACTTTGTATAACAGACGAACACTTGATCTAATACAGAAAACATTTTTCTAAAGATTCTTCTCTCATTAATATCATTTTTTGTTATTTTCAACTATTTACGGAAGATGTTTCTGAAACACTTTGTATAACAGAACAACATTCATTTTTTGTTATTTTCAACTATTTTTTTGCAATTTGATTTTGATTGAGTGCATCGAAATATAATATACTTGATCGAGATCAGAAAAAAATGTTTCCGAATTTTCTCTCGCTTACTAATGAACACATATTTTGCAATTTCTTACGATTATTGGAAAATCTGTGAGTTATCCAGCTCAATAGACTAGATTCGAAATCAGCGTGACAAGTAAATAAGATTCAAGGTCAGAAAGAAAATGTCCCAATTTTTTTGCCCTCACTCAAAAGTTTGAGGGTGTTTGAGCTAAACGGACTTCAGATTCGGATTCAGTGCGTCAAAATACATAAAGATATCTGGGTCTGGTTAAAAGTACTGACCACTTATTTGTGTGCCTGTGAATTAAACCAAGTTAAATACAAATGCACATAGTAATAGCAACAAAATCATTTAGTAGTGACTAAAAAGTTACTTATCATTATTTCACTTAGTCACTTATTTGAACTATAAATAAATATTTGCCGTATAGAACTAAAATGAAAACTTACTATACTAGCCTCAATACAAATTTTTCGTAGAGTAAAACATTGTAGAAGCTGCTATAATGAGAAGGTGGGATTGCAGTAATAAATGAAAAAATCTTTAACCACCTTTAGCAAAATTTTTTTATTATGACAGCAACGCAATCCTTCCCACGCCCAGTTAATGCATATATTTTGCTGAAGATCAATACCTCCTAATGGGTAAAATATATTTCCCTGAGTGTATTATGCAACCATTAGAATGAACGCATTTATTTCAGGAACTCAGCAACATCGTATATAATTAATGTTTACACATTCCCCAACAACAGAAAAATTAAAAAGATAATGAATAAATTTAAATATCGTTCAAATAAACTTCTTAACAGCATTAAAACAATGATATTCCAAAACATTCAGATGTTTTATAAATAATTTTACCTTGAATTTTTCAAAGCACTAACATTTTTCACCTCGGAACATTCTTAATTTAAAAGTGTAAATACACAGCTAAACTGTTATTTCAATAAAAAATTCTCAATGCCTTTACTAAACGTTTTCTCTGATACGTTTCTCTTATGGAAAAACTGGCCCTTAAGAAATTGAAAAAGTTTCCCCACTAATTACCTTTCCCTTAATTTATCTTGGAAGTTTTTGTGGCAACTTTCTAATGTCACTGAAAACAGAAGTTGTAATTTATGGAAGCCCGTAGGGGAAAGGAAAGTTAAGAAGAATTTTTGTTAGAACTATTTCATACCTTAGGAATTACAAATCAAGTCAATAAGTAAACACACAAGTTGTAAGTACGAAAGAGACACAAATGTTTTATTTTCAGTATTTTAAAACTACACATTGATATAACTAAGTCATATTGCGGAATGATTTGGATTATTTTTGTTTAAATATTTTTTTCGTCACATTTGATATATGATTAGATTTACAGTTATAAATAAAAAATATAAATTACACATTAAATTCAGGAGATCGAGGCGGCCATGGTATCGGTCCTCCTCCTCTAATCCCCTGTAAATAATGCTTGGACACACTGCTGCAATACGCCGTGGACGTCATGGAACTCCATCTTTTTCATGTTTCGGTTGCAAATTTCCCGCATCAGGCCTGCATTTGCACTCACTGCATACCGTTATAAAAGTAGCTGCATTTGACACATGTTTACCGGGAAATCGTTCTGCTAAAGCATTTTCAGTTCACCATGAATTAAAACGAAACCCATTAACTGCGAGTTGCTATACGTAAGTCATTTTTGATATTTGAAAAACAAGTGTAAATACTTGCATCGCAAAAAAGTTAATTAATAGAACTTCAATAATTTTTTTCTCGGAAACTATAAAGATTTTACAATTTTTTTTTATGATATTGACTCCATTTTTCATGACGCATCTATTCCTACATTCTTTTAGGTGTTCTGAATCACCCTGTATAAACCTCAGAAATTTATCGGAACATGTGAAATGTTTGTAATATTTTAAGTGTCTTTATCCCCAAAACGAATTAAAAGTTTGAATACATCTAACCCCACAGATACGATTAGATGCATTGAAGCAAATGCATCCGTATAAAAGTGTGCATCTGCTTCTGCTTATTTTGTATCATTTGATTTAACCTAGAAGGTACGCACCAGGGCAATCCTTTAATTCTCCGAAACGCCCAGACGTATATTTATACACATGAATTCGTTAAATCTCTTTTGATTTAGATTATGAAAATATATGGCTCGGCATCAAAGAAAAATATCATTATGGACCGATGAGGGGGCGAAGGAGGAAGTATAAATAGGAAGATATTATTTATTGGTTTAGAACGGAGCGTCCTACCGAACCCAGTTGACTGACGGGGTGAATCAACTCGTCGATAATTAAGTTAATTGGTTATTTTGTCTGGATGCGAGGATGTTGTTGTAATTTCCTGCTATTTAACGAGGAGGTTCCAGTAATTAAAAGAATTTCGCGGTCCTATTTACGTCTTTGAAGTTAGCTGGCAGCGGATTTTTTCCGTAAAATAATTTTCCAATTAACGTCTGAAAAGAGAGTGAGTTACGCTTTCATAAAACCAGTTACGCCGGTTTGCTTAAGTAAAAAAAATATCATCAAAACATATAAAACGAGCTAATTAGAAATATTTTGCCAGCTGGTAGGCGAAATACCCACGAGGTATCGAGAAAATGTAAGATTAAAACGTTTATTATACGGAATGGCACGTAATGAATGCACCATAGACTAACTGTGGATTCTATAGTCGACGTCCTAAATTGTAAAGAGTGACTATTGTTATAAACCTGCTCCAGTCAACACAAAGAAATATACATGCAGCTTATATTTTTCTTAAAAATCGTGTGCCGCATATCTCTGAAAGCATACCCGATTACACAGCTTCTGCTACGCAGGCGCTGGAGTTAGTACACGTTAGTACGCATGTTCTGCTGCTTTTTGATTGGCTGCGACGAATTTCGGGTATATCTTTTCGTTAATTTAATTATGAATGTAATTCATTTTATTAGTGATCTGATCGAAATGGGGAATATCGGATGATGACATGTATGAAGAGTTTAGAGCGCGAGGTCAACATATGTATGTAAGTGATGTTGAAATATGTATTTCATTAACGATTGTACGTGAATAGCATATGTGTGCAAATAAAAAAGTGGTAAAGAAGTACAACTGTGAAACGGAAAGTCATGGAAACTCGCGGGAGAAAGATTGTATTTTTAAAATGAGTTTTCCAAAAAAAATTCTATTGCTATATCTTACAAGATGAAGTCTATATAAATGAAATCGAAAAGAGTATACTGATAGAAAGGACGAAATAGTGATATGGCGAAGGAACTATTTAAAATAAATATTAAAAAATAAGAATCTGGATCGAAGAATATATTAAATTTTTACGAAACATGGGCGTATGAAGGTCATACGGAAAGCGGTATGATATGATATAATAAGTGTTAATGTGTGACTGTTATAGTGACAGTGCTAGTAACCAATAGTAAATAGTGTGTATGTATTCTAAAGCCTTTTGTCCTTTTCAATGCGGAATTCGCAAATATTTGCGCGATTTATTTAACGGTGGAAAAATTCCTATTTGTATCAAATTTTGTCAACTACCTATAACATCTATCATTTTCATCATGAAATTGCCATGGTAGATTATCAGAAGTTCAAACCAAATTTATTAACACCACATAATAATGAAATAGGCAATAATATTTGTAATGTTTGACAGTTTCGCAAATTGCAATTGTCAAAAGTTGAGATTTTCCCGCCATAAATAATTAAAACCGAAGTTGCAAAATTCGTGCAAAAATCCGTGAGGACAAGGCTTAAGTGTGATATCTGCGGAGTGCGCATCGGGTAGGTGTAAGTGGGTGGTAGTGGGCAATCGCCGTCCATAAGGACAGGGGCACATTTAAAGTAAATTATTAATGTGCTAAGTTCAGCCGACGTCAACTTATTTTTGATAATTTTGTGTGCTTTAACTCTTCTCAAGTGGCACTCTTAGGTAATCATACCACACGTATCTTCCGTACTCATCTATGTGTTGTGAATTAGTCACTCTCTATTATTTTCCACTTTGGGTAATTGATAATACAAGATAAAAACTTTAAATTTTGAAATATTCTTATTATTGTTATTATCTAACGCCTCGAAATTGGTAAACACTGTTACACTATTTCTACTCTAAAAATAATGGATGTTATGTAATGCAATTATTTTTGTCATTTTTGTATATTTTGATCGCATTCAAATTTAGTACGCCTATGAAATGTTGCTCCCCACACGCTTCGCTCGCTAGTCTACAAGCTAGCGATTAGTCACTGTCTACAATTTCCACCGCTGATTATAGATATTACAAGCTATATTTATTGAAAAATATACAGGCTGTAAATGAGAAATTTTTCAAATTGATTTTTCTCAATATTTTAAAATGTTCTTCTTCGAAATCTGATATACGGAGGTTTTTTTTGCTCACTTCTAATCGGATAAAACTTTTTTGTAGGTATGTTTATTGCATTTCTTATTTGTTTCATTTCGATAAATTACCCCGTTTTCGAGTTATTCGAATTTCAATCTCTCATTGCACGTTGACTTAAGGGCACCGTATTTTTGAAATAGTGTTGTCTACAAATACGAGTTAGACATTTAAGAACTGAATAATATAGAGAAATGTTATTTCTTGCCACCTGCGAATATTCAAAGATACCGTTAAGCAAAACGAATATACAGAACTTCATTCTCATTCAGAACTTTTCTAAAAAAAATTTGGGCGTCATGAAAAATGGAGTCAATAATGTAATAGCTATTTATGATATACGTGTTAAAAGTAAGATTTTATTTTCTGAGTGAAGATGATTAAAAAACGAACGTAGCGAGTTTTTTAACTTCACACAAAACAAAAACAAAACAAAATAAAATCTTACTTTTAACACGTATATCATACACTATTTTTTCTACAAAGCAATCGGAAGAACTTTAAACTCAATAAAAATAAGAAATCAAAAAATACCACACAGATCGCAATGTTTATGAACCAAAATTTTCGTAGCAACCAGTGCTGTTGTTAGTTACGGAAAAAACGCAAAAATATTGATAGCATTTTCTAGTAATATTATAAGTATAATGAATAATCTCGATAATGAGCGTAACGAATCCATCCCTGCTGAAATCGAAGAAGCCGCCAGTCGAACAACATAGGAATTATTGCCGGCGAAATCAAAGGAACAGTACGAAATCGCTTATAGACGCTTTTCGGAATGGTGCAACATTAAAAAGGTCCCTGGGAAATGTAACGAAAGTGTTTTACTGGCATCTTTTGAGGAAAAGCCAAGATATGGAAATCGTCAACGCTGTGGTCAAATTATTCCATGATCAAAACTATGTTAAAAATAAAGCAAGATCAAGATATAAGCAAACATTATAAACTTATTGCTTTTTTAAAACGGAAGGGTGAAGGATATCAAGCAAAAAAGTCAAAAGTTTTGACGAAGACGCATATTGACAAATTTCTTACAGAAGCAGAAGACGAAAAGTATCTGATGATGAAAGTCGCAGCAATAGTGGGTGTCTTCGGGGCGTGTCGCCGGGAGGAATTATGTCAGATGACCATCGACAATATCGAATATTTGGGCACTTCGATTGTTCTGACCATACAAGATACTAAAACGAAAGTGCCTCGGACTTTCAGTGTTGTTGGTGAATTCTATTTAAACTTTTTTAGAAAGTATATGGCATTCCGGCCACCCAACGCTGACCATAGACGACTTTTTCTTTAATATATGAAGAATAAATGTGTGAAGAATCCAGTCGGAATTAACATGTTTGGTAAAATGCCTGCCGACATTGCAGAGTTCTTGAATCTACCAAATCCTCAACTCTACCCCGGACACTGTTTTCGTCATTCATCGGCGACATTGTTAGCAGATTCTGGTGCAAATCTTACTACCATCAAGAGACATGGAGGATGGAAATCTTCGACGGTAGCTGAAGGCTACATTGAAAATTCACTGGAACAGAAGAAGGAAATTGCGTGCCAAATACTTCCTACTGCTGCAACTAATAGCAAGACCACCAGTACTACCAGTAGTATTTCTACAGAAAATAGATGTGTCACACATGTTGATAGTAAAACCAACTTAAGTATGATGACTCCACAGGGAATTACAATTTCAAATTGTTCTAATTTTACTATAAATGTTAATAGTAATAACTAGTTAAAATCTTGGTTTGTACTTATTTAAAATAAAAAGTTGTTCATGTGTTTGTTAAAACGTTTTATTAATTTTCAAAACAAAATTTAAATAAACTTTTAAACACGCGTGTCAAAAAATGACATTTTTAACATCAAAAATGACAATTAAATATCCCACTTTTAACAGTTTTGTAGAAAAAAAATTTTTTTTGTAACATCCTTATAGTTTCCGAGAAAAAAATTATAAGTTCTAGTAGTTTCAACCTTTACATCGCTGGGTTAGTGTAGTATCTAGCCAGGCGATTTCAAATATCCGATTATTTATCGTATTAACTTTTTTGTGATGCAACTATTTACATTAGTTTTTCAAATATCAGAAATTTTACGTATATAGCAACTCGCGGTTGACGAATATCGTTTTAATTTATGCTGAAGTGAAAATACTTTAACAGAACGATTTCCTGGTAAACATGTTCCAAATGCAGCTACTTTTACAATGGTGTGCAAGTGTAGTGTAAACGCTGGCGTGACACGGTAAATTTGCAATCGAATCGTGGAAGAGATGGAGGTCCAGGGCGTCCACGGCGTATTGCAGCAGTCTAGCGTATCATACATGAGGCTCAATTATATCCGTACCATGTACCGTGTCCAAGCATTAATACCAGGGGATTGGACAAGGAAGACCAGTACTATGGCCGTCACGATCTCCTGACTGTAAATGCTTTGAACTTTTTTTGTGGGGATATTTAAAAAATGAAGTGTATTCCATCGAAGTGGACACTATTGATGATTTACGCAAACGTATCGTAGCTGCTGCCAATAATTTATAAGTTCAAAACGGATAAGAAGTAGAAACATTTGTGTTAGTTTGTAGAAACTGGGTGAGACGGTGTTGTATCATCAGGTATGCCAAACTATTTTACTAATTAAAACTATTCTATTCTATTAATAATTAATAATAATAGTGGCATGAATCCAAGCAGTTGGATTTACTAGATAAAAATAGGCGTTGTAAAATGTAATTTATTTCTTTCCTTGAGAATTGCTTTCAATTTTTTGTCCGGTCGCCAATTATACGCCTTATCAGGTTTTACAGTGGACCAGTTTCCAGTGCCGTGCGGAAATGTATTTTTAAATCATTTTGAACTACTCTCTTTGATTTTATTTTTATAAAATGTATTTGTAAGAGTCCCCTGTGCATTAAAAAATTTTTTTTTAGATAGCCAACAAATTTTTAGGAACAGAAATCTTTCAAAATGCTTATTTTTTTAATTCAAATGTAGGTATAAATATTGTCATAACATAAACTTAACGAAGTTCTGCATATAAGATTGTTCACTTCTCTTTATAAGTATGTTAAAATGTGGGGTTAGAATAGCAAAATAATATGTGTCTTACTAATGCATTTGAAAAGTTATTATATTATTTGAGGAGAATTTAAATAGTAAAATTTTATTATTTTTTTTTATTTTAAATACAGCGACCTTAATCGTAAGCAATGTTCATTAAAATTAACTACAACAAAAATTTTAAATAAATAGTTTAATAATGAACAACAAATTTATAACATTATTACAGGAAAAACTACTTTAATAACAAAGCGAAATTTCTACCATTAATATGAATACATTTTCTTATGTCCTTATTTAAATATCGTCTAACTTTAACTAAAGTATCTGTTTTGTTCCTAATTACATTGACACCATCATCAATCTTTTGAAGAAGGTCTTCGCGGGATAACAGCTTCACTTTATAAACTAAATCTTTCAAACGGCCCCAACAGAAGAAATCTAAGGGGTTAAGGTCGGAGCTATGAGGTGGCTAAGGAAATTCATTGCCACGACTTCCTCCATCTATCTATATGAAAAATGTTCGGTAAGTCGTTAAGGAACAAATTATGGAACAGGGGTAAAATGATATGGATAAAGTCTTTCGTCATGAAAAACTTTTAGAATTGCTGTTTTATCCACCCCTGTTGTCATATCATTATCAAATAAACTCACCAAGATTTCTTCTTATTGTTGAACAGTCACCATTTTTTGACGATTAATCCTTCTCTTAGGACAAAATTTACCCAATCGGATAAAAAGTCTTTGATAAATGTTACAATCTGGCTGTTTGCGATTTGATTACAGTTGAAGAAAATATTTATAGTTGCGGCACGGCTATTATAATTTACTTGAGCATATACACAAATCATGTCTCGCATTTTAGAATTCGTAAATATATTGTATGTCTGGTCATTTTTTTGATATAAAAACAACTAACGTAGTTTTTTATAATTTCTGACATTTGCCGCTATATCAAGGCACAGTATAAATAATTTTTTAAATCAAAGTATACTTGAATTAGTTTTAATGAATATTGTTGACTAAAGTCAATGTGCATTGAAATACTGGAGTTCGAATATCTCGAAAGTATACTTATTTGACTGAAAAATGATTGGGGATTCATATATGTTATAAACCTGCCTAAGTTTTCGTAACAGCGACAATTTCAAAATCTAGTATGTTTCAGATATTTTTCCTTAAAAATGACCTAAGCAATCGCTTATCTTGTATATTTCTCAGGCATTAAGGACTAGCCTAGGCAAATATTTGATTACAGATTCTTAGTAGCGATTGCAGTGCGTCAAAAGAAGTAGCAGACTTTCATTATAAGCGGTAGAGATAGTGTGAGGTCATGTGTGATAATGGCGATAATCCTTAAATGAAATCGCTGCCAGCACCAGCAGTAAAACCTTACATAAGAGCAAATCCGAGAGTAAATTAGGATAACTTCCCTATCTACTGAAACAGCATTCCGTTGACATTCGATAAATGATTCGATATACGGATTTGTATAGAAATACGTGATGCCAAATTTATTTCCTATGTGCATATGTATAGATCTAGTTTATCGCATGCACTGCATCTGGTATTTTATCTATGTACATATTTGATCGTTACAGAACTGACGAGTACTAATTACTGAGTCAAAATTTCAATTTATCACATAGATTTATTGATGCATGATTTTAATATCAGTTATATTCTATTTAACAAAGTTGCAGATAATAATAATACTAATCATAATAGATTTATTATTCAACAGAGCATTTATGTATTAATTTGAATTTGCTACATGGCTAGATAGGTAACGAATATTTTTTAAAACCAAGCTGGTAACATCAAATCTTGCTGCTAATAACGTATTTTAATATGTTTTTCTCTCTAGAGAAACTTTCTTTGAATTTTTTCAATACCGATTTTATTGCATTGATTATATGGATGATAGAACTGTATTTCAATTTGTACCTAACGAAGAAATAGTATAACTTTCTAAAGCTTTAATGTTGTTAAGATTTCTGCAGCTCTTCAAAATAAAGACATATAATCCTGCTGTTTCATTTATTTTGTTAAATATATTCTTGAAATGATGAACCATAATAATAAAAAATATACCAAGGTCTTTAACAGTTTCTGAATAGGTAAGTCAATGTTATTAATAATATATTCAAAAGAGGGTAGAACATGTTTCCCTGATATAAATTTTACATTCAGGTACACTAAAATACAATTTGTAAAACACTATATCTGTATTTAAATAATCCTATTCCATTAAAAAAATCATTTATGGAATAAATTGAAATAAATGTTCGCATATCACCAATTCTTGCTATATTTCTTTGATAAAGATAATAAATAATATGCAGGGTGATTCTTAATTTATACGTATAAACTTGGGAAATTATAGTTGAGGACTAAGACTATTAATTGATGTCAACATTGTTTCTTTTCTTTCATTTAAAAGCCAACTATATTTTAATTTCCATAGATTTTTAATGAGAGAACATGGATATTAAAATCCATTTTTCTCTAAAACTGTTGCCGACATAGAATTTCAATAAGAGTACCTTTTTATGTAAAAAGTAAACGTATAAACTATTAATTGATGTCAACATTGTTTCTTTTCTTTCATTTAAAAGCCAACTATATTTTAATTTCCATAGATTTTTAATGAGAGAACATGGATATTAAAATCCATTTTTCTCTAAAACTGTTGCCGACATAGAATTTCAATAAGAGTACCTTTTTATGTAAAAAGTTACTCTTTTTATGTAAAAAGTTTTCTTTTCATTATTTATCATAGGCGTTTGGAGAATACTAATTAAAAACCATCATTAATAAATAACCTTTCAAACCCTGTAAATATGCAATTTAATTTTTATCGGTGTCTGAAAAATAATGCGTTTGTTATATACACTTTTTCCGTGTAAGAAGATATGGGTTTTGTTAAAGAAAAACCAATTCAATTTTTATTAGGGGCACAAACACACTTAGCACACCCATAATTTAAAATTGACGTGATTAATGTTCTGGAAATGACACTTAATTATATAAATTCATCATTCATTTGTACAAATTATTTCTTAATTAAACATGATATCACAAAATGTTAGTGATCTACTTGTATACTTATATCTGTATCTTGAATGGGTAAAATAAAATCGATTTAGATTAAGTTTAAGTATGAATTTAGCAAGTAGGTGAAGTTTAGTTAAGCTGTATACCTTCAAATATTCAATTTTCCACAACAGGTAATTCCAATAAAAAACTGAGATTGCTTAAAAAAATAATTTATTTTGAAATTTTCATTTTTGATTTACAATTTACTGTAGAGCTGTAATATGGATGAATTTATTGATTCAAATTAAAAATTAGAAATGTACAAATATGCGATTATTGACAGAACGAACCCGTTTTTCTCGTATTTTTTTTGCATTTATCTTAGTGGTTAACAACTTACGTTTACGGCACTATTTGTTTATCGTATTTAGAAGTTCTATACATTTTTTAAGTTTACCGATTAGTTAGTATTTGAAACTAAACAATTGTATATGTTTAAAAAAATAAATGTTTTTCGTTGAATTCAATTGTCCATTAGTGTATAGACAAGGGAAATGAAAAAGTTTATAATTCTATTAATAGTCGGCCACACACGATCATGATCAAAATGTGTGATAAGAACCGCAAGCTAATTTTATAGGATTGGAACGGTGCCTTCCAAACTTTTCGTCCCCACAATTAAGAGCTTAATCTATAAGATTACGTGTTTGGAGTGAAGGGAAAAGGATCTATTGTTCGATTTCTGGTTTAAATTAAATTAAGATTTAACGTGTAGGTTTCTCTTGGCAAAAGTTTGAAGACAATGAAAGTATTTTTTCTACAAACGTCAGTAAAAGCATAATTTTTAAGGTATGCTGTCAGTGTCTAAAATGCAATTTTAAGAAACTGGTGCTAAAAGTGCCTAATTTACTTTTAGCACTGGTGTAAAAATAAATGACGTGGTTTGCTTTTAACACTTGTAGAAAAATAGATAAATATTAAGAAATTTTAAATCAAAGAAATATTTATTTTTGTTAGAATAAGTAATTCTATGACCAATCTTATTAATAACTGTAGTGGTCATTATTTATATGAAACTTACCACGTACCAGAGTAGGGATTAATGTTATCCGGCGAAGTTTTGGACACAAATTGGCCAACGATACTCTTCTTTTGTGATGAATATAACTCTCTCTACTGTACTACAGTTCCACCGTGTCTCTTAATTGTAATAAGATTATCACCAGAGTCTGTCAACAAACTAGCCGAACATTGTCGGAAACTGTCCACTATAAACGTGAGAAACAGGCAAATTCAGAAATTTAGCAATTTTGACAAGCATCTTACTAAATGTGTTAATTCCAACTGGACTCAAGGCACATTTATTCTTAATGTATTTTATGAAAATTCTTGAATAATTAGTTCGCTGGACCAAGGGCTATTTACTTTTCAAATACACGGTATCCCAACGAAAACTTGACCCCCCCTATAATTCCCCTATAATTAGAAAACCGAAAAATATTTTGACAGTAAAGCCAACTCGATATGTTCATCTCCCTAATCCCTAGCAACCGCAACTTTAAAATTTCAAATGGAACTACCCCACTTGTGCTAATTTCCCAACCGATTTCTAAAAACGATGCATCACTGTATTCGCAATGAAAATGGCTTTAAAATGATGTGCCACAAGTCGTATAGTTTCATTTGAAATTTTAAAGTTGCGGTTGCTAGGGATAACTGTCAAAAAAATATATTTTTCGGTTTTTTAATTATAGGGGGGGGTCAAGTTTTTGTTGAGATAATGTACCTGTAATAACAGAAGATCGTTGCACATTAGTTTTTGTGTTTTGTAGGTATATGCACATAACTAGTGAAGTTATCTAATCTTTGATATTATTGAATGTCATGTTGCACAGTTCTTCGCGGCGATAGGCTCCAAATACACCAAAAATGACGGCTACCTTCTGCGATTGTACGAAAACTCGTACAATCGTACGTTGTTTTGACTTACTAGGCAATAACTCAAAAGTGGCTTATTAAGCAGCTTCAGCGATTTCCGTCAGGAGAAATTTATTTTTTTGATCACTTTCCATGTCACGAGGTTTGAAGTTACTTGTCAACAAACGATCGGCCTTTCATTATAGTCTAAGATCCCACTATAAAACGACCTTCACCGAGCTAGTTAATGGATGAAAAGTATTTTATATCCAATTAAATATGTCAATAAGTATATTGCAAATCGGTTGTCTAAAAAAATTCAGTCCAGAATATGATTAATTAACAATTAAAAATTATTATTTTTTAAACATTTCACTGGTTTGGTTAATAGACAAATTCCATACCAATCGAAAGTATGAAGCCCATAGAATATGAAAAAGTTAGGTTGACTATTTTTTTCCCGTCACACGAAATTTGTCTAAAATCATTGAAATTGTTTTGTGGCTTCTTCTCCACCTTACCTATCGAAAAGTCTAATAAAATTTTATGATTATATGTATCGTTTCGTTAAAAAAAATTAAACGTAATTCGGGGCGGCAAATAGATTATTAGAAAATTTTATTTTTTACGGGTTTTCGATCTCGACATATCATTAGTAGGGTCGAAAATGTTGTTTTATTGTCATTGAAGGGCGTTAGGGGTTCCTACGGGCAGATTAATAATAATAGATACCGCCGCCCCCGGACTTTATTCGATTTTTTGGAGAAACGGATAAACGAATCGTCTTCGTTTTCAGTATGGACGAACTACACACAGCTGAAATGCTGTGTACTCTTCTATCGCATGTAATGGTTCACTGGGGAATATTTTACTTTTTAAAACTTGACAACCGGAATTTAGGACTGATTTTTCGCAGATAACCCTATACCACCGTGTTGGTAATGAAATAATCTTCATTTTAATTTAACTTTAATTTATTAACCACACCGATGCAAGTTACTAGTATCGATTTACCTGTTTATACCTGCCTATCCAAGAGTTGTGACGGGAAAAAAATAGTCAACCTAACGTTTGCATATTCTATTTGCTTCATACTTTCGATTGGTATGGAATTTGTCTATTAACCAAACCAGTGAAATGTTTAAAGAAAAAATAATTTTTAATTGTTAATTAATCATATTCTGGACTGAAATTTTTTAGACAACCCATTTGCAATGTATTTATTGACATATTTAATTGGATATAAAATACTTTTCATGCATTAACCAGCTCGGTGAAGGCCGTTTTATAGTGGGATCCTATACTATTACCTCAGCGAAATAAACTTCACGGGCAAATGGATTTCAAAATGATATTTTACAACTTTAATAACGTAAAAAAACGCGTTGATTTGTAGTTTTAATGATGTTTCAAGAAAAAATTGTGTATGATCTATGCGCTAAAATTGATTTTATTTTGTTCGAAGTGAGACAACCCTTCTCACAAAATAAAATGTCTCTTTTAGCACTTATATCCTAAATAACTATTCTGTTCTAGAACTCATTTTATTCTATTGCTAAGAGCTTACATTTAGTTTTCAACGTGTACTAAATGTTTGTGTGAGTCATGCGAGGTAACTATAGAAACTTAAGGGTCCACAATGTCACTTTTTAGAAATTTTCGACTGGGGTAGTCCCTCGGTGGTTCCACTTCCGGTCTGCTCGTGGCGATGACAGATAAGATTGATTAGGAAAGGTTCGGAATGTTATATTGCCATCGTCTGATAATTATATCATCTACTGCACGTATATTTTTAAAAACTGTATGTTTAGGGTTTACATCGAGTTTTTTTGCTTTTGGTTTGACACATAATTAAGAATTTGATTGATTATGCGTATGTAATACAACCGTGCTGGTATTAGTTTGAGCTATTCATTTTTTTTTCTTCTGTGAATAATTATCTTCTCAAATTATGTACGCTTCGGAAGTTTTTTATAGTCTGAAATTATTTACTTGTAGCATATTTTATAATCATACTTTTTTCTGTTTACTTGAGTGTTTTCCTACCTGGGAAAAAGTTAATGAAATAAAGGCACTCGGTCCCTGTATATATATTTCTAATGAGAGAAATTGCAATTTTTACAAATACGTGTAGGAGAAGAAATATATTATTTTAATCGAAATGGCTTTTGTCCTAGACAATTTCGTGGAGAAATAAGCCTAAAAACGGTATTTAAAAATTTAGTCTGGCCACGCCCCCACAAAACGATCGCCGCCACAGTATAGACCTGTGACGTCAGACGCCGTTCGCTCATGTATACCTAAACACAATAATGTGCTTTAGCTCATATCTATATAAGATTTCCGTGCGGACAACGCGGTACATACGTTTAGAAGAATTAATTTGTCATTTGTGATATTGTTTGGTGTTATTGTGTTAAATAAACATTGATAGATATTGAGTAAAGTGAAAAATAGACTCGTAAAATGGACACAAAGTGCACCTCACCGAGCAAATGGAAGTAGTAGTGCATTATGTCATTATGTACGAATACAGCATATAGCGCCTAATATATTTGAAAAAATGAAAAGAAAAATGTGGTGCAAAGCGCTGAAGCGCGACGAAAGACCATTAAATACCATTTTAATGTAAGTTTAAATAAAATTTTGCTATCTGACTTCACTACATTAAATTACTTGTTTTATTCCGAAAACATAATAAATAAAAGAGCAAATAAGGATATTTTAAGAATGTTTTGGGTGAAATGAATTTAATAGTAAATAGCAATAAAAAATAATTTAAAAATTAATAAATGTTAAATATTATTACCTATTCATTATTTTTATTTATTATTTTTAAAATTAAAACAAAAATTTTGATGTGAAATTAGATGGCTTAATTTTATAAGTATCTCAAGTAAAATCTTCTATACCAACAGCCGTAATTGTCACAAACGGATCTATATTGTAAACAAAGGAATAAGTTAGGTTTTACAATTCCGTAAATTCACCACATCACCACTAATAGTTATGGCATTACCTACACAGTATTTACACTATATATCTATGATCCACAAATGCTACGAAAACGCAAAAGTACAAGAAACAAACGCCTATTTTTCCGAAACCACGTTTTCGGAAACATTTATAACCAATATAAAATTCATGTAACTTCCCCATTATGGAAGCAAATAAACAAAGAACTACTACTTTAATAAAGAGTATTTCATAAAAATATACTTAATCATTTATACTTTTAAATAGTAATTAGATACTTGGTTTAATTGTTTCTAAAGTTTAAATTTTACCCGACTTTGAACATTTTAATTTTATTATTAATAACACTCTTTCTAAAACTGAATATTTATTTTTGATTTATTAATTCAGAAGTTGGGGAGGAGAATCCAGGATGATCGGAAACCATTCTCGGATTTTATTTCTGGAACACGTCGACTAGGAAATGAGAAAATTAATTAACATGCCTCAAGAGTGTGTCCCTAAAATGCAAGGAAATTAACTGTTAGATTCTTCCGACCACAAATTGTTTAGTTTATCTTGTAATTTAACCACATACATACGTTAAATGATTTAGCTACCGTAATCGGCGTATAGCGGGTACTCTTACAAACAATTGCGTCACGATGCGACCACGGTAACTGAAGAATCCATTAAAATTTCGTCTAAAAATTCTACAGGATGTCCCCGTTTTTTTGTTTTTAACTTTGGAAAAGGATAGAGCATGAAAAAATAATAAGCGCTTTGGAAATTTTTAAATATCATCCTAAGACCTTCAAGTAAACTATGTTACTAAAAAAATTAATTATCGTAAATATTTTTCTATTTGGTGTAAATGTCTTAAATATTATCCACAGGTAAAATAACATTTCTGCCACTGATAAGTGATACAGCACTTGTGGTTGAGTATTTTAAAATTCACTTCCGGCAAGTTATTAGTTTACTTGTATTTTGCATTTAACTGTAGTGGTAAATATGATTACTGAAACAAATTATTGACATAATTACAACCCGTTTCAAATACAGATCGGTATCACAACTAATTATTACCGCCGAATACGTCACACATTTTAGGACCGTTATTCTTTTGTATTTACACTATGCATCTTTGTAATTATCTGAAATATCGCAGTTCACATATGTATGCTAACGATACACAACTCTACTTACCATTTAATAAAAATAATCTTGACGAAGCTGTAGCACATATTAATTCAGACCTCAAACTTATAGAAAACGTTTCTAAAGAACTTTCTGGTATACCAAATAATAGTGTATTATTCAACGAACATATAATGATGGCTGTAATTCACGAGGATGCTGGTCACGGCACGAGCCGTAGGCGAGTGCTCTAAATCAGCCGAGTGAATTAGAGCCATTATGCAAGTAGAATTCTATACTTTATCCAGGACTATTAATAATATTTTAGCAAACTTTTTACTGAAAACATAACACAATATTTTGATACTCATAACATGAACATGATATTATATACAATTCAAAACTGTCAAAAGATCTTGTTTTCAATTTTTCGTTTACTTGATAAATTTAAAAAAGCAAATAAGATTTTAATTAGTAAACTTCTACCACCTTTCGGAAAAATGTTAATATTCCTGCAACTGGTATAGTGGATAGCGTTTGACTTTCACACAGGAGGTTCAGGTGCAATTGCTGACACCGGAAAATGTTTGTTTTGCTACTTCATTTCCGATTCATTGAAACCAGTGAATAATGATTTTATTATTCACTAGTGAATAATGAATATTATTATTAAGGAAACATGTGTAATGAGCATTTTATAGGATAGTCGTGAACAAAATTGAAGGGCATACATGAACATACTAGTATTTCTTTAATAAGGATTTCATTATTTTGTTAAATGTTTTTCAATGTCTAATTTTAATTTTAAATAAAATATTTCGTACGCAATAAAAAATGAGAAGTGATGGAACACATATCTGATGTGTAACAGATCTTTCAATGTCATTTTAACAAAAATAAATACCTATATAAATAAATCCCAAATTTATTTTACCAGCCTCATCTTCTATCTATATTAATAATACTAATACATGTGTAGCACAAGTGTTACTGGTGAGTGTTATGTTATTTCAGTGTATCTTTTTTATTAAATGAAAACGTACATTTACAATTTATCTTTTATTAAATTAATTTTAAAAATCTATCCTTAAGTAACCCTTAATATAGAATCCGCCTATTTTAATTTTATATTAATTTTCAAGGTGCGACAATATTACATGTAGCTACAAGGTGTTGGAATATTTCACTGAAAAAATTCTCTAGACAAAAATAGGGAGATAAACATAAACTTATTGAGTTGATTCCAACTCTCTTGGAATTTTTGAGAAACGATTTCTTTATTTTATCCTTTAATTTTGTTTTTACTTCGTTAACGTATTTTATACATTTAACTGTTTGAATCAATTATGCGACTTACTCATTCTTTTGTCTTCTATTGCAACTAACTGAACAGTAACTAAAAAGATATAATCAGTTGTATATTTATATAAACAATTTTGTCTATGGAATATTGTGATGCCCTGTATATTTACTAATTAATGCCTGCTCTTATGTATATGATAAAAAATAAGTTATAAAACTGCAAATTTAATTATTGCAGCAACAATTTTTTATAGCCGGTGTAGAATGTTAATAGACAATATCAAAATTTATAGTCAGTATGAGATATTTTAATTTTAGCGGTTTTAGGTCAATCGAGTGCAAAAATATACAAGCAGCCGGCAATTGCAATTGAAAAATCCGTAAATAAAATGAAACGCCCAATACTGAATTTTTTTTATTCATTTCAGGCTTGGTATTCTACAGGATGTTTGTTAAGTAGAGATCAAAAATCCAGGGGCATATTCTGTGTCCAAAAAAAGGTTTTTTTTTTGTATATAAATGTGGGATCTTAGGACAGCCTTGTCCAGCACGTTGAAGGCTGTCCTAAAATCAAAATCAAAAATTAAAAAACAAGTTTTTAATTTCTAAACCGCTTGAGATAATTTAACCAAAGTCGGTGTGCAATATTAAATAAGATGACGGCTTCTTATTATTGTTGTTTTGTATGGGCCTCCCTAAGATATGTTTAAGTAATTTAAGTAACTGTAAAAATGCACTTTTTGGCAAATAATGATCGATGATACTCACCCACACCAGTGGTAAGTTTCCCAAGAAGTTTAGAAATAGATTTTTTTAATTTTTGATACGCTGTAGCTCGCGCTGTAGCTTGGCACATTTATATAACAAAAACCCCTTATTTATGGCCACAGAAAAAGCGTTTGGATTTTTGACCTTTACTTAAGAAATACCCTGTATATTTAGGAAATAAACTAATATTAACTGATAATTTTTTAAATTCCATAATTAATTAAAATGCTTGCGAAAGGTTATTAACAACATTTTCTGTAAAACTAAGCTTCACATGTGCTGGAAAAATTTTTGAAACGAAATGGAAAATAACATTTAAAAAAAAAACAAATGGCATTATGCATAAATAGCTCTTTCTATTTGGTATTTGACAAAAAAACTACTTTATTAATTATGTTTAGACAGACTATCTAAAATTCCACACCAAAATCAATCTAGGGGTTCGGGAAATATTTGTAAAAACAAAATTATAGGCCCAATTTCTCGAGGCTCCATGGCTCTCAAAAATAAGAATTTGGGAAAACAAGAAAATAGGGTTAAATATTTCTTTTATGTAGATTATATACTCAACTTATTCATACTATTTCTGAATCACCTGTACACATTAAAATTAAACAACAGTGATTCCCTAAAATTATTCATTACCCAACATAGAATTTGACAGAATTAGGATTTAAAAAACTAATTCGGAAACGAAAATGTTACAATCTTTCGATTTCGCAAAATATATATGATATCCACCACCTCCGGGGTATATAGTATATCTAAAGTACCCTAATTTTTTTATGTAGTGAGCACTCTGAAAATTAAGGTCCAGTCCTCTATAGCTCTTATTTGACATTCACCTATAATTTTTCATTGTTAATTTTTCCCAGCTCGTGCTCTGAAAATACTTTTGTACTCACCCTAAAGATTTTTAAAATCGCCATCCGTAGCAGATATCCAAAATGATCTAGTTTATAGAGTAACTCAAACAAACGAAAACTCGCACACTTTTGCGCCACATGCTATATTTATTATTTTTGTTAGATGCGATGCACACGCGCTTCTTGGGATCTGCAGCGCGCCACACGAATACTTTCCTACCTCCGTCGCCGAATCGCAACTGGCAACTTTCAAACTTGCCGGCCAACTTATTTCAAAATTAACTTCGCGCGGCCGTGAGCACGTCGGCTGCGCCGCGGTGCGAATTTTCCAAACACAGAAAAAATCACAATCTCTCGCGAAAACGGTCCGGTTCGGCCACGTCACTGTGACAGTCGAAGGTGTTTTTACTGTTTCCGTTCGTCGCGGTCGCCTTCGCGGTGACTCTGGAATTCGTACGTTTATTTGAATAGCGAATTGGCAGCACTATTTTTTAACAATTTTCCATCGGCACTGTTAGACGTACTAAGTATCTTCTACTTCCGTTGCTTCCTCGCATGACCGTAAAATATTCTAATTGAATTCTACTCGGACGCCCAATGAATAAATATACGGCCGCTGGATGGACGTTTCTTTTCTTGCACATGTGGGACTGATACTGTTGTAGCGGGTCTTGCTCTTCGCACTATGAAGTGACTCTGGGGCCCGTCGTTATGGTGGGGGAGGATAATCGTGGATATGGGGTGTTTTATGACAATGAAGACGGAAGGCGCTGTTTTACCACCCCCTGTTTGAAGGCGCCGATTTGTCAAGGTTTCCAATTTCTATTTAGAATCGAGGGTATGCCACTGCAGTCAATTTTACTGTAACAATTGAGGCAATATCCAAGTTTCCATCAAAACAATCAATATGTTCTTATTGCCTTTGGGCAGGGCACTACACCACGTGAGCGTGTCCTAGGAACGAGAACAAAGAACTTAGGAACCAAAATATCCTTATAAAAAAAATTTGAGACGCGCTATTAGTAGTATGGGTCTTATAATAGATGTTTTAGTTATTCAAATTCGTGTCAATATACACATAAGTGTTTACACACGTCAAAAAAGAGCAACAAACATCATAAATTAGAAACATTGGTTTCATGCTTGAAAAAAAAACAAGGAATACGCAAATATACAGATAAAACTAACATAAAAATACAGAATAAATTATTTAAAAAATATATTACAAACATACAAATAAATACATGTGAAATTAATACAGATAACATGAGAGAGCACGGAGCGAGTATATATATGCTTTGATATTTTGGAACAAATGTAATTGGCAAGATGAACCCATAAGTATCTATTTCTATAAATTATATTTGTATCTTCAGAAAATAACACGCTATTAATTTTCAGTTTCAATAGAATATGGTATGCAGTTGTTATTTAGTTATTATTCTAACGGGATATAATCCCACAAAATACAATAGGTACTAAGTAAAATACACACACAATCAAGCAAACAAGGTTATCCCAAGTGCGAAATATAACTACAAACAACGTTTAAACTATCATTATAAATATGACATTTGGATGGAATTCTATTAAATGAACCTATACATTAAAAGCAATGGTGAATTTGTTAATAAATTAGTTCTAGAAGTGCCACAGTAAAAAAGTGTCTGTTGTCTGGAATTACCACGTCAAACCCAAACATGAATCTGTCCTAAAAGTTTAAAACAACATTGTTGCTCAATAAGTTGTGGAGATAACGAACTACCGCAACATCATGACGCACATCCAGTGATTCTAAGCCGAAACGTTTTAAAAGACTGGATGGTTCAGAATTTTACTTATCTAAAAGAATTTGGGAATAGATGTAACATGGTCAATATCGTAAAAAAGTTTTTTGTAAGACCCTTATAGTTTCCTAGAAAAAAAAATTATTGAATTTCTAGTAGTTTCAACCTTTTCATCGCTGGGCTACTGTAGTCTCTAGCCAGAGGATATCAAATATCCGATTACTTATCGTATTAACTTTTTTGTGTTGCAAGTATTTACATCAGTTTTTCAAATATCAAAAATGGCTTACGTCTATAGCAACTCGCAGTTTTATTTTATGGTGAAGTGAAAATGCTTTAGCAGAACGATTTCCCGATAAACGTGTGCCAAGTGCAGCTACTTTTACAACGGTATGCAGTGAGTGCAAGTGTAGTGAAAACCAAAAGCAGTTGATTTTGCTGTATGAAAATAGGTGTTGTAAAATGTAGTTTATTTCTTTCCGTTGCAATTGTATTTATGACATTCAAAAATTTTTTTTAGATAAGTTCAGAATCACCCTGTATATAGGATACCATATAAAAAAGCATACTCCAACATAGATCTAATAAGTGAGCAAAGTAAAATCTTAAATGTACCTACGTTTTTAAATCCCTACAGCTGCGGTATATAAATCCATAAATTTGTGCACTTGCCGCAACATTACTGATATGCTCGACGAAAGTAAGATTTTTACCAAAAGTAATACCCAGATCTTTGTATGATCCGACATGGCTAATTGTATATTCATTAATTGAGTAATTGTGAGTAATACAATTAATTTTACGCGAAAATTACATTACTTTATACTTGCAGATATTCTGAGATAAACGATTATATTCACACCAATTTGACATACGGTCTAAACAAGCTGTAGATGAAAACAATCAGAGATAAAACTTATTATAGAGTATAACTTGAAATCATCAGCGAACATCAGCCTATTACACGAGACAATATCAAGAAGATCATTAATGGAAAGTAAAAATAAGAGTGGCCCTAAATTAGAGCCTTGTGGCACACCAGAAGAAGGAGGACGAACGGGAAGTTAAATTTAAATATCTGATCATGAATTGTCTGTTTGAAAGATACGATTGAAAGAGTTTATTTAGTTGTAGATAGTATATTAGACCGTGATTAATATGGTAGTTCTGTCCCAAGTGACACAGAAGGTGATATAGTTATGCACATTGCCATTTCCCATCTTCTTTTTCGTAAAATTTGATGGAGAGATTTATTATACACAGAAAGATACTTCTCACTTTTTTCATTTAAGAACTAGAGTTGCAGGAGAAGGTTGTATTTCTGGCCAACCTGATGACTGAATGTCAAATGGTGCTATATTATTCTAATAAATTATTAAATTTAAAAACAACTCAATTATGATACGTTTATTTGCTGAAGGTAATACTTGATATATTTCGTCAAATACCAAGATGGAGATGAAGAAAGCTCTTCTTCGTTAAATTTAGATAATATCTGGTTCCTTAAAAACACTTGGACACGCAACTTTTATTTTGAGGCGGCATATTTTATACAGGGTGTTCAGTTAAGAATGAGCCATAGTTTAGCTTTTTTAGATGAAAATAATGTACTTTAAATCAATTTATTTAAGGTAAGTATTTTATTATCACTCTGATACTATAGAACACAACATGACAACATTATAATTTACTCGAGAGAAATATTACAATAGTTAATTTATCTATTTTACATTTTTTCTTCATTTATTTACATAGTGAACAATTTTTATTTAACAATAGTTTTAGTTATGGGATTTTTTCGAATGCTAATTGAACTGATTTTTTTTATTTCAAGTACGTTTTTATTTTTTCTCCAAGGGGACCAGCTCTAGGGGGGCTCAGCTCCACCTGGCTCCCTTTTGGCTACGACACTGTCGTATATGCTTGTAAAAGGTACAATAAACTGCATAAATTAATATTTTGTGAATTTTTATCACGGTTTTGTTTATATATTTATCGTGTTTTGAATATTATTAGTATCGACGTTTACACAGTCCGAAAGAAAATCTCTTTGCGTTGCTATTCCATCCTCAAACTCAACCCTGATGGCGATGACAGATTTGCTGCTGTTTTAATGGCTTTTTACACGTATTTTATCTTCTTCATCTGTAACCAAAGCCGCAACTTTACAAGCCATTAAAGATAATCCCACCGACAAGCATATCTCTGTAGGTATTGCACATTTCATGTTTGCTTTTATCCCCATCCTTGCTATTATTGTCACCACTTGATAATCTCATTTTCATTTAAATTAAAATGGATACTCAATGTGTATGATGATTAACATGTGAAAATTTTGTTCTGTGCTGCGCATACTTAGATAGTGGTGAGAGGAAGGTACCAAATTTTTCATGCGTGTATAAACTAATTCGTATTGTTGCAAATTGTTGCTCTATTCTGTCAAGGTTAGAACTAGTTTTACTGTAATCCTTACTTCCAAAGTTAACTAAGTAAGACGGATTCATTTTTTCATGGATAATTTTGTAAATACGCACATTTAAATAGTTTTCCGGTAGGCCTCGATACAAAATTATCTGTCATTTGTTAAAGTACCTACTCGAATTAAATTCTTTTGAATATTGAAATCCTATTTATCTAACACGCATCTAAAAAAAATGGGAATAGATGCGTTATAAAAAATGGAGTCAACATCGTATTTTTTTTGCAAAGTCCTTAGTTTCCGTGAAGTTCCAGTACTAGTATAGGATCCCACTATAAAACGACCTTCACCGAGCTGGTTAATGGATGAAAAGTATTTTATATCCAATTAAATATGTCAATAAATATATTGCAAATGGGTTGTCTAAACAATTTCAGTCCAGAATATGATTAATTAAGAATAATTTTTTTTTTAAACATTTCACTGGTTTGGTTAATAGACAAATTCCATTTCATTCGAAAGTATGAAGCCCATAGAATATCCAAACGTTAGGTTGACTATTTTTTTCCCGTCACAACTCTTGGGTAGGCAGGTATAAACAGGTAAATCGATACTAGTAATTTGCGCAGATATGGTTAATAAATTAAAGTTAAATTAAAATAAAGATTATTTTATTACCAACACGGTGGTCTGCGAAAAATCAGTCCTGAATTCCGGTTGTTTTAAAAAGTGAAATATTCCCCGGCGAACCATTCAATGCGATAGAAGAGTACACAGCATTTCAGCTGTGTGTAGTTCGTCCATACCGAAAACGAAGACGATTCGTTTATCCGTTTCTCCAAAAAATCGAATAAAGTCCGGGGGCGGCGGTATTATTATTATTAATCTGCCCCTAGGAATCCTTAACGCCCTTCAATGACAATAAAACAACATTTTCGACCCTACTAATGATTTGTCGATATCGAAAACCCGTAAAAAATAAAATTTTCTAATAATCCATTTGCCGCCCCGAATTACGTTTAATTTTTTGTTAAGGAAACGATACATGCAATCAAAAAATTTTATTAGACTTTTCGATAGGTAAGGTGGAGAAGAAGCCACAAAAGAAATTTCAATGATTTTATACAAATTTCGTGTTTTCAAGGGCCGCCCCCGGAGGGTCGGCAGGAACGTCATAATATCATTTCAAGTCACTACCAGGAAATAATAGTCTATACCGAACATGAAGACAATCCGTTTATCCGTTTCTCCAAAAAATCTAATAAAGTCGGTAGTATTTTGCCGCCCAACTCGCAAACCGTTGTTTGTACAAAAATTCTATAGAAGCATTTTTTCATATTTGCATAAAAAAACATTCGATAAGGAGGGCAACGTATACGGTTCGGAGTAGAGGGTTATAGGTCCTTTATTCGGGTAACCTCCGATCCCGTCCCACAGCCGCCTCATGTTCGTCGTTAGGGGAAAAAAAATTTTCCGCACCGGCTACAAATCGAATCCGATCGACCTCAAATTTTATGTCCGTATACTTCGCGACAAGGCGGGGGCGCATCCGGTATTGTACCGAAAAAATTTTAGAAAACGGAATGCCGCCCACAGAGCTGCCCCCCCAACCGATCGAATCAAAATTTTAAAGACACGTACTCTTTGAAACGCGGAATCGGAAAAATTAGTCCGTCTTAGGGTTAGGGGTTGATAGGGGCAGATTAATAATAATACCGCCGTCCCTGGACTTTATTCGATTTTTTGGAGAAACAGATAAACGGATCGTCTTCATTTTCGGTATGGACGAATTACACACAGCTGCAATGCTATGTACTCTTCTATCGCATGGAATGGTTCGCTGGAACCTCTCTGTCGCACGTATTCACTCGCAGCAACATTTCACTTTTTAAAACTTGTTAACCGGAATTCAGGACTGATTTTTCGCAGACAACCCTATACCACCGCGATGAAATCATAATGAAATAATCTTTATTTTAATTTAACTTTAATTTATTAACCACAGCGGTGCAAGTTACTAGTATCGATATACCTGTTTATACCTGCCTAGCCAAGAGTTGTGACGGGAAAAAAAATAGTTTACCTAACTTTT
Source organism: Monochamus alternatus (assembly GCA_037114965.1). Taxonomy (NCBI): domain Eukaryota; kingdom Metazoa; phylum Arthropoda; class Insecta; order Coleoptera; family Cerambycidae; genus Monochamus; species Monochamus alternatus. The sequence goes on from CM073429.1 coordinate 77,539,634, forward strand.
GCATATTCTATGGGCTTCATACTTTCGATTGGTATGGAATTTGTCTATTAACCAAGCCAATGAAAAATTAATTGTTAATTAATCATATTCTGGACTGAAATTTTTTAGACAACCCATTTGCAATATATTTATTGACATATTTAATTGGATATAATCCATTAACTAGCTCGGTGAAGGTCGTTTTATATTGGGATCTTAGACTATACCTTTAACTTTTACATTGCTGGGCTACTAGAGTTTCTAGTCAGGCGATTTCAAATATTCGATTACTTATCGTATTAACGTTTTTGTGATGCGAGTATTTATATTACTTTTTCAAGTGTATAGCAATTCGCAGTTGATGGATATCGTTTTAATTTATGGTGAAGTGAAAATGTTTTAGCAGAACGATTTCCCAGTAAACAGGTGCTAAATGCAGCTACATTTACAACGGTGTGCAGTGAGTGCAAATGTATGCAAACGCAGGCGGGGCACTGGAAATTTCCAACAGAATCATGGAAGAGATAAAGGTCCAGGGCGTTCACGGCGTATTGCAGCAGTGTGGCATACCATATACGAGGCTCAATTATATCCGGACTGCGTACAGTGTGCCCAAGCATTAATATCAAGAGATTGGACGAAGAGAACCGGTATCATGGCCGCCACGATCTCCTAACTTTAAATCATTTGGACTTATTTTTGTGGGGATATTTAAAAAAATAAGTATATTGCACCGAAGTGGACACTATTGATGATTTACGTAAACGTATCATAGCTGCAGCCAAATAAGTTCAAAACAGATAAGAAGCAGAAACAAATGTTGTTAGTTTGTAAAAGCTCGGTAAGGCAGACCCACAATTTTGTTGTTGTAACATCAGGTATGTCAAAATATTTTATTAATTAAAACCACAAATTGATTCTATTAATAAGTAATAACAATAGTCGCAAAAGCCGTTGAATTTGCTGTATAAACTAGCTATTATAAAATGTCACTTCTGTATTTTGTTGGGAATTTCTTTCAGTTTTTTGACCGGTCGTCAATTGCATGCATTGTCAGGTTTTATAGTGGACCAGTTTCCAGTGCCGTGCACAAGTGTATTTTTAAATCATTTTCGAACTGCTTTTTTTGATTGTTTTTTTACAAAATTGTAGAAAAGTCCCCAGTAAATTAAAAAATTAGTCCGCCAAATGTAAATGTACAGAACGATATTTTTTTAATAATACTCTAAAACTGTTTCAGCTAGAGCCTTCATTATTTATCTAATGTACCTCTTAAATGTGCCAGAAGTTACATACAGGATGTTATTTTTGGGGATCTTCACTTTGCTAATTACCCTAAAAAATTTCTATGCGTACGCTACTCGTTTTTTAATGTACGAATAGGTTTTCAAATGTAAAACTTTTTTTTTTTGCATTTGATGTTATGTTATGGATTGCAAGTGGTCTTTGATTTACTATAGGTTGTTGATACATTTCGTTCCTATATTTGGAGAGCGGATTATACAGATTTCTCTTCTAATGTATGTTGTAAAGATGTTTCTCCAAATGAAAGTGTCTTGTTAACAGTCCTGCGACTTGTCTGAACTTGATCTTATTCATATTTCGCATTTAATTTGCTCTATTCTACGAAAGAAAACTTAAGGCTTTCTTCACTCGAGGCTGTTCTGGTCTCTATCTCAGTATTTGCTATGTTTTTTGAACCCACCTCTCCACCTCTGCTTTATGTGACTATAACGAATGTCCTGATTTTTTATTCATATTTTGCAAGTTCATGATATCCCATCTCTAGGATTGATTTCGTGTTGATGATCTTGCCTTATTGCAAGATGAATTTTTCCATATTTATTTATATTCGGGTAGGCTTAGTGACTAAGAGGTTTCTAGCTAAAAAGTTTTTCGCATTCACAGAGTTAGGCGTTGACTTTTATAAATCGTAAGTTGACTTAAATCTTCTTAATTTGATTCCAGGGGATTGTGGTAGAGTGATATCTCAACTTTTTTGGGACACCCTGTATAGAGCCGTGTATAAGTTGTGCAACTAGAGAACACCTGTTCATTTTGCATTTTGTAGAATTATGCTTTTCAATAAAAGACTTCGCACTGTGTGCACGTGAAAATCCCGTGACGTGTTAAACCCATTGGGAAACCAATTTGTGTATTGTAATTATTCGCAGAAACGTTTATAAAATAAGACGATTAATTACGATGGTATTGAAGTGAAATTGCGCCTGTCGATCCGAGTTAAAAATAGTGTTTTTGGCATGAAACAATATTTATTAGGATGTACAGCTGAACGCTAGGCTGTTCTCCAAAACATACATAATTTATTTTTTCCATATGTTATCGAAGAAATATATTTATAGGGTTTTATTGCCACAATTTTAATAGCTCATATTTAATTTTAAAAATATGTTGGTAATAACTAATCATTTGTCGTCGGCGGAACTATTACTTATTTATTTAAAAAGTAAATTTATGCGATTCTTGAAACCACTCTATATTCTAACATAAAATATTACGATTTATTAGGCTACCATATTTTTATTTTTACACCTAATCTAAATTTGCTTTTATAATTAGGGCAAAACTATTCACAATGTAATAAAAACTTAATACCGCAGCTTCTTATACCAAGTTATTTTCCTGGACAGCGGGACAAGGAAGTAGTGTTATTTCGGACACTTAAAATTTAGAATGGTGAAGAGCATAATAAGTTTCGTCTGACACTTTACAAAGTGGGAAAAAGTTTTTAAGAAAGTTTAAAGTAAATATATGTTTTAGTCCTTTACGCTTATACATATTTAGGACTTAATTTATGTTTGAGAGTACTTTACATGACAGGAGAATGGGGAAGTTTAGCTGACTCCTGATGCTCAAACAATAAATACAGTATGCGCCAAAAGTATGGAATAAATTCAATAAAAATATATTCAAATTAATATAAATCAATCGACTAATTTTGAACAACTTTTCAAGTCATTTTAATAGCTGGTGTTTGTGGAGCCTTAAGAAGAGATAAGCTACTAAAAATAGCAATCGGTGATATAGAAGACAAATATTCAATTATTATTATAAGAATTCCCGTTTCCAAAACTCATCCTTCGAGATGTTTTGTGGTTTCAGGTCCAGACCAAATGAAGACGTACCGCAAATACTGTGCTTTACGTCCGGCAGTTACTACAAGTCGAAGATTTTCCATAAAGTATGTCAGGGAAAAATGTGTTAACCAAAGAAATAGCAAACTTATACAGGATACTGTTTTAAACGTTCTTCCGCCACTCTGTTAGCCGACGTAAGGGTCGACATTACCACCATTAAACAATCTAGGGATGGCCTTCTACCACTGTAATGGATACATATATAGAATATTCTATACAAAATAAAATTTCAATCACAAATGAACTGTTACATCTTCAGCAGAGCCTACTGAACTTGCCAATAATACAACGTAAATTTAACTCACTGCAATATCGGCACTTCCAATTTAAATGTAGTATAAAATAAATTCTAATGGTCTTGTTTATAATAGTTACTGTTTTGTATTGAAATGTTATATTACTTAAAATGTATATGACAAATTATTTGACATTTGTTTTATATTCTACAACGAAAAAAGCTTTGGCGTTTTAAATCATAAAAGAATTTGGCAGCTAGGTGGCAAAAAAGACTCACTTTGTCAACTGGAAATTTAACGAAAATGTCAACTTTCGGTAGTTTTCTTCACAAAACTATATTATGAGTAATTATGAGTTTATTATGAGTTATGAATGGTAAGAAATATTCAATTGCAATTGTTTTATTTTATAGTTATCAATCACTAAAGATATACATACACTATAAGGTGGTTTGCTATCTGATTTTTTGTCAAGAGGCGAGGCGAGCAAATATGTCACATGACATCAGTTGCTTGGCTGTTTTGTTTTTAAGTTTGCAGGAAATTTCACAGCCATCAAATTGGAAAATCGTTAATAACAGAAAATTTAAAAGAGTAACATGGATAGATGGAGAACAGTTTTTGATGACATATTCAAGATGTTCCATTAAGAAAACCATTCTTTTAGTTGTTCGAAGTTAAGCAAATTCGACAATAAATTTTCAGCACCCTGTGTAAAATTAAACAGTTTTTAAAATATTTTTAGCAATATTTATATTGTTCATACGTTTTAAAAACATCGTTCATATAAAATAATATATGCTACCCATACACTCTCTGAATCTTTATAAAACGACAATAAAGTGGGAAAATATTAACCATTGAGTAATCTGCTTCTATTCTATCCTTTGTTAAGCTTAAGCTGATAAATGATGTTATCCGTAAAAAATCTGTTTAATCCTATTTTGCTGTAAAGTGTTGTTCAATCGATTTAAAAAATTTGAATGGGATATATATTCCATATATATCTATTCATATCAATTTGTCACTAATATAAGGGGCTACCTACCACTTTCATTTTACGGTAATAAACTAAAACGTGAAATAATAAGTAACAGGTTCCACATTATCCCCAAAGCATTTGATGTTAAAATGGAAGTATAAAGTTGGTAAATTACAAAGAAAAATGTACATTTTCATTCCATTAAGATTTATAAACAGAAAGTAAGAAGTTGGATTGCTTCTGAAATATTTTGAAAAAATGTTCTATTCAAATATTTTTAAATATTTAAAAAATTATTTAGTGAAAGTCAGTGACGGATATACAATCATCATTTTAATGATTTTATTCCTCCATTTAGATTAAAAAAGGTCGACATTTTTTGAATAAATGTACAGGGTGATTCAAAACTTATCTAGAAAAAAATTGGGAATAGATGCATCAGTTCTAGTATTTTCAATTTTTACATCGCTGGGTTACTGTAGCCTCTAGCCAAGCGATTTCAAATGTCTTACTTATCGTATTAACGTTTTCGTGATACAGGTATTTACATTAGTTTTTCAAATGTCAAAAACGGCTTACGTGTATAGCAACTAGCAGTTGATGGATTTTGTTTTAATTTATGGTGAAGTGAAAATGCTTTAGCAGAATGATTTCCCGGTAAACATGTGCAAAATGCACCTACTTTTACAACGATGTGCAGTAAGTTGTGCAAACACAGGCGTGACACAGGAAATTTTCAACCGATTTGTGGAAGAGATGGAGGTCTAGGGCGTCCATGGCGTATTGCAGTAGTGTGGCTATCATACACGAGGCTCAATTGATGGTTTACGCAAATGTATCATAGCTGCTGCCAATAACTTAAGTTCAAAACGGACAAGAAGCAGAAACATTTCTGTTAGTTTGTAGAAACTGAGTAAGACGGGCCAGTGTTGTTGTAGCATCAGGTATGTTAAACTACTTTATTAATTAAAACCATGAATTAATTCTATTAATAATTAATAACAATAACGGTAAAAGTAGTCAAATTTGTTGTATAAAATAAGTGTTAAAAAATCTAATTTATTTCCTTGAGATTTTTTTTTATTTTTTGCCCGTTCGCTGATTATATGCTTTGCCTTATCAGTAGAGCGCGGAAAAGTATTCCTGCTAACAGGACCGTATTTAGGGGGAAAAGAAATTGTGAATTCAATATAGTTGAAAACTTTACTTTATATAATTATCATCAATTCTACAAAATAAAAAACAACTAAAAACATCTGTACTAGAACTTTTGTATCTGAAATTAATTATAACATGTTTTTCTAAATTGGACATTGTAAAACTCTGTCTTCTGTCACTTAAGAAATGTTTATATAAAGAGAAACTCCTCTCTACGTCTGTGGATGTTACAGGACAATATTGGAATAAAGGTGCTACATCCTTGTATTCTCCAGTAATATCGCCACTATCCAAAATTTGAACTATATCTTTTAGTTTTGATAAATCAGGATTTTTTTGTAGGACAGTTCTAAATTTTTGTTCAATTCGAAATCCTTGTGTATGTTTCAAATTTTCTATTGAGGATTCTACATTTTCCAATATTTGTAGAGATCTGCTGAGGGGCAAATTAGCGGTTTCAAGGTTGTTTATGGCGTCGTGCAAAACTGTAAAATTTTGTTTTAAAAACAGAAGATTTTCTTTGAGAGTAGGATTTTTTAGAACATCTTGGGCACTTCTAATATGAATTGAGTCATCGGGATCAAATTCTTGAATTACTTCTGAAAGTATATCTATATATGATGTATAATAAAATGCCGCTTCTAGCCAAGTGTTCCATCTGGTTATAACAGGTAATGGTACTTGTGGATATTTTTTATGTAAAGATAATACTCTTGTTGGAGCTTTAAGAAATACTTTTTTTACAGAAGATATCAATTGGTTTACTTCGGGAAAGAGCTTTCGTACTTCTTCTGTGACTCTATTGAGTCCATGGGCTACGCAAGTAATGTGATATAAATTGGGATACACTTCTTTTAGACACTGGCCTGCTTTTACCATGTATGATGCCGCATCTGTTAGAAATACTAGAAATTTATTCTTGTTACTTTCATACTGTTTCCTCCAAAGAAATTTAAGAGAATTGTTCACAACATTTACAATATGGGCGTGATCTGTTCATTCAAGTTCTTTTGTGCACAATAAATAAGCCTGCCTACTTTCTCCATTTAAAATTCCCACAACAAAATTCACTCTATAACGTCCACAAACATCCGTTGTTTCATCCATTTTATCTTAAGGTTGATTCTGATGGAATTTCTTGATGAGTCCATTCTGATAAAAACCGCCGAAGATTATAATCTTCTAATTTCCTTAATGGTATGCTGCTTCATACAAATGCCTTAGTCAATTCATACTTCCACTTATCTAAACTTGATGTTCCACTTCGAGCTACAGCATGAAGTTTGGTTTGAATATGTTTCTTAATATCATTTTTGAAGTTAGGGCGAAATTCGACAAAGTCGTCACGAATTATAATAAAACTGTTAGGTTCACTTTCAATCCACGATTGCAATAAACTTCTTCGAGTGCTCCTCTCTTTGGGCATTTTGGCATCGGTACGTAGGTACTTCTCCGCATTTCAAACTATAAAACTGGGTTTCAGTTCAATCGGCAATTTGCTTATATATTATTCCAAACCGAATCCTCTAGAAACCTCGGGAAAATTCTCAATAATTCTATATAAATGGAGATTTTGGTTTAATCGAAATTTAATTCACCAATCGAATCACCGGTTAACAACAGTGCATCTTTGTTTAACTCAAAAAATGATAAGGACAACGACAAACCGGTGGATCCACCGACGGTATATTCTATATGTAGAACAACGCAACATCATATAAATACATATAAATATTTTATTTTCCGTTTGTTTCATCTTAAGTTATTTTTAAAGAAATTCAGAATCATGCAACTGTAACTTTTATTTTTTTAGAATACACTCTTTATTTTTATATGAACGTAAGTAAAACCCATATGAATTTTGGAGTGTTTGAGTGGATATGATTATGTCCACATCGTTGAACATCACATTTGCGAAAAAAGCCGATACGTAGTAGTTGAGAAGTACTTGTAAAGAAAATTGTGTGATATGTAATGGAAGAAAAGAGTGTAATATACGAGATAACAGGGATCCGCTTTCTTAACGTTGACGGGAGTTGCGCTGCTCTTATGCCACATATTGCTATTGGAAGGTCAGATAAAACGGCTTCGTTATATAAATATTTATGATGGCCCATCGCGCTACAAATTTTCCTGTACCTGCGTCTAAGTTGTGTTTTGGTACAGTGTATCAGTCAATTAAGCAACAAGGGTCTGAAACATATTCTAAGGGCAAATCCCTTAGGTATCCCAGATTCCTGGTTAAGCAAGTGATTGTTTGCACTTAAACTTACCTCATCAAATCGTGTCCCTTTGTATCAGGGTCACTTGATGTAAACAATGGTGTACAGAAATTCCATACAGTTATTGTTTTAATCAACAATTTGCAGTTTCATCATGCGTAGTTTGTCTTTTTTCCGTCTTAAATCTGCTTGACTTAATTTTACAGTTCAGAACCGTTGCTTCAATAACTAATTATTTTTTATACATTTTTTATTAGGTATTAATAAAATTGTGTAATACTAATTACTCTACGGACTGATGCCCCGACCAGCATTGGACACCTACAATATTTATCTATACAAGGTGTATGTAAAAGATCTGTACAAAATACTGGCACAAATTCCTGAGATTAAAATATGACGATCTACCCCAGTTTACTTTGGTCCAAAAGTTGATAGGTTCCGAAATACAAAATTGTCAAAATTATTATTTTTTCAAACTTTTTTGTAAAGGTGTAAAGTTTTCTCAGATTGAATCGATTGAAGTACTTTTTTGTAACTAACATGAACTTTCAACTAGAAATTTAATATACCGAGACACAAAAAAAGTGATGAAGCTTTAGATGTAGGCGCAGTGCTGGTAGTGGCGCCCTCTACAGGAAAACTGCTTTCAGATCTCAATTTCTCATCCTTAAAAACTCATACGTACCAAATTTCGTGCGAATCAGGTTATTACTAAGATAAATACTTACAAAAAAGTTTAAAAAAATAATAACTTTGACACCTTGTGTTTCTTTTGGACCAAGGAGCTGGATCCTCATATTTTAGCGTCAAGAATTTGGCCTAGTGTTTGGTACAGACCTATTAGAGACGCCTTGTATGTTCTTTATTGTCTGTATTGTAAAGGTGTTTAAGGTAATAGAAAGAAGTCAATTTTCATACATTTCCTAGAATTAATTTTTATTTTAGATATTTGTTGAATCTCGTCTTGTCCACTCCAGTCTAATTATTGAATAGCATACCTAGATATTTGGTATTAAAGAACATACACATGAATTAGAAATTATCACTTTTTATATTATCGATTTAGAATTTTGCTTCTTTAATCATTTTAATTTTTATAGCTAGATATCTGAATCATTTCTGAAGAAGCAATCCTAAAAATGCAGAAATATGTCAGGTCTCATCTATTGTGGTTGAATTTACGATTCCCACACTTGTTTAAAAGTGAATTTGAGTTTTGAATGTTATAGAATTATTTACATTAATTTTTATTTTAGATAATTATTGAATACATACATTGTCTATGGAATTGTTCATTAGCATACCTATAGATATTTGCTATTAAAAAACATACATATGAATTTAGGAAAATAGATTTTTAGTAGCTTCAAAACTGTATGAATTGTAACGTAAAAAATAGCTAGGTCTTTATGTTTTTGGCCGAGATTAGCTAAGCCCTTAAGGTCGCCGTCACCATATATTAAGAGTAGTCTTCAAGACAGTACCGATAACTGTATATTACGTGATGATGATCATGCATGGTTAAATATGGCGATAATAAAAACAATGTCATATCGACATAGATATTTTTAAGTTTACCTATCCATTCTACAAAAAAGTTAACAGTTTTTTTGACTGCAGCAAAACACTCGTAAAGGATGAACTTAGGAAAGGTTTGTCTTCATGTTTCTTACTTTGGCTTTAAAATGTGAAAAATTAATTGTTGAAGTTTATGTAAAAATTCCATTAAAAGAGCCACATTCAATAAATATTTTAAGTATAAAATCGCTACATTTTGGCAATATAAATACTAACACTACCTAAGTTGAACGTTCTAGTATCCAATAATAATTCTTTTTGGTAACTTTAACAGTGTTTAAAATTCTTAACTTTAAAATTACTTCGACATTCCACTATTTTGGGCCACAAATACGGCCACCTTAAACAAATCTTGTGCTATCTAGTAGATTCTGAATGATTTTTCAAATCAGTCCATGGTAGATAATCTTAAAAAAATATTTGGTGCTTTAGATAGAGTCTGATTTAAAATTTTAAAGATTTTTTTTCTATTAATTAACTTTTTTGTCAAACATCAGTTACTCGATAAAAATATCCTTGTTCTCATAACGTTGATAGAGAGTTCCACATTTTTATAGCTCAGTTACCATACCATTAAAAAACACAACACGACCCATTAGAATATTTCAGACTACTTCGATTTCAATTTTGAAAATTTGGGCCTTTGAATTTTCGGGGGTGATCTATTTAAATAAAACAATTCCATGCCTGTAGCACTTCCGGTTATACCTACTTGCTTATTTTAAATGGAACACTCTGTATATTCTTATTCTACGCGTATTTTAGAGGGGCCTTATATCTATCTCTAATTTCGATATATTTCAATTCTATCAAAAAAAGGTGTTTTATTGACGGTTTTTGTGATAAGTGATTAAAATAGTCCAATTTATTGCAAGGATGGCCGTGAAAGTTATATTATATTTATGTTTAATGACACCAAAGCATGGTCCTGGCACGGATTAGTTTCATTGGCTACAAATTCTACTATACATATGAACTGAACGTTATTACTAACTGTAGCTCAAAAATCCAAAAACTGCCGGTATTTGAAGTACTTACTAATATTATCAGTAACTTTTTTTAGCCGAAGATCCCGATTGACATGTCCTTTTACACACTTTTTTCGTATCTTCAGCACGACTAAAATAATTTTAAAGGGAGGATACACACCGAAACACGTGGCAAAGGCACCCAGGTGTAGGCACTGGGAGTAGGTAACGAAAGATACCGTCTTGAAAACGTTTCGTATCATTTGCTACTTTAGTTACAGTTGCATTTTTGTCTGGTTAAATGCATTCCACAGTTTTCCAATTTATAACACAATACACAATATACATACATTCTCGCATAGTTTATGTTTTCTCATTACCTTTGCGTAAGAGGATCAAAGTTAGTCAAAGTTAGTACGATAGACAAAGACAGTTATTTGTCGCATTGCTTCACAATCTAAGCAATACTACCCATTTGTAGTAGGAGCATCTAAAATCCATATTCGATAAAAATCAAATTTACTACGCCCTTTGCAGGACACACGTAGTAAAGTGTATGTGTTAAATTCCAAAGTTATATATGTCGTATTTTGTTGGATTTTTGTTTATATCAGTAACGGAAATGGAGCAAACCAGTATAAAATCAAGGAAACAAATAGTTTTGTTACTGCTTTAACACAATAGTTTATTCCTTTCTTTGTCATTCTTAACCCGAGACAATATTTCATCCAAATTTGGATGTATTGTGGTTGAATTTACGATTTCCACACATATTCAAAAGTGAATTTGAGTTTTGAATGTTATAAAATTATTTCATTAAGCCAGTTACGTCATTTTTGAGGTAAATTTAACTAGATTAATTTTTATGTGAATTATTGAATACAGCTTTGTCTATGGTATTTTCATTAGCATACCTATTTGGTATCAAAGAACATACACATAACTTCATTAATAGGAATGGTAAGAAAACTGATATTAGTTTAACTACCTTTGTAATACAGTAAAAAAGTACAGTTCTCTTGAGACTTGGCCTTTACTTTTTAGAGTATTTGTAAATGATATAATGAATGACCTCACTGAATTTAACCTTTGTATGCTGATGATTATTTTGTAGAAAAATTTGGATGACATTGATTAAATATTTAAAAAAACTTGTATCTTGAAAACTAAGCTAAGCCATTATAAGCTTATTTATAAGTCTAGTTATAAAATAGGAATTGGTTTTCAATAATCTAAAGAATAGCCTTCTTTATTATTGGAACGTACATAGCTACTTAAGAATCACTCTATATAACATAAAAGTGGGCACGCCAAAATTAATAATTTCATAAATTTCGAAATACGAATTAGCTTCCCGAAGGTACTTGAAATGACTTCTTGAATCGGAGGGGAATATGAATGATTCTTAAATTAGTATCTTCCAGAAATAATTTTAAAGTCAGTGTCAACTGCACACGAAGGCATGCATGTATATCGAGTAGAACTAACACCTGTGCCTGCGTGCAGTACCAGGTGCTACCAAGCAAACCAAAACAGCAAAGTGAGGCTTCTCAATTAAAAGTAGATAACAGCTGTTTATATGATCCTCGATTTCAGATACATTTTACGTAATTATTTATGAAGTTGCAATTTGTACAGAACGGCCACAGTTTTCGAATTTTCAAATAATAAATTCTGTTTAATTTTTCTTTTAAAAATATAGAAATTTCCATCCGCTACTGTACAGGTTAACGTACTGTCCAATGTAATTTTTGGGAGACAGTTTAAAACAAATCATGTTAACATAAAGCTGTTGCCATAGGCCCAAGAAAGGGGGAAGGGGAGGTCAACATTAATATACACTCACCGGCAAAAAAACCGGCCACTAAAAACTAGCCCCAATTTTAAAGTTGAACATTAATTTCTCAGGAACGGATGCTATGTCCGAAATTTTTATTCAGAATTTAATTTGAGCAATGGGCGCAACAAAGAGACGAAGTTTTTTTCCCGAAATTTGTAACGCCCTCTGGGATGTAGCAGCTAGTTTCTGTTGCTAACTGGAGTCACACTGTAGCATCATCTTTTGCGAACATTTTGTTTTTTTAGTTTTTATTGGAGATGCACTGTTTTAAAACGAACGCCTCGAAAAAAACTCATAAAACAAGTCAAATAAACATCAAAACGTAGATTAATGTGAAAACAATTGAAATTTATAAAAAAAGATAAAAAATATTTAAGGAACTAATATCTAGTGTGGCCTCCTCGCTTCAAAATGGCTTCATTCAATCGACGTGGCATCGAATCAATCAGGATTGTAACAAATCCTTGCGGAATTACATTAAATTCTTCCTGAAGTGTAATTCGCAGATCAACAACATCCGTCGCAGATAATGGCACTTTTTTAATTTGACAATCGTTGACAAACTCTTAATTCTCATATTTCAAACAATCAATCCATTTCCGCCTTGATTTACACGTAGAAATGTCTGCCTGCGAACCTTTTTCCGAGGCGTTTGTTTTAAAACAGTGTATCTCCAATAAAAACAGAGATAATGTCGTGATTAAAAAAACAAAATGTTCGCAAAAGATGATGCTACACTGTGACTCCAGTTAGCAACAGCGACTGTAGCTGCTGCACCCCACAGGGTGTTACAAATTTCGGGAAAAAAACTTCGTCTTTTTGTTGCACCCAAATTAAATTCCGAACAAAAATTTCCGTCATAGAATCCGTTCCTGAGAAATCAATGTACAATTTAAAAAAAAGATCATCAAAATCAAATAAGCAGTTCGTCAGGAAGTAAACTTTAAAATTGGGGCTAGTTTTTAATGGCCGGTTTTTTCCGGTGAGTTTATTATAATTTTCAATTAACAAGTAACCTAGAAAAATTACCATAAAAATCGCAATCATAAGAATCATAACCATATTGTTTCTGACAGGAAAACCATTACGGCCAGAAAATAATAAATTTTTTGGAAGAAGCTACTATGGTTGTGTTTTTGAATCTCTTGGCTATTTTAGTTTGGATGTACTTTGTATTTATCTTAGTTATATGACGCTTTAACAAAAAAATAAATTAATTAAGAAGTGGATACAGTCACTTTTTCTATTTTTATTTTCTACTAAAAATTATTCTAATATTTACTTAACAAATTATTTAAAACATTACATACTATTTATAGTTATTGCAAAAATATACAGGGTATCCGGAATATGAGTGTCTTAATTTTGCCATATGATAAATTGTACAAAAACATATTTGACTTAACAATTTTTTGATAAAAAAAAATGTAAGAACATAAACGGATTCATCAACAAGACGTAACGTTAGTCAGACTAGCGGAGGTTACGCAAAAAATTTACGCATCTGTTGCACCAATTTAAATAAAAGGCATACTCCTATTCACTACTATGTATAATACTTACTTTATGATATGTTAACTAATCCGTAGCACTGAAAAGTACTGTTTTTAAATATAAATACTAAATATACAATGGGAAACGCAAGGAACTAGAGGCCGAAGTTACGCGATTTTTAGACAGGTACAATACTAGGTCTAATTTTTGGCGCAAATATGGACGTAGCCTAAATAGCAACGCATGTTTCGCTACCTAGCAACGCATGTTTCGCTACCTAGCAACGCATGTTTCGTGAATGGGCGCAAGGCTGGTTAGACCAACTAACACGCTCTACACGGGCGCAAAGCTGGTTAGTCTGACTAACACTACGCCCGTTTGAGGGGTATTTTGAGTGGTAATAGTTTTTCTAGTTGCGGTTATGACTGTTGCTACTATACATTTTTTTTACTTTTGTATCGTCGATATACCTACATTCTATTTATTTATTTTATTCATTCATTTATTTATTTATTTAATACATCACCCAACAGAAAATCCAATTGTGAGTAAAACAACAAATAATAGACCAATACAAAAATAGTGAAGAATTAATTACTGAATTCTGAATTCTGTTTCTGAATTGAAATTCTTTGTGATTTAATAAAGAAGGTAAAATGTCTTTTCGCTTTTGTACAATCTTTTTCATAAATTAATATTTCTTCTTGTGAAAACTTCATAACGTTTATGATGTCATAAACAGGCCGACATTAGTTTTCTTGACAAAGATAAATGGTTATCTGGAACTAATATTGTGAAATATTTTCATTAATCTTTCACTACAGAGACGGTATTATCGCTGCAACTACCAACTTCGCGTAAAACTGTACTCATAAGAAAAATATTTTTGAATTATTTATATGTCGTTGAACAAATGGAGTAAAATTCCAAAGGAAAGGAATGTTTATAGACAAATATTCATATATCATGGAAAATATATCTATATAGAGTGTTTCTTAAGTAGAGGTAAAAAATTCAGGGGCTTATTCTGTGGCCAAAAATAAGGGTTCTTCGTTATATAAATGGGGGTTTTGGAACAGCCATTGCCAGCTAAAACTGTCAAAAATTAAAAAAAAAAATTGTTTTTAACTTTAATTTCTAAACCTCTTGAGATAATTTAACCAAATTCGGTGTGCATATTTAGTATGACAATATGATATGAATTACTTTATTATAACAAATGTTGGAACAACCAAAATACATTCTCTTCTTGAAATTGCAGTTCGAACACGTGCAACAATTCCACACACATCACAGCGCATCACAACCAGCTATAATTTGTTGACGTAAGACGTAAGTGCTCCTCAGATTCAATGCGAGCCTTGTAAACTAATGTCTTAAGATGTCCCCAAGCAAAAAAATCAATAGGGTGGTGGTCCGGGTGGCCATGAATTTTTGACCCCTACTTGAGAAACACCCTGTATATAAAACACAGTAAATTTACATTAACGTTTATTTAAACAAACCTTTCTTGCAAAACTATGTAAGAAAAATTACAATATGGTTGAACAGTAAAATAATTATATGTAACAATCTTTACTTCTCAATAATTTATGTTTTTGTTAGCTTGCGTCATACATTTTGGTTTATTGTTATCCCCTTTGGACAACCGTTTAATTTCCCTTCGAGTCACATTCTCGTAACATTGTAGACTTGACATATGCGCGACAGCCCAACACATATCATCCCTTTTCTGGAATCACATTGTTTTGCGTAATGGTCTTTTTCACTGCTTTCATTTGAACAGGGTTGGATTGTCTCATTTTTAATATAAAATAGACGGCTGTCTATGTCTAGGACGTTACAGTTGCTATAGAAAATATTAGCTTATTCTAAATTATTATATTATAAACTACTTCTCATATACCGGGTGTCCCGTTAAGGTCGGTCATCGGCTGTATCTCGGAAAATACTCATTGATAACAAAAATGATGCCGAGAAGTATAATAATATTATTTTCCACTTTCAAATTTTATTTTCACTTATTTGTTGAACGATTTTGAACTCTTCTATTGACACTTTACAAATTGATTATTTGAGATCTCTTAAAATAAAAGGTAGGGGGAGCGTATAATCGTATTTGCAGAAAAAGTCAAAATCTGTAATTTAAAAATTATTTTTTGAAATTTTAATAAAAATGTAATTATTCGACCACACATAGATTTTCTTTCAACATGGATTTGAAGCTTAATTTTTATGAAGGTTCTGATTTTAAAAATATCCTTTAATTTATTAAAGAACAAAATTAAAGACGCATAGCAAACATTTTGCTACATGAAATAAATTCATACAGGAAACAAATTTTGGAATATTGTGTAGGCATGTAGGCAAGTATTGTGCCATGATTTTGACTGAATAGTTTTTTTGTTTCCAATATTTAAAAATATAATTATTAATACAATAGTACATTTTTTTCATTACAAAAAACTGTTAATATTAAAATTTTTGTTATTATATTTTCAGCACTGTATATGCAATTTATTTACGGTAATGGTAATTATTATAGGAAGCAAAGATTTTTTAGAAGAATTTCTTTAAAAAATAATAATAATAATAAAATAAGAAAATGTTTTGAGAGATCAATATAGCAAATAGATTCTTATTGCCTTTTTAAGTATTCTAAAAACTATATACGCCTTCAACTAAATATTGAGATCTGAGAAGTGTCATGAGAAAAACAGTAAATATATTATTATTTTATTACCCATTACATTCACTTGGTATTGATCAACGATCTTGGAAAATCTTTGGTATTGGTCATTACATACAGCGAAGCGTATAAAACACATGATATTGATCGAGCTCAAGACTCCCAACTTTTAGAGCAAAAATCATAATAAATCAAATATGCATCACTAAAGCATAATAGGTAATAACTAGGCCTATAATTTATCAGATGACTCACGTAACTGCAATAATACTATACTTAAATAGAATTTAACTATACAGGGTGTCTGGGAAAATGTGAGAAATCTCTCGGGTGCAGATAGAACGTGAAAAGATAAGATGAAAAGTTCCTATTTTTTCAATTCCAGCGTACCATTAGATAAGTGCAGAAGACAGACAGTGAACCCATCATCACCACAAGGCACGGGATGGAATGCCATTTCCGCTTCCCCTGAGAAATTTTTTGGCCCCCATTGAGAAATTTTTCTGCGAACGCCTATGTTATGTAAAAAGTTATGTTATTGGACATTGGAAATTAATAAATTATTAAGAAAACTACAAAAAAATTATTTCAATTTCAACTGATTTGATAAAGTAAATGTCATATAATAATAGAATACTTGTCATTTTCATACTACTTTGATAATTGTAATTTCCGTTTGTATAATAAATAGCTTAGGTAAATACGATTTTCAAAATCAATTAATTATTAAGACAACTACAAAATATAATTCAATTTTAATATAGGAATGTCATATGAAAACAGAAAAAGAAAATAATTAAAAAATTCAACAATACGGGCGTTTCAGTAAAAAATATATTATTGCTTCTTGTATCCCACAACTTCTGCACGCCACTGTGTTACCATAAACTTATTAAGGGGATTCGGTTACAGCCTTACAACCTTTAATCGAAACTTTATTTTGTATCTCCAATAATAATGATAACAAAGGGTGAATAACCCTGTAGGTACCTATTTATTACCTTACTACTTTATGTAAATTCAAAGACACTTATTTAAATTTGTAATCCGACTCTGCAACAGACTGTTTCTAACGTTCCTTGTCTCCGATTTGCCAGGTTTAGTTTTTCCAGTACCCAGCATGTGTCACGAATAGCCTCGGGAACAGATCTGAATATTTGTAATTTTCTTTTAATATTAGCGTTTCATTCATTCCTGCCTCAATAGGACTTAATAAGCTGGCGCCCAAACATAAACTGTTTGTCTTGCACACATAAGGTGAATCCAAACGTGATCATTAATAATTGAAATGAAAATTAGGATAATAATTTGGACAATCTAACAACCCCTTTAAGATTGTAACTATCAGGTACGAGTTTTTACGATGATAATTAATTTTATACTTTACTTAAACTAATTATGAAACGTAGATGCCGCTTCCACTTCCAAAAATATTTTTGTATAAGAGCCATTGAAATCATAAAATATATAGGTACTCAAAAATAGTCAGACTATGGAGGGGCTTAGAAAGCAGCCATCTAGGGAATATTTAATGTAAGCTGTTGGTTGTACTGCATTGTAATCCTAGCATACAACTGAAACCAAAACGTACTGTTTGTAATTGGACCATAGACATCCTAGGTTTCTATGAATTGGGCATAAAATATTCATATTATAAAATTTCCGTCCAGTAGGGTGCAGCTACCCCGTTAGTGCAACTAACTCATAAAAGCTAAGTTACTGTAATATTACCAAACTCGTGCTTTCTCCATAGGTTGACTATTTTCGGTATCTCTTTTGGCGTTCTACATATTTTATGATTTCTATGATTTTATGCTCAATTCTTAAGTGACGTAAATTCTCATGAAAAAATGCAAATCTATCATCTTGATCATTCTTATTATAGTTATTTGCCATAAAAAAATAGAGGAATTATTTCACATGGTTTTTGCCAAAGGAATATAAAGCTTCAAGAGGGTCTCGAATCTTGAATGTAGTGGAATAAATTTGAGTGGGAATTCATTCCACTTAAAAAATTCCCACGAGTATATCATACCTATTACTGTATATTTACAATTCTTAAAGCTAAACCATGTGAAATAATTTCTCTGGCTTTTTTGCGATATAACTCAAATGAGAATGGTCAGGAATACAGTTTTGCATGTTCTCATGAGAATTTACGACACTTTCCTGCGGCAATATGTTTCAGTGAACCAGAGAATCGAGCCCCAGAGCAAAGAACTTTAAGTGCAGCTAGAGGAACGTGAGCCAACTAAGTAATAAGTAATACTTCCTCAAATTTTTATAATCTGCTGCAAAATATATAGATATTTTTAAAGTATTACACTAAAACTTGAAAATAAAAATTATTATTATTAAAACATAACAAATCAGTTATAATATTCCAAACTGAGATACACTCTAAAAGTTGTCGTTTTTACTGTCGAAAACAGTAGCTAAGATTGAAACACGTCATTACTGTACACGAAACGCTAAAATACATTTTTCAAAGTACTCAAATAAGCCACATCTGTCTTGCCGGTACAATGATGTATAGAATGGTTCAGATTGGTTTGTTTTTAAGTGTTACAGATGATTCTCTCATAGATAGAGCAGATCTGGTGGACGAGTCCTGGACTCTTTCTTCGAGAAATCAATGGCGAAAATCGCATCTTATTTGCATGGCCACATCCTTTTTAAAATGAAGAGTGAGAATAACATACAGGATGTTCTAAATGATCTAAAAAATCTTAAAATTAACGATAGGGGGTTACGGGTGGTTCTATTCTATATTAGGCAATTTGATGAATGAGTCTTTATTCGAGAAAATACCGTTCCAACTCGAACTACAGTGTGCTTTTAACTCGGTTTTGCAAACGCCCTGTAGCTCGAAAAAGGTAAGAGATACAGTGATACAGATTAGCTCTATCTATGATGAACCACATGTAACCTCTCTCAAAAACATATCAATTTTAACTGTGCATTATCATTAATTTTAAAATTTATTAGAGAACATCCTATACGCTATTCTCACTTTTCATCTTAAAAAAGATGTGGATATGCATATAAGTAATATTAGGTTCAACTGCTCAATAATTTTACTTACAGATTGCCCTTATATAATAAATAATAAGGGCATATTGCATATTTTAATATTCATTTATGTTTCCTCTTTACCATTTCCATTAAAGGTAGACCTATGAACCTTACGAACATATCCAGCCAGAACTTTTGCACACTTATGCAAATATAATGTACAGTGTAAAATTTAAAACTTCAAAAATTTATTTTCTTCCGTGTTTTAAAAACTTCCTGTAAGTTCCCATTATAAAAATCTTCTAGATTACCTGTTTTCGTATTTGTGATTTTTTTATATAAAAATAAAATAAAAAGTTATATGGACTGATATTTATAACTAACAATCTTGTATAGTGTACAGAGAAATTTAACACTTTAGTGTGGAGTATTCCATAAAAATATTTTTATTATTATAAGTAGAGGAAAAAACGTACACCTCCCTGTATAGCAGCTTTTTACATTTACTTAATATGTAGGGTATGGTAGCTTTAAATTTGTGTATGTAATGTTTTATTGAATGCGAACCTTTGAAATTCCGGAAACTCGAAAATAAGAAAAAGAGTGGTTTTCGAATGTAATTACTACAATTGGGTACGAAACCATTTCTGTGTCATATTTTTTTCTTAATACTAGTAAATCATTTGTTAATGAAGTAGATACGTAGTTACTGTTACATAAATAGATTTAAAAACATTAAAGCAGTATGTTACTAAATATCAAAACAATTTTATTAATAACTAGCGTATATTATATGA
Organism: Monochamus alternatus; assembly: GCA_037114965.1. NCBI lineage: Eukaryota > Metazoa > Arthropoda > Insecta > Coleoptera > Cerambycidae > Monochamus > Monochamus alternatus. The sequence goes on from CM073429.1 coordinate 77,559,753, forward strand.
GCATCGGCCATTTCATTGAAACTGTATACTAATTACCACTATAACATATACCAACCATTAATAGAGTTCTGTAATATTTTGGAGCAGTTAGGTGCCTACTATTTTGTGTTGTCAAAATGTACTTTTTGTGTCGATATTTTAAAATTTGTTTCTGCTATTTTATGTAAATAAAAAATTAACATAGGTATGTGCCGTATCTTTCCAAATAATCGTATATAAAGATGCAAAAAAAATGCACCCAGTAAGTGGAGGTTCTTATTAGCGTAGTACTAAAATATAATGCCGATATTGAATCATTTTCTTTAACATTTTGAACATGAAAAATCGAGAATTTGTACTTTATCACTGTGTTCTATACATATACCGTGAAAAATACTTGATAATTTACATAGATTGAAGTGTTACTAGTTTTATAAAATAATTTTGCGATGTGATAATGTTTATAATGTCGTATACAATTTTTTCAATGTACAGTTGTAAAATTCAGGAGATTTTATAATAAAACATAATAGATGAAAATGATGTTCTTTTTTCTTATTCTAAATGACTTGTCAGCCTGGAAATTGTTTTATATTCTGGAGAAAATTTGTATAATTGACATAGTGAAGAGATATTCTTTCGTTAGAGTAAGTTACTACTCAGTTTTTTTTTAGACTGTCTCAACAAACAGCTATGATATTCGTTGAAAATATGCATATAAAAACGGCGCCCTTTGTTCAATGCAGTGTGGTTTTCAAGAACTTTGTAATCTATATAGGTATATACACTATATATATAGTGGTATAGGTATATGTATGGTTATTAGAAAATAACATATGTTTTTTTGGATAACATATATGTTAGGAGTAGAGTTGCATGTGCGCTAAGGCCCCTGGTGGACTGTGTTATAATTTCGGTTTTGATATGTGTGCGAGATGTTTATGAAAATTTTTGAGGGAATTCGAGTTTTTCCTCCTTAACTTCGCCCTTGAGATTTTGTACATTTATATTGTTTTACATTTAAAAAAGCTCTGAAACAATAAAACATTATTATTGAAATCAAATCCATGCGTTTACTCTGTAATTCTAACAATAACCTTCATTTTTCTCAAAAAATGTAGATATACTCGCGTCAAGAATTCAGACGTCTTACGTCACGGCTGACGTTACACATTTGTTTTTATTGTCAACGTAATTTTCGATATTTGGTCGCGTTAGCAACAACCATTTTCGCAATTTAGTGCAATATACAATATAAGCTTTTAGTGTAGTATATAGTTTTAGTATTACTATCAGTGGCAGATTCTTAAATATTTTGATGAAAATATAATGAATTATTCATTTGTTCGTATGACGTAAGTCGTCTGAATTCTTGTCGCGAGTATATATCCTATGCATATTCAACTAGTATACTTTTTTTGTATTATTTCCCATGGAGTTCACAAAGCTTTTCATATATTTAAGAAATTTTGATTTTTAACATATATTTTCCTAAAACTGCCTGCATCTACGCCACTGATATTAAGAATAAAATAATTAGCACGTTTTTCTCAAGATGCAGTTGATATTATTAATTCGTGTACAAATTTTCATATCTTTTTTATCTTCAGCCGATTTAAAGATTATTAAGAAAAACTCTCTTCAGAGTAACAATTTTAACACTATCTTCAAAAAACACTACATTAATAAAAAAGATATATAAACTACCCCCACTATTTTTCCAAGAGGAACTTACCTCCCCTCCCCTCACTGTTTTTGAAGAACCAAAGGAACACCCTGTATATAGCTATTGTAAGCTAGTCTAATTACAAAAGTTGCCCATTACTGAGTCCATTCAAATTCCTTAGGCCTAGTTAATATTTATTGTGTAAAGCTTGGTATCCAATGCTATGATTTTAGCTAATGATTTTTAGATTATAAACTGAAATGAAAGCAACATATTACTTGATTTTAAGAACTTTTGTTATAAAATTTTAATTTTGACTAATCATCAGCTGTTTACACTTTTAAAATAAATTAATTTTCTTGTGATGACTGATGATACTCGTATATCTGATTTTAAAAACTTGTTTAAAGCCGGAGAGTACGGATAATTGTTTGTCTCTACGGTTTGTGGTTTGGCCAAATTTCCAGCTTATGGGGAACGCTGCCTTAATTAAAGTCTCAGAATCATGTGATCTGTGATCTTCTGTATCCTTGTGATCTATGAAAATCGTCTGAATATTACTTTACGCATGCGCATTATCGCGGGCTGCTGTGTTGACTGAAGTTAAAAGTTGAAGTAAAAACTTCAAAATTTTGAAATGGTTTTGTGTAGGTGAAAGTGAAAAATATAGCTGTTTAAAAAGAAAACACACAATGACATCCCAGGGAAATTTAGGCGGTAATTACATACAGTATGGTGATGTTACTTCTACCACTGATCGAATTCATTGTCCTTTTAAGTCCAACTTCCTAATTCAAGGAAGACCTTCATTTAGAGGACCGTTTAGACGATTAAGTTTGCCTGAACATCCTAGGTTCTTCATACCTATGTCCCAATCAGAGACTATCCTGTTTCCCAGTATGTGGAAGTAAATTCTAACCTCAATATCTGTGATTTCTTTTATTGACTTTACCCTGATCACATCATTATATTATATTTTAATTTTTTTTAGAAACTCAAACAGAGGTGGTCTCTACGAGATTTGCAACGGTTGCTGTATTAATAATATTTATCAGTTCACTGTTTGCACTATTTTTGGTTTACCGAACATTCCCAAACGTAACCGAGTAAGTTATAATAGGCATAGTAATATTTGTTTTTATTGAAACCTACTAAATTTTTAGGGAAGAAAGTCAACACATTAAGTTACCATGGAATATCGAAGATGCGAAGCAGTTGGGCATTGTGTTAAATCGTTATAAAAGCGAACACTATTATGAGGTTATGGCAGGAGTTTTTATTTCCTACATATTGTATCCTTTCTGATAAGTTTGTTTGATAGTAGTCAGTTGTTTGGAAATTATTTGTATTAAAAATTTTTCAATTAAGTTTCTTTTAAAGAAGTAGGTATTTGAAAAGCATTAATTTGTTTTTCTTAACTTTTTAACAGCTTACAGACATTTGCCATTCCGGGATCATTATTCCTGTCAATACTGTCAGGATTTTTATTTCCATTTTTTATAGCTTTAGCGCTAGTCTGCACGTGTTCAATGGTGGGCGCTACACTGTGCTTCTTACTGTCTCAACTCCTAGGAAGAAGGCTAGTGTTGAAACATTTTCCCGAGAGAGCCGAGAAGTGGGCCTTAGAAGTGAACAAACACAAAGACAATTTATTCAATTACATAGTATTTTTACGGGTCACACCGTTTTTGCCAAATTGGTTTATCAATCTGACTGCTCCCGTGATTGGAGTGCCTTTGTTCCCATTCGCCTTTGGGACTTTTGTGGGTGTTGCTCCACCTTCGTTTATCGCAATTCAGGGTGGGCAAACTCTGCATAGCATGACTGCTGAAGATAGTGCATTTAGTATAAATTCTTTTATATGGCTGGCAGTCTTTGGGGTAATATCTCTCATTCCAATATTTCTCAAGAAAAGACTAAGAGAGAAGATAGATTAAATCTCTTCACGTGTATGTAAATAAATTATGTAGTTAAATTATGTATTATAATTTTTGTATTTTTATTTTGTTGAATTGTTTTAGAATTATCTAGTTTTAAACAAGAATTTTGACAAAGTTCAAATTGAAATTAAATTTTCTTTAAAAGAAGGGAAACTTTGAACATTTAATGTTGATAAATGCTCAGTATTGTTATTATAGTTTTATATCATCATTAAAAAACATTCTTGTTGGATTTGAAATAATACTTGAATGTTATCTTTACATATTTTGGGTAGCGATTGCATTTTGTAAGTTGTGAATATCATATTGACTTATAAAATATGTATTATAGATGGTGTCACAGACACCATACGAATGGAAGGAACTAAAGATGATAATATATGCATACTGTACGAAAGTTAAGGTATTTTGTATGACGTTAATGTTTCTAGTCTATGGGAAAACGAATTAAAAAACAATTCTATAGAAAATGTGATTGAAAATATTACCTAGGAATTTTCAGTTATGAGAAATGACAATATGCAATCTTAAAGTGGTTGCAGTTTAGGTAATGTTTTCTTATTTCAAATACAAAATGAAACAAATAAGTTGACTGCAATGCATAAAAATAAAAATTTAATATATAATGTTTGTTCGATGTTTAACACTTTATTTAAAATAGTCCAATAAAAGTGTGATATTTGTCCCGATAGAATCTTCAATCAAATTTTGTTGGTAGTGTTAGCAAAAGTGACTCTTGCCATTAGGTATGTTGTAAATTATGTTTTCCGGTAAAAGAAAATGTACAATTGATTATATCATCCACAGCTGAATTCTCAGATAATATTTAAGTATAAGTGATATGAAAAGTACCATGTATATTATTGTAAAAAAAATGGGTTTAAAATGGAACTAATCCACATGTGTACAGGGTTTTAGTTAATACTAGTCTTCACTTGCTTGAATTTTTTTTAAATGACCATTGTGGTAGTTCATGAATAATTATAAATTTTTATTTTCAAATAAATATGAATCGAGAAAGATCTTTTTTTTTAAAAAAAAACCTAAGTTTATAGATTGATCTTTTATCCGTATGAACCATTATTTTATAATAGGGTAAATATATGTTGTTTCATACTCTCTGTTAATTCCCAGTCATTTGTGGCCAGGAAATAGAACATTACAGTATCTGACACTGTAATGTGTATTTCCTACACTTTAATATTTTGCTTAATTTTATTTATGTTGGAATTACGCTAGATGCAACCGTACAAACTCGTATAGCCCGCGTTGCGCTAAGGACACTAACCGTATGACTTCCCTTACATCTTCCATCTTTCCCTGCCTCGTATCCCTCATCGCCTGATTCTATTTGAACGTAAGCGGTTACTCAGCATTTTGTTAGTTCCAAATTTATAGTTATAAATTATTTTCAGAAACGGGGTGTATACAAATTAATAAAATAATTCCTCATTTCTAGAATGCCCATTTATTTTCTATGTACGTTTTAAACCCTAATTTATTCGTATCAAAAAATATGATTTGGAACATTCTAGAAATTAAATATTTTTACAAAAAGTCTGGCGCAAGCCATATCGTAATTGGATCATACATCATCATCGGACTAGTTTCGAGGTATGAGGCTCCTTAAAACTTTATAGGAATGTATGTACCTATCTCTGTTTGTAATATGAATTTGGTAATTTTGCAGTTTTACTACTCGATTTTTGCATGTTTTTATTTTGGTACTGTTAATAGACTATTAGTAGATGTTTTGTGATGAAGAAATGTGTAATTGACTAGTAATAAAACTATAATAGGGGACATCAGAGCGAATAGGGGTGCCAGGTGGGTAAAGAAATGTTTAGTATGTTTGTGTTTCATAGGGCAAAGTAAATCAGTGTTGAAATTACAATGAATTTTTTTGGATTATCATGCTGCTTCCGTAACTTCATTTAAAATCTCCAAAATTTTGATGATACAAAACAATGTCAAAATATAATTTTATTTGACAGTGACGAGCAAAAGATTACCAACTAATATTTTTTTAATTAATAATTAACTTTTTCTGCATTCATGCAAAAAACAACAGTTCAATAAAACTATTTAGTGGAAAAAGTGGTTCTTTATTGTACTAGTGCAATAAAATGTTTATTCTATTCATCTGTCATTCTACTACAGCGTTTTGTCATCATGACAAACATAAACGTTCAAATGGACGTCATAATATTTTCCTAGACTTAGTGTCATCTAAATAAAACATTTTTTGGTTATTGCATGAATGTAGAAAAAATATTGTATGCAACTCGTACTTTTTGTACTTGTTGCATAAATAATTATTTTATTCATTTTGAAAAGGATTATAGAGACAGTATGAATAAAATATTATTATACACGTCCATTAGATCTTATTACAGTACTTGTTTATATTCCAAACTTGGATCCTACATCGCCTCGTCCGTAAAATAACTTGTACTGTAATAAGTCACCTACTGAACTTATAAGGTAAATTACTATACTACTTGATATAAAGTTAAAATTTGAGAAAGTTGCAATTCTCAAGTTTAATATTTAGTAAGTGATAAAATTAAATCATCACAATCGTATTAAAATTCAGACTTTATTAAATGTATAAGTTACATTAAAATTACATAAAATATGGCAATTTTGGGCATAAATATTAACAATATGAATTAATATAGCTAATGGAAGGTCCAGTCGAATTTTCAGTAGGAAGACTTATTGGTCTCCAGTACCACCAATTGTACCATACTGAAAAAAAAAAGTATTAAGTCTCTGTATATGCACTAAGCGATAAAAATGAAACTCAAATTAGTTTCCATTTCCCAGATACAAAAATTGCTAGTACCTATATAATATCTCATTGTAATCACGAAGATTAGCCCAGAAGTCGGACACTTGTGCGGGAGAGGGAGTGGCATATTATTATTAAGCTGTATTTGGGTCCATAAACGACTTAAAATGGTAGACTTGAACTACCATTCAGTGCAAGTCTGAGGAAAACCTCATTAATTAGGAGGATGATCAAACGTCAACTGGTATCAATCCCACACATTGAAATCAAATAAAAAAAATTCTTTATTTTGCAGAGCAGCACTTGAAGAATATAAATACTAAATCATTGCAATACTAATTAGCAATACAGAACAAAATAAAGTAAAAGAAACAAAAAACAGTAACAAAGTGTAAACATGTATTTGTTCAGTATTTGACAATTTTAATTATTTCTATTAATTTTGGTGATTTACAAAATATTCCTTGAATTTATATTTAAACAAGCTATTACCATACATTGACCAAGTCAATGGTTTACAGGCCGTGGAATTTGGGGCAAACAACGATTCAAGTACTGATTACTATTAATAATCATTTAAATATAACAAATACAATTAAAAAAGTAGGTGTTATACAGGGTGTACAGTGGACGCAACATAAAGATTTTCAATTTAACAGGTATACTACTTTTAAAGCGAGGCATCAATGATTAGGTTATGTCAATAATTGTTTTTGTCTAATCAAATGTATGACGGACAAGCGGTTAAGAAACCATTATTCAAACAATATATGATACTGATTTGGAATAATCCAATAAAAAAAAAACTTTTTGGAATCTGGAATTGTGGGAAGGGTAACATAAAAAGGTTACAAGACTCATTGGGCCCTACTTCCTCCATTAGACCAATCCACCTGAACCGCCAACCAGCTGGAATCAAAATGTTTGGAAATTGTGGCGAGTGTACATATTAAAAAATATTGGATTTAGGGACATAATCTTCAGTGGCATTGGTTTTTAATGATGTACTTTAATGTATGCTAATTTCCAGAAATATGAACGTAAAAAAGGTTTTTTATTTGTTACAATTATTTATTTTATGCTTGCAGATGGATAGAACACATTAAAATTAAATGCTTTCATTAGATTCAAGCTGGAATACTGTTCTTTAATTTGGAATCCTTCCTGTCACATCAACAGTATTGAATCTGTTTAGAGAAAATTTCTTAAATATCTTTCATTTAAATCTGAAGGGGTTTATCCGGTACAAGGTTTTAATAACAACTTATTAATATCTAGGTTTAACTTTCAGTCTTCAAAGAAGAGGAGATTTATATACTTCCATCAGATTTCTACACAATCGTTTGCACAACAATTGACTTCCCTTGTATTTTATCTTAACTCAATTTTTTGGTACCAGATCCTTTGATTAGATCTCATATAACATTTTACAGCCAATCTGCTAGAACTAATCCCAACTAGTTTACAACTACATAGTCTCTTTTTTTTTTTGATATCTCGATATTCAAAACACTCATGTCTAACTGCGGATTAAGAAAACACATTTATTTAATAAAAAAATAAAATATATGCATCATAAAAACTTACTCAATTTTAGTTGATTTAGTAATTTCCAATAGAGTTTATTGTTCTCTGCCTACGTAAGATTTTCGTAGCTGTTGTTTATTTGTATATTTGGTTGATACCATTGGTGAGAATCGAAATTATATATTAATGGCTTGGTAGCAAAAAATTTATTTAAATCGGGATACAGCCGAAAAATAGATTATATATATATTTTTCCACGGTTGGGAGTAGAAATCACTTTGTATGACATCAAAATTAAAACAGAAGTAGTCGATTATTCCCAAGCGAGTATAATGCTCCCAAGGGAGTTTACATTATGGAGAATGTTTTTCATGCAAAAAAAAGGTAACATTGAAATTATTTATTGACATTTAAATTAAATGTTACATTTGTACAATTTTCAAAATTAATATTAGGAGGAATATTACTTTCGCTTACATTTACAGTTTTTGTGATTGCGCTAGTAGTGGTACCTACTAAAACCTGATTAGCAATTTTGGTCTTATTTTCAATGGACATAACCCTCAGCGACTGTCGTTGATTTCCAATCAGCATGACGCTTTATTGTCGTGATATCCACACCAGCATTTGCCAGTAATGTCAGTAAGATCTTCGTAAGCAGTGACCAGTATAACATGCAGCATCAGGTTAATTTTAAATACGAAGCTGTCCAACTGGCTGCGAACTACATTTTCCTGCTTTGTAGTACAAAAAAAGGCGCTTATGCTTGACGTGGGGAGGACGAAGGGACAGGTATTTTCGAAACAATTTAAGCATATTTCCCACATCGGTAACCAGAAAGGTTCGTGGAATCTTTGTCTTAATATTTGGAATTTTTACAATCAAGGAAGAACCTACATCCTCAATATCATCTACAGTTAAATTGACTAGTTCATCAGTTCGACAAGCTCTGGCAATCCCCAGAATTAATCCAACCTATAAAAATTCAAAATACTTAATAATTGAAATACCTAACAACAAAAGTAATCTTACTTTAATCATTAAGAATTCTTTGTCATCTGCACTTGATAGAAAACGGTCCATTTCACCCTTTGTCAATAGTTTCGATTTTTTCGATTGATATCCGTCACCGGTTCTTTTCAAAAATGCGATCAGCTTAGGGAATTTGCTTATATCTATGTTGTCGTAAATTATCAGGCATGACTTAACCATAGAATATTGCGCCCATAATGTGGAAGACTTGTAATTCTTTGCATTTTCACTGAAGTATGCCAACAAAACATTCTCGCTGTATACTTGAACATTTTTCTCGGCGAACCACTTTTTCAACCGATTGTAGGTTATATAGTATAAAGATCTTGACATCGTAGGCAGCAAATTGCTTATTGCAATATTTACAGCCTCCACAATCTCTTCCGACCCACAATTATTGATTGTGCACTAAACAAACTTTAAACTAAACCAAACTAGCACCTTAATTTGACAATTCTTTTTGTTTGTTTATTTTGTAGTTATGACAATAACTCAATGACTACTAAATAAATGATCAAATCCGAGTACAATAATTCTGGTACTACTTACTTCATAATGACAAAATATGTGTTTTTAAGTTAATGAGACCGTGGAAAAAATAGTATATACCATTCGGGAGAGATGCTATTTTGTCCTCGGTGCATTGCACCTGTGCCAAAATAACGCATTTCTCTCTCTTATAGTATAATGTACTATTTTTAATAGAATCCAATTTTAAAACAACTAAATTTAATCTAGATTTACATTGGAATTAATATCTAAAATTAATAAACTGGTTCTGAATTACAGAATTGAAGTTTTTAAAAATTTTATTAATTATTCAAATATTTATTTTCTTTCTGTTCAAAGTATTGTATTTAATTTTTACTTACAAACATATGATGGCTTCAAAATTACCGAGACAGTTCGGCAGTTCTGACTGCATTCCATTGACGGCTTAAGAACAATAGTTCTTTCACCAGAACCTTGAATCACAAAAATATAGCTGCACTCAGTATTAGGTAAAATATATGGCTCTGCTTTGGCTCCATCAATCATTATAAATCGCTCCACACTTTGACCAGATCGATCAGAAATATATGGTGGTCGTGGAAATAATTTACGAATAAACCGTGCTGGGACCATTTTGTTAATTCGCCACGAAGTATGTGTTGTGGTATGGGTTGAATGTGCCGTTTCATTGTGAAATAAGTCTTTTAGATTACGAATATTAGAATTGGTTGACTTTATCTTTCGTGCCTCAGCATTAAATACTTCTTGGTTTTCATTGTACATATGTTGCAAAGTCTTAAAAGTAACAGGTTTCAGATCCGTCTATAAATAAAAAGAATAGATGTATATTTTTGTACTTATGTAAACGAATCCTTACCTTTACAATAAATGGTGTACCTGAACCCGAACTAAATGGGCTTTGGTCAACCTCAGATAAATCTAAAACCGCTTGAACACCTTCACAAGGCCAACATTCCATATCTGCTACATAAAAATATGGGTTCTCGAACAGGCAAGTCTCATCATATAAATCTATAAATTTTCAATTTTATTCTGAAGGTTGTGATACCTATTTATTTAGACCTTACCGGTTAAAGATGGGAACATTTTGATTATTGGTACAGATAAAAATCTTACTATTTTTAAAGTTGGATATGTTAAACCTTGTACATTTCGTAAAACAATACTAGAAGTGGGCTGATGTACATTTAATAAAATATAAATAAAAATTGCTATTAATGTGAATAATAAAAATATATTTATAACAGTACGGAACAGTTGTTGAGCTTTGGTTTTGTTTTGCTTTGAGCTATTTGTTGACTTTTTTATATCATTGAAACATTGCTTAAAAATTATATCTAATTCTTTGTTACTTAAACCTAGGTCTTTGGCACTTTTTCGTAAATTGTCTACATCGTTTTTATATTTTTGTAGCAATTCTTCTTTTAACATTTTTTCCTAACCTACAACCTAACCCTAAAATTTGACATTTATATGACAATGACGTAATGACGTCAAAATAAGGTCATTCGATTTGCTTATTGAGGGAATTGAGGCTGTCCATTCCAATCACAGTTCAGAACTAAAATGGGTAACTTTTTCCTGTACAAAATCGCATCAAATGCAAATTTATCTTTTTTAAATTACAACATAATATTTTAATTGACTTGTCACTATGTACTCCATCAATTTCATTGAAAAGTTAAAAAGAGCTCAGAAAATTTTGAAATAAGTAACTTTCCTATAGAAAAACATAACTATATACTTATAGAGTCTGGCAATTCACCTGTGAAAGAACTTATCTAAAAAAATTTGAGAGTAGATGCGTCACGAAAATAGAGTTAATATCGTAAAAAACATTTTTGTCAAATTCTTATAGTTTCAAGTAAAAAATTATTGAATTAGTATTTTCAACCATTACATCGCTGGACTATGTAGTCACTAGTCAAACGATTCCGAATATTGAAATACGGTCACTTTTTGCAGATATTAAAAGTTTTTGTGATGCTAGTCTTTTCATTAGTTTTCAAGTGTCGAAAATAGCTTATGTATGTATAGCAACTCGGAGTTCATGGATATAGCTTTAATTTGGTGTGAAATGCAGTTACTTTTACGGCGGTGTGCAGTGAATGCAAATGTAGTACAACGCGAGGGAAATTTGAAACCGAATTGTGCAAGAGGTTCAAGGCGTCCATAGCGTATTGCAGCAGTGTAGCGTATCATACACGAGGCTTATTAATTATATCCGTACTATGTATTCAGCATGTCCAAGCATTAATACCAATATATAAGGGATTTGACGAGGAGGATCGGTACCATGACCGCCACAATCTCCTGACTTTAAATCGTTTGGACTTTTTCTTGTGGAGATATTCAAAAAATGAAGTGTATCGCACCGAATAGACACCTACTATTGATGATTTACGCAAACGTATCATAGTTGCTGCCATACTTGAGAGTTGAAAAAGGACAAGAAGCAGAAACATTTGTGTTAGTCTGTAGGAAGTGGATAAGATGGAACCAAAATTTTATTGTAACATCAGGGGCGTATAACACAAGCACTACAATTGTAACAATTGTAGAAATATTACTTGTTGAATTGTTAAAATTCTGTAACACATCGCAACCTGTAGCTACATGTGCCGAACTTGTATTTACGGAGAAATTTCTACACTTGTAGAGCTGTTCTGCAACTCAACGAGAACACTTGCAAGTTTGTGTTACCGATTTTATTACAATTGTAAAAGAATTTTCACCTAACTGAAACCATGGGTAGAATCTCCTACAAGTACAAGTGTTAGTATAATAAATACGTTGCTCAACCCAGTCGTGCTAAAATGTGTTCAAATGAATCTAGTGAAGAAGAAAATGCTGAGAGAGTTGAATATCGTTTTAAAGACCAAACAGGCTTTGTTTCCATGTCTGACGTTGAGTGTGTAGAAAGATTTCGACTGGATATAGTACAATTTAGGAATCTTCTTCAAGCTCTTTCTCCATCCCTTTAAAATAATAGTAATCGTTGGTAAAAGTTTTTAAAAACATTTATCCTTATTCCATTAACTATTGCATAATAATTAATTACTTTATTAGAATTCAGGGAAATAAAACATAATTTGAGTAATAATATGTACAGAGTGATGCATTTATACTGTAAAATACGTTACCTCGGAAACGGTAGCATAAAATTATTTTCTGAAGTAATTTTATTTTTGGTCACTGAATAAGTTCTGCATCAGCCCGTATATATTTATAAACTATTGAACACAAATAGCAGTACTTACCATAGCACCTTTTTTCAAGTTTTGCTATAGTCCCTGGCATAGGTCCAATCTTTATCTACCGGCATTAGAGTCATTAGACAGATACTTTTGACAAGATGTGCCAGCTCTTTCCACTTTTCTACTGTAACGTATCGTTAAAAGGACCGAAAAGAATGCTTTTATTTTCTTTTACTTTCATTAAGAACTGCATTTTTCGTTCTCTGGTTATTATTTTGGCGAACATTGGAACCTCGTGAAAACAAAACGAAAAAGAAAATAAATTAACCTCACTTTACAGACTTCTATTCTATTATTATTAGCTACATTTGTACGACTTTTTCCTATTTCCTGCAAGTGTCGCGGTGAAGTTTGTGTTATAGAATATCTAAGGACTTGTAACTACAAGTAAATTTCTTGCAAGTGCTACACTTGTTACACTTGTATGGCTTGTGTTATAGGCCCCAGGTATGTTAAACTGCTTTATTAATTAAAACCACAAATTAATTCTATTAATAATAATAATATTAATTAATAACAATAGCGGCAAAGCAGTTGAATTTGCTGTATAAAATAGTTTTTATAAAATGTTATTTAGGTACCTATTTCTCTCCTTGAGAATTTCTTTCCATTTTTAGTCCGCTCGCCGATTGCATGTTTTGCCGCCTTATATCAGGTTTTGCAGTGGACCAGTTGCCAGTGCCGTGCAGAAGTGTATTTTTAAATCATTTTTGAACTGCCCTTTTTGATTTTTTTTTTACAAAATCGTAGGTTGTAAGAGTCCCCTGTACATTCCAAATTTTTTTTTAGATAAGTTTTAAATCACCCTGTATGTTAGCCTTCTAGATGTACTTGTTGGACCTCTTTTACTATGAACTAGCTTTTAATTTACAGTCTACTACATTTTTTTGCAATTAGTTTTTTCAAAAATTCCTTCAGCCTAACCAATCATAACCACATTTCATCAATTTGTATTGAAGAATATTTTTCTTATAAAGTCTTAAAAGTTTTAAACTTATTAAATGTGTGTTTCCATTAAAAAATTAAAATTATTGTGAACGTAAAATAATGTTTCTGTATTTACTTCACAAATACTGGGCACTGTACTACCTACTAAATATTATAATAACTAATAAAATTGAATTCAAAATTTCATTCAAAAAGGTAAACGAAAGGAAATGAAATTTTGAAATATTCGAAAATAAAGAAAAAAACAACTTAAAATATCCAATATTTCCCTCCTTTTATTAATATTGTTGTTCTTCAGATTCCATCTGGAGATGTATGCAATATTTTGCTGTCTTCTGATTTTCAGATACAGTAATAGGTAGATTTATATTTTGTAAATTAAACAACCTTCATATTTTCCAAATTTACTTAAACATACCATGGATAAACATAATACAGATTAAGTTTAGACCATCTGTGAATGTATATTTTGAAGAATGGCATGCTGTCAGCCATTTTGAGACATATTTCATAAATTTTAAATATTACCTTAGGTTAATTCAGACGTTATCAGGATGCCAGGTATGATGTATCTTCTTTATTATTTGTATTGGGTGTATTAGGAAAGTTGAAATACAAATACTTATTAGACTTGGGGGCTTATTTGAATATAAATGTTTGAAAAAGAACTTTGTCCTGCGTGGTATTTCAAACTGATATGCGCCATTACACTATTTTATTAGTAAATCTTAACAAAAAAACAAATTTATGTCTATTTTCTTTGTAATATTTTGAAGTAAAAAAATATTGATGACTATAAAATATTTATTCAGTATATTTATTAAAAGGTATGTACATATAAAATTATACAAGTATTTTCTTATTCATCCCCAAAGTTAAAATAATTTTTTCTGCTAAAAAAGTCGTTGACTAGTAAATTTAAAGTAACACTGTCACAGGTAAAAAATTAATAAAAACGTAGACATTAACAGCAAATGTTCATAAAATATTATTGTTTCGGCAAATATACGAGAAATTTAATTTTATCAATCGACAGTAAGTTCTTGAATGCTATAAAACCAAACAGTACATTCAAAAATCAGTTCTTCATCTTTTTTAGTCTTACATAACAATTTGTTGGTCTTCTTTCCTGCAGTAATACTTGCTGCAGAAAATAATGATATCTTTTAAAATCGGGGCTACCGTCCACAAAATAGCGTTTAAATAATGAGCAAAAAGAGCAACTAAAAGTAAAAAACTTAAATTTAAGTTATAGTGATAAATTATATAATAAGTTAATATCACAAAAGTTCCGGTCGTAGTTGCCAACGTCCCTTGAATCAAGTTCCATTTTCTGGCTCCTATGAAGGCTCTGTAAACCATATTTTCTGTATAACTAATAATGCCATATCCAAATCCATAAAGCAAGCAGCTTATCGTCATTATATCATTGGTCATTTGTTTCGAAATCACTAAAAAGAAAGTTCAAATGAAATGATGTATTTTACTTATCACTAATACGTATATTGATGAACTTAGAAACGGTTTGAAACTGTCAGATATAATTTAACCCAAGAAGTAGTTAGAAGGACATTTCTAATAGTTGAAAACCGTTTCCAACAGCTTTATGAACAAACCTTATATAACAAAAAGGGGTACGTAACATAAAGAAAAGAACAAGTATGATGCTTTTTGCAACAAATTAAGAAAATATTGTATACTTACATATCATACAAGTTCCGGCTAACACTAGACCACATATGAAGGTAGCTCTAAATTTTGCTTTTGAAAAGTTTATGACCAGTGGGAGCAGTACAAGGAATAAACACCAAGAAAATGCCACATAAGATAATAAAATTGTAGCGTCTTCAGGTTGGAAACTACTATTCTTTTCCAGAGCCATGTAGGGCGTAAGTGTAAAACACATAGTCGCTGTGATGGTTGTCATCACCTTTGACAAAAGTGTGGGATAGAAATGTAAATCTTTCAATGAAACCCAAAGAGGTTTAAATATGTTATCTATGAAGAAATCCACGACAGTTCGGTATCTTCTTTTCCATATAAATTTTCTATAAGGAGAACATCCACAACAATAACCAGATTTCATAGTCCTAAATTCTTTAAAAAATTTAGTCTTGTTTTTTCCGTAATTATGTATATATTCAATGTTTTCAATTCTGTCCGGTTCTACTACCTGCTTATTTGATACTAAAGTATTGATATCCAAACTCTCGAGATCATTTGTATTATTTACTTCATTTGCGTAAAAAATGTGTTGGTCTTCACTATCTTCAGTTTCTGTTTCGTTTGGCGTCTCCAAAGCCTTAACGTTCAAAATTTCTCCAGACGTACTTTTATCTTTATACGTTGTATCTCCATCTAAATGAAGAGGGCGTTGAATATTTTTAGCATTCTGTTCTTCTTCTGATTCTTTTTTGGAAAGTTGGTTAATTTCTTCAAGGCGCATGCTGATTTTACTAATTCTTCTAGAATTAATTGTATCTATTGCATCATTCATTTCTTCATTTTCCATTTCTTCAGGAATTCCTGGCAAAATACTGACACCAACTTTGCTGTAATACGTTTGTACATTGTAAGGAGTTAACTGTATTGGCTGTAAAAGTTGGTCATTGACAACATCAATGTTATAAGTTAGATCATCATCTTCTTTACCTGATGGTGGTATAATAATATCTTCTTTTTCTTCATCATCAGAATCGGAAGACTCGTCTGGTGTGTTAGGATTAGTAGTGTGTAATGAGTTGGTGAATTCCATCATTTCTCTTATTTGATTTGAAAGTCTGGAAATTACTTTTAAATAATAATTGAATAAATTTTTAATATTTTGCACTTACGCTGGTAATGTCTGGTATCGCGATATTTCTGGATCTCTTTCTCTAATCGTGAAAGGTTTTATTAATAAAGATGCAGGAATTATATTTAACAAGAATGCACCAAATATAAGTTTCACTTGGTACATATCGTAATAGCTAGTCAGAAGTAACATAAAATGTGGCATTATTAGAAGATTTAGTGCCCTAGCGACTTGCACGTTTCCCTCGAAACTTTTCAGATCCATATCAAATCTTTCAGTTGCTATAAACTTTAACTGAACAGAAATAAAGTTAGAGAAGATTCCTACAAACAAATATTTTAATTTTAGCATGCCTTGTTTGAGTAGCTTACCTCCAAACAGTCCATAGGATAAAATTTGACCAGGTATCAGAAAACCCATAAATAAAAATATCGTTGCTGCGCAAATGCTATACCTGAACACGTTGTACTTGTTATTTTCGAAATATTCGCAGATGAGTTTTGACCAAGGACCTGAAAGTAAGGGGAAGTGTTTGCAATATTAAAAAAATAACTCGACTCGAGGGTAGTGATAAAATTTTTAAAAATAAATGAGACTTTATATAAATATTTTTTTATTAGTAGTAGGTAGGTGGAAATCTGATGGAGCAATATTGATAAATGTAGATCAATATTAATTCCAAGAGTTTTAACATCTTCATTAATCAGATGATCCTTTCTCCATTGCACTCAAACATAATAGTAAGTAGCTACATCGGAAACGCTCGTGTTTTTTTACTTAACACTTCATTTTCTTTTGGAGTTAATTTACATAATCTCTGTACAAATTTACCAGTTCAAATAAACAATAGTAAGGTATTAGAGCAACCTTCACATACGTCTAATTCATTTCCAAGAAACTCTTACCAGTAGAATCAAAACCCAGTGTATTAAGAAATCAAAGAATATCTGATGTAATTTTTAGTGTAAACCCAAATGAATTACAGAATATGTATATACTAACGGGATTTACCACAATGTAAGGACGGTTTCATCAATATTATGCGTACCTGTATGTGGGACAATGTCAAGGTTGGGTAATAACATTCCATGATAAAGATTATGCCTATGAAATAGATACGAAGCTGTTTAAAAGAGAAACGTTATGCTAAATCTGATTCAGTTTATCAGTTTACATTCTTAAAAAAAATGTGTGAATTTTATTATGGGCAGTAGAAACTATTAACATTTTGTGCACTGAGGTTAATATGTTTTCGCCATTAGTAGATATTAACTATTCCTAACCAAATATCTGCATTAAATAGGCTAAAGAAAGATTACGTTGCAGCTATAATGAAAATAATTTTGTTAAATAAAGCTACAACTAGCGACGATTCGCTAATCACAATCATCAGTGGTGTAAATTTCACATAAAAGTTTGAGACCATCTGATCACCTGCAAGCCCCCAACAATGTTATTTATAAATAACACAAAAACTAAAGGTCCGAGTGTGGAACCCTGCAGAACGCTAAATTTTCAATGATTTTTGTTACTTAAATATGATTGCAAAAGAGGCAAAACAGTCAAATAGCCCAAATACATCTAATAATAATAATAATAGCTTTATTTGCCCAACAGTGTACAAGCACCATTTACAGAGCAATACTTAATACATTCAATTTGAAATAATAGTGTAAACAAAATACATAATTTCTCTGTTACACAATATAAATAGAAACCATCAAGAAAATAATAACAAAAAAAAAATCAAAATTAATTATAATACAGAATACTTACATAACTAATTTGATTGACTACGTACACATAGTATAAACTGGTGATCTCAAGAGAATGTTAGTTCTTGCCCCAAAAGTATTAAATAAAATATTTTGTCTAGTCTGTAATCTAGGTACGTTGAAAGAAATTTGTGATAAAAGTTGAGAACAATCAATTTGATTATGCAGAATATTATATAGAAATTTTAAAGAATTACATTTTCTCCTTACTTCTAAGGATTCAATATTTAACCTATTTATCAAATAATTGTAATATACGCCTCTTACTGGATACTGACCGTCAACTTTCAAAGCTAAATACTGAAGAAATCTCCTTTATACTTTTTGTACTGTTTGAATATGATAAATATAAAAAGGGTACCAGATTAAACAACCATAACTTAATAAAACAGTATACATTTTTTAACGTATTGGTATCATTAAATGTTTTACAATTCCTAACAATGAATCCAAAACACTTCATAGCTTCAGAAATTTTTTGGGTTATATGATCATTATATGACAGTTGTTGATCTAAAGTTATTCCCAAATCTTTAACCGATGTGCAGCGAGGAAGTATAATGTTATTAATTATATAGGCATATTTATGAGAAAACTGTTTTTTCGTGAAAGACTTTACGTTTAGAAGCATTTAAGTAAAGTTTGTTTTTATTACACCATTCTTGTATTATGTCCAGATCAATTTGTAGAAGTTTGCAGTCGTCTAATGACTCGATTTTGGAATATATTTTTAAATCATCGGCAAAAAGTTTATGTGACTGTATAATGTAACTTAAATCATCGATGAATAAAAGAAATAGTAATGGGCCTAGGTTAGATCCCTGCGGGACCCCCGATGTAACTAAATATTTTTATGAACAAAATACATTATGCACATACTGCATTCTTTCAAACAAATAAGATTTAAAAAATTGTATTAATTCTGAGTTAAAACCAAAGCATTCCAGTTTCCCAAGCAAAATTGAATGATCAAAAGTCGGTATAGACTACGTCCACTTGCCCACGACAATCTAATATATTTGATGTGAACTGTGAAAAAACTGCTAAATTTGTAATAGTAAATCGTTTATTCACAAAGTGATGAAATGTAATGACGTATCAAAGGATACATTTTATTGTATATTATTATTTCAAAGAGTTTAGCAAAATTTGATAAGATGGAAATTGATCTGTAATTAGTTACTTCAGCTTTATCATCGCTTTTAAACACAGGAACTACTTTGGCTTCCTTCCATCTAGTTGGAAATGTTTTGGCTTTTAGAGCTAGATTATACAATTCAATAAAGGTTTAACCAATGCACCAATACAGTCTTTTACTAAGAATGATGGTATGCTGTCTGGACCAAAGGTCATTTTATTTTTCAATTTTTTTGCAGCAGTTAATATTTCAATCTCTGATATTGATTTTATATTGATGTTACATAATGGTGACGTAGTTGTAAATATATCTTGATGTTCGCTAGATGTATATATGCTACTAAAAAATGACTGAATGCATTTACAATATCCTTTGGGTTCCCATATGAATTATTATCGTAATGTACAATACCGGGAATTCTAGATGATTTATTCTTAGAATGTGTAAATGCCCAAAATCTAGTTTGGTTAACAAAATATCGTGGTTAAGTTAGTTACCTACTGGAATAACTTATCAAAATTCCTTTTCCGTTGATTTGAAAATAATAAATATTGCAAAATAGTAATTGATCCCGGATTTTGTAATAAATTGTAAAGAGAATTGAGATAGCTAAGATTAAAATAATGTCATTTTTGATGTAGTAACGGAAATTTATTTAAATTTTTATTTTTCGAATTTAATGTGACCGACACCGACTTTTAACAATTGTTTACGTTTCTATGTTCTTTGAAATCAACTCTCTTTTACTCATAAGAATGAGATTTTATATGCTAATCGAGTTTAGGGAAAAATACAGAGTATGTTTATGAACGTTTCATAAAGTAATTAATATTTCTATATCTCAAAATCTCGTTGTTTACAAAATTTAACATTGAAATATGTTTATGATGGCATTATCTTCTATATGCATGCCGTTTCATAATAGTATGTCTTTATACAGGGGGTTAAATCTTCGCGTGATTTTAAGTAAAAATATATAACTTTGGTCTGCCCTCTGAAAAGGAATTACCCTGTACAAGTCAAATTATCTTTAAAATATCAATTTATTGCCTCCTCGCCCAAACCTATTTTGAAATTTTTTGCCTCAATTATATTTTAGCCATAAATAAACTTGGCCACTGCTGTACAGTGGCCGCAACATAAAGGTTTGACCTAACTATGATGGTATACAGTTTTAAAGGAATGAGCCGGTGGATTATTAATAAGAATTTTGGGAGCCATCAATGATATTAGATCGTGTCAATACATATCGTATCAATAATTGTTTTTATGTGAATACAAGAAAATTCCTTATAGCGAAATTGAAAACTTATATATTTGAATAAAAAGAATCAACGTACCTGCAGCATACCATGCAGCTGTGTATAATATCGTTGTCCACAATCCATCTTCAATAGTACATACCTGAAGACTTACACATTCGGAAAATACGATTCCATAACACAGAAATATTGACGACAGTATAAACTGAAATTAAGTGGGTACTTGAAATTGAAATTTTAGATGAACATTTTAATCTGTCAGTGTAAATTGAACTCTTTAATTTATATAACTTTCTTTTGCTACAAAAAAATTCTTAGAACGAAAACGTTTTCCATCATACAACTGTTAATTTGGTTTATGCTAATCATTATTGCTTTCATCATCATATCTTGCATATTATGCATAATTAAAGAAATGACGGGAGAGACTAAATATCAATATTGCCATGGAAATGATAGGTGAAATTTAGGTGTTTATTTAACAAAACTGTACGTTTCTCTGTGATATTGCAAAGCCTGTTTGAGGACCTTATCGTTCTGTACAAATATTATTTGATGAATAGTATTTGTTGCTTTTGCGATAATTTACACCTGCAGAGTTTTTACTTTAGACGCCTTTTGGGCAATTTAGTTAAATTTTACGCTTGTTTGCACTTACCTCGACTAACCCTATTCCGATTTTGGCAATAAATTTCGTTTTGACATTTTGGTCATATGAGTCGCCGTATCTATTTAAGTCGTCTGAAAATGTCGACGAGAATATCTCAGAAAAGGTCACACTTCTGTGCATTGTCCTCTCACCGCGGATATTCGTATGCAGTATGATACGGTTCCTCGACGAGTTTGTTTTTGGATTTTTTAATGCACATCACTGAAAATTCTTAGTTTTTATACATTTTGTTTACGTACGTCGCAAGGCAAGAACATTTTTTGTCATTTCACAATAAAATAATGCTTATCTTATCTCAGACGGGGCAGATATATAATATACGTAAGGTATTCTAACGTAAAGTATTATTTTATCTGATTCTGCACTTGGGAAATAATTGCATGTGACAATAACTCGGACTTGAAATCCAATGAATAAAAATCTACAGGTGCTTATAAATTATTAACAAGAAGGATGCCGTGTTCTTGAAATAGTGTATTATATAAAATTCTCATTACGAAATGATCAGATTTCCGATGTTGTACCGAAATCACGAAAAGTAAAACATATAGAATAAAACATAGGCGACGAAACTTGAAAATTGCTGGAGGGGTAAACGTTGCTGATGTAGAAAGTTCCTATAGAGTCGCAGTATAAATTCAGACGACTTACGTCATACGAACAAATGAATAATTAATTATATTTTCATCAAAATATTTAAAAAACTGCAGCAGACAGTAATAAAACTATATACTACACTAAATGTTTGCATTATACAGTATGCGCCAAAAGTATGGAATAAATTCAATAAAAACGAAACAATTATTTTTTCTCTATCAGACAGTACTAGTTTTGCCCTCTTACATAGGAAAGTTTTCGAGTAAATGACGATTGAATGTTAGAAAACGTAAATCAATTAAAATAAAGCAAAAACGTTATCAAGTTTAGTTTTTCGAATTCCATAGTTCTTTTATGGATCACGTAGGTGAAAATCTTTGCAAAGTGTCATTGTCACATCGACTTTCTAATAAGTATTGTAAGCGACATAGAAATTATTATTCAATTTAAAGTATTATGGCACATTTAACTGTTACTCAAAGAATTGAAATTTTAATTCTTATCGGATGCGGGAATATGACTAGAACTCAGCAGGAAGTTTGCAATTTACAATTTATTTAATGAAAAATATCCAGATCGCCCTATCAGCCAATCAACAGTCAGTAAGGAAGAGCCTAAATTTAGAGAAACTGGCAATGTTGTAAATATTCCAAAACCTGGACGTCCAAGCATTAATGAAAATCAGAAACAGAACATTTTGATAAGTATGGTGGATAATCCTCATTCATTCATTCACGATTGGTTGCATTAAACAATGACACTAGTCAGAGCACAGTGCTACGTATCTTGAGGAAGGAAAAATATCATCCCTACAAAATTCAACTTGTGCAGGAACTCAACGAAGATGACCCCGATCGTCGCTTACACTTTTGCGAAATTCTGATGGATTTATGTCAAGGAAATAGAAATTTACACCGGCAAATGCTTTTTTCAGATGAGGCCACATTTTGTCTGAATGGTACAGTAAACCGTCAAACTTGCAGATATTGGAGTCGGGAAAATCCTCATTGGATGGCAGAGGCACATACCCAACACCCTCAGAAATTAAATGTGTGGGCTGGAATAGTTGACGACAGAATAGTAGGGCCTTTCTTCTTTGAAGGAACCCTTACAGGACAAAGATATTTAGAGTTTCTAGAAAATGACCTTGTTCCAGCCCTTGCAGTAATTTTTCCTAACGATAATGACCCTGACATTCCTGACGATACCATATGGTTTCAGCAAGACGGTGCACTTCCGCACTATGCGCGCCCTGTACGAGATTTTTTGGACAACTGTTTTCTTGGGAGGTGGATCGGCAGACGCGGACCGATAGAATGGCCTGCAAGATCGCCAGATCTTACACCTCTTGACTATTTTTTATGGGGATACTTGAAGTCAAAAGTGTACATTAATAAACCACGTAATTTAGAAGAACCCGTTTAGGCGCTATACGACCCTGAAGTTGCAATTTTGAAATCGTTTTTTGTTATAATTTTAAAACGCCTTATGCGATTTTGCTAAAATTTGTTGACACCGTTCTATAGGACAATAAACCTCATATCAAAATTATGAGTGATATCATTCCATTGGCGTGGACCTTGGTTTTTTTATTAATTACACCTTCAATAATTCTACGCCAATGGAAGAAAAGATTTTTCAATATGAAATTTAGATTAAGTAAATTATTTACTACAAAAAGGTACTTTTGATAAGACTCGATTATTCTCGTGGTTTATTCGAAATTTGTAATTTTAATCATTGGCAGCAATTTTGATATAAAAATTAAATTAGGAAAAAATTATTCGAAATTGTTCCTGATATTCTTGAAATACAATTTAGACTTTTTAACAAACACGCTTATTCGTTTCCGCGCATTTCATATCGTTTTTTCACAAGTTTCCAGGTACTTTATGCAAATAATTTTGATTTGAACTATTTACATTAGTTTTTCAAATATCAAAAATGGCTTACATATAGTAACCCGCACTTGATGGGTATCGTTTTCATTTATGGTGGAGTGAAAATAAGTCCAGTGAGTGCAGGTGTAGTGCAAACGCAGACGTGGCGCGGAAATTTGCAACCGAATCGTGAAAGAGATGGAGGTCCAATTCTGAATTATATCCGTACCATGTACAGCGTGTCCAAGCGTTAATACTAGGGGATTAGACGATCCCCTGACTTTAAATCATTTGGACTTATTTTTGTGGGAATATTTAAAAAATGAAGTAAAGAATGCTGGAGGGGCAAGCGCTTCTCTTGCCCCCGCTTATACAGGTGTCTATGAAACAAAAGCAAGAACAAAAACAAAATTCTTAATTACGCAAAATGTAGAATGTAGTACGTGTCTACGTCAAGTGGTTATTAGCTACTCCATGCTGAACCATACTGTTGGTACCATTAAAAGTCCTTGACCATTAAAATACCTCTATCGCTATCGGCGATTACAATATTATATAGCATCGCTAAACTGCTTATTTGGTAAATTTTGACGATGTTTTACTCCCATTTTTTGTATCTTGTTATATTTTTTTTTACCCAAGTGACTACAGATAATAAATTAAGAATATTAACGTTTTGAGAACTGATCGTCCATAATTAAAAAAATAGATGGTGTTGATAAGATAACTAAATGCTAATTAAAATAAGGATCACAAAGTACAGTGATAATGGGGATACATGGAAAGTGTTCCATTTAAGATTTTAAAGGTAAAATAGAAAATTGAAAGGTCTCACCGATTTTTAATTTTTGTATCAAAACGTAGAAAACGTGAGTGGCAAGTTTTCGGTAACCCACACTATATACTTCTTAGAACTTTCAAGACATGGTAAATATTGATATAAAAATTCATAAATATATGTTTAATTTAAAATTTCGTAATAGTATAATATAAATAATTTTTGTTTCAGGTACAGCATAACAAAAGCAAACATCAAATGTTAAACATAAACAGGAGTATATTACATTAAATTGCGTAGCTTATATTTCATCTGATCTATGATCACTATCGTCAAATGCTTCTACATTGGAAGCGATCATATACTCTTTTGGAATTTCCTCTTCGCATTCCAGTTCTCCATCGTTTCTGCACAGCAGTCCTTCGGGACATTTCTTCGGGGATCCGGCTATGATATATTTCCCATTTTTGTGAACGCACTGATAAAATTTTGATTCGTCGTAACAGACGAAGCCTTTTTTGCTGCAAGCGACTTCTCGTCCATTATTGTAATGCGTGAAACATACCTAAAAATGATAATATAAAGTAAATTATACAAGTTGCTTCGAAAACACATGACAATATTTCTAGAATTGGTAAAACATTAAAAAATAAGGGGGATTTGGTTAATAAAAGTATGCCCTAGAGCCAGTCGTGTTTGAGATACAGGGAATGTAAGATAATTTTTAAAAAGCACAACAGTACATCAAAATTTCACATACGCTCTTGATGATGCTGAACACTCTGGTGTTATCAGTTCTAATTTCGCGTCCATGAGGACAATGCTTAGATGTGACATCCGCGAATTGCGCATCAGGTAGGTATAAGTGGGTGGTGGTGGACCATCTAATTTGTACAGATGATGGCACAGGGTTGATAACATTTTTATTATCTAACGATACGAAATTCGCAAAAATGTTATACAAGCTAGCGATGAGTCACTCTCTAGATATTTGGCGGTTGAGTATAGTTGCTGACATTTTATTCTATAAATTTTTATAATAAGTTATGTTTACCCTATTTTAGGTCACATGATATTAAGTAAAATTTAATTTTCCACAAAAAACATGCTCTTAGGAAATAATATCATTGCCCTATTTTTGAGGAAAATGCAATTTAGTAAAGTGAACCAGGTGTTCTCTAACAGTTCTTATTTATCAAGTGAGGATGTGTCAAACCCCGAACACTTTCATTGATATGTCATATTTGTATAAGAGAAATTAGGGTATCTTGTTTTATTATCTGGTTTGGATAATAATTTGTTCTTTTAGTGAATATTGTAAACTTAAGATTTTATTCTGTTATGTATTTGTTAGTTGCTACTACATGATAATATAAAAATTTATACCAGCAGTATAGATGTTCAGATGTTGAGTTCTGGGAATGTTTTGCAGCAGTAGTTAGATGCTATTCCGAAAAATTTCCTGAGAGGCAACTACCAAATAGAAAAACATTTTAGTCAGTAGAAAAGCATTGTCAAGAAATTAGCGATATTAAACCAACAAAAATAATCATTGCTCAAAAGGAACAATTATTATTATGTAGTAACGCTTTATAAACAAAATAAAGTCTTAACAAGTTTACAATTTTCACTAAAAGAACAAATTACTATTAAAATGATAATAATAATAACAATAACAATAACAATGACAATGACAATAACAAAAACAATAACAATTACAATAACGATAACGATAATAATAATATCTCTACCCCTCATTCTAATCACGGGGATTAGTCCAGAAGTCGAAGACTTGTGCGGGAAAGGGGACGGCATATTATTATTAAGCAGGCCGCATTTGCGCCCAGGAACGACTTATGTTGGTAGGCCCTAACCACCATTCTGTGCAGGAATATGGAAAATCTGGAAAACCTCATTAATTAGATGGGTAGTCAAATGTCAACCGGTATCAATCTCTCACATTGATCCAAGCCAACATTCTTTCACCCTACCCGCAGAGAGGATGCCAATCCTCTCCACGAATATAGCTTATATACGGTCTACCGGCTGCGAGGGTCAAACCCACAGCGATCTAGTCACCTCGATTCTGCGCAACCACTGACCGATTAAGAGAATTATTAGAATTATTATATTAATTAGAATTAAATCAGAGAATAAACAATATACCGTAATTCCTCTTATACAAAATATGATAGATATAGCAATGCAAGAATTCGAGGTTTGACATATGCACACTTGATAAAAAAACATATTTAATCTGCTTTAAAGAATTTACATCCAAAATTTTATTTTCTAAAATTATCCTATCCGCCCATTTCCTCATAAACGAGGGGCTCTATAGGACACACATTTATTAGGCAAACCCCACTTATATTTCAATATTATATCAGCTCTAGCAACATTGGCACGTCATTTTCTGAAACACTCTGTATTGTCGTTTCAAAATTTGTCTTAACAAAAAAACTTGGTTGTCGTAGTAGTAGTGGTATTGGATCGGAAAATCATTTTGTGAGATTTATGTGCATTTCCAAAAGAAATATTATTTGTAAATCCTAGTTGCAATAAATGTTATTAATTTTACGGTAACATAAAGAAATACCTAACAGACATATGCTTTTTGGAATTTTTAATTTTAAACCAAATATTTTTTATTAACATAATTTTAACTCGTAAGAACTCCCTGATAATTCGGATACAAGTAATGCTTGAACAATTGTGTCTTAGAAATTACTAAGGATTGTGTAATTTAGATAAAATAGGTAAGCCACTTACTTAACATTTTTGTAAAAATAGTAACACGGCAAATTTTTATTTTTTAAAATATTAGCTAATATTAAAATTATTATTAACTTACCAGTACCAGTAACAAAACTAAAAGCCACCGCATTATGTTAACCAAACGTGCAGTGTGCCTAAACTTCTAGTTAACTAATTAAAAATCTAAATTTATCCTCCTATACATATTGATTACATTACACCCACTTGAAATGTTTAATTTTGTGCTATGAAGTGTTAAAGTAGTCCGTTATTGCGAAAGTACTAGCGGTTTTAACTTTTATGCGAGTACAGATGTAGGCATGATATTTTTTCCAAGTCTAAGTGAAGTGACATAATTTACATTGTTATGAGATCATCTTCAGCATAAACCTATAGGCACAATTGTTTAACTTAAATGAGAAAATTAAAGTTCAGTGCTGAAATTTAGCAATTAACTTTAGAAGATTACTGCGATATACTGACATGATTCTATACTTTGCATTCGCATTTAACGAAAAATAAAATATCTACAAAAATTTGAAATTTTCTTATGACTTGAAAATTTACATTACATTAATTACAAATTAATTAAGTACATTCATTACTAAATGTCAACTTACAAGAACGCAGTGACCTCATTAAAGTTCAGGTGAGATATAAGTGGTCTGCTTACTTCCTGCTCGGCCTAAACGACTCGACTTACAGGAAGCGACCTACATTGCAGAAGGTACTTAACGCAGACCTCTCGGCCTGGGCGACGAGCCATTAAATCTGTAAATGATACTGCAGGAAAAAACTACTCTGTGAACTAATGCCCCGACTGGCATTGAATTACTCCTGCACTCAGATTATATGTGAACATACATATGAAGGAACAGCCAGTTCAATTGTCGGTCATCTCACCTATGGCATACTGATGAGGGCTAACAAGCCCAAAACCGGTCTATGTCTGGCGGTGTGTCCGACAAGGGTTCTTGGCTGTTCACACAGATACTGCAGGAGTAATTCAATGCCGGTCGGGGCATTAGTCCGCGGAGTAGTTGTTTCCTGCAGTATCATTTACTCATTTACAGGTTTTTCTTGAAAACGCGAAATTCCTGTACTCTTTTATGGCATTACCCTGCTTCCAAATATAAAAGAAAATAAAATTTGCTTATTATATAATCATTCAAAAATAAATAAAATGCATAGTTTTCAGAGTGTAATTACTAAATATTTAACCTAATTTAGCATGACATTTTCAATTTAAAAGAAAATTAATTATGTATAGCAGTTTATACAGGGTGTCCGAAAATGATGAGCAAAAAATTCAGGGGATAATTCTAGACCGAAAATAAATGCTACCTCTTTCTATGACATTTTTTCGACATTTATTAACGGAGTTACAGGGTGTTAAAGTTAAAATTTTATTTTCGATATTTGTAAAAAACTTCTTAAGAAATCCAAATATTTACATAAAATTTGCAGACGAGAAATTCAAATATGTTTCTAATTTTGACGTCACTAGTAGAGGGCGCCACTTATGGCACATCATGTTTCTTTTAAATGTCAGAACTTTTTTGCTGCTTAGTGTATCCATCTGACTATTGAAACAATCAATTCTCCTACCTGTTATATCTGAAAAAAGTATACCTTATTGAAGTCGTTAGGAATAACAGTTTTCGAAATAATCTTATTTGAAATATTCAGTGCACCGATTGAAAACTGTTATCGTTTCAGGCAAAGTGTCTTTTCTACTGAAAATACAGCAAAATATTACTTGAAAAAGTTGTTCAGAACGGTAAATTATAGAGATGTGCAAAATTTTCAAAAAATCGGCCTGCTTTGATAAAATCTTTGTGCTTTGTTGAAAAATGGTTTCATCAAACCTCGCCGATCTTCTTGAATTTTTGCACGTCTTCATAATTTACGATTCTGAACTGACTGTTTTTCAAGTAACATTTTGCTATATTTTCAGCAGGAAAGGCACTTTACCTGAAACCAAAAGAGTTTTTACTCGGTGCACTGAGCATTTCAAATAGGATTATTTCAAAAATGATTACGCCTACCGACTTCAGCAAGATATACCTTTTTGAAATAAAACAGGTAGGAGAATCGATTGTTTCGATAGTCAGATGGATACAATAAGATGCCATTTAAAAGAAACATGGTGTGGCACAAGTGGCGCCCTCTACTAGTGACGTCAAAATTAGAAACAAATATTGAATTTTTCCTCCGCAAAAACCCCCGATCTACAAATTTTATGTAAATATTTGGATTTCTTAAGAAGTTTTTTACAAATATCGAAAATAAAAGTTTAACTTTAACACCCTGTAACTCCGTTAATAATCAGTTTTGGAAAAAATGTAGAAGAGAAGGAAATTAAAATATTAGGTTATATTACTTTCCAAAACAAAATAGAGTTAATATCGTAAACACTTTTTTTTTGTAAAATCCTTATAGCTCCAGAGTAAAACATTATTGAAGTTGTAGTACTTTCAACATGTACGGTCGGCTACTATAGTCTCTAGACAAGCGACTCCGAAAATTAAAATCCAATTACTTTTTGTAGGCACTAAAGTTTTTATAATACCAGTCTTTACCTTAATTTTGTTGTTGTTAAGTGTCAAAAATGGCTTACGTGTATAGTAGCAACTCGGAGTTGATGGATATCGTTTTAATTTATGACGCTGTGAAAATGCTTTAGCAGAACGATTTCCCGGTAAGCATGCGCCAAATGCAGCTATTCTTACCGTGGTGTGCAGTGAGTGCAAGTATAGTGCAACGCGAGGGAAATTTGAAACCGAATCCTGGAAGAGATGGAGGTCCAGGACTTCCACGGCTTATTGCAGCAGTGTGGCGTATCATATACGAAGCTCAATTATATCCGTAGCATGTACAGCGTGTCCAGCCATTAATACCAAGAGATTGAACGAGGAGGACTGGTACCATGGCCGCCACGATCTCCTGACTTTAAATCATTTGTACTTTTTTTCGTGGACATATTAAAAAAATGAAATGTATCGCACCGAAGTTGATACATACTATTGATGATTTACGGAATCGTATCATAGTTACTGCCAATAACTTACGAGTTCAAAACGGATAAGAAGCAGAAACATTTGTTAGTTTGTAGAGACTGGGTAAAACGGGCCCAAAATGTATCATCAGGTATGTCAAACTATTTTATTAATTAAAACCACAAATTAAATCTATACGTATTAATTATTAATAACAATAGCGGCAAAAGCAGTTAAATTTGATGTATAAAATTGGCGTTATAAAATGTTATTTATTTATTTCCTTGAGCATTTCTTTTCATTTTTTGTCTGGTCGCAGATTGCCGCCTTATCAGGTTTTACAGTATACCAGTTCCCAGTGTCGTGCAGAAGTGTATTTTTAAATCATTCTCGAACTGACATTTTTGATTTTTTTTTACAAAATTGTAAAAGAGCCTCCTGTACACTCAAAATTTTTCTTTTGGTTATTTATTGTTGCATGCAACAAAATGGCACATGTTTAAGCGTGTATTCTAACGCCTGCTTTATTATTTCCTGAGAAATCTAAATACAATTTTTAAAGGATAAATGTGTTAAAATTTTGGTTGCTACAAGAACATACAAGTATAAATAAAAATTCTTTTTGAACCCACCTCCTCAAAATCGGCTTTACGGTAGACTGAAAGAAATAGTTCAGGTCATAGGATAGGCAAGATGTTTCAGACGTATGTAACCGCTCCGTAATTATCTGTCAAACACGCAATTCAGTCTGAAATATTGTAGGAAGGACTTCTAGGCTCAAAATAAATTTGTACATTTCCAAATACAATTTCTCTGAAAACATATACTCTCCAAAATAGCGCGTTGTGTGCTCTCTGAATAGAAACAAAAATATACGCACGCCACTATGTAATCAGTTTTATAGTGTACTCAAATATTTGTATATACCTTAATAGAATATACTTTATAAGTTTGTTCTTAGAAAGCTTAAGACCTCTTAGTACTTTGTCGGAAAAGGCAAAATTGGTGTTATTTAAACCTTGTCGATTTTTATACTGACGCTAAAGCAAACACTGTTTATATTATTTGCATACTTTTTGGGTATCCAATTTATTTTCTGTTTCTCCATTACATACATGCAAAATATTTATTGCATTCCACGCTGAAAACATTATGTAGCCTCTTTTACATAGGTATACTGTCTAGAAGTATTACGTCGGTAATATTTTTTTGGCTTTCACGTCCATGTGAAACAAAACATTATGTAACAAAATCTAGATTAATAAAGAATACAAATTAATTATTTTACAGTACAGGGTGGGCAAATTTTAAATGTTTTTATAGGCTTTTACTGTTTACAGTTCACTGTGTAGAACACATTATTAATAGTTATTTTTACAAAAAAAATCAGGAATAAAAAAGTCAAATTTTATATAAATTTCGCAATTTTTCGATAGAAAACTTGTTGAGGACCGCTGATCCGGGAGTGAATTCCACAACGTTACCAGTGTTATACTAATGTCTTTGAATAGGCTCCAACAAAGTTAACTAACTTTTAGACGTGTCAAAGAATAATTGAAATATGTTTATTTATGAAAATATTAATGGCCATCTCCTTCCCTTTGCCATTCCTATGCCTCACCAACAAATTGAAAATATAAAACAGATTCTCTACTCACAATCATAGTTTTCCAGAATTTGTTCCTTACCCATTTTTACTACATTTCAACTGATTTATCACAATACGTTATCGTCATCACTATCACTGACTATCACTACGTGAATAAGGCGCCATATTTTATTTAATCACACTGTATTTCACGAAAAATATTAATTAAATACATAAGAGAGAAACAGATGCGTCAAGCAGTGTATTACTTAAAGAAACCAATAGTTTAGTTTGGTTTCAGAATATGCAAAAGTATCTCATATTAACTTTCAATTTACGTGTATTGTAATTATCAAATCCCTTTCCAAAAATTTTACATGTTCCTTTCACTTGTAACTTGCACACAGCTTATTCCTTTGCGCTGGACCATACTTGTGTACCGGTATCAACATCAACATAACCTCTTTGTCGATGTCAACCTTGACTATCAATCCTAGAGAGGGGCTGGTACGGGACATCTCACCTACTGCTCGTGACACCTATCTGTTATCTGTGCCTACGACACTAGTTTCTTTTTTACATGCGATTGACACTTCTTTTAATTATTTTACTTTGCTTTCTTTTGATATTGAACAGCAAGCTAGTTGTTTTGTTATTCCATGTTTTGTGTTTATTTTTAAAATATGTTTCACCCACTACGAAGTACGTAATGGTTAGCACTGACACATTATTCGAGGTTATGTGGCGAAAATTAACTCTAAGATGTTATTTGAAAATCATAGGTTTATTTTGTTATTCTTCACAAAATAATTGAAGGGTATAATTTATGATAATCTTTCTAACTGTGTACAATGTAACTTCTGAACTGTTAAAATCGTTGGTTTTTTCAGTAAGTAGGTGAGCTTTTATGCACGTTTATAGATAATTTTTTGAATCATTGAACAAAGTAACTTTCTAATCACTTTAATTGATAGTGTCGGACTTGCGGAAATTCATATTTTAATAGTTTATGACAATTTTATTTTACTTATTGTTAAAAACAAGTGTTTTTAAATTAGAAACAACTGCAAAAATGGAATTTACTCTAGACAGTTATTTTTCTTTCAGACGATATGGCAACCTCACTTTCAGTAAATCATATGGTTTATTTTATTAGGTTACGTCAGTGGTCTATCTGGTCAGCGATTCTCAAAATGTGGGTAATTAAAAAAAATCTCCGTAAATATTTGAAATTTGACTTTCACTAGACTTATCTATATGACGAACTACACCTGCAGTTAAAATATTTGTACTTATATATGTATAAAAATTATTACATGCAGTTAAACTTTTGTTATAATATTATTATCAAGAGAGGTAGCTAACCAAATTATTTTGTCTTAGTAAATATTAATTTACGTAGTTTCTTTTTAATATAAAACTCTGTAAACAAAGAAAACAGTAGGTGTATGTGTATATTTGGTATTAATATAATTAACACAAAATGGTCATGAAACACAAAGTATTTCAATTATATGTCCGAGTAAATATTGTTTCATATAAATTAAACTTATAAAATGTTTATATAGGTTCAGTTTTGTATATAATGTGTTAAATAGTGGTACACAATTAAATAACATGTTTAAACGAAAAGTTTTAAAAAAATGTTTAACAGAGAGGACACTCAGAACCGAACCTGGGTTTAAATGAAGTCTTGGGGGCTCTAGGACCTCCCGAAATTGAATCCAATTTCAAGGGGCTCCAATTCTTCAAAAAATTTAAATTCATGAAAACAAGAAAATACAGGTCAAAAAATCGAATTACTTTTACTTGAAATAACCCAATTTGGTACATGATTTAGATTTATTATTGGTCTTCTTTGGCTATGAGTTCAAATAAATTGAAACACTACAAGGTGTTCATTGAGGGTGAGTCGCCCCTAAAACTATACCATCGATCGAATTAAAAAAGAATGATAATAACCCGTGCAGAATTCAATTTAAAACACTTTGTTACTCTTGTTAAATTAAAAAATTTTCGAGAAAAAATGCATTAATTAAACATGATTTTAATAGTGTTTATTAGAAGAAATCAAAAAGTTAGTAGTAGGCTTTGTTTTTAACATTTGACAGTTAGTAATAAAATTATTTTATTTCTGCTAATGTTGTTGTTGAAAATGACTGAAATGAAAACTGGAGAAGTGTGGAATAATATAGTAGGAGTTCCAAATCGAGTAATTCCCCATAGAGAAACAGTTTCTAATGTTTGAAGACGGGCTCGAAGTTTTTCAATAATATCCGAGAACACTATTAAAATTTTGTTTTAATCAATTAATTTTCTTGAAAATCTTAAAAGTTTTTTAAAATTTAACAAACATAAAAAGTGTTTTAAATTAAATTCTGCGCGAGATATTATCATTCTTTTTAAATTCGATCAATGTACGACAGTTTAGTATAATTTTAAAGGTGGCTCACCCTTAATAAACAGCTTGTAGTGTCTCAATTTACTTGAACTCACAGTGAAACAAGACCAATAATAAATCTAAATCATGTACTAAATTTGGTTATTCCAAGTAAAAGTAATCCAGATAGGTATATTTATTTTTTTTTGAAATATTTGGCTCCATATTGAAGGCCTGTAACTCCGCCTATGTGAACTTGCAAACTTGGTTAAATTGCAATATTTCGGGACCCTCTACATGCATCTGCTCTGTGTCGGTTTATATGCGGAACACCCTGTATATTTTTAATGTGGTTCTACAATCGTCATTTTTTTATTAAAATACTAAATAATTTGAAAAGAACTGAATTTAAGTATAGAGGATTGTATACAAAATAAAATCCAAAAATGCAATAATACACATGATGGTCCATTTAAAATCTGGTATAACCAGAAGTGACAGTAACGTAAAAATATTTTTAAGTAGACCTTGGAGCGTAACAAAATTTTCAGAATTCATGAAAGAAGTTTCGAAGAAAGAATTTTCGTGGTGGGACATACTGTATGTTGATTCAGAATTTTCCTTCCTTTCGTTTTCGTAATTTTTTTCGTAAATATTACCAAAACCAGAATTTCTCTTTTAAATTTAACAATTTGTAGATTGAAAAAGCGAAACGGGAAACGGTCCATACTTGACGAAACATTGCGTATACAATTTTTATACAATATTTGTTACAGTACTGTAAAAAAATAATACACATATCTGTAGTTAAAGCGTGTAATACAATGGTTATAAAATTTTAATTAAAAATAGAAATGTTACTGATGTCCAACGAAAACTAGAAAATACTGAGATTATCCATAAATCAACAAGTGTAACAAGTAATAACACACACAAACTAGAACTAAAGAAAAGCCAAACTTTTAAGAAATTGATTAAGTATGTTTGCATTTTTTTTTAAAGCTATATTTAAACAGTACATTAGGGATGGAAACCTGAAAGCCATTTCATACTATCAGGTTTATTACAACAGCAGAACTATATGATTTCAAAAGAATGTTACTTTTTCGCTAGCTATTTACTTAGAATGTCAATGCTGCGAATTCATAAATTATCAAGGTGGTTTAACGTTACTATGGAACACCTATGTGCGTTTTTTTTAAATAACCAATAACAGTAACTTTTTAATACCAAAAACCTGTTTTTAAACAAAAATGGATCACGAAGAACCGCAAGTATAATATACAACATTGCAAATTTCACCAGAGAAATCTCGTGGCTTTTATGACAAGGAATTCAAGGCATTTGAAGATTGGATAAAATTTAAGCAGGGTAAAGGTATAAATAAAAATGCTTGCTTACTTTCTTGAACTACACAAGAAATTTGTTGCATCATCGTTCAGCTTTAGATAAACATTGATATCACTAATTTTCGGAAACTTCTAAGCTTTTTGACGACCAAGGCAAAAGATCATAAGCCAAAAAAATGATAAACTCTTGAACCCAATGATATTAACAAGTTTTTGAAAGAAGCACCTGGTGGTGAATTTTTGCTCATGAAAACAGCTTTAATTATGGGAATTGCGGGAGCTTGCAGATGTGATGAACTGACTAATTTGAGTGTGGAAATTGGCAAGACAAGAATGAATTTCTATTTTGTATGTAAATATACCTGATACAACGACCAAGAAGTCTCGTAGTTTCACAATAATGGAGGAAGGGTTTCTAATCAATTAAAAGGAATACGTATCTTTAATACCAAGAAATACCACCCATAAAAGATTTTTTGTATTTTATAAAGATGACAAGTGTACGATATTATGCGTTAGAATAAACACTTTGTCACAAATGCCATCCAAAATTGCTTGGTACTTGGGTTTACAACAATCTGAGTTATACAGTGGTCACTCTATGAGAAAATCATCCGCTACGTTATTGGTAAATGTAGGGCGAACATCAAATCATTGAAACGACATCGAGGACGAAGATCTGCAACTCGAATAAATAGAAGAATCCATGAACAATAAAATTGCGATTGCAAAAAAATCAGGGTACTTATTGCAAGCCGTCCAAAACAAGCTGATGTAATAACAGGCGTTTTACTATTTCTGAATCCTCATTTTCAATTAATATTATGTTAATTCAAGTAAATAAATTATAACGCTTGGGTGTTTCTTGAAAAAAAAGGCGTGACATGTATGCAGATGAAAATTCATATATGTAATCTAATGTAGGAACTAATATCAGTTTCCAGCTTTCCTGCTTTAGGGATCTAATGACAAGACTTGTATAGGGAGTTTTTACAAAATCAGATAAATCAACACCTGCAAGATGTTCCAATTGCAGCTAGACAATCAAAGTTTTCATGTATAACTTTTAAAAGCAATTTTCAACAAATTCTTAGCTGTTTTTATGGCCGTCTAAAAAAATCTAAGCAAATTAGAAAAAATATCTCTTCACTGTGCTCTCCAAAACACTATGCGCACAAAAAAAGTAAGTAAATTTCCGGAATCGAAAGCCACAACAAGACAAGTATAGTCGTCAGAAATTCCAGTTACCAATGTAATTTTAAATTATGTAATCAAATAAGATGATTGTTATGCAAAATCCTACAGATAAATACCTAAAATTACTACAATTAACTGAACAGTAACTAAGATTGCGTTGTACCACTTATAGTTACTATTTATTTGTGACAATTAGTATACCTATTTTTATATTTCTTTTATATTTTGCTGAAGCAAAAAAGTAATGATTGCCATGAAGATTGTAATATTTTATTACCTCAAATACAGATGAGGTCTACGAAAGTTCTAATTATTATATATATTTTCATTCAAATACGTTTTCAAGAGTCTTCAACATTTAGTTTTCAAAACCGAGCATAATGTATAATTATGTTAAAAGGGCGTTTTTTAAAATATTTTTAAGTCATCAAAATGTCGATTTAGATAAAAATAAAATTGCCAGATACGTACTATTATCAGTTATAAGTATAAGGTTAAGACTTGTTATTGTTTTATGGTATTTTATCACTTAGAGGGTAATAATATATGGTATTTTACTATATATGTCATAAAGTTATGATTTGTAAGGTAAACGCATTTAAACCGAAATCTTGAGTCATTTTGTAGCAGCATCAAAACACTTGGCATACCTAATTATAGGTTACAGAATATACCTATTGTCTGTTTGAAATTCTTTGTTATATGTTCTAAAATGTTAATAATATTGTAATAGTGCTGTTTAGCAACATATATCCACACAGAAATTAATTATAACTGCTGAAAGTTCAAATAGAACACCGAGTTGGATGGCGAAAATCATAATAAATACCATCATTCGCTCTCAAAAATATTGCAATGCTATTGGTCGAAAGTTGATAGGCAATCTCCTCTGTTTAGGGATCTTGGTTTGGAGCAATGTTCCGCAATCGTTTCGCGTATTTTGTCGTTTTATCATTTCCATCACTACACAGTACATTAGTAGTACAAGGTGCAAACAATGCAATACTTTTTCTGTTCTACTTCAGGCTTTCGGTACTTATATTAAAAAATATATTTTTTTATAATAGTAATATTTATTCTGTCGGTCGGTGGTCGCGCGGTTTAAGGCGTCAGTACTTGAATCGAGGTGACTAGATCGGAGTTGGTTCGAGCCCAGCTGCCGGTAGACCGTATATAAGCTATATTCGTGGAGAGGTTGGCGCCCTCTCTGCGGGTATGGTAGGGTGGAAGAATATTGGCTTGGGTCAATGTGAGAGATTGATACCGGTTGATATTTGACTACCCTCCTAATTAATGAGGTTTTCCAGGTTTCCCTCATTCCTGCACTGAATAGTAGTTAGGGCCTACCAACGTAAGTCGTTCCTGGGCGCAAATGCGGCCTGCTTAATAATAATATGCCGCCCCCTCTCCCGCACAAGTCTCCGACTTCTGGGCTAATCCCTGTGATTAGAATGAGGGGTAGATATATTATTATTATTATTATTATTATTATTATTATTATTATTATTATTATTATTATTATTATTATTATTATTATTATTATTTTTATTATTATTATTATTATTATTATTATTATTATTATTATTATTATTATTATTATTCTTACCAAAGCTTTTCCTTTCTTAATTATTACACATAATATTTACTTGTATACATGAACTGACAACGGATTTTATTTTTTATTTTTTATGTGATGCAGAGTGAGTTATTTCCTTTCCAATAAATCATTTGCAAATCAGCCCTGCAATTTATTTTTCACCAGGCCCCGCAAAAGCTAGAACCGGTCCTGTATACAGTGCACTAACCTAGAAGAGCCTAGAAGATGATAATTATAAACAAAAATCTGTTTGTCATTATGTTTGCGACTTTTAGGAGTCGAACTGAACAGCGCATTAAAATAGGTCTGTGATGTTAAAGTTGAACTTAATACATCTGTAAACATTTATCTGATTACGTATTTCAGCTCCCACGAATTGTGTACATTGAAACACATTAACTCCTTATCTTCGTATCGTGAAAATTTAAACCATTGTCACCAAGTGCTCGCATGTGAAATTAAGTTGCAAACAACTTTTACATTGCAGTAGATTCGAATGCAAGACGCATTTTATCAAAGGGATTTATCTAGAATCTACAGATCTACTACTAGTAAATCTGTAGACTAGTAATACTAGTAAAAAATGGGTATCTACATAGTCTACGTGAGAATTTATTTGACACGTTTTCTTTTGTTTCCCTGAAACCTAATTTTGGGGGCCTCTTGAATTTGGTCTAAAAATTAGTATCTTCTGAACTCCTAAGCCCATGTTAATGGAATTTAATATGTGGTTGTAGAAGGTCTAAACCTTTCCGTTTTTTGTCTATCATTTTATAGTGCGCTCAAAACTTAATTTTTAAGAAAAACTTATTAAAGTTGAGGTACTATCACAGTCAAATGCAACTGAATCGTTGATTTCATATAGGTACTAATAGTTATTCTATGTTTGATATTTATCTCAATTTTATAATTTTCATGTCCACTCATCACAAAAATAATTACTGTCACATATATCACACGACCTACATTGATGCCTCTCAAACTTCTTATTCTTAATAGTTCACCGACTTAACATCTCTGTTAGGTATAGTATCATTTTCTGTAAGAAAAGTGTTTCTTCCATTGCCGGAAAATATAAGTTTCATACATATGTACAGGGTTATGACTAAGTACAAAAGTACAAATATTTTAAAAGGAATAGAAATAATATAAAGTGACAAAAAGTTGTTTGGAAACTATCTAAACTAACGTTTAAAAAGTACTGCGAGCAGCAACACTAAATGGTAAAATTCGTTGTCATAACTGATATCCTGTGTTTACGTTGTGATTTTGTATTTCCCTTCAGTCTTTAGCGCCTTTTCTTAATTTTAAACGTTTTGTAGTAATTAAAGAGAGGAATTTTTGTCGGCTAGGCATATTTTCCTATGTTCACCGGTTTGTTTTTCTAGGTTCAGACAAGACAATGCAGATGCATTCAAAATTTTCTATTATTTGTTATCTCCTTTCGTTCAATTTTCTTAGAATAAATGAGCATTTTTTTCACTACGTGCAGTGAGTATTGTTGTTAGTGGGTAATCCTGACGTACTTGTAATTAGTGAAAATGTAATTTTGACATATTGGAACGAAAGAACGAAAAACGAATTCAAAATATTGCAGCATTAACTGTTACCTATCGGGTATAACCGATATTTATTATTAATAAAAATGTTCGTTTCTTTGTTTCTACATCTGGTAACGCTGTAAAAATGTGAAAATGCCTTAGCAGAACGATTTCCCGATACAAACGTGCCAAATTCAGCTATTTTTACTGCGGTGTGTGATGAGTGCAAGTGTAGTGCAACGCAAGTGTGAGGCGGGAAATTTGAAACCGAATCGTGGAAGAGATGGAGGTCCAGGACGTCTGATCAATTATGTCCGTATCATGTATGTATTGTGTCTGTCCATGGATTAATATTAAAGGATTGGACGAAGAGGACTGGTACCATGGCCGCCATGATCTGACTTTAAATCATTTGGATGTCTTTTTGTGGGGACATTTAAAAAATGAAGTGTATCACCGAATTGGATACCTACTATTGATGATTTACGCAAACGTATCATAGTTGCTGCCAATAACTTACGAGTTCAAAACAAACAAGAAACAGAAACATTTTTATTAATTTAGAAACTGGATAAGACCGGCCCAAAATCTTGTTGTGATATCAGGTATGTCAAACTATTTAATTAATTAATAATAATATATAATTTATTTAATATAACTGTTATATAAACACAAAATTCAAAAATAAATCAATTAATTAAACAATGAATGGTAAGAATTTTTTTCAATTGTTCGTTATTTAAACACAAATTAATTGTAAATCTTTCTATAAAAAATTTCTCGTATTTTTGTCCTAGATGTTTCCAGGAGTAAAAGCTTTATTTTTTGTTTATACAAATACATAGAATTTATTAGTTTTATGTTAGAGGGAATATGTACATCTTTGACCGATAGTTTTGTTCATTTTAGGAATTTTGGGTTGTAAACCAGTTTTAGACCTAGTAGAAATGTCATAATAAAAAAAACATATATTTTCCGGATGTTTATATAAATATGTGGATATACTTAAAAAGAATAGTTGCCAATGATCGAAGATTTTAGTCTCCTTAAATAACAAAGCCGTTGGGTAAGTAAATTCTTTCTTAAATGCCGTTCGCAGGAGCCACTTTTGCGTCACCTCCAGTCTCCTTAAATAATTACTCATTACCCCTCCCCAAACTAATATGCCATATGAAAGATGCGGTTGGACTAAAGCAGAATATACAATTTTTATTTGTTTATTATCTAATATATCTTTGAAAAATTTGAATTTACTTAAAAGACATCGTAGCTTATTAACAACATGATCAATATGGTAATTCCATT
This sequence comes from Monochamus alternatus, assembly GCA_037114965.1. Classification (NCBI taxonomy): domain Eukaryota; kingdom Metazoa; phylum Arthropoda; class Insecta; order Coleoptera; family Cerambycidae; genus Monochamus; species Monochamus alternatus. The sequence goes on from CM073429.1 coordinate 77,601,016, forward strand.
TCAAATGGGGATCAATGTATATACCTAAGTATTTGATTTTTTTTGCCATATTAATATTTAATGATCTTTCCCCTATATTAATTTCTAGTTTATTATAATTTGGTATCTTTGTAACATGTGAAAGGCATAAAACAAGTTTTAGAGTAGTTAATAGTTAATAGTCTGCTGTTCATCCATAACGCAATGTTTTTAAAATATTTTTCAGTTTTATTTCTTAATTCATTCCAATTATCAGATGTGTAAAATAAAGTGGTATCATCCGCAAAACTAATGATTTCACCTTCTGTATTAATTTCATAAAGGTCATTAATACGTATGTTAAATAGAACTGGCCCTGAGACTGTACCTTGAGGCACTTCGTAATCTATTTCTCTTGGAACACTTTTTATATTATCAACTGTTGTTTTCTTTTTGACAAATAGCTAGATATTAGTTTTAATGTAGCCCCTCTGAACCCTATCTTTTCTAATGTTGGTAATAATTTATTATGGCTAACCGTATCAAATGCTTTCGCCAGATCGATGAATATACATAGAGACGGACAACCGTTGTCCAAGGATTTATATAATAATTTGCTTAATTTTGCCAATGCATCCTCAGTTGAGAGACCCTCCCTAAAACCAAATTTCTGCTCTGAAAGTATTTTATTTGTCTCTAAAAAATGTACCATTCTTTTCTTTAGCACTTCAAATATCTTAGCTACATTACTTAACAAAGATATTGGCCTGTAATTTTGTACTTCATCTTTGCTACCTTTTTATATAATGGCTTTATTAAGGCATGTTTTAGTTCATCTGGAAATATGCCAGATGTCATGGACAAATTTATAATATATGATAGAGGGGAACATATATATTTAGAAATCAATTTAAGAGTCTCTGATTTTATTTGATCATTACCAGGCGATTTATGTGGCTTTAAATCATTTATTATTTGTTCAATTTCTTTTATTTCTATTGGTTGAAAAAATATAGAGGAGCTATTTGATGTTTCAGGATATACAGGAACACCTTCCTGATTTATTTTTTCAGCCATCTTACCACCTATATTGCTATAATACCTTGAAAATATTTCCACAATTTGATGGTTTTCTCTTACCAGCAACCCATCAGGACCTTTTATATCAGAGATTGTATCTTTAAATTTATTTTCACCACACATATCTTTAATTTTATTCCATAATTTTGCAGAGTTATTTTGATATGAATTTATTCCAGTTTCATGGTCAGATTCGAAGAGGAACGTAGGTAGGTTAGAAGGTGTTCGTAGGTGGAATGGTGGGATAGGCAAAAAAGGCCTAATTTCCAGGCTGATGTCGTCCTGTTACTACTACTTCTACTGCATAAGGTTTATTACAACCAAGTAGATATTAAATTGCTGACAAGTAACAATTCAATAAAATTTTCGAAGAGGAACGTAGGTAGGTTAGAAGGTGTTCGAAGGTGGAATGGTGGGGTAGGCAAAAAGGGTCCACTTGTGGCCTAATATCCAGGCTGATGTCGTCCTGTTACTACTACTACTACTACTATTACTACTGCATAAGGTTTATTACAACGAAGTAGATACTAAATTGGTGACTGATCAATAATTTTTTTTAGTTAACAATACAAGGAAAATCAAGTTTGACAAGTGAAGGTATTTATGACGTTTATGTAATGTCAAAATTGACTGATAGAATAAACTACTTTATTATTTTGCTAAAATAAGTTTCAAGATCTTTTTCTTGAATAAACGATGGTGCTAGTTTAATTACAATATTTACCGGTCTGTTCTACTGTTTTATTTTAGCTGTTGTTAGTTTATATTCAGGGGTAAATAATTTGCCGTTCATTGAAAAATATTCCTTGTACAGAAAATGTTTTATCAAGTAAATAGCTACTTGCACCTATATGTTAATTCAAGGAAACATTAGGTAGCTGATAACATATTTATACAAGAATTTAGTAAGGATTTAAAAGACAATGGATATTAAGAAAAATATTAAATTGCTAATTTTGTTTCATAGGACAACCAGTATCAAGTGAGATGTGAAAAGAAACATGCGTTTGATATTTGGACTAATAGTCCTATTTTTTTACAATGTAAGTTACAAATATTTGTAAATAATTTTTTGTTGATTAGCTGTTCGTGGGATCATTGCCTCTATATGTATATAAAATATTAATTTATTCAAATGCATTTACAAAGAAAGGACCAATTTACGTTTCAGTGGAGTACATGAGACTTAGAACCCTTACATAATTTTTTGAAAGTCTCTTTTGTTTTTTAATGAACCTACAAGTTGCAACAATTTTATTAAAAGATTTTGTGTCGGGTACAAAATATTATTATTTAGTCGTTAAGTTTCCTCATAATATTCGTTTCAATTACCAAATAAATAAATTAAGATATTGGTAAAAATATTAAGAAATACTTTACTGAAGGCTGTTAAACCGACCGAAAATAACGATTCTACAAGTATTTCAAATTTTATCATTTAATTGTAATCATTAGCTGGCAATATATTGCAACTAAAAAATATTTAAGTAGGCGGCTATCATTTTAATTAGATATTTTGTGACTTTTTTTACTGTATTAGAAAGGTATTTTAAGCTAATGTAAATCAAATCTCCTACAATACCTATCAATGAAGTCATATGTATGCTCTCTGATACAGAAGCTAATAATAAATAATATATGGGTAGATATTGTGGGTGTAATTCAACGCTGGTTGGAGCTACCATATAAATGAATTATAAGTAAAAATATTAACAAATATGTTACTCTATGCAGTTAAACCAACAAAAATAACGATTCTACAAATATTTCAAATTTTATGATTTAATTGTAATCATTAGCTGGCAATATATTGCAATTAAAAAATATTTAAGTAGGTGGCTGTCATTCTAATTTCTGCCATTAGATATTTTGTGACATTTCTTCGTGCTGCCGCACAATTTTTCCGACATTCAAAAAATACTTGCAGCATGTCAATATATTCTCCAAACTAAGGTAGAACTCTCAAAAGTCATGCGAACGACAGAAATTAGCATGAATACCACCTACTTAAATATTTCTTAGTTGCAATCGAGTTGTATTTTTTGTTTATAAATGGATAGTTTTAGAGCAGAAAAGGTAAGAGCGGTAAATGTTTTAAAATAAACCAGGCTATGTGAGACATGTTTTTTAATACTCAATTATAAGACATAACAGAAATAACTCTGGGGATGCATAGTTCAACCCCAAGGAACAACAATTTTCTAAAAATCGGTAAGAAGTTACACATGCATTAGTAAAATAAAATGTGTAAAATTTTACTAAAATACCTTTTTTGATTTTCAAATTATAGCCGCTGTTTCCTGTTTTTTTTTTTTTTTTTTTTTTTTTTGGAAACTGAAGGGCTGTATCACCTAAAGAGCATTTCTTAGTAATTTTCATACAAAATGTGTTCTTTTTAGCTGTAGATTCACGGATCCTATTTGTGCCACTTCTTTTGAAAACACCCTGTATAATATAATATATATGTTCTAACACTTACATAATAGTTGTATACAAGTTTATTTATTTTTATCTATGGCAAATATGTTGAAGACTTATTAGAACACATTATTTATGAAACATTTTGAACTTTAAAAAAATTAGAACAGAAATTGAAGTATTTCGTATAGATATATACAGTGTTCCAAAAAAAAGGAAACAAACTTGGGGGACTTGAACTTCATTATACTTATGAAAGCGACGGCGACGAGCCAAATTCTCTCGCATTCTTTGGAATAGCTGTGGGCTCTGTTGAATGATGGCAATAATTCGATCAATAAGCTCCTTTTGACACCAATGCCATCTCATAGATCAATGACTTCATGTAACCCTTCAGAAAAAAGTTGGTGACAAATCGGGACAAAAATAAGGTTCCAGTTTAAAATCTTCATTTTGAGTCAATCTAGTAGACGATTATTTATTTAACAATGATAAGTACTTCATATCTTTACCTTATATACTATGTCCCTAAACTTGTAATACTTTTATTTTTTATTACTGTATAAAAAAAATTATTTTAAATTATAGAGACCTTTTGTCATATATTCAAAAAGCTCCTTGTGTAGACAAGACTATGAAAGCAAGTAACACAATTCTCTGCATTGAATCGTATGAGTTTTCTTGGTTTTTGAAAGTTATAAAATTATACTTAAGTAATTAAATACTAAACATATGAGGGTGAGGGGGCTATATATTCAATTTGTACTTATCTTTTTAGATATGCCACATTAAAACACAACAGATCGATTGTAAAAGTAAAGGTTTTAAATGTTACGATGAAACAAGTTTTTATCAGTGCGTTGTAACAGCAAACTCCACCCAAGCAATTGGTTTACCACAACAATGTCCAACAGGATTAATTTGCAATGATTTACTGGACTTGGAATGTGACGAACAATGGGTGTTAGATATGCTTATCACAACACAAAATCCAACTATATCTAATAATAATCAAACTGCTTCTATTGTTGCCTCCACATCATCACCTGAAGAAACTACCAAAATCGTGGAGTTGACAACTACTAACATTGTTTCTTCCACGTTAAAGCCAGAGAAACCTATTACTACAACAGAAGAAGCGACAATTTCTACCACTGTCGCATCTACGTTATCACCTGAAGAACCTACGACAACAGAAGAGTCGACAACTACGACCACTGTTACATCCACGCTAACGCCAGAGGAACCTACTACTACCACAGAAGGAACGACATCTTCTACCACTGTCGCATCTACGTTAGCATCTGAAGAACCTACTACAACAGAAGAGGCGACAACTACGACCACTGTTACATCCACGCTAACGCCAGAGGAACCTACCACTACCACAGAAGAAGCGATAACTTCAACCACTGTCGCATCTACGTTAGCATCTGAAGAACCTACTACAACAGGAGAGTCGACAACTACGACCACGCTAACGCCAGAGAAACCTACTACTACCACAGAAGGAACGACATCTTCTACCACTGTTGCATCTACATTATCACCTGAAAAACCTACCACAACAAAAGAGTCGACAACTACGACCACTGTTACAACCACGCTAACGCCAGAAGAACCTACCACTACCACAGAAGAAGCGACAACTTCTACCACTGTCGCATCTACGTTATCACCTGAAGAACCTACCACAACAAAAGAGGCGACAACTACGACCACTATCGCTTCCACGATAACGCCAGAAGAATCTACTACAACCACAGAAGAAGCGATAACTTCTACCACTGTCGCTTCTACGTTATCACCTGAAGAACCTACCACAACAGAAGAGTCGACAACTACGACCACTGTTACATCCACGCAAACGCCAGAGGAACTTACCACTACCATAGAAGAAGCGACAACTTCAACCACTTTCGCATCTACGTTAGCACCTGAAGAACCTACCACAACAGAAGAGTCGACAACTACGACCACTGTTACTTCCACGTTAACGCCAGAGGAACCTACTACTACCACAGAAGGAGCGACAACTACTACCACTGCCGCACCTGAAGAACCTACCACAACAGAAGAGCCGGCAACTACGACCACTGTTACTTCCACGATAACGCCAGAAGAATCTACTGCTACCACAGAAGAAGGGACAACTTCTACCACTGTCGCATCTACGTTATCACCTGAAGAACCTACCACAACAGAAGAGTCGACAACTACGACCACTGTTACATCCACGCTAACGCCAGAGGAACCAACCACTACCACAGAAGGAGCGACAACTTCAACCACTGCCGCATCTACGTTATCAACAGAAGAGCCGGCAACTACGACCACTGTTACTGCCACGACAACGCCAGAAGAATCTACTGCTACCACTGTCGCATCTACGTTATCAACAGAACAGCCAGCAACTACGACCACTGTGACTTCCACGCCAACGCCAGGGGAACCTACTACTACCACAGAAGGAGCGACTACTTCTACCACTTTCGCATCTACGTTATCACCTGAAGAACCTACCACAACAGAAGAGTCGACAACTACGACCACTGTTACATCCACGCTAACGCCAGAGGAACCTACCACTACCACAGAAGAAGCGACAACTTCAACCACTGTCGCATCTACGTTAGCATCTGAAGAATCTACCTCAACAGGAGAGCCGGTAACTACGACCACTGTGACTTCCACGCTAACGCCAGAGGAACCTACTACTACCACAGAAGGAGCGACAACTTCAACCACTGTCGCATCTACGTTAGCATCTGAAGAACCTATCACAACAGAAGAGTCGACAACTACGACCACTATTGCTTCCACGATAACGCCAGAAGAATCTACTGCTACCACAGAAGAAGCGACAACTTCTACCACTGTCGCATCTACGTTGTCACCTGAAGAATCTACCACAACAGAAGAGTCGACAACTACGACCACTGTTACATCCACGCTAACGCCAGAGGAACCTACTACTAGCACAGAAGGAACGACATCTTCTACCACTGTCGCATCTACATTATCACCTGAAGAACCTACCACAACAGAAGAGTCGACAACTTCGACCACTGTTACATCCACGCTAACGACAGAGGAACATACCACTACCACAGAAGAAGCTACAACTTCAACCACTGTCGCATCTACGTTAGCATCTGAAGAACCTACTACAACAGGAGAGTCGACAACTACGACCACTGTTACATCCACGCTAACGCCAGAGAAACCTACTACTACCACAGAAGGAACGACATCTTCTACCACTGTTGCATCTACATTATCACCTGAAGAACCTACCACAACAAAAGAGTCGACAACTACGACCACTGTTACATCCACGCTAACGCCGGAGAAACCTACTACTACCACAGAAGGAACGACATCTTCTTCCACTGATGCATCTACCACAACAAAAGAGTCGACAACTACGACCACTGTTACATCCACGCTAACGCCAGAAGAACCTACCACTACCACAGAAGAAGCGACAACTTCTACCACTGTCGCATCTACGTTCTCACCTGAAGAACCTACCACAACAGAAGAGGCGACAACTACGACCACTATCGCTTCCACGATAACGCCAGAAGAATCTACTACTACCACAGAAGAAGCGATAACTTCTACCACTGTCGCTTCTACGTTATCACCTGAAGAACCTACCACAACAAAAGAGTCGACAGCTACGACCACTGTTACATCCACGCAAACGCCAGAGGAACCTACCACTACCATAGAAGAAGCGACAACTTCAACCACTTTCGCATCTACGTTAGCACCTGAGGAACCTACCACAACAGAAGAGTCGACAACTACGACCACTGTTACTTCCACGATAACGCCAGAAGAATCTACTGCTACCACAGAAGAAGCGACAACTTCTACCACTGTCGCATCTACGTTATCACCTGCAGAACCTACCACAACAGAAGAGTCGACAACTACGACCACTGTTACTTCCACGCTAACGCCAGAGGAACCTACTGCTACCACAGAAGGAGCGACAACTTCTACCACTGCCGCACCTGCAGAACCTACCACAACAGAAGAGCCGGCAACTACGACCACTGTTACTTCCACGATAACGCCAGAAGAATCTACTGCTACCACAGAAGAAGCGACAACTTCTACCACTGTCGCATCTACGTTAGCATCTGAAGAACCTACCTCAACAGGAGAGCCGGTAACTACGACCACTGTGACTTTCACGCTAACGCCAGAGGAACCTACTACTACTACAACAGGAGCGACAACTTCAACCACTGTCGCATCTACGTTAGCATCTGAAGAAGCTACCTCAACAGGAGAGCCGGTAACTACGACCACTGTGACTTCCACGCTAACGCCAGCGGAACCTACTACTACCACAGAAGGAGCGACAACTTCTACCACTGCCGCACCTGAAGAACCTACCACAACAGAAGAGCCGGCAACTACGACTACTGTTACTTCCACGATAACGCCAGAAGAATCTACTGCTACCACAGAAGAAGCGACAACCTCTACCACTGCTGCACCTGAAGAACCTACCGCAACAGAAGAGCCGGCAACTACGACCACTGTTACTTCCACGATAACGCCAGAAGAATCTACTGCTACCACAGAAGAAGCGACAACTTCTACCACTGTCGCATCTACGTTATCAACAGAAGAGCCAGCAACTACGACCACTGTGACTTCCACGCCAACGCCAGAGGAACCTACTACTACCACAGAAGGAGCAACAACTTCTACCACTGCCGCATCTACGTTATCAACAGAGGAGCCGGCAACTACGACCACTGTAACTTCCACGATAACGCCAGAAGAATCTACTGCTACCACAGAAGAAGCGACATCTTCAACCACTGTCGCATCTACGTTAGGATCTGATGAACCTACCTCAACAGGAGAGCCGGTAACTACGACCACTGTGACTTCCACGCTAACGCCACAGGAACCTACTTCTACCACAGAAGGAGCGACAACTTCTACCAGTGCCGCACCTGAAGAACCTACCACAACAGAAGAGCCGGCAACTACGACCACTGTTACTTCCACGATAACGCCAAAAGAATCTACTGCTACCACAGAAGAAGCGACAACTTCTACCACTGCCGCATCTACGTTATCACCAGAAGAACCTACCACAACAGAAGAGTCGACAACTACTACCACTATTGCTTCCACGATAACGCCAGAGGAATCTACTGCACCCACAGAAGAAGCGACAACTTCAACCACTGTCGCATCTACGTTAGCATCTGAAGAACCTACCACAACAGAAGAGTCGACAACTACGACTACTGTTACATCCACGCTAACGCCAGAAGAATCTACTGCTACCTCAGAAGAAGCGACAACTTCTACCACTGTCGTATCTACGTTAGCATCTGAAGAACCTACCACAATAGAAGAGTCGACAACTACGACCACTGTTACATCCACGCTAACGCCAGAGGAACCTACCACTACCACAGAAGAAGAGACAACTTCAACCACTGTCGCATCTACGTTAGCATCTGAAGAACCTACCTCAACAGAAGAGTCGACAACTACGACCACTGTTACATCCACGCTAACGCCAGAGGAACCTACCACTACCACAGAAGAAGCGACAACTTCAACCACTGTCGCATCTACGTTAGCATCTGAAGAACCTACCACAATAGAAGAGTCGACAACTACGACTACTGTTACTTCCACGCTAACGCCAGAAGAACCTACCACTACCACAGAAGAAGCGACATCTTCAACCACTGTTGCATCTACGTTAGCATCTGAAGAACCTACCACAACAGAAAAGTCGACAACTACGACCACTGTTACATCCACGCTAACGCCAGAGGAACCTACCACTACCACAGAAGAAGCGACAACTTCAACCACTGTCGCATCTACGTTAGCATCTGAAGAACCTACCACAATAGAAGAGTCGACAACTACGACTACTGTTACATCCACGCTAACGCCAGAAGAACCTACCACTACCACAGAAGAAGCGACATCTTCAACCACTGTTGCATCGACGTTGGCATCTGAAGAACCTACCTCAACAGGAGAGCCGGTAACTACGACCACTGCACCTTCCACGCTAACGCCAGAGGAACCTACTACTACCACAGAAGGAGCAACAACTTCTACCACTGCCGCACCTGAAGAACCCACCACATCAGAAGAGCCGGCAACTACGACCACTGTTACTTCCACGATAACGCCAGAAGAATCTACTGCTACCACAGAAGAAGCGACATCTTCAACCACTGTCGCATCTACGTTAGCATCTGAAGAACCTACCACAACAGAAGAGTCGACAACTACGACCACTGTTACATCCACGCTAACGCCAGAGGAACCTACCACTACCACAGAAGAAGAGACAACTTCAACCACTGTCGCATCTACGTTAGCATCTGAAGAACCTACCACAATAGAAGAGTCGACAACTACGACTACTGTTACATCCACGCTAACGCCAGAAGAACCTACCACTACCACAGAAGAAGCGACATCTTCAACCACTGTTGCATCTACGTTAGCATCTGAAGAACCTACCACAACAGAAAAGTCGACAACTACGACCACTGTTACATCCACGCTAACGCCAGAGGAACCTACCACTACCACAGAAGAAGAGACAACTTCAACCACTGTCGTATCGACGTTGGCATCTGAAGAACCTACCTCAACAGGAGAGCCGGTAACTACGACCACTGCGCTTTCCACGCTAACGCCAGAGGAACCTACTACTACCACAGAAGGAGCAACAACTTCTACCACTGCCGCACCTGAAGAACCCACCACATCAGAAGAGCCGGCAACTACGACTACTGTTACATCCACGCTAACGCCAGAGGAACCTACCACTACCACAGAAGAAACGACAACTTCAACCACTGTCGCATCTACGTTAGCATCTGAAGAACCTACCACAACAGAAGAGCCGGTAACTACGACCACTGCGCCTTTCACGCTAACGCCAGAGGAACCTACTACTACCACAGAAGGAGCGACAACTTCAACCACTGCCGCATCTACGTTATCAACAGAAGAGCCAGCAACTACGGCCACTGTTACATCCACGCTAACGCCAGAGGAACCTTCTACTACTACAGCAGAAGCGACAACTTCAACCACTGTCGCATCTACGTTAGCATCTGAAGAACCTACCACAATAGAAGAGTCGACAACTACGACTACTGTTACATCCACGCTAACGCCAGAAGAACCTACCACTACCACAGAAGAAGCGACAACTTCAACCACTGTCGCATCTACGTTAGCATCTGAAGAACCTACCACAACAGAAGAGTCGACAACTACGACCACTGTTACATCCACGCTAACGCCAGAGGAACCTACCACTACCACAGAAGAAGAGACAACTTCAATCACTGTGGCATCGACGTTGGCATCTGAAAAACCTACCTCAACAGGAGAGCCGGTAACTACGACCACTGCGCCTTCCACGCTAACGCCAGAGGAACTTACTACTACCACAGAAGGAGCAACAACTTCTACCACTGCCGCACCTGAAGAACCCACCACAACAGAAGAGCCGGCAACTATGACCACTGTTACTTCCACGATAACGCCAGAAGAATCTACTGCTACCACAGACGAAGCGGCACCTGAAGAACCTACGACAACAGAAGAGTCGACAACTACGACCACTGTTACATCCACGCTAACGCCAGAGGAACCTACTACTACTACAGCAGGGGCGACAATCTCAACCACAGTCGCATCTACGTTAGCATCTGAAGAACCTACCTCAACAGGAGAGCCGGTAACTACGACCACTGTGACTTCCACGCTAACGCCAGAGGAACCTACTACTACCACAGAAGGAGCTACAACTTCAACCACTGTCGCATCTACGTTAGCATCTGAAGAACCTACCACAACAGAAGAGTCGACAACCACAACCACTATTGCTTCCACGATAACGCCAGAAGAATCTACTGCTACCACAGAAGAAGCGACAACTTCTACCACTGTCGCATCTACGTTGTCACCTGAAGAATCTACCACAACAGAAGAGTCGACAACTACGACTACTGTTACATCCACGCTAACGCCAGAGGAACCTACCACTACCACAGAAGAAGCGACAACTTCAACCACTGTCGCATCTACGTTAGCATCTGAAGAACCTACCACAACAGAAGAGTCGACAACTACGACCACTGTTACATCCACGCTAACGCCAGAGGAACCTACCACTACCACAGAAGAAGAGACAACTTCAATCACTGTCGCATCGACGTTGGCATCTGAAGAACCTACCTCAACAGGAGAGCCGGTAACTACGACCACTGCGCCTTCCACGCTAACGCCAGAGGAACTTACTACTACCACAGAAGGAGCAACAACTTCTACCACTGCCGCACCTGAAGAACCCACCACAACAGAAGAGCCGGCAACTATGACCACTGTTACTTCCACGATAACGCCAGAAGAATCTACTGCTACCACAGACGAAGCGGCACCTGAAGAACCTACGACAACAGAAGAGTCGACAACTACGACCACTGTTACATCCACGCTAACGCCAGAGGAACCTACTACTACTACAGCAGGGGCGACAATCTCAACCACAGTCGCATCTACGTTAGCATCTGAAGAACCTACCTCAACAGGAGAGCCGGTAACTACGACCACTGTGACTTCCACGCTAACGCCAGAGGAACCTACTACTACCACAGAAGGAGCTACAACTTCAACCACTGTCGCATCTACGTTAGCATCTGAAGAACCTACCACAACAGAAGAGTCGACAACCACAACCACTATTGCTTCCACGATAACGCCAGAAGAATCTACTGCTACCACAGAAGAAGCGACAACTTCTACCACTGTCGCATCTACGTTGTCACCTGAAGAATCTACCACAACAGAAGAGTCGACAACTACGACTACTGTTACATCCACGCTAACGCCAGAGGAACCTACCACTACCACAGAAGAAGCGACAACTTCAACCACTGTCGCATCTACGTTAGCATCTGAAGAACCTACCACAACAGAAGAGTCGACAACCACAACCACTATTGCTTCCACGATAACGCCAGAAGAATCTACTGCTACCACAGAAGAAGCGACAACTTCTACCACTGTCGCATCTACGTTGTCACCTGAAGAATCTACCACAACAGAAGAGTCGACAACTACGACCACTGTTACATCCACGCTAACGCCAGAGGAACCTACTACTACTACAGCAGGGGCGACAATCTCAACCACAGTCGCATCTACGTTAGCATCTGAAAAACCTACCTCAACAGGAGAGCCGGTAACTACGACCACTGTGACTTCCACGCTAACGCCAGAGGAACCTACTACTACCACAGAAGGAGCTACAACTTCAACCACTGTCGCATCTACGTTAGCATCTGAAGAACCTACCACAACAGAAGAGTCGACAACCACAACCACTATTGCTTCCACGATAACGCCAGAAGAATCTACTGCTACCACAGAAGAAGCGACAACTTCTACCACTGTCGCATCTACGTTGTCACCTGAAGAATCTACCACAACAGAAGAGTCGACAACTACGACCACTGTTACATCCACGCTAACGCCAGAGGAACCTACTACTACTACAGCAGGGGCGACAATCTCAACCACAGTCGCATCTACGTTAGCATCTGAAAAACCTACCTCAACAGGAGAGCCGGTAACTACGACCACTGCGCCTTCCACGCTAACGCCAGAGGAACTTACTACTACCACAGAAGGAGCAACAACTTCTACCACTGCCGCACCTGAAGAACCCACCACAACAGAAGAGCCGGCAACTATGACCACTGTTACTTCCACGATAACGCCAGAAGAATCTACTGCTACCACAGACGAAGCGGCACCTGAAGAACCTACGACAACAGAAGAGTCGACAACTACGACCACTGTTACATCCACGCTAACGCCAGAGGAACCTACTACTACTACAGCAGGGGCGACAATCTCAACCACAGTCGCATCTACGTTAGCATCTGAAGAACCTACCTCAACAGGAGAGCCGGTAACTACGACCACTGTGACTTCCACGCTAACGCCAGAGGAACCTACTACTACCACAGAAGGAGCTACAACTTCAACCACTGTCGCATCTACGTTAGCATCTGAAGAACCTACCACAACAGAAGAGTCGACAACCACAACCACTATTGCTTCCACGATAACGCCAGAAGAATCTACTGCTACCACAGAAGAAGCGACAACTTCTACCACTGTCGCATCTACGTTGTCACCTGAAGAATCTACCACAACAGAAGAGTCGACAACTACGACTACTGTTACATCCACGCTAACGCCAGAGGAACCTACCACTACCACAGAAGAAGCGACAACTTCAACCACTGTCGCATCTACGTTAGCATCTGAAGAACCTACCACAACAGAAGAGTCGACAACTACGACCACTGTTACATCCACGCTAACGCCAGAGGAACCTACCACTACCACAGAAGAAGAGACAACTTCAATCACTGTCGCATCGACGTTGGCATCTGAAGAACCTACCTCAACAGGAGAGCCGGTAACTACGACCACTGCGCCTTCCACGCTAACGCCAGAGGAACTTACTACTACCACAGAAGGAGCAACAACTTCTACCACTGCCGCACCTGAAGAACCCACCACAACAGAAGAGCCGGCAACTATGACCACTGTTACTTCCACGATAACGCCAGAAGAATCTACTGCTACCACAGACGAAGCGGCACCTGAAGAACCTACGACAACAGAAGAGTCGACAACTACGACCACTGTTACATCCACGCTAACGCCAGAGGAACCTACTACTACTACAGCAGGGGCGACAATCTCAACCACAGTCGCATCTACGTTAGCATCTGAAGAACCTACCTCAACAGGAGAGCCGGTAACTACGACCACTGTGACTTCCACGCTAACGCCAGAGGAACCTACTACTACCACAGAAGGAGCGACAACTTCAACCACTGTCGCATCTACGTTAGCATCTGAAGAACCTACCACAACAGAAGAGTCGACAACCACAACCACTATTGCTTCCACGATAACGCCAGAAGAATCTACTGCTACCACAGAAGAAGCGACAACTTCTACCACTGTCGCATCTACGTTGTCACCTGAAGAATCTACCACAACAGAAGAGTCGACAACTACGACCACTGTTACATCCACGCTAACGCCAGAGGAACCTGCTACTACTACAGCAGGAGCGACAACTTCAACCACTGTCGCATCTACGTTAGGATCTGATGAACCTACCTCAACAGAAGAGCCGGTAACTACGACCACTGTGACTTCCACGCTAACGCCAGAGGAACCTACTACTACCACAGAAGGAGCGACAACTTCTACCACTGCCGCACCTGAAGAACCTACCACAACAGAAGAGCCGGCAACTACGACCACTGTGACTTCCACGATAACGCCAAAAGAATCTACTGCTACCACAGAAGAAGCGACAACTTCTACCACTGCCGCATCTACGTTATCACCAGAAGAACCTTCCACAACAGAAGAGTCGACAACTACGACCACTATTGCTTCCACGATCACGCCAGAGGAAACTACTGCTACCACAGAGGAAGCGACAACTTCAACCACTGTCGCATCTACGTTAGCATCTGAAGAACCTACCACAATAGAAGAGTCGACAACTACGCCTATTGTTACATCCACGCTAACGCCAGAGGAACCTGCCACTACCACAGAAGAAGCGACAACTTCAACCACTGTCGCATCTACGTTAGCATCTGAAGAACCTACCACAACAGAAGAGTCGACAACTACGACCACTGTTACTTCCACGATAACGCCAGAAAAATCTACTGCTACCACAGAAGAAGCGACAACTTTAACCACTGTCGCATCTACGTTAGCATCTGAAGAACCTACCACAATAGAAGAGTCGACAACTACGACTACTGTTACATCCACGCTAACGCCAGAGGAACCTACCACTACCACAGAAGAAGCGACAACTTCAACCACTGTCGCATCTACGTTAGCATCCGAAGAACCTACTACAACAGAAGAGTCGACAACTACGACCACTGTTACATCCACGCTAACGCCAGAGGAACCTACCACTACCACAGAAGAAGCGACAACTTCAACCACTGTCGCATCTACGTTAGCATCTGAAGAACCTACCACAACAGAAGAGTCGACAACTACAACCACTGTTACTTCCACGATAACGCCAGAAGAATCTACTGCTACCACAGAAGAAGCGACAACCTCTACCGCTGTCGCATCTACGTTAGCACCTGAAGAACCTACCACAACAGAAGAGTCGACAACTACGACCACTGTTACTTCCACGCTAACGCCAGAGGAACCTACTTCTACCACAGAAGGAGCGACAACTTCTACCACTGTCGCATCTACGTTAGCATCTGAAGAACCTACCACAATAGAAGAGTCGACAACTGCGACTACTGTTACATCCACGCTAACGCCAGAGGAACCTACCACTACCACAGAAGAAGCGACAACTTCAACCACTGTCGCATCTACGTTAGCATCTGAAGAACCTACCACAACAGAAGAGTCGACAACTACGACCACTGTTACATCCACGCTAACGCCAGAGGAACCTACCACTACCACAGAAGAAGCGACAACTTCAACCACTGTCGCATCTACGTTAGCATCTGAAGAACCTACCACAACAGAAGAGTCGACAACTACAACCACTGTTACTTCCACGATAACGCCAGAAGAATCTACTGCTACCACAGAAGAAGCGACAACCTCTACCGCTGTCGCATCTACGTTAGCACCTGAAGAACCTACCACAACAGAAGAGTCGACAACTACGACCACTGTTACTTCCACGCTAACGCCAGCGGAACCTATTTCTACCACAGAAGGAGCAACAACTTCTACCAGTGCCGCACCTGAAGAACCTACCACAACAGAACAGCCGGCAACTACGACCACTGTTACTTCCACGATAACGCCAGAAGAATCTACTACTACCACAGAAGAAGCGACAACCTCTGCCTCTGTCGCATCTACGTTATCACCTGAAGAACCTACCACAATAGAAGAGTCGACAACTACGACTACTGTTACATCCACGCTAACGCCAGAGGAACCTACCACTACCACAGAAGAAGCGACATCTTCAACCACTGTCGCATCTACGTTAGCATCTGAAGAACCTACCACAAGAGAAGAGTCGACAACTAAGACCACTGTTACATCCACGCTAACGCCAGAGGAACCTACCACTACCACAGAAGAAGAGACAACTTCAACCACTGTCGTATCGACGTTGGCATCTGAAGAACCTACCTCAACAGGAGAGCCGGTAGCTACGACCACTGCGCCTTCCACGCTAACGCCAGAGGAACCTACTACTACCACAGAAGGAGCAACAACTTCTACCACTGCCGCACCTGAAGAACCCACCACAACAGAAGAGCCGGCAACTACGACCACTGTTACTTCCACGATAACGCCAGAAGAATCTACTGCTACCACAAAAGAAGCGACAACTTCTACCACTGTCACATCTACGTTATCAACAGAAGAGCCAGCAACTACGACCACTGTGACTTCCACGCCAACGCCAGAGGAACCTACTACTACCACAGAAGGAGCAACAACTTCTACCACTGCCGCATCAACGTTATCAACAGAGGAGCCGGCAACTACGACCACTGTTACTTCCACGATAACGCCAGAAGAATCTACTGCTACCACAGAAGAAGCGACATCTTCAACCACTGTCGCATCTACGTTAGCATCTGAAGAACCTACCACAACAGAAGAGTCGACAACTACGACCACTGTTACATCCACGCTAACGCCAGAGGAACCTACCACTACCACAGAAGAAGCGACAACTTCAACCACTGTCGCATCTACGTTAGCATCTGAAGAACCTACCTCAACAGGAGAGCCGGTAACTACAACCACTGTGACTTCCACGCTAACGCCAGAGGAACCTACTACTACCACAGAAGGAGCGACAACTTCAACCACTGTCGCATCTACGTTAGCATCTGAAGAACCTACCACAACAGAAGAGTCGACAACTACGACCACTATTGCTTCCACGATAATGCCAGAAGAATCTACAGCTACCACAGAAGAAGCGACAACTTCTACCACTGTCGCATCTACGTTGTCACCTGAAGAATCTACCACAACAGAAGAGTCGACAACTACGACCACTGTTACATCCACGCTAACGCCAGAGGAACCTGCTACTACTACAGCAGGAGCGACAACTTCAACCACTGTCGCATCTACGTTAGGATCTGATGAACCTACCACAATAGAAGAGTCGACAACTACCACTACTGTTACATCCACGCTAACGCCAGAGGAACCTACCACTACCACAGAAGAAGCGACAACTTCAACCACTGTCGCATCTACGTTAGCATCTGAAGAACCTACCACAACAGAAGAGTCGACAACTACGACCACTGTTACATCCACGCTAACGCCAGAGGAACCTACCACTACCACAGAAGAAGCGACAACTTCAACCACTGTCGCATCTACTTTAGCATCTGAAGAACCTACCACAATAGAAGAGTCGACAACTACGACTACTGTTACATCCACGCTAACGCCAGAGAAACCTACTACTACCACAGAAGGAGCGACAACTTCAACCACTGCCGCATCTACGTTAGCACCTGAAGAACCTACCTCAACAGAAGAGCCGGCAACTACGACCACTGTGACTTCCACGCTAACGCCAGAGGAACCTACTACTACCACAGAAGGAGCGACAACTTCTTCCACTGTCGCATCTACGTTCTCAACAGAAGAGCCGGCAACTACGACCACTGTTACTTCCACGATAACGCCAGAAGAATCTACTGCTACCACAGAAGATTCGATAACTTCTACCACTGTCGCATCTACTTTATCACCTGAAGAACCTACCACAACAGAAGAGTCGACAACTACGACCACTGTTACATCCACGCTAACGCCAGAGGAACCTACCACTACCACAGAAGGAGCGGCAACTTCAACCACTGCCGCATCTACGTTATCAACAGAAGAGTCGGCAACTACGACCACTGTTACTTCCACGATAACGCCAGAAGAATCTACTGCTACCACAGAAGAAGCGACAACTTCAACCACTGTCGCATCTACGTTAGCATCTGAAAAACCTACCACAATAGAAGAGTCGACAACTACCACTACTGTTACATCCACGCAAACGCCAGAGGAACCTACCACTACCACAGAAGAAGCGACAACTTCAACCACTGTCGCATCTACGTTAGCATCAGAAGAACCTACCACAACAGAAGAGTCGACAACTACGACCACTGTTACATCCACGCTAACGCCAGAGGAACCTACCACTACCACAGAAGAGGAGACAACTTCAACCACTGTCGCATCTACGTTGGCACCTGAAGAACCTACTTCAACAGGAGAGTCGGTAACTACGACCACTGCGCCTTCCACGCTAACGCCAGAGGAACCTACTACTACCACAGAAGGAGCGACAACTTCTACCACTGCCGCACCTGAAGAACCTACCACAACAGAAGAGCCGGCAACTACGACCACTGTTACTTCCACGATAACGCCAGAAGAATCTACTGCTACCACAGAAGAAGCGACATCTTCAACCACTGTCGCATCTACGTTATCACCTGAAGAACCTACCACAACAGAAGAGTCGACAACTACGACCACTGTTACATCCACGCTAACGCCAGAGGAACCTACCACTACCACAGAAGAAGAGACAACTTCAACCACTGTCGCATCTACGTTAGCATCTGAAGAACCTACCTCAACAGAAGAGTCGACAACTACGACCACTGTTACATCCACGCTAACGCCAGAGGAACCTACCACTACCACAGAAGAAGCGACAACTTCAACCACTGTCGCATCTACGTTAGCATCTGAAGAACCTACCACAATAGAAGAGTCGACAACTACGACTACTGTTACATCCACGCTAACGCCAGAGGAACCTACCACTACCACAGAAGAAGAGACAACTTCAACCACTGTCGCATCGACGTTATCAACAGAAGAACCTACTTCAACAGAAGAGTCGACAACTACGACCACTGTTACATCCACGCTAACGCCAGAGGAACCTACCACTACCACAGAAGAAACGACAACTTCAACCACTGTCGCATCTACGTTAGCATCTGAAGAACCTACCACAATAGAAGAGTCGACAACTACGACTACTGTTACATCCACGCTAACGCCAGAGGAACCTACCACTACCACAGAAGAGGAGACAACTTCAACCACTGTCGCATCGACGTTATCAACAGAAGAGCCAGCAACTACGACCACTGTGACTTCCACGCCAACGCCAGGGGAACCTACTACTACCACAGAAGGAGCGACTACTTCTACCACTGTCGCATCTACGTTATCACCTGAAGAACCTACCACAACAGAAGAGTCGACAACTACGACCACTGTTACATCCATGCTAACGCCAGAGGAACCTACCACTACCACAGAAGAAGAGACAACTTCAACCACTGTCGCATCTACGTTAGCATCTGAAGAACCTACCTCAACAGAAGAGTCGACAACTACGACCACTGTTACATCCACGCTAACGCCAGAGGAACCTACCACTACCACAGAAGAAGCGACAACTTCAACCACTGTCGCATCTACGTTAGCATCTGAAGAACCTACCACAATAGAAGAGTCGACAACTACGACTACTGTTACATCCACGCTAACGCCAGAGGAACCTACCACTACCACAGAAGAAGCGACATCTTCAACCACTGTCGCATCTACATTAGCATCTGAAGAACCTACCACAACAGAAGAGTCGACAACTACGACCACTGTTACATCCACGCTAACGCCAGAGGAACCTACCACTACCACAGAAGAAGAGACAACTTCAACCACTGTCGTATCGACGTTGGCATCTGAAGAACCTACCTCAACAGGAGAGCCGGTAACTACGACCACTGCGCCTTCCACGCTAACGCCAGAGGAACCTACTACTACCACAGAAGGAGCAACAACTTCTACCACTGCCGCACCTGAAGAACCCACCACAACAGAAGAGCCGGCAACTACGACCATTGTTACTTCCACGATAACGCCAGAAGAATCTACTGCTACCACAGAAGAAGCGACAACTTCTACCACTGTCACATCTACGTTATCAACAGAAGAGCCAGCAACTACGACCACTGTGACTTCCACGCCAACGCCAGAGGAACCTACTACTACCACAGAAGGAGCAACAACTTCTACCACTGCCGCATCAACGTTATCAACAGAGGAGCCGGCAACTACGACCACTGTTACTTCCACGATAACGCCAGAAGAATCTACTGCTACCACAGAAGAAGCGACATCTTCAACCACTGTCGCATCTACGTTAGCATCTGAAGAACCTACCACAACAGAAGAGTCGACAACTACGACCACTGTTACATCCACGCTAACGCCAGAGGAACCTACCACTACCACAGAAGAAGCGACAACTTCAACCACTGTCGCATCTACGTTAGCATCTGAAGAACCTACCTCAAAAGGAGAGCCGGTAACTACAACCACTGTGACTTCCACGCTAACGCCAGAGGAACCTACTACTACCACAGAAGGAGCGACAACTTCAACCACTGTCGCATCTACGTTAGCATCTGAAGAACCTACCACAACAGAAGAGTCGACAACTACGACCACTATTGCTTCCACGATAACGCCAGAAGAATCTACTGTCGCATCTACGTTAGCATCTGAAGAACCTACCACAATAAAAGAGTCGACAACTACCACTACTGTTACATCCACGCTAACGCCAGAGGAACCTACCACTACCACAGAAGAAGCGACAACTTCAACCACTGTCGCATCTACGTTAGCATCTGAAGAACCTACCACAACAGAAGAGTCGACAACTACGACCACTGTTACATCCACGCTAACGCCAGAGGAACCTACCACTACCACAGAAGAGGAGACAACTTCAACCACTGTCGCATCTACGTTGGCACCTGAAGAACCTACTTCAACAGGAGAGTCGGTAACTACGACCACTGCGCCTTCCACGCTAACGCCAGAGGAACCTACTACTACCACAGAAGGAGCAACAACTTCTACCACTGCCGCATCTACGTTATCAACAGAAGAGCCGGCAACTACGACCACTGTTACTTCCACGATAACGCCAGAAGAATCTACTGCTACCACAGAAGAAGCGACATCTTCAACCACTGTCGCATCTACGTCAGCATCTGAAGAAAATACCACAACAGAAGAGTCGACAACTACGACCACTGTTACATCCACGCTAACGCCAGAGGAACCTACCACTACCACAGAAGAAGCGACAACTTCAACCACTGTCGCATCTACTTTAGCATCTGAAGAACCTACCACAATAGAAGAGTCGACAACTACGACTACTGTTACATCCACGCTAACGCCAGAGGAACTTACCACTACCACAGAAGAAGCGACATCTTCAACCACTGTCGCATCTACGTTATCACCTGAAGAACCTACCACAACAGAAGAGTCGACAACTACGACCACTGTTACATCCACGCTAACGCCAGAGGAACCTACCACTACCACAGAAGAAGCTACAACTTCAACCACTGTCGCATCTACGTTAGCATCTGAAGAACCTACCACAACAGAAGAGTCGAAAACTACGACCACTGTTACTTCCACGCTAACGCCAGAGGAACCTACTACTACTACAACAGGAGCGACAACTTCAACCACTGTCGCATCTACGTTAGCATCTGAAGAAGCTACCTCAACAGGAGAGCCGGTAACTACGACCACTGTGACTTCCACGCTAACGCCAGCGGAACCTACTACTACCACAGAAGGAGCGACAACTTCTACCACTGCCGCACCTGAAGAACCTACCACAACAGAAGAGCCGGCAACTACGACTACTGTTACTTCCACGATAACGCCAGAAGAATCTACTGCTACCACAGAAGAAGCGACAACCTCTACCACTGCTGCACCTGAAGAACCTACCGCAACAGAAGAGCCGGCAACTACGACCACTGTTACTTCCACGATAACGCCAGAAGAATCTACTGCTACCACAGAAGAAGCGACAACTTCTACCACTGTCGCATCTACGTTATCAACAGAAGAGCCAGCAACTACGACCACTGTGACTTCCACGCCAACGCCAGAGGAACCTACTACTACCACAGAAGGAGCAACAACTTCTACCACTGCCGCATCTACGTTATCAACAGAGGAGCCGGCAACTACGACCACTGTTACTTCCACGATAACGCCAGAAGAATCTACTGCTACCACAGAAGAAGCGACATCTTCAACCACTGTCGCATCTACGTTAGGATCTGATGAACCTACCTCAACAGGAGAGCCGGTAACTACGACCACTGTGACTTCCACGCTAACGCCACAGGAACCTACTTCTACCACAGAAGGAGCGACAACTTCTACCAGTGCCGCACCTGAAGAACCTACCACAACAGAAGAGCCGGCAACTACGACCACTGTTACTTCCACGATAACGCCAAAAGAATCTACTGCTACCACAGAAGAAGCGACAACTTCTACCACTGCCGCATCTACGTTATCACCAGAAGAACCTACCACAACAGAAGAGTCGACAACTACTACCACTATTGCTTCCACGATAACGCCAGAGGAATCTACTGCACCCACAGAAGAAGCGACAACTTCAACCACTGTCGCATCTACGTTAGCATCTGAAGAACCTACCACAACAGAAGAGTCGACAACTACGACTACTGTTACATCCACGCTAACGCCAGAAGAATCTACTGCTACCTCAGAAGAAGCGACAACTTCTACCACTGTCGTATCTACGTTAGCATCTGAAGAACCTACCTCAACAGAAGAGTCGACAACTACGACCACTGTTACATCCACGCTAACGCCAGAGGAACCTACCACTACCACAGAAGAAGCGACAGCTTCAACCACTGTCGCATCTACGTTAGCATCTGAAGAACCTACCACAATAGAAGAGTCGACAACTACGACTACTGTTACATCCACGCTAACGCCAGAGGAACCTACCACTACCACAGAAGAAGAGACAACTTCAACCACTGTCGCATCGACGTTATCAACAGAAGAGCCAGCAACTACGACCACTGTGACTTCCACGCCAACGCCAGGGGAACCTACTACTACCACAGAAGGAGCGACTACTTCTACCACTGTCGCATCTACGTTATCACCTGAAGAACCTACCACAACAGAAGAGTCGACAACTACGACCACTGTTACATCCACGCTAACGCCAGAGGAACCTACCACTACCACAGAAGAAGAGACAACTTCAACCACTGTCGCATCTACGTTAGCATCTGAAGAACCTACCTCAACAGAAGAGTCGAAAACTACGACCACTGTTACGTCCACGCTAACGCCAGAGGAACCTACCACCACCACAGAAGAAGCGACAACTTCAACCACTGTCGCATCTACGTTAGCATCTGAAGAACCTACCACAATAGAAGAGTCGACAACTACGACTACTGTTACATCCACGCTAACGCCAGAGGAACCTACCACTACCACAGAAGAGGAGACAACTTCAACCACTGTCGCATCGACGTTATCAACAGAAGAGCCAGCAACTACGACCACTGTGACTTCCACGCCAACGCCAGGGGAACCTACTACTACCACAGAAGGAGCGACTACTTCTACCACTGTCGCATCTACGTTATCACCTGAAGAACCTTCCACAACAGAAGAGTCGACAACTACGACCACTGTTACATCCACGCTAACGCCAGAGGAACCTACCACTACCACAGAAGAAGCGACATCTTCAACCACTGTCGCATCTACGTTAGCATCTGAAGAACCTACCACAACAGAAGAGTCGACAACTACGACCACTGTTACATCCACGCTAACACCAGAGGAACCTACCACTACCACAGAAGAAGAGACAACTTCAACCACTGTCGTATCGACGTTGGCATCTGAAGAACCTACCTCAACAGGAGAGCCGGTAACTACGACCACTGCGCCTTCCACGCTAACGCCAGAGGAACCTACTACTACCACAGAAGGAGCAACAACTTCTACCACTGCCGCACCTGAAGAACCCACCACAACAGAAGAGCCGGCAACTACGACCACTGTTACTTCCACGATAACGCCAGAAGAATCTACTGCTACCACAGAAGAAGCGACAACTTCTACCACTGTCACATCTACGTTATCAACAGAAGAGCCAGCAACTACGACCACTGTTACTTCCACGATAACGCCAGAAGAATCTACTGCTACCACAGAAGAAGCGACATCTTCAACCACTGTCGCATCTACGTTAGCATCAGAAGAACCTACCACAACAGAAGAGTCGACAACTACGACCACTGTTACATCCACGCTAACGCCAGAGGAACCTACCACTACCACAGAAGAAGCGACAACTTCAACCACTGTCGCATCTACGTTAGCATCTGAAGAACCTACCTCAACAGGAGAGCCGGTAACTACGACCACTGTGACTTCCACGCTAACGCCAGAGGAACCTACTACTACCACAGAAGGAGCGACAACTTCAACCACTGTCGCATCTACGTTAGCATCTGAAGAACCTACCACAACAGAAGAGTCGACAACTACGACCACTATTGCTTCCACGATAACGCCAGAAGAATCTACTGCAACCACAGAAGAAGCGACAACTTCTACCACTGTCGCATCTACGTTGTCACCTGAAGAATCTACCACAACAGAAGAGTCGACAACTACGACCACTGTTACATCCACGCTAACGCCAGAGGAACCTGCTACTACTACAGCAGGAGCGACAACTTCAACTACTGTCGCATCTACGTTAGGATCTGATGAACCTACCTCAACAGGAGAGCCGGTAACTACGACCACTGTTACATCCACGCTAACGCCAGAGGAACCTACCACTACCACAGAAGAAGCGACAACTTCAACCACTGTCGCATCTACGTTAGCATCTGAAGAACCTACCACAATAGAAGAGTCGACAACTACGACTACTGTTACATCCACGCTAACGCCAGAGGAACCTACCACTACCACAGAAGAAGCGACAACTTCAACCACTGTCGCATCTACGTTAGCATCTGAAGAACCTACCACAACAGAAGAGTCGACAACTGCGACCACTGTTACATCCACACTAACGCCAGAGGAACCTACTACTACCACAGAAGAAGAGACAACTTCAACCACTGTTGCATCGACGTTGGCATCTGAAGAACCTACCTCAACAGGAGAGCCGGTAACTACGACCACTGCGCCTTCCACGCTAACGCCAGAGGAACCTACTACTACCACAGAAGGAGCGACAACTTCAACCACTGCCGCATCTACGTTATCAACAGAAGAGCCAGCAACTACGGCCACTGTGACTTCCACGCCAACGCCAGGGGAACCTACTACTACCACAGAAGGAGCGACTACTTCTACCACTGTCGCATCTACGTTATCACCTGAAGAACCTACCACAACAGGAGAGCCGGTAACTACGACCACTGTGACTTCCACGCTAACGCCAGAGGAACCTACTACTACCACAGAAGGAGCGACAACTTCTACCACTGCCGTACCTGAAGAACCTACCACAACAGAAGAGTCGACAACTACGACCACTGTTACATCCACGCCAACGCCAGAGGAACCTACCACTACCACAGAAGAAGCGACAACATCAACCACTGTCGCATCTACGTTAGCATCTGAAGAACCTACCTCAACAGGAGAGCCGGTAACTACGACCACTGTGACTTCCACGCTAACGCCAGAAGAATCTACTGCTACCACAGAAGAAGCGACATCTTCAACCACTGTCGCATCTACGTTAGCATCTGAAGAACCTACCACAACAGAAGAGTCGACAACTACGACCACTGTTACATCCACGCTAACGCCAGAGGAACCTACCACTACCACAGAAGAAGCGACAACTTCTACCACTGCCGCATCAACGTTATCAACAGAGGAGCCGGCAACTACGACCACTGTTACTTCCACGATAACGCCAGAAGAATCTACTGCTACCACAGAAGAAGCGACATCTTCAACCACTGTCGCATCTACGTTAGCATCTGAAGAACCTACCACAACAGAAGAGTCGACAACTACGACCACTGTTACATCCACGCTAACGCCAGAGGAACCTACCACTACCACAGAAGAAGCGACAACTTCAACCACTGTCGCATCTACGTTAGCATCTGAAGAACCTACCTCAACAGGAGAGCCGGTAACTACAACCACTGTGACTTCCACGCTAACGCCAGAGGAACCTACTACTACCACAGAGGGAGCGACAACTTCAACCACTGTCGCATCTACGTTAGCATCTGAAGAACCTACCACAACAGAAGAGTCGACAACTACGACCACTATTGCTTCCACGATAACGCCAGAAGAATCTACTGCTACCACAGAAGAAGCGACAACATCTACCACTGTCGCATCTACGTTGTCACCTGAAGAATCTACCACAACAGAAGAGTCGACAACTACGACCACTGTTACATCCACGCTAACGCCAGAGGAACCTGCTACTACTACAGCAGGAGCGACAACTTCAACCACTGTCGCATCTACGTTAGGATCTGATGAACCTACCACAATAGAAGAGTCGACAACTACCACTACTGTTACATCCACGCTAACGCCAGAGGAACCTACCACTACCACAGAAGAAGCGACAACTTCAACCACTGTCGCATCTACGTTAGCATATGAAGAACCTACCACAACAGAAGAGTCGACAACTACGACCACTGTTACATCCACGCTAACGCCAGAGGAACTTACCACTACCACAGAAGAGGAGACAGCTTCAACCACTGTCGCATCTACGTTGGCACCTGAAGAACCTACTTCAACAGGAGAGTCGGTAACTACGACCACTGCGCCTTCCACGCTAACGCCAGAGGAACCTACTACTACCACAGAAGGAGCAACAACTTCTACCACTGCCGCATCTACGTTATCAACAGAAGAGCCGGCGACTACGACCACTGTTACTTCCACGATAACGCCAGAAGAATCTACTGCTACCACAGAAGATTCGATAACTTCTACCACTGTCGCATCTACTTTATCACCTGAAGAACCTACCACAACAGAAGAGTCGACAACTACGACCACTGTTACATCCACGCTAACGCCAGAGGAACCTACCACTACCACAGAAGGAGCGACAACTTCAACCACTGCCGCATCTACGTTATCAACAGAAGAGTCGGCAACTACGACCACTGTTACTTCCACGATAACGCCAGAAGAATCTACTGCTACCACAGAAGAAGCGACAACTTCAACCACTGTCGCATCTACGTTAGCATCTGAAGAACCTACCACAATAGAAGAGTCGACAACTACCACTACTGTTACATCCACGCTAACGCCAGAGGAACCTACCACTACCACAGAAGAAGCGACAACTTCAACCACTGTCGCATCTACGTTAGCATCTGAAGAACCTACCACAACAGAAGAGTCGACAACTACGACCACTGTTACATCCACGCTAACGCCAGAGGAACCTACCACTACCACAGAAGAGGAGACAACTTCAACCACTGTCGCATCTACGTTGGCACCTGAAGAACCTACTTCAACAGGAGAGTCGGTAACTACGACCACTGCGCCTTCCACGCTAACGCCAGAGGAACCTACCACTACCACAGAAGGAGCGACAACTTCAACCACTGCCGCATCTACGTTATCAACAGAAGAGTCGGCAACTACGACCACTGTTACTTCCACGATAACGCCAGAAGAATCTACTGCTACCACAGAAGAAGCGACATCTTCAACCACTGTCGCATCTACGTCAGCATCTGAAGAACCTACCACAACAGAAGAGTCGACAACTACGACCACTGTTACATCCACGCTAACGCCAGAGGAACCTACCACTACCACAGAAGAAGCGACAACTTCAACCACTGTCGCATCTACTTTAGCATCTGAAGAACCTACCACAATAGAAGAGTCGACAACTACGACTACTGTTACATCCACGCTAACGCCAGAGGAACTTACCACTACCACAGAAGAAGCGACATCTTCAACCACTGTCGCATCTACGTTATCACCTGAAGAACCTACCACAACAGAAGAGTCGACAACTACGACCACTGTTACATCCACGCTAACGCCAGAGGAACCTACCACTACCACAGAAGAAGAGACAACTTCAACCACTGTCGCATCTACGTTAGCATCTGAAGAACCTACCTCAACAGAAGAGTCGACAACTACGACCACTGTTACATCCACGCTAACGCCAGAGGAACCTACCACTACCACAGAAGAAGCGACAACTTCAACCACTGTCGCATCTACGTTAGCATCTGAAGAACCTACCACAATAGAAGAGTCGACAACTACGACTACTGTTACATCCACGCTAACGCCAGAGGAACCTACCACTACCACAGAAGAAGAGACAACTTCAACCACTGTCGCATCGACGTTATCAACAGAAGAGCCAGCAACTACGACCACTGTGACTTCCACGCCAACGCCAGGGGAACCTACTACTACCACAGAAGGAGAGACTACTTCTACCACTGTCGTATCTACGTTATCACCTGAAGAACCTACCACAACAGAAGAGTCGACAACTACGACCACTGTTACATCCACGCTAACGCCAGAGGAACCTACCACTACCACAGAAGAAGAGACAACTTCAACCACTGTCGCATCTACGTTAGCATCTGAAGAACCTACCTCAACAGAGGAGTCGACAACTACGACCACTGTTACATCCACGCTAACGCCAGAGGAACCTACCACCACCACAGAAGAAACGACAACTTCAACCACTGTCGCATCTACGTTAGCATCTGAAGAACCTACCACAATAGAAGAGTCGACAACTACGACTACTGTTACATCCACGCTAACGCCAGAGGAACCTACCACTACCACAGAAGAGGAGACAACTTCAACCACTGTCGCATCGACGTTATCAACAGAAGAGCCAGCAACTACGACCACTGGGACTTCCACGCCAACGCCAGGGGAACCTGCTACTACCACAGAAGGAGCGACTACTTCTACCACTGTCGCATCTACGTTATCACCTGAAGAACCTACCACAACAGAAGAGTCGACAACTACGACCACTGTTACATCCACGCTAACGCCAGAGGAACCTACCACTACCACAGAAGAAGAGACAACTTCAACCACTGTCGCATCTACGTTAGCATCTGAAGAACCTACCTCAACAGAAGAGTCGACAACTACGACCACTGTTACATCCACGCTAACGCCAGAGGAACCTACCACCACCACAGAAGAAGCGACAACTTCAACCACTGTCGCATCTACGTTAGCATCTGAAGAACCTACCTCAACAGAAGAGTCGACAACTACGACCACTGTTACATCCACGCTAACGCCAGAGGAACCTACCACTACCACAGAAGAAGCGACAACTTCAACTACTGTCGCATCTACGTTAGCATCTGAAGAACCTACCACAATAGAAGAGTCGACAACTACGACTACTGTTACATCCACGCTAACGCCAGAGGAACCTACCACTACCACAGAAGAAGCGACATCTTCAACCACTGTCGCATCTACGTTAGCATCTGAAGAACCTACCACAAGAGAAGAGTCGACAACTAAGACCACTGTTACATCCACGCTAACGCCAGAGGAACCTACCACTACCACAGAAGAAGAGACAACTTCAACCACTGTCGTATCGACGTTGGCATCTGAAGAACCTACCTCAACAGGAGAGCCGGTAGCTACGACCACTGCGCCTTCCACGCTAACGCCAGAGGAACCTACTACTACCACAGAAGGAGCAACAACTTCTACCACTGCCGCACCTGAAGAACCCACCACAACAGAAGAGCCGGCAACTACGACCACTGTTACTTCCACGATAACGCCAGAAGAATCTACCGCTACCACAGAAGAAGCGACAACTTCTACCACTGTCACATCTACGTTATCAACAGAAGAGCCAGCAACTACGACCACTGTGACTTCCACGCCAACGCCAGAGGAACCTACTACTACCACAGAAGGAGCAACAACTTCTACCACTGCCGCATCAACGTTATCAACAAAGGAGCCGGCAACTACGACCACTGTTACTTCCACGATAACGCCAGAAGAATCTACTGCTACCACAGAAGAAGCGACATCTTCAACCACTGTCGCATCTACGTTAGCATCTGAAGAACCTACCACAACAGGAGAGTCGACAACTACGACCACTGTTACATCCACGCGAACGCCAGAGGAACCTGCTACTACTACAGCAGGAGCGACAACTTCAACCACTGTCGCATCTACGTTAGGATCTGATGAACCTACCTCAACAGGAGAGCCGGTAACTACGACCACTGTTACATCCACGCTAACGCCAGAGGAACCTACCACTACCACAGAAGAAGCGACAACTTCAACCAGTGCCGCACCTGAAGAACCTACCACAACAGAAGAGCCGGCAACTACGACCACTGTTACTTCCACGATAACGCCAAAAGAATCTACTGCTACCACAGAAGGAGCGACAACTTCTACCAGTGCCGCACCTGAAGAACCTACCACAACAGAAGAGCCGGCAACTACGACCACTGTTACTTCCACGATAACGCCAAAAGAATCTACTGCTACCACAGAAGAAGCGACAACTTCTACCACTGCCGCATCTACGTTATCACCAGAAGAACCTACCACAACAGAAGAGTCGACAACTACTACCACTATTGCTTCCACGATAACGCCAGAGGAATCTAATGCACCCACAGAAGAAGCGACAACTTCAACCACTGTCGCATCTACGTTAGCATCTGAAGAACCTACCACAATAGAAGAGTCGACAACTACGACTACTGTTACATCCACGCTAACGCCAGAGGAACCTACCACTACCACAGAAGAAGCGACAACTTCAACCACTGTCGCATCGACGTTGGCATCTGAAGAACCTACCTCAACAGGAGAGCCGGTAACTACGACCACTGCGCCTTCCACGCTAACGCCAGAGGAACCTACTACTACCACAGAAGGAGCGACAACTTCAACCACTGCCGCATCTACGTTATCAACAGAAGAGCCAGCAACTACGGCCACTGTGACTTCCACGCCAACGCCAGGGGAACCTACTACTACCACAGAAGGAGCGACTACTTCTACCACTGTCGCATCTACGTTATCACCAGAAGAACCTACCACAACAGGAGAGCCGGTAACTACGACCACTGTGACTTCCACGCTAACGCCAGAGGAACCTACTACTACCACAGAAGGAGCGACAACTTCTACCACTGCCGTACCTGAAGAACCTACCACAACAGAAGAGTCGACAACTACGACCACTGTTACATCCACGCTAACGCCAGAGGAACCTACCACTACCACAGAAGAAGCGACAACATCAACCACTGTCGCATCTACGTTAGCATCTGAAGAGCCTACCTCAACAGGAGAGCCGGTAACTACGACCACTGTGACTTCCACGCTAACGCCAGAGGAACCTACAACTACCACAGAAGGAGCGACAACTTCAACCACTGTCGCATC
Organism: Monochamus alternatus; assembly: GCA_037114965.1. NCBI lineage: Eukaryota > Metazoa > Arthropoda > Insecta > Coleoptera > Cerambycidae > Monochamus > Monochamus alternatus. The sequence goes on from CM073429.1 coordinate 77,633,002, forward strand.
TACGTTAGCATCTGAAGAACCTACCACAACAGAAGAGTCGACAACTACGACTACTGTTACATCCACGCTAACGCCAGAGGAACCTACCACTACCACAGAAGAAGCGACAACTTCAACCACTGCCGCATCTACGTTAGCATCTGAAGAACCTACCACAATAGAAGAGTCGACAACTACGACTACTGTTACATCCACGATAACGCCAGAAGAATCTACTGCTACCACAGAAGATTCGATAACTTCTACCACTGTCGCATCTACTTTATCACCTGAAGAACCTACCACAACAGAAGAGTCGACAACTACGACCACTGTTACATCCACGCTAACGCCAGAGGAACCTACCACTACCACAGAAGGAGCGGCAACTTCAACCACTGCCGCATCTACGTTATCAACAGAAGAGTCGGCAACTACGACCACTGTTACTTCCACGATAACGCCAGAAGAATCTACTGCTACCACAGAAGAAGCGACAACTTCAACCACTGTCGCATCTACGTTAGCATCTGAAAAACCTACCACAATAGAAGAGTCGACAACTACCACTACTGTTACATCCACGCAAACGCCAGAGGAACCTACCACTACCACAGAAGAAGCGACAACTTCAACCACTGTCGCATCTACGTTAGCATCAGAAGAACCTACCACAACAGAAGAGTCGACAACTACGACCACTGTTACATCCACGCTAACGCCAGAGGAACCTACCACTACCACAGAAGAGGAGACAACTTCAACCACTGTCGCATCTACGTTGGCACCTGAAGAACCTACTTCAACAGGAGAGTCGGTAACTACGACCACTGCGCCTTCCACGCTAACGCCAGAGGAACCTACTACTACCACAGAAGGAGCGACAACTTCTACCACTGCCGCACCTGAAGAACCTACCACAACAGAAGAGCCGGCAACTACGACCACTGTTACTTCCACGATAACGCCAGAAGAATCTACTGCTACCACAGAAGAAGCGACATCTTCAACCACTGTCGCATCTACGTTATCACCTGAAGAACCTACCACAACAGAAGAGTCGACAACTACGACCACTGTTACATCCACGCTAACGCCAGAGGAACCTACCACTACCACAGAAGAAGAGACAACTTCAACCACTGTCGCATCTACGTTAGCATCTGAAGAACCTACCTCAACAGAAGAGTCGACAACTACGACCACTGTTACATCCACGCTAACGCCAGAGGAACCTACCACTACCACAGAAGAAGCGACAACTTCAACCACTGTCGCATCTACGTTAGCATCTGAAGAACCTACCACAATAGAAGAGTCGACAACTACGACTACTGTTACATCCACGCTAACGCCAGAGGAACCTACCACTACCACAGAAGAAGAGACAACTTCAACCACTGTCGCATCGACGTTATCAACAGAAGAACCTACTTCAACAGAAGAGTCGACAACTACGACCACTGTTACATCCACGCTAACGCCAGAGGAACCTACCACTACCACAGAAGAAACGACAACTTCAACCACTGTCGCATCTACGTTAGCATCTGAAGAACCTACCACAATAGAAGAGTCGACAACTACGACTACTGTTACATCCACGCTAACGCCAGAGGAACCTACCACTACCACAGAAGAGGAGACAACTTCAACCACTGTCGCATCGACGTTATCAACAGAAGAGCCAGCAACTACGACCACTGTGACTTCCACGCCAACGCCAGGGGAACCTACTACTACCACAGAAGGAGCGACTACTTCTACCACTGTCGCATCTACGTTATCACCTGAAGAACCTACCACAACAGAAGAGTCGACAACTACGACCACTGTTACATCCATGCTAACGCCAGAGGAACCTACCACTACCACAGAAGAAGAGACAACTTCAACCACTGTCGCATCTACGTTAGCATCTGAAGAACCTACCTCAACAGAAGAGTCGACAACTACGACCACTGTTACATCCACGCTAACGCCAGAGGAACCTACCACTACCACAGAAGAAGCGACAACTTCAACCACTGTCGCATCTACGTTAGCATCTGAAGAACCTACCACAATAGAAGAGTCGACAACTACGACTACTGTTACATCCACGCTAACGCCAGAGGAACCTACCACTACCACAGAAGAAGCGACATCTTCAACCACTGTCGCATCTACATTAGCATCTGAAGAACCTACCACAACAGAAGAGTCGACAACTACGACCACTGTTACATCCACGCTAACGCCAGAGGAACCTACCACTACCACAGAAGAAGAGACAACTTCAACCACTGTCGTATCGACGTTGGCATCTGAAGAACCTACCTCAACAGGAGAGCCGGTAACTACGACCACTGCGCCTTCCACGCTAACGCCAGAGGAACCTACTACTACCACAGAAGGAGCAACAACTTCTACCACTGCCGCACCTGAAGAACCCACCACAACAGAAGAGCCGGCAACTACGACCATTGTTACTTCCACGATAACGCCAGAAGAATCTACTGCTACCACAGAAGAAGCGACAACTTCTACCACTGTCACATCTACGTTATCAACAGAAGAGCCAGCAACTACGACCACTGTGACTTCCACGCCAACGCCAGAGGAACCTACTACTACCACAGAAGGAGCAACAACTTCTACCACTGCCGCATCAACGTTATCAACAGAGGAGCCGGCAACTACGACCACTGTTACTTCCACGATAACGCCAGAAGAATCTACTGCTACCACAGAAGAAGCGACATCTTCAACCACTGTCGCATCTACGTTAGCATCTGAAGAACCTACCACAACAGAAGAGTCGACAACTACGACCACTGTTACATCCACGCTAACGCCAGAGGAACCTACCACTACCACAGAAGAAGCGACAACTTCAACCACTGTCGCATCTACGTTAGCATCTGAAGAACCTACCTCAAAAGGAGAGCCGGTAACTACAACCACTGTGACTTCCACGCTAACGCCAGAGGAACCTACTACTACCACAGAAGGAGCGACAACTTCAACCACTGTCGCATCTACGTTAGCATCTGAAGAACCTACCACAACAGAAGAGTCGACAACTACGACCACTATTGCTTCCACGATAACGCCAGAAGAATCTACTGTCGCATCTACGTTAGCATCTGAAGAACCTACCACAATAAAAGAGTCGACAACTACCACTACTGTTACATCCACGCTAACGCCAGAGGAACCTACCACTACCACAGAAGAAGCGACAACTTCAACCACTGTCGCATCTACGTTAGCATCTGAAGAACCTACCACAACAGAAGAGTCGACAACTACGACCACTGTTACATCCACGCTAACGCCAGAGGAACCTACCACTACCACAGAAGAGGAGACAACTTCAACCACTGTCGCATCTACGTTGGCACCTGAAGAACCTACTTCAACAGGAGAGTCGGTAACTACGACCACTGCGCCTTCCACGCTAACGCCAGAGGAACCTACTACTACCACAGAAGGAGCAACAACTTCTACCACTGCCGCATCTACGTTATCAACAGAAGAGCCGGCAACTACGACCACTGTTACTTCCACGATAACGCCAGAAGAATCTACTGCTACCACAGAAGAAGCGACATCTTCAACCACTGTCGCATCTACGTCAGCATCTGAAGAAAATACCACAACAGAAGAGTCGACAACTACGACCACTGTTACATCCACGCTAACGCCAGAGGAACCTACCACTACCACAGAAGAAGCGACAACTTCAACCACTGTCGCATCTACTTTAGCATCTGAAGAACCTACCACAATAGAAGAGTCGACAACTACGACTACTGTTACATCCACGCTAACGCCAGAGGAACTTACCACTACCACAGAAGAAGCGACATCTTCAACCACTGTCGCATCTACGTTATCACCTGAAGAACCTACCACAACAGAAGAGTCGACAACTACGACCACTGTTACATCCACGCTAACGCCAGAGGAACCTACCACTACCACAGAAGAAGCTACAACTTCAACCACTGTCGCATCTACGTTAGCATCTGAAGAACCTACCACAACAGAAGAGTCGAAAACTACGACCACTGTTACTTCCACGCTAACGCCAGAGGAACCTACTACTACTACAACAGGAGCGACAACTTCAACCACTGTCGCATCTACGTTAGCATCTGAAGAAGCTACCTCAACAGGAGAGCCGGTAACTACGACCACTGTGACTTCCACGCTAACGCCAGCGGAACCTACTACTACCACAGAAGGAGCGACAACTTCTACCACTGCCGCACCTGAAGAACCTACCACAACAGAAGAGCCGGCAACTACGACTACTGTTACTTCCACGATAACGCCAGAAGAATCTACTGCTACCACAGAAGAAGCGACAACCTCTACCACTGCTGCACCTGAAGAACCTACCGCAACAGAAGAGCCGGCAACTACGACCACTGTTACTTCCACGATAACGCCAGAAGAATCTACTGCTACCACAGAAGAAGCGACAACTTCTACCACTGTCGCATCTACGTTATCAACAGAAGAGCCAGCAACTACGACCACTGTGACTTCCACGCCAACGCCAGAGGAACCTACTACTACCACAGAAGGAGCAACAACTTCTACCACTGCCGCATCTACGTTATCAACAGAGGAGCCGGCAACTACGACCACTGTTACTTCCACGATAACGCCAGAAGAATCTACTGCTACCACAGAAGAAGCGACATCTTCAACCACTGTCGCATCTACGTTAGGATCTGATGAACCTACCTCAACAGGAGAGCCGGTAACTACGACCACTGTGACTTCCACGCTAACGCCACAGGAACCTACTTCTACCACAGAAGGAGCGACAACTTCTACCAGTGCCGCACCTGAAGAACCTACCACAACAGAAGAGCCGGCAACTACGACCACTGTTACTTCCACGATAACGCCAAAAGAATCTACTGCTACCACAGAAGAAGCGACAACTTCTACCACTGCCGCATCTACGTTATCACCAGAAGAACCTACCACAACAGAAGAGTCGACAACTACTACCACTATTGCTTCCACGATAACGCCAGAGGAATCTACTGCACCCACAGAAGAAGCGACAACTTCAACCACTGTCGCATCTACGTTAGCATCTGAAGAACCTACCACAACAGAAGAGTCGACAACTACGACTACTGTTACATCCACGCTAACGCCAGAAGAATCTACTGCTACCTCAGAAGAAGCGACAACTTCTACCACTGTCGTATCTACGTTAGCATCTGAAGAACCTACCTCAACAGAAGAGTCGACAACTACGACCACTGTTACATCCACGCTAACGCCAGAGGAACCTACCACTACCACAGAAGAAGCGACAGCTTCAACCACTGTCGCATCTACGTTAGCATCTGAAGAACCTACCACAATAGAAGAGTCGACAACTACGACTACTGTTACATCCACGCTAACGCCAGAGGAACCTACCACTACCACAGAAGAAGAGACAACTTCAACCACTGTCGCATCGACGTTATCAACAGAAGAGCCAGCAACTACGACCACTGTGACTTCCACGCCAACGCCAGGGGAACCTACTACTACCACAGAAGGAGCGACTACTTCTACCACTGTCGCATCTACGTTATCACCTGAAGAACCTACCACAACAGAAGAGTCGACAACTACGACCACTGTTACATCCACGCTAACGCCAGAGGAACCTACCACTACCACAGAAGAAGAGACAACTTCAACCACTGTCGCATCTACGTTAGCATCTGAAGAACCTACCTCAACAGAAGAGTCGAAAACTACGACCACTGTTACGTCCACGCTAACGCCAGAGGAACCTACCACCACCACAGAAGAAGCGACAACTTCAACCACTGTCGCATCTACGTTAGCATCTGAAGAACCTACCACAATAGAAGAGTCGACAACTACGACTACTGTTACATCCACGCTAACGCCAGAGGAACCTACCACTACCACAGAAGAGGAGACAACTTCAACCACTGTCGCATCGACGTTATCAACAGAAGAGCCAGCAACTACGACCACTGTGACTTCCACGCCAACGCCAGGGGAACCTACTACTACCACAGAAGGAGCGACTACTTCTACCACTGTCGCATCTACGTTATCACCTGAAGAACCTTCCACAACAGAAGAGTCGACAACTACGACCACTGTTACATCCACGCTAACGCCAGAGGAACCTACCACTACCACAGAAGAAGCGACATCTTCAACCACTGTCGCATCTACGTTAGCATCTGAAGAACCTACCACAACAGAAGAGTCGACAACTACGACCACTGTTACATCCACGCTAACACCAGAGGAACCTACCACTACCACAGAAGAAGAGACAACTTCAACCACTGTCGTATCGACGTTGGCATCTGAAGAACCTACCTCAACAGGAGAGCCGGTAACTACGACCACTGCGCCTTCCACGCTAACGCCAGAGGAACCTACTACTACCACAGAAGGAGCAACAACTTCTACCACTGCCGCACCTGAAGAACCCACCACAACAGAAGAGCCGGCAACTACGACCACTGTTACTTCCACGATAACGCCAGAAGAATCTACTGCTACCACAGAAGAAGCGACAACTTCTACCACTGTCACATCTACGTTATCAACAGAAGAGCCAGCAACTACGACCACTGTTACTTCCACGATAACGCCAGAAGAATCTACTGCTACCACAGAAGAAGCGACATCTTCAACCACTGTCGCATCTACGTTAGCATCAGAAGAACCTACCACAACAGAAGAGTCGACAACTACGACCACTGTTACATCCACGCTAACGCCAGAGGAACCTACCACTACCACAGAAGAAGCGACAACTTCAACCACTGTCGCATCTACGTTAGCATCTGAAGAACCTACCTCAACAGGAGAGCCGGTAACTACGACCACTGTGACTTCCACGCTAACGCCAGAGGAACCTACTACTACCACAGAAGGAGCGACAACTTCAACCACTGTCGCATCTACGTTAGCATCTGAAGAACCTACCACAACAGAAGAGTCGACAACTACGACCACTATTGCTTCCACGATAACGCCAGAAGAATCTACTGCAACCACAGAAGAAGCGACAACTTCTACCACTGTCGCATCTACGTTGTCACCTGAAGAATCTACCACAACAGAAGAGTCGACAACTACGACCACTGTTACATCCATGCTAACGCCAGAGGAACCTGCTACTACTACAGCAGGAGCGACAACTTCAACTACTGTCGCATCTACGTTAGGATCTGATGAACCTACCTCAACAGGAGAGCCGGTAACTACGACCACTGTTACATCCACGCTAACGCCAGAGGAACCTACCACTACCACAGAAGAAGCGACAACTTCAACCACTGTCGCATCTACGTTAGCATCTGAAGAACCTACCACAATAGAAGAGTCGACAACTACGACTACTGTTACATCCACGCTAACGCCAGAGGAACCTACCACTACCACAGAAGAAGCGACAACTTCAACCACTGTCGCATCTACGTTAGCATCTGAAGAACCTACCACAACAGAAGAGTCGACAACTGCGACCACTGTTACATCCACACTAACGCCAGAGGAACCTACTACTACCACAGAAGAAGAGACAACTTCAACCACTGTTGCATCGACGTTGGCATCTGAAGAACCTACCTCAACAGGAGAGCCGGTAACTACGACCACTGCGCCTTCCACGCTAACGCCAGAGGAACCTACTACTACCACAGAAGGAGCGACAACTTCAACCACTGCCGCATCTACGTTATCAACAGAAGAGCCAGCAACTACGGCCACTGTGACTTCCACGCCAACGCCAGGGGAACCTACTACTACCACAGAAGGAGCGACTACTTCTACCACTGTCGCATCTACGTTATCACCTGAAGAACCTACCACAACAGGAGAGCCGGTAACTACGACCACTGTGACTTCCACGCTAACGCCAGAGGAACCTACTACTACCACAGAAGGAGCGACAACTTCTACCACTGCCGTACCTGAAGAACCTACCACAACAGAAGAGTCGACAACTACGACCACTGTTACATCCACGCCAACGCCAGAGGAACCTACCACTACCACAGAAGAAGCGACAACATCAACCACTGTCGCATCTACGTTAGCATCTGAAGAACCTACCTCAACAGGAGAGCCGGTAACTACGACCACTGTGACTTCCACGCTAACGCCAGAAGAATCTACTGCTACCACAGAAGAAGCGACATCTTCAACCACTGTCGCATCTACGTTAGCATCTGAAGAACCTACCACAACAGAAGAGTCGACAACTACGACCACTGTTACATCCACGCTAACGCCAGAGGAACCTACCACTACCACAGAAGAAGCGACAACTTCTACCACTGCCGCATCAACGTTATCAACAGAGGAGCCGGCAACTACGACCACTGTTACTTCCACGATAACGCCAGAAGAATCTACTGCTACCACAGAAGAAGCGACATCTTCAACCACTGTCGCATCTACGTTAGCATCTGAAGAACCTACCACAACAGAAGAGTCGACAACTACGACCACTGTTACATCCACGCTAACGCCAGAGGAACCTACCACTACCACAGAAGAAGCGACAACTTCAACCACTGTCGCATCTACGTTAGCATCTGAAGAACCTACCTCAACAGGAGAGCCGGTAACTACAACCACTGTGACTTCCACGCTAACGCCAGAGGAACCTACTACTACCACAGAGGGAGCGACAACTTCAACCACTGTCGCATCTACGTTAGCATCTGAAGAACCTACCACAACAGAAGAGTCGACAACTACGACCACTATTGCTTCCACGATAACGCCAGAAGAATCTACTGCTACCACAGAAGAAGCGACAACATCTACCACTGTCGCATCTACGTTGTCACCTGAAGAATCTACCACAACAGAAGAGTCGACAACTACGACCACTGTTACATCCACGCTAACGCCAGAGGAACCTGCTACTACTACAGCAGGAGCGACAACTTCAACCACTGTCGCATCTACGTTAGGATCTGATGAACCTACCACAATAGAAGAGTCGACAACTACCACTACTGTTACATCCACGCTAACGCCAGAGGAACCTACCACTACCACAGAAGAAGCGACAACTTCAACCACTGTCGCATCTACGTTAGCATATGAAGAACCTACCACAACAGAAGAGTCGACAACTACGACCACTGTTACATCCACGCTAACGCCAGAGGAACTTACCACTACCACAGAAGAGGAGACAGCTTCAACCACTGTCGCATCTACGTTGGCACCTGAAAAACCTACTTCAACAGGAGAGTCGGTAACTACGACCACTGCGCCTTCCACGCTAACGCCAGAGGAACCTACTACTACCACAGAAGGAGCAACAACTTCTACCACTGCCGCATCTACGTTATCAACAGAAGAGCCGGCGACTACGACCACTGTTACTTCCACGATAACGCCAGAAGAATCTACTGCTACCACAGAAGATTCGATAACTTCTACCACTGTCGCATCTACTTTATCACCTGAAGAACCTACCACAACAGAAGAGTCGACAACTACGACCACTGTTACATCCACGCTAACGCCAGAGGAACCTACCACTACCACAGAAGGAGCGACAACTTCAACCACTGCCGCATCTACGTTATCAACAGAAGAGTCGGCAACTACGACCACTGTTACTTCCACGATAACGCCAGAAGAATCTACTGCTACCACAGAAGAAGCGACAACTTCAACCACTGTCGCATCTACGTTAGCATCTGAAGAACCTACCACAATAGAAGAGTCGACAACTACCACTACTGTTACATCCACGCTAACGCCAGAGGAACCTACCACTACCACAGAAGAAGCGACAACTTCAACCACTGTCGCATCTACGTTAGCATCTGAAGAACCTACCACAACAGAAGAGTCGACAACTACGACCACTGTTACATCCACGCTAACGCCAGAGGAACCTACCACTACCACAGAAGAGGAGACAACTTCAACCACTGTCGCATCTACGTTGGCACCTGAAGAACCTACTTCAACAGGAGAGTCGGTAACTACGACCACTGCGCCTTCCACGCTAACGCCAGAGGAACCTACCACTACCACAGAAGGAGCGACAACTTCAACCACTGCCGCATCTACGTTATCAACAGAAGAGTCGGCAACTACGACCACTGTTACTTCCACGATAACGCCAGAAGAATCTACTGCTACCACAGAAGAAGCGACATCTTCAACCACTGTCGCATCTACGTCAGCATCTGAAGAACCTACCACAACAGAAGAGTCGACAACTACGACCACTGTTACATCCACGCTAACGCCAGAGGAACCTACCACTACCACAGAAGAAGCGACAACTTCAACCACTGTCGCATCTACTTTAGCATCTGAAGAACCTACCACAATAGAAGAGTCGACAACTACGACTACTGTTACATCCACGCTAACGCCAGAGGAACTTACCACTACCACAGAAGAAGCGACATCTTCAACCACTGTCGCATCTACGTTATCACCTGAAGAACCTACCACAACAGAAGAGTCGACAACTACGACCACTGTTACATCCACGCTAACGCCAGAGGAACCTACCACTACCACAGAAGAAGAGACAACTTCAACCACTGTCGCATCTACGTTAGCATCTGAAGAACCTACCTCAACAGAAGAGTCGACAACTACGACCACTGTTACATCCACGCTAACGCCAGAGGAACCTACCACTACCACAGAAGAAGCGACAACTTCAACCACTGTCGCATCTACGTTAGCATCTGAAGAACCTACCACAATAGAAGAGTCGACAACTACGACTACTGTTACATCCACGCTAACGCCAGAGGAACCTACCACTACCACAGAAGAAGAGACAACTTCAACCACTGTCGCATCGACGTTATCAACAGAAGAGCCAGCAACTACGACCACTGTGACTTCCACGCCAACGCCAGGGGAACCTACTACTACCACAGAAGGAGAGACTACTTCTACCACTGTCGTATCTACGTTATCACCTGAAGAACCTACCACAACAGAAGAGTCGACAACTACGACCACTGTTACATCCACGCTAACGCCAGAGGAACCTACCACTACCACAGAAGAAGAGACAACTTCAACCACTGTCGCATCTACGTTAGCATCTGAAGAACCTACCTCAACAGAGGAGTCGACAACTACGACCACTGTTACATCCACGCTAACGCCAGAGGAACCTACCACCACCACAGAAGAAACGACAACTTCAACCACTGTCGCATCTACGTTAGCATCTGAAGAACCTACCACAATAGAAGAGTCGACAACTACGACTACTGTTACATCCACGCTAACGCCAGAGGAACCTACCACTACCACAGAAGAGGAGACAACTTCAACCACTGTCGCATCGACGTTATCAACAGAAGAGCCAGCAACTACGACCACTGGGACTTCCACGCCAACGCCAGGGGAACCTGCTACTACCACAGAAGGAGCGACTACTTCTACCACTGTCGCATCTACGTTATCACCTGAAGAACCTACCACAACAGAAGAGTCGACAACTACGACCACTGTTACATCCACGCTAACGCCAGAGGAACCTACCACTACCACAGAAGAAGAGACAACTTCAACCACTGTCGCATCTACGTTAGCATCTGAAGAACCTACCTCAACAGAAGAGTCGACAACTACGACCACTGTTACATCCACGCTAACGCCAGAGGAACCTACCACCACCACAGAAGAAGCGACAACTTCAACCACTGTCGCATCTACGTTAGCATCTGAAGAACCTACCTCAACAGAAGAGTCGACAACTACGACCACTGTTACATCCACGCTAACGCCAGAGGAACCTACCACTACCACAGAAGAAGCGACAACTTCAACTACTGTCGCATCTACGTTAGCATCTGAAGAACCTACCACAATAGAAGAGTCGACAACTACGACTACTGTTACATCCACGCTAACGCCAGAGGAACCTACCACTACCACAGAAGAAGCGACATCTTCAACCACTGTCGCATCTACGTTAGCATCTGAAGAACCTACCACAAGAGAAGAGTCGACAACTAAGACCACTGTTAAATCCACGCTAACGCCAGAGGAACCTACCACTACCACAGAAGAAGAGACAACTTCAACCACTGTCGTATCGACGTTGGCATCTGAAGAACCTACCTCAACAGGAGAGCCGGTAGCTACGACCACTGCGCCTTCCACGCTAACGCCAGAGGAACCTACTACTACCACAGAAGGAGCAACAACTTCTACCACTGCCGCACCTGAAGAACCCACCACAACAGAAGAGCCGGCAACTACGACCACTGTTACTTCCACGATAACGCCAGAAGAATCTACCGCTACCACAGAAGAAGCGACAACTTCTACCACTGTCACATCTACGTTATCAACAGAAGAGCCAGCAACTACGACCACTGTGACTTCCACGCCAACGCCAGAGGAACCTACTACTACCACAGAAGGAGCAACAACTTCTACCACTGCCGCATCAACGTTATCAACAAAGGAGCCGGCAACTACGACCACTGTTACTTCCACGATAACGCCAGAAGAATCTACTGCTACCACAGAAGAAGCGACATCTTCAACCACTGTCGCATCTACGTTAGCATCTGAAGAACCTACCACAACAGGAGAGTCGACAACTACGACCACTGTTACATCCACGCGAACGCCAGAGGAACCTGCTACTACTACAGCAGGAGCGACAACTTCAACCACTGTCGCATCTACGTTAGGATCTGATGAACCTACCTCAACAGGAGAGCCGGTAACTACGACCACTGTTACATCCACGCTAACGCCAGAGGAACCTACCACTACCACAGAAGAAGCGACAACTTCAACCAGTGCCGCACCTGAAGAACCTACCACAACAGAAGAGCCGGCAACTACGACCACTGTTACTTCCACGATAACGCCAAAAGAATCTACTGCTACCACAGAAGGAGCGACAACTTCTACCAGTGCCGCACCTGAAGAACCTACCACAACAGAAGAGCCGGCAACTACGACCACTGTTACTTCCACGATAACGCCAAAAGAATCTACTGCTACCACAGAAGAAGCGACAACTTCTACCACTGCCGCATCTACGTTATCACCAGAAGAACCTACCACAACAGAAGAGTCGACAACTACTACCACTATTGCTTCCACGATAACGCCAGAGGAATCTAATGCACCCACAGAAGAAGCGACAACTTCAACCACTGTCGCATCTACGTTAGCATCTGAAGAACCTACCACAATAGAAGAGTCGACAACTACGACTACTGTTACATCCACGCTAACGCCAGAGGAACCTACCACTACCACAGAAGAAGCGACAACTTCAACCACTGTCGCATCGACGTTGGCATCTGAAGAACCTACCTCAACAGGAGAGCCGGTAACTACGACCACTGCGCCTTCCACGCTAACGCCAGAGGAACCTACTACTACCACAGAAGGAGCGACAACTTCAACCACTGCCGCATCTACGTTATCAACAGAAGAGCCAGCAACTACGGCCACTGTGACTTCCACGCCAACGCCAGGGGAACCTACTACTACCACAGAAGGAGCGACTACTTCTACCACTGTCGCATCTACGTTATCACCAGAAGAACCTACCACAACAGGAGAGCCGGTAACTACGACCACTGTGACTTCCACGCTAACGCCAGAGGAACCTACTACTACCACAGAAGGAGCGACAACTTCTACCACTGCCGTACCTGAAGAACCTACCACAACAGAAGAGTCGACAACTACGACCACTGTTACATCCACGCTAACGCCAGAGGAACCTACCACTACCACAGAAGAAGCGACAACATCAACCACTGTCGCATCTACGTTAGCATCTGAAGAGCCTACCTCAACAGGAGAGCCGGTAACTACGACCACTGTGACTTCCACGCTAACGCCAGAGGAACCTACAACTACCACAGAAGGAGCGACAACTTCAACCACTGTCGCATCTACGTTAGCATCTGAAGAACCTACCACAACAGAAGAGTCGACAACTACGACTACTGTTACATCCACGCTAACGCCAGAGGAACCTACCACTACCACAGAAGAAGCGACAACTTCAACCACTGCCGTACCTGAAGAACCTACCACAACAGAAGAGTCGACAACTACGACCACTGTTACATCCACGCTAACGCCAGAGGAACCTACCACTACCACAGAAGAGGAGACAACTTCAACCACTGTCGCATCTACGTTGGCACCTGAAGAACCTACTTCAACAGGAGAGTCGGTAACTACGACCACTGCGCCTTCCAGGCTAACGCCAGAGGAACCTACTACTACCACAGAAGGAGCAACAACTTCTACCACTGCCGCATCTACGTTATCAACAGAAGAGCCGGCAACTACGACCACTGTTACTTCCACGATAACGCCAGAAGAATCTACTGCTACCACAGAAGAAGCGACATCTTCAACCACTGTCGCATCTACGTTAGCATCTGAAGAACCTACCACAACAGAAGAGTCGACAACTACGACCACTGTTACATCCACGCTAACGCCAGAGGAACCTACCACTACCACAGAAGAAGCGACAACTTCAACCACTGTCGCATCTACGTTAGCATCTGAAGAACCTACCACAACAGAAGAGTCGACAACTACGACTACTGTTACATCCACGCTAACGCCAGAGGAACCTACCACTACCACAGAAGAAGCGACAACTTCAACCACTGTCGCATCTACGTTAGCGTCTGAAGAACCTACCACAATAGAAGAGTCGACAACTACGACTACTGTTACATCCACGCTAACGCCAGAGGAACCTACCACTACCACAGAAGAAGAGACAACTTCAACCACCGTCGCATCGACGTTATCAACAGAAGAGCCAGCAACTACGACCACTGTGACTTCCACGCCAACCCCAGGGGAACCTACTACTACCACAGTAGGAGCGACTACTTATACCACTGTCGCATCTACGTTATTACCTGAAGAACCTACCACAACAGAAGAGTCGACAACTACGACTACTGTTACATCCACGCTAACGCCAGAGGAACCTACCACTACCACAGAAGAAGAGACAACTTCAACCACTGTCGCATCTACGTTAGCATCTGAAGAACCTACCTCAACAGAAGAGTCGACAACTACGACCACTGTTACATCCACGCTAACGCCAGAGGAACCTACCACTACCACAGAAGAAGCGACAACTTCAATCACTGTCACATCTACGTTAGCATCTGAAGAACCTACCACAATAGAAGAGTCGACAACTACGACTACTGTTACATCCACGCTAACGCCAGAGGAACCTACCACTACCACAGAAGAAGCGACATCTTCAACCACTATCGCATCTACGTTAGCATCTGAAGAACCTACCACAACAGAAGAGTCGACAACTACGACCACTGTTACATCCACGCTAACGCCAGAGGAACCTACCACTACCACAGAAGAAGCGACAACTTCAATCACTGTCACATCTACGTTAGCATCTGAAGAACCTACCACAATAGAAGAGTCGACAACTACGACTACTGTTACATCCACGCTAACGCCAGAGGAACCTACCACTACCACAGAAGAAGAGACAACGTCAACCACTGTCGCATCGACGTTGGCATCTGAAGAACCTACCTCAACAGGAGAGCCGGTAACTACGACCACTGCGCCTTCCACGCTAACGCCAGAAGAATCTACTGCTACCACAGAAGAAGCTACAACTTCTACCACTGTCGCATCTACGTTATCAACAGAAGAGCCAGCAACTACGACCACTGTGACTTCCACGCCAACGCCAGGGGAACCTACTACTACCACAGAAGGAGCGACTACTTCTACCACTGTCGCATCCACGTTATCACCTGAAGAACCTACCACAACAGGAGAGCCGGTAACTGCGACCACTGTGACTTCCACGCTAACGCCAGAGGAACCTACTACTACCACAGAAGGAGCGACAACTTCTACCACTGCCGAACCTGAAGAACCTACCACAACAGAAGAGTCGACAACTACGACCACTGTTACATCCACGCCAACGCCAGAGGAACCTACCACTACCACAGAAGAAGCGACAACATCAACCACTGTCGCATCTACATTAGCATCTGAAGAACCTACCTCAACAGGAGAGCCGGTAACTACGACCAGTGTGACTTCCACGCTAACGCCAGAGGAACCTACAACTACCACAGAAGAAGCGACAACTTCAACCACTGTCGCATCTACGTTAGCATCTGAAGAACCTACCACAACAGAAGAGTCGACAACTACGACCACTATTGCTTCCACGATAACGCCAGAGGAATCTACTGCTACCACAGAAGAAGCGACAACTTCTACCACTGTCGCATCTACGTTAGCATCTGAAGAATCTACCACAACAGAAGAGTCGACAACTACGACCACTGTTACATCCACGCTATCGCCAGAGGAACCTACTACTACTACAGCAGGAGCGACAACTTCAACCATTGTCGCATCTACGTTAGCATCTGAAGAACCTACCACAACAGAAGAGTCGACAACTACGACCACTGTTACATCCACGCTAACGCCAGAGGAACCTACCACTACCACAGAAGAAGCGACAACTTCAACCACTGTCGCATCTACGTTAGCATCTGAAGAACCTACCACAATAGACGAGTCGACAACTACGACTACTGTTACATCCACGCTAACGCCAGAGGAACCTACCACTACCACAGAAGAAGCGACATCTTCAACCATTGTCGCATCTACGTTAGCATCTGAAGAACCTACCACAACAGAAGAGTCGACAACTACGACCACTGTTACATCCACGCTAACGCCAGAGGAACCTACCACTACCACAGAAGAAGAGACAACATCAACCACTGTCGCATCTACGTTAGCATCTGAAGAACCTACCTCAACAGAAGAGTCGACAACTACGACCACTGTTACATCCACGCTAACGCCAGAGGAACCTACCACTACCACAGAAGAAGCGACATCTTCAACCACTGTCGCATCTACGTTAGCATCTGAAGAACCTACCACAACAGAAAAGTCGACAACTACGACCACTGTTACATCCACGCTAACGCCAGAGAAACCTACCACTACCACAGAAGAAGAGACAACTTCAACCACTGTCGTATCGACGTTGGCATCTGAAGAACCTACCTCAACAGGAGAGCCGGTAACTACGACCACTGCGCCTTCCACGTTAACGCCAGAGGAACCTACTACTACCACAGAAGGAGCAACAACTTCTACCACTGCCGCACCTGAAGAACCCACCACAACAGAAGAGCCGGCAACTACGACCACTGTTACTTCCACGATAACGCCAGAAGAATCTACTGCTACCACAGAAGAAGCGACAACTTCTACCACTGTCGCATCTACGTTATCAACGGAAGAGCCAGCAACTACGACCACTGTGACTTCCACGCCAACGCCAGAGGAACTTACTACTACCACAGAAGGAGCAACAACTTCTACCACTGCCGCACCTGAAGAACCCACCACAACAGAAGAGCCGGCAACTACGACCACTGTTACTTCCACGATAACGCCAGAAGAATCTACTGCTACCACAGAAGAAGCGACATCTTCAACCACTGTCGCATCTACGTTAGCATCTGAAGAACCTACCACAACAGAAGAGTCGACAACTACGACCACTGTTACATCCACGCTAACGCCAGAGGAACCTACCACTACCACAGAAGAAGCGACAACTTCAACCACTGTCGCATCTACGTTAGCATCTGAAGAACCTACCACAATAGAAGAGTCGACAACTACGACTACTGTTACATCCACGCTAACGCCAGAGGAACCTACCACTGCCACAGAAGAAGAGACAGCTTCAACCACTGTCGCATCTACGTTATCAACAGAAGAGCCAGCAACTACGACCACTGTGACTTCCACGCCAACGCCAGGGGAACCTACTACTACCACAGAAGGAGCGACTACATCTACCACTGTCGCATCTACGTTATCACCTGAAGAACCTACCACAACAGAAGAGTCGACAACTACGACCACTGTTACATCCACGCTAATGCCAGAGGAACCTACCACTACCACAGAAGAAGAGACAACTTCAATCACTGTCGCATCGACGTTGGCATCTGAAGAACCTACCTCAACAGGAGAGCCGGTAACTACGACCACTGCGCCTTCCACGCTAACGCCAGAGGAACCTACTACTACCACAGAAGGAGCGACAACTTCAACCACTGTCGCATCTACGTTAGCATCTGAAGAACCTACCACAACAGAAGAGTCGACAACTACGACTACTGTTACATCCACGCTAACGCCAGAAGAATCTACTGCTACCTCAGAAGAAGCGACAACTTCTACCACTGTCGCATCTACGTTAGCATCTGAAGAACCTACCACAATAGAAGAGTCGACAACTACGACCACTATTGCTTCCACGATAACGCCAGAAGAATCTACGGCTACCACAGAAGAAGCGACAACTTCTACCACTGTCGCATCTACGTTGTCACCTGAAGAATCTACCACAACAGAAGAGTCGACAACTACGACTACTGTTACATCCACGCTAACGCCAGAGGAACCTACCACTACCACAGAAGGAGCGATAAGTTCAACCACTGCCGCATCTACGTTATCAACAGAAGAACCGGCCACTACGACCACTGTTACTTCCACGATAACGCCAGAAGAATCTACTGCTACCTCAGAAGAAGGGACAACTTCTACCACTGTCGCATCTACGTTAGCATCTGAAGAACCTACCACAATAGATGAGTCGACAACTACGACTACTGTTACATCCACGCTAACGCCAGAGAAACCTACCACTACCACAGAAGAAGCGACATCTTCAACCACTGTCGCATCTACGTTAGCATCTGAAGAACCTACCACAACAGAAGAGTCGACAACTACGACCACTGTTACATCCACGCTAACGCCAGAGGAACCTACCACTACCACAGAAGAAGAGACAACTTCAACCACTGTCGCATCTACGTTAGCATCTGAAGAACCTACCTCAACAGAAGAGTCGACAACTACGACCACTGTTACATCCACGCTAACGCCAGAAGAACCTACCACTACCACAGAAGAAGCGACAACTTCAACCACTGTCGCATCTACGTTAGCATCTGAAGAACCTACCACAATAGAAGAGTCGACAACTACGACTACTGTTACATCCACGCTAACGCCAGAGGAACCTACCACTACCACAGAAGAAGCGACATCTTCAACCACTGTCGCATCTACGTTAGCATCTGAAGAACCTACCACAACAGAAAAGTCGACAACTACGACCACTGTTACATCCACGCTAACGCCAGAGGAACCTACCACTACCACAGAAGAAGAGACAACTTCAACCACTGTCGTATCGACGTTGGCATCTGAAGAACCTACCTCAACAGGAGAGCCGGTAACTACGACCACTGCGCCTTCCACGCTAACGCCAGAGGAACCTACTACTACCACAGAAGGAGCAACAACTTCTACCACTGCCGCACCTGAAGAACCCACCACAACAGAAGAGCCGGCAACTACGACCACTGTTACTTCCACGATAACGCCAGAAGAATCTACTGCTACCACAGAAGAAGCGACAACTTCTACCACTGTCGCATCTACGTTATCAACAGAAGAGCCAGCAACTACGACCACTGTGACTTCCACGCCAACGCCAGAGGAACTTACTACTACCACAGAAGGAGCAACAACTTCTACCACTGCCGCACCTGAAGAACCGACCACAACAGAAGAGCCGGCAACTACGACCACTGTTACTTCCACGATAACGCCAGAAGAATCTACTGCTACCACAGAAGAAGCGACATCTTCAACCACTGTCGCATCTACGTTAGCATCTGAAGAACCTACCACAACAGAAGAGTCGACAACTACGACCACTGTTACATCCATGCTAACGCCAGAGAAACCTACCACTACCACAGAAGAAGCGACAACTTCAACCACTGTCGCATCTACGTTAGCATCTGAAGAACCTACCACAATAGAAGAGTCGACAACTACGACTACTGTTACATCCACGCTAACGCCAGAGGAACCTACCACTGCCACAGAAAAAGAGACAACTTCAACCACTGTCGCATCGACGTTATCAACAGAAGAGCCAGCAACTACGACCACTGTGACTTCCACGCCAACGCCAGGGGAACCAACTACTACCACAGAAGGAGCGACTACATCTACCACTGTCGCATCTACGTTATCACCTGAAGAACCTACCACAACAGAAGAGTCGACAACTACGACCACTGTTACATCCACGCTAACGCCAGAGGAACCTACCACTACCACAGAAGAAGCGACAACTTCAACCACTGTCGCATCTACGTTAGCATCTGAAGAACCTACCTCAACAGGAGAGCCGGTAACTACGACCACTGTGACTTCCACGCTAACGCCAGAGGAACCTACTACTACCACAGAAGGAGCGACAACTTCAACCACTGTCGCATCTACGTTAGCATCTGAAGAACCTACCACAACAGAAGAGTCGACAACTACGACCACTGTTACATCCACGCTAACGCCAGAGGAACCTGCTACTACTACAGCAGGAGCGACAACTTCAACCACTGTCGCATCTACGTTAGGATCTGATGAACCTACCTCAACAGGAGAGCCGGTAACTACGACCACTGTGACTTCCACGCTAACGCCACAGGAACCTACTTCTACCACAGAAGGAGCGACAACTTCTACCAGTGCCGCACCTGAAGAACCTACCACAACAGAAGAGCCGGCAACTACGACCACTGTTACTTCCACGATAACGCCAAAAGAATCTACTGCTACCACAGAAGAAGCGACAACTTCAACCACTGTCGCATCTATGTTAGCATCTGAAGAACCTACCACAATAGAAGAGTCGACAACTACGACTACTGTTACATCCACGCTAACGCCAGAGGAACCTACCACTACCACAGAAGAAGCGACAACTTCAACCACTGTCGCATCTACGTTAGCATCTGAAGAACCTACCATAACAGAAGAGTCGACAACTACGACTACTGTTACATCCACGCTAACGCCAGAGGAACCTACCACTACCACAGAAGAAGCGACAACTTCAACCACTGTCGCATCTACGTTAGCATCTGAAGAACCTACCACAACAGAAGAGCCGGTAACTACGACCACTGCGCCTTCCACGCTAACGCCAGAGGAACCTACTACTACCACAGAAGGAGCGACAACTTCAACCACTGCCGCATCTACGTTATCAACAGAAGAGCCAGCAACTACGGCCACTGTTACATCCACGCTAACGCCAGAGGAACCTACTACTACTACAGCAGGAGCGGCAACTTCAACCACTGTCGCATCTACGTTAGCATCTGAAGAACCTACCACAACAGAAGAGTCGACAACTACGACTACTGTTACATCCACGCTGACGCCAGAGGAACCTACCACTACCACAGAAGAAGCGACAACTTCAACCACTGTCGCATCTACGTTAGCATCTGAAGAACCTACCACAACAGAAGAGTCGACAACTACGACTACTGTTACATCCACGCTAACGCCAGAGGAACCTACCACTACCACAGAAGAAGAGACAACTTCAATCACAGTCGCATCGACGTTGGCATCTGAAGAACCTACCTCAACAGGAGAGCCGGTAACTACGACCACTGCGCCTTCCACGCTAACGCCAGAGGAACCAACTACTACCACAGAAGGAGCGACAACTTCAACCACTGCCGCATCTACGTTATCAACAGAAGAGCCAGCAACTACGGCCACTGTTACATCCACGCTAACGCCAGAGGAACCTACTACTACTACAGCAGGAGCGACAACTTCAACCACTGTCGCATCTACGTTGGCATCTGAAGAACCTACCACAACAGAAGAGTCGACAACTACGACTACTGTTACATCCACGCTAACGCCAGAGGAACCTACCACTACCACAGAAGAAGCGACAACTTCAACCACTGTCGCATCTACGTTAGCATCTGAAGAACCTACCACAACAGAAGAGTCGACAACCACAACCACTATTGCTTCCACGATAACGCCAGAAGAATCTACTGCTACCACAGAAGAAGCGACAACTTCTACCACTGTCGCATCTACGTTGTCACCTGAAGAATCTACCACAACAGAAGAGTCGACAACTACAACCACTGTTACATCCACGCTAACGCCAGAGGAACCTGCTACTACTACAGCAGGAGCGACAACTTCAACCACTGTCGCATCTACGTTAGGATCTGATGAACCTACCTCAACAGAAGAGCCGGTAACTACGACCACTGTGACTTCCACGCTAACGCCAGAGGAACCTACTACTACCACAGAAGGAGCGACAACTTCTACCAGTGCCGCACCTGAAGAACCTACCACAACAGAAGAGCCGGCAACTACGACCACTGTTACTTCCACGATAACGCCAAAAGAATCTACTGCTACCACAGAAGAAGCGACAACTTCTACCACTGCCGCATCTACGTTATCACCAGAAGAACCTTCCACAACAGAAGAGTCGACAACTACGACCACTATTGCTTCCACGATCACGCCAGAGGAAACTACTGCTACCACAGAGGAAGCGACAACTTCAACCACTGTCGCATCTACGTTAGCATCTGAAGAACCTACCACAATAGAAGAGTCGACAACTACGCCTATTGTTACATCCACGCTAACGCCAGAGGAACCTGCCACTACCACAGAAGAAGCGACAACATCAACCACTGTCGCATCTACGTTAGCATCTGAAGAACCTACCACAACAGAAGAGTCGACAACTGCGACCACTGTTACTTCCACGATAACGCCAGAAAAATCTACTGCTACCACAGAAGAAGCGACAGCTTCAACCACTGTCGCATCTACGTTAGCATCTGAAGAATCTACCACAACAGAAGAGTCGACAACTACGACCACTGTTACATCCACGCTAACGCCAGAGGAACCTGCTACTACTACAGCAGGAGCGACAACTTCAACCACTGTCGCATCTACGTTAGCATCTGAAGAACCTACCACAACAGAAGAGTCGACAACTACGACTACTGTTACATCCACGCTAACGCCAGAGGAACCTACCACTAACACAGAAGAAGCGACAACTTCAACCACTGTCGCATCTACGTTAGCATCTGAAGAACCTACCACAACAGAAGAGTCGACAACTACGACCACTGTTACGTCCACGCTAACGCCAGAGGAACCTACCACTACCACAGAAGAAGCGACAACTTCAACCACTGTCGCATCTACGTTAGCATCTGAAGAACCTACCACAATAGAAGAGTCGACAACTACGACTACTGTTACATCCACGCTAACGCCAGAGGAACCTACCACTACCACAGAAGAAGAGACAACTTCAACCACTGTCGCATCGACGTTATCAACAGAAGAGCCAGCAACTACGACCACTGTGACTTCCACGCCAACGCCAGGGGAACCTACTACTACCACAGAAGGAGCGACTACTTCTACCACTGTCGCATCTACGTTATCACCTGAAGAACCTACCACAACAGAAGAGTCGACAACTACGACCACTGTTACATCCACGCTAACGCCAGAGGAACCTACCACTACCACAGAAGAAGAGACAACTTCAACCACTGTCGCATCTACGTTAGCATCTGAAGAACCTACCTCAACAGAAGAGTCGACAACTACGACCACTGTTACATCCACGCTAACGCCAGAGGAACCTACCACTACCACAGAAGAAGCGACAACTTCAACCACTGTCGCATCTACGTTAGCATCTGAAGAACCTACCACAATAGAAGAGTCGACAACTACGACTACTGTTACATCCACGCTAACGCCAGAGGAACCTACCACTACCACAGAAGAAGAGACAACTTCAACCACTGTCGCATCGACGTTATCAACAGAAGAGCCAGCAACTACGACCACTGTGACTTCCACGCCAACGCCAGGGGAACCTACTACTACCACAGAAGGAGCGACTATTTCTACCACTGTCGCATCTACGTTATCACCTGAAGAACCTTCCACAACAGAAGAGTCGACAACTACGACCACTGTTACATCCACATTAACGCCAGAGGAACCTACCACTACCACAGAAGAGGAGACAACTTCAACCACTGTCGCATCTACGTTAGCATCTGAAGAACCTACCTCAACAGAAGAGTCGACAACTACGACCACTGTTACATCCACGCTAACGCCAGAGGAACCTACCACTACCACAGAAGAAGCGACAACTTCAACCACTGTCGCATCGACGTTATCAACAGAAGAGCCAGCAACTACGACCACTGTGACTTCCACGCCAACGCCAGGGGAACCTACTACTACCACAGAAGGAGCGACTATTTCTACCACTGTCGCATCTACGTTATCACCTGAAGAACCTACCACAACAGAAGAGTCGACAACTACGACCACTGTTACATCCACGTTAACGCCAGAGGAACCTACCACTACCACAGAAGAGGAGACAACTTCAACCACTGTCGCATCTACGTTAGCATCTGAAGAACCTACCTCAACAGAAGAGTCGACAACTACGACCACTGTTACATCCACGCTAACGCCAGAGGAACCTACCACTACCACAGAAGAAGCGACAACTTCAACCACTGTCGCATCGACGTTATCAACAGAAGAGCCAGCAACTACGACCACTGTGACTTCCACGCCAACGCCAGGGGAACCTACTACTACCACAGAAGGAGCGACTATTTCTACCACTGTCGCATCTACGTTATCACCTGAAGAACCTTCCACAACAGAAGAGTCGACAACTACGACCACTGTTACATCCACATTAACGCCAGAGGAACCTACCACTACCACAGAAGAGGAGACAACTTCAACCACTGTCGCATCGACGTTAGCATCTGAAGAACCTACCACAATAGAAGAGTCGACAACTACGACTACTGTTACATCCACGCTAACGCCAGAGGAACCTACCACTACCACAGAAGAAGAGACAACTTCAATCACTGTCGCATCGACGTTGGCATCTGAAGAACCTACCTCAACAGGAGAGCCGGTAACTACGACCACTGCGCCTTCCACGCTAACGCCAGAGGAACCTACTACTACCACAGAAGGAGCAACAACTTCTACCACTGCCGCACCTGAAGAACCCACCACAACAGAAGAGCCGGCAACTACGACCACTGTTACTTCCACGATAACGCCAGAAGAATCTACTGCTACCACAGAAGAAGCGGCACCTGAAGAACCTACGACAACAGATGAGTCGACAACTACGACCACTGTTACATCCACGCTAACGCCAGAGGAACCTACTACTACTACAGCAGGGGCGACAATCTCAACCACAGTCGCATCTACGTTAGCATCTGAAGAACCTACCTCAACAGGAGAGCCGGTAACTACGACCACTGTGACTTCCACGCTAACGCCAGAGGAACCTACTACTACCACAGAAGAAGCGACAACTTCAACCACTGTCGCATCTACGTTAGCATCTGAAGAACCTACCACAACAGAAGAGTCGACAACCACAACCACTATTGCTTCCACGTTAACGCCAGAAGAATCTACTGCTACCACAGAAGAAGCGACAACTTCTACCACTGTCGCATCTACGTTGTCACCTGAAGAATCTACCACAACAGAAGAGTCGACAACTACGACCACTGTTACATCCACGCTAACGCCAGAGGAACCTGCTACTACTACAGCAGGAGCGACAACTTCAACCACTGTCGCATCTACGTTAGGATCTGATGAACCTACCTCAACAGAAGAGCCGGTAACTACGACCACTGTGACTTCCACGCTAACGCCAGAGGAACCTACTACTACCACAGAAGGAGCGACAACTTCTACCAGTGCCGCACCTGAAGAACCTACCACAACAGAAGAGCCGGCAACTACGACCACTGTTACTTCCACGATAACGCCAAAAGAATCTACTGCTACCACAGAAGAAGCGACAACTTCTACCACTGCCGCATCTACGTTATCACCAGAAGAACCTTCCACAACAGAAGAGTCGACAACTACGACCACTATTGCTTCCACGATCACGCCAGAGGAAACTACTGCTACCACAGAGGAAGTGACAACTTCAACCACTGTCGCATCTACGTTAGCATCTGAAGAACCTACCACAATAGAAGAGTCGACAACTACGCCTATTGTTACATCCACGCTAACGCCAGAGGAACCTGCCACTACCACAGAAGAAGCGACAACTTCAACCACTGTCGCATCTACGTTATCACCAGAAGAACCTTCCACAACAGAAGAGTCGACAACTACGACCACTATTGCTTCCACGATCACGCCAGAGGAAACTACTGCTACCACAGAGGAAGTGACAACTTCAACCACTGTCGCATCTACGTTAGCATCTGAAGAACCTACCACAATAGAAGAGTCGACAACTACGCCTATTGTTACATCCACGCTAACGCCAGAGGAACCTGCCACTACCACAGAAGAAGCGACAACTTCAACCACTGTCGCATCTACGTTAGCATCTGAAGAACCTACCACAACAGAAGAGTCGACAACTGCGACCACGTTATCAACAGAAGAGCCGGCAACTACGACCACTGTTACTTCCACGATAACGCCAGATGAATCTACTGCTACCACTGTCGCATCTACGTTATCAACAGAAGAGCCAGCAACTACGACCACTGTGACTTCCACGCCGACGCCAGGGGAACCTACTACTACCACAGAAGGAGCGACTACATCTACCACTGTCGCATCTACGTTATCACCTGAAGAACCTACCACAACAGAAGAGTCGACAACTACGACCACTGTTACATCCACGCTAACGCCAGAAGAATCTACTGCTACCTCAGAAGAAGCGACAACTTCTACCACTGTCGCATCTACGTTAGCATCTGAAGAACCTACCACAATAGAAGAGTCGACAACTACGACCACTATTGCTTCCACGATAACGCCAGAAGAATCTACGGCTACCACAGAAGAAGCGACAACTTCTACCACTGTCGCATCTACGTTGTCACCTGAAGAATCTACCACAACAGAAGAGTCGACAAATACGACTACTGTTACATCCACGCTAACGCCAGAAGAATCTACTGCTACCTCAGAAGAAGCGACAACTTCTACCACTGTCGCATCTACGTTAGCATCTGAAGAACCTACCACAATAGAAGAGTCGACAACTACGGCCACTATTGCTTCCACGATAACGCCAGAAGAATCTACGGCTACCACAGAAGAAGCGACAACTTCTACCACTGTCGCATCTACGTTGTCACCTGAAGAATCTACCACAACAGAAGAGTCGACAACTACGACTACTGTTACATCCACGCTAACGCCAGAGGAACCTACCACTACCACAGAAGGAGCGATAAGTTCAACCACTGCCGCATCTACGTTATCAACAGAAGAACCGGCCACTACGACCACTGTTACTTCCACGATCACGCCAGAGGAAACTACTGCTACCACAGAGGAAGGGACAACTTCAACCACTGTCGCATCTACGTTAGCATCTGAAGAACCTACCACAATAGAAGAGTCGACAACTACGCCTATTGTTACATCCACGCTAACGCCAGAGGAACCTGCCACTACCACAGAAGAAGCGACAACTTCAACCACTGTCGCATCTACGTTAGCATCTGAAGAACCTACCACAACAGAAGAGTCGACAACTGCGACCACTGTTACTTCCACGATAACGCCAGAAAAATCTACTGCTACCACAGAAGAAGCGACAACTTCAACCACTGTCGCATCTACGTTAGCATCTGAAGAATCTACCACAACAGAAGAGTCGACAACTACGACCACTGTTACATCCACGCTAACGCCAGAGGAACCTGCTACTACTACAGCAGGAGCGACAACTTCAACCACTGTCGCATCTACGTTAGCATCTGAAGAACCTACCACAACAGAAGAGTCGACAACTACGACTACTGTTACATCCACGCTAACGCCAGAGGAACCTACCACTACCACAGAAGAAGCGACAACTTCAACCACTGTCGCATCTACGTTAGCATCTGAAGAACCTACCACAACAGAAGAGTCGACAACTACGACCACTGTTACGTCCACGCTAACGCCAGAGGGACCTACCACTACCACAGAAGAAGCGACAACTTCAACCACTGCCGCATCTACGTTAGCATCTGAAGAACCTACCACAATAGAAGAGTCGACAACTACGACTACTGTTACATCCACGCTAACGCCAGAGGAACCTACCACTACCACAGAAGAAGAGACAACTTCAACCACTGTCGCATCGACGTTATCAACAGAAGAGCCAGCAACTACGACCACTGTGACTTCCACGCCAACGCCAGGGGAACCTACTACTACCACAGAAGGAGCGACTACTTCTACCACTGTCGCATCTACGTTATCACCTGAAGAACCTACCACAACAGAAGAGTCGACAACTACGACCACTGTTACATCCACGCTAACGCCAGAGGAACCTACCACTACCACAGAAGAAGAGACAACTTCAACCACTGTCGCATCTACGTTAGCATCTGAAGAACCTACCTCAACAGAAGAGTCGACAACTACGACCACTGTTACATCCACGCTAACGCCAGAGGAACCTACCACTACCACAGAAGAAGCGACAACTTCAACCACTGTCGCATCTACGTTAGCATCTGAAGAACCTACCACAATAGAAGAGTCGACAACTACGACTACTGTTACATCCACGCTAACGCCAGAGGAACCTACCACTACCACAGAAGAAGAGACAACTTCAACCACTGTCGCATCGACGTTATCAACAGAAGAGCCAGCAACTACGACCACTGTGACTTCCACGCCAACGCCAGGGGAACCTACTACTACCACAGAAGGAGCGACTATTTCTACCACTGTCGCATCTACGTTATCACCTGAAGAACCTACCACAACAGAAGAGTCGACAACTACGACCACTGTTACATCCACGTTAACGCCAGAGGAACCTACCACTACCACAGAAGAGGAGACAACTTCAACCACTGTCGCATCTACGTTAGCATCTGAAGAACCTACCTCAACAGAAGAGTCGACAACTACGACCACTGTTACATCCACGCTAACGCCAGAGGAACCTACCACTACCACAGAAGAAGCGACAACTTCAACCATTGTCGCATCGACGTTATCAACAGAAGAGCCAGCAACTACGACCACTGTGACTTCCACGCCAACGCCAGGGGAACCTACTACTACCACAGAAGGAGCGACTATTTCTACCACTGTCGCATCTACGTTATCACCTGAAGAACCTTCCACAACAGAAGAGTCGACAACTACGACCACTGTTACATCCACGCTAACGCCAGAGGAACCTACCACTACCACAGAAGAAGAGACAACTTCAACCACTGTCGCATCGACGTTATCAACAGAAGAGCCAGCAACTACGACCACTGTGACTTCCACGCCAACGCCAGTGAAACCTACTACTACCACAGAAGGAGCGACTATTTCTACCACTGTCGCATCTACGTTATCACCTGAAGAACCTTCCACAACAGAAGAGTCGACAACTACGACCACTGTTACATCCACGTTAACGCCAGAGGAACCTACCACTACCACAGAAGAGGAGACAACTTCAACCACTGTCGCATCGACGTTGGCATCTGAAGAACCTACCTCAACAGGAGAGCCGGTAACTACGACCACTGCGCCTTCCACGCTAACGCCAGAGGAACCTACTACTACCACAGAAGGAGCGACAACTTCAACCACTGCCGCATCTACGTTATCAACAGAAGAGCCGGCAACTACGACCACTGTTACTTCCACGATAACGCCAGAAGAATCTACTGCTACCACTGTCGCATCTACGTTATCAACAGAAGAGCCAGCAACTACGACCACTGTGACTTCCACGCCGACGCCAGGGGAACCTACTACTACCACAGAAGGAGCGACTACATCTACCACTGTCGCATCTACGTTATCACCTGAAGAACCTACCACAACAGAAGAGTCGACAACTACGACCACTGTTACATCCACGCTAACGCCAGAAGAATCTACTGCTACCTCAGAAGAAGCGACAACTTCTACCACTGTCGCATCTACGTTAGCATCTGAAGAACCTACCACAATAGAAGAGTCGACAACTACGACCACTATTGCTTCCACGATAACGCCAGAAGAATCTACGGCTACCACAGAAGAAGCGACAACTTCTACCACTGTCGCATCTACGTTGTCACCTGAAGAATCTACCACAACAGAAGAGTCGACAAATACGACTACTGTTACATCCACGCTAACGCCAGAAGAATCTACTGCTACCTCAGAAGAAGCGACAACTTCTACCACTGTCGCATCTACGTTAGCATCTGAAGAACCTACCACAATAGAAGAGTCGACAACTACGGCCACTATTGCTTCCACGATAACGCCAGAAGAATCTACGGCTACCACAGAAGAAGCGACAACTTCTACCACTGTCGCATCTACGTTGTCACCTGAAGAATCTACCACAACAGAAGAGTCGACAACTACGACTACTGTTACATCCACGCTAACGCCAGAGGAACCTACCACTACCACAGAAGGAGCGATAAGTTCAACCACTGCCGCATCTACGTTATCAACAGAAGAACCGGCCACTACGACCACTGTTACTTCCACGATAACGCCAGAAGAATCTACTGCTACCTCAGAAGAAGGGACAACTTCTATCACTGTCGCATCTACGTTAGCATCTGAAGAACCTACCACAATAGAAGAGTCGACAACTACGACTACTGTTACATCCACGCTAACGCCAGAGGAACCTACCACTACCACAGAAGAAGCGACATCTTCAACCACTGTCGCATCTACGTTAGCATCTGAAGAACCTACCACAACAGAAGAGTCGACAACTACGACCACTGTTACATCCACGCTAACGCCAGAGGAACCTACCACTACCACAGAAGAAGAGACAACTTCAACCACTGTCGCATCTACGTTAGCATCTGAAGAACCTACCACAACAGAAGAGTCGACAACTACGACTACTGTTACATCCACGCTAACGCCAGAGGAACCTACCACTACCACAGAAGAAGCGACAACTTCAACCACTGTCGCATCTACGTTAGCATCTGAAGAACCTACCACAATAGAAGAGTCGACAACTACGACTACTGTTACATCCACGCTAACGCCAGAGGAACCTACCACTACCACAGAAGAAGAGACAACTTCAACCACCGTCGCATCGACGTTATCAACAGAAGAGCCAGCAACTACGACCACTGTGACTTCCACGCCAACCCCAGGGGAAGCTACTACTACCACAGTAGGAGCGACTACTTATACCACTGTCGCATCTACGTTATTACCTGAAGAACCTACCACAACAGAAGAGTCGACAACTACGACTACTGTTACATCCACGCTAACGCCAGAGGAACCTACCACTACCACAGAAGAAGAGACAACTTCAACCACTGTCGCATCTACGTTAGCATCTGAAGAACCTACCTCAACAGAAGAGTCGACAACTACGACCACTGTTACATCCACGCTAACGCCAGAGGAACCTACCACTACCACAGAAGAAGCGACAACTTCAATCACTGTCACATCTACGTTAGCATCTGAAGAACCTACCACAATAGAAGAGTCGACAACTACGACTACTGTTACATCCACGCTAACGCCAGAGGAACCTACCACTACCACAGAAGAAGCGACATCTTCAACCACTATCGCATCTACGTTAGCATCTGAAGAACCTACCACAACAGAAGAGTCGACAACTACGACCACTGTTACATCCACGCTAACGCCAGAGGAACCTACCACTACCACAGAAGAAGCGACAACTTCAATCACTGTCACATCTACGTTAGCATCTGAAGAACCTACCACAATAGAAGAGTCGACAACTACGACTACTGTTACATCCACGCTAACGCCAGAGGAACCTACCACTACCACAGAAGAAGAGACAACGTCAACCACTGTCGCATCGACGTTGGCATCTGAAGAACCTACCTCAACAGGAGAGCCGGTAACTACGACCACTGCGCCTTCCACGCTAACGCCAGAAGAATCTACTGCTACCACAGAAGAAGCTACAACTTCTACCACTGTCGCATCTACGTTATCAACAGAAGAGCCAGCAACTACGACCACTGTGACTTCCACGCCAACGCCAGGGGAACCTACTACTACCACAGAAGGAGCGACTACTTCTACCACTGTCGCATACACGTTATCACCTGAAGAACCTACCACAACAGGAGAGCCGGTAACTGCGACCACTGTGACTTCCACGCTAACGCCAGAGGAACCTACTACTACCACAGAAGGAGCGACAACTTCTACCACTGCCGAACCTGAAGAACCTACCACAACAGAAGAGTCGACAACTACGACCACTGTTACATCCACGCCAACGCCAGAGGAACCTACCACTACCACAGAAGAAGCGACAACATCAACCACTGTCGCATCTACATTAGCATCTGAAGAACCTACCTCAACAGGAGAGCCGGTAACTACGACCAGTGTGACTTCCACGCTAACGCCAGAGGAACCTACAACTACCACAGAAGAAGCGACAACTTCAACCACTGTCGCATCTACGTTAGCATCTGAAGAACCTACCACAACAGAAGAGTCGACAACTACGACCACTATTGCTTCCACGATAACGCCAGAGGAATCTACTGCTACCACAGAAGAAGCGACAACTTCTACCACTGTCGCATCTACGTTAGCATCTGAAGAATCTACCACAACAGAAGAGTCGACAACTACGACCACTGTTACATCCACGCTAACGCCAGAGGAACCTACTACTACTACAGCAGGAGCGACAACTTCAACCATTGTCGCATCTACGTTAGCATCTGAAGAACCTACCACAACAGAAGAGTCGACAACTACGACCACTGTTACATCCACGCTAACGCCAGAGGAACCTACCACTACCACAGAAGAAGCGACAACTTCAACCACTGTCGCATCTACGTTAGCATCTGAAGAACCTACCACAATAGACGAGTCGACAACTACGACTACTGTTACATCCACGCTAACGCCAGAGGAACCTACCACTACCACAGAAGAAGCGACATCTTCAACCATTGTCGCATCTACGTTAGCATCTGAAGAACCTACCACAACAGAAGAGTCGACAACTACGACCACTGTTACATCCACGCTAACGCCAGAGGAACCTACCACTACCACAGAAGAAGAGACAACATCAACCACTGTCGCATCTACGTTAGCATCTGAAGAACCTACCTCAACAGAAGAGTCGACAACTACGACCACTGTTACATCCACGCTAACGCCAGAAGAACCTACCACTACCACAGAAGAAGCGACAACTTCAACCACTGTCGCATCTACGTTAGCATCTGAAGAACCTACCACAATAGAAGAGTCGACAACTACGACTACTGTTACATCCACGCTAACGCCAGAGGAACCTACCACTACCACAGAAGAAGCGACATCTTCAACCACTGTCGCATCTACGTTAGCATCTGAAGAACCTACCACAACAGAAAAGTCGACAACTACGACCACTGTTACATCCACGCTAACGCCAGAGAAACCTACCACTACCACAGAAGAAGAGACAACTTCAACCACTGTCGTATCGACGTTGGCATCTGAAGAACCTACCTCAACAGGAGAGCCGGTAACTACGACCACTGCGCCTTCCACGTTAACGCCAGAGGAACCTACTACTACCACAGAAGGAGCAACAACTTCTACCACTGCCGCACCTGAAGAACCCACCACAACAGAAGAGCCGGCAACTACGACCACTGTTACTTCCACGATAACGCCAGAAGAATCTACTGCTACCACAGAAGAAGCGACAACTTCTACCACTGTCGCATCTACGTTATCAACAGAAGAGCCAGCAACTA
The DNA here is from genome assembly GCA_037114965.1 of Monochamus alternatus. Taxonomy (NCBI): domain Eukaryota; kingdom Metazoa; phylum Arthropoda; class Insecta; order Coleoptera; family Cerambycidae; genus Monochamus; species Monochamus alternatus. Next base: position 77,666,826 of record CM073429.1, read on the forward strand.
CGACCACTGTGACTTCCACGCCAACGCCAGAGGAACTTACTACTACCACAGAAGGAGCAACAACTTCTACCACTGCCGCACCTGAAGAACCCACCACAACAGAAGAGCCGGCAACTACGACCACTGTTACTTCCACGATAACGCCAGAAGAATCTACTGCTACCACAGAAGAAGCGACATCTTCAACCACTGTCGCATCTACGTTAGCATCTGAAGAACCTACCACAACAGAAGAGTCGACAACTACGACCACTGTTACTTCCACGCCAACGCCAGGGGAACCTACTACTACCACAGAAGGAGCGACTACATCTACCACTGTCGCATCTACGTTATCACCTGAAGAACCTACCACAACAGAAGAGTCGACAACTACGACCACTGTTACATCCACGCTAATGCCAGAGGAACCTACCACTACCACAGAAGAAGAGACAACTTCAATCACTGTCGCATCGACGTTGGCATCTGAAGAACCTACCTCAACAGGAGAGCCGGTAACTACGACCACTGCGCCTTCCACGCTAACGCCAGAGGAACCTACTACTACCACAGAAGGAGCGACAACTTCAACCACTGTCGCATCTACGTTAGCATCTGAAGAACCTACCACAACAGAAGAGTCGACAACTACGACTACTGTTACATCCACGCTAACGCCAGAAGAATCTACTGCTACCTCAGAAGAAGCGACAACTTCTACCACTGTCGCATCTACGTTAGCATCTGAAGAACCTACCACAATAGAAGAGTCGACAACTACGACCACTATTGCTTCCACGATAACGCCAGAAGAATCTACGGCTACCACAGAAGAAGCGACAACTTCTACCACTGTCGCATCTACGTTGTCACCTGAAGAATCTACCACAACAGAAGAGTCGACAACTACGACTACTGTTACATCCACGCTAACGCCAGAGGAACCTACCACTACCACAGAAGGAGCGATAAGTTCAACCACTGCCGCATCTACGTTATCAACAGAAGAACCGGCCACTACGACCACTGTTACTTCCACGATAACGCCAGAAGAATCTACTGCTACCTCAGAAGAAGGGACAACTTCTACCACTGTCGCATCTACGTTAGCATCTGAAGAACCTACCACAATAGATGAGTCGACAACTACGACTACTGTTACATCCACGCTAACGCCAGAGAAACCTACCACTACCACAGAAGAAGCGACATCTTCAACCACTGTCGCATCTACGTTAGCATCTGAAGAACCTACCACAACAGAAGAGTCGACAACTACGACCACTGTTACATCCACGCTAACGCCAGAGGAACCTACCACTACCACAGAAGAAGAGACAACTTCAACCACTGTCGCATCTACGTTAGCATCTGAAGAACCTACCTCAACAGAAGAGTCGACAACTACGACCACTGTTACATCCACGCTAACGCCAGAAGAACCTACCACTACCACAGAAGAAGCGACAACTTCAACCACTGTCGCATCTACGTTAGCATCTGAAGAACCTACCACAATAGAAGAGTCGACAACTACGACTACTGTTACATCCACGCTAACGCCAGAGGAACCAACCACTACCACAGAAGAAGCGACATCTTCAACCACTGTCGCATCTACGTTAGCATCTGAAGAACCTACCACAACAGAAAAGTCGACAACTACGACCACTGTTACATCCACGCTAACGCCAGAGGAACCTACCACTACCACAGAAGAAGAGACAACTTCAACCACTGTCGTATCGACGTTGGCATCTGAAGAACCTACCTCAACAGGAGAGCCGGTAACTACGACCACTGCGCCTTCCACGCTAACGCCAGAGGAACCTACTACTACCACAGAAGGAGCAACAACTTCTACCACTGCCGCACCTGAAGAACCCACCACAACAGAAGAGCCGGCAACTACGACCACTGTTACTTCCACGATAACGCCAGAAGAATCTACTGCTACCACAGAAGAAGCGACAACTTCTACCACTGTCGCATCTACGTTATCAACAGAAGAGCCAGCAACTACGACCACTGTGACTTCCACGCCAACGCCAGAGGAACTTACTACTACCACAGAAGGAGCAACAACTTCTACCACTGCCGCACCTGAGGAACCGACCACAACAGAAGAGCCGGCAACTACGACCACTGTTACTTCCACGATAACGCCAGAAGAATCTACTGCTACCACAGAAGAAGCGACATCTTCAACCACTGCCGCATCTACGTTATCAACAGAAGAGCCAGCAACTACGGCCACTGTTACATCCACGCTAACGCCAGAGGAACCTACTACTACTACAGCAGGAGCGGCAACTTCAACCACTGTCGCATCTACGTTAGCATCTGAAGAACCTACCACAACAGAAGAGTCGACAACTACGACTACTGTTACATCCACGCTGACGCCAGAGGAACCTACCACTACCACAGAAGAAGCGACAACTTCAACCACTGTCGCATCTACGTTAGCATCTGAAGAACCTACCACAACAGAAGAGTCGACAACTACGACTACTGTTACATCCACGCTAACGCCAGAGGAACCTACCACTACCACAGAAGAGGAGACAACTTCAACCACTGTCGCATCGACGTTATCAACAGAAGAGCCAGCAACTACGACCACTGTGACTTCCACGCCAACGCCAGGGGAACCAACTACTACCACAGAAGGAGCGACTACATCTACCACTGTCGCATCTACGTTATCACCTGAAGAACCTACCACAACAGAAGAGTCGACAACTACGACCACTGTTACATCCACGCTAACGCCAGAGGAACCTACCACTACCACAGAAGAAGCGACAACTTCAACCACTGTCGCATCTACGTTAGCATCTGAAGAACCTACCACAACAGAAGAGTCGACAACTACGACCACTATTGCTTCCACGATAACGCCAGAAGAATCTACTGCTACCACAGAAGAATCGACAACTTCTACCACTGTCGCATCTACGTTGTCACCTGAAGAATCTACCACAACAGAAGAGTCGACAACTACGACCACTGTTACATCCACGCTAACGCCAGAGGAACCTGCTACTACTACAGCAGGAGCGACAACTTCAACCACTGTCGCATCTACGTTAGGATCTGATGAACCTACCTCAACAGGAGAGCCGGTAACTACGACCACTGTGACTTCCACGCTAACGCCACAGGAACCTACTTCTACCACAGAAGGAGCGACAACTTCTACCAGTGCCGCACCTGAAGAACCTACCACAACAGAAGAGCCGGCAACTACGACCACTGTTACTTCCACGATAACGCCAAAAGAATCTACTGCTACCACAGAAGAAGCGACAACTTCAACCACTGTCGCATCTACGTTAGCATCTGAAGAACCTACCACAATAGAAGAGTCGACAACTACGACTACTGTTACATCCACGCTAACGCCAGAGGAACCTACCACTACCACAGAAGAAGCGACAACTTCAACCACTGTCGCATCTACGTTAGCATCTGAAGAACCTACCATAACAGAAGAGTCGACAACTACGACTACTGTTACATCCACGCTAACGCCAGAGGAACCTACCACTACCACAGAAGAAGCGACAACTTCAACCACTGTCGCATCTACGTTAGCATCTGAAGAACCTACCACAACAGAAGAGCCGGTAACTACGACCACTGCGCCTTCCACGCTAACGCCAGAGGAACCTACTACTACCACAGAAGGAGCGACAACTTCAACCACTGCCGCATCTACGTTATCAACAGAAGAGCCAGCAACTACGGCCACTGTTACATCCACGCTAACGCCAGAGGAACCTACTACTACTACAGCAGGAGCGGCAACTTCAACCACTGTCGCATCTACGTTAGCATCTGAAGAACCTACCACAACAGAAGAGTCGACAACTACGACTACTGTTACATCCACGCTGACGCCAGAGGAACCTACCACTACCACAGAAGAAGCGACAACTTCAACCACTGTCGCATCTACGTTAGCATCTGAAGAACCTACCACAACAGAAGAGTCGACAACTACGACTACTGTTACATCCACGCTAACGCCAGAGGAACCTACCACTACCACAGAAGAAGAGACAACTTCAATCACAGTCGCATCGACGTTGGCATCTGAAGAACCTACCTCAACAGGAGAGCCGGTAACTACGACCACTGCGCCTTCCACGCTAACGCCAGAGGAACCAACTACTACCACAGAAGGAGCGACAACTTCAACCACTGCCGCATCTACGTTATCAACAGAAGAGCCAGCAACTACGGCCACTGTTACATCCACGCTAACGCCAGAGGAACCTACTACTACTACAGCAGGAGCGACAACTTCAACCACTGTCGCATCTACGTTGGCATCTGAAGAACCTACCACAACAGAAGAGTCGACAACTACGACTACTGTTACATCCACGCTAACGCCAGAGGAACCTACCACTACCACAGAAGAGGAGACAACTTCAACCACTGTCGCATCGACGTTAGCATCTGAAGAACCTACCACAATAGAAGAGTCGACAACTACGACTACTGTTACATCCACGCTAACGCCAGAGGAACCTACCACTACCACAGAAGAAGAGACAACTTCAATCACTGTCGCATCGACGTTGGCATCTGAAGAACCTACCTCAACAGGAGAGCCGGTAACTACGACCACTGCGCCTTCCACGCTAACGCCAGAGGAACCTACTACTACCACAGAAGGAGCAACAACTTCTACCACTGCCGCACCTGAAGAACCCACCACAACAGAAGAGCCGGCAACTACGACCACTGTTACTTCCACGATAACGCCAGAAGAATCTACTGCTACCACAGAAGAAGCGGCACCTGAAGAACCTACGACAACAGATGAGTCGACAACTACGACCACTGTTACATCCACGCTAACGCCAGAGGAACCTACTACTACTACAGCAGGGGCGACAATCTCAACCACAGTCGCATCTACGTTAGCATCTGAAGAACCTACCTCAACAGGAGAGCCGGTAACTACGACCACTGTGACTTCCACGCTAACGCCAGAGGAACCTACTACTACCACAGAAGAAGCGACAACTTCAACCACTGTCGCATCTACGTTAGCATCTGAAGAACCTACCACAACAGAAGAGCCGGTAACTACGACCACTGCGCCTTCCACGCTAACGCCAGAGGAACCTACTACTACCACAGAAGGAGCGACAACTTCAACCACTGCCGCATCTACGTTATCAACAGAAGAGCCAGCAACTACGGCCACTGTTACATCCACGCTAACGCCAGAGGAACCTACTACTACTACAGCAGGAGCGGCAACTTCAACCACTGTCGCATCTACGTTAGCATCTGAAGAACCTACCACAACAGAAGAGTCGACAACTACGACTACTGTTACATCCACGCTGACGCCAGAGGAACCTACCACTACCACAGAAGAAGCGACAACTTCAACCACTGTCGCATCTACGTTAGCATCTGAAGAACCTACCACAACAGAAGAGTCGACAACTACGACTACTGTTACATCCACGCTAACGCCAGAGGAACCTACCACTACCACAGAAGAAGAGACAACTTCAATCACAGTCGCATCGACGTTGGCATCTGAAGAACCTACCTCAACAGGAGAGCCGGTAACTACGACCACTGCGCCTTCCACGCTAACGCCAGAGGAACCAACTACTACCACAGAAGGAGCGACAACTTCAACCACTGCCGCATCTACGTTATCAACAGAAGAGCCAGCAACTACGGCCACTGTTACATCCACGCTAACGCCAGAGGAACCTACTACTACTACAGCAGGAGCGACAACTTCAACCACTGTCGCATCTACGTTGGCATCTGAAGAACCTACCACAACAGAAGAGTCGACAACTACGACTACTGTTACATCCACGCTAACGCCAGAGGAACCTACCACTACCACAGAAGAGGAGACAACTTCAACCACTGTCGCATCGACGTTAGCATCTGAAGAACCTACCACAATAGAAGAGTCGACAACTACGACTACTGTTACATCCACGCTAACGCCAGAGGAACCTACCACTACCACAGAAGAAGAGACAACTTCAATCACTGTCGCATCGACGTTGGCATCTGAAGAACCTACCTCAACAGGAGAGCCGGTAACTACGACCACTGCGCCTTCCACGCTAACGCCAGAGGAACCTACTACTACCACAGAAGGAGCAACAACTTCTACCACTGCCGCACCTGAAGAACCCACCACAACAGAAGAGCCGGCAACTACGACCACTGTTACTTCCACGATAACGCCAGAAGAATCTACTGCTACCACAGAAGAAGCGGCACCTGAAGAACCTACGACAACAGATGAGTCGACAACTACGACCACTGTTACATCCACGCTAACGCCAGAGGAACCTACTACTACTACAGCAGGGGCGACAATCTCAACCACAGTCGCATCTACGTTAGCATCTGAAGAACCTACCTCAACAGGAGAGCCGGTAACTACGACCACTGTGACTTCCACGCTAACGCCAGAGGAACCTACTACTACCACAGAAGAAGCGACAACTTCAACCACTGTCGCATCTACGTTAGCATCTGAAGAACCTACCACAACAGAAGAGTCGACAACCACAACCACTATTGCTTCCACGATAACGCCAGAAGAATCTACTGCTACCACAGAAGAAGCGACAACTTCTACCACTGTCGCATCTACGTTGTCACCTGAAGAATCTACCACAACAGAAGAGTCGACAACTACGACCACTGTTACATCCACGCTAACGCCAGAGGAACCTGCTACTACTACAGCAGGAGCGACAACTTCAACCACTGTCGCATCTACGTTAGGATCTGATGAACCTACCTCAACAGAAGAGCCGGTAACTACGACCACTGTGACTTCCACGCTAACGCCAGAGGAACCTACTACTACCACAGAAGGAGCGACAACTTCTACCAGTGCCGCACCTGAAGAACCTACCACAACAGAAGAGCCGGCAACTACGACCACTGTTACTTCCACGATAACGCCAAAAGAATCTACTGCTACCACAGAAGAAGCGACAACTTCTACCACTGCCGCATCTACGTTATCACCAGAAGAACCTTCCACAACAGAAGAGTCGACAACTACGACCACTATTGCTTCCACGATCACGCCAGAGGAAACTACTGCTACCACAGAGGAAGCGACAACTTCAACCACTGTCGCATCTACGTTAGCATCTGAAGAACCTACCACAATAGAAGAGTCGACAACTACGCCTATTGTTACATCCACGCTAACGCCAGAGGAACCTGCCACTACCACAGAAGAAGCGACAACTTCAACCACTGTCGCATCTACGTTAGCATCTGAAGAACCTACCACAACAGAAGAGTCGACAACTGCGACCACTGTTACTTCCACGATAACGCCAGAAAAATCTACTGCTACCACAGAAGAAGCGACAACTTCAACCACTGTCGCATCTACGTTAGCATCTGAAGAATCTACCACAACAGAAGAGTCGACAACTACGACCACTGTTACATCCACGCTAACGCCAGAGGAACCTGCTACTACTACAGCAGGAGCGACAACTTCAACCACTGTCGCATCTACGTTAGCATCTGAAGAACCTACCACAACAGAAGAGTCGACAACTACGACTACTGTTACATCCACGCTAACGCCAGAGGAACCTACCACTAACACAGAAGAAGCGACAACTTCAACCACTGTCGCATCTACGTTAGCATCTGAAGAACCTACCACAACAGAAGAGTCGACAACTACGACCACTGTTACGTCCACGCTAACGCCAGAGGAACCTACCACTACCACAGAAGAAGCGACAACTTCAACCACTGTCGCATCTACGTTAGCATCTGAAGAACCTACCACAATAGAAGAGTCGACAACTACGACTACTGTTACATCCACGCTAACGCCAGAGGAACCTACCACTACCACAGAAGAAGAGACAACTTCAACCACTGTCGCATCGACGTTATCAACAGAAGAGCCAGCAACTACGACCACTGTGACTTCCACGCCAACGCCAGGGGAACCTACTACTACCACAGAAGGAGCGACTACTTCTACCACTGTCGCATCTACGTTATCACCTGAAGAACCTACCACAACAGAAGAGTCGACAACTACGACCACTGTTACATCCACGCTAACGCCAGAGGAACCTACCACTACCACAGAAGAAGAGACAACTTCAACCACTGTCGCATCTACGTTAGCATCTGAAGAACCTACCTCAACAGAAGAGTCGACAACTACGACCACTGTTACATCCACGCTAACGCCAGAGGAACCTACCACTACCACAGAAGAAGCGACAACTTCAACCACTGTCGCATCTACGTTAGCATCTGAAGAACCTACCACAATAGAAGAGTCGACAACTACGACTACTGTTACATCCACGCTAACGCCAGAGGAACCTACCACTACCACAGAAGAAGAGACAACTTCAACCACTGTCGCATCGACGTTATCAACAGAAGAGCCAGCAACTACGACCACTGTGACTTCCACGCCAACGCCAGGGGAACCTACTACTACCACAGAAGGAGCGACTATTTCTACCACTGTCGCATCTACGTTATCACCTGAAGAACCTACCACAACAGAAGAGTCGACAACTACGACCACTGTTACATCCACGTTAACGCCAGAGGAACCTACCACTACCACAGAAGAGGAGACAACTTCAACCACTGTCGCATCTACGTTAGCATCTGAAGAACCTACCTCAACAGAAGAGTCGACAACTACGACCACTGTTACATCCACGCTAACGCCAGAGGAACCTACCACTACCACAGAAGAAGCGACAACTTCAACCACTGTCGCATCGACGTTATCAACAGAAGAGCCAGCAACTACGACCACTGTGACTTCCACGCCAACGCCAGGGGAACCTACTACTACCACAGAAGGAGCGACTATTTCTACCACTGTCGCATCTACGTTATCACCTGAAGAACCTTCCACAACAGAAGAGTCGACAACTACGACCACTGTTACATCCACATTAACGCCAGAGGAACCTACCACTACCACAGAAGAGGAGACAACTTCAACCACTGTCGCATCGACGTTAGCATCTGAAGAACCTACCACAATAGAAGAGTCGACAACTACGACTACTGTTACATCCACGCTAACGCCAGAGGAACCTACCACTACCACAGAAGAAGAGACAACTTCAATCACTGTCGCATCGACGTTGGCATCTGAAGAACCTACCTCAACAGGAGAGCCGGTAACTACGACCACTGCGCCTTCCACGCTAACGCCAGAGGAACCTACTACTACCACAGAAGGAGCAACAACTTCTACCACTGCCGCACCTGAAGAACCCACCACAACAGAAGAGCCGGCAACTACGACCACTGTTACTTCCACGATAACGCCAGAAGAATCTACTGCTACCACAGGAGAAGCGGCACCTGAAGAACCTACGACAACAGATGAGTCGACAACTACGACCACTGTTACATCCACGCTAACGCCAGAGGAACCTACTACTACTACAGCAGGGGCGACAATCTCAACCACAGTCGCATCTACGTTAGCATCTGAAGAACCTACCTCAACAGGAGAGCCGGTAACTACGACCACTGTGACTTCCACGCTAACGCCAGAGGAACCTACTACTACCACAGAAGAAGCGACAACTTCAACCACTGTCGCATCTACGTTAGCATCTGAAGAACCTACCACAACAGAAGAGTCGACAACCACAACCACTATTGCTTCCACGATAACGCCAGAAGAATCTACTGCTACCACAGAAGAAGCGACAACTTCTACCACTGTCGCATCTACGTTGTCACCTGAAGAATCTACCACAACAGAAGAGTCGACAACTACGACCACTGTTACATCCACGCTAACGCCAGAGGAACCTGCTACTACTACAGCAGGAGCGACAACTTCAACCACTGTCGCATCTACGTTAGGATCTGATGAACCTACCTCAACAGAAGAGCCGGTAACTACGACCACTGTGACTTCCACGCTAACGCCAGAGGAACCTACTACTACCACAGAAGGAGCGACAACTTCTACCAGTGCCGCACCTGAAGAACCTACCACAACAGAAGAGCCGGCAACTACGATCACTGTTACTTCCACGATAACGCCAAAAGAATCTACTGCTACCACAGAAGCGACAACTTCAACCACTGTCGCATCTACGTTAGCATCTGAAGAACCTACCACAACAGAACAGTCGACAACTACGACTACTGTTACATCCACGCTAACGCCAGAGGAACCTACCACTACCACAGAAGAAGCGACAACTTCAACCACTGTCGCATCTACGTTAGCATCTGAAGAACCTACCACAACAGAAGAGCCGGTAACTACGACCACTGCGCCTTCCACGCTAACGCCAGAGGAACCTACTACTACCACAGAAGGAGCGACAACTTCAACCACTGCCGCATCTACGTTATCAACAGAAGAGCCAGCAACTACGGCCACTGTTACATCCACGCTAACGCCAGAGGAACCTACTACTACTACAGCAGGAGCGGCAACTTCAACCACTGTCGCATCTACGTTAGCATCTGAAGAACCTACCACAACAGAAGAGTCGACAACTACGACTACTGTTACATCCACGCTAACGCCAGAGGAACCTACCACTACCACAGAAGAAGCGACAACTTCAACCACTGTCGCATCTACGTTAGCATCTGAAGAACCTACCACAACAGAAGAGTCGACAACTACGACTACTGTTACATCCACGCTAACGCCAGAGGAACCTACCACTACCACAGAAGAAGAGACAACTTCAATCACTGTCGCATCGACGTTGGCATCTGAAGAACCTACCTCAACAGGAGAGCCGGTAACTACGACCACTGCGCCTTCCACGCTAACGCCAGAGGAACCAACTACTACCACAGAAGGAGCGACAACTTCAACCACTGCCGCATCTACGTTATCAACAGAAGAGCCAGCAACTACGGCCACTGTTACATCCACGCTAACGCCAGAGGAACCTACTACTACTACAGCAGGAGCGACAACTTCAACCACTGTCGCATCTACGTTAGCATCTGAAGAACCTACCACAACAGAAGAGTCGACAACTACGACTACTGTTACATCCACGCTAACGCCAGAGGAACCTACCACTACCACAGAAGAAGCGACAACTTCAACCACTGTCGCATCTACGTTAGCATCTGAAGAACCTACCACAACAGAAGAGTCGACAACTACGACCACTGTTACATCCACGCTAACGCCAGAGGAACCTACCACTACCACAGAAGAAGAGACAACTTCAATCACTGTCGCATCGACGTTGGCATCTGAAGAACCTACCTCAACAGGAGAGTCGGTAACTACGACCACTGCGCCTTCCACGCTAACGCCAGAGGAACCTACTACTACCACAGAAGGAGCAACAACTTCTACCACTGCCGCATCTACGTTATCAACAGAAGAGCCAGCAACTACGGCCACTGTTACATCCACGCTAACGCCAGAGGAACCTACTACTACTACAGCAGGAGCGACAACTTCAACCACTGTCGCATCTACGTTAGCATCTGAAGAACCTACCACAACAGAAGAGTCGACAACCACAACCACTATTGCTTCCACGATAACGCCAGAAGAATCTACTGCTACCACAGAAGAAGCGACAACTTCTACCACTGTCGCATCTACGTTGTCACCTGAAGAATCTACCACAACAGAAGAGTCGACAACTACGACCACTGTTACATCCACGCTAACGCCAGAGGAACCTGCTACTACTATAGCAGGAGCGACAACTTCAACCACTGTCGCATCTACGTTAGGATCTGATGAACCTACCTCAACAGAAGAGCCGGTAACTACGACCACTGTGACTTCCACGCTAACGCCAGAGGAACCTACTACTACCACAGAAGGAGCGACAACTTCTACCAGTGCCGCACCTGAAGAACCCACCACAACAGAAGAGCCGGCAACTACGACCACTGTTACTTCCACGATAACGCCAAAAGAATCTACTGCTACCACAGAAGAAGCGACAACTTCTACCACTGCCGCATCTACGTTATCACCAGAAGAACCTTCCACAACAGAAGAGTCGACAACTACGACCACTATTGCTTCCACGATCACGCCAGAGGAAACTACTGCTACCACAGAGGAAGCGACAACTTCAACCACTGTCGCATCTACGTTAGCATCTGAAGAACCTACCACAATAGAAGAGTCGACAACTACGACTACTGTTACATCCACGCTAACGCCAGAGGAACCTACCACTACCACAGAAGAAGAGACAACTTCAACCACCGTCGCATCGACGTTATCAACAGAAGAGCCAGCAACTACGACCACTGTGACTTCCACGCCAACCCCAGGGGAAGCTACTACTACCACAGTAGGAGCGACTACTTATACCACTGTCGCATCTACGTTATTACCTGAAGAACCTACCACAACAGAAGAGTCGACAACTACGACTACTGTTACATCCACGCTAACGCCAGAGGAACCTACCACTACCACAGAAGAAGAGACAACTTCAACCACTGTCGCATCTACGTTAGCATCTGAAGAACCTACCTCAACAGAAGAGTCGACAACTACGACCACTGTTACATCCACGCTAACGCCAGAGGAACCTACCACTACCACAGAAGAAGCGACAACTTCAATCACTGTCACATCTACGTTAGCATCTGAAGAACCTACCACAATAGAAGAGTCGACAACTACGACTACTGTTACATCCACGCTAACGCCAGAGGAACCTACCACTACCACAGAAGAAGCGACATCTTCAACCACTATCGCATCTACGTTAGCATCTGAAGAACCTACCACAACAGAAGAGTCGACAACTACGACCACTGTTACATCCACGCTAACGCCAGAGGAACCTACCACTACCACAGAAGAAGCGACAACTTCAATCACTGTCACATCTACGTTAGCATCTGAAGAACCTACCACAATAGAAGAGTCGACAACTACGACTACTGTTACATCCACGCTAACGCCAGAGGAACCTACCACTACCACAGAAGAAGAGACAACGTCAACCACTGTCGCATCGACGTTGGCATCTGAAGAACCTACCTCAACAGGAGAGCCGGTAACTACGACCACTGCGCCTTCCACGCTAACGCCAGAAGAATCTACTGCTACCACAGAAGAAGCTACAACTTCTACCACTGTCGCATCTACGTTATCAACAGAAGAGCCAGCAACTACGACCACTGTGACTTCCACGCCAACGCCAGGGGAACCTACTACTACCACAGAAGGAGCGACTACTTCTACCACTGTCGCATACACGTTATCACCTGAAGAACCTACCACAACAGGAGAGCCGGTAACTGCGACCACTGTGACTTCCACGCTAACGCCAGAGGAACCTACTACTACCACAGAAGGAGCGACAACTTCTACCACTGCCGAACCTGAAGAACCTACCACAACAGAAGAGTCGACAACTACGACCACTGTTACATCCACGCCAACGCCAGAGGAACCTACCACTACCACAGAAGAAGCGACAACATCAACCACTGTCGCATCTACATTAGCATCTGAAGAACCTACCTCAACAGGAGAGCCGGTAACTACGACCAGTGTGACTTCCACGCTAACGCCAGAGGAACCTACAACTACCACAGAAGAAGCGACAACTTCAACCACTGTCGCATCTACGTTAGCATCTGAAGAACCTACCACAACAGAAGAGTCGACAACTACGACCACTATTGCTTCCACGATAACGCCAGAGGAATCTACTGCTACCACAGAAGAAGCGACAACTTCTACCACTGTCGCATCTACGTTAGCATCTGAAGAATCTACCACAACAGAAGAGTCGACAACTACGACCACTGTTACATCCACGCTAACGCCAGAGGAACCTACTACTACTACAGCAGGAGCGACAACTTCAACCATTGTCGCATCTACGTTAGCATCTGAAGAACCTACCACAACAGAAGAGTCGACAACTACGACCACTGTTACATCCACGCTAACGCCAGAGGAACCTACCACTACCACAGAAGAAGCGACAACTTCAACCACTGTCGCATCTACGTTAGCATCTGAAGAACCTACCACAATAGACGAGTCGACAACTACGACTACTGTTACATCCACGCTAACGCCAGAGGAACCTACCACTACCACAGAAGAAGCGACATCTTCAACCATTGTCGCATCTACGTTAGCATCTGAAGAACCTACCACAACAGAAGAGTCGACAACTACGACCACTGTTACATCCACGCTAACGCCAGAGGAACCTACCACTACCACAGAAGAAGAGACAACATCAACCACTGTCGCATCTACGTTAGCATCTGAAGAACCTACCTCAACAGAAGAGTCGACAACTACGACCACTGTTACATCCACGCTAACGCCAGAAGAACCTACCACTACCACAGAAGAAGCGACAACTTCAACCACTGTCGCATCTACGTTAGCATCTGAAGAACCTACCACAATAGAAGAGTCGACAACTACGACTACTGTTACATCCACGCTAACGCCAGAGGAACCTACCACTACCACAGAAGAAGCGACATCTTCAACCACTGTCGCATCTACGTTAGCATCTGAAGAACCTACCACAACAGAAAAGTCGACAACTACGACCACTGTTACATCCACGCTAACGCCAGAGAAACCTACCACTACCACAGAAGAAGAGACAACTTCAACCACTGTCGTATCGACGTTGGCATCTGAAGAACCTACCTCAACAGGAGAGCCGGTAACTACGACCACTGCGCCTTCCACGTTAACGCCAGAGGAACCTACTACTACCACAGAAGGAGCAACAACTTCTACCACTGCCGCACCTGAAGAACCCACCACAACAGAAGAGCCGGCAACTACGACCACTGTTACTTCCACGATAACGCCAGAAGAATCTACTGCTACCACAGAAGAAGCGACAACTTCTACCACTGTCGCATCTACGTTATCAACAGAAGAGCCAGCAACTACGACCACTGTGACTTCCACGCCAACGCCAGAGGAACTTACTACTACCACAGAAGGAGCAACAACTTCTACCACTGCCGCACCTGAAGAACCCACCACAACAGAAGAGCCGGCAACTACGACCACTGTTACTTCCACGATAACGCCAGAAGAATCTACTGCTACCACAGAAGAAGCGACATCTTCAACCACTGTCGCATCTACGTTAGCATCTGAAGAACCTACCACAACAGAAGAGTCGACAACTACGACCACTGTTACTTCCACGCCAACGCCAGGGGAACCTACTACTACCACAGAAGGAGCGACTACATCTACCACTGTCGCATCTACGTTATCACCTGAAGAACCTACCACAACAGAAGAGTCGACAACTACGACCACTGTTACATCCACGCTAATGCCAGAGGAACCTACCACTACCACAGAAGAAGAGACAACTTCAATCACTGTCGCATCGACGTTGGCATCTGAAGAACCTACCTCAACAGGAGAGCCGGTAACTACGACCACTGCGCCTTCCACGCTAACGCCAGAGGAACCTACTACTACCACAGAAGGAGCGACAACTTCAACCACTGTCGCATCTACGTTAGCATCTGAAGAACCTACCACAACAGAAGAGTCGACAACTACGACTACTGTTACATCCACGCTAACGCCAGAAGAATCTACTGCTACCTCAGAAGAAGCGACAACTTCTACCACTGTCGCATCTACGTTAGCATCTGAAGAACCTACCACAATAGAAGAGTCGACAACTACGACCACTATTGCTTCCACGATAACGCCAGAAGAATCTACGGCTACCACAGAAGAAGCGACAACTTCTACCACTGTCGCATCTACGTTGTCACCTGAAGAATCTACCACAACAGAAGAGTCGACAACTACGACTACTGTTACATCCACGCTAACGCCAGAGGAACCTACCACTACCACAGAAGGAGCGATAAGTTCAACCACTGCCGCATCTACGTTATCAACAGAAGAACCGGCCACTACGACCACTGTTACTTCCACGATAACGCCAGAAGAATCTACTGCTACCTCAGAAGAAGGGACAACTTCTACCACTGTCGCATCTACGTTAGCATCTGAAGAACCTACCACAATAGATGAGTCGACAACTACGACTACTGTTACATCCACGCTAACGCCAGAGAAACCTACCACTACCACAGAAGAAGCGACATCTTCAACCACTGTCGCATCTACGTTAGCATCTGAAGAACCTACCACAACAGAAGAGTCGACAACTACGACCACTGTTACATCCACGCTAACGCCAGAGGAACCTACCACTACCACAGAAGAAGAGACAACTTCAACCACTGTCGCATCTACGTTAGCATCTGAAGAACCTACCTCAACAGAAGAGTCGACAACTACGACCACTGTTACATCCACGCTAACGCCAGAAGAACCTACCACTACCACAGAAGAAGCGACAACTTCAACCACTGTCGCATCTACGTTAGCATCTGAAGAACCTACCACAATAGAAGAGTCGACAACTACGACTACTGTTACATCCACGCTAACGCCAGAGGAACCAACCACTACCACAGAAGAAGCGACATCTTCAACCACTGTCGCATCTACGTTAGCATCTGAAGAACCTACCACAACAGAAAAGTCGACAACTACGACCACTGTTACATCCACGCTAACGCCAGAGGAACCTACCACTACCACAGAAGAAGAGACAACTTCAACCACTGTCGTATCGACGTTGGCATCTGAAGAACCTACCTCAACAGGAGAGCCGGTAACTACGACCACTGCGCCTTCCACGCTAACGCCAGAGGAACCTACTACTACCACAGAAGGAGCAACAACTTCTACCACTGCCGCACCTGAAGAACCCACCACAACAGGAGAGCCGGCAACTACGACCACTGTTACTTCCACGATAACGCCAGAAGAATCTACTGCTACCACAGAAGAAGCGACAACTTCTACCACTGTCGCATCTACGTTATCAACAGAAGAGCCAGCAACTACGGCCACTGTTACATCCACGCTAACGCCAGAGGAACCTACTACTACTACAGCAGGAGCGGCAACTTCAACCACTGTCGCATCTACGTTAGCATCTGAAGAACCTACCACAACAGAACAGTCGACAACTACGACTACTGTTACATCCACGCTAACGCCAGAGGAACCTACCACTACCACAGAAGAAGCGACAACTTCAACCACTGTCGCATCTACGTTAGCATCTGAAGAACCTACCACAACAGAACAGTCGACAACTACGACTACTGTTACATCCACGCTAACGCCAGAGGAACCTACCACTACCACAGAAGAAGCGACAACTTCAACCACTGTCGCATCTACGTTAGCATCTGAAGAACCTACCACAACAGAAGAGCCGGTAACTACGACCACTGCGCCTTCCACGCTAACGCCAGAGGAACCTACTACTACCACAGAAGGAGCGACAACTTCAACCACTGCCGCATCTACGTTATCAACAGAAGAGCCAGCAACTACGGCCACTGTTACATCCACGCTAACGCCAGAGGAACCTACTACTACTACAGCAGGAGCGGCAACTTCAACCACTGTCGCATCTACGTTAGCATCTGAAGAACCTACCACAACAGAAGAGTCGACAACTACGACTACTGTTACATCCACGCTAACGCCAGAGGAACCTACCACTACCACAGAAGAAGCGACAACTTCAACCACTGTCGCATCTACGTTAGCATCTGAAGAACCTACCACAACAGAAGAGTCGACAACTACGACTACTGTTACATCCACGCTAACGCCAGAGGAACCTACCACTACCACAGAAGAAGAGACAACTTCAATCACTGTCGCATCGACGTTGGCATCTGAAGAACCTACCTCAACAGGAGAGCCGGTAACTACGACCACTGCGCCTTCCACGCTAACGCCAGAGGAACCAACTACTACCACAGAAGGAGCGACAACTTCAACCACTGCCGCATCTACGTTATCAACAGAAGAGCCAGCAACTACGGCCACTGTTACATCCACGCTAACGCCAGAGGAACCTACTACTACTACAGCAGGAGCGACAACTTCAACCACTGTCGCATCTACGTTAGCATCTGAAGAACCTACCACAACAGAAGAGTCGACAACTACGACTACTGTTACATCCACGCTAACGCCAGAGGAACCTACCACTACCACAGAAGAAGCGACAACTTCAACCACTGTCGCATCTACGTTAGCATCTGAAGAACCTACCACAACAGAAGAGTCGACAACTACGACCACTGTTACATCCACGCTAACGCCAGAGGAACCTACCACTACCACAGAAGAAGAGACAACTTCAATCACTGTCGCATCGACGTTGGCATCTGAAGAACCTACCTCAACAGGAGAGTCGGTAACTACGACCACTATTGTTTCCACGATCACGCCAGAAGGATCTACTGCTACCACAGAAGAAGCGACAACTTCTACCACTGTCGCATCTACGTTATCACCTGAAGAATCTACCACAACAGAAGAGTCGACAACTACGACCACTGTTACATCCACGCTAACGCCAGAGGAACCTGCTACTACCACAGCTGGAGCGACAACTTCAACCACTGCCGCATCTACGTTAGCATCTGAAGAACCTACCACAACAGAAGAGTCGACAACTACGACTACTGTTACATCCACGCTAACGCCAGAGGAACCTACTACTACCACAGAAGGAGCAACAACTTCTACCACTGCCGCATCTACGTTATCAACAGAAGAGCCAGCAACTACGGCCACTGTTACATCCACGCTAACGCCAGAGGAACCTACTACTACTACAGCAGGAGCGACAACTTCAACCACTGTCGCATCTACGTTAGCATCTGAAGAACCTACCACAACAGAAGAGTCGACAACCACAACCACTATTGCTTCCACGATAACGCCAGAAGAATCTACTGCTACCACAGAAGAAGCGACAACTTCTACCACTGTCGCATCTACGTTGTCACCTGAAGAATCTACCACAACAGAAGAGTCGACAACTACGACCACTGTTACTTCCACGATAACGCCAGAAGAATCTACTGCTACCACTGTCGCATCTACGTTATCAACAGAAGAGCCAGCAACTACGACCACTGTGACTTCCACGCCAACGCCAGGGGAACCTACTACTACCACAGAAGGAGCGACTACATCTACCACTGTCGCATCTACGTTATCAGCTGAAGAACCTACCACAACAGAAGAGTCGACAACTATGACCACTGTTACATCCACGCTAACTCCAGAGGAACCTACCACTACCACAGAAGATACGACAACTTCAACCACTGTCGCATCTACGTTAGCATCTGAAAAATCTACCTCAACAGGAGAGCCGGTAACTACGACCACTGTAACTTCCACGCTAACGCCAGAGGAACCTACTACTACCACAGAAGGAGCGACAACTTCAACCACTGTCGCATCTACGTTAGCATCTGAAGAACCTACCACAACAGAAGAGTCGACAACTACGACCACTATTGTTTCCACGATCACGCCAGAAGGATCTACTGCTACCACAGAAGAAGCGACAACTTCTACCACTGTCGCATCTACGTTATCACCTGAAGAATCTACCACAACAGAAGAGTCGACAACTACGACCACTGTTACATCCACGCTAACGCCAGAGGAACCTGCTACTACCACAGCTGGAGCGACAACTTCAACCACTGCCGCATCTACGTTAGCATCTGAAGAACCTACCACAACAGAAGAGTCGACAACTACGACTACTGTTACATCCACGCTAACGCCAGAGGAACCTACCACTACCACAGAAGAAGCGACAACTTCAACCACTGTCGCATCTACGTTAGCATCTGAAGAACCTACCACAACAGAAGAGTCGACAACTACGACCACTGTTACATCCACGCTAACGCCAGAGGAACCTACCACTACCACAGAAGAAGAGACAACTTCAATCACTGTCGCATCGACGATGGCATCTGAAGAACCTACCTCAACAGGAGAGCCGGTAACTACGACCACTGCGCCTTCCACGCTAACGCCAGAGGAACCTACTACTACCACAGAAGGAGCAACAACTTCTACCACTGCCGCACCTGAAGAACCCACCACAACAGAAGAGCCGGCAACTACGACCACTGTTACTTCCACGATAACGCCAGAAGAATCTACTGCTACCACAGAAGAAGCGGCACCTGAAGAACCTACGACAACAGAAGAGTCGACAACTACGACCACTGTTACATCCACGCTAACGCCAGAGGAACCTACTACTACTACAGCAGGGGCGACAATCTCAACCACAGTCGCATCTACGTTAGCATCTGAAGAACCTACCTCAACAGGAGAGCCGGTAACTACGACCACTGTGACTTCCACGCTAACGCCAGAGGAACCTACTACTACCACAGAAGGAGCGACAACTTCAACCACTGTCGCATCTACGTTAGCATCTGAAGAACCTACCACAACAGAAGAGTCGACAACCACAACCACTATTGCTTCCACGATAACGCCAGAAGAATCTACTGCTACCACAGAAGAAGCGACAACTTCTACCACTGTCGCATCTACGTTGTCACCTGAAGAATCTACCACAACAGAAGAGTCGACAACTACGACCACTGTTACATCCACGCTAACGCCAGAGGAACCTGCTACTACTACAGCAGGAGCGACAACTTCAACCACTGTCGCATCTACGTTGTCACCTGAAGAATCTACCACAACAGAAGAGTCGACAACTACGACCACTGTTACATCCACGCTAACGCCAGAGGAACCTGCTACTACTACAGCAGGAGCGACAACTTCAACCACTGTCGCATCTACGTTAGGATCTGATGAACCTACCTCAACAGAAGAGCCGGTAACTACGACCACTGTGACTTCCACGCTAACGCCAGAGGAACCTACTACTACCACAGAAGGAGCGACAACTTCTACCAGTGCCGCACCTGAAGAACCTACCACAACAGAAGAGCCGGCAACTACGACCACTGTTACTTCCATGATAACGCCAAAAGAATCTACTGCTACCACAGAAGAAGCGACAACTTCTACCACTGCCGCATCTACGTTATCACCAGAAGAACCTTCCACAACAGAAGAGTCGACAACTACGACCACTATTGCTTCCACGATCACGCCAGAGGAAACTACTGCTGCCACAGAGGAAGCGACAACTTCAACCACTGTCGCATCTACGTTAGCATCTGAAGAACCTACCACAATAGAAGAGTCGACAACTACGCCTATTGTTACATCCACGCTAACGCCAGAGGAACCTGCCACTACCACAGAAGAAGCGACAACTTCAACCACTGTCGCATCTACGTTAGCATCTGAAGAACCTACCACAACAGAAGAGTCGACAACTACGACCACTGTTACTTCCACGATAACGCCAGAAAAATCTACTACTACCACAGAAGAAGCGACAACTTTAACCACTGTCGCATCTACGTTAGCATCTGAAGAACCTACCACAATAGAAGAGTCGACAACTACGACTATTGTTACATCCACGCTAACGCCAGAGGAACCTACCACTACCACAGAAGAAGCGACAACTTCAACCACTGTCGCATCTACGTTAGCATCTGAAGAACCTACCACAACAGAAGAGTCGACAACTACAACCACTGTTACTTCCACGATAACGCCAGAAGAATCTACTGCTACCACAGAAGAAGCGACAACCTTTACCGCTGTCGCATCTACGTTAGCACCTGAAGAACCTACCACAACAGAAGAGTCGACAACTACGACCACTGTTACTTCCACGCTAACGCCAGAGGAACCTACTTCTACCACAGAAGGAGCGACAACTTCTACCAGTGCCGCACCTGAAGAACCTACCACAACAGAACAGCCGGCAACTACGACCACTGTTACTTCCACGATAACGCCAGAAGAATCTACTGCTACCACAGAAGAAGCGACAACCTCTGCCTCTGTCGCATCTACGTTATCACCTGAAGAACTTACCACAATAGAAGAGTCGACAACTACGACTACTGTTACATCCACGCTAACGCCAGAGGAACCTACCACTACCACAGAAGGAGCGACAACTTCAACCACTGCCGCATCTACGTTATCAACAGAAGAGTCGGCAACTACGACCACTGTTACTTCCACGATAACGCCAGAAGAATCTACTGCTACCACAGAAGAAGCGACAACTTCAACCACTGTCGCATCTACGTTCGCATCTGAAGAACCTACCACAATAGAAGAGTCGACAACTACCACTACTGTTACATCCACGCTAACGCCAGAGGAACCTACCACTACCACAGAAGAAGCGACAACTTCAACCACTGTCGCATCTACGTTGGCACCTGAAGAACCTACTTCAACAGGAGAGTCGGTAACTACGACCACTGCGCCTTCCACGCTAACGCCAGAGGAACCTACTACTACCACAGAAGGAGCAACAACTTCTACCACTGCCGCATCTACGTTATCAACAGAAGAGCCGGCAACTACGACCACTGTTACTTCCACGATAACGCCAGAAGAATCTACTGCTACCACAGAAGAAGCGACAACTTCAACCACTGTCGCATCTACGTTAGCATCTGAAGAACCTACCACAATAGAAGAGTCGACAACTACGACTACTGTTACATCCACGCTAACGCCAGAAGAACCTACCACTACCACAGAAGAAGCGACATCTTCAACCACTGTTGCATCTACGTTAGCATCTGAAGAACCTACCACAACAGAAAAGTCGACAACAACGACCACTGTTACATCCACGCTAACGCCAGAGGAACCTACCACTACCACAGAAGAAGAGACAACTTCAACCACTGTCGTATCGACGTTGGCATC
The DNA here is from genome assembly GCA_037114965.1 of Monochamus alternatus. NCBI lineage: Eukaryota > Metazoa > Arthropoda > Insecta > Coleoptera > Cerambycidae > Monochamus > Monochamus alternatus. The sequence goes on from CM073429.1 coordinate 77,689,597, forward strand.
TGAAGAACCTACCTCAACAGGAGAGCCGGTAACTACGACCACTGCGCCTTCCACGCTAACGCCAGAGGAACCTACTACTACCACAGAAGGAGCAACAACTTCTACCACTGCCGCATCTACGTTATCAACAGAAGAGCCGGCAACTACGACCACTGTTACTTCCACGATAACGCCAGAAGAATCTACTGCTACCACAGAAGAAGCGACATCTTCAACCACTGTCGCATCTACGTTAGCATCTGAAGAACCTACCACAACAGAAGAGTCGACAACTACGACCACTGTTACATCCACGCTAACGCCAGAGGAACTTACCACTACCACAGAAGAAGCGACATCTTCAACCACTGTCGCATCTACGTTATCACCTGAAGAACCTACCACAACAGAAGAGTCGACAACTACGACCACTGTTACATCCACGCTAACGCCAGAGGAACCTACCACTACCACAGAAGAAGCGACAACTTCAACCACTGTCGCATCTACGTTAGCATCTGAAGAACCTACCACAATAGAAGAGTCGACAACTACGACTACTGTTACATCCACGCTAACGCCAGAGGAACCTACCACTACCACAGAAGAAGAGACAACTTCAACCACTGTCGCATCGACGTTATCAACAGAAGAGCCAGCAACTACGACCACTGTGACTTCCACGCCAACGCCAGGGGAACCTACTACTACCACAGAAGGAGCGACTATTTCTACCACTGTCGCATCTACGTTATCACCTGAAGAACCTACCACAACAGAAGAGTCGACAACTACGACCACTGTTACATCCACGTTAACGCCAGAGGAACCTACCACTACCACAGAAGAAGAGACAACTTCAACCACTGTCGCATCTACGTTAGCATCTGAAGAACCTACCTCAACAGAAGAGTCGACAACTACGACCACTGTTACATCCACGCTAACGCCAGAGGAACCTACCACTACCACAGAAGAAGAGACAACTTCAACCACTGTCGCATCGACGTTGGCATCTGAAGAACCTACCTCAACAGGAGAGCCGGTAACTACGACCACTGCGCCTTCCACGCTAACGCCAGAGGAACCTACTACTACCACAGAAGGAGCGACAACTTCAACCACTGCCGCATCTACGTTATCAACAGAAGAGCCGGCAACTACGACCACTGTTACTTCCACGATAACGCCAGAAGAATCTACTGCTACCACAGAAGAAGCGACAACTTCTACCACTGTCGCATCTACGTTGTCACCTGAAGAATCTACCACAACAGAAGAGTCGACAACTACGACCACTGTTACTTCCACGATAACGCCAGAAGAATCTACTGCTACCACTGTCGCATCTACGTTATCAACAGAAGAGCCAGCAACTACGACCACTGCGCCTTCCACGCTAACGCCAGAGGAACCTACTACTACCACAGAAGGAGCGACAACTTCAACCACTGCCGCATCTACGTTATCAACAGAAGAGCCGGCAACTACGACCACTGTTACTTCCACGATAACGCCAGAAGAATCTACAGCTACCACAGAAGGAGCGACTACATCTACCACTGTCGCATCTACGTTATCACCTGAAGAACCTACCACAACAGAAGAGTCGACAACTACGACCACTGTTACATCCACGCTAACTCCAGAGGAACCTACCACTACCACAGAAGATGCGACAACTTCAACCACTGTCGCATCTACGTTAGCATCTGAAAAATCTACCTCAACAGGAGAGCCGGTAACTACGACCACTGTAACTTCCACGCTAACGCCAGAGGAACCTACTACTACCACAGAAGGAGCGACAACTTCAACCACTGTCGCATCTACGTTGGCATCTGAAGAACCTACCACAACAGAAGAGTCGACAACTACGACCACTATTGTTTCCACGATAACGCCAGAAGAATCTACTGCTACCACAGAAGAAGCGACAACTTCTACCACTGTCGCATCTACGTTATCACCTGAAGAATCTACCACAACAGAAGAGTCGACAACTACGACCACTGTTACATCCACGCTAACGCCAGAGGAACCTGCTACTACCACAGCTGGAGCGACAACTTCAACCACTGCCGCATCTACGTTATCAACAGAAGAGCCGGCAACTACGACCACTGTTACTTCCACGATAACGCCAGAAGAATCTACTGCTACCACAGAAGAAGCGACAACTTCTACCACTGTCGCATCTACGTTAGCATCTGAAGAACCTACCTCAACAGGAGAACCGGTAACTACGACCACTGTGACTTCCACGCTAACGCCAGAGGAACCTACTACTACCACAGAAGGAGCGACAACTTCTACCACTGCCGCACCTGAAGAACCTACCACAACAGAAGAGCCGGCAACTACGGCCACTGTTACTTCCACGATAACGCGAGAAGTAACTACTGCTACCACAGAAGAAGCGACAACTTCTACCACTGTCGCATCTACGTTATCACCTGAAGAACCTACCACAACAGAAGAGTCGACAACTACGACCACTGTTACATCCACGCTAACGCCAGAGGAACCTACCACTACCACAAAAGAAGAGACAACTTCAACCACTGTCGCATCTACGTTAGCATCTGAACAACCTACCACAACAGAAGAGTCGACAACTACGACCACTGTTACTTCCACGCTAACGCCAGAGGAACCTACTACTACTACTACTACAACAGGAGCGACAATTTCAACCACTGTCGCATCTACGTTAGCATCTGAAGAACCTACCTCAACAGGAGAACCGGTAACTACGACCACTGTGACTTCCACGCTAACGCCAGAGGAACCTACTACTACAACAGAAGGAGCGACAACTTCTGCCACTGCCGCACCTGAAGGATCTACCACAACAGAAGAGCCGGCAACTACGACCACTGTTACTTCCACGATAACGCGAGAAGAATCTACTGCTACCACAGAAGAAGCGACAACTTCTACCACTGTCGCATCTACGTTATCACCTGAAGAACCTACCACAACAGAAGAGTCGACAACTACGACCACTGTTACATCCACGCTAACGCCAGAGGAACCTGCTACTACCACAGCTGGAGCGACAACTTCAACCACTGCCGCATCTACGTTATCAACAGAAGAGCCGGCAACTACGACCACTGTTACTTCCACGATAACGCCAGAAGAATCTACTGCTACCTCAGAAGAAGCGACAATTTCTACCACTGTCGCATCTACGTTAGCATCTGAAGAACCTACCTCAACAGGAGAACCGGTAACTACGACCACTGTTACTTCCACGCTAACGCCAGAGGAACCTACTACTACCACAGAAGGAGCGACAACTTCTACCACTGCCGCACCTGAAGAACCTACCACAACAGAAGAGCCGGCAACTACGACCACTGTTACTTCCACGATAACGCGAGAAGTATCTACTGCTACCACAGAAGAAGCGACAACTTCTACCACTGTCGCATCTACGTTAGCATCTGAAGAACCTACCTCAACAGGAGAACCGGTAACTACGACCACTGTGACTTCCACGCTAACGCCAGAGGAACCTACTACTACCACAGAAGGAGCGACAACTTCTACCACTGCCGCACCTGAAGAACCTACCACAACAGAAGAGCCGGCAACTACGGCCACTGTTACTTCCACGATAACGCGAGAAGTAACTACTGCTACCACAGAAGAAGCGACAACTTCTACCACTGTCGCATCTACGTTATCACCTGAAGAACCTACCACAACAGAAGAGTCGACAACTACGACCACTGTTACATCCACGCTAACGCCAGAGGAACCTACCACTACCACAAAAGAAGAGACAACTTCAACCACTGTCGCATCTACGTTAGCATCTGAAGAACCTACCACAACAGAAGAGTCGACAACTACGACCACTGTTACTTCCACGCTAACGCCAGAGGAACCTACTACTACAACAGGAGCGACAATTTCAACCACTGTCGCATCTACGTTAGCATCTGAAGAACCTACCTCAACAGGAGAACCGGTAACTACGACCACTGTGACTTCCACGCTAACGCCAGAGGAACCTACTACTACAACAGAAGGAGCGACAACTTCTGCCACTGCCGCACCTGAAGAATCTACCACAACAGAAGAGCCGGCAACTACGACCACTGTTACTTCCACGATAACGCGAGAAGAATCTACTGCTACCACAGAAGAAGCGACAACTTCTACCACTGTCGCATCTACGTTATCACCTGAAGAACCTACCACAACAGAAGAGTCGACAACTACGACCACTGTTACATCCACGCTAACGCCAGAGGAACATACCACTACCACAGAAGGAGCGACAACTTCAACCACTGCCGCATCTACGTTATCAACAGAAGAGCCGGCAACTACGACCACTGTTACTTCCACGATAGCGCCAGAAGAATCTACTGCTAGCACAGAAGATTCGACAACTTCTACCACTGTCGCATCTACGTTATCACCTGAAGAATCTACCACAACAGAAGAGTCGACAACTACGATCACTGTTACATCCACGCTAACGCCAGAGGAACCTACCACTACCACAGAAGGAGCGACAACTTCAACCACTGCCGCATCTACGTTATCAACTGAAGAGCCGGCAACTACGACCACTGTTACTTCCACGATAACGCCAGTAGAATCTACTGCTGCCACAGAAGAAGCGACAACTTCAACCACTGTCGCATCTACGTTAGCATCTGAAGAACCTACCACAATAGAAGAGTCGACAACTACGACTACTGTTACATCCACGCTAACGCCAGAGGAACCTACCACTACCACAGAAGAAGCGACAACTTCAACCACTGACGCATCTACGTTAGCATCTGAAGAACCTACCACAACAGAAGAGTCGACAACTACGACCACTGTTACATCCACGCTAACGCCAGAGGAACCTGCTACTACTACAGCAGGAGCAACAACTTCAACCACTGCCGCATCTACGTTATCAACAGAAGAGCCGGCAACTACGACCACTGTTACTTCCACGATAACGCCAGAAGAATCTACTGCTACCACAGAAGAAGCGACAACCTCTACCTCTGTCGCATCTACGTTATCACCTGAAGAACCTACCACAACAGAAGAGTCGACAACTACGACCACTATTACATCCACGCTAACGCCAGAGGAACCTACCACTACCACAGAAAAAGCGACAGCTTCTACCACTGTGTCATCTACGTTAGCACCAGAAGAACTTACCACAACAGAAGTGTCAACAACTACGACCACTGTTACTTCCACGCTAACGCCAGAAGAACCTAGTACTGCCACAGAAGGAGCGACAACTTCAACAACTGTCGAATCTACGTTAGCACCAGAAGAACTTACCACAACAGAAAAGTCGACAGCTACGACCACTGTTATATCCACGATAACGCCAGAGGAACCTGCTACTACCACAGAAGGAGCGACAACTAATACCACTGGCACATCTACTTTAGCATCTGAAGAACCCACCAGAACAGCCCCTATTGAAACAACGCCTGCTGTGCCTGGTACCCCAATATTTGTATGTAATTCTCCTGGAAAGTACCCTGACGCGACAAATTGCAGTCGATTCCATTTATGTATAAATGCTGTAATTGAAATAATCAATGTTCAAATGGAATGTCCAAGGGGAACCTTATATGATTCGTACAATGAAATATGTACAACGTACCCCGTGCAATGTCCTGGGGACATTCAGTTGTCCTGTGCAAGTGAAGGAAAATTTGCACACCCTGAAGATTGCAATAGGTATTACACTTGTAATTGGAACTATGTTTATGACAAATATGAATTACGCCAATACAGGTGTCCCGTAAATAGTGCTTATGATATAAGTACAGAGCAATGTATTGAATCGTCATCATGTAATTCAACTGTTCCTACATACGAGTGCACGGAAGAGGGATACTTCCCAACAGAATACAATTGCAAAAACTATTACGAATGCAAGTATAACTTAGAAGGTGTTCTAGTTAAAAGTACAAAAATTTGTGGATCCTTTAAATTATTTGATAGGGAATTAAGAAAATGTCGCCCGCGTTGTTTTGTTGACAACTGTCCTTATACCAGTGAGGTAGTTACTACTACAAAGCCAAACTAAAATATTTAATGTATTTATTTATGAAATAGTGATAGAGAAACTAATAAAATAAAATGTTGAAATATAATTACCTTTTATTCTCACCCTTTCCAAAATATTTAATAGATGTCAGTCTGAGCATTACAAATTAATATGAAATAGGAAAATTATACAAAATTTACTTAAATTTTTAAGAAAAATGTCTTCAAAATTATTACTTTGCTGAAACAAAACCACAGGACTGTTTGGGAAGAAAGACATCGCTTATTGTGTTAGAGATTTAATTCAGTTAATGTAGTGTTTTTAAGAAAGATGTAATTTAATTTATTAATATATAAAAAGTGTCAATGTTTTGCAATATTTTTTGGGACATTTTTGGTAGGGCAACATTATTGATTTGATTAGCGAAAAATTAACACCAACTACCACCAATATCAACTTTTTTTAGTCACCGTTGCAAAAAAATTAAGGAATTTGTACTATATAGTATTACATTATATTTTACTGAAGCAAATGATCAAAGTGGCCTCCATTAAGGCTTACGGTGAGCGCTCGATCCAAAGGGATATAGTTGGGTAATATGGGTTTTTTTTATTAGACTACAAATATTATTTTACGTCGACGCTGTGTTTTGAAATTTTGAAAATATGCAAAATTCATTTAAAAAATAATAAATTTACACTTTTTCAAAATTTCAAAACACAGCGTCGACGTAAAATAATATTTATAGTCTATTAAAAAAAACGCATATTTTTATCATTATCCGTTAAGGAGTTACTGAGCGAAAACTATGGGTTTGTTCCAACACAGCAAGAATCGATTCCGAACCGTCCAGAATTAGTCAGTCAGTTCAGTTGTTAATGTACTCTTGGCGAATGCGATGTAAGACGGTGTTGGTCAAACATTTCTCACGGTTTTGAACCAGTTCTCGACGGTTGTTGGAACAGACCTTATATATCGTTTGATAGAGCACTCACCGTAAGCCTTAACCATTGCATAAATGTTGCTATTTTATTCGCGTAGTTGCATTGCAAAGAGGGGAAACAAATGACTTAATACTTTTATTTGGAATTTATTTTATTTAAGAATTTTGTAATTCTAATACTGTTTTGATAGATATCGTGATTGGTATATTTAGCATGCCTCTTTCGAAATTATTTGATAAAAAAATCTCAAGTACTCAAGTAGAATTCTACACATAATTAATTATATGCGCATATCATTTGCTATAACAGTATCTAGTGTAAAGATATTTAGAAGAAATTGTTAGTTATGCAGGCAGTTCATTTTGTATACAGACACAAGATGCTCTATTTAAGAAAAATAGAATTCTATATTTTCCATGTCCTCAATACGTTAATGTTTACTCTTATTTTATAAATAACCGTGCTAATAAATAATAAATGAACGTGATCTTAATTCACAATCACATAAAATCAATTCTCTCTCCTCATTTTCATTGCGAGAACTTAATACTGCATTACTCTGCTTTAAAGATTATCGACATGAAAGTAGAACTTCGTACTTTGAAAATACACTTAACAGTCTTATTTTTGGTAAGTATTGTTTCCGTATATCTTGGTTGTATGAGTAAGATCTTCATGAAAATATCTGAATCGCCTATATTTTATATTCACAATTCAGATACATTATACTTCAAAAAGGTAATTCGTGAAGAATTTACAGATATTTGCATGATTTAATATAGCATACTAGTATAGTAATTATGAAGTAGAACATTTCTCCTTTCGTTAAAGGTTTCCAATATAACTGTATGTTTGTTAGATATACAGGGTGTCTGAAATATGAGTGCCAATATTGAAAGGTTTTTTTTTACCTGAACAAAAGCAACAAAATAAGTTTTATGAAAAAACGTTTAAGATCAATAGTTTTTCTGCAAATATACTTCAAAAATAAAACTCAGCTACTGTAAAATGCAAAACTGTGTTACAAAATAGCAAACTAAGGAACAACTCAGCAAAAACCCTTTTAATGGAATGTGTTTTTTTATCAGTATTTATGAAGTAAACAGCAGGTTTCCTGAAAAATCATAAGAACTGTAACGTGCAACAACATTGCAATTTATTTCCTGTAGCTGTTAACCTCAAACTAGTTGCTTGCTTCGTATTGTGGATAGTGCGTACGTAAACAAAAATGAAACATTTTTAGTAACTAGGCGCGAGCTGCATGACATGTTACACCGACACTGGATAAAATTCTCTGGTTATGATATGTTTGTACGATGAACGTTTTCCGCAAGCAACGGCAGCCATTTTGAACACTTATTATATTAGCTTTGTTCGCACAATACACAAATCAACTAAAACAATGCATTTTCATCCTTATACAAGCATTATAAACAAACTGCGCTTGGTAGGGCGATTGGAAACGGTTTCCAACTGTTGAGCGAACAGGGTTATTATAACTATTTCAAACCTTATTTTGTCTTGTGAGAAAACCTTTAAGAAAACCATTGACGGTAAGCACGTTTGGGGTATTTGCGATTATGTATAAACACCTGACATGGTATTAAAGTTGAAATCTGCAATATTTTGTGTCGTACAAAATTATATTTCATTCAAATATTGTAACGATCCTTAGGAACCTATATTTAAGAGACATTATAAATCGATAGAAGCTTATTATTTGCTATATTTGGACAACCTATAACTGAGGTCCAAAATAATAGAGAGTGATTCATCCACAGCACTTAGATGAGTACGGCAGATGAGAGTTGCAAGAGACAAGACTTCATAGGCGTACCATTTGAGAAGGGTCCAAAGAACACAAAATTACCAAAATAAGTTGACGTTGAGTAAACCTAGTACTTTCATAGTTTAGTTTAAAACGTTTATACTCACCGTTCGATTAGAAAGCGATAGTCTACCACTACTCACTTGAATCTACCTGATTACTTTACACTTTAATGCATAATACACTGCAATATTACACTAAATACTGATTACTAGACTATCACTATAGCGATCACACGTTACAACTTATCGTCGGCTAAGTCTGTTTGCAGCACAGTTGGAAACAGTTTCCAACCGTCAGATGCACGCGCATTGTGATTTATAATGCCCACATAAGGTTGAAACTGCTTTGTTTCAAATGCAGTGCGCATGTTTCACACGGTTGGAATTTGATTCTGGTATATTACGAACAAAGCTATTATCCATACAACCACAACATCACCAGGTTCCATATGTAGTAAGACAGTCTGTCTAATATTCATCTTTCATTACCATATCACTATTAGTCTTTTTCTATCAGCATACTCTTATGTTTTCTCTTATAAAACGAAAACTCATGTCACGCATAATTCGCAAAAGTACCCCTCTAGACATTCTAAGCAAAGCTTCAGTCTGTGAGATAACAACCTGAATTTTTCTATTGCTTGAAGCTCATTTTCAAAATACCATCTATGAATTGTACGCGTATTTTGCATTATCAACCTTTATCTTCTTCCTTCCGTAGTTTTCAGTATTTTCCGATTTGTAGTTGTATATTCTTCTTCGCCATTCTTTATTGCACGATATACACTACTCACAGACACTCTTGTTAGAGAATTACATATTTCAACAGCATCACTTACACTCATATTTTCGTCTCAAGCCTTAATTCCGTCATACAATTTTTTCATCATCCGATATTCCTCACTTGTTAGATTAGAGCGTGTACGATTTTGGGAAAACGCTGTAGAGCTTATATTATTTTCCATTCTTAAGACCATAAATACAAAATTATATACAAATAAAAAAATTAATTAGCGGTAGCAGAGCTACCTCGAGCGGTCATTCGCTACTTTATGTCGGACTAAAAAGCCACAGACAGCGTTCTACATCGCAGCTAAAACTAGCGACTTCTATCATAAAACGGCGATAACGATATGTAGCAAATACGGAATTTCAGGAAACTACTTTGCGGGTTAATGCCTCGACCAGCATTGAATTACATCTCTAGAAACAGCTAAAGTTATTCGTCGGCGATCTACCAGACATATACCGGTTTCAACCTTATTAGCTCTCATCAGTATCGGCGACCTACCAGACATATACCGGTTTCAACCTTATTAGCTCTCATCAGTATCTCATAGGCGAGGTGACCGACGAACAATTTTAACGGTTTTAAGTCTGTCTAACCCATGAGCGTAACTGCGGGCAGTAGCAGAGTTACCTCTAGCAGACTTAAAACAGCTAAAGTTGTTCGTCGGTCACTTCACCTATGGCATACTGATGAGAACTAATAAGCTCTAAACCAGTATATGTCTAGTGGGTCGCCAACGAATGGTTTTAGCTGTTTCTAGAGATGTAATTCAATGCTGGTAAGGGTATTAGCCTGCAGGGTAGTTGTTTAATGAAATTCCGTGTTTGCAATAATAAATCAATTACAATCACTATTAAATTCACGGAAAGATATACCCGAAATTTTCTTACGCGCAGGCCCATGGTAGTGTTGTAAATGGAACAGCTGGATCCGTCAAGGCGTCTTTACCAATACAAATTAAGCATTCTGATGTGGCGCATGCGTAATTGCTGCAGCTGTGTAATCGAATATGCTCACCTAGGTATGCGATTCTTGAATTTTATACGATAAATATTGGGTTGGTGTGGGTTTGTAACATGAATCGCTCTATTATTTTGAAACTCAATTACAGGCATTTGGTTACCAAGTTATTCCATATTTACTCTATTTTCCTGATTTTATATTCCATCAGATTTCCACCTCTTCCAGTTTCTATTGAACAACTCTCCAAAAATCCCCTATAATGATAATGTTGCTATCCAAATTGGCTTGATGGAAGGCAATAGTATACGATTATTCGTTTGAATACATATTTATTAAAAATTAATTATTTTTAATTTCCATAAAAACGCTACAACTTCATTTATTTATATAGTTTTCTGAAATATACACAAAACGTCGAAAGTCTCGGACGCCCCTCAATCTTGTTAAAGAAATCTCTTTGTCAGAAAAACCAAATACGTTTATAAAAATATATTATTTTCTGAATCTTTTTTTGTGAAAAAAATATGTTCGATAAACTTAGTACTTAAAATTAAAAACCAGCAAATGTGTGACATTTTTGATAAAATTTATTAAATCAAAAAGAAGTAACAAAGCAAGTTATCTACTTGACTAATAGTCGGTATGACCTCCACCACGTTTCAATAGCATTGGCACGTCTGTGCATTGAGCTAATCAAGCAATTAACGATCTCTTGCGGAATATTGTTCCATTCCTCTTCTGCCGTCACGACTAACTCATCTGGAGTCTGAGGTGTAGAAATATGATTATAGATGGCTCTAGCAACGAAATCCCACATGCTTTCAATAGGGTTCATGTCAGGGGAGTTGGCTGGCCAATCTAATCTATTGATATTGCCTGCTTCGAGTGCCTCTTGAACCCTTCTTGCGCGATGTGGTCAAGCGTTGTCGTCTATAAACACAAAGTTTTCACCTAATTCATTACGTAGGGGGTATATAATGGGTGTAATAACTTGTTCGATGTAAATTTGACTGATCATATTCTGTGGTATGCGAATTAATGTGATGCGGCGGGTGAACATTATTCCACCCCGAAACATTACAGTACCCCCTTCATACGGAGCAACTTCACGAGAAAAATAAAATCGCTGTTGACGACTTGGTTCTCTCCCGACTCTTTGACGATTGTCATCAATAACAAGCCCAATAGCCCAATTTTTATTTCGTCTGCAAAAAAGACACAGCGCCACTGACGTAAAAGCCAACCCCTATGCTCTCGCGCCCACTGGAGACGGGCAGTACGATGTCTTGGAAGTAGAGTGGATACCCGTAATGGTTTTCTAGCAGGTAAATTTGCGTTGTGGAGTCGTCTTCGAATAGTAGGTGTCGATATAACACGCTGAAACGTACTTTGAAAGTGGACCCTGAGAGCTGAAGCTGGAGATGTGCGGTGTCTAAGGGCATATTACACCAAATCCCGATCCTTTCTTTCATTAGATACTCCACTACGTGGTCTGTTTTCCACTGTATCAAATTCTTCATATTTGTGTACTATTCGTACAACTGATGTTCTAGGAATGCCCAATGCGACCAGATTTGTAAAAACATTGGTATTTAAGTAAAGGTTCATGGCCTGCAATTTTTTAATGTCTTTTTTTGTTCCCTAAGTACATGTATTATTTTATCACATTAAGACTAAACCACTAGGTTTAATTGAATCATTTTATATATAGGGGGGGGAGAGACTTTTGGCGTGTGTAGTATGAAATTGTTTCTATGACTAATCATTTTCATTTATAGGAAGCAACATTAAGTTATGGTTTTCCTCAAGATAAATTTACTGCTAGTGTAGCAAGAGTAGCCTCAAAAGAAACTGAACCTGACTGCAAAATAAGACAAATCAGCAAATCTGGAGATGTCGTAATGTATCATGAAAATCGCGACGATGGTGTTCTAAAGAGTTTATGTTGGGCCGAACTTTTCATTATAACAGAAAATAATAACAGCAAAGAGAAGAACCTGACCAACGAATTTGCAATTGTTCTAGAATCCCCTGGAGACATTACCAAAGAAAATTTTTCAGAAGAGGCAACAGAAACTTATACCTTATTTGATAGTGAAACAAAAAAAAATAAGACTTTAAATTTTACCATTGTGAACAATACGAACGAATTTACTATCAAACAACACAAAACTTTACATTGTGGAGCGGGACCTATTCTAATCAAGACTTACATTGAATGGCCGAAAAGAAACAAACAAAAAATTGAAATAAGATTGGCACCTACGGCTCCTTCAAAATGGACAATTTTCACAGATAGTTCCTCTTTAGATTCTGATGCAAATACGATACCACCAAGTACTCAACCTTTTGATACCACTACTACCGAAAGTTACTCTTACACAAATTCCAAAGATGTTACTGTTACTGATGTTACTGTTACTGTTACTGATGATACTACTCGTAAAAGCATACTTGAAGCAGATACCGACCAAGAAACAGTTAATAGAAAATCAGCATTAAAACACAACAATGATTCTGACGACTTAAATTTGAGTTCTACATATGAGTATGAAAGTAATGAAGTGCCTCAAAACGAAGAAAAAAAGAAGGAAGTTAATAAAGCACCAATTCTGAAATCCTCTAGTATTAATGCTAGTACAGATAAAGATCGCTTAAGCGATTTAAAATTAGGACTGAAACGGGAATTGCTTATGCGTAATATGTACTTCAAAAAATTCAAAGATTCCGAAATAATCTTCAATCTAACGGAACCGAATATCGTTGATAATTTGGAATATGACGTTGCCTTGTACTTATTCGATTTGATATATCTCAACAAAACGGTTTCATTGTGGAAATTAAAGGGTCATCACAAATTTTTAATAAATATCGAAGTGAGTATCGAACATATTATTATTGAAAATCTTAATGGAACAGAGCAAGAAACACCACAATCAGTAACAGTATTGGAGGAGGAGAATGTTTATCGTTTCAAAAGCAATTAATTTAGCAATATTATAAAATTCTTATAAAATTATACAGGATATGGCATAAGTATATATACAAAAATTCAGAGGTAGCTTCCTTGGTTAATTTCTTTCATATAAGTTTTATTTAAAAGAAGGGAGTGACAAATTTTTAAAATTTTTCTCAAAAACAAGAAAATATATACAAATTAATTTTGGCAGGAACGTGATACTTATAAAACGATATTTTACTGGCACATTTTCCATTTTCCTGGTTTGATAATAAGGAGGTGAAATGTACCACCCTACGTTTAGTTTCCAAACTTTCTCATACTTTTAAATTACTTATTCGAAACGAAATTCTAAGGTAATTTTGTTTATTCTGAAGCTTTTTTGTCTTTTACGTAAATTTCATATGATTCTTAATTTTCGAGAAAAAAATATGTTTAGAACGATGCAAAAATACGATATCATCAGTTTTTACGTAATTTATTATTAATAGGCTGCTGCCACTAAAATTACTTTTCGATAAATGTCAAAAAATGTTTGTTAAGAAACAAATATTTTATTCCGATTAAAAAATGTATAAAAACGTTAGAAACTAAACGTGAACGAGGTGATTTATTTTCACCTTCTTCTAGCAAACCAGAAAAATGAGAAATATGTCAGTAAAACATACAGGATGTTTCAGGAGGAGGTGACTTACTTCAGTATGTTATTCCGCGTTCCGGCTGCTCCTAAAGACTTCAATAAGGTGTACATTTATTAAGTAAAAAAAAGTAGGGGAAACTGTTTTTCTATTCCAAAATGATATACACCTTGGCACAAAAAAGTTGAAGCGATTTAAAAGGATTGTAATGGTGATTTGTGGCGCCCTCTTGAAGATACAGTGCATAGAATTTGAATTTCCCGTCCCAAGAAACCTCCGCATACAATATTTCATGAATTTAAATCAAAGTAGTCGAGAGTTTAAGAAAAAGTAATTAATTTATTTAAATTTGACATCCTGTATATCCTAAACGAAGCGTTTCTAGACCTAAGTTCATAGTAATTTTTTTTGCTTAAAATTGAACGTACGTTGAACGTTGAACGTTGAACATACATCTTCTTCTGAAACACCCTGTATAAGTATTACGTTCTTGTTAGCATTCGTTTCATTATATTTAATCGTTTTTCAGAATAACCGAAACTAGATGTTACCCCCCTGTTTTAAGAGGTTGTAAGTTTTTAAGGAGGTTTCAATTAAAAAATATATATTTGAAATACCGTTCTTAAAATTGTCAAGAAAGACACCTCTAAATTTTGTGTTTACACTTATACAACATTCTGTATGTAATTTTATTGCAATCTATAACGAATAAAATAATGAAATCTAATTTTTAATTTAAATGTAATTGTTAAAATAAAACGTATATATGGCACTAGTGTTTGCTTCTAATTCGAAATTTCGATTTCATTATATGTAAAGCCTGTATTCTTAATGACGTAAAATGATAATAAAAATAACGCAGGAATTTAATTAAAGATGATAAAGAGATTAAGGTAAGTTGTGACAATTATATAGTGTTAGTGCACATCGGTAATATGTTTATTTTCTTTCTGGTTCAAGGCAAGATAGTGTCATTATTTGTAACTGTCTTACAGACACTACATTTATTGAGCAAGAACCAAGGCGATATAATGATGTAAGATGAGTGGGTAACAATACTGAATCGGATATAGCAAGCAGTATATTATATAAAAATAACGTTATTTAAGTAGAAACTTTGCAGGCTAAGAGCGATGGAAAGGCAGCGGTTTTAGTCAGCTTGGCAGAAAACAGTGCCCAATGATATAAACCTCGCGCCACTAGCTGTGAAAACCCTGTGTGTCATCCCCCATAAATTGTGCCGATTCGGGTGCCGAAGCGGCATAAACCGCTGTGTCTGTTATGGGCCTAATTTATAAAATATATTTTTTTCTAAGCCACACAAAAATAAGTGTATCGCAAATCTTATTGCAAATTATATGTGAAGTATTGTACTTTAAAGCTCTGTCAACCCAAATTTCTTGTTTTACGAATTTATTTAGAAAAAAAAAAAAATCACACCACGAATACTGCCTCGAAAAGCGATCGGATTTGCATTCACACCTTAAGACTAAAACTGGAAATTTCTTGGGTTTTGATTGACATCAGGGAGAGATGATGTTCAAATTTCTCTTTATAAAAATGAAACGTAAACAGAGTTAATGTTAATAGCGACCTTAATACAATTGACAATTTCTATAAAATTTAAATCCAATGTTAGTTAAAACAGGCTAAGTTTGGCACCTTTATATTGTTCGGTATAAGTCCCCCTATGGAGATGGAAAAAAAATCTGCGCCAACTAGATGCCCGAGTACTTTTACTTACTTTAACTGTAAATAAACTACGTGACAAAGAAAGGTAAACACCTATATATGTTCATTAGATTTTAATTATTTTTGGTACACAGGTTCAGGGCACCTACTTATTGAATGGTTCTCTAATAAGCTTGTCGATAAATTCTATCTCATTTCAACTTATCTGAACTTCATGAGTAAGAGCTGCTTAAGTCTTTGGGGGTATTGTAAATACAGCAGTCTGTGGTCCATCATGTCCTAGGTATGTTCAATAGGTGACATATTCGGCGATCTTTGTAGCCAGGGCAAACGGCAAAAATGACGATTTGGATGGTGTGATATGAAATGGCATATCGGCGTCTATGATAAGAATCGACTGAGATGGCTTAGATTCATAGATAAAGCTTACATCTTAACAAATGTCAACTACCATGCGGTCGTTTTGCAGCGTTTCTAAATGTAGAAACGACATAAATTAACATTCGTATTAGTAATAATACCTGATAGATAGGTAACAGTTAATCCAGTTAGCTCCAGTATTTTGCATTCATTTTACATTATTTCCTTATAAATTGGTAAAACTACATATTCGCTCATTACAGCCACTCACTACCGATAAAATACACTTCCCGTAGGTACAATTAGATAAAATACCTATTTATTATAAGAAAATCGGGTGAAAGGAATGGGTGGTACTAAAAATACGGTGACAGTCTTGACCCATAACCTATAAAAACAAACCGGCGAACTATATTGTGGGAAAATATCTGTACCCGACACATATTCCTTTATTTAATAACTATAAAACGTTTAAAATAAAAAGGCACTAAAAACTGAAAAAGAACACAAAATTACAACGTAAACACAGCAATTGAATTATGACATGACAGCGATACCGACTGAGCGACTGTTGCATGACTTGCTTGTTGGTTGCCTACTCTACATTGGTGGCGTTAAATAAAGTTTTAAAATAATATAAAAAAAAAATTTTTTTGGCTTCATAAACAAGTTTGGAATTTCTTTGAAGGGTGATTCCGTTAATTCTTATTTTTCCCTATCCCCTCTTAAAATATTAATACTAAGTCATAGTTAACCCTGTATAATGTAATTACTGTACTCTTAGATTAGGGTTGAAGAGGCCAGAAGTTAATTTTACAATTTTATATAAATTTCATATACGGGATGAGTCAAGTTTAAATAGTCAAACTCCAGGAATAGACTGCTTACAAAATTTTAAGCAAAAAATGTAAATATAAAATGTAACTTTTATCTCGATCTTCAACAGAGATACAAGGTGATAAAGTTCATGGAAAATAGTACAACAAGCTACAGCAAAAAGAACTATTTCGCAACATATTTTTAGGTTTTCTGTGCATTGACCTAGGCAGTTGTTGTTTTAAATTCTGCCATATTTTATCGGAATCATTTTATGTAGTAAAGAGAGTATTCCAAAAATCGCATGCCTTTTTACCATATTCAGTGACGTACAGAGTATTTTTCTCAAAGGATGTTGTAGACTCGTCATATCTACGCCACTGGTGTAATAGCAGGATAAAAAGTGTTGTGGTATTTTTTGCTTGAAATTTCGTAAGAAATCTATTCCTAAGTTTGACTTTAAACTTGACTCACCCTTATGTTCGATTCATGTAAATTTATAAAAATTTTATGAAAAAAAAATTTTTAGTAAACAACATACATAAACTAATCAATCATTCTCCATTGTTTACGATAACTTCCCAACGATCTGATTCCATGCCTGAAAAAATCCAGTGGTTTTGAAATGAAAAACTCACAAAACCAATTTTTAAACGTGATGTGGTCATGTTAATGATGATTTCTCGAATGTTGTTCGATAAAGAATGGAAGAGATGGAAATCTAATGAAGCAAAATCAGGAGAATAAAGAGCATATGGATTAATTCATTTTCTGAATAGCTTTTGTAACATTGGCAGTATGAGAGCGGACGTTATCGAATTGAAAAATTACTTCCTATATCTTCCCGGACTATTTTCTTTAAAATGGTCTCAAGAAGACATGGTTATTGGCAATAAATCTCAGAACTAATGCTTACATTTCTCATAACCAATTGAGTTAGCAAATTATCTTTTGGATGTAGTTCAGTGTAGGAGAAATTTGGGACTAAATTCTAATATTAATAGAATATGTTACAACTATAACAATTATCGTTCACATAATATTTTTAATGTTTCTTTAACTTGCTTTAAAAGAAATCTCAAAATAAAAGTTCGTGGTTTAAACTTTATAATGGTCTGTTGTTTTCTATGTAAATACTTATCTACTTCTTTGGTTTATACGTATTGATAAGTTCTTAACCGTACTCTTATAATTCATATTACCTTCATATGACGTACCTTACAACTGTTCTTTGTTTTAGCTTAATTCTTACTTGACTACTGTTTTCATTGTACCTATTGTAAATACATACTGTATTTGTGGATGCTTTGTTGGGTCTTGACCTGTTTACATCCAAATTTCGTAAATAAATAAATAAATTTGGTGACTTGTTTTAAACTGCTCACGTACTTGTAATGACATCTACTTTCAACTTTTGGCATAAGCTCTTAATTGTTCCATTCACCAATAGAGATCTAACGAAAAGTTCATCGAAAATTGTTTAGAGAGAGTGTCATTATTATTGCAATAACTTGTACGCCTGTATCTCGATGAAGTCGAGGGAAGTGTAAATATGCTACCAGCAGTACAATCATAATCCCAAAGTTACAATAAATCTGTAAATTTTGCATACCGCATATACGCTATACATTTTTCGTAATAGTAATAGTTTTCGTGTCCAGTCGTGCTTCAGTCCAGACTTTGGTTTGGGATACCTGCATGAAATTATTCTTATCGAAGAAGTGGCTTTCTAGTCTATTTCTGTATATTCGAGCATTATTTAGTATCCTGACCTTTTTATTTGATAAAATGCTGTGCCGTTTTGTTTATACATTTTTTAATGCAAATTCAAACAGGTACCTCTGTTTTATGTATTGCCTTTTAATGAAAGTTCACTTCGGTAAGTGTGAAACTTGTACTTAACCAAAATATTTTGCATGACTAATGCTATTATTAAAATCAGTTATAAGAAAATTCAGCATGCTCCTTTATTTTCTTCGATTTTATTGGTTTCGTGCACATGCGTATTAGAGGATAATAGTCTATGAAGGAACACAAACATTTAGCTGTGATGTGGCAACGCAGGTGTGACGATGTTCGTTTTACCGCTCGACACTTTGTGATGTAGTGACTAGGAAATTGTTATCAACACTGTATATAGAGAAATGTAAAAAAAATGGAAACGATACAGTTGTATTTTGGGGTCGATATTGCATCAATAGACACCTAGTTCTATAAGCGGTTTTATAGGTAACAATAAAATAAAAATTGACTGCGTTTATATTATTCTTAGAACAATCATAAATCCTAATCTTTTTACAGCGGCAACTTCAATAGAGCGCTATGAGATTATCATAAAAACAAGTTGGGTTAAGCAGTCTTTTAATTTTGCAGCTGTGAAATGGCAAAATAAGTAGTCTAATGTGCGATGCGTATTTCGGAAATTCTTATTTTGCTGCTGACGGTACGTATCCTTTTACTTTAATTTTATCAATAGAGCCGGATTAATATTTTGATTTTATTACCGATAACTGTGTAAACATTTCAGCTAAAATCTCAGTCAGGGCGTAAATAATTACTAAGTTATTAGTAACTATTTGTATCCTGATAAAGAAATATTCTATTATAAATGGATAGGTGGATGTACAGATATACAGGGTGTTTCAAAACAAAGGCGAAAAATTTCAGGGGGTGATTCCTTGTTAAAAATAAAAGGTAGTTTGTTATATAAACGTTGGGTCACAAGTCAACCATTAGGGAGATATCGCGTTGCAAAGATGGCGGAAAAAAAAGTGTTTTTATTGTTTTTCTCGGAAACTAAAAGCGTGGGAATGGTAAAATTTTGTGGAAGTGTTACCATCATCAAATGACACTTGAGACATATTTTTTCACTTTTTCAAAATAGTTGGAAAGAGTTGAAATAAACTACCCCTTTCAGTTTATTTAACTATACTTTCGAAAAACTTCCTTAACGACGTTGGAAAATAAATTAGGTTAAGCCGATTCATTTAGAAACTTTTTTCTCTCTTATATTTTTTTGATAAAATCCATTATTAGGAAAAACTTTAGTTGGCTGCTGTCAATTTCCGGATGTTTCTATTGTTGCTTTGACAGATAGCAAATGGTTTGTACTATTTTAACATTTTGAGAGTGGTTTACGGGATAATTTGCCTTCCGTTGTGTGATGTGTTTGATTGCAGAGTACGTTGGGATGCAATACTAAGTTAATACAACAAAAATGGTTATTTTCACAAATGCAGAAATGACAGACATGTTCTTTATGTACGACCGAGCAAATGGAATTTCCTTACATGCTTGTCGCCTTTATGCAGAAGCGTATCCTAATCGTAGAATTCCTCATCACAGTATATTTGCTAAGCTTCATCGAAGGCTCTGTGAATCCGGAAAATTAAAAAAAAAAGTTTTGATACAGGCCGACACCGGGAAGTTCGAACAGCCGAAGTTGCAGTCCTAAATATTATTGCTGCGCATCCTGAAACCAGTACAAGGAAAATTGCACAGGAATTAAATACTAATCTACTGTATGGAGAATTTTAAAAGAACAACAGTTATACCCTTACAACGTATAGAGGGTTCAAGCTCTTTTACCCCGAGATTTCAAGCTAAGAATGGTTTTTTGTCAATGGCTGTACCGAATGAATACTGAGAACCCTGGGATTTGTTCAAAATGTTAAATTAGTACAAACCATTTGCTATCTGTCAAAATAACAATGGAAACATCCGGAAATTGACAGCAGCCAACTAGAGTTTTTCCTAATGATGGTGTAGTAAAACTGCCTCTTCCCGACGTGCAATACTTTGCATTATATTTTTTAACATCGAAACAGTTAATTTTATCAAAAAAGTATAAGGGATAAAAAAGTTTCTAAATGAATCGGTTTAACCTAATTTATTGTTTCCTATGTCGTTAAGGAAGTTTTTTGAGAGTATAGTTAAAAAAACTGAAAGGGGTAGTTTATTTCAACCCTTTCCAACTATTTTCAAAAAGTGAAAAAATATGTCACAATTATCTTTTGATGATGGTAACACTCCCACAAAGTTTTACCATTCCCACGCTTTTCGCTTCTGAGAAAAACAATAAAAACACTCTAATTTCCGACATCTTTGCAACGCGATATCTCCCTAATGGTTGAATTGTGACCCAACATTTATATAACAAACTACCTTTTATTTTCAACAAGGAATCACCCCTTGACATTTTTCGCCTTTGTTTTGAAACACCCTGTATAAAGATTATTTATTTGTAATTTAAAAAAATATATGCATGCTTTTGATTTTTCTTATCAGACAGAGATTTTCAGAACAAATATGTAATGTTTTATAAAAAAAAAATGTTTATGAGTAAGTATATATATTTTTATAACTAGGTGACGAGATAAATCAATCGGCTTCAATAAAAATTCCAGTATTTTCGATGGGTGAATTGGAATATTTATTTAGTAGAAAGTTATTATCTATATTGAGTGTCCAAAAACTAGTGATCAAAAATGATGGGCATACAAGGGGTCAAAATAATGTCAGTTTTTCATATACATACATAGCCGATTTTTGGCTTATCCGGGGGAACGCATAAATCATAAAAAAATCAATTGATTATTGTTAATTAACATTAGAGCATTTTTTTCATTTTACACGAATTTTATAACAATAATTACTGATTATCCATTTAAAGCTATTTAAGGGTAGTTTATATAGGTTTAGGGGTAGTAGCGACATTTCCCCAGCTATCTGACGTATTTATGGGCCATTTCTAATGTTAATTAACAATAATCAATTGATTTTTTTATGATTTATGCGTTCCCCCGGAAAAGCCAAAAATCGGCTATTTTTAACATTGTCCTTTCCCGAAGTATTCCGAAGTATAATTTTGCACTTACAAATTTTTTAACACATTTTTATTATAATTTTTAAATTTACTAAATTATTTTAATGTTTCATAAAGACACACAAAATATAATATCAGAGTCAGGAAAAACTAAAATACTTTGTAAGCATTACATGTATAAATTATGTTATTTTGAAATGAAAATGGTGCGAATTATTTTTTATTGCAAGAATATGTTAAAGTCGCCATATTTGTCGTAGTAAAATGCTCAAATTAGAACAGAAGTCTCGAAAAATAAAACAAAAAAAATTTCGAAAATAATATTCTTGATATTTTGTTTATTCATTGCTACTGTTTAAATTTTCGTGAAATAAAATAATATATTTTACAAAGCGCTTGTAAAAGTTATTTTACAGTCCAAAAGTTTTTGTCTCAAGTATGCACAGTGAAGGCAAAATCACGATCAGCTGTTTTCAAGTTCAAGAAATTTTTCTAACTGGACACAAAATTTCCCAAGGCAGATTTGTTGTTGATATTTTCTGTGTTCAGAAGCTCTCGAGGTAAAAAAAATATATTAAAAAAATAAAATGCATTAACAAAATTACACATATGATCCTAGATGACTTTCGCAAACGTTGTTTGCATTACGGCAATTTCAAGAGCGAATAAAAATTATAAAACGATTCAACAAGAAAATTGAGTCAAGAAATTTGAACAAAAAAAATCACTCAAGAAAAACTTCTGGACTGTAATTGAGGTTTAGGACACACATTTTGCTTTTTCTTTAGTTTTATTGTGTTTTTGCCACACTTCTGAAAAAATAAAGATTAATTAAATAAGCCCTTTCGCCAAACGGATCAGTCGAGGGTTATTTTTGAAACTAAGTTTGCCTAACCAAAAAATCTCACACTGAAAAAACCAGATAAGTAAAAAATAACAAAAATCACATCACTATCGCGCACTTCCGTATTTTTGACGTTTCGAAAAACTCTCTGTTTACGTTCTAAAAATAGTAGTAAAAGTATTAAACGTATGTCAAGTTTGAAAATTTAAAATTTGTTTATCTGCTTCCATAGAGATGTTAAATGATTTTTATTTTATTGTATACTTTCTTCTTCTTGATCCAACTGTAGCCAACAATGATCGATGTTTACTGAACAGTTTGACACACACTTATCTCCTTTCAGCAAAATAATCGCGGTCTCTTTTAATTTTCTTTTTGTTGCGTTACCCAAGCGTGTTCGCAGATTTTGGATTTTTCAAATTTGCAGCTGGCATGTGATGACATTCCTGTAATTTGCTAATCTCTCGGCATGTCAGATTTAGGTGTATTAGTATTATATTAATACCCTGATTATATGTATTAGTCATTTGTTTATATCTTAAAAATAAGAACGTGTTATTTATAAATAGGTATAAATATTTATTTAATAGTTTGTTAGCGTGTGAATTACGGTAATGCAATGTTGTTATGTAGCTTTACATAAATATAAACAAAAAATACAGTTACCTTGAACTTCCTGAAAAATATTCACATTATTGGACCCTGCAAAAGCTTCTGCTCCAGGGCCCTCTCTGTTCGAATGATAGTAGTAATTCATAGTAATACAACGTTTACTATTTAAATTGGAATTAGATATACTTCATTATACAAGCACAGTCAAAATTAAATTTTAGAATTTATACAAATTTGACAGTGTTACTAAATTTGATATTTTGCATCCGCAGTTCGATTGTCCTTTCAATTTGTGTTTTGATCATAGTAATACAACGTTTACTATTTAAATTGGAATTAGATATACTTCATTATACAAGCACAGTCAAAATTAAATTTTAGAATTTATACAAATTTGACAGTGTTACTAAATTTGATATTTTGCATCCGCAGTTCGATTGTCCTTTCAATTTGTGTTTTGATCGGTCAGTGGTCGCGCGGTTTAAGGCGTCAGTACTTGAATTGAGGTGACTAGATCGGTGTGGGTTCGCGTCCCGCTGCCGGTAGACCGCATATAAGCTATATTCGTAGAGAGGACTGGCACCCTCTCTGCGGGTATGGTAGGGTGGAAGAATGTTAGCTTGGATCAATGTGAGACATTGATATCGGTTGATATTTGACTACCCCCCTAATTAATGAGGTTTTCCAGGTTTCCCTCATTCCTGCACTGAATAGTGGTTAGGACAGACCAACGTAAGTCGTTCCTGGGCACAAATGTGGCCTGCTTAATAATAATATGCCGACCCCTATCCCGCACAAGTCTCCGACTTCTGGGCTAATCCCTGTGATTAGAATGAGGGGTAGACATATTATTATTATTATCTAGAAAATGTACACTAAAACTATGATATTCGAACTCTTTCGAAAACACCCTCCTTGGTTTGGATTTTTTGACACTTTTGATTAATCCGTAGCTGCAGCTCTTCCAGCCTATTTACAGGAGTACCATACACTAATGTTTACAAATATTCCCAAACAAAGAAGTCTAGAGGGTTCAGATCAGGCGATCTAGGAGGCCATAAAA
Organism: Monochamus alternatus; assembly: GCA_037114965.1. Lineage (NCBI taxonomy): Eukaryota > Metazoa > Arthropoda > Insecta > Coleoptera > Cerambycidae > Monochamus > Monochamus alternatus. The sequence continues at coordinate 77,713,952 of CM073429.1, forward strand.
CAGGTTCGGCCCTTCCTACCCATTCCTTTGAATCAGAGGCAATAAATGTGGTTCCAGCATGAAGGTGCTCCAGCTCATTTTTCCATGGCCGTTAGAGAGCAGTTACACCAAACTTTTCCACATAGATGGGTAGGAAGGGTCAGACCTGTTTTATGACCTCCAAGATCGCCTGATCTGAACCATCTAGATTTATTTGTTTGGGGATATTTGAAGACATTAGTGTATGGTACTCCTGTAAATAGCCTGGAAGAGCTGCAGCTACGGATTAATCAAAAGTGTCAAGAAATCCAAACCAAGGAAGAATTCGAATATCGTTGTGACGAAGATGTCGTGCCTACTTGGAAATGGACGGAGGGCACTTTGAACATCTTCTGTAACTTTGTTTTTTGTTTGTTAAAGCTTCCTTTGTCGGTTTATTCCTAATAAAATAAAATGTTTGAAAAACGAATAGTGGTCCATATCTCCGCAACCGTTACTTTGCGGACCCATGTTTATTAAGACTTTTCTGCTTATTTTGGTTCATACTATTACCTCCTGAAATATTTTACACTCTTTTTTTAACACCCTGTATGTATGAGGTTGCAGAATAAACTTTAAAAAAAAAATCTAGCAAAATTGTGATATTTTTTGCACGTAACGTCAACTTGTAAACATAACATAAGTGATACCAGAAAAAAAAATCAATGTTGAGTGCTTCTGTGAAAAATTTTTAAAAATCATTATAAAGTGAAACTAATGTTAAACTGTTAAAATTACATAATCACTGTTAAAATTAAATATATCTATAATTTTGATTAATCCGATCAACCAATGATGGTTGCTGACAACAGTGGCGTAGCCAAGAGGGAGGATTTTGGGGATGAAACCCCCCCCCCATGGGTTGGGTTGGTTGGGTCATATAGGTAATATCCCACTACAAACGTGCAATCAATCTATTCGCCAAGATTTGGCAACGCGGTCAGTGAACTAGATATCCTACGGCAACCCTACTTTAGGGTTTAGGGTTGAAATACTTAACTTTGTTCACTCAACCCTTCACCCCCATGTCAAATTTCTGGCTATGCTACTGGCTGACAAAATTTACTTATTTTTAATTACAAAACAAAACAAAACAAGTAAATGTTAACGTTTTCAAAGTAAAAACCTTAGGTATCCTTTAATTAAAAATGTTACAGATGAAACTAAGACTTACTTTCAATTTTTTCTCTGTGTATATTTTTTATATTATACTATTTCTCTAAAATGTTTTAGGCCTTAGAATTACAAGGTTTTTTTTAATGGGTCTTTAAATATTGCAATTTTTCTAAATTTGAGTATTTCCAATCTGAAATCTTTCAGAAGGACCACACTTTAAAAATCCAAAATTTACTTGTTTTCAATTTTCTGAGTATAGTACAAACTTAGGTAAAAAAAATAAATAAATTTTTACAGTAACCTTTTCAAATTAAATGATATCGATTGACACGTTGTAGACTGTTGATTAAAATAAAAATAACACAATTAAAACTATATGAGAAAGATGATTTATATTACAACGGCTATATAAATAGTAGGTAAATATTGAATGTCGTGTATGCAACAAACTAATAAGAATTGCGTAATACGAAAGTGCCAACGTAGTGTGTTGTAATTTCCGAAATATAATACAAATTGGTAATGTTATAGATTATATTTTTTGGTAAGTAAATTTGTTTTACCGTATATTAACCAAATTTACCATCATAATTAAAATAATTATTCTCTTAAACCTGAAACATCATTGCTAAAATTAATACAAATTAATAATTCAGTTACCAATTAAATTTAAATTTGTGTCAACAAAGAAAAGCTTTAAACATTATAGGTACTCGGATACGATAGACTATTTCACTACAATATAAGCACAATAAACAAATAAACACAAAAATATAGGTATACAAAGTTGTTTTGGTTGTTATCACTTACGATGAAAATTAATAGTGGAAAGCTAGAAAGGTGATCTACAAGACCAGTTGCCTATGAAGTAATTGTTTTTAATGTAGGTACTTGTAAGAGTAAAACGCTAATAATTGGAAAATTCTTTTACTAATTTTTTATCTTTTTATGCATGCACCTAAAGATAAACTTTACCATTATTATGCGGATTAGTTAATTATATGACTCTAATAGCCTATGTTAAGGAAATACATATAACAGAGTGTAGTCAGTAAACATAGAAATAGCAACAATAAAATCTCCTTTAATAAAAATTGCTTTTAAATTTACAGGTTTGGTACCAGCCAGCTAAGGTAGAGTCATCTACAACAACAGTATACAAAAGCTGTGAAGCTGAACTTAGCAACCACACATATAGTTGTGCTTCCAATGGAAAATTTAGTGAACCACTTGACACAACGTGCACCAAGTATTATTTGTGTGTCCAATATTCTTCTACATTTATAGTGATAAGCCTAGTTTGTCCAGAAGGAACATATTTTGATTCAAGCACCCAGGAATGTGCGAGTGATTATCCTTGCCCATATAATTATACTTCTCCAGCGGCTACAGTAAGTACAGTTTTTACTGTTAGTGTTACATCGCTTCCTACAGAAAGTGCTACTGATATAAGTGTATCAACTGAACTGGTAACAGAATCGACAAGTTTAAATGAAGTAACAAGTACTACTGATTTACCTTCTATATTACCAACAGACGTTATATCTACCACAGAAAGTACCACGGAATCTTGCGTTATCAATTATGACCCGGATTATTTTGTCTGCAGTACGACGGGAAGGTATCCGAATTTAAACGACCCCTCCTGCCAAACTTACTTCCTCTGCAATCTACTTAGAAATGGATCATATTTACAAACAAGTTACAGTTGTCCAGAATTATCCTATTTTAATCCACAACTTCAAGTATGCGATGTAAGTTACACGTGCCCTTGTCAAGGAATAACTATAACATCTGCAAGTTCTAGTTCCTCTACTTACACAAGTGACTTTACTGAAATTACTACTGAACCTGCAAGTTCTTCTACTGCATCCACAACTATTAAAACGACATCTGAATCTATTACCGATTCAACTGATTCCTCTAGTACAGTACAAACAGATGTGACCACACCTACCACAGAAGATACCACTCAGCCTTGTATTATCAATTACGACCCGGACTATTTTGTTTGCAGTACGACGGGAAGGTATCCGAATTTAAACGACCCCTCCTGTCAAACTTACTTCCTCTGCAATCTACTTAGAAATGGATCATATTTACAAACGAGTTACAGTTGTCCAGAATTATCCTATTTTAATCCACAACTTCAAGTGTGTGATGTAAGTTACACGTGCCCTTGTCAAGGAATAACTATAACATCTGCAAGTTCTAGTTCCTCTACTAATACAAGTGACTTTACTGAAATTACTACTGAACCTGCAAGTTCTTCTATTACAACCACAACTATTGAAACGACATCTGAATCTATTACCAATTCAACTGATTCCTCTAGGACAGTACAAACAGATGTGACCACACCTACCACAGAAGATACCACTGAGCCTTGTATTATCAATTTCGACCCGGACTATTTTGTTTGCAGTACGACAGGAAGGTATCCGAATTTAAACGACCCCTCCTGCCAAAATTACTTCCTCTGTAATCTACTTAGAAATGGATCATATTTACAAACAAGTTACAGTTGTCCAAAATTGTCTTATTTTAATCCACAACTTCAAGTATGCGATGAAAGTTACACGTGCCCTTGTCAAGGAATAACTATAACATCTGCAAGTTCTAGTTCCTCTACTGACACAAGTGACTTTACTGAAATTACTACTGAACCTGCAAGTTCTTCTACTGCATCCACAACTATTAAAACGACATCTGAATCTATTACCAATTCAACTGATTCCTCTAGTACAGTACAAACAGATGTGACCACACCTACCACAGAAGGTACCACTCAGCCTTGTATTATCAATTACGACCCGGACTATTTTGTTTGCAGTACGACGGGAAGGTATCCGAATTTAAACGACCCCTCCTGTCAAACTTACTTCCTCTGCAATCTACTTAGAAATGGATCATATTTACAAACGAGTTACAGTTGTCCAGAATTATCCTATTTTAATCCACAACTTCAAGTGTGTGATGTAAGTTACACGTGCCCTTGTCAAGGAATAACTATAACATCTGCAAGTTCTAGTTCCTCTACTAATACAAGTGACTTTACTGAAATTACTACTGAACCTGCAAGTTCTTCTATTACAACCACAACTATTGAAACGACATCTGAATCTATTACCAATTCAACTGATTCCTCCAGTACAGTACAAACAGATGTGACCACACCTACCACAGAAGGTACCACTGAGCCTTGTATTATCAATTTCGACCCGGACTATTTTGTTTGCAGTACGACAGGAAGGTATCCGAATTTAAACGACCCCTCCTGCCAAACTTACTTCCTCTGTAATCTACTTAGAAATGGATCATATTTACAAACAAGTTACAGTTGTCCAAAATTGTCTTATTTTAATCCACAACTTCAAGTATGCGATGAAAGTTACACGTGCCCTTGTCAAGGAATAACTATAACATCTGCAAGTTCTAGTTCCAATACTGACACAAGTGACATTACCGAAATTACTACTGAACCTGCAAGTTCTTCTATTGCAACCACAACTATTGAAACGACATCTGAATCTATTACCAATTCAACTGATTCCTCTAATACAGTACAAACAGATGTGACCACACCTACCACAGAAGATACTACTGAGCCTTGTATTATTAATTACGACCAGGACTATTTTATTTGCAGTACAACAGGAAGGTATCCGAATTTAAACGATCCCTCCTGCCAAACTTACTTCCTCTGTAATCTACTTAGAAATGGATCATATTTACAAACAAGTTACAGTTGTCCAGAGTTATCCTATTTTAATCCACAACTTCAAGTATGCGATGTAAGTTACACATGCCCTTGTCAAGGAATAACTATAACATCTATAGAAACTTCAAGTTCTTCTACTGCAACCACAATTATTGAAACAACAACTGAATCTACAATCAATTCAACATCTAGTATAACATTTACTCAAAGTTCAAGCCTTTCTACTGCAACCACAGTTATTGGAATGACATCTGAATTTACAACCAATTCAACGGATTCCTCTAGTACAGTACAAACAGATGTGACCACACCTACCACAGAAGATACCACTGAGCCTTGTATTATTAATTACGACCCGGACTATTTTATTTGCAGTACAACAGGAAGGTATCCGGATTTAAACGATGCCTCCTGCCAAACTTACTTCCTCTGTAATCTACTTAGAAATGGATCATATTTACAAACAAGTTACAGTTGTCCAGAGTTATCCTATTTTAATCCACAACTTCAAGTATGCGATGAAAGTTACACGTGCCCTTGTCAAGGAATAACTATAACATCTGCAAGTTCTAGTTCCAATACTGACACAAGTGACATTACTGAAATTACTACTGAACCTGCAAGTTCTTCTATTGCAACCACAACTATTGAAACGACATCTGAATCTATTACCAATTCAACTGATTCCTCTAATACAGTACAAACAGATGTGACCACACCTACCACAGAAGATACCACTGAGCCTTGTATTATTAATTACGACCCGGACTATTTTATTTGCAGTACAACAGGAAGGTATCCGAATTTAAACGACCCCTCCTGCCAAACTTACTTCCTCTGCAATCTACTTAGAAATGAATCATATTTACAAACAAGTTACAGTTGTCCAGAATTATCCTATTTTAATCCACAACTTCAAGTGTGTGATGTAAGTTACACGTGCCCTTGTCAAGGAATAACTATAACATCTGCAAGTTCTAGTTCCTCTACTAATACAAGTGACTTTACTGAAATTACTACTGAACCTGCAAGTTCTTCTATTACAACCACAACTATTGAAACGACATCTGAATCTATTACCAATTCAACTGATTCCTCCAGTACAGTACAAACAGATGTGACCACACCTACCACAGAAGGTACCACTGAGCCTTGTATTATCAATTTCGACCCGGACTATTTTGTTTGCAGTACGACAGGAAGGTATCCGAATTTAAACGACCCCTCCTGCCAAACTTACTTCCTCTGTAATCTACTTAGAAATGGATCATATTTACAAACAAGTTACAGTTGTCCAAAATTGTCTTATTTTAATCCTAAACTTCAAGTATGCGATGAAAGTTACACGTGCCCTTGTCAAGGAATAACTATAACATCTGCAAGTTCTAGTTCCAATACTGACACAAGTGACATTAGAGAAATTACTACTGAACCTGCAAGTTCTTCTATTGCAACCACAACTATTGAAACGACATCTGAATCTATTACCAATTCAACTGATTCCTCTAATACAGTACAAACAGATGTGACCACACCTACCACAGAAGATACTACTGAGCCTTGTATTATTAATTACGACCAGGACTATTTTATTTGCAGTACAACAGGAAGGTATCCGAATTTAAACGACCCCTCCTGCCAAACTTACTTCCTCTGCAATCTACTTAGAAATGGATCATATTTACAAACAAGTTACAGTTGTCCAGAATTATCCTATTTTAATCCACAACTTCAAGTGTGTGATGTAAGTTACACGTGCCCTTGTCAAGGAATAACTATAACATCTGCAAGTTCTAGTTCCTCTACTGACACAAGTGACATTACTGAAATTACTACTGAACATGCAAGTTCTTCTACTGCAACCACAACTATTGAAACGACATCTGAATTTATTACCCATTCAACTGATTCCTCTAGTACAGTACAAACAGATGTGACCACACCTACCACAGAAGATACCACTGAGCCTTGTATTATCAATTACGACCCGGACTATTTTGTTTGCAATACGACCGGAAGGTACCCGAATTTAAACGACCCCTCCTGCCAAACTTACTTCCTCTGTAATCTACTTAGAAATGGATCATATTTACAAACAAGTTACAGTTGTCCAGAGTTATCCTATTTTAATCCACAACTTCAAGTATGCGATGTAAGCTACACATGCCCTTGTCAAGGAATAACTATAACATCTATAGAAACTTCAAGTTCTTCTACTGCAACCACAATTATTGAAACAACAACTGAATCTACAATCAATTCAACATCTAGTATAACATTTACTCAAAGTTCAAGCCCTTCTACTGCAACCACAGTTATTGGAATGACATCTGAATTTACAACCAATTCAACGGATTCCTCTAGTACAGTACAAACAGTTGTGACCACACCTACCGCAGAAGATACCACTGAGCCTTGTATTATCAATTACGACCCAGACTATTTTGTTTGTAGTACGACAGGAAGGTATCCGAATTTAAACGGCCCCTCCTGCCAAACTTACTTCCTCTGCAATCTACTTAGAAATGGATCATATTTACAAACAAGTTACAGTTGTCCAGAATTATCCTATTTTAATCCACAACTTCAAGTGTGTGATGTAAGTTACACGTGCCCTTGTCAAGGAATAACTATAACATCTGCAAGTTCTAGTTCCTCTACTGACACAAGTGACTCTACTGAAATTACTACTGAACCTACAAGTTCTTCTACTGCAACCACAACTATTGAAACGACTTCTGAATCTATTACCAATTCAACTGATTCCTCTAGTACAGTACAAACAGATGTGACCACACCTACCGCAGAAGATACCACTGAGCCTTGTATTATCAATTACGACCCAGACTATTTTGTTTGTAGTACGACAGGAAGGTATCCGAATTTAAACGACCCCTCCTGCCAAACTTACTTCCTCTGCAATCTACTTAGAAATGGATCATATTTACAAACAAGTTACAGTTGTCCAGAATTATCCTATTTTAATCCACAACTTCAAGTGTGTGATGTAAGTTACACGTGCCCTTGTCAAGGAATAACTATAACATCTGCAAGTTCTAGTTCCTCTACTGACACAAGTGACTCTACTGAAATTACTACTGAACCTACAAGTTCTTCTACTGCAACCACAACTATTGAAACGACTTCTGAATCTATTACCAATTCAACTGATTCCTCTAGTACAGCACAAACAGATGTGACCACACCTACCGCAGAAGATACCACTGAGCCTTGTATTATCAATTACGACCCAGACTATTTTGTTTGTAGTACGACAGGAAGGTATCCGAATTTAAACGACCCCTCCTGCCAAACTTACTTCCTCTGCAATCTACTTAGAAATGGATCATATTTACAAACAAGTTACAGTTGTCCAGAATTATCCTATTTTAATCCACAACTTCAAGTGTGTGATGTAAGTTACACGTGCCCTTGTCAAGGAATAACTATAATATCTGCAAGTTCTAGTTCCTCTACTAACACAAGTGACATTACTGAAATTACTACTGAACCTGCAAGTTCTTCTATTGCAACCACAACTATTGAAACGACATCTGAATCTATTACCAATTCAACTGATTCCTCTAGTACAACACAAGCAGATGTCACAACACCTACCACAGAAGATACCATTGAGCCTTGTATTATCAATTTCGACCCCGATTATTTTGTTTGCAGTACGACCGGAAGGTATCCGAATTTAAACGACCCCTCCTGCCAAACTTACTTCCTCTGTAATCTACTTAGAAATGGATCATATTTACAAACAAGTTACAGTTGTCCAGAATTATCCTATTTTAATCCACAACTACAAGTGTGTGATGTAAGTTACACGTGCCCTTGTCAAGGAATAACTATAACATCTGCAAGTTCTAGTTTCTCTACTGACACAAGTGACATTACTGAAATTACTACTGAACCTGCAAATTCTTCTACTGCAACCACAACTATTGAAACGACATCTGAATCTATTACCAATTCAACTGATTCCTCTAGTACAGTACAAACAGATGTGACCACACCTACCACAGAAGATACCACTGAGCCTTGTATTATCAATTACGACCCGGACTATTTTGTTTGCAGTACGACCGGAAGGTACCCGAATTTAAACGACCCCTCCTGCCAAACTTACTTCCTCTGTAATCTACTTAGAAATGGATCATATTTACAAACAAGTTACAGTTGTCCAGAGTTATCCTATTTTAATCCACAACTTCAAGTATGCGATGTAAGTTACACATGCCCTTGTCAAGGAATAACTATAACATCTATAGAAACTTCAAATTCTTCTACTGCAACCACAATTATTGAAACAACAACTGAATCTACAATCAATTCAACATCTAGTATAACATTTACTCAAAGTTCAAGCCCTTCTACTGCAACCACAGTTATTGAACTGACATCTGAATTTACAATCAATTCAACGGATTCCTCTAGTACAGTACAAACAGATGTGACCACACCTACCGCAGAAGATACCACTGAGCCTTGTATTATCAATTACGACCCAGACTATTTTGTTTGCAGTACGACAGGAAGGTATCCGAATTTAAACGACCCCTCCTGCCAAACTTACTTCCTCTGCAATCTACTTAGAAATGGATCATATTTACAAACAAGTTACAGTTGTCCAGAATTATCCTATTTTAATCCACAACTTCAGGTTTGTGATGTAAGTTATACGTGTCCTTGTCAAGGAACAACGAAACAACCAGTTACAACAATACAAACTACAATTATATCTACGGAGATTACAAATGAAATTACAAGTACTACTACAAGTAAATCAACAGGAACTTCAACCGATTCCTCATCTTCAACATTACCAATCGATGATACAATATCGACTAGCACAGGAAGTACCACTGAGCCTTGTGTTATCAACTACGACCCAGATTATTTCACTTGCAGTACGACAGGCAGATTTCCAAATTTAAATGATTCCACGTGCCAAACTTACTTCCTTTGTAACCAACTTAGAAACGGATCTTATTTACAAACAAAATACGACTGCCCAGAATATTCATATTTTAACCCTCCACTTCAAGTTTGTGATATAAGTTATGCTTGCCCTTGTACGTAGGTGAGAGATCAAGTTGTTAAAGCAGACTCTTTATTTCATTAATTTATCTTCTGTTTTCTCTGCAGGCTGGTTAATTACTACACCCAATTCGATAACTATAAATTTCTTGAAAATTTAGTGACATGGGAGAGACCGTCCCTAATGTTATCGTACTGTTATCACCCATTTTTGGCTTCTACCGATATATTCAAAGTAGAAACGATTTTCATTTGAAAACATTGTTTTAACCGTGACAGTTGCTGAAACGATATTATCTTGGGCATATGGATTGAACATTGTACACATTCAAGGGTTTTATTTTTGCAAAATTAATTTTTAAATTGGTGGACACAAAATACGACATGTAAAATCATTTTTCAAAGAAATAATTAATATTTTAATGTTACGTATATGTACACAAGATCATTAAAGACAGTCTCTCTCAGATTTCTTATTATAGACAATTATAAATTTGTATATAAAAAATGAGTAATTTATTTTTGTAAAATCATTTCTTTAAAATTTATTTAATACCTCTCAAAAAAATACATTTTTATTAAAAATCAAGAAAATTGTTTTTATTTTGAAACTGATGAGTGAGAGGGTATGAACATGAAAGATAGACGCCCCTTAGAATAAGAAAGTTAGATACTTATATTTCATTAAGGTGATATGGGATAGTTATTAATAGTTAATAATATATACAACAGGGTAGTAATGTTTTCATTCTGGGAATAAAGGTATTATAATAAAAGTACTCTAGTTTTCCTTATAAATGAAATATTTTATTTCTCTAAAATGTAAATAGGGCATAATTTATTTTATTGAGTCTTTTTACGTATGGTAAGTTGTTATAAGTTTCAGTCTAGATAAGTTGTTCCTGCGACTATTTAGTAAAATTACCGGCTGTACTGTAAAAAAGTCCAAATATGTTGTTAGTTTGTGATCGTATTCTAAGATAGAAAATATTACACATAACGAAGTTTTTAAGTAAAATTATCTAGTATGATGCACTGGGTCGCTAATGTAGCTGTTATGTAAGGAACATTTTTGATTTCGTCTCGAATCTATCTGTCATTCACATCAATAATTTGTATAAAATTGCATTGGCTTAAAGATAAAATCGAACGATGTCTGTACGCACCTGGGGTTAGCTAGTTCCCCTTTGGGGTCCAGTCGGTTTGGTATTTTAGCGTTTCGGTTAAATATATTTTTCAGCTAGTCGAATTTTATTTGATATTGAATCTTGTTATGCCGTTACGTTATGCCGTGACCTCGCTAACTGGTCGCTGCCAGGAACAGAATTACAATGCACATCCCTAGCATTAGCCGGGATTCTTTTACCTTCCCTAGTTGTTCTTGGGTTAGGCTCTGTGGGAACAGATCTGCTATCGGTATCTTTGGACCCGCCCATATATTGATTTCGGCTCCTATTGTTGGTATTACGACTCCATGGCCGGAACCGTTCCTCAGATAATGATGGTCTTTCGAGACGTCCCGTAGTCGTCTGAGTAACTGACTGAGACTCTGCAAAAGCTTCGCCGCGGCTGAGGTTATCTGGAACCTCGTTAGCGGTCTCAAATTGTCGTTGCCGCTGCGTGCGCCTTTGCACCTGCACAAGCGGGCAGTGAGCGAGGCCTCGAGCTCAACATCAGTAATGACGCACGACCCATCATCGCTGAGGAGCCGCGAAGGCGTGGCCACGCTATTATTAGTCATCGATCGTGTCGCGTAGGGAGTGATATGAGCACGTTCAGACCTGCGCTGTTGGGTAGTGGGCGGGGCCTCAAGTTCGACTCCAGAGCCGACACTCTCTCCGTTACACCTCGACAGCTTTGTGGAGGTGTCTACGCTGATATTAGTCATCGACCGTGCAATACGGGTGCTGGTACAAGTGAGTTCGGACTTGCGCAGTCGACCAGTGGGCGGAGTCTCAGGTTTAACCCCGGCGAAGACGCACGCTCCGTCACGATTCGGGAGACATGTAGGCGATCACTTTTGGAAGGTATGCAACCTTGCGAATGCGGCAAAGACCTACGTCAACATCAGGGCCGACCTCGAGGCTCCACCTACTCTTCGACTGCGCAAGTCCGAACACGCTCAGAACACAATTCACACTACACAATCGATGACGAAAGATATAGCCACGCCTACCTGTCTGCCGAACCATGACAGGGCGTGTGTCATCACCGGGGTTAAGCCTGAGGCCTCGCCCACTGACCGATTGCGCAACTCCAAACTTACATGTACCAGTACCCGGATTACACGGTCGATGACTAATATCAGCGAAGCCGCGCCCACGAGGCTATCGAGCTGTGCCGGAGAAAGTGTCAGCTCTGGAGTCGAGCTTAAGGCCCCGTCCACTGCCCAACACAGCACTCCCTACGTTACACGATCGATGACTAATAATAGCGTGGCCACGCCTTCGCGGCTCCTGAGCCGTGACGGGGCGTATATCGTTACTGGCGTTGAGCTCGAGGCCCCGCCCACTGCCCATTTGCGCAAGTGCAAAGCGCGTGCAGCAGCAATGACATTATGAGACCGCTAACGAGATATCAAACAGCCTCAGATGCGGCAAAGCTTTTGCAGAGTCAGCACTGAAGATGCCGACAGTGAAGAGCGGCGAAATGTTTGGAAGCATGGGATGCGACCAGTTACAAAGGAGGCTACGAAACATCTCGGAAGACCACCATTATCTGAGGAACGGTTCATCAGTATGTATGAATTGATAGCACCGACCGTTAAAACTTTAAAACCACTTGTCTTATGCATGGCCCATTTTTGTATGCCAGAAAAGAAAACGACGAATTACAGTATTTGATGGATGCAGAAATATAATCTATATAAATATCCAAAAAACTCGTTTGCTTATCATTGTTAATCATTCGATTTTTCTTGGTCTTAGTATCAACTTGGGTAATTGCTAATTAACGCACGCATTATGCACGTAATAATATGTGTTAACAACTTTCAATATGCAACATAAACCTTCTCTCAACACAGTAAGTCTCCCACTTCGTATATAAATAAATTTCATTGGTGCTCACTGCGTATTTAACTGTAAGCAAAATTTAGGAACTTCTCTTATCCATGTACTATTAATCTGTGATTTTATGTCATCTCTGACAATGTCACAATATTTTTTGAAATGTGTTTTTTAATTTTATGTTTGAAGGTAAAATACATGTAAAAATTAGTTCCCATACCTGTAATTAGCATTTTATTTTAAGGTAACCTATATTTTACATATTATCTATGTAACAGAAACAATATTTGTAACTGCAAAGCCACACTTAGCAAACGGATCCTATGGAATAAAAAGAAACGATTTTAAAAGCATAGATGCGAATAGAATTGATATTGTTTTAAAATTAAATAGCAATAAAGACGCTGAATGTTCAATTTCAAGTAATGGGATAGATCATAATTCATTAAATAACCTTTTTCCTCAAAGTAACTGTTCAGAAACCACTACTCCCGCAGTTTGTGAAGAAATTACTACGGTTCCTCCCGCTACTAACTGTGACCAAACAGAGGCTTTTACTTGCGTGAAGGAGGGAACTTTTGGAGATCCTAATAATTGTAATGAGTTGTTTATTTGTCATAGAAAGGACAGAAGTGGTTCAACTCTAGAGAGTATTAAACTTACTTGTCCGAAAGGAACAGCATTCGACAAAAGTGTAAATAAATGTACAAGAAGAGCAGGAATATCGTGTCTGTCAAAAGCAGATGATGTATTTTAATTTACAAATACATTAATTCATCCATCAATATTATTTTCTATAAATAAAATTGATCTTATATCACAAGAGCATATATAAATAGATAGAGGGCGTTTTAAAAAAATAATAAATTCTTTCGCATTCTATGGAATAACTGAAACGACTTGGAAAGAATTCGACCGATAAGCTCCCGTTAGTTGGCCAGATTTGAGAGCAGTGGATTTTCTTTTGTGGGGTTACATGAAATCAATGGTCTATGATACACTAGTGAAGTCTCAAGAGGAGCTCATTGGTCGGATTTTTGCTGCATGACTCTTTAATCAACAGGAATCCACATAGATAAAATCGTTTTCCAAATTTTCCTTTCAGCATCCTGTAACATATCAACTTAGGATTAAAGAAAGCTTGGTCCAATCGAAAAATTTTAGCACCAAGACTATATGGTGGCATTTGTGCTTTCTTATTTAAATTCATCTTATATAATAGCTAAGCATCGGCCACATTTTAAAATCCTGCAACAATTGCAGGCGTCTTACCAAATGTTTGGATTCCTAATACGTTATCTATAATTTAACCATTAATTGTTATTGTTGTTGTTGATAAAGCAGTGCAGATTACCGCAGCATAAAAGTCTGAAGACCCATTGTATATGCCACTGACTATAGGGTTCAAAACAAACCCTTGCTGGACGCAAAAGCTAGCACCAGCTCTGCTGGAATCTCTCTAATGTCTTGACACCCAAGATATTCGTGCTTCTTTACCATTAAACAGACAGAGTTACAAAGGATGTGAATCAAATCCTCATCTGCACCTCGTGACATTGCTTAAGCATCCTATGTAAGTGCTTGTTGAGATATTTTTGGTCTGTTAGGAACCTGTGACAATCCTGATGTTGCTTCTGTTAAGCATAATGAAATTTCGGTTTGCGCCAGCCCATGGGCCCTCTATAAGTAGCCTTGCCTGACGCAGACCGAATCCAACCGAGCAATCTTCAATTGATCGTTTTTCATCCAGTCATCAATGGATAGATAGCGTTGTGGTAACCCCAAAACTGGATCACACGATTGTCCATTCCCAATAGGGAAAGAGCTCTGACACATTCCATGTCCACACTATAGGTGCTGTCTTGTACGACAGAAGTGTTAGTAAAGCTGTCTGGCTGTCTGTGCATACTTGAATATGCTGATTTACATATCCCCTTCTGATATTCTCTTGAACGTAATAATAAATACTTCAACCTGAAATACCGTGGCGTATTTCCCCAGAGAGTGAAATAAATTCACTCTTGGATGCACTCCATGGATCCTCGCTCCTGAGCCCTGGTCTGTCTTGGACCCATCCGTGAAACAGGCGAGCCCTTTTGAGACCTGAAGATCAGGATTAACGAGCCAGGCTTATTTAGTCGGAAACTCTACCTTAAAGTTCCTTTGAAAAGCATAGATAGGGAATATCTTGTCGCTGGGTCCCCAACTACAAACACCTTAAAGATCACGGTATGAGCCTTGTCGTGATTTTTACCTTTCCACATCCCCCACTGTTTTAGCCGATAAGCAGACCCTCTCACCTCCTCCACAACAACGAGATGCAGTTTTGGAAGAGACAGGAAAGCATCTAAGGTCTCAGTGGGCGTACTGCCCCTGTCGCGCTAGCACACGCAAGTCGAGAGAAATTTGTTTAAGCAGTAAGTAATTGAGACCCGCCGGGCCTCAAACCACCATACCACAGCAGCGTAATTGAGAGAGGGTGCAATATAAAGTTACAACGTAGCTTTTGGATTAAGCTCCCATATTTTCCTAAAGAACCTCCTGCAAATCCAAAAGGATGCAGTGGCCTTTTGCAATTGCCTGCCAATGTGGGGTACCCAGGTTAGTTTACCATGCAGAATAACCCCTACAAACTTGATTGTTCGTCCTTCTGAATGGCAACGTTAGAAATAGTCGATTCCCTGAAGCCAACTATCTTCCACCTGGTAAAGAGAACAACATAGACTTTAGAGAGATTAACCCTAAGCTCCCGTTCTATGTACCAGCTTTCTATGATATCTAGGGCTCTTTGAGTGAGCTCACTGATAACGTCCGGCGATTTCCCTGATATGAGTATAACAAGGTCATCATGTACTTACAAATATCGTTAATACTATTTTCCTTACTTTTGAGTATTGACTCTCTCTCTCTGCTCATTCCATCCACCTTTGATTACATCTATGGCATCAACAACACCGTTAATTATGTTATATTCAATATTTCTCTGATCCAACTTTTATGGCAATAATTTTAAATTCATTTGACCTCGCTCTTTCTAAAATATATTTACTATTCATTTTACAACAATGAAAACATCCAATACTTTTATACAATATGATGTTAATATGTTGTTATTAAATAAATCAGATGAAAGCAACAAGAGAAATATAGAGACATTTTTGGTCCATTAAAGAATTACTTTACGTGCTTGTTACATAAATAGCTTTTAAATTACTTTTATTTTGTTTCATTTAAATTATTCTTCCAGAGTAGTTTTTATCAACTAAATAATTAATTATATTTTAGTAAAGATGAGGTGAGGCAAACAGAGGACGGGGAAGACTATTATATCATTCCAATGTAACATTCTCTTCGTTATTCATTATCTATTTTATTACACAACCTTAAATGCATTATTATTCATTTAATTGAGGAAGCAGTTAAAATCTATAAAAAGTATTTGTCAGCTGACTTTATCGATGACGTTATATTTATAAGTTTAAACATTACCGAGGAAAAATAATGTTCAGAATAATTATTAATTCAATGTATAATTAAAACATATGCAATGCATGTTGGTGTTGTGTGTTGCATATATTTGAAAATGATAATAATTGATGAATACGTATTAAGACACTGTCACTTTTAGTCTGGAAAGATCATTAGCAGTATTAGCACTAGAGAACCTAGAACCCCACTGAAAGACCACCCTTGACAACTTTTCACCTTCTACCTTACACTATGTAAAGTACATCAATTCAAATCTTACTAGTCTATTAAATATTAAAAGAATTCTAAAGGTGTGATAATGTGTATAATACTGTATACATCTTGAAAGTTTATGATGAAACGTAACAGGTAAAAATAAGGTAATTTTCTCCGTTATCTAAAAATTATGGACAATTGAGACGTACGCGTTACGTGTAACTTTTATGAAAATGATAGAAAATGATCAATAAATATACGCATGAATGAGGAAATTTTATCTAAATAAAGTTTAATTAACATTAATATATGTTTAGATTTTTTGCTGTAATGTAAGCAAACATTTATCCTTTTACAAAGCTTTATTGTCATGGCGCGTTATAATTTTTTTAGTGGGTGGTTCGCTAGTGGCCCTATTTCCTGTATAACAACCAAAAATCATCATTTAAATGACAACATATAAAATACATATCTCCAAAATATAAAAAAATTAAACATGTATTAATGAAAATATTAAGAAAATTACTTAATCAATTAAATAGATTAATAAATACATAAAAACTTTTCAAAATGTAAAAAACATACCTCAGGGTATAACCTTCATTAGCACTGTCATCGCCACTATCACTATTTCCAATATGGATTATAATTGGATCGATTTCCAGATCCCGCATTTTTTGTTCTTCTTTTTGGACGTGATTTATACATTTTTACCAATCTTCTGCATTACTTTCTACATCGCCTAATTTAAATGTCGGATTCTCTTCGGCTATGTCTCCTTTTACTTGCGCCCATATCAATTCTATTGGATTTAGTCAATTTTCCTCGTCGATGGCTTAAATTTAAATCCTATAGATCTGAAATGAAAGAAATTGTTTACAAGGAAAAAAATTATTCCATCGACAAGATGCAACAAAAAAATTCAAGAAGCCGCGAAAGAGATTAAAAATAATCGACACATTTTATTTATTATGCAAAGCTCATTGCAAAGTGGAGGACTAAGGTGGAGGGCGCACACTTCGAGTATTCACCCTTAAGTTTTCTTTTAGTATTGTTACTGATTGATATTGTTATTTGCTGTCTTTGTTATTGTTACTCTGCACACTTGTAATTTATAAGAATAACAATTTTATAAAAGCAAAATACATTGAACGATTGATTAAAATGCATTTAACTGCAACCGATAAAGTTATATATGAATTAAACAAGAGTTTTGGAATTTTGACTCGCTTTAGTCCATTAGGCAAAATGACAAAAATGTGTTCTTATTTACTAAAGTAACAGGCTGCAACTAACGCCCTCTATAGACAGCGGCAAATTCAGTATCAAATTCGTAATTTTCATACAAAAAAACATAATACTACCAATTTTCCTAAAATTTGCAAACTTATTGAGTAATTTCAATCTCGTAACCCTGAAATACCATAAGATATGCCAAGCTTAATCATTATATTTTGTTGTATAGTTTTTCCAGTTTAGAGATTATCCATTCTTAATGAATGGCTCTATATATCATACACTATTTTTTCTACAAACACTATTAAAAGAACAAATCAACGCAGTTCTTACATTATTAAATTTATAAAATATCATTTTGAAATCTAATTGTCCAATGAAGTTTATTGTTGCTACGGTAGTGAAAGTGCAATCGTTTGTTGGCAAGTAACTTAAAACAATCTCGTGACATGGAAAGTGATCAAGAAAATGGTATTAAAAAAGTACATAGCCCTTCGTTCAGTGAACAGTAATCATTCGAGAATGTTCATACAACAGGTACATTAAGGATAAATGTGTCACGACTCCAGTTGGAATCAACACATTTGGTAAGATGCCCCGATAAGCGTCCATTCTAAGTAATAAAAAAATCTAATCAGTTCGTCAGTAGAATGACAAAAATATCGTCGCCGGCGTATTTAAAAGCCACTGAACGGACACTGAAGCAGCATTTATACGGCACTGTGACGGATGTGTATAGACACGCTCATTTAAAGCCTAAGCAACAATGTTTTAGTTTTCACTGATACTGATACCAGTGCCGTGTCAGTTCCGTATCAGTATCAGAGAAAAATATAAAAATCTTTGCTTAGATTTTAAATTAGCATGTTTATACACGCCCGTCACAGTGCCGATCAGTGCTGTCAGTGCTGCTTCAGTGTCCGTTCAGTGGCATTTAATACGCCGCCAACGATATTTTTACGATAATTTTACCGACGAACTGACCAGATTTTTCTATTGCTAAGAATGGATGAAAAACTTATCGAGCTGGTACGGAATTTTGATCGAGTGCATGATAAATATATTCAGATCACTTTGTTTGATCGTCTACTAACTCCTTTTTGTAACATTTTTTACTGTATTAGAAAGGTATTTTAAGCTAATATATATCAAATCTCCTACAATTCCTATCAATGAAGTCATATGTATGATCTCTGATACCAAACATCTAGGTATGCTAATAAACAATTCTACAGACAAAGCTCTATTCAATAATTATCTAAAAAAATAATCTAGCTAAATTTACTAACCTGGTTTAATGAAAACACTCTATAAATATCTAAGTTCACTTCTGAAAATGTGAGAACTCGAAAATTCAACCACAATAGATGAGATCTGACCTATTTCTGCATTTTTAGAATTGCTTCAGGTGGCCTTCTTTAAGTTGAGTTAAATATCTAACTAAAAAAATTATTATACCAATAAATTAAAATTATTTGAAATTAAATATAGACAATGTCAAAAGTGAACCTGTCAATGAATTTAAACGTCATAACGACCTACTTAATTAATAACAAAATGTTACCCTTTATGTAATCGTTTTTTTTATATATTTTTAGGTATTAACAATATTGGTTGAATTTTTGAGTTCCCACATTTTCAAGAGTGAACTTCATTAAACTAGGTTAGTAAATTTAGCTAGATTAATTTTTATTTTAGATGAGCTCTGTCCGTGGAATTGTTCATTAGCATACCTAGATGTTTGGTATCAGAGAGCATACATATGACTTCATTGATAGGAATTGTAGGAGATTTGATATATATTAGCTTAAAATACCTTTCTAATACAGTAAAAAATGTTTATTATTGTTGCCATAGGTGTGTTTTTGAAAAACCAGCTCTTTCGAAATCAGAAATAGAACATACAGCTGAAAATATATAATAAGTTTAAAACTTCAAATAGAGTCAGTAAAAAATAAAATGATCAAGGTCGAAATATCGAACAATAAAACGGGTAAAGCAAAAGTATATCAAAAATAAAATTATTGATGTTTTGTTTATCCACCTATTTCGTTTCACTTCGGTGTCTTTGAATATTCGCACGTGACATGAGATAACATTCCTGTTATATGCTAAACTTTATATTATACAGTTCTTAAATGTCTAAAATTACTTATATTTGTAAAAAAACATTATTTCAAGAATACGGCGCTCTTAAGGAATTGGGAATTTCTTCAATTTTTAAACAGCACTTGATCGAGCACCAAATCCTGGAATACTGCTACAGTTACAATTTAAGCGTTTTAGAACTCTCTGTATATAAAAATAAGTATAAAAAAGATTGGGAATTGGGTAATTTAATAAAAGAATGTAATAAATAACATATGTGTGGGAGAAGCAATGCATTTTACCAGTTCTAATTCTTTTCGATTTTTGTAACTTCATTCAATACAACAATATTGTACAAATAACAAACATTATTACTGGAAAGTTACTACCATGATAAAACTATATTTCTCATTCATTATTCATTAAAACTAAAAAGCAGAAGGATGTAAACTATTCACGATAAGGTTAAACATAGGTAGGTACACATAACCTTGTCCTTTCTGGTAAATCATGAATTAACTATTAGCCATAATTATCTCTTGTAGCTCTCTATCGTCACCGAGGAACAAACAGTTATTCTTCGAATCGGCAACTGCGTCATATACAGGGTGAGTCAATGATAATGTCATTAATTTTAACCACGTATTCGGGAGGCCTAATAAAGGCAGAAAATCGAAAAAAAAATTTTTACTCGACCTTAAACATAAACAAGTCACCCTATAAAAATCAGTAACACGACGCTCCTGGTGCGCTACGAACTTTCTGATGACGCACCCATACAACAATCGAATGCCGGATTAAACATCGTTGCCACATCATGTTTACATACACTTCAGCGTGTTATTCAAATTTACCCCCATTTAGCACTTACTGCATTTCCCGCATTTCGTTCCCCCTAAATTTGTAGATCACGCCACACATTTGGAGGGGGGATGGAGAGAATACAAGCAGTAAGCAATAGTTTCTTTATTTCAGTCTCACGTATTCGTCATAAATTCACAATGCATAATTTTACAAATTCCGAATATCTTGTCCCTACAGTGAATTTTTATTTATCTTGAATTAAAAATTGTATCGCCTGAAAAAATGGCAGAGAAATATTATGAATTAAATGTTCAACATTTTAGAACATATTCTATTTAATACTATTACATATATGTATAACTACTATACTAATTTTATAACTGATAATAATAATTTAAAGAAAATAGATTAAATCTGTTTAAAACCATATTATTTGAAAAAATATTTGTATTAAAGAGTACCTTTTTCAATCACTGGAGCTTTTGAATCGTAGTTTTTTTTTGTAAAAGTCTATGTGAAATAAAGTGATACAACACAGGTTTAAGCAAGATTTTTCTTAAATAATTTGCAAATTCCCACAAGTAGTAAAAACACAACTTTGGGCCCCGATTCTAAAATTCATCAGTATATAAATAAATTTGACTAGGAATTCATTCCCCTAAAAAAATTTATATGAGAATCTTATTTACATTTAAAACGTTAGAAATAATTTATGAGAAACGATAGTCTTTTCTATTTTTAAACTAAAACGAGTGATTCAAATTTCTCGCTCCAGAAAGCTAGCTTTGTATTGGTTAATTTGTTGCCAAGCTTACACAACCCCATAAATTCATGTTGTCAATGTCAACTACCTACTAATCCTAACCACTTAAATATCATTTATATTTATATTAGCCTAAGATGAATGTTATTGCCACTTCGTAGATTTAATTTGTTTATTATTTTCCTTTGTTAATCTAAAAGAAAATTTTTCAAAAGTTAGCAACGAATTATATTGTTTTTTTCAAATTTACCGCTAAATGTAGTTAATTTTTCCTGTGTATATATGACTTCTTCTAAAATAAATATGTATAAATAATTATTTTATAATAAGTGGTTTTGTTTATTGACGAAAATCGATTCTATTCTGTAACTTGTCTTTGAATTTTAATAACAACAACATAACATTCATCATAAATGTTTGTGCGGAAAATTATTTTTTATACGAGAGAATTTTGAACATTTTTTAAACATATACTAGATGGTCGCCACCTGTATGGGTGCCGCAATTTAACAGACGATATATGTATGGATTTCTCGGATACCTGTCGGATATTGTAAAACCTTTTTAAACTGTAGTTATTTTTTATGTTTTAAAGAGAATTACCTAGGTATATACATATATATATTTTGTAGCTTCGACGTATTACTTTTATTTGTGTTACGTATGTATCATCAAAAGTAAACAATCACCAACAAAAAGTGGCGAATAAATAAATAATATAGGTAGGTATTACACTTGTGCTTGGCCATGATATTTTCTCTCTTATTAGAAAAAGAAAAGATAGTAGTAAATATCTATAGTTAGGTATATATTTTGTAAGTTAAAATATAACACATTTGACCTTTGGCGAATGATTCTCTGTCTCTATTTATTTTTTATGCGGAATTTCCCACTAAATTATTTCGATCACATCGCCCTCTCACGGCGGGGAAACTATTCATATACAGTGTATTTTACCGCCGCAAGAGGGCAATGCGGATAGGAGCACAACATTCTACCGAAAATTCTAGTGGCTCTCAAACTGTTTTGAAGCGGTGTCATTAATATTGCAAAATTTTGTACCTAAATAAAAGTGCAGTTCAAATTGGGCGAATTTCACAAATTTTCCTACCAGGAACAATTAATAGTGAGAGAGCGCGGTCATACTCTGCCTGATTTAAACATTGAAGTTGTTGAACATTCCTAGAAAAATTGTGGTTGTTCAGGAAAAAATACTGTTTTTCGTGTGATCATGAAGAGGAAGCAAATAAGTACGTTTTATCCAAACTCATTTACTGTTTAAAATTTTGAGAAACTTTAACTTTCACTACGAGGACATGTTGAATCCGAAAATTCTCAGAATTCTGGTATTTTTCGCGAATTAGTGAATTTTACGTCACAGTTTTTACAATACAATACAATACAATACAATACAATACAATACAATAATTTTAAAAGGTACCTCAAAAAACACACAAACTGACATTTTAGTTTTCATACTAGAAGTTTGTTATTAGAAAAAATATATGTATGTAGTTCTGATGTGGCAACGTGGTTTCGCTTCAACAGTCGAACGAATCAGTAGTGTTCCAGGAGCGCCGCATTACCGAGTGTTTCTTCGATTTTCTGCCTTTATTAGACCTTCCGAATGCATGGTTAAAGGTTATAGAGCAGGCGAATATAAGAATAACCCTATAAAAATTGAATAATTAATAAATAAAAATATTTAATTAGTGAAATAATGTTAAATTAAATTGTAGCGTTGAAGAGTATTAAAGTAATATGTTTCTTAAATACCCGTTTTAGTTTTTCTTAGTAAACGAAATCACATAGATAAAATATTTGATTGCGTAAAAATAGCAAATCAGGGCTATGTTCAGGGACACCTTGTATAAAATCAGTTAAGACATTCATAAATAGATCCTCGGTTGTTTCTCTGCAAATTGAAATTTTAAAATATTATCAAGTGTAACCCATTTAACCCAGTAATCACATTCCAAGGAGGATTTTCTCTGGAATAACCAGTGACGAATATTTGTACAAGAACGATCTAGAACTATACAATTACGTACTTACAAGAAATTTGCAAGTATAATGAACTTTTAGTATTCTATTCCAATTACATTATGCCCCGACGTCTTCTCAGTCAGGGATGTACCTTCTTTTCTCTCATTTATTACAATAACTTCATTATGCTTTTTGTAACCATAAAAGACACGCTAATAAATCTTCGACAGTAATAGGTCATATGAAGACCAATCATCTACGACAGAGTGAAATATTACCACGAGGTAAATATGTGAAAACCGATTATTATTGGCTTGTATTGGGATCTTGTAATTCTGATTTTTTAGCAAATATATTATTATACAGGGTGTCCAGAACATAAGTGCCCATACTAAAGAGGCTTGTATAACAATGTTTAAAACAAATAGTTTTTCTCCAAATACGTTTCAAAAATAAAAATACACCTACAACAGATTGCAAAACTGTTTTACGAAATTACAAACTGAGATTAAGCAGAAGCTGCTATAACGTAATTTGTTTTATATCAGTATTAATGAAATAAACAGTAGAGGTTTCGCAATAAATCCTTGTAAATTGTACGTCTATTACCTATTACAGTCTATTACCTAAACATTAACGGTAAAGAAGGAGAAAAAGAAGAAGAATAAGTACAAGTAGTAGATGCAGAAGAAGGAGAGAAATTTTACTTCATACTGTTGCGTTTTGCGCTATCAATATTTTCATCACATTATTTAAAAAATCAAAGTTACATTCATATACATTTCAGTCATGTTACGTTTCTAATACTATCAATAAATATCCCCAATAATACGTAATACGTGGGATACCAGGACATTTCAAACATTACTATGGGTTTCCTACAAAGGCCATTAATTTCTTCAAATCCTATTTAAGCCACCGAGTTCAACAAGTACGTTTGTCAAATGGTAATGTTATTCAGACAACACAGTATATTCTAATAAATAATGGTGTTCCCCAAGGCTCCATTCTTGGACCCTTACTATTATCTATTTATGTTGCAGATATGAGTACAGCTATTAAATTTTCTAACTTACAACAGTGTGCTGATGACTCTCAGTTATCTATAGCGGTTTCTTCAAATAATTTAGACGCTGCCAAACAAAATATTGTTTTAGATTTACAAAGTTTATATAATTATTCTCTAGATCACAGTTTAAAAATTAATGCTTCAAAGTCTTTTGCACTCCTTGTTGGTACAAAAAAAAATAGGTCTAAATTACAAAATATTTCGATTATTATAAATGATTCCTATATTTAACGAGGTAAAAAATTTGGGTGTCACGATTGATTCGGGTTTAACGGGTTTCAGGCTCATAATATAGCAAATAAAATAAAAATTGCTTTTGGTCGTCTCAAAGTTTTATACAGTTATGAACATTGTATGTCACCGGATACTAAATATAATCTATGCCAAAGTTTGGTATTATCAATTTTATTTTATGGAGACGTGGTATATAACAACTACATCAACTGAAAATCTTCGCGTTTCATTCAGAAAGTGCAGAATGCCTGTATGCGGTTTTCCTACAATATTCCATTCCGACATTATATTACACTATATCTAAATGAACATTCCATTTTAAATATGAAAAATCGCCGCTTACTTCATACATATAATCTACTATACAAGGTTTTTGAAACCGGTGAACCTCTTTACATTAAACAATATTTTTTATTAGCTCCGCAGCACCGTAACACTCGGCATCTTTATACTTAGGATTCCACAGCACAGAACTGCAGCCTTTCAAATTTCTTTCTATTTCATTTAATGCAATTCATTAATGGAATAAACTTAATTACAATATTAAAAAAATGAGCAGACAGACTTTCAGTGTGATCATATTTCGCCTGCTTAGGATGTGTGATTTTCCTCCTGCCTGATGCATTTTTTTTTTCTTTTTTCATCCTTATATATTCTGTAATCATGCCAACTATTCTTCCTCATTGCCCTCTCCATCGTATCTACATCGTTAATCGCGAATTTTCTAATAAAGTTATAATATCAATTCCACTGTTTCTTTTTTTTTCTCTTCACATATTAGCTATCTTTGCCCAAAATTCTTTTTTTTAGTTTTCCTTAGTTTAGTTAATGATCCATAGGAAGAGCACCATTAGGTGAATTTATGATTCCTTTTTACCAAAAATACTCACATTATTTATTATACAGGGTGTTAAAAAAAGAGTAAAATATTTAATGAGGTAATAGTATGAACCAAAATAAGCAGCAAAGTCTCAATAAACATGGGTCCGCAAAGTAACGGTTGCGGAGATATGGAATGTTTTATGTTTTTTAGCCCCTTTTTTTATTTTGAAAATACGTTGTGTATTTTCTTATAATAGTTGGTTGATGTTTAGTGAAATAAACAGTACGTATTTGACAGTTGTTCTCAGTGCACAAGTTTTCTTTCGCTATGGCAGGTTACTCTAACGCAGAATTAACAGACATGCATTTCATGTATGGTCGTGCTAATGGGAACGCCACCGAAGCGCGACGTCTTTATGTTGACGCTTATCCAAATCGCCAGATTCCTTCACAACGCATGTTTGGAAGAATTCACCAAAAATTGCGTGATACCGGTTCCTTGAGCAAACAGTGCCATTTATCCGGAAGACCAAGGTCGGTATCCACTCCTAGAGCAGAAGAAGAACTTCTAGCACTGGTAGAGCAGAATCCAGGTACGAGTGTGCGGAGAATATCAGCCGAGGTAGGAATTAGTGGTCCTCTTGTTTGGAGAATCCTTCACGAGCAACTGCTTTATTCATACCATGTGCAACGAGTACGGGCCTTAAATCCAGTAAATGATCATCAAGCACGTTTGGTTTTTTACAGCTGGTTTCTACGTCATGATGATGAAGACCCTCGTTTTCTTGCAAACATTCTTTTTACTGATGAGGCCGGGTTCACAAGAAATCGAGTGTTTAATTTTCACAATACGCAAATTTGGGCCGACGAAAATCCTCATGTTCTAATAGAATCAGGACATTTTACATTAAACATTTGGATGGGTATTGTAGGTGACAGGTTTCTAGGTCCTGTTGTTTTACCAAACCGATTAACAGGCGCTGCTTACCTCAACTTTCTGCAGAACACACTGTATGTGTTTTTGGAAGACATTCCTTTGAATCAGAGGCAACAAATGTGATTCCAGCATGATGGTGCTCCAGCTCATTTTTCCATGGCCGTTAGAAAGCATTTACACCAAACTTTTCCACATAGATGCTTATTTTGGTTCATACTATTATCTCCTGAAATATTTTACACTCTTTTTTTAACACCCCGTATATATGTACTACAACATGATTTTATTATTTTTTGGTAAATAAATGTGTGTTATTATTATTATTCTTTATTTTCCTTTATTGTTCTACTTCTTTAAACTTCCATTTTTCCATGAAATGATGCAAAAAATGCATTATTATTGGATAACATGAAATAAATAACTATTAGGTATACAAGAAGAATGTAAAGCAGCTTTATATTTGATTTTTATACACAATTTTGATTTTTGATATCATGATTGTTGATATCATACTAATATTTCTGCCAAAGTGGAGTCAGTTCAAGGATTTTATAGCTTAGAACTCCAGACTATACAAAAACCAATATGAAGTATTTGATAGTTGGTGTTCTCAAGAAAAAGAAATCGAAGCAAAAGCTTGAGATGCAACAGTTGTTGTTTTATTATTTGGACCTATAAACCCATCAGATGGATCAACTTTAAAAAGTTGTAGCGAGGTTTATTAATATTTCATAATAAAATTACACACTGTATTTTTT
This sequence comes from Monochamus alternatus, assembly GCA_037114965.1. Classification (NCBI taxonomy): domain Eukaryota; kingdom Metazoa; phylum Arthropoda; class Insecta; order Coleoptera; family Cerambycidae; genus Monochamus; species Monochamus alternatus. The sequence continues at coordinate 77,741,242 of CM073429.1, forward strand.
CAAAATGCAAATTAACATTGATAAGTAGAAGTTAATAAAATATTACAACGACATTGGACGAAAATTCGGGAAAATAGTCAAATACTTAGTTAATATATTCTTACTTAAATGCATTTATTCGCCTAACAAAGTAGATCAATTTACCTACAAATAATAATTAACAAAACAGTGTTCAAAATTGTTTAATTCTGTAATTAGTATTTGGAACAGTCCCAACCTTCTTGCCTCACTGTTGTTTGTTTATTCATACATATGGAATATAACAGGTCTAAAAGACCTACAAGAGCATTCACATTATAATAAAAAGAAAATAGAAGATAAAATATTTTAGGAACAAAACAAAATAATGCAAAAAAAACACAGGAATTCAAATATACATAAATAAGCATAACACGTTAAACAGGTAGTACATGTTTCAAGTGTTTTTTAAATCTGGCCAAAGTTACATTGAACATATCAATGTCAATACAATATCTGTTGCACTCGACGAATATTCTACACAGTGGAGAATTCTGGCAGTAGCTTGTCCGTTTAAACGGCACATAAAAAAGTTCGTGATTTCGAAGATTTCTACAAGGTACGTTAAAATATATATCTTGAAGAACATGAGGGGCATTTACTATATTATTCATTAACTTAAATAACAGAACTAAGTCACTAAATATTCTACGACTTTGCAAAGAAATCAATTTAAAATGTTAACGGGCTTGGCAATAACCGTTTTCAATAAAATAATTTGTTTTAAAAGATAGATATCTTATAAATTTATTTTGTATACTTTCTATACGGACTATTCAACCTGCTTAATACATAGGAATTATAAACGGACACAATTGAATTAATATTTTTAAATGGTTTACATTGTCTTTTACGGTAACCTAACATTTTACAACTAAGGTCTCTATATGAGACTAGTTTAAAAAGTGACGAGTTACCGCTGATTGCATCCTTTCTTGAACTAACTAATCCTCCAAAATATGCTGGCCATAGCATTAGAAGGTCCTCCGCGCTGCTTTTAGTTGATACTTTCAGACTTAAACATCATGGTGGATGGCGACCGTACACAGTTACATAATAATAATTGGAACACTCCGTGGAAAAAAGTGAAAATTGGAAACGGTATTTTTAATGCTGTATTATGAAAAACCATGTAATTTACCTACTATTACCAAACTCATCGTAATAACAGCAATTGTACTATTATTATAACGTTTCAAAAATAGTATTAGAATATGATAATTAATTTAATTTACGTTTTATAAAAAACGATTGAAATGATACAGATATTGTGTATAAGACTATATTTTTTGCATATCTATTCAAAATAGCCCATTTTTGGCATTTAAAACTCATAAAAAATTACAAATTCTTTCAGGAAGTGTTGGAAAAAATATATTATGTTATATGATTCAATAGAATAAAATTGGTTGAAATTTTATTTTATTGTTTGACATTGTAAGTCAGCACGAGCCAATTATTTGTTAAATAAAAATAAAACAAGATTGCACACAAGGTGAACAACTGGGATGTGACCAGGAGACGGGATTTCCCCAACCATGTAGTGACTTCTTGGTAGTATGGGGACGTCGTCGAGATTCTAAATTATGTATTCTTGTCATCCACTTAGTACTTTTATCTTTTATTCAATAAGAAGTTTAACTTCCACAGGTTCAATTAATTTTTGATATTTCATTTCAACCGAACTGAAAATATATTTCTCGCAATTATGTAAAGAATACTTTAATTTTTAAGTGAATGCATCTTGCGAACGCCCTGATTCACAAAAATAATAGAAAGCTAAGAATTTTATAAATAACTCGGATGATACCATAATTTTAATAGAAAAAGCGTACACACTTTAATAGCTACTATTAAATATGTAAAATAATTTTTCTATAGCTAATGTTAAAGTTCTTTTATATATAAAAAATCGTGTATACAGGGTGTGCCAAAATAGAAGGCCATACCATTAACCACATATTCTTTGGACAAAAATAATGGGACTTTCCTTATGCCATTTTTTATTTGGGATATAGGGTGTTAAAGTTACATTTTAAAAAACTATTTTTGTTAATAACCCCATTGTTTTGTAAGATACACCCTTGAAATTTTGCACGTACTTTTATCTTATTCCGGCATACTTATCATGTAATTTTGGTGAAAAAAATCGAACGGTGAATGGAGGTAACTCAGGGATGCAGTACCCTTTATCCCATCCAATTATTTCTAAGTACGCCTATGCCGCTTTTTCTTGAAATATCAAACATAGAATTTTCTTCTGATCATTTTATCTCTTTTGTATTTTTTTGTATAAATGCTCCGTTTTGAAGAAAAACGGCAATTTGTAGTGCTCATAAAAATATCATTTATTTGTAGCCTTTTCCAGAAAATAAGAAGCACGCTTTTGTCTAAAAATTACTCTTCTTCAATTTTCAATAGTCATTCAACTCCTTATAGCTTTTAGATGAATCGTAAAACCTCTTATTTTTTTGTATATTCTCTATGGAATTAGAAAAACGAGATACTATAAAAAATATTGAAATTTGCTCATCCTGTAAGTCGCTCAATAAAAACAATGTGACAGTACGCAAGAAACAAGTTATTCATGGGCAGTACTTGCTGGTAAATATTAAGTTCTGGTCTTAAAATTAGAAATTTTTAAATCTTCCCTTAAGAATGCAAATAAAACTTGCTAATGGAAGTTGTAAACTGCGGTCATAAAATATTCTGGTTCGTTAAACTACGATGGAACTTGAAAACACATAAAATAGTTTTTAATACAAAAAGCATAGAAGAATACTAATTTTAAGTTCATACTACAAGCGAAATCATGTGTCTAAGCAGCGTGGTAGATATATTATGGATTTACATTCCATTTCAGACGAGAGATAAAATATATTGTCTATATAGTATGTGAAATGTCTAGAAAACAATGGCATTCACATCATTTATGATTGTTACAAATAATTTCCGTTCGAATTAATACAATTAAATTTAAATTTCAAAATTCGTAACTCTAGTTTTATTATAGGATGGTATACAGGGTGTTAATGAATTTGTTATATAACAATTTTTTTTCAAAGCTTAGTAAGGGAGTTACAATTATTTGTTTTGACAAATTATTTCATAAAATGTCGTTGCTAGGAAACTGTTTATGAAAATAAATAGTTAAAAGTGTCACTTACTTGGTTTGCAGTTTTATTGTTGTAATTACTGTGTTTATTGTTTCTAATAAATTGCTAATAACGTTAAGCGTATTTAACAACCATTATTTTCTCAAGAATCAATGTTACGAGCACTTTATTAAGATTTGAATAAAAAATTGTTACATAACAAACCCCAATTGTTTTCAAGTTTGACCAAAACTTATGGTCAACACCCTGTTATACCATTTTTAAATGAAATAAATATTTCACTTTTAGTCAAACTGGATACAAAATTGAGAACCGTTTCATTATTTTCATATACATATTAGTGTAACTCTTATTTAAAATTATCCAAATATTTTTGCTTATTTTTTGGTATCAACTGTACTAAACAATATACAGAGTGCCCAGATGAAAACGAAACAGAGCCATTTTCAGGAACTGCGTCAAGATTGTAGAAAAACGCTCAGACCCGTCGATTTTAGATTAAAGGGGGATATTCTTTGCTGGTATTTTTGACTCCGCCACTTTCACCCCCCCAAGCAAGGGTAAGCATTACCCCAAAATATTTAAATGCCATTGGGGGTTGAGTAATATTTATTTTGAAAGCTCTTACAATTCTCTTTATAACATACTTTAAATTTTATAATTCCGCCCAATACTTAATAAGAGTAACGGTGAAAATGTCTTTCATTTTTACCGTAAAGTACGCCAATGGTATAAATTTAGTATTTCTTGCGTTATATTGGTTTTTGGAGATTGTTATCACTTTCGTAAAAAACACAATTGTAAAAAACAGAAATCAATACTATACACACACAATGAACGTAATATTACTGGATTCCAAATTTATTTTCTAGTATTATTTGGAAGCGTTGGATGGTAGTTTACTTAACTGTGTTTTTGAAAATTAAACACTATGGTTTATTCCATTGCAGAAAGGGTAGATATCATTTCGCAGCAACCGGAAAAATTAAATGTGTGGGTTGGAATTTTCGGTAACCGGCTGGTGGGTCCTTTTTTTCTATCAGGTTACTTGACTGGCCAAATGTATTTGCAATTACTGAAAAACGCTATTGACCCTGCTTTGGCTGATATTATTGAAAATCTTCCAGAGTATGATGAAGATCATTTGGTTTTTCAATAGTACGGTGCTCCTCCGTATTATGCGTTAATTGTCCGTCAGTATTTGGACCAACGTTTTCCACGGAATTGGATTGGGAGAAGAGGCAGCATTGAGTGGCCTCCACGATCACCGGATTTATCGTTCCTTGATCTTTTTTGTGTAGAGACACCTAAAAAGTAAAATCTATAAAACACAGCCAGCGTCACTGCAAGATTTGCGTCAAAGATTCGTCGACGAATGCCGTCGAATCACTCCGGAAATGCTTCAGAACGTGTTTCGAACAAAATCTTTGTTCTTGTATGAAACCGGACGGTCATCAGTTTGAACATTTAATCAACTAAGTAGTAAGTAAGCAACTAAACATAATTTAAATTTTAAAATGGAATTATTTCTTCAAAGTATTGGGCGGAATTATAAAATTTAAAGTCCGTTGTAAAGAGAATTGTAAGAGCTTTCAAAATATTGCTCAACCCTCAATGCCATTTAAATATTTTGGGGTGATGCTTACCCTTGCTTGGGCGTGAAAGTGGCGGAGTTAAAAATACCAGCAAATAATGTTCCCCTTTAATCTAAAATCGACGGGTCTGAGCGTTTTTCTACAATCTTGACGCAGTTCCTGAAAATGGCTCTGTTTCGCTTTCATTTGGCCGCCCTGTCGTTAGACACAGTATATCATCCTTGAAACGACTTTTTAGATGATTCTTCAAAGTCCTTCTCATAGCAAGATACATACATCCGAGAAATTTGCATAGACATGGAATTTTTTTAAACAAAAACTCTTTGCTATGAAGAGAACAAACAAAATATTGTGCTTGCTTTGAATCTACGTAGTTTAGTTTACATCCGCTAACATTTCATAAATATTATAAATAATTTGTTTACCTCAGAAATGTATGTTATTAAATATCTATCTAAAATATATCCAGAATTGTTATTTCGTTACATGATCAGCTTAATTAATAACGTCACTATAAAATAGTATTAGATTTATCATTATTTTTTATAATTATATACAGGAAGTCCCGAAATTAATGTAACCTAGAGCAGGAGTAGATTTATGACAAGAAAATAATGCGATGTAGCCGAACTTACTCTTGTCGAAAAGTTGATGGTTAAAAGATACAGGGTATCAAAGTTAAGATTTTATTTTTTTCATCATCCTTCTTTTAAATAGCAGAATTTTTTTACGGCTAAGTATATTCATCTGACTATTCAGATTGATTTTTCTACCACTTTTGTTTTTCTGATAATCCTATTTAAAATATTCTGTGCACCGGTATTCTTGGTGATAGGTAAAGCGCCATTTCCGCTGAAAATACAGCAAAAAGTTATTCAGAATGATAAATAATAGAATGTGCAAAATTTCAAGAAGATCGGTCTGTTTTGATGAAATCTCTGTTTGTCGAAATCATTGCTGAAAATCTAAAGATAACAGTTTCATCAAACCTTGCCGAAAATTGTTTTTACTCGGTGCACTGAACATTTGAAATAGGATTATTTTGAAAACGGTTATTCCAAACGACTTTAATATAGGTAGATATACCTTTTTCAGATATAAAATTAGAAAAATCAATTGTCTCAGAAGTCAGATGGAAGCCGCAACAAAGTTTTGCCATTTAAAAGAAGCATGATGTGCAATAAGTGGCGACCCCTACTAGTGATGTCGAAATTAGAAAGAAATTTGAATTTCTCTCCTTCAAGAATAATTTATGCAAATTACAACTATATTATAATAAGAAAAATTAATAATAAAAGTATATGTAAGTACTTATTTTTATTGGAACTATACCATACTCAACTGTTTAATACTAAAACCGCCATATCTACTAGATACCTCATTTGACGATAACTCAACAACAAAAATAAGTAGTTTTTAAAAATGCCCACTAATTATACCTACATATATATGTTTGCATATTTGCTTCGAATGTTTTAAATATATTAAAATAGAAATTACATGTATGTATACTAAAAGTTTACGCGCTTCCAATATATATTTGTCATTAAAGCTAGTGGTTTCTGTGCAGTTTTTCAGTTTGATATTGGGAAATTTATTGAATCTATGTTAAAGTCTGGTCAACCAACAAGAATTAAAAATATTATTGTATGATTTTATCATTATTAAGTATATTCAAAACGATATATACTCGCGTCAAGAATTCAGACGTCTTACGTCACGGCTGACGTTACACATTTGTTTTTATTGTCAACGTAATTTTCGATATTTGGTCGGGTTAAAAACAATTATTTTTTGCAATTTAGTGCAATATATAATGCAAACTTTTAGTGTAGTATATAGTTTTATTCCTATCAGTTGCAGTTTCTTAAATATTTTGATGAAAATATAATGATTTATTCATTTGTTCGTATGACGTAAGTCGTCTGAATTCTTGTCGCGAGTATATAAAATATGTAGATTTATTTATACTATATAATTTATTTAAAAGAAATCTAGTTAAATAAAAATTTAAATAGAAATACTTAGTAAAAGCGATCAATGTTAAGGTTAAGTAGTACATTTTGTATGCACCTCCATATCACAAATAAAATACCATATCACAATAAAATATCTATTATACAGTGCTTTCGAAAAGTAACGAATATATTCATTATTTTTGAAATTGAGAAGTTTTCCAAAAAATCCTCTGGCACGTCGATGTTGTTTTTAAAAAAGGCACTTCTTGACATACGACCCATATTTGTGACGTCGTTGTTCGAGATATAACGTCATCGACAATTTTTTTAAAGAGCAACCCCCAATTTTGACCATGCCATTTGAAAGAGCGTGTCATTCTACATACATACATCATGAAAAATTATGGTGTTACATAACAAAAATTTCAAGAAAATAATGTTTGAAGATTTTAAAATTTAATTTAATGCCTGCAATATGGTGTGAGACATTTATTATTTCATTTCTTGTCATAAAATACGGAAAACATTAGACGAACACCAGTTGTAATCGGTTCATATACAGGGTCTCCAGGTCTTACAATCCCAAGGTCGTCCTGTTGTAAGAATTCTATTTTATTAATTGATATCACACAACAAAACAATGACAAGAATTTTAAGAAATGTAATTGTAGTATCTTCAGAGATACCTACATAGTACATATGAGCTGTGCAAAATTCATTTCCTACATACCTACCTCTTTTGTTAGTGTTGTTAGATTTAATTTTAAAGAATCTTGAAACAATTTAATCAACAAAATAATCAGTAGGCGTATAACTAAAAAATCAAACGTTTTGTGACGTACGATGATGTTTTAAGCTTTATCTTAAAAGTAAATATTTTTACAAGGGATTCCCTTATCATTAAATGAGTCACACTGGAATAAAAACATAAATAAACTGGCACTTCACTAGTTTCACTTGATCCACCACTGTTAATTAGTAGCAGGATACGATTCATTTTCAAGGTAAATAAGTAGGTACACAGTAAAAACATTTAAATTTTATACAAGGTGGTTCTAAAAGTAGTGCCACTCTGTGATTCTTCTAATGTGTGTTCTATTTTTGCTCTTTACTATCGATAATATTTTCATATATTTTCATAGCTGTACTAAGTAGTGTGATTCCTCTATAATTGTTACAGTTCTTCTTATCTCTTTTCTTATGTATTGGTATTTTTTCTTGTTTCCATACTTTATTATATATCTTTAAAGGCTTTTCAGTTCCTCTCATTCCAATATGTTTACACATTTCGGTTGTTGTTTTGTCATAACCTGGTGCTTTACCATTTTTTAACCCTTTTATTACATTTTGTAGTTCCTTTAATGTTACATACTTTTCATGTAAAGTTTGAAAATACTACAACTCCAATCAATTTTTTCTCGGAAACTATAAGCATTTTACAATTTTTTTTTTATAGCGCATCTATTCCCAAATTTCTTTAGATAAGTTGTAAATATGATAAAATAACAATATTTTTACGCATTTTAAAATTTCATGCAAAAAAAAAAACATTTAGATCACAAGATTACTAATTGAAAATTATTTGCTTGTATGTCTTCTATTATCCTTTTTAAGAAACGCATCTATTTCAGTAACATCCTGTATGATAATTTTATTCCTATAAGGAAACCGTGAATTTTATTCTGTTAAAGATATTTCTTAATACATCCTTCCCTGTTTGTATTCTAAGAGAAAAATATTTCAACAATAATTAAGCAACGGCATTCAGTTAAGGCCAGACCAGTGAAGTTGGAAATCTATATTGCACAAGTCATAATTTTAGTTCCAAGTAGTGTACACATTACGTTTACTAATTATTATTAAGTAACGATTTAATTTATGAATAATTAAATAGTACCCAATGTATAAGAATATGTTTCTATTGCGTATATAAAAACCACAGATGAGTAATGGACGTTTCATCTTCTGTTTGCACGCATTCGACATCAATCTTCACCGCAACCACAAACGGAAAAACAGTAGCACCCGGCTAATTCCTGTTAAAGGTACGCCACTGGATAATACTAGTATTAGCATACTCATACTTATGCATTTTGCTAAATCGTTTGTAGGAAGAATACGTAAATGGTTGGCTGAATGTTGTAGAAACTTCAAATTAAAATATTGAAATAACTGTTCTTCGATCTAAAACAAATGAAGATGTATTGATTGCATGCCAAATGGAAATACGATATGTCGTATTACATTTCCTGTAAATATGAGTCGAGAAATGCTTAGTAAAGAAGTTACATAGTAACGAAAGACGAAAGTGAACTACCAAACATATTTTTGTAAATAAATCTATTCAAAACTATTTGTACCACTCCACAATTATTTACTCATTTTCTCTAAAGCTTTATTTCTTTTTTTCAATAGATGTCTTATTTAAAAATGAATACTCGTATATGGTAAAAATTATTAGACAAGTTGTAAAACACTCGGTATAATTCTGAAATTCAAATAGTTCTTTCCGGAGATCCACAAGGTTCCGTCTTGGGACCAGTTCTATTTTTGTTATATACAGTTGACCTCCCGCTAAAGTTCAAATCGCAGCATGCACTGATATTAGGAAATGCAGTGCAAGATCAACAAATCTTACAAGAAAATACTATTTCCATCGAGAATAAGTGTACTTTTTTACATATCGGTAGAAGTAATTCTAGGTTAACAGATACTTTCAATCAAGGTCAACCTTTAACAACTCTTAATAGATTGAAATGATTTAGATGTGCTATTTAATTCAAGTCTCACTTGGTCCGAACATATTTCCGCCACTCTGAAAAAAGCCAACTCTGTATATTATCTTCTAAAGTCTTTTTAAAATTATAATAAAACTTATATTCATGCGCATCCGGAATATTGCGTAAACATATGATCATAGAGGGCGTGCAGAGAAGATTCACGAAATGCATGCCCAAATTCAGATCACTTTCGTTTAGATTATTTGAAAATTACTTATACCAATGTGAGGCATGTGGGTGGTGATCTTATTCAAGTATACAAACTTCTAAAAAAATCATTGTTTAAATTTTGTTGACCTAATTGGGTTAAATTTGGATAAACGTTTACGTAATTAATTTAAATTGTCGTATAAAACTTTAAAACATCTTCGTCAAAACTTCTTTCCAAATAGTCTTTAATAGTTCAATCAGCAAAAATTAATCACTGGAATTGTTACCCAAAAACCTCAAGTAAGATGCAAAAGTGGTTAAAAGAATTTTATAAAATGGAGAGCGGATAAGAAGGTATTTTGTTCATTTTTTGCAAATGTTTTAACGGCTTATGTAGTTGAGTTAATCTGAAAAAATTAAACCAAATAGCTTATGGACCCAATATTCTATGCTACAAAGTACTTTTAGCATTTATCTTGACGTCAATATAATCAAATATTTCAAATTGAAAGCACTGCTGAAACGCAAATCTGACGGCTACATACCAAAAAAGTTAAAAAAATCACCACCGAACGAGTTAACAAATTTTGTCATGAAACTTCTGACGGTCAGCATTTGTTTTCTGAAGTGGCTATAATTGTTAATATTTCTGGAGCTTGTCGGAAGTAAGAATTATCTCAACTTAAAGTAAAAAATATAGAAAACCTTGGATCGGCAACAATTATTAAAATGCCGGATACTAAAACAAAACAACCAAGATCATTCACGTTAATGGGCTAATTTCACGAAATTTTAAAGAAATATGCTAATCTTAAATCGACTCCCGTTATTTTGGTAAACTATTAGAAAGGAAAATGCACCAAGCAACCGGCAGGTGTCAATAAATTCGGAAATATACCAAAAGTAATAGCAAGTTATTTAAAATTACAAGATCCTGAATTATTTACTAGTCATTGTTTTCAGAGATCATCAGTTATAATTCTTGTGGACATAAGTGGTGACATAACGACACTTAAATAACATGGAGGATGGAAATCGACCGCTATGGCAGAAATTTATATTGACGAATCTATAACAAATAAAATGAAAATTTCAAATAACATTTTGAATGCTATAAATGCACCATCAACAAAACAGGACTACCTATTCCAAGTGAAGCAGAAATTGTACAGTTGGTTCAAGAACAATTGTTATTCTACATTTTACGCACACATACATTGCGTCATTCTATAAATTTATAAATATTTTTAATAGCAAAAAGCCTACATAAAATATTTCAGCGGGTATAATAAATTCCATACAGCTTCTTATTAAAAATTGTTATTAATTTGTGTTTAGAAAAATAAAGTACACAATTTTATACGAAGAATTTATTGACGGTTTGTATTTCTCTTTGTGTTGATTGCTATAAATTTTGAGCGGATTTATAAAATGAATCACTCTATATTATTAGGAATTTTTAAATGAAGTAAAAATAAGAGGATGGAAGTAAAAATACCTTATATGAAAGTTGCACCCCTCAGATGATATACTCTCTTAAAGAAGGGGATTGAAATTCACATTTTATTTTTTTTAATTTTAACATCGGGAATGATAGAGACACGAAACTTGGTATGAGCATCCTACTAATAAAGAGACAACTTTTCAATATTTTTTCAATCATTGGCGTATTTTATAATGGAGCGAAACAGTCAACCTCGTTGTAATATTTTATTAGACATTTTTTATATAAAGCAAATTATTTATTTAAAAATATTTATTGGGAAGACTGATTTATTGCGCAACTTTTTTACCTCTTGTAATTTTTCGATGAAACCGATAGTTTTCTAGTAAAAAAAATAGATGCTTCATCATTCACTAAAGGGGTAATTGCGAAAATTTGTAAAAATAAAGTAGGCGGATGTCATAATAAATAAATTGTTATTTATCATATTAATAAATTGACGCTTTCTTTCAACCAATAATTAGTACCAATTGATTAATTTATTATCAGAATATGATGGCAAATAATATTTATATCAATGACGATTATGTCTACATGCTCCAAGTGTTTTTCGAATCCAGAAAAAATAGTAACGCTTATACCACCAAAGATATCCAAACTGACCAATTCCTCATAGACAAGCATTGGTCTCGGTGGAAAGAAGGTTTCGCAAAACTGGTAAAATTCAGCCCAATCGTGAGGATGCCGGAAGAAGGTTATGCCTATCCGAACTGTTGAAACTAAGGAAGTTATACTGGAACATATAGAACAAGACTATAGTACCTATCTAAGCACAAGACAGGTGTCAAGACAACTATAAGTTTCTCACAGTCTTGTACGGAATGTAACTCATGAAAATCTTTTATACCCCTTTCACCATCAACCCGTGCAAGAATTGAATCCCCTGTATATTTAAATATATTGCACTGCTATGATAAACAGACTGCACTAGAATAATACTGAAAGCAAAATTAAAAAAATAGTGTATACAAAGGAAGGTTATTTCAGGGATGCCGCCGTTTAAGAATGAAACAATGATCCAGTTATCCTTCAGCTTTAGAGTGCACACTGGAATGCTATGTGGGAGCGTTTCTTTTTTTTTAATTAGCTGTTATTATACACGTCATTTCTGAAACTGATGCATCATCGAAACCAAACATAGAATATGATGCCTGAATACATTTACATTTCATTAAATTACTACTTTTCTATGAATCTAACACTGCAAAACATATGCAAATTATTTTAGTAAATCGAGATGTAAACATAATTATTTTATGTAAATATTATTTTATTTCAGAATTATGAGTCAAGCTAAAACCGGCATACCGGGTGTTTCTTTAGTAGAGGTCAAAAATCCATGGGCATATTCTGTGGCCAAAAATAAAGGGTTTTTTGTTAGATAACTGTGGAGTTTTAGAACTGCCATTGTCCAGTTACAGCGTGCAAAAAATTTAAAAAATAAATCAGTTTTTAATTTCTAAAGCGCTTGAGATAATTTAACCAAAATCGGTGCGGACATTTAGTATAACAGAAGGTAAGAAACACTTTCCTTACACTTTTTTGTATTTCAAACCAATTAACAACAAAACTGATTTATTTGATCAAGTACATTTTTACGATACTCATTACATTTCTTAAAATAATAACAAAATAATTAATTAACAATGGAATTACTTCTTCTTGCTCCTCAGATTTAATGTGAACCTTGTAAACTAATGTCTCCAAACAAAGAAATCAGTGGGTTTCATATCGGATGATCTGGGTGGCCAAGGTTGACCTGGTTCTTGAGTGGCTAGTCCAATCACGTTATTACCCAATCTTTCATTTAAAATTCACGAGCAGCCAAACTAAAAAGTGGGAGAGCTCCTTCGTGCGTAAACCACATTCTTTGTCTTAGCGCAAATGTGTGTAGGAGGGAGACACCAGTTAAAGCTATTGGTAAAAAGTAAGGTCCAACAAGAAATTTTGCAAAAATACCCACCCATTCATTCAAAGAATATTGATGCTGAAATCAAGTTTTCATTATGACATTACAGTTTTCATCAGACCAAACGTGTTTGTTGTAGAAGTTCATTATAGCATATCTGTATTAGCTTCATCGGTAAACAATATACCAACGATAAAGCCAACTTTTTGTTCAAGTTTTTGCAAAATCAAGTGGTAAAATTGTAGACGAGTAGGATAGACTTGCGGCAGTAAGGCTTGCACACTCTGTATGTGATACGGGTATAGCTGTTGATGCTTCAAGACGGACGAAACTAATTTATAATTCACATTAAAATTTGCAGCCTCAGTACCATTTCCATCAGCAAGGCCGGTTACGCCTACCGACTTCAGCAAGGTATACCTCTCTCAGAAATAACAGGTAGGAGAATCGATTGTTTCAATAGTCAGATTGATACACTAAGCAGCAAAAGAGTTCTGTCATTTGAAAGAAACATGATGTGCCATTAGTGGCACCCTCTACTAGTGGCGTCAAAATTAGAAACATATTTGAATTTCTCGTTCGCAAAAATCCCCGATTTACAAATTTTATGTAAATATTTGGATTTCTTCTTATTTACAAATATCGAAAATAAAATTATAACTTTAACACCCTGTATCTCCGTTAGTATTGAGTTTTCGAAAAATTGTTATAGGACTTCATGACCTTAATTTTTTGTGAGGAATCACCTCCTGGAGTCTTGACGCATAATTTCCGGACACCCTGTATAACAAAAAACCCTTATTTTTGGCTACAGAATATTCCCCTAGATTTTTGCCCTCTACTTAAGAAACAACTTGCATAATCAGTATTTACTTCGTACTAAATTACAATTCATACGGAAAATATCAAAATTTTTCTAGGTATGCAAAAAAGTTTTTATATTAACATATATCTCGGCCGGTCAGTGGTCGCGCGGTTTAAGGCGTCAGTACTTGAATCGAGGTGACTAGATCGGTGTTGATTCGAGCCCAGCTGCCGGTAGACCGTATATAAGCTATATTCGTGGAGAGGTTTGGCGCCCTCTCTGCGGGTATGGTAGGGTGGAAGAATGTTGGCTTGGGTCAATGTGAGAGATTGATACTGGTTGATATTTGACTACCCCCCTAATTACTGAGGTTTTCCAGGTTTCCCTCATTCCTGGACTGAATAGTGGTTAGGGCCTACCAACGTAAGTCGTTCCTGGGCGCAAATGCGGCCTGCTTAATAATAATATGCCGCCCCCTCTCCCGCACAAGTCTCCGACTTCTGGGCTAATCCCTGTGATTAGAATGAGGGGTAGAGATATTATTATTATTATTATTATATTATCTATCTGCAAAAACGAATTATTTCAAGAAATACAATAATTTTATTTATCAGATTACACAGTTTTTGCGTCAGTTGATTTGAAATCTAACCAAATTTGGAAATGTCTGAAACAACATATCTAGGAAATTCCTTTATTTAAATTTTAGATGATTAGATATTAAATTAAGATATAACAAATCAACTATGGGTTTTCCTATTAAATTTCTAAAGAAAATGTGACCATTATAGAAATAGTTCTGGACACAACTTTCTTTGTAGTAGTAAATTTGTATGTTATGATTGGGAAAACCGTATTTGCAACATTTTAATTAATTATATTCTATATAAATCATTTTTACACCCTAGACGTGGGTGAAGGCAATTTGTACTTTTTTAGACATTATTTTTAATTAAACTAAATAAATTTGAAACGGTATGTCAGCCCATTTTTGCTACTTTTTCGTTCATCGTTTCTGTTATCTTGCAAATAGTCAGGTGTGTAACTAAAATGATTAAGAGAATTGTTTCAAATCATCTGTCACTATTTCACGAGAATGACGCCCTTAAGGCACAAAGAAAAACATTCCAAAAGAATAAGTTATAAGTCATTTTTCCTTAATCAACTGATAATACAGAGATACAAGCACAGGTGATTACGAGTGTTAAATCGTCTTGTTGTCATATTGCGGAGAAATTATTTGAAATCATTTGTCACTATTTCACAAGAATAACGCCCTTAAGGCACAAAGAAAATCATTCCAAAAGAAGTTATAAGCCATTTTTCCTTAATCAACAGATAATACGGAGATACAAACACAGGTTTTTCTTATTTTCCAAAAGAAAATACATTTTTGTTCAAATCTGACGAATGTTAGTGTCAATTTAGAAAGATATAACTCCACATTATAGAATATTTCGAGAAAACTAAAAAAAACTTCTGTTCGTTTTAGTTAATTACTAGAAACAGTTATTTTTGTTACAAGTACCTAACATACAGTTATACAGTTTTTTTCTATGGAAAAACTTTTTAGGTTAGGAGATTTGATATATATTAGCTTAAAATACCTTTCTAATACAGTAAAAAAAATATCACAAAAGCTAATAATAAAGAATATATGGATAGATATTGTGGGTGTAATTCAACGTTGGTTGGGGCTTTTGTCCAGTAGTTAGTTTCACACAATATTGTTAATACCTAAAAATATATAAAATACCATTTTTTTTCAGCAAGGAAAATGTCAACCTTAGATGCCAGTCAGAAAATGTCATAGTTTTGTAATGGTTGAAGAAATGGTTATTTACATTACAAGCTTCGAAAGCTTACTTTTCTGAGCACCTGAAAGGGCTTTTGCAGCATGTAATGTATTAAATTTTTCATTCTCCCCTCGATTTTATATAAAACACAAAATTTAAAGATTCCGAAAATTCTCTGAACACTGTAATAAAATAGGTATAAGGCGGTTTATTCCCTAGAAATAGTAGCATCACAGTGTGTTAACATTACTTTGGTAACATTCATGACAGCAAAAAAATATTATTTTGACAGTTATCAAATATTATTCTTCAATATAAAGTTGATAACTATAAACGTCTTTTAAGTTTAATATTTGGCTAGAATTTAGTTAAAAATGAATTCCATTGAAGAAACAATGAAAATTATTGCGTGCAGACAATCAAGACTGAAAATTTCGTTAAACTAATGGTGTACAACAAAAGATGTGTCCGCAATAATGGAACATGTATTATTGGCATTTTTATTAGAAAAATCAAAGACATTGTAGCCTGCTACATTATTGTCAGAATACTCAATGTTGAAATTGACTATTTCATTAATGCCTTCAGTGCCAGTGACGGAAAAATCCGTCGGGCTCGCTATCACTCTGGTGCCGCTGACGGAATTTTCCGTCGATTCTCTGGTGTCATATATAGTGAGTTATTTACGTCGGCATTGCATTTGATTAACGGTGATTGATGAAAAGGTTTTATGACATGGTTTTTTGCATACGGTTTATGATTTTTGCTTGTCTTTTTTAATTAAATTAGTAAAATGATCAGTTATAATATTAACCCAGTAAATATATCATATTTCAAAAAAAAAATAAATAAATAAATAAATGCGGACAAGCTGATTTTTTCAGAGTGGATGATAGGCTGTCTCCAACCAATAAATTATTCTCGACACCCTTGTGGTTTTTTTGCTATTTTGCTTTTATTTACTATACTTATTATGGTTCAGTAATGGTTTATTATTATTGTGTCACCTCTAAAATATTTTGTATACATGTACTTAATACAAGTCATTACCGCTGTTCCGGAGGGTCTATTGTTTTAAAAACATTTAAGCATATTTAATAGGGATGTTCATTATATTAAATATTATTAATTATTAAATAAGTATTTTGAGGTATGCGAGTTTGAACCAATGGGATGTAATATCCAAGTAACTTTGTGTTTTCAGTGACGTGAATTGTTAATTGAACTCATTTCCAGCCCACAACACAAACCACCACCAAGAAACTACCCTTATTGCGCAAAACACCGAAGGGGTAGACTGTGCTTTTTTGGGTATCCACTCAGGAGACAGTCCGCTAAGAATTCTCCAAAAACCAGCTCCTTAGCCTTTTGTTTGTATCTTTACTGAATCATAATAAATAAATATCGTATTTTTTTTTCATAAAATGGGCGGTGAAGCATCAGATATGTAAGTAACAAAAAAGTTAATATATTACTATTATTATGTACAAGTTGGCAAAAAAAATCCAAAAACAAAGTAAATAAGAAACTACTCCTATTGCAAAAAACGCATAAGGGGTTCTAGTGTAATTTTTTGGTTGGAGGCAGCCCTCCATCCACCCTGGAAAAATCAGGTTGTATGTATGTATTTTTTGCACTATATGAGTACTTTGTGCAAGTACGGAAGTTTATACAGACATTCGGAAAAGGCTTTAAGAGATTTACACGGCTCGAATTCCTTCCTTGTCTTTTTTTATTAGAATAAGACTGGAAAACTGGCAAGGCTGGTACTATCTCAGCCTCAAAAAAGAGCCCCAATAAACCATTACCATACAGATGAAGGATTCCTGTGAATTTCAGAACATAGTTGTTCGGCGAAAACGAAAGCGACACTATCCAAATGAGGAGATGATGCAGATGAGGTGAATAAGCAGGTTTTTGGCGACAAAATAATCCAATTTCATCAACTTACCTTAAGTCCAAAAGACACAGTATCTCAAATTTAAAGTTTTGAATTCAAAATTATTAAAATTTTTGCAATGTTTTCAATGAATTGCTTTGAAAAACAAATCCGTAGTTTGATCTAAATGCTAAAAGGCGCTACAAAATGTACTCGCGGATGTACTCATAACTTTTTTCTCACTGTATCAAAGTTTTAAAAGAAAATTATTATCATACTAATTTTATGTCGCTAAATTTAACCATTTTCTGTTTGTTGTAATTTAATTTTCATGACATCATCGGTTTTAATATACCTAATACAAATTTTACATTTTATTTATCACATAACTTACTAAATTAGTCTAAACTTGAAATTTAATAATAAATAAAATAATTTTACATATCTTTAATATTAAATTCATAAAATGGAAAAATAGCAAATAAATTGAAAACGGTTAAATTTAGCGACTTGATATTAGTATATACTTATATCATATTTGTGTACAAACGATAATCCCCGAATCCAAATTTTCAAAGTAATTCACTGAGAACTTAGACAGACAAGATTTGCGATGTAAAATACTGTCACTGGTGTGTAGCTTTCAATTTAGTGCAGTACCACTGACGGAAAATGCCGTCGAAATTAAAATTACAGTCCAGTCAGCAATTTCGCTATTACAACTCATATAGACATAATTTAGATAGTTTTTAACTATCAAATTTTATAGAAAAAAAACCCTGGCATGGACAACATGTTATCGAAACTGCCACCGGCATCGACAGCGAACCTGTTAAATAAGAACCAGGATATTTCGAAACTTGGCCGCTTGAAGGCGTTCATAAAAAGGAAAAATGATGGATATCAACCTCGAAAGTCTCAGGTATTTATAAAGATAATATATCAAAGTTTTTGTTAGAAGTTCCTGATGAAATACATTTAATGAAAAAAGTAGTAGCGATTTTTGGTGAAGTGAAGGAAAGCGAAGGACGTGGAATATAAAAATTGTGTAACGTTAGTGCAGATTTTTACTACAAAAAAGAATGTGCAAAGAAGATTTGTACTAACAGACGATTGGGTAACATTTGTTAATCCTTATACGCAACTCCCACCAAAAAGGCTCAAGATGAACGCTTCTTTTATTCCTTACGACATAGTTGAATTTCTTAAAATTTCAAACCCATATTAGTACACCGACGACTCGTTTCGAAGAACGTCCTGTACATTACTAGCAAATGCCCCAGGTGTGGACATTTTAGGCATGAAAAGGTACGGGGAGTGGAAGTAGTCAGAGGTAGCGGAAGGATATATAGCAGATTCAATGACCCATAAAATAGAAGTTGCTAATAAAATCATGCCTGAAAAATCGATATCTATTCAGCAAATCAAATATTCAGAAATAGAATTTAATGATCATATTCCGCAAATCGACAAACAAGTCAACATTTGCCGTAAAATATTTGAGGAACATACAACAATTGTAATTTTACATATAATTTCCACTCTATAACATTAATAATTTGACGTTTTTATTTTTTCGTCGCCCAGGGCATGAAAGTTTTTCATCCTTAGCAACTGATAATCTAGCATGTTTTACTGTCGCTTGCCTCTTTAAAATAAAGAAATATACTTTCGTAAGAGGGAAAATAAAAATAGTCTATTACCGTATTAGAATTAAAAATGTCACTTTTAATCTGAATAAAACATGCTATTTTTTCTCCAACCGATATCTCCCAATTAATTGTTAATTTTAATCCTTAGATTAAAAGCGTCAAGCTCCTAGAATTAAAAGTGAATACTTCTGTTGCTAACATACCATTTTTTTTTTCCAGTAAAGAAAATGTCAGCCTTACTGACTCCTGGCAGTCAAAAAATGTTATAGTTTTATGACGATGGAGAAAAAATGTATTATTGTGCAACACCTTTCAAAATCTGACAAACTATTTGCATGTTTGTGGGATTAAAAATGATAACTTGCTCCCCAAAAATAATAATTAGGAAGGTTGGCTTGCAATGCAAATATTGTAGTCCCTGAAGAGACTAATCTAAAGAAATTAGAAGTGTCCGGCTTTGTTCTAATTCCTATTTCCTCACTGTCGATAACACCGCAGTCTCAGAAGCCAGTCATTCCCACCAATTTACCTGCGACACGCTTATTTCGCCACTATCTGCGATAATAAATGTGAAATCTGTTAATGTTTATACATATATATCTTATACACTGTCACTGTTACAGGTGCTACTACCTAGTGCGATGGTAACGCGCCAATCTGTCGGTACCTTTACATGTCGACCATGAATGTGTACTATCGTGTTAGTGGGTAAACTCTGATAAATAAATGAATGAAGTAATTGCTGTTATTACCTATTTCTATTTCGTAACAATCGGGTAAAAAGGAATTTCTCTTTCGAAGTGCCGGAGTGTTGCAGATTTGAAATTTTTCGCGTGGAAAGAAAATTTTTGCGAATCGTAGTCGCTGTATGGAATGTTCAATTTTCTATTTCAGAATAATTCGAAAGTGTAGCGATTTTTTGGATTAACTTCTTAAAAAGTAAGTACCTCTTTTAAGCAACCCAACATATTTAATATTTTTTACGACGACTTGTGTTATTCTTTTTGCATGACTAGAGCCTTTAATTGTGCACAACATTTAATTTTACTGGCACGTGCATTTTTATGTGGGTAATTATTTTTATTACCCAGTCATGAATCAAATATTTATTATGGCGAAGATAAAATATTAATTTATCTTTAACAGTTAACATACCTAAAATCAATTTATTGGATAATGGTACTTTTATGAATTTTACATGCTTGACGATAAAGTTAATAATTAGTTTTATTGTTTTTTCCGGTAGGTAAGTTCACTTGTATGTCGATTGCGAATTTCAGTTTCCACGTGAAAGCAGAAGTTTTCTTCTATGAGCTATTATAGTGTTTTTATCTATTATATGCAGTAAGCAAACAAAACAAATACAAAGGTAAGTTAGTTAATAAAGCTGTTGCAAGTTTTTTGAAATGTAGACATCATTTTCAACTATAGAAAAAAGTAATACCTATAACAATTTTCAAGTCATAATTAAATTACTATGGTATTTTTGAAAAAAATATATATTTCAAATTTTGTAATGACATTTTAAATAATTATATGTACTTTTTAAATTTAATATATTTTTTTATTAATATATTACTATATGTCTTAAATTTAAATTTGTCCTATTGCTTTAGTAGATCGCGGTGTATAAGTTATGTTTTAAGTACTTTTTTATTGACTTCGATATCAATATAAATTAATTTTAGTAATATAAATTTGTTGGTTTGTTAATGAGTGGAGAAGCGAACATGTTACTAAAATATTTCTTTTGTGTACATAAAAAATTATCACTGTATCATATACGTATGCATTACCTAAGTCTAAGAAACTTATAAAACAAAGGACCATTTTCAAAAGTTTATTTAGATAAGACATAAGTGTGACTGTCAATATAATAATGATAATTACAAAATACACTAAACATTATCACAGCTTTATTTTCTCGTATTCTATTTGCCAAATTTGTTTCTATTAGCCTAACAAATTTTTCTATTTCAAAGCAACTGGTACTGTAACCTCTTCAAATAACTTTATCAATGGCTGGTGGGGGAGGGATGGTATATTATTATTAATATTAGAGCAAAGAAGAAATTTTGAAAATATCTAGAATTCGTATTCCTTTATACTCGTTGAAGTAGTAATAAAAATAGCTATAACTGAAAAACCATTAATTGTTTCTCACATTTTAACTTTAAATTTAATTATTAGGGTTGTTGGTACAGAAAATAAACATGTATAGGATGACCACACGAATACAAGAAACTTCCATAATGTTGATGTTTATTCCAAATTAATCCTTCGTTTTAATTAATGTAATAATAAAACAAATATTATGTGATATCTCTCATGTTATAAAACAATATCAAAGCAGATAAATAAAATGCACATAGACATATGGCGAACAACTTATGACAGATATAATATTAATCGATAACGAAAATCGAAAAAGTAGAAATGTCTATTGTCTGTCTAATATGAATTGTTTGACAACAATGAGATTTATATTTATATCTGCATTAAGTCAACAACCATGTGATATATTTCAATTAGATAATTAGGCACTTATTTTCCCAACAATTGATAAACCAGTAATCATTAGTATATGTAGCAGTTGTGGTTTTAGGAAATTGTAACATTTTAAACTTACTTCACTGATATATGATTTTTACATAATACTCATCCAAGTATAACGAATTGGTATAAGTAGGCCAAGGAAACCATAATTTTAATTGATATTCCATCTACATCGTGTTCATTAAGACCTATTGATGCGAGTACTCATGAGAATTTAATTATTAAACATTTTAAACAATTATTGGAAAACAGTTTAAATTTACCATTTATACTTTTGAAATTATAAAGAACGTTCGCGATTCATAACACTGAAGGAAAAATATTTACTGTTTGATTAAATTTTGAATTGGAACTTCATAATACAGTGTGGGTCCCTAAAGTAATGGCTATATACAGGGTGGCTTGCAAGTCGTTACAATAATTTAAGGAGGCGATAGAATACTTGATTTTGAGTCGATTGAAACAAACATACCTACATACCAAGTGTTACAATATTCTGATAATAAAGTTTTTAATTTAACCGTGCTTTTCTACAATTATTATTATAGATGAAAAACAAACCTAAAATATCCTAAAATTACATAGATACAAGAAAACTACAGATTATAGTTGTTAAAATACGATAGTTTAATTAAACTTAACTATACAGGGTGTTCCTAAGTAGAGGTCAAAAATCCATTAGCGTATCTGTGACCAAATAATATATTTTTATTATATGTATAAATGTGGAGTCTGTCAAATATTAAAAAAAATCAGTTTATCTTTCATTTAAAAATTCACGAGCAGTCTAATTAAAATGTGAGGAAGCAACGTCGTGCATGAACTACATTCTTTATCTTAACGCATAAGGACCATCATCAAGTAGGTAGTTCAGATAAAATGTTTTCAAGAAAATGTCTGTAGGAGGCACTAGTTAATGTTCTTGGCAAAAAGCAAGGCCCAACAAGAAAATTTCCACTAACACCCACCCATACATTCAAAAGAAGACTGATGTTGAAATCGAGATTCCATTATGGTATTAGGGTTTTCATCGGACCAAACGTGTAAAGTCAATATTTTGTTCAATTTTTTGCAAAATCTAGTGACAAAGTTGTAGGCGAGCAAGATAGTCTCGCGACAGTAAGCCTTGAACCCTTCCCATGTAATACGGGTATAACTGTTGATGATTCAGAACGGGCCAAACTAATTTATTCACATTAAGATTTGGGTCTTCTTCAGTTTCGTGTAGAATAGCTTCTTTCAAATCAGACGTTCTAACTCGCAAAGGCCTTCCAGGAATTGAACCTTTCTGAAATAAGCCTGACTGCAAAAGACGTTGAAAAACATTTCTGAACAATTTGGAGTTGGTTGATATGAAAATATTTCCATATAAATTCGCCTACCCTCATTACCATTTCCATCTGCAAGGCCATAAACGTAAACCATATTGGCTATTTCAGCATTTGAATATACATTATTAAAATTTATATATTTTTTTAAAATTAGCTTAACTTGACTGTTTGTAGCCAGTTTAAGACTTGCTACAAACTATGCATAATATTCGCTATTCGTGATGCGCAATGGCTAATTTGTAATAAATTCGAGAATAGTGAGTATAGTCTTGTTCGTTAAATTCCACTCATAAACACGCTACTTACTATATGCATAGCACAACGCCAATAACCAAATCACACATAGTCAAAATCTTATTTGGAGTACCTGTTAAAAGAAAAAACAAATTACTTTGTTTATCCACTGGGCAGAGAGTTTTATAAATAACTCTAAAACGATTCGTCTCATTTACGTATTATTTTAGGTGATAAACAGAATATAAGTACATCCTGTATATCTATTACTGTAAACAGTTTTTAACCAAAATGCGGCATCTTGTTCTTAAGGATATTTAAATTATTTCTTTTAAAAATTAAGATCCATCTCAATTTTTACAATTCAGACATCTGCATCGGTTAAGAAAAAAAGGAGATAATATAAATACCTATTGTTTCATTTTTTACAAGGACATTTTGTGGCCAAGCAGCTCTCAGTGGCCTACTTTTAACCTTCACACATTTATTTATTACGTGATGTAATTTTTGGTAATTTAAATCATTTAATGTACAGAGTTTCCATAGAGAAGATCATGCTACTAACTTATTTATTTTACCATTTATAGAAATAAAATCCTATAAATGGTGTATACCTTTTTGGAACCCCAAAAAGTATCACGCTAAATCACTCGATTCCCTTCCCCTCCTCTTCTCTGCATTATTATCTGAGGTACAGAAAGACATTATTAAAATATTTTTTATCATATATCATCAAGAATAGATGGATTTTAAATGGAACATCCTGTATATCTATACTCCATAGACAGGAAAATATTTATACATATGTGGGAAAAGGTAGAATAGTGTGTCAATTTACTTAAATATAATGCATATTCAGCCAGAGGTAATTTCATATTAGTTATACTTATATAACTATTTAAAAAAACTGTTTTTATATGAGCATGCACTCTACTGCTCCATATAATTTTTCTTTTAAACATGCTTTTAAATACATTAATAAATAGGAAATTAAAGCAAAACTCGTTTTAAAAAATATAAAACAAACAACAGCTTGAAGTTAAATTGAAATATTATGATATCGAAATCGCATTCTTAATTAAAAACGGTGGGTTTGCTTTCTATATTAGAATAACAACAGTTATTTGTTCAAAAGATAACACATTTCACAGCTTGCTATGGCTATGGTCTTAACAATAAATATATTTACAAATATTTTGAAAATTGTAAAAGATAAGTGCCATATATATTTTTCTAAAGCTCTTGATAGTCTTTATAAAGGTGACCATACACAAGCCGGCTTGCCGGAAGGTCAACTTTCCGGTCATTAAGGCTTACGGTGAGCGCTCTATCAAACGATATGTAAGGTCTGTTCCAACAACCGTCGAGAACTGGTTCAGAACCGTGAGAAATGTTTGACCAACACCGTCCTACGTCGCATTCACCGTACGTACGAGTACATTAACAACTGAACTGACTGACTAATTCTGGACGTTTCGGAATCGATTCTTGTTGTGTTGGAACAAACATAGTTTTCGCTCAGTAACTCCTTGACGGATAATGATAAAAATATGCGTTTTTTTTTAATAGACTATAAATATTATTTTACGTCGACGCTGTGTTTTGAAATTTTGAAAAAGTGTAAAATAATTTTTTTTAAGTGAATTTTGCATATTTTCAAAATTTCAAAACACAGCGTCGACGTAAAATAATATTTGTAGTCTATTAAAAAAACCGCATGTTTTTATCATTTTTCATTGAGGAGTTACTGTGGTAGTAGTGGTGGTAGTTTTTTAAGAGGCTTGGCTTCCGATAAAAAGTGATTTTTTGTTATTAAATCCCTACAACTTTTATTCTTACACTTTTGGATAATAATAAATCAATTTCGCAATTCATAATATTCTTCAGAAGATTTATATTTTCTCGCATTTCTTGGTTTCAAATGGTCATTATTTTTAATCAATCCGTTAGTAAAACTTTTATCTAAAAATACATATTTATATATATCCACTCATTTGTTGATAATTTTACATAACCTTTTCAATAGATAGCAATTTATTTTAAATAACTACCTACCGGTATATGTATATGTTAAGGCGTATATGTTAAGTACATACGTACCAGTAAATTACTTATATCATGATATTTTCGCAGTCTATTGAAGATTCTCAAAATTCTCCTCACACATATATGGTCCAACTTGCATGCTGAAAGGTAAACAGGCAATCAAAATTTCAAGCGTTGATAATTTTTCGGTAGGACGAGAGTTCAGGCTGAGCCTTCCGGTCAATACAACCACTAACGTTATGGTTAGCCGGTCGGTTTGCTAACCGAGAGGCTCGTCTTCGTGTATGCCCACCATAACTCACATAGGATGTTCCTTTTTAAAAAAGTGATTCTTTTTTGTTAAATCCTTACAACTTTTAAGTATCTTTTAATATAACAGTTTTATAGGTTGATATTCCACACCTACAAATTGTTTATAGCGCTGTTGGAAATGCTACGAAATATTACTAAAAAATTGTTATAAAACGCTTTAGTTTAATTAGTAAAAATGTTTTACAAGCTTGTCGCAGAAATGTTAAATAAAATAGTTATATATTTGCCGTATAAATGGTTTATAATTTAGCTGCCAAAACGTTCTTGTGCTAAATTTATAAAATATTTCAGTTACTGACAACAAAATAATGGTACTTACCGCTATAACAAAACAAATTTGTATTTCGAAAGCAATAATAATACGGCAACAAACCACAATTGTCGTATAACTAAATTATAAAACTGTTTTGCTTCTTCAGAAGATATACAGGATGCGCCAAATGTATGGAATAAATTCAATAAAAACGAAACAATTATTTTTTGGGAAAAATCCTCAAACAGGTCGATTTTTAATTTAAAAAATACATATTTTAGTGTAAAATGCGATTTTCAAATGTCATTTGTTTTTGAGTAATGACGTCATAGATTTTTTTTAAATGGCAACACCATATTTTTTCCTTGATTCTGAAAGATCGTTTAATTCTCTATCAGACAGTACTAAAATTTTGCCTTCTTACATAGGAAATCGAGTAAATGACGATTGAATGTTAGAAAACGTAAATCAATTAAAATAAAGCAAAAACGTTATCAAGTTTAGTTTTTCGAATTCCATAATTCTTTTATGGATCACGTAGGTGAAAATCTTTGCAAAGTGTCATTGTCACACCGACTTTCTAATAAGTATTGTAAGCGACATAGAAATTATTATTCAATTTAAAGTATTATGGCACATTTAACTGTTACTCAAAGAATTGAAATTTTAATTCTTATCGGATGCGGGAATATGACTAGAACCCTTTAGAACTCAGCAGGAAGTTTGCGATTTATTTAATGAAAAATATTCAGATCGCCCTTTCAGCCAATCAACAGTCAGTAAGGTAGAGTCTAAATTTAGAGAAACTGGCAATGTAGTAAATATTCCAAAACCTGGACGTCCAAGCATTAATGAAAATCAGAAACAGAACATTTTGATAAGTATGGTGGATAATCCTCATAATTCTTCACGATTGGTTGCATTAAACAATGACACTAGTCAGAGCACAGTGCTACGTATCTTGAGGAAGGAAAAATATCATCCCTACAAAATTCAACTTGTGCAGGAACTCAATGAAGATGATCCCAATCGCTGCTTACACTTTTGCGAAATTCTAATGGATTTATGTCAAGGAAATAGAAATACTTTTTTCAGATGAGGCCACATTTTGTCTGAATGGTACAGTAAACCGTCAAACTTGCAGATATTGGAGCCGGGAAAATCCTCATTGGATGGCAGAGGCACATACCCAACACCCTCAGAAATTAAATGTGTGGGCTGGAATAGTTGACGACAGAATAGTAGGGCCTTTCTTCTTTGAAGGAACCCTTACAGGACAAAGATATTTAGAGTTTCTAGAAAATGACCTTGTTCCAGCCCTTGCAGTAATTTTTCCTAACGATAATGACCCTGACATTCCTGACGATACCATATGGTTTCAGCAAGAAGGTGCACCTCCGCACTATGCGCGCCCTGTACGAGATTTTTTGGACAACTGTTTTCCTGGGAGGTGGATCGGCAGACGCGGACCGATAGAATGGCCTGCAAGATCGCCAGATCTTACACCTCTTGACTATTTTTTATGGGGATACTTGAAGTCAAAAGTGTACATTAATAAACCACGTAATTTAGAAGAACTTCAAAATCGTATTCGGGACGAAACAGGCAGAGTTACCCCAGAAATCATTCATAATGTGCAAGAAGAATTTCTTCACAGACTTGCGCATTGTCAAAAAGTTGGTGGATGGCAATTCGAACATTTAATTTAAGTATAAAATTTAATCAATTGTATTTTATTTTACATATCTCAGAATTGTTACTTTTTTATGGATAAAATTTACGTTTTCTAACATTCAATCGTCATTTACTCGAAAACTTTCCTATGTAAGAGGGCAAAATTTTAGTACTGTCTGATAGAGAATTAAACGATCTTTCAGAATCAAGGAAAAAAATATGTTGTTGCCATTTAAAAAAAATCGATGACGTCATTACTCGAAAACAAATGACACTTGAAAATCGCATTTTACGCTAAAATATGTATTTTTTAAATTAAAAATCGACCTGTTCGAGGATTTTTCCCAAAAAATAATTGTTTCGTTTTTATTGAATTTATTCTATACTTTTGGCGCATACTGTATATTTTCTGTTATACCTTGGCTTCAAATGACCATTATTAATTCATCCATTACTAAACTATCTAAAAATATTTATATGTATCCACTTATTTGCTGATAATTTTATATGACTTTTTCAGTAGATAGTTTTTTATTACACGTGCGTATACGTAAGTTACGATTAAAGTTTCGCGGTCTTCATTAAAAAAATTCAAAATTCTGAGTATGTTTTGTTTCAGTTATAACTTATAAGTTACTTATCACTTTGTAAAGAAGTGGATACATTTATCAAAGTAGATGGGCATACACGATGCGGTTTGTGGCTATTTGAGCAGTTCAAATCATGTTTTCTTCCATTTCATTAAGTTTACACTAATGTTCACAGCTAAAAAATCACGTCGGGTCACAATGCTTTCTTCTATTTCTGACATTACTTAGTAACTTTAAAGTCCTTTTCTCATATTTAAGAAAGTCTCGAGCAAAGTGTGTCTGATGTATTACTCGAGAATGATAAGGAAAAAGAACGCAGCCCATAGAGAAGTACTTATTTATGTAAAAAATGACTGACATGAAGTGGTGTCTTCAAATCTTTGAATCTAATTGCCCACATTATGTTGGTGGGAAAATTAAAGACACTAGATGCAGCATCTTCTTTTTGAAATAATGTAGAAATATGAAATAAGTAATTTTGTACATGAATTTTCATCCATACGCAAAAAATTTCTATAATCATGAGGCTCCAATAGTAATTCGTTATTAGGTGTACCATATATGAAAATAGATTTTTTAACTAATGTTTTATTCATTTACGTTTGCTCTTTTCTTTGGTTCTGTATAGAGGGTGTTTCAGAATTTATCTAAAAAAAAAATAATGTACGTCTTATTAATACAATTTTGTAATGACAGTTCGAAATTTATTTAAAAATACACTTCTGCGCGGCACTGGAATCTGGTTCACTGTAAAACCCTAACTTGCGCAAGGCAATCGACAACCGATACAACAGCAAAGTGTAATAAAAAAATGTACAGACAAAAAATTTAAAGAATTTCCCAAGGAAATAAATAAAATTTTATAACACCTATTTTATATCAGCAAATTCAACTGCTTCTTTCTGGTTCTTGTCCGATTTGCACTCGTAAGTTGTTGGCATAATCCGGCCCCGTATATGATACCTTACACAGTTGATTGGGACATTCCTTGCATTTGTTGAGCGATTGCCTGGCATTCCGATGACGCTAGAGACTACAGCAGCGAAAGACACGTGTATGGTCTTCCGGCAAGCCGGCACGTGTATGGCCATCTTAAAATGTGAAATAGTGTTGCAGAATTATATTTACAACCGTTATTCCACATTAAGAGTAGATATAGTATAAATTACTTGAACATTTTCTGATTGGGTTTGACAGACAGTTATCAGATTCAACCTGAAGCTATTTCGACAATAATAATATACCTTGAGGTTTACTTCAAGTAAATGTATTACAGTATACAGAATGTTTTCTAAGTCTAGCTCATAATTTCAGGAGGTTACAAATTTTTGCCTATAACTACTCACTAATTTAAGTTTAATACCTTTATGATTTTTAAAACTTCCTGAACCTAGATATTTTCTAAATATCAATGTTCAAATAATTTTAGCCTGTAAATTGTCAATTAACCATACCTTCTCATTTCAGGAACCTTTCTATTAACTGATAACATATATCATTAAATTTATCAAGTACATATTTAGAACTGAATTTCACAAATGAAAGTAAAATCGTAAAATAACCATGTCCTTTTAAATTACCATAAATGGCAGACCAACTATCGAGATATCAATTTACAAATAATTGTTAACCCGTGCGAGTATTGCGAGTAGTGCGAGCAAAAAAAATATTTAATAACATAGTAACTACTTTCAACAGTCATTGAACTTCATATCCTCAAAAATAGATATTTTATGAAGAAAGTAAGTAAAATCAAAACTTATTATTTGGAAAGGCATTGTTTACCAACTGTACAAACCATTCAAAACTAACCGCACTGAGACGTGAGCAGCAAGTTTATTTACCTTTTAAGCATGGGATTGGAGGTAATATTTTCTCAAATAACAACTTTTAAGTCATTTATACAGAGTGTCATCTAGCGAATGTTACGTACTTCAAGGGTATAATCTATACCCCAAATGGTGTCGATTTAACTATTTAAACGAAAAAAAAAACAGTTACACGGTGTTTAAGTTTCATTTTTTATATCTTGTTTTCTCTTTAACCAGAACCCAATTAACCAATTTGAGCAAAATTTGCAGTTGTTTAATTTCTCCTCACGCAGTATGTAGTGGTTATGTTCCTATTAGATTAAATTTTTCATTTTACTACAATCCGTTGTGAATATTCTTCTGTAACTTTTTTGTATGTTTAAATTTTTACACGCAACTATCAGAAATAGGTAGAAAATTTTATTCTACACAAAAAAATGTATACCAAAAGTCGAAATTATGCTCGGTTATGAAGATATTATAGAAAATATTTATTGACATACAGGGTTAAAAAAGGAGTGTAAAATATTTCAGGAGGTAATAGTATGAACCAAAATAAGAAGAACAGTTTTAATAAACATGGGTCCGCAAAGTAACGGTTGCGGAGATATGGACCACTATTCGTTTTTCAAACAATTTATTTTATTAGGAATAAACCGACAAAGGAAGCTTTTAACAAACAAAAAACAAAGTTACAGAAGATGTTCAAAGTACCCTCCGTCCATTTCCAAGCAAGCACGACATCTTCGTCTCAACGATATTCGAACTCTTTCGAAAACACCCTCCTCGGTTTGGATTTCTTGACACGTTTGATTAATCCGTAGCTGCAGCTCTTCCAGGCTATTTACAGGAGTACCATACACTAATGTCTTCAAATATCCCCAAACAAAGAAATCTAGAGGATTCAGATCAGGCGATCTTGGAGGCCATAAAACAGGTTCGGCCCTTCCTACCCATCTATGTAAAAAAGTTTGGTGTAAATGCTCTCTACCGACCAAATTTTGCTGAAATCGGTTCACTGGATTCTGAGTTAAGGAGAAAACAAAATAAAAATTGAAACTTTAACACCCTGTAACTTTTTTGCGACATTTTTCATCATCATTTAGTATCATCTAAAAGAAGTTTTATCCAGTTTAGTGTTTTTTTCTTCTTCCTTTAATGACAAAATTAAAATGAATAATTATTGCCAATGAATCGTCTGTACTTATAGCCTAGGTAATATTAAATTGGTTAATTGCAAATAAAATTGTAATAATAATAATGATTAAATAAGAAACTGCCTAGTCACTATCCAGAACTAAGTTCACTGGATTTCTATCCATGAATATTTTTATACCAAGAAGGTACATTGCCCTGCCAATGAATATGAACATGTAAAAAAATCATTCAAGTTTCACTAAAAATTACTTATATCGATTAAAATATAGTTTAGCAAACATTCAACCCTATGTACGATGTGTAGATTTATTTTTTAAAGTTATTCATTATTATTTAAGTAACAATTAATTGATATGTCTATTAGAATAATAATTAATTTATGTTAATTTAAATTTTAATAATTTATAGAAAAAAAGAAGAAAAAAACACCACTTTAAATTATTGTCTACAATCGGTACTGAGTCACGCTATAGATATATACACCTAAATTCCTTCTTTATTACAGAAACGTTCACACCTATTTGCACATTTTGGTGAATCATGAGCTACGTACCTAACTGTGTTAGAGTATAAAGAACAGTGCGTTCATTGGTAATGCTAATAACTGAGTTGTGTCATAATTCACATTGAATTTTAAAGAGGAAAAATGTATCTTCCATATTCATAATTATTATGTGCAAAATTATTTAATAGTTATTTATGACACAAGTGCTAAAAGTGACATTTTCTTTGGGGGAAAAAAGTTTGCACCATCTTTTCGAATAGAATAAAATCATTTTTAACACATTTACACTATTTTTTCTACAAAAATCATTAAAAGTAGAAATCAATGCATTTCTTACGTTATTCATTTTATAAAACATCATTTTGAAATCCATATACATGAAGTTTATTGTTGTTAAGGTAATAAAAGTTCGATCGTTTGTTGACAAGTAACTCAACATCAACAACAACAAATCTCATAACATAGAAAGTGATCAAGAAAATTAATTTCTTCCGGCAGAAATCGAAGAAACTGCTAATAAACCCACGTTTAGTGTTATTGCCTAGTACCTAAGTCAAGGCAACAGTAACAAGTTTTCGTACAATAGCCAATTTGCATATTTTTTAATTTTATTACCAAAGTATTATTCAGTTCATTTTATGTGTACTGTGTTAGTTTTATGTCATTCTCTGCAAAAATAAAGCGGTAATAAATTAATCGATTTATTACGTCTTTCCCAACCACAAAAATGCGAGAAATACAAATGGCGATTATGTGACGTCACAGCATATGAACACGGCATGTTGTTTTATATGCCGTGACATGAATGTCAAAATCGAACTGTCAAATTATTTGTTTTGTTGGTGGGCGTTGTGTATAATATCCATATAATTATAATAAATATTGGCAACAGAGACTGGATTTGTTAAAGGACAATCAGAATCATTGTCAATGTTTTCGTTTCTGGGAGAAAATCCGAATTTTATGGTGAATAATTTCAAGACGCCTGCGTTTTGCATCACTTTGTACCTGACAGGTACCATTTAATAACAATACACAATAAAGTGAAAATTGGCTTACGGTGAAATGATCCTCGCAACAATATAACGCCGTTGCGTTCGATAGTGTTGCATTCTCTTTTTCGTCTCTATTCATTGAAATGCACCCATTTCTTACGCATTTCTTCATTTTTAGGAACCGAGAAGAATATTTTTTCCGAGGTGGTTACCGTAGTGTTTTCGCACTTTGGTACCACACAATACTTGTAAAATTTGTGTTTTATCGGTTCCATTCAAAACTTATGTTATAATGCTGGACTGGATACCGGACACCTCACAAAGACCACAAAGTTCGACGCTAACCACAGATTACAGATTACGGAACGAGTTCGCTAACCGTCGATTTGACAATTTGACATATGTCACCATGGACGTTCCCATATACTGTGACGTGAACCAATCAGAATGTTGTTTCCGACTATATTTGAATCAATTGCTATATAAAATAATTAATTATGAAAAATATAGGAACAATTTTACAGAATTAGCAAGATATTCTTGTTAAGTACTTAATATATAATAAAATAATAATATTTTATAGCATTTCAAAATTTCATGCAAATTGCCTGTTGTTTCTTGTCATCATGTGATCTGAAAAATGCTTAGTGACCAGCTCACTGTAAAAGTGCTTTTAGCATACTTTGAAGAAAAGTCCAAAATATAGAAATCGTCAATGGCTTGATTAAATTACTCCATGCTAAAGGCGATAATGAACAAAGAGAATCAGGATATAAGCAAACGTTACAAGCTTGTTGCTTTTTAGAAGTGAAGGGTCGAAGGATATCAACCGAGAAAGTTGAAAGCATTGACCAGGGAACAAATCAACAAATTTCTTGCAGAAGCGCAGCATGAAAAGGATCTTATGCAGAAGGTTGTCGGAATTTTCGGTGTATTTGGAGCTTGTTACGAAGAACTGTTAAACTTATAGGTATTCAATAATATCGAAGATTTACGAACTTCACTAGTTGTACATATTAGACATAAAAACGAATGTGCAACGAACTTTCGTTATTAATATTTGAACTCTTGTAAAAATTACACAGCCCTTGGTCCAACTAACAATAATCATTCAAGAATGTTCTTAAAATACATTAGAAATAAATGTATCACGACTCCAGTTGAAATCAATGTATTTGGTAAGATACCAATATTGCTGAAATTATAAATTTGCCTGATTCTCACCTTTATACATTGCTTCCAACGATCTTCAGAGAATTTGTTGCCAGATTCTGATGCTAATTACTATAATTAAGAAACACGAAGGATAGAGTCCAGTACAGTAGCGGAGGCTTATTTATGTACAAGACTCATTCCAGAAAAAGAAGAGCAATGCATACTTTTAGCACCAGTGCTAAATTTTATATCCTTTATGGTAATAGTGCTTATATTATCTGTGAGTCACTCTCTACATTTTTGAAGATTGGGTATAGTTAAACCTATATATTAACTCTAAGAATCTGTGATCCTGAATTCGTTCAAGTTAAACGCGGTGACAATGCTATTAGACCTTGTTGACCTATTCCTTTATTCGGGACATGATCATTTAACCAAACAGTTATTTGTCTCCCTATATCATCGTGCTGATATCACGTCATTAATGAAATTAAAAAGGTAGTTTTCCAAAAAAAGTGCTATACAGTAAATTGGGTATTGTTGAAAATGCTACCCCAAATGTTGACACCGAAACGTTGCTGAAATCCTCATAGTCACGGATTTTGAACGCCCAGATATGTTCATTATGATTATTATTACAGACCACCCGGTGGTTTTTTCACATTAACTCAGCTACTACTTGTCAAAATTTGTCATAGAGCTTGTAGAACACTCTATATATACTAATTAGGTACTAGTTCATATAACCAATGATATAATTGTCTTTACCTGTAAGATTCCTATTGCGTACGGTAAAAAAATCGCACAGCTTGGTAAAAAAAATCGTACAGTTTTCCTAGCAACCGCCTAAGTAACGGTCAATACAAACAAACATTCAAAAATTGTCATAATCTTAAATCATATTTGTATATGATGGTAATATTATAAAATGAAAGCTTCCTCACTTTGGTCATTTTACTCAATGTTAAAGGCCATGTTGCCGGTCAGTGGCCGCGCGGTTTAAGGCGTCAGTACTTAAGTCGAAGTGACTAGATGGGTGTGGGTTCGCGCCCTGCTGCTGGTGGACCGTATATAAGCTCTGCGAGTATGGTAGGGTGGAAGAATGTTAGCTTGGGTCAATGTGAGAGATTGATACCGGTTGATATTTGACTACCCCCCTAATTAATAAGGTTTTCCAGGTTTCCCTCATTCCTGCACTGAATGGTGATTAGGGCCTACCAACGTAAGTCGTTCCTGGGCGCAAATTCGGCCTGCTTAAAATAATATGCCGCCCCTTCTGCCGCACAAGTCTCCGACTGGGCTAATCCCTGTGATTAGAATGAGGGGTAGAGATATTATTATTATTAATATTACCATTAATATAAATAGCAATGTCGATATTGCAAACTACTCCAAGTTACAAGCTCTCCTGAAGAGAAAATCGGACGGCTTTAAATCCAAAAAATCCAAGATTTTGACAAGCAAAAATATAAATGATTTTCTACAAAACACACCAGGTGATATATATTTGTTTATGAAGGTAATATATTGAGCTCAATATAATGTTAGATATGTAAATTTATTTCAAATCGTCTTATAATTGGTACAAGCGGTGCGTGCAGGAAACAAGAGTTGCGTAATATAAAACCGTCAGATATTCAAGACACAGGTAAGAATCTAATTATTAATATTCCAGATTCAAAAACTAAACGGCAACGTTCTTTTGTGGTATCTGAATATTTTTACCCCAAGGTTGAAAAATATATAAACTTTCGCTCTTCAGTAAATACAGCTCCAAATTTACCTTTTTCTCTATACTATATAAACGGAAAATGTACCAGACAGTGTGTTGGTATTAACAAGTTAGGAAAGATTCCTCGTCCGCTACTATTCTTGTTGACGCGGGTTGTGACTGATTACATTTTAAAAGACACGGTGAATGGCAGTCATCAGCCGTAGCTGAAGGGTATGTGATAATTCCCTAAATAATCAAACTAACGATTCGTCTAAAATATCATCTGCAACAGCAAGTACTAGCAATAGTACTAATAGTATTAATGAAAATTTCATTGAGGCAACTAATAATGTAAATCTTATGGCGGTTTTCCACAACACAACAGTTGAGTTTATGTTGTGTTTGTGTTTTCCAGAACCTGAAAAACAAAAACAAAACTGAAAGAAATCCCTAAAATCTTGTTTCCATCAAGCAGGCTACATTTTGTTCCAGTTTTGTTTTTGTTTTTGGCCCTTTTCCACTAGTCGCGAGAAAGTCAGAATACATTTTTTCAATATAGTTACGGCAAGAGTTCAGATAATTTACGTCATACGAACAAATGAATAATTTATCATATTTTCATCAAAATACAAAAAACTGCAACAAAAAATAAAACTATATACTAAATGTTTGCACTACATTACAAAAAATGATTGTATTTATCACGACAAAGTATCAAAAATTATGTTAACAGTAAAAACAATCGCGTAACGTTAGCTGTGACATAAGCCATCTGATTTCTTGCCGCAACTATAACCAACCAACATGTTTAAAGATTTTCTTATTCTTGGTTGATTATACTGAAGTCCTTAGGAAAAAAGTAAGTTTGTGTATTTACGGTTAAAGTGTCTTAATTGATACTATCCTATACTGTTTGTATACTAAACAGACTCGAGTTTCAAAACACGTCGAAACCTTTTGATGTGACCGTTTCCAAGCAGACCCGAAAAACAAAACTCCAACTATTGCAAAATACGCCAGTCTTCAAAAAGTTTGCAAAAAGTTAGTTTTATTTTATTCGACACGATTTGGGTTTTGTCCGCTTAGTGGAAAACCGCCTTTACTTATGCTTCAACGCGCATAAAGATTATTCTACTGTGAATTTTATAATTATTATTCTTAATGGCATTCATAAATTAACTAAAATTCACATTTTTCTAGTGAAAATTACCAACAAAATTTTATAAGTAATTTTGCTGAAAATTTGTTGTTGTGTCATATGGCTTTAACACCCTCTATATGGTCTGCTTGACAATTACATCTGTAATGTGCAATTTTAACAGCTTACGAAAGGCGCAATTACTTAGTTAAGGCCCCTTGGGGCCTTTATAGCAGATATTTTCAAGGTCAATAACTCAGCCGGTGGCAGCGCGGTCTTTGACCATTAGATATAGATTACATGAGAAATATGCTAAAATATAGGTATGTACAGTACAGAAATAGGGGAAATGAACCGATATCAATAAGAATGTTTGCAGGAATATACCACGTACGTGCATTTTGTATAAATTTCTGCCAAACAAGTGATTAACGAAATTAGTTCCTAATTTGATAGCTAAACAAAATTCACCTATATTATAATACATCTGCACTTGTTTGCACTTAAATAAATAATTAACAAGTTCCTATCAAGTTCTAAGAGAAAATTGTCTGAATAATAATTATTTTTAAAGGTCAGTATTTTAATGCATGCATTTGCAAAGTAAATTATTCCCATTGTCAGTACAATTATACTTTTGCACAGTAGACAAATAAAATATATGTATAGTTTGTTAAAGAGCCACGCTAGATGCAACTGTACAAACTCGTACAGCTTGCGTTTCGCGTATGACTTCCCTTACATCTTCCAGATATAATTTGTTGACGTCAGTGCTCTTCAGATTCAATGTGAACCTTGTAAACTAATATCTTGAGATGTCCCCAAACAAAAAAATAAATACAGTTCATATCGGGTGATCTGGGTGGCTAAGTGGACCTGATTCTTGTGTGCCTCGTCTAATAATGTTCCTACCGAATCCATCATTTAAAAATTCATGAGCAGTGAAACTAAAATGTGGAGAAGGCTGTAGGAGGCACCGGTTCAAGTTCTTGGTAAAAAGTAAGGCCCAACAAGAAAATTTTCAATAATACCCACTCATACATTCAAAGAAAACTGATGTTGAAATCGAGATTCCATTATGGCATTAGGGTATCAGATCAAATGTGTTTACTGTGGAAATGCATTATAGCAACTGTGGAAAAATTAATTTCGTCGGTAAACAATATGCTAGCGGTGCTGTCGACAATGTGTTCAATTTTTTGCAAAATCCAATTACAAAATTGTAGGCGAGCAGAATAGTCTTGCGGCAGTAAGATTTGAACCCTTTGTATATGATGCAGGTGTAACTGTTGGTGCCTCAGAATGGATTTATTTCGTGTAGAATAGCTTCTTCCAAGTCAGGCATTCTAGCACTCAAAGGTCTTTCAGGAATTGAACCTTTTTAATATCAGCCTGACTCCGAAAGACGTTGAAGAACATTTCTGGACATTCTTGAATTTGGAGTTGGATGATTTGGAAATCTTTCCACATAAATTCACCTAGCCTCAGTACCATTTCCATCTACAAGGCCATAAATGTAAACCATATGGGTCATTTCAGCATTTAAATATGCGTTAGACATTATTAAAACTTAATATTTTTATAAAGTAAGCTTAATTTGATAGTACACAATATTGTTGTTTTGCATGGCCTCCCTAAGATATGTTTAAGTAATTTAAATAACTGTGTAAAAATGCACTTGATCAAATAAATCAATTTTGTTGTTGTTGTTGTCGGTTTGGAATATAAAAAAGTGTAAAGAAACAAAAAGTAAAGACGATATAATGGCGCATATGATGGCCTATTTTATTTGCAATATTATACAAGGTGATATATATATTTATTGCAAATAATGGTAAGTTTCCACCACTGGTAAGTTTCTAATTCTGATAAATTACATAACAAAAACCCCTTTATTTGTGGCTATAGAATACGTCCTCTTTTTACCTCTATTTAAGAAACACCCTATATGTAACTTTATTTTTTTATTTGGTAAAATACCTGAGGTTCTATACCAATTCTATTTATTATTTTTACTGCACACTTAATATTTTAGTCATCTAATTTGTAGGCACTCGGGCAATTTCATAAGAACCTAAATTAGGTTATAAATACTACCCTCCATTATTATTTTATACGTATCCTCACTGATGTATTCTGGGAGAAGTAACTTTGCAAAGTTGAAGTACAATAATTATTATGAAGTGATATCAATTGATATCATCGATATGTAGCTGTATTGACACAAAATCTCATATTACAAGGGTCAAATAATACCTACTTGAAGATAACAGAATTTGATAATGGACATCAAACATCAAACAATGGCGCCGTATAAAATATCACCCAATTTTATCGAAAATTAACTTGCTTTTAAACTTGCCTGTCACCGCTAAACTGCGTTTTAAATAAACAAATTAGTTATTTAAGAGATTGTTACATGAGACCTGATGGACGTGCCCACTTCATTAACATTTTAGAAGAAAATGGATATAAGACTACACAGATATCACTCATTTCCGCATGCAGTTCTGTTCAGCTCAACTCGCTAAAAGTTATACAGTATGCGCCAAAAGTATGGAATAAATTCAATAAAAACGAAACAATTATTTTTTGGGAAAAATCCTCGAACAGGTCGATTTTTAATTTAAAAAATACATATTTTAGCGTAAAATGCGATTTTCAAATGTCATTTGTTTTCGAGTAATGACGTCATCGATTTTTTTTTAAATGGCAACACCATATTTTTTTCCTTGATTCTGAAAGATCGTTTAATTCTCTATTAGACAGTACTAAAATTTTGCCCTTTTACATAGGAAAGTTTTCGAGTAAATGACGATTGAATGTTAGAAAACGTAAATTTTATCCATAAAAAAGTAACAATTCTGAGGTATGTAAAATAAAATACAATTGATTAAATTTTATACTTAAATTAAATGTTCGAATTGCCATCCACCAACTTCTTGACAATGTGTAACTCTGTGAAGAAATTCTTCTTGCACATTATGAATGATTTCTGGGGTAATTCTGCGTATTTTGACTTCAAGTATCTCCATAAAAAATAGTCAAAAGGTGTAAGATCTGGATATCTTGCAGGCCATTCTATCGGTCCGCGTCTGCCGATCCACCTCCCAGGAAAACAGTTGTCCAAAAATGGGGATACTTGAAGTCAAAAGTGTACATTAATAAACCACGTAATTTAGAAGAACTTCAAAATCGCATTCGGGACGTAATACGCAGAGTTACCCCAGAAATCATTCATAATGTGCAAGAAGAATTTCTTCACAGACTTGCGCATTGTCAAGAAGTTGGTGGATAGCAATTCGAACATTTAATTTAAGTATAAAATTTAATCAATTGTATTTTATTTTACATACCTCAGAATTGTTACTTTTTTATGGATAAAATTTACGTTTTCTGACATTCAATCGTCATTTACTCGAAAACTTTCCTATGTAAGAGAACAAAATTTTAGTACTGTCTGATAGAGAATTAAACGATCTTTCAGAATCAAGGAAAAAAAATGGTGTTGCCATTTAAAAAAAATCGATGACATCATTACTCGAAAACAAATGACATTTGAAAATCGCATTTTACGCTAAAATATGTATTTTTTAAATTAAAAATCGACCTGTTCGAGGATTTTTCCCAAAAAAAGATTGTTTCGTTTTTATTGAATTTATTCCATATTTTTGATGCTTACTGTATTTCAGTTATATCTATATTAAAATAATTAATTTGCATTAGTGAGCCGCTTCGATCAAGTGTATACTGGGTGTGGCGTCTTTGGTGCATAATATTAAAAATCTACACAAAGTGACAAAAAGTTAAAGCCGGTCCTGGCTATATTATGAGAGGGGCCCCAATTTCGGACCCCCCACTGCGATAGATGCATTTGTGGAGTAGAGTGTAGTGGAAACTACGAGATCAGTGTTGCCATATGTAAATATTTTCTTCACAAGAATTAAAAACAAACCAAACCAAACCATCACTAGAATGTGAAGGATTGTCTGATTAGTTTTCTATAAATTGTTTACTCGATTTATAAATAGTCGGATATCACGATCAGTGTTCTCTGATGTAAATATTTTCTTCACATTGAAGAATTTTGACCTGAAGTTTGACCCCCGTTAATAAAAATTTTCAAATCATTAAAATGTGAAGAGTTTTCTGATTTACTTAGTTTTCAAGTTTTCTGTATATTTTTCGTTCGATTTTTAAATAGTCCGATATCATGCTATTTGTTCCAATGTAGTGTCGCAGTAAAATGTTATTAGAACTATTTAATGTAGAGTAGACGTTCGATTCGTGATCATTAAATGGCATTTGACATTACTTTGAACAATAAGTTATTATAAACTATAATATCTATTCAATTTATGAGCATTTATATCAAAGTTGCTTTTTAATAAGTATTCTAATTATTTTTGCAGTTCCATGCGAAGAACTATTTAAATTGCCAAGTCAAGTTCTGTTAAAAAGATTGGTGTACTACGTTATTGTATTTATGGATTTGCATTGTGTTGTGTTTGTTATACTGTTTTGATTTGAGTAACAGATGAGTGTATGTATATTAGTGTTATTGTAAATTACATTAAGTAAAAACTAAGTAACTAACTAATATCATTATAAAAAAAATGATAAGTTTGCACCTAATTTCGCTTGCAGGATCCAACCTATCATCTGTTAAAATAATAAAACGCATTTGTGCAATACCCCGTATTTTGTATCTACAAATATCTTATCTTGAAACACACATTACAGTTCACAGAGAAATACCCAATTCGCTTTTACAGTTTATTTCTCTTTATGAAAACGAGGATTGTATTAAACTACCTAAAATTATTACTGTCTATATTTATCCTGATTTTGAACTGAATTTCTTACGGCCATTTAGGCTTGTTGTTAAAAAACTACTTGTTTTTGTCGACCTTTTGCAACTATTTTTTTTTAATTTAGTCTAGCAAGAAGAAACAATAAAAATAATTGTTAGATGTTGGTAAAGTTATACTAGGTTCTTATTAATAACTAGACCAATTTTCCCTAAAAAAATCCAGTTCAATATGAATTAGTGTATGAAAACCCTTTATCTCTTGTTCGTTTTACAAATTTCCGTAAAATTATACGATCTGGCAACACTGATTCGGCCATTGGATAGGTAACCATTCATAACTTTTAAGCAGAAACATTTTGGTCAGGGCCGTACTAGGATTTAATTTTTCACTAACAAACTAAAGTTTAACTTTCTTTGCAAAACGTGAATATAAGATTTTCTTTTTATTCCGAATATTTCCAGGAATCTGGATTTTATTTTCTCCGCATTAAAGATGCCATACTCTGTATCTTACCCTGTATATTGGCAATTAATAAAAAAACTGTTTCGAAATTTTCAAGTTTCTATACATTTTTCCAAAATTCCATAGATAACAAACACAATTTATAAAGTGTCCATTTCCAACAGGAAGTTTTTAAAAATGAAATAATTAGATACATTTATTTTATTATTCATCACAACTCTAATTTCCTTATTAGGTTCGTGTAGACATCTGCGTATGCTAATAATATTTTTTTTGTTTTTTAGATATCAACATGGATGAAACAAAAGAAAAATACCCATCTACTTTTACGATAGAAAACTTTAGCTCTACGTAAGTATTAGATAGATAACTAACGCTTTATTAGGATTTATTTCATTAAATATTTTGTCATTATAACTTCACGCTTCTGCGATATTGATACTTTTGAATTAAATTTAATTTAGAGTTAGTCGCTTGAAACATTAACTAATGTCCCTAAAATTGGTAAAATATAATAAAATGGAAAATAATCCTTGAAATAAGTACCTAAATAAAAATAGGCTATAATTTCGAATATACGAGTATACTATAATTTAGAATGAAATAGTTATTTTTATCCACTGTCAAAAGAGACGACTTTTTAATAGCTATGGATAAGGAAAATAGCGGCGATTAACGGCGATGAACAAAAGGATGATATCGTAAAAAAATAGACACAGAAACACATTTTTTTCACGGTTTCACGTATTGAAAAATAATTAGTCTACAGTGGCAAATACTCTGGACAGTTGGACAAAATAATTGTTTATATTTCGTGCGCGAAATCAGTGTTTTATGGTACTTTCGAATGATTTTTTGTCTCGGTTTACGGTCTCGATCAAAAATTCGCATTTTCTCACAGCATTAAAAAAAAAACTGATTTTGCGCACTTAATATAAAAATAACTATTTTATATAAAATCTATTTTATAGTCTTTTAGTCAGTTTAGTCACCACAGATTTTACGAAAATCATAAAAAATTGTTGATAATGGCAAAATATCATATTAATAGAAGTGAGAAACTTTAGAAAAATGTTTTCTAGATTGGATGGAAGTGCTCTTCTCATATATTTTGCCGAGTTGAATTTGAATCTGGAGTCTGTTGAGCCCCATCACCCAAAAATATTGCAAAAAAGAATTGGAAATTGTAAATACCAAAAAATTTTGAATAAATGTCATGGATATGATTACTTATAAATTCTGCTGACTCGAATCAGGATGTCTTTGATGTTGCTCACTATCTTTCTCTTGTAGCAAACTCTATTCTCTTCCAGTGACCTATGCAACAGGTTTTCCTTTCTCTTCTCTTTATTCGGATTCCTTTCTCTCTTTACTGCCCATAGTGTTAATATCCCAACTTCTCTAATATCGATTCTCCATTTCACTTATATCTTGATGGAATCGTTCTCCTTGTTCTCACTGTAGTCTCCGAGGTTTTGATAAAATAGTAGTAAGTAAGAGTGCAAGTAACATTTTTCAACAACTCTTCAACCAAAATCTGGTAATATCTACTCTCCTCATTTCCTAAAATGTTCTGAGAGATATTCTTGAAACTTTGCCATGATGCTTTTTCAGTGTAATTCATCTTTGTAATGAAATTTTTGTCTCGAAAAAGAGTTCGTATATAAGGGTTATCGAAAATACCTTCTTCCAATTTCCCTTCAGTTATTGCAGGAAACTTCTTTCCTAAATTTTGAAAACAGTCACCATGTCACCATCTTTGTCCAGAGCTTTGACGAACTGCTTCATGCAAAGAGGTGGTAGAGTTTTCTAAAGATCAATCCATCGAGTGTGATAAAAGTCTTGATGCCTTTTGTTTTGTTTGTAGTGAATTTGAAGTTTCCAAATATCGGGGGTTCTGATAAATTGAAATATCCTTAGAGATATGCTTTAGTTTTGAAATTAGCAACCAGGATGTGAATTGGGTGCCATATAGTTTGTGGTCAGTGTAAAACGATGTTAATGCGATGAAAAAAGACTGCCGATGATATGACAAAAAAACTACTATTTCTATATGAAAGACATTACAGGTTCTAACTCAATTACAAAAGCTAACATTTCTGTTTCTAACATTTCTTCAGTCGTAAGAGCAGAAAAAATTGTTGTGTAGTTCCCAAATCTATGGATATGGATCATTCTCGCGACGAGGAAGATATGGAATTTGATGAATGAAGAAAGTGGAATCGATACCGAGGATGATGAATACATGCTAATTTGTTTGCGATACTTTACAAAATTTTTGGGTGATGATCCTCAGTAGATTTAAGATTCAAATTCGACTCACCAAAATATATGACCACTTGATCCAAGCTAGAAAACATTTTTCGCAAAATCTGAGGTCGTAAAGCTGTACAGGCTGTAAATTTTGATTGAACGCATCAAAACACATAATAAATATATTTGATCGAGATCAGGAAAAGAACGATTTTTTACCTTTTTCAGTAATTTCTCGCGATTTTTGTGTGTCGATGCATCACACAATACCATTTTCCATTTAAGATTTTAAGGGTGAAGGTTACTTCCGCTTAGGGGTAGAAATTTGAAAAATGAGTACATAAATAAAAAGTTAACAAGCGCCTGGTGTGGTGGTACACACGGTATAATGATGTATGATTGCATTAATATCTACTTGAGAAAAATCGACAAGTACCTAATATTAATGATAAGTCTTTTATTTTCAGGGCTACATTGGCAAACAATGATCAAATCAAGGTACCAATTTCAAGTACTGATAAGATTGGTGAAAAGGAATATAATCCTTATGAACACAGAATATTAGAACATCCTAATACGTAAGTAGTGATATATATCTTTCCTAAAAAGTTTGTCTGCAATGGTTTTAAGAATATTTTATTGAAAAATACTAGATAACGATAACCTTCAATTCTTTAAAAATTAAATTCAATTCATGCCCCCTGCTGATTTTCCATTGTTCACGATTTTCGATATACACTCATAGCAAACTTCATTTTTTTAGATATTTCAAAGCTCCATCACTCTATAATTACTGATATAAAGAATATTTTTTA
The DNA here is from genome assembly GCA_037114965.1 of Monochamus alternatus. Classification (NCBI taxonomy): domain Eukaryota; kingdom Metazoa; phylum Arthropoda; class Insecta; order Coleoptera; family Cerambycidae; genus Monochamus; species Monochamus alternatus. Next base: position 77,786,220 of record CM073429.1, read on the forward strand.
CGAAAATATATAATTTTTCTATAAAGCTGAACCAGTGAAGTGAATAGTACAAAAATTGTAAAAAAATCTATGAGCATAGCAGATATTTTTTTTCATTTGCTTCCTAGTAGCATACATGTGTTGCCGTACCCAAAAAATTAACATAATTCATTTAAAAAATATATATATGTATATGTATCAAGTGGAGATATAAATAATTCATAAGTTGGATGTGATCAGACTCAAAGCAATGACGTCAATGTAATAGAATTTCTAAAAATTGTCAAGTGATATCAAATTAAACATTAAGTTATCGTATCTAAAGTATCCAAATAGTAATGATAATAAGTTGTAGGTAAATGATTAAAACCATTATTTTAAAGATGCTGGATGCTGTATCATGTCAGTAGTTATATTTGTTTATTTGAATAAATTTAAATACATATATGTATGTATAACTTACATACAGGTACACTGGTACATTGTCATTTTGATGATTCATTAAAATTCGACATCCCCGTTAACAGAAAGTGAATAACCTTTTCTTGTTATTTTCTTATAAGATTCAATAACAAGATGATTCCTTTGCTGAGATGCAATAAAGAAGATAAACAACTAAATTAATAGAAACTTTTTTTCATGATTTGTTTACTTCGGACAAGTACCATATTACTTCATTTTCTTTGAATTATTTACTGTCCTTGCTTGAATGTATTCAGTTTTTATATCTTGACTTTCTACATTCATCAGAAACGTGTTGCATACTAGTATTTCAAATGACAAATGCAATATATTTAGTATAACTTCTAGTAACTTTAAAAAAAAAACTAGCTTAAATTTTGTGAAATATTATTAGAAATATGAGACCGAATTTATAAAACCAATGTTATATATAACCAGCTTGTTAATGAGTCGATTTTTAACGAATGGGTCTCTACACACTTTGTACAAATTGCTTATGAATCACAAATCGCGAATTCACGTATAATCTGTAGCTAGTTTTACAAATTTATTATTTTATACAATTTATTATACTACTACAACCAATTAAATAATGAGATGATGCGATCATAAAAAAGTATTTAAAATAATTGGAATATTATGTGCTTAGTGTAATATTTATTTAGGATTTTCTATATTACCACAACAAAATCATTTAATTGCAAACAGTAAATCAAAACAATTATTACATCTTTGATAAAACATACATTTTACGACGTCCTAGATTTTTATTATCTTTTTCAATTTATCAATAAAATGTACAAATATGTTCCTAATATATTTTGGCCCAACAAATTCGAGAATGGAATCATTAACAAACATGTTACTTTAAAAGAATTATACAGAGTGTTTCTTAATTCGCCTGCACAAGATCTACAGGGTATTCCTTGATTAATAATTATTTAAAAAGTTATAATAAACTGTGGATCATTTTGGAAAGAACTATTTAATATTGTTTTTTTAATAGCTTCTATACTTTTATAGGCTTTTTATTTTAGCAGGTACAGGATGATTCAGACCTTATCAAAACAAAATAAATGTATAACGGCTCTTACAAATACAATTCTGTAAAAAAAAATCAAAAAGGGCAGTTTAAAAATAATTTAAAAATACACTTCACTGGAAACTGATCCAGTGTAAAACGTGACCTTGCGTAAGACACACCATGCACTCGGCGACTGGCTCAGTGGCAAAGTATATTAAAAAATTAACGGACAACAAATTAAAAGAATTGTCCAAAGAAATAAATAAATAAAATTTTATAATACATATTTTAATATCAGCAAATTCAACTGCTTTAGCCGCTACTGTTATTATTAATTATGTATAAAATTAATTTGTGATTTTAATTTTTAAAATAATTTGACATACTTGACAAATAGTTACAACAACTGTTCAAAATCTTGTCCACCAACGCGTAAGCGCATTTGGACCCGTCTCCAATTTCTAGGAACTTACACAAATGGTTCTGGTTCTTGTTCGTTTTGAACTCGTAAGTTATTGACAGCAGCTATGATACCTTCGCGTAAATTATCAATAGTGTCCACTTGGCGGTGCGATACACTTCATTTTTTACACAAAAAGAACTCAAAGGATTTATGTCAGGAGATTGTGGCAGCCGTGGTACCAGTTCGTCCAATCCATCGTCCCCTTGAACTTTTCAATCTCCGCCCAAGCATTTAAGGAAAAGCGTTATTGGAAATGATCCCATTAAATCATGTGCGGATTTTCAAAATCCCAAACATGAGTATTATGAATGTTATACATCCCATTCCGTGTAAGAATAGATTCATCTGTAACAAACACGTCAGCTGTAAATCTGGGATTTTGAGCATTTTGTTGCAGCATCCGTTCATAAAATTTAATTCGTAAGAGATGCGTGCTTGAACACGCTATACATGGTACGGATATAATCTTGTCTTATTTCACCATAAATTAAAACGATATCCATCAACTATACACGTAAGCCATTTTAAAAACTGTAAACACTATCGCAAAAACATATTTAGTATTCAGTCAGTATTCGGAATCACCTACATTCCGATGACGCTAGAGACTACAGTAGCCTAGCTATGTAAAAGTTAAAAATACTACAACTTATATAATTTTTTTCTCGAAAACTAGGAGGATTTCACAAAAAAATAACGATATTGACATATTGACTCCATTTTTCATGTCGCATCTATTCTCAATTTGTTTTTTGATAAGTGAATATAGAATTATAGTTCTTTTCATAATTATAGTAGACATCAAAATTTGTTAAGGTCGCCGTATTTCCCGCCGTAGAATGATCAAATTTGTGGTGTTTTTTAGGTACTGAAATCTCGAAAAATAAAACACGTAGAGCAAAAGTAATACCAAAAATAAAATTACTGATGTTTTGTATATTCACTTTTACTATTTAAACTCTCCTCAAATAATATAATAGCTTTTAAAATGCATTTGTATGACGCACATTATTTCGCTATTCTAACCCCACATTTTAACAATTATTTTAATTTACTTATAAACAAAAGTGAACAATCTTATATGCAGAACTATGGAAGTTTATGTTATAACAGTGTTTACATCTATAGTTGAATTTAAAAAAATACGTATTTTGAAAGATTTCATTACCTAAAATTTGCTGGATAGATCGCTTTCTGACTTATATATTGATTTTTCGGTACCTTTGAATATTCGCCGGTGGCATGAGATAACATTCTTGTTACTTGCTAAACTCTATATTATTCAGTTCTTAAATGTCTAAAGTTACTTGTGTTTGTAGAAAACACTATTTCAAGAATACGGCGCCCTTAAAGCTCGTCGACAAAAGGAGTAGGGCAACACAAAATTAATGAGAGATAGAATGGTTCTAATCAGAATTAGATATTTTGCCCGGTATTCAATTTAAAGGTTGCTCCGCTTTACCCTAAGTGGGCGGAACGTAGATTCACTGAGCGTCTGTCCTAAGTAGCCGATATGAAAAACATGTTCCTAAATGGATAAATATTCATATGTTGAATTTGCTTAAATTTATTTAAAGAATAATTGAATTATTCACTTCATTCTTTAAATTTATGTGGTCCGTTTTTAGTAAAATACTAATTCGCCAGAACATTGAAAATAACAAATTCTAACCATCACAAAATTCTCAAAGTTGTTCTCGTTGTTCTCCTAATCAAGACAATGACAATCAACAACTGTACGTAGTGAACTTACTACTTGAAATTTGTGATTTGTGAATATGATTTTTGTCTTACTATACGTTTTTTATTGGGTAAATTTTGTAATTCAGTGCTATTATTTACAATTTGTGTATTAGTGTCTGTTGGTTTGTTGATTATGTTATGAAAGTTCAGACCATGGGAAAATCTTCAACATTATCCTGATCTGATGTAAGGGTTATTGTTCTACAGACCAGGGCGATTGTTAATACACCACTTAAAAATACAATGACTCGACAACACCTCTGTCACTAGGCAGGTCTAACAAATTGTGATAAAAACTTTTTAGTGAGGGAGAAAGTGGAGCGGTGGAAAAAACATCGCAGAATTACCGATATCGACTATTTATAAAATAATTACGAAAGGAGCTGAAGAAACAAAAACACGAAATAACTTAGTAATATTAAATAAAATCGATCCATCGTAAGAAAAACTGTTACGAAACATGATTTACGATAAATATCAGAAAAATTAAATCTTACTGACGGAATTGAAAATGAATGGTATATCAACTGCAAGTACGTAGTATAACGTTGTGGAAATTGATTCGTCAAAAAGGATTTAAATTAAAAATTATTAATAAAGGGTAGAAAATATTAAAAAGTCAGAAAATTGTGTTGTGTCGTATGAAATATTAAAAAAATTTAACAAAATTTAAAGAAGAATAGAGAGCTATTTATTTTTTAGACGAAACTTGGTATGATACACATGACTCTGTCAAAAGGGCTTGAATGGATGATTCAAACAGATGTAAACTAGATATGCTCCCAAACAGACAAACAAAATTAAGAACCTTAGATGGTGGTAGTGAGAACGGATGAGCCTTGGGCGCCGTATTCTTGAAATAGCTTTTTTACAAATCCACAAATAATTTTAGACATTTAATAACTGAATAATATAGAGTTTAGCAAATAATGGCAATATTATCTCATGTTACCTGCGAATATTCAAAATTAAATTTTAAAATCTTCAAACATTATTTTCTTGAAATTTCTGTTATGTAACACCATAATTTTTTATGATGTATGTATGTAGAATGACACGCTCTTTTAAATGGCATGGTCAAAATTCGGGGTTGCTATTTACAAAAATTGTCAATGACGTCATATCTCGAACAACGATGACTTCACAAATGTGGGTCGTATGTCAAAGAGTGCCTTTTTTAAAAACAAAATCGACGTGCCAGGGGATTTTTTTGAAAACTTCTCAATTTAAAAAATAATGGTCTAACCAATAATTCTGTAGGTGCATAAATTTTTCATAATACGTATTTTTTATATTCAACTGTAGATGTAAATATTGTTATAACATAAACTTACATGGTTCTGCATATAAGATTGTTCACTTTTGTTTATAAGTAGACGAAAATTTGTACTAAATCACAACCCTTAGAGATTACTAAGAGTAATAATTTTGTACACAAATATGTTACAGATGAAATGAAACAATAAATTTTAAAGTTTCATTGTACGTTCAAAGAGAAAACCATACCTAAGTACGACCCTGTTATGGTAAGCATACAACCCGGTTTGTCGGTAATATAAAATATATATATTTTTTGTTTCTACAATACATATGAAAAGAATTTATACACAAATTGCCATTAATAGATGCGAAATAAAATGCAGCCCGTTGTGTCCACGCCGATGACATACCTCACAACGGTCCAGCCCTAATTATAACTTAGTAATAGAAAGTAAAACAATAAACTAAGTGGCTGAACTAAAGAGTCACCTTGGGTTCAGGTTGTCACGAGTGTAGTGATGACATACCACACACAAAGGTCACGTTTACAGAGGTGGAAAAAACTCTAGCGTCAATGGTTTTGCACAAGAGGATCACTTTGGATTCGTTGACCTGAATACATGATAAGCTGTAATACACATAATGCAGAATAACAACCTTCTGATTATATCATGTATATGTCAAATTTTTTAATTATTAGCAATGTTTTGCATCATCCTTAATAGTTTATGAAAAATTTTAAGTTAAAAGAAAGTTAAACTTATTATATACATTTACAAAAACAAACAACTTACCTGTAGGAAGTTCCTTCTGAATTATATGAGATATACTCGTCCAATTAGATAACATATGTAGTATCGCCGTTGTATAGAATAGAATAATAGAATAGAATAACATTTATTTCCTTAAAGACAAAAATACAATTTTGTACTCTTCAAAACAATCTTAAAAACTGTCACATTTTTAGCATTTTGAATATAAACACCTAAATGATTATCACAACCACCAAAACATAATTTCATAACCTGTCTAGTCGGAGTGTCGGACCTAAAGGACATTTATTACACTGTTAAAATGCAAAATTGATAACTGGGCGTACTTACAAGGTGAGGCCTATCTAATTGGACGAGTATATCTCATATAATTCAGAACGAATTTCCTACAGGTAAGTCATTTGTTCTTGTAGTGTGTAGTTGTTTAATGTTGATAATCAGTTTGGTTTTCTCGCCATTATATAGCATTTTGCTACAGTTATATCATTTATTTGAAAGTGGAACTTTATTTATTAGCTTGCCAAAAAAATGTTATACAATCTTTCCCAATTTAATTAACTAACTAATGTTTAATTAATTAAGATCTGACTAATAATTGTGTTATATATTATTAGTAATTATTTTACCGTGGGTAGATTCTTGTTATATGTAAAGTTTGGCAAATATTTCCAACTTTTTTGGACATCCAGTTAAATTTTTAATAGGTTCTTCATTCGGTTTATAACAGCTGATCTAAGTCGTTCTAAGGTTTGGGAATATTCTGGTACATTTCAAAAATAATAAATTTTTTAATAATTTATTATTGTTTCCACTATTAACTAAGTATCTTTTGCCCTTTCACCTATAAATATATAGATGAGAGTAAATACAGCCATTGCAGACTTGAGAGAATAACGATTTTTATTCATATAGGTTTACTATTTTACCTAGGGACAATTCTGGTTAACTTTATCAATATAGTTTTACCTATGAATAATTTTGAAGTTTATATGAATTTCGTTAATAATTATCTGCTTTTCCATTTATTAACTCTGCTTCTTTCCAACGTTTATTTTACACACCCTAGAACAAGGTATTTGGACCACAGACCGGCAAGAGGTTTGTGATCCAAAACTTCCACGCCATATAAAAACAGCTTTAACTGTTTAATATACATAAGCTTAACGGTTATACCTATAATTAACTAAAAACTTTTCCACAACACTCCGTCGTTTTCTCATTTTCATCATAATTTTCATTAAATTATATTTAAGGAAATCTGGAAACACCTTTAACGGTTTTAGCTGATGGTTATGCAAATAGGTTTAACGATTATATCTATGAATAACAAAAATCTTACTTGAACTTTCCAGAACAGTACGCTATTTTCTAATTTTCTCATAAATTTTCCTCAAAATGTATTTAATGAAACCACGATCCACAAACTTAATCATAACTTTAATATTTTACATGAACTTTCCACAACACTCACCATTTTTTCTATTTTTTTTTTTTTGCGATATTATTTTCTCACTAATTTTAATCGTACCTTTCTCGATAAAGCACAGCAGTGTAATAAATGTACTTCAGGTCCGACTAGGGTATAAAGACAGGATATGAAATTATTTTTTGGTGGTTGTGATGATTCATCTTTTAAATGTGCTCGATAAAGCCTGCAACCGTGATACTACACGTGTTATCTTGGACGAGTATAGTGAGTTTTTGATTGATCCGATAATAGATTCAATTCCACAACTCGCCAGGTCCTTTATCTCAGGTGACATTAATGGTAATAACTTCTCCTCACTTTCAATTGCATCCCTTTCGAACAGTTACTTGACAATTGACAATGACATTAAAGTAAACAAACAATTTAACAAACGTCATCGGCGGTAAACATAGTAACGAAAAGCAAGATTTGGATATTGATAATAAAACGCAATTAATAAATTTAAAAAAAGACGAATTTGCGTGAAATTGGAACAAATTGAGAAAAAACTACATGTTTCACTAGGCTGAAAATCAGATTTAATGCCTTGCCTGGTTTCCAAGCCTCGGTTATGAAACATCAGCCACGGCATTAAATCTTGTGCTTTTCTGCCTAGTGAAACAAATAACTATTCTCAGGCCTATAACTTCTTAAGGAAGTAAAATTGCAGTAAAGTAAGTTGATTTTATCGAAGAAAGCTAGCCTTAAAGTATGCTCATTCTTTACTAAACACTGTGTATATGACATAAGAAATGTAACCAGAACTATTATTAGATATAAAGATTCAACAGTAAAGATAAAATATTTAAGATATTAAAAGACTAAATCCGAAAATATAGAACAAACTGAATGACAATTTTGACGGTCTTGAAGGATTCATTTATAAACTCGATTTATTATAATCAGTTTTATTATACCACTGTATCTTTTGTTAAAGGATCTTTAAATAATTTAGACAAATAGTAACTAGATAAGATAATCGTTTTGTCTGTGAAACTCATACATGAAATCCATATACACATGTTTGAGTATTTTGATATAATCGACTGTTAAAAATTATCATTGTTGTTTCCTGATTTCATAAAGCTTCATAAAAAACGTAATCACAGGGAAACTAAACTTAATCAAAATATATGTAGAACAACCAATTATTTATGAACTGTAACTTTGTACGTAAAACAGAAAAGATTAAAATTTTCAATTTTATATCTAAATGTCCCTATGGACAAATATTTTTTACTTATCTAACACATAGAGTCCTAAAGCTGTTGTTCTAAAGACGACGAAGATTTTAAGTGCTTAAGTAACTGATTTGTCCACTTTAATAATATGTGACAATAAATTTTTATTCCAAACAACTTTTTTACTGATTTTCATTCTGTAGATCCAAAATTAAAATTATCCATTACTGCTTTCTTTTAATACCCAATAAACAACAATTTTTGTTAAATCGACTTTCGGTAATATGATTTTTTTCTATATGGATAATGACAAACCTCTTCTGATCATTTTTACTCAGTTACCCACAGTTTTTTTCCCAATAAAAACAATTTATTGCCATTTTAAATGTTACATATTAACAATGCTGATAAATAAATCGTAAATGTACATGAAGTTTTCGCTCTCAGATATACTACAAGTTGGGAGTTGCTATTCAGTTGAGTTATGAAATTGGCAATTTCTCCATTGTTGCAATATTTGTAGAACCGTCTTTCGCTGCATAGTGGTTATTTACTGCAACGTTCCTAGACCTTTTACTATTAGATCTTAATGGCCTAGAATCGATATAATATGTAGGGTAACTATTTTATTCGTTTAATTTCATGTATATATATATAAAAAAACAGAACTGATGAAGTTATTAGCATACTATGCCTACCACTCACTCAAGAACATCATGGATGGATGACAACTTAATAATTAAAATACGTTTTTCAAACGACGTTCTGGCTTCAATAAGAAGGGTGCTAATTAAACTTTCTCATCTCAGGAGATTGCTGGCTCCTTTATATTTTTACTTAATCTTTATGAGATAACCATACATTTTTATAACAGTGTTAAAGCAATAACTAATATACTACGTGGCCAAGAAAGGTAAACATTACTGCTAACTATATGTTTATTAGATTTTAATAAATGCTGATACACAGATTCAGGGCCACTTACTTATCAGAGATCAGAGAATCTACTGCAAAAATTGGTTCAATAGTGTGTAGAGAACAAACGATTCCTAATACACTCATTGCCTGGGCTCGGATCTAATAAGGTTGTCGATAAATTCATTTCAATCTATCTGAACTTCATGGGTAAGATCTGCTAAAGTCTGTGAGGAGTGTTGCAAATGCAGCAGTCTACGGTCGATCATGTCCCAGACACGTTCAGTAGGTCACAATTCCGGCGATCTTGGTGGCCACGGTAAACGGTTGATCCGACTATCTAACACTGTCTTGCTGGTGTGACTATATGGAGTGATATATGACTAAACTACTTCCTTGATATAGCATTGGTCTGTCATGTTGCTTCTAATCTAATGAAAACTAGTGGTAATCTGCTACCATACGCAACAGCACTTAATACCATAACGCCTACTCTGTGATAGACACTCTCTGTCAAATTATGGATCGCGTCTTTTACCCTGTCGTCTTCTCACCCTCTCACGACCATCGTACATTCCCAGGTAGAAATAGGATTCGTCACTAAAGATCACTTGATCTTTTTGTTTGTTCTTTTAAGTTGATCTATAGATGAAATTAAGATCAAGGTTTGAGTACAAAAGAGTGTAGCCAAGTTTTTTATTTACTTTCACATATTTTGAACTTTCGACAATCAAAACGTCGAATTTCTTCAAGCTGTACTAAATAAAATAAGATTGTGAAGATTTATAAAATCCCTAAACACGAAATTTTTCTAGCGTCCTGTTACGTACCGAGATATAAGAAATGTTGATGCAGGGTTGATTTACGATCATATACACCTTGGGACAATATTTTCGATTTAAACAATATTGATAAATTGAAATTTTTCAATGAAAATATTATTATTTTAATGGATTTACATGCTCCTCTAAAAATAAAAATTTAAAAAAAAACTAATAAACCTTGGATTACAAATGATTTTAAAGAGCTAATAAAAATTAAAGATAAATCATTGAATAAATTAAAAAAAACTAAAACATTGCATGATTGGCAAAATTTTAAACAGTGGAAAAATTTTACGACTTCTGCATTAGACGTGAAAAAAAAGCTTTCTTGCGTTTTACAAAATCAAATGCTAACATTAAGTTATTTAATATTTATAATAAAAAGCAAACCGGAGAAATTCCATCTGAATTCTCGGATGTGAATTTAATAAATAATTATTTCGTACGGTTCGCTTTAGTTAATAATATTACAAAAGATGTTAAGTATTATGACACTGTTAAGATAGATATATCCTCAAAACTTAAATTCAGAAATGTTAATGAGTATGAAGTAGACAAAACTTAAGATCAAGTCCAAAGTAATTGGTTCTGAAGGGAAACATATTGATTTTATTATTTTATGCTGCCCTTTTCTTTTAAATATATATTTTTCATTTAATAAATTATTGCTTAGAGTACGCACACTGTTTATTCTCATGCGTGGAAAATGTCGAATGTTATACCTCTTTCAAAAACAACCACACCTAAAAAATTAAAAGATTTATGACCCGTTAGTATTTTCCCAGCTTTATCAAAAATTTTAAAGTACATTGTAAAAGAACAAGTTATAAATCATCTAACTAATAATAACATAGTACCAAGTGAACATCTGGGTTTCGAGAAGGACACAGTTGTTCAACTGCATTATTAAATGTAGCAGACCATATTTTCAGGGCTATAAATTCGGGATTATATAATTTTTGTTGGTTTTGATATATCTGCAGTACAATTTATTTCTAATTATTTAACAGATAGACAGCAGAGGGTAGTACTTAAAAACGATTTTTTGAGTTATATTAATACTGATTGTGGAGTGCCTCAAGCATCCCTGCTGGGACCTACGTTGTTCTCATTATATACATCTGCATTCCCAAAATTTTTAAATCACTGTAAAATTCAAATGTATGCGAATGATACTCAATTGTTTTATACATTTAATTCCAGTAATATAAAAAACAGTCGTAAAATAATAAATAGTGTACTTGAAACACTTGTTCAAACATATATTTGACTGATCTCTTATTATTACTGCTTTAGTGTGTAGTTATATGTATGTATATAATTAATTTGTAATGGCACATCTATTTTTTGTGGGATAAGTGGAAGAACAGCGTGTGGCCTCTTGGCCCTTAATTTGTAGGCTTCCGTGGCTGTCGTTAATGGTCAGGTGATTTCCGGGCTGGTTGCCACGTGGTCGGTTTAGAACTCTTGACGTTTCGAGAGACATATCGCTCTCTTCTTCAGAAGTTACTCTGAAACTAGAGATCTACTGGTCGTCGCACTATTTATATCAGGGGTGGTCACTGATCCATGATGTTCCGGCGGGGTGGTCACTGATTCATGATGTTGCGGTGGGGTGGTCACTGATCCATGATGTTCCGGTGGATTGCTTTCACGGATGAATAGTTTCCAAATACCGGGCAGATCCACGGCACCGTCCCTGTTGAAATTGTTCGGATTTTTATGAATTTCTATAGCTTCTCTGTATAGTCGGGGCTAAAATCTTCTCTCTCTTACTAGCATGCTGGCTTCACTTAGCTCCACCGTGTGTCCCATGTCCGCTCTATGCTCTGTTGCTGCCGATTTTTCCCAGTTGTTATTTTTGAGGTGACTCTTTTGGTCCTTTAACGTTGTGTTGTTGTGTTGATGTGCCTTCCTGTCTGTCCTATATAAACCTTTCCACAGGAGCAGGGGATGCTGTACACACCGAGGCCCTGAAGATGGTAGCTGTTGCAGGTCTTCGGAAAAGCTGCCGCCACCTTTTTCACAGTGCTAAATACTGTGTTGATATTTATTTTCTTCAAAAGACGTCCGATTTTATCTGTACAGCCTTCCACCTCAGTATGTCGTCGCTAGGTACTCCTACACGAAAAGAAATATTGAACGAGCTATCAGGAGGAGACTTACGCCCAGGGAAAAAATGGATGTAAATAGTGCGACGACCAGTAGATCTCCAATTTCAGAGTAACTTCTGAAGAAGAGAGCGATATGTCTCTCGAAACGTCAAGAGTTCTAAACCGATGACGTGGCAACCAGCCCGGAAATCACCTGACCTTCGCCCTTTCATATTATATGTTTTTTTTTCTATTAATGTGCTATATGTGAATAAAGCATATTATTATTATTATATTTCAATATGTATTTTTATATGTGTTTGTATATGTAAATGCTATAAAAACATGATTTGAATCTTGTTTTAGGTTCTCAGGGGCTCTTATACACTTACTCAAAAGTTCATTAGGTACAGGAATTCTAGCAATACCCAGAGCCTTTAAGAATGCTGGACTTCTAGTAGGACTGGTAGGAACAATTCTTATAGGATTCATTTGTACGCATACCATTCACATACTAGTAAGTAATTTGTTCTTTAAGTTTCTCTTCAAAATGTTTCGAATGGCAAAAAGATTATTAAGAAGATTCAGCTTAAGGGCGCCGTATTTTTGAAATAGTATTTTTAGACAATTAATAACCGACTAATATAGAGTTTAGCAAATAACAGCAATGTTATTTCATACCACCTGCGAATATTCAAAAGTACCGAAGTAAATCGAATATGTAACGACAGAAAGCGGTCTAACATACAAATTTTTAGGTACAGAAATCTGTCAAATTACATATTTTTTTTAAATTCAACTGTAGATGTGTATTGTTATAAAATAAACTTAACATAGTTCTGCATATAAGATTGTTCACTTTTATTTATATGTAAACATAATTGTTAAAATGAGGGTTACAATAGCAAAATAATGTGTGTCTTACAAATGCATTTTAAAAGTTATTATCTTGTTTAAGGAGAATTTAAATAGTAAAAGTGGATAAACTAAACATCAATAATTTTATTTTTGATATTACCGTTGCTCTACGTGTTATTATTCGAGATTTCTGTACCTATGAAACACTACAAATTTGATCATTTTGCAATGAGAAATCAGAAGACAGCACATCTTGTAAATTTACAAGAAAACATTTTAATTAAAAAATACAAGAAACAAAAAATATATAAATTCAGTAGCCTTTCTAAAGATCTTGTGCTATTTGCTGTACCTTTAAGGAAACAATTTTTAACAGAAAAATATCAAAGGTTTGTTCACATTTTTTAAGCATTAGGTCTTGTAATCAGAGTTTAAATGAATTTGGCTGAGCTGTAACTTGATTCTATCAACAAAACATTTTCGAATTTGTCAAAGTAAAATACTGTCAACTCAAAACGAATTGCTATTTTTGTCTCTTAGTTAGAGCTAAATATTATCTAGGATAGGCAATGACAAACAATTTTAGTTCAACACCTTGTATTATTATTTGTTTCAGGTTGTAGCGTCTCAAGAAATGTGTAAAAAGTCTAAAATACCTAGTTTAGGATTCGCAGAGACTGCAGAGGAAGTCTTTAAACATGGACCCAGAGGTTTGAGGAACTGGTCCAGGGCAGCAAAGTAAGTGATGCGTTTTTTATCTTGTGTACTTCTAAAATACCTATCTATTTGTCAAAATGTAATAATGATAACAATAGTTTTAAAACTCATAAAACAACAAATAAAATGCATTTGCAATTGTTTACAAAATTGGCGTCCTACAGAATTGAAAGAAGCACTCTGAACAAGACAAAAATGATTAAGAGGGACATTTCATTTGCCAAATTTCTGCCCCTAAGAGATAACTTTCACCCTTAAAATCTGAAGTAGGATGTGGTATTGTAGGATGCATTATTTTTAAGAGCATTCAAATATCTTCAATTTTTTTAAATTTTAGATGATCAGTTCTCGAGAAAATATTCTCTAATATTATGGAGAATTTGTGCTTTTTGGATGCGTTGTCACAATTCTTGTAATGATTCAGGCTGTGTGGCATCAATTTTTATCTTTAAATGGCCTACAAGAAAAAGTCCAGTAGAGACAAATCTAGTGAACGTGGCGACTATTTAGTATGGCCTCTCCTTCCAATCCATTACGGAAATTGTCTTCGCGTGGAAAAACTAATTAATTAGCCATGACACTACACTATGACAACTTCCTAAAAAATCCAAAATAAGATATGAAAAGGAATATTATGTATTTGTAAATTGATGTAAATCAAATAAAGCTGGATTATATTCAGAAAATGTGTTATTAGTATATTTTGATGATATAGCCAAGAGCAAGAAATGATGTGATCAATTTAGAACTACACTTTCAGTGAAGCATAACGTAGATGCAAACCATATACAGAGTGTCCGGAATATGAGTGCCTTAATTTTGCCATACTAGTTGTACTCAATAAAACATATTTGACTTAAAAATTCTTTTTCTCTGACCAATGGTAACAGAATTATGACAGTAAACCGGTCTTGAATATGTGACAACGTCGCTCAAATACTATCTTAAGATTGTTATGTATTTATATATAATAATTACAAATAGGTGCACCTAAACATAGGTACTTACTATGAAAGGTTCTCTTAGGGATTCTTCACAACACAGAGTAATATATACAAATGTTTAAAATGACTTATGTAAGAAGCGTTTACCGTACCGTAAATAACATGTCATGCAGCTGGTTATAGTTAATATAAATTGTTCCATTTTTGTTTATGTACTCATAAACATCAAAGAAAAACTAGACAAAACTGAATCATACTAGCTGTACGCACCATTATAACTAATATTACTTTTAGGTTATCACCAGCAGCATGACACTGCAACCTTGCATAAAAATCAAATTATGAACAAATTACGTTACAGGCACTTTTACTTAACCTTAATTGCACCTTAATTTGTAATTTCGTAATATAGTTTTGCATATTAATGCAGTTGTATTTTTATTTTTGAAATGTATTTATAGACAAACTTCGTTTTAGACATTTTTTTCACAAGAGTTTGTTATTGCCTTTAGTCAGATATATAAGCCCTTAAAATTGCGGCACTCATATTTCGGACACTCTGTATATATATATTAGCAAATATAGTAAAATGTTTGCTTTTTTGAAGAGACATTCCGTTGGGTACAGAGTCAAAAAATCATAAATTATGAAGAGCAGAAATTAAGTTTTTGATCAGTACGCCAGATGAATATTATTTAATATTAATGGTCACACAAAATTGCGAAGGATTATTGGGTAAATTTTCGTATAACTATTTTTAGGTTCGGGCTTGTCGTCGAGGTGAAATCACTAAAATATTAACCGATGACATATAAGATAATGGTTCATTCCTGATAGTAACAATCCTGAACACCAAAACAAATCGAACGCACATTTATTGTTTCAAATGGTGGAAAGGAAAACCTTAATTATATATCGTTCTACTGCAAGCATGCCAGTCTGCGTTCATCAAATGCAACAACATTACGGTTTTTTTAAATACAGCAATGAAAAACCACTGGAAAAATGCCGAAACAGTTAACATTTTTTTTAAATTTGCCTAATGCAGCTAATTATGGTGGTCACTGTTTCCGTGGATCATCGGCTACCTTATTGGCTGATGCTGGTGTGGATATCACCAGCTTAAAACTCTTGGAGGGCTGGCGGTCGGTAACAGTAGCTGGAGATTATAAGGTTATATATAGGATTCATTAGAAAACAAAGTGGCAATGTCTAAATCCACAACTATTGATGCTGACGATACAAGATCCAGTAACAAAAATGAACTTATAGTGTTTAAAAATTTTACCATTAATTGTTCACAATAATTCAGAATGTTTATTTGTTAGTGGTTGTTTGTAACAATGGGCTAAAAATGGGATTTCCAATTTTATTTTAAATGAAGATCATATAATACCACTTTCTATTTAATCTTTTTTTAAGGATCTAGATTTAACCTCACTTAGGGGTATAAATTTAAGAAAAGATTGATTATATTCATAAAAATTTCCCTCAAGCCAAAAGTTGAAAGGTGCGAGCATTTTTTCCTTCTACAGCAAAACGAAGGAAATTTGGATGGTAAGTTTTCGTTTGCCAACACTGTATGAATCGGGAATTCACACTTCTTGTATTGTTTTTTTTACAAGTTACAAATCATGTTAAAAAAAAAATGTGTTGATTATTTATTGCTATGGTCAAAACCTCAGAGGGAATCCTCAACCATGTCATTATGTTTACATTATTCATCTCTCGTAAATATATTTACGTAACAAAACCTGATATGCATTGTAAAAGGATATAAACAGGTGTTCATTTTTTCACTGTTAAATAAATAGATTGTTCTAAGAAAGTGTGCAAGAATGAATGCAATATTACTATTCTATGAAAGTAAATAATTATGTAGTTCATATTTCGTTTATGCGATAAGATATGAAGAGATACTTATTATAGGTATCAATATATTTAATTTTACTAGAAAAATGTTTACCTATCGATGATGCAATACTACTAAATAAATATAGTAGTTTTCCTTTGATTTAACAATACATAAATAATATATCAAAGTTCAAGTTATTATATTATGGATGAAGAGAAGGAAAGGGAAGCCAGAATAATGAGAAAGTTTTGAGTTCACCCTATCAATAAAAAGAGGACGCTCGTTTATCATTTGTTTTCTGGACTGGAGAGAAATCAACAATTTTTATTTTAGTATTTCTGAATGTCATACAAAAATTGGAGTTCTTAGATCGTCCTCGTCTACAGCATCCATAGTGCCATCTGATGAAACACTTACAAATAGTGGTTGTTGATAAGCAAGGGTACCTCATAGTTCAGCGATACATTCACAACTTAACTAGTCGAATATTTCTAAGTTTCAATCTCCGAATTTTGTGGGAACAGAACTTACTTTGGAGTAGCACAGCCAAGCATAGACATTACAGACCACCGACACGACCTGCAGTGACGGTTGTTGCAGGTGACGGTCCGTGCCGGTGCTGGTCTAGTGTGCGACGCTCCATTAAATAACATGGGAACCTTCAGGAGTAGGCTTTGCAGGTCTGTGCTGCTCCGTGCAGCCATAATGTGCGCGATCTTTAAAAATTATATCAAGAGAAGACGTTAAAATCAATTAAATTTTCCTATAGTGAGCGGACGAAATTGTGGACAGTGACTAATCGCTAGCTTGTAGACAAGCGCGACGGGTGAAGCGTGCGGGGAGCAACATTTCATAGGCGTACTAAATTTGAATGCGATCAGATATAAAAAAATAAACAAAAATGACAAAAATAATTGCATTACATGACCTCCATTATTTTTAAAGTAGAAACAGTAATATAACAGTTTTTACCAATTTCGAGGCGCTAGATCATAAAAATAATTTATTTATTTCAAAATTTAAAGTTTTTATCTTATATTATAATAGAGAGTGACTAATTCATAACACAGATATGAGTACGGAAGATACGGGTAGTATGATTATTTAAGCGTGCCATTTGAGAAGAGTTAAAGTACAGAAAATTATCAAAAATAAGTTGACGTCGGCTGAACCTCACACATTAACAATTTACTTTAAATGTGCCACCTGTGTCATCCTCTCTACAAATTAGAATGCCGTCCTTATGGACGCCGATTGCCCACTACCACCCATTTACACCTACCTGATCCGCACTTCGCAAATTTCACACTTAAGCCATGTCCTCATGGACGCGAAATTCACGCATTTTTGCACAAATTTGCAACTTCTGTTTTAATTATTTATGGCTGGAAAATCTCAACTTTTGATAATTGCAATTTGCGAAACTATCAAACACTACAAATATTATTGCTCTTGCTCTTTTTATTATGTGGTGTTAATAAATTTGCTTTGAGCTTCTGATAATCTACCATGGCAGTTGTACGATGAAAATGATAGAAAATGTTATAGGTAGTTGACAAAATTTGTTTTTCCACCATTAAATAAGTCTAGTATTAGTAAGTATTTACTATTAGTTACTAGCACTGTCACTATAACGGTCACACATTAACACTTATTATAATCACATCGTACCGCTTTCCGTATGGCATTCATACGTCCATGTTTCGTCAAAATTTAGTATATCCTTCCATCCAGATTCTTATTTTTTAATATTTATTCTAAATAGTTTCTTCACCATATCACTATTTCGTCCTTTCTATCAGTATACTCTTTTCGATTTCATTTATACGGACTAAGTTTCATCTTGTAAGATATAGCAATAGAATTTTTTTTTTTGGAAAACTCATTTTAAAAATACAATCTTCCTTCCGCGAGTTTCCATCACTTTCCGTTTCACAGTTGTACTTCTTTACCACTTTTTTATTTGCACACATGCTATTCACGAACAATTTTGTTAATGAAATATATATTTCAACATCACTTACACTCATATTTTGACGTCGCGCACTAAACTCTTCATACAGTCATCATCCGATATTCCTAATAAAATGAATTACATTCATAATTAAATTTACGAAAAGATATACCCGAAATTTTGCCCGCCCGAACGATATACCCGCCCATGATAGCCTTGGAAATGAAACGGCTGGATCCGACAATTCGTCGCAGCCAATGAAATGCCAGCAGCGCATGCGTACTAACGTGTATTAACGCAGCGCATGCGTAACAGAAGCTGTGTAATCGGGTATGCTCTCAAAGATATGCGGCACACGATTTTGTATATTTCTTTGTGTTGACTGCTATAAATTGTGAGCAGGTTTATAACATTAGTCACTCTCTGCAATTTTGGAAGTCTGGTATAGGCGATATTTTAAATTTGGTGGATTTCTTCATTAACATTTCACTTGTTCGTCCCCTCCAAATATTTCCCGAAAAAATAAATGAATCACTACTGACTAACTACTAAGTTTTTCGAAGCATGCATATCGCGTACATGGAAGGATTTTAATTGGCTATTTAGTCAAATAACAACCCACGGAAATTGAAAGCCAAGGTAACACGAAGCAATAAACCGTAAAATGAAAGGATTTACCTTCACCAGTTTAGAACAGTGTAACAATAATATTTACACAGTAAATAGCTAATGAATCGATTAAAGAGGAATTCTTGAAGTAGCTTGTCTTTTTATTGTGTAACATTCTTATTATCAGATTCCAAGTTATAAAAACAAAGTTATCTGTTGATCGACATAGATATCTCACCAGAGGCAAAGAGACCATGCAAACATAAGTTGTGAAATTAAAGTACTTTTCTAAGTTTGTTTTATAACCCGAAAAGAAAATGCTAGCTATAGTAACTTTATGTCATTACTAATTTGTTGGTATTTTCATGCATACTTTCTATATTGTGCACAAAAACATCTTACGTAAAAATAAAACTGTACGGAATATAAACAGAAAGTATTAATTTGTGATTTGCTATTTAGACCTTGAAGACATGACAGAGTCGGACATTGACTGGACTACGCCACACCGAATGTGAAAAAAAACTGAAACCAAAATATAGAATGACCCAGTTAATTTTTTTAGCGTAGATGTATTACCGTAGACGTGAATAATTTTATAAATTTTCTATACATATTGTTGTCCATAGCTGCAGGGTGTATACCTTATGATAATTGCATGTAACCGAGATACAGTTCGTTGAAATTGTCAAAAATCAATATTATCGCAAATAAATCTCATCGGTCAGACTATGTTCTCAAAATTTTGGCGTTAATTTACGTTAGTAAATAGCTATAGTTTATCTCATCGATATAAGGTAATAAAAACACGACAAAAAAACTGCCATAGAAACAAAAAAGGCTTCCGCATTTAGCTATGTGAGCCGTAGACAGGACCGTATTTAAGTCAGATACTAGTATTCGCTTAATTTCGCCAATAATAATTTAAAATAAAATATATAAACATTCGATGTTATGTAACTTTAAATTATTACTGCCAAGCAACGACCATGAGGAGATACGAGCGTTATCTGCCAGGAGAGTAGGATTAGGACTGGATATAGTAAGGGTACGTAAGGGAAACAAAAAGAAACAAAAAAATAGTTTAAATGTATCCATTTAAAACGAAATCACCTAACACTAAAAAGTATTGTCATGCACTGCCAGTAAAGTAAACAAGTAAGTTGCATCGTTAATACACTGCATAGTTGCCAAGTTTGTTGCCTACGATTAATAAAATTAAACGACTTCTTAAGAACGTTATTGTGAATTTGCTAATAATTCGAAATGTCATATATACATATTTGATACTTGTTAAATAACTAAAATAAAAAGACAAAGACTCATTTCCCTGATGTACAGAAAGCGGTTACCTTGTTTTTGTGAGATATTACAACGTTGCATTCAAATAGCGGCATGTAACCATCGTGCCAATAAGTTTTTATATTCGATAAGAGGATTTGATCGGGGTAAAATAATACTGACTGAAGATGAAACACAAAAGATTCCCTTAATAACTACTCCGATTTGTATTATATTGTGTTAGATAACTTAGATAGGCATCATCTTATAAAATTATGTTAATATATTATGCATACTCTAAGTTTTTTTATGTCACTTGCTTGAAATTATATTGCACTTAATTGTTATATAAAATGTTAAAAATGTCCATCTTCTGAAAAAATGCACTATTGCAGTCGTTTCATCATTTATTACCTTACATGTCCAAAAATTCCCGGATTATTTCGTATGGCAATACATCCTTCAATTATTCGATTCTATAAGTCGTAATACAGGTGGACTATAGCTGTATCCATAAATAAAAATCTAAAGGGTTCAAATCGAAACTGCGTGCTGGCCAAGCTTTAGGAATTGCGCGTTATATCCAGTGATTAGGATATGTATTGTGTTCTCGATGTACTGACGAGCACCAAGCGTAAAATGAATTAGGACACCGTTAAAAATTCTTATTTTACTACATGTCTAAAAAACTAACTCTCTAGACGCTGATAAAATAATTATAAGTACCTGGCCGTATCCCATGCCTCCAAATGTTTCGCTGCTCTTCACTGTCAATATCTTCAGTGGTGACTCTGCAAAAGCGGAACAGTTCCGACCGTAGCAGTCATAATACCATCAATAGGAGCCGAAATCAATATATGAGCGGGCCCAGAGATATCTATAGCGGGTCTATCCCCATAGAGCCTAGCCCGAGAACAACCAGGGCAGGTCAAAGAATCACGGCTAATGCTAGGGATCTGCACTTTAATTCTGTTTCTGGCAGCGACCAGTTACCGAGGTCACGGCATAACAACTCAGACAATCACTATGTATCAAATACACTTATGGTGGTTCAAAAGTACTCAGTAGCACTGAAAAGTTTTTGAGGGTTTTAGTGACAATTTTTCCCAATATATTTGCCACTGGTTGATGTAATTGTATTCAGGAGGTTCTTATTTTTACTTAGCTAAATTAGTAACGGTTTCTCTAATATTGATGTCAAATATATTTGTGATATTTGGATGTAACATATATATTTTTTTTAAATTTAAACGCCCTCAATCTAGGAAAGTAATCAATGTAGATTTATCTCGATTTCTTGGAACCACATCCTAGAATATTTTGTGGATACTTAAGTTACATACTGTATAATTTACCTTGAAAATGTAAATCCATACTGTTGCTTTAATATGTATAATATTCTTTAACATCCGAATATGCTTATTGTCTTGCAATGAATTATTTTTGTCGATATTATTATGTAAGTCAGAAAGAGAAACTTCTTTTACAAATATTTTTAAAATGTCACCAGGCCAAGTTGTAGCTGCAAGACTAAATCGTGTCTATCTAAAAATGGCAAATATGTAAATATGCAAGTTCGTTTATTTTGTGTTACTGTGTCTATTCATGGTAACATACAAGCAAAAGCTATAATAATTTTTATAGCATTGAACTGAAACATAAATTAGTCATGCAATTTAAGGTTATACTTAATATAAAGCTGTAATTTATTCTCTTTGTTGTTCTTTTAGAAGGCTGTGGTTTGTCAAAATATGTTACAATGATTTAATTCACAACTGTAGGTTGTGACGTAACAAATGACACAATTAAAATGAACTTATTTAAAAATGCATATAAATACGGTTAAAACACCTCGTATATCAGAATTTACCAAAAAAATTGTTTACTGCTACTACTAAGTATAATACCTACATGCTTACTACATTCTATAATGATCACAAATTACTGTGTGAAAGGATGAATGGTAAAGTTATTTAATTCGCAACCATAATTTGGGACTGGTACAAAAATCAGTAAATTAGGAACATCAAAATTACAGAAAATAAATCAACAAGCATCCCATGTTTATAATATATATAATATATAATTTTTATTTGAGTACTAGATATTTTTTTTCTACACACATTTATACTTTTACACATATCAGAATAAATATAGTATAGTAGTAATTAGAAATTAATATTGTACACAAAATAAACACAGTAAATCCCACATAAGTTTATTTAAAAACTGCGTGCGTGGGTGCTCATTGTGCAGCAATAATGTACATTTTAAAGAATATATCACAAATTATTACAAAAATAAAAACCTTCACTTATTTCCATATTACATATTGATTTAGTAGAAATATTGACTTCGAAACAAAAATAATATCAATAATAGTAAAACCCTAATTCAAAATACTTGTCAACATAAGAGCAAAATTTAAGTTTTTAGACGTTTATAGTATAGAGACACCAGTATTGATAAATATATCTAACCGTTCATAAGGCATATTTGTTATCCAGTTATTTATTGATTTCTTATATGTTATAAAGGAAAATGATCTATAGCATAGCGGTAGTAAATTAAATAAGCGAGGGGCCAAATACACAAAAGACTTAGTGCCAATAGATTTTTTTACTCTTGGTGTTACTAAGTTTTGTTCTGCCGCCTGCCTTGTATTATGGTTATGTGAAATAACATTCAGATTATTTAATTGTTTATACTGATAAATTAACATTTGTTTACCAAATAGTTTTCTGATATTTAATATTTCCGACCCTTGGTACAAGCAACGCGTGGGATAATAGGAATCTTTGTTTAAAACAATTTTCATAATTCTTTTATGAACCTGTTCCAACGGTTTTAAGTTTGTTTTGTTTACACCACCCCATGCTAATATTTCGTATTGTAAGAGAGACTGAACTAACCCTGAATATATAATTTTAAGACAATTTGTTGTTAAAATATAACTTTTACGTTTACCTGTCTAATTAAAATTATAAAATACAGGGTGTTTCTAAAAGATCAGTACAAAATTCTATTACGTTTAGGGGTTTAGTAGAAATATGCCTAGTTGGCATATCTGCAGTTCAATTTTTAAATAGTTTTTTGTAATAAATTTCAGTACGTGAAGTAACAAGTTAGGAGTTAAATTCGCTTTACAGCGTAATTTTTTTCATAAAATTCTGACATACAGCTTGTTTTACAATTGTCAACTCACAATAGAAGTGATATCAACACTAAAAACTAAACTGTTTATTCCAAATTTGAAATAAAAGTTTTAGTTAATATATTTTGCAAGTTCAACAATTATACAATAATCAATTAGAAGCGGAAGAAGGCAGTTTGAATTTGACAGTTCAGCCTTGAAACCATGCACCTCACTAAATTATTACCCAGAATTGCAAAAAAAACTGCCATAAAAATTTAGCAAAACCTATATTTTGAAAGTGCAAGAGCCTTTCAGATACGAATGTTTTTGCAAAACGCTACTGTTCAGAGCGCATACCTACGTGCAAGACTTGCAAATTGCAGAAAGAATTGCACACTGTAAGGTTTTAGGACGAATTGATATATCTGCACACTAACCACTATATACCGGGTACACACTTCCATCTAGTGCAAAATTATACGCTTACCATTAGTTACAATTGATTAGCACTAATGGTTAGCACTAAGCTTGTGTATATAATGCATTAAGCACATTTGTGCTAATAATAAATTAGATTAATCTAATCGATGCATTAAGCACATTTGTGCTAATAATAAATTAATCTAATCGAGTTATTTTGATTCAATTGTATATGTAATTTAAGCAAAGAGTGGCTCACTGTTTCAAAATTATTTAGGGAAGTAAGAAAACTGATGAACTTTAAAGGTTAAAGATTTTCAGGAAAAAGGAAACTCCGCATAGTATTGAATAAAGAACTAAACATATTCGCACATGAAAATGTGAAAACTAAGAGCCTTTTCACACGGGCCACCGTGCAGCGCTTCTCGGAAGCGCCGTTGAGTGGTCCGTTTTGACGAAACATTATTTTATATAGACTTATTCACACGGGCGCGCCACAGAATTAGCAGCGCCACGGTGGCGAGTAGTCGCCGACTCTCAGAGAAACGTCAGCCATAAATTAGTGGCTCCACTCAGCAGCGCTGCATAGTGGCCCGTGTGAAAAGACTCTAATTCCCATAGTAAATAATTTCTATAATATAGGGTATCCGAAAATAAATACAACATAAAGCAAAGGAGATACCTGACGACAAAATAATGCGATGTTGCCAGACTCACCTTAGTCAAAAGTTGATGTTTAAAAAGATACACGGTGTCAAAATTAAAATTTTATTTTCGATATTTGTAAATATATTTTTTTTAAATCCAAATATTTCCATACATTTTGGAGATCGGGGGTTCTTGGGGGCGAGAAATTCAAATGGTTACTTCTAACGGCTTCAACAAGGTACATCTTAAGGTAAAATAGGTAGGAGAATCGACTATTTCAATAGTCAGATGGATGCACTAAGCCGAAAAAAGTTCTGTCATTTAAAAGAAGCATGACGTGCCAGTGGCGCCCTCTACTAGTGACGTTAAAATTAGAAACAAATTTAAATTTCTCGCCCCCAAAAACCTCCAATCTCCAATATGTATGCAAATATTTGGATTTTTTAAGTTATTTACAATTATCAAAAATAAAATTTTAACTTTGGCATCTTGTACCTTTTTAACTATCAACGTTTGGCAACATCGAATTATTTTGTCGTCAGGAATTTACTCGTACTCTATGTTGCATTTATTTCCATACACCCTGTATATAGGTAAGGTAAATATGTCTATGTTTAATGTATATTAATGACAATAGGCTAGTAATTTAGATAGGTAAGCATACCAGTAAAGAACCACTGGCGAAAATACTGAGACAACCAAAATCCCAATATTTCATATTAGGTATAATAATTAATAACCTCAATATTTCAAAACCACTGAAAAGTCCATATAAGTCTTACTTGTATTTGAAAGAAAAAAGAAAGAAGAAGAAAGGAGAAGAAGAAAATTCCAAAAACGAGCCGTTTTTTAATTATTTTATATGTGCATCAAATCAAATTTCAAATCAAATTTTTAAAATTATCATCAAGCTTTATCGATTCAAGTCAAGCAGTAATTCAATTTAGAGTTTCATGTGTAATATATAAAATATTTTACTTAAAATAATTTGGTCTGATCTAATTTTCCGATTAAAACTGGACTACCCTGTAGGTATAGTGTTTTTACTGCACGATTTCTATAAATAGGAGATATTAAACACGTAAGCATGGAAATATAGAATTCCAATTTGTTTTGGGTTTTTAGTTTTGAAAATTTCTCTACTTACAATTAACCAGTGAAAGTGCAGCTATAGTATCATTTTTTTTTAATTTAAATTTTTTATCATGAATGTAAATCCAAAATATATATGAGGGTAGAGCAAATCGAATAAAAGTAAATATACGCAATCGAGATACTTTCAATATGCAAAACTAAATACCTATTACATATCGTAAATTCCTAATTATGGAATGAAGTCACGGTCAGAAAATGCGGCTATTATTTAAATAATTTTATTATTCTCATACTAGATATGTTAATTATTGGCAATTAAAAAATGTTCAACTTGTTAAGTAATAAAACCAGTTATATTCATTGTAAATACCAAGAGTGATACAGATTGTGTTTTTATTAGAACTCTGGAAAGCCATGACCGTTTAATAGTTTTCTCCTTATAAATCTGGTTTTGAAAAGAGGTTAAAATATTATGACATTGATATCCCAAATTAATTATTAAAATGATGCAAAATGTTAACGATACATATTTTAAGCTTCAGATAGACGTTAAATCTCTCAAAAAATGCGCGAAAATGATTATTATTCAATTTATTTGCCCATGTAAGTTTATGAGCTAAAATAAATAGTTATATGTACAGGGTGTCCGGAATATTAGCCAATATTGAAAGGGGTTCTAGGTATATCTGACCAAAATCAACAAAAACTATGAAAAAAATATCTAAACGATTATTTTTTCTACAAATACATATACAGGGTGTACCGATTATACTTAAAAAAATTGAGATATGAGTTGACCTTGAAAAAATAGTAGGGGTAGTTCATATAACATTTTTCATTTTAAAGTCGCGATTCCGAGAGATTCTGTTGAAGTTAAAATTTTATTTTCGATATTTGTAAATAACTTCTTAAGAAATCCAAATATTTATATAAAATTTGTAAATCGAGGGTTTTTGCGGGCGAGAAATTCAAATTTGTTTCTAATTTTGACGTCACTAGTAGAGGGCGCCACTTATGGCACATCATGTTTCTTTTAAATGGCAGAACTATTTTGTTGCTTAGTGTATCCATCTGACTATTGAAACAATCGATTCTCCTACATGTTTTATCTGAAAAAAGTATACCTTGTTGAAATCGATAGCAGTAACAGTTTCCCAAATAATTTGAAATATTCAGTGCTTCGAGTAAAAACTGTTTTGGTTTCAGGTAAAGTGCCTTTTCTGCGGAAAATCCAGCATAATGTTACTTGAAAAAATTACTCAGAATGATAAATTATAGAGACGTGCCAAATTTCAAGAGGATCAGCTTGCTTCGATGAAATCTTTGTGCTTCGTTGAAAAATAGTTTCATTAAACCTCGCCGATCTTCTTGAAATTTTGCATGTCTCCATAATTTACGATTCTGAACAACTTTTTTAAGTAATATTTTGCTATATTTTCAGCAGAAAAGGCACTTTACCTGAAACCAAAACAATTTTTACTCGGTGCACTAAGCATTTCAAATAGGATTATCTCAAAAATGGTTACGCCTACAGACTTCAGCAATATATACCTTTTTCAAATAAAACAGGTAGGAGAATCGATTGTTTCGATAGTCAGATGGATACATTAAGATGCAAAAAAGTTCTGTCATTTAAAAGAAACATGATGTGCCACAAGTGGCGTCCTCTACTAGTGACGTCAAAATTAAAAACATATTTGAATTTCTCGTCCGCAAAAACCCCCGATTTATAAATTTTATATAAATATTTGGATTTCTGAAAAAGTTATTTACAAATATCGAATATAAAATTTTAGCTTTAACACCCTGTATCTCCGTTAATACTGAGTTTTCGAAAAATTGTTATAGGACTTTGTGACCCTAATTTCTTGTGAGGAATCACCTTCTGATGTCTTGACGCATAATTTCCGAACACCCTGTATATTTCGTTGAAAATTCTTTAGTTTGTCCCGTTAATATTGCGAAAAAATTCAAAGTGAGTTTCCTTGAACAAAAATAAGAAAAAGTTTCTATGAACCTGTGTCCGAAAATGCTTCGTTTCGGAGATACAGGGTATTGAAATTTTAAAAAATTATAGGGTTTTAGTAATATATGAAGAACCCTAATTCAGATTTTTTTTGAAATTTCGTTTGTTTATAAACACTACAGACTTAATTTGATTTATTTTATCTACTCCAGTGGCGTCCGGGGGATATTAATATGAAACGCCACTGCTTTTCGTCAAGTTTCATATTTTTTTCTAATTATGATTAAAAATACAATTTTTTTGTCTCGGCTTTTTTCCGCACCTATATATTGTATATATCTATGGTCAACTAATGTCATAGGTTTTGAACCACCAAGCCCCCCTTAGATCTGCCACTGATTGCAATAGATTGTACATAAACAAAAATTGGCTATGACATGTTAATTTACAGCAAAGCTGGCTAAACTACAGTGAATATATTCAACTGTCAGTTTGAACACATAACTATTTCAAACTTTATTCTATGTTGTTGAGAAAACTATTGGCAGTTCGCACGGCAGTTATGTTAAAGAGGATCTTGTGATTATTATTTAGAAATACCTAATATGTAACATAGTAGGCCTATGACGTTGTCACATATTCAAAACCTGTTTTGGAAAGACAAAAAAATTGTTTAGTTAAGCAGAATAAAGGCACTCATATACCGAACGCCCTACATAGTAAAACCACTTTTAACTTTTTCGCATAACCTCCATTAAATCTTTACATGTACACTTTAACTACTCATAAATATGGGTTAATTAGGTCAAAGACCATCAATTTTGCTTATACTTTTGTCTTAATTTGACAAGGAAGTCGTTATACCCATATACGTAATTTGACGCCTCATTTGAAGCCGTCTTTCTTGTGGTGAAGGTGATGTTTAAATGTCATGATTCTCATTAACTGTAACTTTGTTATTGCCGGTCATTCCACAGGTGTTTCAAAACTTCCAGAAAAAAAAATCTATACATGGTATAAATAAATAAGTGTGCAAAAATGCAGAGAGTGATTCTCTGTGCAAAAAAAGGTAGGTCTTTCATCTAAAAGAATCTTACTTGAACATCCTCTGTGAAGATACAAACCCTTAAAGAGAGTGTCAAAAAACAGAAACAGAATGGGTACTTTAAGGCACCCCTAAGACTTGTTTCGGTAATTATCGAGGTAATAATTTATTATAGCGTAAAACTCTCCAATCTCAATTTAAAAATTCCTATCCCTCTGTTTTTGAGGGTGCTGAACACGCATCTAAAATTAGTTTTTTACACTTGAGTCTAGTTTTCGAAAAAACCCTTTTCAATATAACGCCCCTATATCTTCATTTTATGACGTCACACTGTGGTAAAAATAAACAGGTGTTATATTGCAATTTCAACCTAATCATTGAATACGTACCTTGTTTTACTCAATGACCTAATGTAATGCATATATAGAGGTTATAATTTTGATTTTTCTTCTAAAACGATTCGAGCGCACAAAACTAATTTTAGTTTCGTGTTCAGCACCCTTGAAAATAGGGTAGGAGTAGGATTTTTTAAATTAAGATTGGAGAGTTTTCGCTACAGTAAATAATTACCCTTGTTTATCATACTGTTTTTCTTATACGTAGCTACCTTACCATTTAAAAATTTATTTCAGATTGATTCAGTCTAATCAACCCATTACTTACAACACTAGGTGAAAACAACAAATTGTTTACTGAGTGTCTTCTCAATAGCAGAAAATGTCTACTTAATTTCATTTTTGTCACTTTTTTTGGTATATTTTAGGAAAAAAAAAATAAAACTACGTTTTTGGTACCCTCTTTAGCGGGTTTTATATGAAAAACCCACCATTCCGCATTGAATCACCCCCTGGATTTTTTTGCACTTATTTATTTACACCCTGTATAGGTACATGCTTTTGCAATAATAATGACACTCTTTATCAACAGTTTTTGAACTTCTGGAAGTTCTGAGTAGAAATTTCATTAAATCTCTATTGGTGAGTGACACAACTAAGAACTAATGTTAAAAGCTTAAAGTAGATTACATTACGAATACGTCAGAAGTTCAAAAGAAATCGCAAAATTAATTTTAATGAGTGCCATTATTATTGCAAACGATTGTACCCGTTCACGTTAAAATTTAGGTCAATGTTCTCTATGTAGCAACATAAGGATATAAAAATACGTCTCAAAATAAAACGAATCCATTCCGTAAAATTTCGGTCTTCCCTCGTATTTTCCATATAAGAACATAATTTAAGGTGAAAGTAATACGAACTTATAAAAAATTGCAGTAAACAATGTCTCAACACCCGTTACATAACATTAAAGATAATTATTCGAAGTGAAACAAATTCTTCATGTTCAATCATGCAATGCTGTAATGATTAATTAGGGCATATTATAATTAGCACAAAAAAGAATACTTGTAATAATGAAATTTAATTTAAATTGCAGATTCTAACCTAAAAATAGTGATAAAAATGTTGAAAGTAGTAGCTACCTAATACCTAATTTAGTGTTTAATTTGCAAATGTCGAAAATGCACTGAATTTGCAGTTTCTTGTTCAACAAAAAGTATACCGTTTTAATAAATGTAACAAATAATAATACCGAAGATGGACAGTTTCAGTTATAGGTTAACTTATATTTAAACTGAGAACTTATAAACTAAACTGATATAAATTGTTAAAGCGTTAACTCATATCAATTTTAAGTTACCTACTTACTTTCATTTTCTTCTACATCTTGGATGTCAAGTCAGAGAGAGAAAAAGAGATGAGAAAAACCTTCACAATCACAACTATTGTTCAACACATTCACGTTAGTTCACCAAGAAACTCATAGCTTTACCGTGTGCTATACATCGCATATTTTACAAACCGAACTTAAATTTAAATATATTTTTTTAAACTGAACCACGTTTACTTGATACACGTATATAATAACCAAAACTAAAATGTATTCTAAAACGTGCAGCGGTAAAGAACGGACAAAAACTACAAATACGTCAACAAAACAAAAAGCACTTACCTATACAAAAAAGTACAACGATATAGTCTTCCTAGATTTATGTTTTTAGAGAAGCGTTACTCTGCTTTACGAGTTCTACAAGGTGTAGTACTATCCTACATACAAAAATGCCTCCCTTGAATGATACAGGGTGTAAAGTTAAACAACTTTTAAAATTGTTCGCTATAATTTCTTTAGATTGTTGCACTTTGAAATTTTATAGATATTTCTTGTTATTAACCAAATTAATGTAGAATTTTGTTTAGAATATTTTATTACTTTTGATAATTTTTCGTAAGACTTTCGAAATAAATTTGATTTAGATAGTAAAATTATAGGAATTGTAGGAAATTTGATATACAGGGTGTCTCAAAATAGAAGGCCATGCCATTAACCACATATTCTTTGGACAAAAATAATGCGACTTTCCTTATGCCATTTTTTATTTGGACGTCTCTGTTTCAATATACAGAGTGTTCAAGTTACATTTTAAAAAACTATTTTTGTTAATAATCCCATTGTTTTCTAAGATACACACTTGAAATTTTGCACGTACTATTATCTTATTGCGGCATACTTATCATGTAATTTTGGTGAAAAAAATTGAGGGGTGAATGGAGGTAACTGAGGGATGCAGTACCCTTTATCCCCTCCAATTATTTATAAGTACGCCTATGCAGCTTTTTCTTGAAATATCAAACGTAGAATTTTATTCTGATCATTTTATCTCTTTTGTATTTTTTTGTTTAAATGCCTCGTTTTGGAGAAAAATGGCAATTTGTAGTGCCCATAAATCTATCATTCACTACCATTTTCAAGTGAAGCTGAAATTTTGTGAATATACCTGTTATTACAATAACTTAGCAAATCGTAATACTTACTGAATGAATATTTGCTAATTAAAATAAAAACAGAATATCTTTCAAAATTTAAGGTTTTCGCCACTTAAAAGGACACGTACGTGTGTTAATGAGGAGGGTGGGCAAGTAGAACGTTTGTTAAATTAGTAGTAATTAATAAATAATTTTATTTAATGTTATTTAGGTAAAAAGTTATTGTGCTGATCGTTAATTATTACTATTACTAAACAAGACTATTATTTTTTGGTTGATAAGAGAACTGAATTACCGATTTTAATGCCATATTATTTTTTCAATTTATGCCCAAGTATTCCTCATTTTATAAAAATTTAAAATTATCCATTCTGTTTTAATTAGCAATTATTCATTCAATAAGTATTACGATTTGCTAAGTTGCTAAGGTATTGTAATAATAGATATATCCCCAAATTTCAGTTTCACTTGAAAATGATAGTAAATGATAGATTTATGGGCACTACAAATTGTCGTTTTTCTTCAAAACGGAGCATTTAAACAAAAAATTACAAAAGAGATAAAATGATCAGAAGAAAA
This sequence comes from Monochamus alternatus, assembly GCA_037114965.1. Classification (NCBI taxonomy): domain Eukaryota; kingdom Metazoa; phylum Arthropoda; class Insecta; order Coleoptera; family Cerambycidae; genus Monochamus; species Monochamus alternatus. The sequence goes on from CM073429.1 coordinate 77,818,337, forward strand.
TTCTACGTTTGATATTTCAAGAAAAAGCTGCATAGGCGTACTTAGAAATAATTGGAGGGGATAAATAGTACTGCATCCCTCAGTTACCTCCATTCACCCTTCGATTTTTTTCACCAAAATTACAGGATAAGTATGTGGGAATAAGATAAAAGTACGTGCAAAATATCAAGTGTGTATTTTACAAACCAATGGGATTATTAACAAAAATAGTTTTTTAAAATGTAACTTTAACACCCTGTATATTGAAACAGGGACGCCCAAATAAAAAATGGCATAAGGAAAGTCACATTATTTTTGTCCAAAGAATATGTGGTTAATGGTATGGCCTTCTATTTTGGGACACCCTGTATATTAGCTTAAAATACTTTTCTAATACAGTAAAAAATGTTACAAAAGCTAATAACAATGGGTAGATATTGTGGGTGTAATTCAACGCTGGTCAGGGCTTTAGTCCGCAGAGTAGTTAGTTTCACACAATATTGTTAATACCTAAAAATATACATAAAATAGTAAAATGATTTGCACTTAATATTATTTTTAAATTTCTGGTTACAAAGGAACAATTTGTAATGTTGTAACTCACTTTAAAGTGTTCTTATACAGAGTGTTTCTGAATATAAGGCTAGCTAGATGTGCCATTTTTACACAAATAAATGTTTTTTTTATCTATGTAAATCCGTTTGTTAACAAAAAACAGAGATTTAAGTTAATTTCAAAATTGTACATATTTGATTTTATGGTACACGGAGTGTTCTTAAAAGCAACTTATTATTTTAGTTGAATAATAGTGTCTGATATACAGGGTTTTAAAGTTATGTCGTTTCAGTTCTTCTTCAATAACTTTTTTTAATAACCACTTACAGTATTTTGCTTATACGGAGTGTTAGAAGTTTGACTGACATCATTTTATCAGACAATACATCAAAATAAACAAAAAAAGTCCTATATAGCATGGCTCCTAATCCTCACCGTTTTCGAGAAAAGTTATCAAAATATCGGGTTTAATTACAAAAGTTCAGTTAATTTAAGAATAGGTCCGTAATTTTCTGCGTAGAATATCATAAAATGCAATGTTTATTATCTCTATTATTTGCTTTTAGTAATAGAATTTTTTTTAAAAAATTTCCAATGTAATCACATACAAAACTTGAAGAATTACAATTTGCGGAAATTTTTTTAATTACCTTGGTAACGCAACAAAATACAAGCTTCCAATTAATTAGAAAACGTTGATGTGAAATTTGCTAATGAATTTGTGATATTCCCTGAAAGATTACTTAGATTTTTTTTAATGATCTGAGATGAAACGACATTAGAATCTCTTCTTCATCCATGCCTTTTATTTTTCAGGAATTTCGTTGAAATAGCACTGGTGCTTACATATTACGTTGGGAATGCAGTCTACGTAGTTTTCATCACGGAATCCATAACTAAAGTATGTAAAATATTATTTTACTATTCCTTTAAAAATTCTACATATTATAGATGACCTTGTAAGGTTTCTATTAGATGATATACAGGGTGTTCCCGGATAGGTAAAACTACTCTTGTAAGGGACAAACAATTTTAGTGTTGAAAAATGGCCTTCGCGGTCAAGGTTATTAAAAAGGAACTTGTTCCGGGATTCCGCTCTGCTTGTTCAAGAAACAAAATCTGCCATGATTTCAAATCCATGAAATCCAGTGTCTTGGAAATTTAGAAAAAACTATTTTTTCACCAGTAAAATGCTGGTTCTGTATTATATATGATAAAATATTATTAGCAATGAAGAACTGAGGACATATACAAAATTGTAGTATCATATGCCTACTTTGAGAAAATTCTGAAATGGAGCAAAAAATTCAAGTATGCCTAAGACATACAGGGTGAATCTTAAATAAGTACAAATATTTTAACCAGCAGTATAGTTTTGTGTGTAGAACACATAATTAATAGTTTTTTTACAAAAAAATCAGAAATAAAAAAGTGAAATTTTAAATAAATTTCGTAATTTTTCAGTAGAAAACTTGTTGAGGACCGCTGGCCTAGACCGACCCTTCATACTTTTATGAGTCATAGTGCTGCAGACTGAACGTGTGGTTCACAGTGTTGCCAGTATTACACAAATGTCTTTGCTTCAAGGAAGAAAAAATCTCAACTTTTAGCGAATTTTGTCAAGTGTAACATTTTATATTATTTTTTATTATCAAACTGTCATTGACTGTCATGTCAGATTATCGGAAGCCCAAGTCAAACTTGTTAACCCCACATAATGCATGAAAATAGCAATAAAATTTGCTAAAAGTTGACATTTTTTCCATTTTAAATAAAAAACGCGTGCATAGTTTTTCGTTATTCTTCATAAAATAACTTAAGGAAATTGTGTTTTTTGTCCCTTTCTAACAGTGTACAATGACATTTAACTTGTGAAATGTGGATTACTGATTAAATAGTTAATTTTTTAACAAACAGGTAAGCTTGTGTGCACGTTTATGTATAATTTTTGAACATTGGACATAGTAATATCACGTAATATCTTCCTAAATATTTTACGGTAGTATTGAACTTGCGCAAAATTCATTTTTAATCGTTGAAGTATAGTAAGGTTAGTTCAGATGTTAAAATTTATGTTAATATTGCTGCGTATCATACTACATACCCAATTTTACTGTACTTATGCTTAAAACAAGTATTTTTAAAATAGAACTATTACGTTAAAGGAAACGTAATATTGTTGAGATATGGCAACCTCGCAACAAATCATATGTTTCATTAGGTTGTTGGATGAAAAATCAGCCAGCGGTCCTCAAAATTTTTAAAAATGGCTTTCACTAGACTGATTTAAATGACGAACTACACCAGCTGTTAAAATATTTGTACTTATTTAAGATTCACCCTGTATATGATAAAATATTATTAGCAATGAAGAACTGAGGACATATACAAAATTGTAGTATCATATGCCTACTTTGAGAAAATTCTGGAATGGAGCAAAAAATCCAAGTATGCCTAAGACATATACTCAGTTTTTCATTTCGAGAAAGTTTTTTATATACCATCGTATCTCATACAGTTAAAAAAATCAGTTTTTCCATATTTCCAAGGTATATGGATTTGAAATCAACGCAGATTTTGTTTCGAACTGAATTCTAGGAGGCCAATATTTTTTATCTCTTGCCAGAGTCGTTTCACCTATCTAATGACACCCTGTATAAGCGTATTTTACATATTCACTTAAAATATATAATATAATGTTCTGATAATAATAAGATATGGTATAAATAAAATCTATATTTTGAATGTTTGCCAATATTAAAAATGAAGTAAAAAATGTGGATCTTAGGACAATGACAGACACAGCGGTTTATTGCGTCTCGGCAGCCGAGTCAGCTGTAGACCAAAACATACATCGCCTCATTTTTTGTAAACGTCTTATGCGTCATCATAAATTATTGTACCGAATTTATGGGAAAGACATTTGTTGTTAAATGACACTGATAGTAGCTTATACAAAGTATTTTTAAATTAAATAGCAAAAATTACATTACTGTATTAAAGATAAAAAAAATTAATCTGCTAAATGGCGTTAAAATTGGCATAAATAGTTTTCCCAAATAATTTGTGCGTTTTTAGTTTAATTTACAGAAAAGGAAAAAATTACCCCATCTATGTAAATATACTTACCTACCTATCTACTCATAGGTTTTCTGCAAAACCCTAACAATTTGGGTAGATATAATTTTTGTAAACGCCATTGACGATTTCAATTTTAAAAGCGCGCTAAATCTTCAAGGTAGTCAAGCATCCATAATTGTTGAACGTTGTTCATTATAGAGGGTGATGCAGAACTTAACTAAAAATAATAATAATAATATACTCTTACAAATACATTTTTGTATGCAACTCCTGCGTCTAGGAATATACGGAAAGGAGAGCACATTCTTAATTCTAGTTATTTAATTGTATCCGATGCTACTGAAAATAGGTACAATGTATTGAGTGAAGGTATCAAGATTACCTAAACATTCCTACTCATAAATAAATTTTAAGTTGTAGCATTTGTACTTTAAGCCCTTAAGAATTGAATTTTGTAACCTAATTTTGTATTGCGTTAAAGTTTAAGAACTATCTAACTAATAATTGATACCTGACCAAATTTCGATGCCCGTTGGAAAACTATAACATAATAATTAGTCTTGCTCTACAAATTACTGAGCCTAAAGACTCTCTAAATATAGTTTAAATTTTTGCCGTACCAGGACATACTCAGCTACCATGTCAAAAACTGATGTGTAATACACAAATTATCATATTAAAACTCATTCAAATCGATGTTTTAAAGTTATTTGGAAATAACAATAAATAATAACAAATTTTTACCAACTGTGACATCCTCTAGCGTCCAAATAAAGCCACTTTGGTGGAAGTATGTTGAATTACATTATTTTACTTCTAACTCTAGAATTAATGGTATTTTTGCCCATTCCTTTAAAAATATAGCCATAAAGAAAGTTAAATATAGTGTTTTTTTCTGTTCGATTTAATTTTTATAATATTTAGTATATTTTTTACAATTTTTCAGCTACTTGGTTCTTACTTTAAAGACGCAGATTCATGGTACCCTTATTTGGTAGTCTGTACGATGGTGCTTCTTATACTGTGCTGCCAAATAAGAGAACTTAAACATTTAGTACCATTCTCTTTCATCGCAAACACGACTATGATTATAGCGTTCAGCATAACGCTATATTACATCTTCTACGGCATGAAAGAAGTAAAATTTAGCGACACAATGTTGGCAAACGATGTTTCTGGTATTCCGTCATTTTTCGCTACCGTCATATTTGCCATGGAAGGAATTGGTACCATCATGCCAGTCGAGAATTCGCTGACCAAACCGCAGTTTGTCGGATGTCCAGGTGTACTGAATATAGCCATGACTGTGGTGGTTACTTTATACAGCTCTATTGGTTTTTTCGGTTACTTAAGGTATGGAGAAGGAACGGAAGCTACCATTACCAAGAATCTTCCATCTGAGGAAATGTAAGTACGAGAGTAAGAAACGTGTTTCATTTTTGCTGTAAGTTCTAAAAATGTTCCAAAATGATCTTCAAAAAGGTGTTTTGATATCTAGGTATACTAAAGAAATAAATCAGTGCATTGGTCATTATTTATTATAAAATTAAAAATGATCCATGCAAATAATACTAGAGAAATTACATATCTGGTACATAGAAAAAATTATTATTATTTGCAATAAAGTTAATCTAAAAATGATTGAAAGTTAAAATACTTCTGAAAATTGCTTCTGATACAGTTTTTTACATAGTACGCCATTGTGGAATACTTGCAAATTATCTACAGGGGTATCTTTTAAAATTTAACGACATACATTTATTTAAATGGAAGACTATATTTGTAAGCGATTCAATTGCATTATTTAATAAATTACCCTATTTGCTTTTCTGATTCAATAATTTCTGACTGAGTTAATGTGAATTCTTCTATTTTAAATAATAAATAGTTATTTTTAGGGATTTAAATAGGAACAATATCGACTACTGTGTACCTAAGTTATTTACAACAACGCTCATCTCATAGTAACCACAGGCGACCTGATGAAATTATTATTAATGAAAAAAGTATCATATAATTTTAATAATATAAAATAAACAGCTTATTGCTATTATGAAAAAAATTAAAATTGATCGGTGAAAAAATTATGTGTAACTTGGCAGTAAAGTAAATTTAATGCCTTTGCTGCTTCATCCGCAGCATTAAATTTTGTACTTTACTGCATGGTTAAACAAATAACTACTTTTTAAATAATATATAATGTAAATGCTTTGTAAATATATTTTGTATCGTTTCTATTGCATGGTCAAGATATTGTTTTATATGCGCGCAATTAGAAACGACTGCCAAGAAGATAAATTTTATCGGTATATCGGTAGTTGAATTTCATATGAATGGTCTTTACCCAAATTGGTGATGGTTTCTCACAACCGAGATATTAAAATAAAAAGTCATCTGAAATTCTTGACAAAATTGGTTCGGAGGCAGAGGTATGTCTGGTAAAGTCACCCTAAAAACCCCCCCTCCCTTCTTGAAGGCGCTTTAATAAAAAATTTTAACAGTTGATATAAAAATGTTTACTAAAGGGAAACTTCCAATTATTTTCTCAGCTACCCGATTAAGTCTGTCCTACTTTTAACATGTACGCAGCTGCATCACTTAGCATTATAAGAACTTTATCCGAAGCATCTTGATCGGGTCATATGTAATCAAAACAGGCAATAACAAAATTTATAATAATTTCGTGATTGGTTTGTCCACCACCTTAGAAGCCAGGAGGTGACTGTCACTTGCAGTATCACTTTTTAACGCACCAATTAAAACATTGGCAAATCAACGCCCACAAGCATTAGTAGCTTCGTCTATAATAAAATAAACGAAACTGATTTTAATACATCGACATATCTTAGTCTTAACGAACTTTCTTAAGGGATGTTTCGCTACATAATATTTTTCTAAAAACGTACGCAACGTGGGGTTTTCTAGTTTGTTTAACGGTATATTGCTTGTAAAAAAGGTGTCTGTAAGTTCATAGAAAAATACAGTCTTCAGCGCTGGACGAGGCATGGCTCTTCCAATGTCTTGTCACTTTAGTTTTGTCAGAAGAATTAATAATGCAATTAATCATTTTTATGTGGATAAGACGCTGTCTAAAACACAATAAATAAATATTTTAAATAATAACATTATTTTGTAAAGAAAATGGTTTACCTAAAGTTATTTTTTTTAGACCTGCTCAAGTTGTTCAAGTCAGTATATCCATGGCGGTCTTCTTCACTTTCATGCTCCAGTTCTACGTTCCAATTGACATTACTTGGAGGAGAATCAAAGACAAGATTCCGGAAAAGCGACACAACATCAGCCAAATACTATTAAGAACTGGTGCTGTTATCTTTGTGACTGGAATAGCTGCTTCAGCTGGACATCATCTGGATGCTCTGATTGATCTCGTGGGCGCCATATTCCTCTCTACCTTAGGATTATTAGTTCCGGCTTTCATCGACATAGTCATGAATTGGAGGAACTGGGGTTTTCTCAACTGGATTCTGTACAAAGATATACTCATAATGGGTGTATCTTTGTTCGGTTTATTCTCTGGAAGTTACTATGCCATATTAAATATGACAAAATCGTGAAAAGACATTATTAATAAGACACGTACTAAGTTATTGTTATCCCAAATGTGATTTAGGTTCAGAGAAGTTACTGATTCAGTATACATGATGAGCAGAAGTCGACTCATAGTTGAAATGGCACAGCAGGGTAGTAATGAAGGTTACAAAAATTCTAACAATCCAACCATTAACATAACCATTTAAGTTGTCATTATTAGGGCTGCCAGAACTGAGCCTCGGGACATAGGCGTACGAAGCATGTTAAACGTAATAAAACGAAAATAAATTAGTACAATTTATAACAATGTACTCAAAACTCACCCTGTTATCTAGCGCGATGTAATAGGTTGGTTGTCAGTGTTATCACAAACTGGAGAAGCTGTATAATAAATTGCAGCATCAGGTAAGTTCCCATTGTTGTTCATTGGGGTGAAAAAATTTGCTTATATTTGGAGAACAACCGTTCCACATCTATTGAAGTAATACAAGCGTACTTAAATTCGCTAATAGTATCATCACAAATTTGTCTTAATCGAGTAAGACCAGCGTCTTTCTTTAACACAGTTCCAAACTCTTTTCTAACGCGCTCATTTTTGCATCATTTATAATGTTAAGCAGGCGATTTACTTCGTTCACTGTTGGCACTGAGTTCGCCAATGACAACGCACTGTTTTGTAGTTTTTCGACGGTCTCATGTAAGTTGCTGTCCTTACTGCACTCCTTAACACCTACAGCCTCACCAGGATTGAATTGCACTATTACAGCTTGTATTTGCTGCCTGCAGCCACGTTCCCCAACATGTAAGAATCGGCTGTGGTGGTTCGGGAGTGCCTGGACACTGACTGTGAAATTCGCGGAGAATTTTTTGTAATAGCTATTAATTTATCTACCTCTGGAAAACCTCACGAATAGTTTCTGCCACAAGAAGCATGAACTTTACCCGTAATATATACGAAACGACATCCGTGTTCTTGAAGAGAACGGCTGACCAAACCGATTGTCGCGACACCGTCGGTGACAAAGATTTATACTTGACTTGTTGATAGTTCAAATTTTTCTAACGTCTCTAGTACCACCAGCGCAATTGTTTGGCCAGTACACTCAGTAAGTCTTTTACTAACTAGTTACAGTGAAAATGTCGGTTTCAGAGAGTCCAGTACACGTTAGTACGTTACATTTACAACGGATTTTTTTTACAGTCTGTTGTCTCGTCTACACATAAACACAGCCGTGTATTTTTAATACACATTTGATGTTGTCGACAATGTCTTCGGGTGCAGTTGGCAGATAATTGCATAACGCTATACGACTTGGTAACGGCAGCTGAGGAATGGTTGTGTACCAAGTGTATGCAATGGAATATTACAGACAATTATTATATTATATATTGTCAACTCATTAGGTCTCCGTTGCTCACTTTACAAACTATTGTGGCATCAATATAAAATAAATTCGTGAATTTACCGATAAATTTATTCAGTGTGTTAGCCAGTGGTTGTTTTTTTCTCTTCCCCACTTGTGACAAACTGTACTATTATTTATTATTAAGAAGCAATAAATTAAATTGTGTACAATACACCAATATAAACACCAACCAATAGGAATTAATTATGCAACATCCGCACGGAAACGAAGGGAACAGTATACTAACGTGACCTGATTGTGAAAACCATTCTGAGGGAGCGGTTGACCCCTCTTGGCACGCCATTGAATTGCGGCTCTCTCTGACAGCCCTAGTTATTACTAACCTACTTTTAGTAAAGATAACTGTTGGATAGGCGATCTTGACAATTTCAAATTAGTACGTTATTGTTCAAACAAATTGACAACCTCCTTCTTAACTTTTGTTCCTGTTGCTCAACTATAGCAATCATTTTGACTCAGCTTGTATACAATTTTATTATTTATGTACTTAAATTGTCTCTTATTTATTTTGACTGATTTGTTGTGTGGTCAAATAGCTTACTAATAAACTAATAAGTGATATATGCAGCAAGTTTTGTTGCAACAACGTGTGAAAATACTTATTTTTAACTAAAATAAAAATATGTTTTAATTGTATTTACAAAATGTGATACTTAAGTATTCCGAGAGAATATTCTTAAAAAATAAAACAATAAAATGTTATCCTATAAGTATTTTATTTATACCTACCCAGTTAATAATGCAACGTGTTGTAATATTCTATCGACAATTCTGTGATTTCCTTACCAAAAATAAGATCAAAGTTTTTACGAATGTTCTTAAGCTGAAATTCCACTATACTTTAAATTTTCCCATTTTTTTATAAAATAAACATTCTAAATACATCAAGAAATTGTGGGAAGCACTGCTTTAAATGGTAAAGATATACACTATAATTATTAATAATTAAGAACAATCAATCATAACTGTATAGGCTTCAAATATTTCTTTTTTAAATAGCTACCATTATTATTAAATACAAAAAATTGCTAATTGATGCATTCAAAAAACAATTATTCATCATGTCTGATATAATTTGGTACTTTCATATTTCTTATAATGAGAAAATAATTTGCCATAATGATGACGAAATATAGTGATACGAGGATAGATCAAATATAAATCGCTGAATTTGTTTTTATAAAATTTATTATGACAGTAAAAGAAAATTTTAATATATCATATTTTTCTACATATGTATTCTCCACTTTTATTAATGCATTTTTCCCATTAGATTAAGTTTTTTAATAAGGATGTTCTCAAAAAAATTAAATTATGTCATAAAATGGTTAAAAATAACCTTACAATGACATCTGCAAATTTTTACAAAAATTAAAAAATTTATTTGAAAGCGAGAATTAGTGATTAGGTTAGGTTTTCATGTAATAGTCTGCCACGTCTGCCTCTACCCTCGTTTGCTAACCGTTGTGTCTTTTGTGTCCTTCGTTAAGATGCTTAAAAAATAATAATAATTAAGGTAAAGAAATATACTATAATGGAAACATATTTTCAAAAGACTCATATAATCTGCCAACTGTGGACCTCTATGGTGTCAGAATTTTTAGCTATGGCCAAAGACTTGAATCAGACTGTGGTGTAAAAGCGAAACTATAAGTACTTATTATTCTATATAAATATTATGTAGTACGAAAACTTTAAGAGTTTAATATAGGGTGCTACAAATTAAATGTAATAGATTGAGAGAAAAAGATGGGAAAAATGTTGTGTAATCGGTGACCATTTTTTTAAACGTAATTAATAAAGTTTTTTTGAAATATAATTTAAAAAAAACTCGTTTTTCTTCTGACTTTAAAGAGATAATGTCTTCGTGTATTGATGTCAGTAGGTACCTATATTGTTGTAAACTCTATCAACATATCTTAGTTTTAACGTACTTTCATGAGAGATTTTCCGATCCATATATTTTCCTAAAAACTTACGTAACTTGGGGTTTTCTAGTTTGTTTAATGGAATATTGCTTGTAAGAAAGACGTCTTTAAGTTCATAGAAAAATACAGTCTTCAGCGCTGGAGAATGCATGGTTTTCAAATGTCTTATTAGTTTTGTCAGAAGAATTTAATGCGTTCACATACAGTACAAAATAGGTCATTTCTTTTAATACGTACATCCCTATAACCTTCGGGATTAAACCATATTTAAAATAATTTACGTCTATTTCTCCTCTAATTTGGCATGTTACTTCATTCACTTCTCCCCTCAACTAGTAAATGTAATGTAATGTGTTAATGTAAATTATGTTACTATTTATAAATAATTATTTGAATACACACGAAGAATACATTACAGCAGACGTAAAAAAGAAACGTATCGTCGTAACACCGACGATTACAGCGTTCCGTGAATAACTAAAAGAGCTAGCTGTGAAGGCTAACGATCCACACGTTCAACCCTGTTAGATTTTGCGCTGGTACTAATTCTAGTGATACTGATAAGCAGTTTATTTCTAAAACGTTCTAACCGACAGATACACATTTCGGCACGCTGCAATGTTCTTAAATAGGCATTACACAATAGAACCATTTCCAAAATCTTCTGTTTTCTTGACATTTTTTTTTCTCTTGAAAATATAACATTTACCACAGGTTGCTTAAATAAAATTGTTTATTTTATCATCATTTTAAAGGAATGTACTTATTTCAAAAACGCTCTCCGTATCCGATTGATTGATGGTAGATTAAATGGTTTTCCAAATATTGTCCCAATTCAATTTTATAAAAACTTTGTAGATTTTTTAACCTACAGCTAATTTTTCAGGACATTCTTAGTGACACATTGTATTTTTTAATTATTTTACGTTTCTCCGAAAGATTCATGTAAATAAAAAGTACAAGCATTAATACATTTTATTTATATAGGTTTACATTAATATACAGACTCATATTTAACTACTTGGCATTATCTTTTACAATAATAATATCTATTCACATACTCTTTTTATTTACTTACAAGTACCCTTAAAAACTAGTGACTAGAATTCACTCGGGGGACTTGATCCCCAAATAACGCGCAATCAATAATTAAAATAAGACATATTAATTTAAAAACATGTAAGTCAAAACAAGTGTTTACTAAAACTAGTCAACAGTTATCTAAACAGTATAAAAACGAATTTTTGCTGTAACAACATCAGTGTAAACATATTTTAGTTATTAATTTACTAATATCAGCAGCAAAGGAAACACTGAAGCATGTTGGTAGCGGTTTAGGCGAATTTCCACGTAGCGTACCGTAACCTTACATCACATTGCAAATTCCTAATTTGAATAAGCCATCTTTAAATAAAATGTAAATCAATGGTTAACTAAACTTTTTTGCAGCTTAGTGTATCCATCTGACTATCGAAACAATCGATTCCTACCTGTTTTATTTGAAAAAGGTGTACCTTGCTGAAGTCGGTAGGAGTAACCATTTTTGAAATAATCCTATATGGAATACTCAGTGCACCGAGTAAAAACTGTTTTAGTGTCAGGTAAAGTGCCTTTTCTGCTAAAAATACAGCAAAATATTACTGGAAAAAGTTGTTCATAATGGTAAATTATGCAGACGCGCAAAATTTGAAGAAGATCGGCGAGGTCTGATGAAACCATTTTTAAACAAAGCACAAAGATTTTATCAAAGCAGGTCGATCTTTTTGTAATTTTGCATGTCTCCATAATTTACTGTTCTGAACAACTTTTTCAAGTAAAATTTGCTATATTTTCAGTAGAAAAGGCACTTTACCTAAAACGATAATAGTTTTCAATCGTTGCTCTGGATATTTCAAATAGGATTATTTCGAAAACTGTTGCTCCTAACGATTTCAACAAGGTATACTTTTTTCAGATATAATAGATAAGAGAATCTATTGTTTCAACAGTCAGATGGATACACTAAGCAGCAAAAAAGTTCTGCCATTTAAAAGAAACATGATGTGCCATAAGTGGCGCCCTCTACTAGTGACGTCAAAATTAGAAACAAATTTTATGTAAATATTTGGATTTTTAAGAAGTTATCTACAAATATCGAAACGAAAATTTTAACTTTGACACCCTGTATCTTTTTCATTATGCGACTAAGAATAGGTATGTTAAGTTAAATCGATTTATTTTCACCTAAGCAATCTGTATTCACGTCCACCATTTTACCACTTTAAAAGCTGATTATAAAAACAATGCATTGTTTGGGGTGGCAATTTTAAAATAATATTTATTTTGTTGAAACACTATGTGGAAATACGTCTGTAGGAAATAAATGTGATAAACTTTACAAAAAAACATGTAATGCAAAAATTCGCTTTATCATTCATTATTTTTAATATCATATTTTATAATTAAATCATACACTTACCTATTTTTAATTTATTTAAAATTTATTTGAAAATCTATTTCGTAATTTTATAATAATTTTTGGAATAAAACACATAAAATTGTTTTGCTGTGCTTAGCAGTTTGCTGTTGCAATATAACAGTTTAAGATACTTCGAAGATAAATAATTAAATGTAACAATTAAATACAAATATTTACATACACAAATAATAGAAAGTTTGCCAAATAATTTTTTGTGATAAAATGTACAATTAAATATGAATAGAAAAATCGATTCGTCTTTATTTATATACAAAAATTGTGTACTTATGTTTTTATAGCTTTCTAAACAGTTACAAATTTTCCTTACTGTAAAAACATGTTTAACTTGCTGTAAGAGTAGGTAAGTTGTGGCATTGAGTGTACTCAATGCTTGTGGTCAACATTCAATTATTATTATCCTTTCTATAAGACAGTTGTTACAGCGGTACATCTAACATCCTCCTTATTTATTTCTTAACTAATTAGTTTAGTGAAGCATAAGTGTCAACAATATTAGAAATAATTTGTACACAAAAATAAATGGCATTTGTCAAGCATATTACAGTACAGGTATAAGGTTTCAACTAGACTATATATTACTTTTATCATATTGTCCCGGGTGCTAAGGTTTTAACTACCTTAATAGATATACATAAAAATACATTTAGCAGGTCCATCTTTACACTGTGATATTCCTTAATTATATTAAGAACCTTTTTACTAATAGGTTATCGTCAACATACAATCACACTAAAAAAAATATATCATAACTACATTATGTAACAAATCTAAATTTGTAAATTACTCTAATCGTTACGCTAATCCAACTAAAGTATAGAGGGCCATCTGGAGAGATATGTAAACATTTACATATAAAATGGAATATCTACGTCTAATCATCTTTTTGATCTTGATGTCTGAATTAATAACAGGACATGTAATAAAACATGAAAGAGGCAAATATATTTTTAAAGATGATGTAACCTAATTTACACCTTAAACATGTAGGGTAAAATACAGGGTGTCCAGTGGAGGAGGGTCCAAATTTTAGACCTGTATTCTTCCGGCATACAGGGTATCAAAGTTAAAAATTAAGCAATTTTGAAACAAATATTTCGAAAACTGCTTGAAATATTAGCAAAAGCTAAAATTAAATTTTTATCTGTACCCTGTAAGTCGGTAACCTTAAACTTTTGACTGAGGTAAGTTGAATCGGTATATTTTGACCAGAAGAATACAGCCCTGAAATTTGGATAATTCTTTACTGGACGCATATTAATTGAAGTGACCATTTTTTTTATAATGAAGCTTGAAACCCATACCATTATTTAGGGTATGATTTCTATGGTGACAAAAAGAAATTTGGTAATTAAAAAGATTTTAATAAATATTCTGATATAAAAAAATAAAATGAGAGCACCTTTCCTTAAAATATCGAAAAACAAATTTTTCCGTAATTTGATTTTTTTTTAGTTTTCTCGAAATTGTTCAAACGATAATTTGACATCCCATTTTTAAAACTTCATAATGCTATAAAATGTATTTTTTTACACTTCAAAATATTTGTTACGAATTTCCGATAAAATAAAAAAAATAGTCAATCAAAATGGAAAAGATAGATTAGACGTACTATATCGCGTATCAAACCAATTACTTATTTAAAAGAATATCGCCTAGACTCTAATTTATCCCTTTTAATATAGTAATAGTAGTAATATCTGAAATAATCCATACACAAATGCTTAATCACTATCTGAGCTTGACTCTTCAGCAATCGGTTTTTCCTCAACTACAGGTTCAGGTGGTTTACTGACGAATGTTGCTGCTGCATACGGATTTGGGGATTCCCCTTCGGTATGCTCAATTCCAACCCTAAGCAATTAATTGAACTAGAGCTTTCATGCTTTTTTATGTATTTTGTGATCTAACTATAACTATTGAAATTCCTATCCACCTAAACTTTCTGTGAAACTATGTGGTTAAGCAATATGTATACCTTTTTATAGTAAATAAAGTGTTATTAAAAGAAAAGATATCTGCATTTACTCAAAATTAAATAAAAACAAACAAATTGCTGTGTTATATGCAACTTCTATGTTTAATGTAAAAAAGGGAAATTCATATTTGGCTAGCTCAAATGGTGCCCTGTACTAAGTTGGTTTGAAATATCTCAAAAGTAGCAGAGCTATCATAAAATAATTAACATGTTTAAAGACTTGTAACTTTTTAAGAAACAAAATTCTAATAAAGAAACTTGATTATATTATTTATTAAAAATAGCTACCTTTGAGGTATGTCACATAACATTATTTACTGGAAACCATTTATTAAGCTACGGTTATAGTTCATTTAGGTAATAGATATAATCAAATATCTTATTAAGTTGGCGAAAACGCTCTTCAAAATTATCTAGAGGAAACCAGACACATCATTTGTGAGGGAAAATCTTAATCATGTTTGAATATATGAGTAGTTCTGCCACTAACTATAAACTATTTGTTTTGCATAAATTATCGATTTCCCTTATAATTTAGTTTTTCAATTTATTTATATCCCCAAGTAGCACAGAAGTCAAGATATTTCAATTAGTTCCACACCGAAATTCTGGTATTCATGTACCTTCGAGTTCTTGGAGTAGTTGGTTATTTGTAATTCTTAAGTTTTCTTACAGTAGTCGGTTATTAAGATAGTTCTTAAGTTTTGTGTACCGGGGAAGGTTTTTCGCACAAAACGAGGATATCAAAACCAAATATTGAATAGAAGTTTCGAGGACTTCATCAAATGATTCACTGCAACTACCTACTACATTTTTTATTTACTGTAGAAGCTTTTTTCGCACAAAACGAGGATATGAAAACCAAGTATTGAATATAAGTTCCGTGGACGTCATGAGAACATGTTTTGCAACTATTATATTTTCGATTTAGTGTAGAAGTTTTTTTTACACAAAACGAGACACTCAAAACCAAAAACTTTTAATGTATTTACCTAAATGAATATCGTGTGTAAAAAAAACATTTTAATGCTGGTGACAGTAATGAATGATTTTATAACATGTTTGAAGAAAACATAAATTTCTAACCTTTATCTGTCACAAAGTATGACTAATTTCTGTTAACAAAATTCCTACTTAATTATAACAAAACGTGGATTTTACTCTGATTTAAATATAAAATTATATTTTTTAAAATGATAACTTCTAAACAAAAACGAAGTTCATATAAGAAATAAATGTTTGAAATTAACCCAGCTACTATCTGCTAAAGTTAGTCATAGAGCTTCTAGAACACCCTATACAGGGTTAACTATGACTAAGTACAACAATTTTAACCACGTGCTGAGGGAGCCCTAAAAGACAATAAAAAAATTATTCCAGAATTTTAGCTCGATATTGGGGCAAAACCTTTTTTTCCTACGGAAAGTCGGCGATGATGAGTATCGACTGAGATGGCTTATGGCTTAGTTGACATTACATCTGTCAACAACTACCATGCGGTCGTTTGCAGTGTTTCTAAATGCAGAAACGACAAAAATTAACATTAATTCTTATTAGTAATAATACCTGATAGGTAGGTAACACTTCCCGTAGGTACAGTTAGATACAATGCCTGTGTATTATAACAAAATCGAAGAAAGGGATGAGTAGGTAGGTTCTAATAGATAACAGAAAACGTATAACACCCGCGGCAGTCTTGTCCCATAACCTAGAAAAACAAACCGGCGAACTATATTGTGGGAAAATATCTTTACCCGACACATATTCCTTTATTTATTAACTATAAAACGTTTAAAATTAAAATAAGGCACTAAAAACTGAAGAAGAACACAAAACTACAACGTAAATACAGGAATTAAATTATAACATGACAGCGAACCGACTCGACTGGACCGACTGCCGACTGTGGCCGACTGTTGCATGATGGTTGCTTGCTGGTTGCATACTCTGATTCTCGCATTGGCGGCGTTAAATAAGGATTTAATATATAATATCGAAAAATAGTTTTTTTCGCTTTATAAATAAGTTTGGAAATTTTTTGAAAGGCAATTCTGTTAATTCTTATTTTTTTCTATCCCCTCTTAAAATATTTGTACTTACATTATGGAATACAAAAGTCGAAATCTATTTTTGAATCCTACAAGACGTATGAGAAACATCATGTAGCGGACATTTGGCACTTGTAAGGAACTCTCTAATTCATTTGGTTACCTTCTAGATGTTTTAAAGATAAAGTTGTGTTACTTGGTAGTACAAGCTCTATAAGTTTAAAAGTAATGGAGCACTTACCTATACTCATGCCTAGCTAAATATCTAACATATTTTTCGGGGGGTTCATCGCTGTCAGAATTCTGTAAGCTGACGCTCCTACACGTCGTATGACTAACTTGCGTAGCGGGCATCGTAAACTCTACGTAGCAGTATTCGGCTAATTTTTCAGGCATTTGGTCATAATTTGTCAGTGCTATGCGGCACACCATGTTATGAGTTGTGTACGCTCCTAAAAATTGTAGCTTTTAGAGTTAATTAAAAATGTTAAAAGTACAAACCTTGGCCTTCTTTAGGTAATCGCGGACATCGCCACACTATTGCTCTATGTTGATGCTCGTATTTTGCTTGTCCAGATGTTACTTCTATTAGATTTTCTTGTAGAGTATCTACAGTTCCTAGGATCCTCTCAATGCCCTTAATTTTTCCCGTTCTGAAATTTGTGTTATAGTTATTTAAAAAATTAAACTAATTTTAAAAATCAAGAGCCATACATCTGCAGGTGTTTCATGGAATAGTAATCCAGAAAGAATTAAAAACACTTCTGAGTAGAAACTTTAGTTAATTTTACATCTAATCCTTTAATACGATTATATAAAATTATATTTTAATTTAAAAATATAATAGCTGTGTGTGTCGCTCAACCAGTACAAGGAATATCCCAATCGACAGTGTGGTGTATCGGACACGAGGCTCAATTATATCCATCCGGGATTATCCCTTACGAATTAGATTTTGTGAATGATTGATCCAACAAAATTCTCAAAATTACAACTGGTTGCAGATGAAGTTATGTTTTCACGAAATGGGATGTATAACATTCATAAGGCTTATGCTTAGGATTTTGAAAAGCCTCACCCGATTCAAATGGATCATTTCCAACAACGCTTTTGTATGTATGATGAATAATACTGCATATTTATAGTCAAGTTAACTTCAATTCTAATTCCATAAAATCAAATTATCCACATCTATTATGGGGCACTCAAACTAACGCAACGAATAGTTAGTAAGCCGGCGATCGATATTAAGTTGGTAGGCAGGAAGAAGAGCGTTAGCAGATACAGTGTGGAACGACTTATTAGAATATTAAAAAAGACAGTGTGAATTAAAGATATATTACGAACAAAATATTATCAAGCAAACAGAAATGTCTACAGTCTGGCAGCGTTTATTACGTTTTCTCAGTCTGACAAGAGTTTATTTTTTTCTTATTGTAGACCAAAGAGAACGTTGGTACTTTCCGAATCTGTTTATAACTGTATTATATCAGGTTTGGAACCTATTTTTTCAAAAATTCTTAAATAGTATTCATTAAAAACTTCATTCAATATTACATTACTCCTTATCCTAAAAATTGCACCCTACTGTACAGCTTTTATTTGGTGCCAAAATAGTATATTTTGCCCGTATTTAAGATATTCAGTTAAATTAAAAGAACCACCCTTAATAAATTCACATTTTTCAATGATTGAAACTTCTCAACTTTACCTTCTATGCGCTGACTTGACAGATCCGTATCTGAAGTGTTTCTCAACTCTAAACATATATATCCAACATTCCGGTATTGGAAAGCGAATCATGACATCCTCGCAGGGTATTTGACCCAATTTTCTCGATGCGAAACCGGGGACCAGCACGTCAGCTCTAAGTTCCACCTGAAATATCAAAATTACCTTAGATATGAGAGGTATACATCGATGTCATAACGTACCTTGTACCCTGTAACACATATTTGAGCTTTAAGTTGCAGAGGAAGTTCTCGATTTTTCGGAGGTCTCACTCTGAATCTGAGCAGCTCTATGTAACAGGCATCTGGAGGTTTAAACCTGGAAAAGAAACTCATTAGTAACCACCAGTGGCGGATCCAGAATCAGAGCCATTTCGTCAAATAGCAACAACATATAAAGAAATTTGTAATTATTGTTATATATTAATTACATGAGAAGACTGGATTTTTGTTTTAATAATTCTTTTTGTTCTCTGTTCTTTTTTTATAACAAAAAGAAGCAACGTGAAGTGGAGGCTATCATCATTTTGGTCCTGTGTCAATCAAAAACCACTTGGTACGTTCCCTTCCGCCGCTTTATCCCAATGCACGGACACAGGATCAAAATGACATCAAAGGAATCAAAATTGTTTGTTATCATTATTGCTGTTGCTATTGTTACTGCTACTGCTACAACTACTCTTACTGCTATAGTCGCGGCAATAATTCAGACGACTTACGCATTTGTTTTCATTGTCAACATAATTTTCGATATTTGGACGTGTTAAATACCAACTTTTTTTGCAATTTAGTGCAATATATAGTGCAAACATTTAGTGTAGTATATAGTTTTATCATTCTCAGTTGCAGTTTCTTAAATATTTTGATGAAAATATAAATATTCATTTGTGTGCATTATGTAAGTCGTCTGAATTCTTGCCGTGCTTTTAGTGTTAGTGCTACTGTTACTATACTGTTACTGTTATTGTTATTGTTGTTCTCAAAAACACAGAGAATTTGTTTCGAGGTTTAATTAACGTCAAACAAATATCTTGCAGTTTCCAACTTACCAGGTTCGGAAATTTTTCGTGATTTAATCTATATACACAATAATTAAAGTTGTTAAATATTTGTTTTTGGCTTACTTAATAATATGTGTATCATTGTATTCGTCCTGCTGCACACAAGAATGAAATTCTACTTCCTCCAATCTAATCCACTCTTCTGTCACCACGGGAATGATGTCATGTCGACCTACTACTTCCTTTCCTTGTCTTCTCATGTCATTTATGCCTAATTCAACGTCAGGCATTCCAGTCAAGAATCCCAAGAAAAACAATCGGACTCGTGCTATTTGCTTGTCCACATGACCTGAAAGTTTTTTTTCTTTTCAGAAAAAAATGCTCCGCTAAATAAAATGTTAATTTACCTTCAGCATCTTGCTCTACGTAAAGCTCATCCACCGCAGTGATTTGAACTTCTTCCATCTTGTAATGCAAGGCTCTGTCTCTATGAGCAGTTAGTTTGAACAAGGCTTCCTCAATGGAATAAGAAAACTGCTTCAAATCTTCATAGCTTAATGACCCTAGCTTCATTAGCTGAGATACTTGTGGCGCATGCTCAACAGGTAATCCTAACTTTTTCAGGTCACTGCCAAATTCTTTAACACCTAAAATAACAAAACGAAGGCAATCAAAGTGATATAATTTAAAATTACGACAAAGAAACGATACCTTGGTAATCTCCTTGAATAGCATAAGCTGCGAACTGGCTAAGTTTGTTTGTTATCCTTTCAGCCTTTTTCACTTGGCCCGGCCTAACACCAGGTCTCTCCTTGTAGAAGATATACTGCAACTTTATGGTAAATATTTTACCAAACTGATCGTACTGCTGCGCGCCAATCTCAGAAACAGAGTAGCAAGGCTGCAAAGGGAGCTCTTGAAACGGATCCTTGTCGTCTTTTTGGTTGAACAGCTGCAGAAGAACACAATCGGTTTGGTGTACAAGCTTGACGAATATCTTTTTCCAGAACCGCTGACCTGTGATTTTCTTTTTGTTTGGTTGCCTCAGATGCATCTCCCATCCTTCTCCTGTAAACTCAACCCTTGGGAATGGTTCCAGAGGCTGAGAGACGTCGTCGTCGAATAAAGGCGTTGGAGGTGTTTCTTGAGAATCTGTTCTCGTAATTTCCCCAACTAGACAAATTCAAAATATCATAAAAATTGTTAAATTTTGCTGTATTTTCAAACTCAGTTAAATAGGACAACATCTAGAATAAGGTATCAACTACACAAACTATGTAATGAATATACAAGGTGACAATGAACGTATGTCATTATTTTTTGCCAGATGTCCGTTATGTTGGTATGAGCTCAAAACACGGTTTTAAGTTGACTAAAATAGTAGTAGTAGTAATTTTTACAATCTAATCAAACATTGCAACATATCAGTGTTTACGGTTAAAATAATCATCCTAGACAACGTTTATAGCATATAAGTTACCGCATCCAGCGTGGCGCCTTGGAGAACCCAAAATCAAAGAAATGCCGCCAAACAGGCTCCTGATGTTCCTCGAACGCCTCGATGTGTCCTGTCGTGAGCTAATGTGCACTGAAATTGCAGGCGAGGGTTGAAGTCGGAAATATTGCTCACAAGAATCGAGTGAAAAAATAACCCCAATCAATCGCAAACGTACAGGACGTCCGGAAACTCCGCCCAGATAATTTGGAGGGTGATACTACTCGAACAAATAATATGTCAAGTTTATGTAACAATAACTTTGAGGTTACGTAGCTCCGTTAATATTGACTTTTCGAGAAAATGTTAAATAAACTTGACACATTACCTAGTCTACGGTGCGTGCTGTAACCTTCACCCTCGTTCAGCCATCATTATATGTTCGTTGAATAATATACTTACTAATTTATTTCCCATAAACTTATAGTTATTTATGTATTTTTGTTAGAGTCCTGCTGATGGTATAAATAAATAAAACCAAAACGTTAGCAAGAAATAAAATATAGTGTATTTTTAAACATGTTGATCTTCATCCCACTATAACCTGGACATTGACAAATAATCAACTCAGTTTTTGCACTTTTTCTTCTCAATCCTTTTAAATTATTGACACATCAACACTTTGTATACAATATACCATTAAAAATTATCCATTAATTTATTTAACTTATAAAAAAAATAGAAAAAAGAAATATTAATAGCATTTTTAGATGTTATGTATTTGTTGTTTGTTTTTACACATATTTTTAAGATAATTTGCATTGTTTGTGTTTGTAAATTATATTAGGAAAACATCTTTGTGTGTAATTTTTGCTGATCTTGATGATGGTGTAAATAAATAAAACCGAAACGGTGGCAAGAAATAAAATATTGTGTTTTTTTATTTTGATTTTTATCCCACTATAACCTGGACATTGACAAATAATCAAGATCGCTAATGGAGAAAAAAATACTAAAACTTAAATTTTGTATACAAATTTATGACATTAAACAACTCAGTTTATGCAGTTTTTCTTCTCAACCCCTTTAAATTATTGACACAAGTTCATCAACACTCTGTATATAAGATATGCCATTAAAAATTATCCATTAATTAATTTAATTGATATAAAAAATGAAATATTAATAGCATTTTCAGATGTAATGTATTTTTTGTTTGTTTTTACTTATATTTTTAAGATAATTTGCATTGTTTGTGTTTGTAATCTTATTAGGAATGCATCTTCGTTCGTAATTTTTTTTTAATCTTGATGATGGTGTAAATAAATAAAACCGAAACGTTGGCGAGAAATAACATAAAGTGTGTTTTTAAAAAACATGTTGATCTGTATCCCACTATAACCTAGACATTGACAAATAATAATCAAGATCGGTAATGAAGAAAAAATTACTAAAACTTAAATTTTTTATAGAAATTTATTATATTAACCAACTCAGTTTTTGCACTTTTTTTTCTCAACCCTTTGAAATTATTGACATAAGTTCATCAACACTTTGTATATAATATACCATTAAAAATTATCCATTAATTAATTTAACTTATAAAAAAAAGAAAAAAATAATAATAATAGCATTTTTAGATGTATTTTTTGTTTGTTTTTACTCATATTTTTAAATAATTTGTAAATAAATAAAACCGAAAAGTTGGCAAAAAATAAAATATAGTATATAGTGTGTTACACACATTATGATCTTTATCTTACTATAACCTGGACATTGATAAATAATCAAGACCGCTAATTGGACAAAAAATGAATAAAAATGATATTACCAGGAATTTGAGCTTGTACAGCTTCTAATACGGAAGTATCATTTTGCTGATCGAATGGATTGAATCTGGGGGAGGTGTCCGTATATGCCGTCGAAATAGGAGCTGGTGGGGGTGCTATCGTAGGAAGTGTCCCTCCAAATTCCTCGTTTCCTTTGGGCCTAAAAAAGGAAAATGTATTTATTTAGATCTTCGAATATCTCGAATATTATATTACCGAATGAAAACTGAAAAGTCCTTGTCTTCGTCGGATTCCTGCGACGCCGTCTTACTTATTCGATTAGGCGTGCTTTGTGGAACGCAGGGTGGTTCCTCTAAAGCAAGAAATGCGTCGAAATTGTCATCAGTTCCGAAACCTAATGACACCTCGTTATTATTTGATGTTTCGTTGCCCCAGGCGCTATGAATTTGCGAGGGAGTATTTTTATTTTCCTCGATCTTAACCGAATCGAATTTCTCAGCGAACGCATCAAAATCGTCGTTGAAAGGTGTTGGTGTGGTATCAGAAATGGTGAAAATGTCTTCAGTTTGGGGTGCGGTAGTCACGATATTGTCTAAAATATCGCTTGTGTGGCTATCTTTTGTGCTAGTGTTGTCGTCGAACACTTCATTGTGACTCTGAGGGCTCACTTGTTGATTAAAGTCATCCGTAGCAGCGAAAGGATTAAATGTAACACTCGACACAGATCCTTTACTCTGGCTGTCACTAGTGTCCATCTGAAATTCGTTTTGGGGTTCAGGCGAAAGAAAACTGTCTCTTGCCACTTCGGTGACAGGATGCACAGGAGACACTTCAGTTATTAAATCTTCTTTGGCAGGTAATTCCTCAGTTTTTTCTTGTGTGATACTTTGCGGTTCAGCTTGATTAGCTTCCTCCGGATCAACCATATCGAAAAGGAGATCAGTTTTCACTGTTTCTGGTTTAGAGGGTGCTGTGTTATACAAATTAAGAATATCAGCTTTGGAAACGGATGTTTTCTGCGGTTGTGTCGCTTCAACGTCAAACATGTTAGGCATTTCGTCTAATACTTCCCTTGCTTTGTTTTCCAAAGATTTCGTCTGCTGTGGTTGTGTTTGCATTTGTGAATTTGACAAAATTCCCGGAAGCTCAGGTGGAGGTGGCTTCTGGGGTAGTGCAGGTTTCGGAGGTCTAACAGGCGGGGACGGTCTAGCAGGCTTTGCCTGTTGAACAGTTGGAATAACAGAAGGATTCTGATTAATATCGCAATTTAGTTCTTGGCCCATCTTTAGAAAATCTTCTGATTTATTGCTTTCAATGGTCTCGTTCGTTCTATCACTAACATCGAGTAGGTCGCCAAAGGTAGTATCTGGCGTTGGACTAGGCGAATGTAAATCCCGCATAGAAACAGGACTAGGTGTTCTTGTAGGAGGTATTTTATCTAGTAAGCTAGAACTAGTCGCGTCCATAGCACCCATGACTGACATTAACAAATCTTGGGTTTCTTTAGATGGTGGTGGCCTGGGAGGTGGTGGCCTTGGTGGTCCATTACCGTTAGAAGTCTGGGAACATTTTAATTTCAAATCCACTGGTTTCTGAGGAGCTACTGGATCGGAATTCACCAAAACGTCCAAAACAGAGTTTTTATTTGGCATCAGTACATCATCCGTGGCGAAAAAATCGTGCTCTGTGCTGTTCGCGTATGTACTACTTGAAGCCGCGTTAAACTGATTACTTTGTGGCGATACTGACTCGAAAGAGTCAAACGCGAAAGGATTGGTAGTATTAGTAGATGATACAAAAGCATCCGAAGACAAGAAAGGATTGTCACTAAATTCACTCGCGTTATGTGCGACATCATCGTCCAAAAGAAAAGGATTAGATGTTGCCGAAGGAGGAGAATGATACACCTCCTCGTTAAAAAGAAACGGATTAGCCGCCATAGTGTTTTAGTTAAATTAATTCTGATTCAAGAAGTTTGAGCTCTGTTTTGCCAGGCTGAATATTATTAGCGATGCTCGTGTCGAATGGATCAAAATCTTCTCGATCGTCAATTGTCGGTAATCCAACAGAACCTCCAGAAGGTGATAATGGTTGATGACTGATTATGTCATGGTGATCTTCTAGCAGATCCTCTACTGGTTTGTCTAAGTTCGAATCGGTTTCCCGATAGATCAACTCCGTTTCCAGCAATTTCAGTTCTGTCTTTCCGGGTAATATATTAGTAGCAATAGTAGATGTATCAAAAGGATCACAATAAGATAATTCTTGTAACCTAATATCACCCCCCGGTGTCAACACCTTTGCTGATATGTTGTCATCGATTGCCAATAAATCAACTGCTTGTTCTACTTTTTTATCGTGCAATTTTGTGTTAGTTATATCTTTGATTATGTCCACTACTTTGTCCCTCTCAGCTTTGTTCTCATCCCTAGGGTCAAAATCGTTGTCAACCAAACTTAATTGCTTTTCAATGTTCGGATCGAAGAGTTCGGTTTCGATTACCCTGAGCTCAGCCTTCCCTGGTGCAATATTTGAAGCAAACGAAGTGTCAAATGGATCGCTTAGATCTTCTTCGACTGGTAGTTCCGGTACAGAATTTTTACGCACGTAAAATGGTGTTAAGGGTTTTATAATTTTCCCTCCTTCACCTGTCCCCAAAAGGTTAGATTGTTTTGGAGAAAGCAGATCAAAGGAAACAGTTTTCGCGTTAGAGATGTTTAATACATCTGGTCGCGACACGGTTCTTTCTCTGGGCTTCTCTTCAGCTCGAGGATCAAAATCATCGTCAATTAAAGCGTTCGAAATTTCTTGATCTAATCCGATTATATCCGCATCTTTAACTGTGTCTACGATTGATGAATCTAAAAGGTCGGTGACACACAGTCCTTGGGTAGTCTTGGGTTGTATGGGCTGGTTTATTGTCGATAAATCTGTATTACTCCCACCTAGGAGATCCCTATGAATAGGCTTGATCAAGTTCAAGTCAGTTTCTAAAAAAATGTTTCATATTTAACATCACCACCTAGTAAATTTTACAATTATCCTACCTGGCACTCGCTGTTCTTTGATTATATTTATCTGGTTAGAACTATCGAATATGTATCCATTAAAAAGGTCAGAACTGTCTTTTTGAACTTTAAATTCAATATCTTCATTTAGTATCTCTTTTTCGATAATTTTTAATTCAGCTCGTCCTGGTAAAATATTTTCCGCGAAAGAAGTATCGAATGGATCAATATCTAAACCAGCAGTTTCACTAAAAAATAAACAAGATTTTATTCCGTTCTTTTCATAAACATTTTTTGTCTATTTTTTACGTTACTTTAATAAAAAAAAATGACAAATTGTTGCTATAATTTATTACATGATATAATAATTTAAATAAATATTCACTTACTCATCTTCAAAAGCATTCCACTTAATACTGTCTATAGGCCCAGAAGAATTAGTTGGCAAGGATTCAAGGACTTTAGCAGATTTTGATAGACTTTCCGCCGCTAGTGTCTCAAACTCTAAATCATCTGGATCCTCGGATTCCTTACCAATTACATCGAATTCATTAATGATATTTTTACTTCGATCAACATTCTCCTGAAACTTGACGTTAGTTGTAACATTTGTAATGTGTACAGGAGGAGGTGCGTTTAAGTTGATTGGTTCATCAGGAAGAGGAATTGAATCATCATCTAGTAGAGTCCTCGGAGCTTCTTGCGAAGGTGCTAGAAAATAGACATTTAAAAAAATTGTGTTTCGTATTTCATTAAATAATAGCATTTACCGATGTCTCTCGGAAGATCGGAATTATCTTCAAAACTTCCTAAAAGTAAGTCTCTTTGTTTTAGAACCTGTCGTCTGCTAGTAGGTCTCTTGGTGGCACAAGTTGGTAATTGTACTCGACCTGTTAAAACTTCAACTGCTGCACCAATCGGCACTAATTTTTTACCTTTGCGTTCAACCTCAGGTCCTAATATCGCTCTTTCAGCAATAGACGTATCAAAAGGATCATCTCCATCTAATTTGTCTGTAGGAGAATCAGGAATGTAAGCTAGTTTAACTTCACCAGCAGCAATAGCATCTATGTAAGCTGTATCGAATATATTATCATCTTCTTCCTCAGACTCGGATTCAGAAACTTCGACAATTCCAAGATTAGCTTGTGTTTCTTCCTGGCTAACTTCCTCTGCTTTTTTCAATTCCTGCTGTTCTGCTTCTACTTGTTTTTGTTTTTCCGCCTTTTGCTGGACTTCGCTTTCTGTTGGTTTTCTTTGAAAGAATGATGTACTCTTGATGCGATCTAGGTCACCCTGAGTTTTTTTTAAGATGTCGTCTACTTCGGAGGTGAGAGCAATGAACTTTTTCCACTCCTCGTTTTTCTCCGCGGAGTCTGAACTTGTCGCGGCTTGGTGCTCTTTGCGATATTCCTCGAGTTCTTCTGGTTTAAATAATTCTTCTTCCTTATGTTTAGATTTCTTACCTTTTTTCTTCTTTTTCAATCCTTTGGTTATTTTGTGCATTATCTAATATAAGTTTCATTGAGATCCCTACAAACAAGCACTGTATTAGATATACAGGGTGTTTTTAAATGAAGTAGCAAAAATGAAACCACAGATTCATTAGGTGAAAATAAATGGATTTAATCTAAACATACCTATATCCCAAGTCTAGGAGGAGGGTAGGAGAATCGATTGTTTCGATATTCAGATGGATACACTAAGCTGCAAAAAAATTCTGCCATTTAAAGAAACATGGTGTACCACAAGTGGCGCCCTCTACTAGTGACGTCAAAATTAGAAACAAATTTGAATTTATCGCCCTCAAAAATCGACGATTTACAAATTTTATGTAAATATTTGGATTTCTTAAGAAGTTATTTACAAATGTTGAAAATAAAATTTTAACTTTGACACCCTGTATCTTTTTTAATATGCGACTTGAGATATAGGTATGTTAGGTTAAATCGATTTATTTTCACCTAAAGAATCTGTGGTTTCATTTTTGCTCCTTCATTTAAAAACAACCTGTAAGATTTGCTTTCGTTAAAATTACGTTTCTTTATTATTTTAACTATTAAGATGTCTTCAGTTGTTATAGCAGTTTGCAACATATTTAGGAACGGAATAAGACAGTTGTATTACTAAATTCAAGTGTCCCATTATTTTTTTACTCTATTGTTTCTCTTTATACTTGTATGTTGTAACAAGATTTACCCTGAACATCACTATTGCACTATTTGCCTTCACTGTGAGAACGTGCTTTTAAGGAGTAGCAGGATAAATCAACTGTACTCTCTGGAATTGTGCAGAAAATTCGAGAAGAACGTGACATTTCGACTGTGACAACTTAAGCAGTAATAAAAGTCAGTTTAGTCGAGATATCGGTAACGATTAAATTAAGAGATTCAAGTGATTTGAAGGGCGATTTGGTATAGGGTGATTAGTCAAATATGTAAAAATGAATTAGAAGAAACAATTTACTTAAACAGTACGTTGTGAATTTAAAGGGGCAGTAGTTAAATTTATAATTAATTTTCAAGAATGAAACTATAATAATTACTTTTATTTCGCAAATTCGTATTGCAAATATAATCTCGTAGTACCAGAGCAAAGCCGACCATCATTAGATCAATAATTTAATTTTAATTATATTATTATTTCTTTTCAAAAGCATAGTTTTTATTTATTTTTAGAACAGCAGTATATATTACTTTTTTAAATTTGTTATTACCTATGTCACAAATTTTTTGGGCCATGTCGATGGTGGCAATGAAAACAAGCCCTATGTGTTCAGAAGTAAGTACCTACCTATTTCAAATCTTTTTTATTTGAGGTCACAGTATTTCTAGCCATACAATGATTAAATTTGTAGTGTTTTTAGGTACAGAAATCTCGAAAAATAAAACACGCAGAACATAACATCAAAAATAAAATTCTTAATGTTTTGTTTATTTACTTGTACTAATTAAATGCTCAGTGCTCAGTAAGATAATAAAGTCACAAATGTAAGACACAAATTATTTTGCTATTCTAGCTATTCTAACCCCATATTTTAACATACTTAAACAAAAGTGAACAATCCTATATGCAGAACCATATACCTAAGTTTATGTTATAATAATATTTACGTAAAAAATGTTAAGTAAATTTGTACTAGAAATCAACAACAATTGGCTGGTAAAACGAGTCTACACACGATTGTGTTAAAATACTAACACAATTCGTTATGTATTGTTATTTATTAGCTAAATAAACCTTTTATGAGTAACACTGATTAATTTTTCAGTTAGCTTATGTGTTACTACAAACACAAAATTCAGTTATATTGTCAATATATTTTTTCTTTTTTTTTTTGACAAACCATATCTGACCAAAAACTGTGTTGATAATTCCACCTCTTTGTTAAATGTTTAGTTACTCAAAATTCAACACCAAAATAATTTCACTCATAAATGAGTTTGAGGTTACTCGATGTTATTTTTTACTGTGTACATCTACAGTTAAAATTTAAAAAATCCGTAATTGGAAACATTTCTGTTCCTAACAATTTATTGTTCAGACCGCTTTCTGTCGTTATATATTCGGTTTACTTCGGTACCTTCAAAAGTTGCAGCTGGCATGAGATAACATTTGTATTATTTGCTGAGCTTTAAATTCTTCAATTCTTAAATGTATAAAATTATTTATATTTGTAGAAAATACTATTTCAATAATACGGCGCCCTTAAGCACAACATTTTTATTATTCTGAAGACAGGTACACTATTTTTTACAGCAACAGTTCAGCACTATACCTTGCCATTATTTTTTTTCTTGCATTATACCACGCATTATTATAGAAATTTATATTAGGCGTTTTAAATTTAAGTTGTACTGTCAGATTAACTTAAAATTAAATGATTTAATGAATTTTCCCTCTATTATGTTTACCAATTACAATATATAGATACAAGGTGATCATGCAAAATAGATTCGGTTTAACCAAAAATGATTCATAACTGTTCAAATTATTTTGTATATATTTTTAGATATTAACAATATTGTGTGAAACTAACTAGTCTGTCAACTAAAGCTGGTCGGGGCTTTAGTCCGCAGAGTAGTTAGTTTCACACAATATTGTTAATACCTAAAAATATATAAAAAACGATTACATAAAGGGTAAACATTATTTAAGTAGGTATTTGTCATGTTTAATTTAAAATTCATTGACAGGTTAGTCACTTTTGACATTGTTTATATTTAATTTCAAATAATTTTAATTTATTGGTATACTCGCGACAAGAATTCAGACGACTTACGTCATACGAACAAATGAATAATTCATTATATTTTCATCAAAATATTTAAGAAACTGCAACTGATAGTAATAAAGCTGTATACTACACTAAAAGTTTGCATTATATACTGCACTAAATTGCAAAATATGATTGTTTTTAATGCGATCAAATATCGAAAATTACTTTGACAGTAAAAACAAATGTGTAACGTAAGACGTCTGAATTCTTGACGCGAGTATATAACAATTTTTATGGTTAGATATTTGACTCAACTTAAAGGAGGCCACCTGAAGAAGCAATCCTAAAAATGCAGAAATAGGTCAGATCTCATCTATTGTGGTTGAATTTTCGAATTACCACAGTTTCAAAAGTGAAGTTAGATATTTATAGTGTTTTCATTAAATCAGGTTAGTAAATTTAGCTAGATTATCTTTTTTAGATAATTACTGAATAGAGCTTTGTCTGTGGAATTATTCATTAGCATACGTAGATGTTTGGTATGAGAGAGCGTACATATGACTTCATTGATAGGAATTGTAGGAGATTTGATTTATATTAGCTTAAAATGCCTTTCTAATACAGTAAAATAATGTTCAAATTATTTGGAAAAACAATACAAGTTTTACATAGAAAAGCAAGGAAACGTGCATTTTAATCAACTTTATTCATTAAATTTCTTCATAAAATTAAATCGAATATAATTTTGTATTCTTTATAATAAAAAAGTAGTTTTAATTACGAAATTATTTAATCAGGGATATCTCGCAAACAGTACAAGATAACCAATTAGATATATGTTGTATCATTGTAATCAGGAAAGTGTGAAGAATCTAAAAACGTAATAATATGCTGGGTGTTTCATAAGAAACAACAAATTGGTACCAACATCTCTGTAGTGCGATGCTCGACGATTGTTTTTTGATAAAAAATTGAAATTCTTGTGAAATAACTAGTCAAGAAATGTACTTCGGTTTCCCCATATCTCCTAATGTAACAAATTGCAGATGAAGCGAAAATTTTCGCGTGATTACTAAAGTGTTCCAATTGTTTAAAACTGTTCACTTTCTTCTATCATATTCTAATTAAAAATTCAACTTATTTGATCCAAGAAAAACTTCTACATTTAAATAAATGTTTTCTTGGCATTATTTACTTTTGATTTAAATTGATACTTTTATATCTTTTCGTTTTTAAAATATTTTCGGAAATATTTTCTTCTTGTATTTTCTAAATTCTAGTAAATTTCTGTTAAAACAATGTGTAAATCATTTGCGTTTAAGGACAAGAAGGGTTGTGCATTGTATTGTATTATGTTGTAATATTAAATAACTTAAAAAATATTTAATAACTATATTTACCTAATATAAACTACTTGTTCACTTCCTGACGAAAAATGAAAAATATTTTAATATTTAATAGGAACAGTCTGTTTTATCTCTTACCTCAAACATCTGGGATCTGAATCACTAAATGTTCATTAAGTAATTACATCTCTATTTATTTTATATAACTTTCACTAGAACCTTACACATTCCCTTTAACTAGGAGTATAAAATTTGACTTTATTCCGGGTGGATCGCGATGGCTGCCATCGGGACGTCGAGTGCGACGTCACGATCAGCGCCGAGACGCTATTGATTTTACTTTTCAGGCACTATATAGCTGTCCACCTACATTATATCTATTGATGCACTTCACTACCAAGTGCGATATAAACAATAATGAGATATTACTAAAATTTTATAGAAATTTGGTTGAGAATTTTTTTTTAAAGCTATTTTTACTCGGAATACATTTTTGGTCTAAGAAGCTGACAAATATTATTATTAAAATATTGAAACCTGACCTCAGTGTTGAAATTGAATAATGGGTCTTATATTTGTTGAAGATTTATTACCTTTTGAAATATTAAATTAAATCTGCTTTTTTAAATTAAAATACCTTTCAGATAAAAAAGCTCCTGTTTGTTGAGTACATACCTCACTTTATCCTATCTGCATAAAATTAATTATCTTACGATCTTATGCCCACATTTGCTACTTCTGTGTTATAACTAATAATAAGATTTTTGTTTTAAATAAATGCAGGAGGTAACATAAAATATTTGTAACAAAACTGCCTGATATTGTTAACTAGTGGCAAAGTTATTATAATATTTATTACGTTAGAAAATACAATAATTACGGTGTTACAAAAGCCTGTCTCTGAGACAAGTCTTTAGTGTCACAAAACTAGAAAGTTAGTAACTTTTTTAGGCTAAAGTTCAAATATACCTACCCAAGAATTTTTTTTTCGTTTGGGCATTTTACATTATTAATTTTTTTTTTCTAGGTTATTAGTTATTTGAAAATTATTTAATTTGACAACGCTAATGACAACTATAACCCTCTTACCACTAACTTAACTAAAATTATACAAAAAATGTGCCTGCTTGAGGTAGAAGTTTATGCAAATTTTCAAATACCTAAAGGTCAAAGACTTTGTAATTTCAAATTTGACACCCTGTATCTTGAGACGAGACAACTAATTGGAGAATTACATAACGAACGATGCATTAATTTTGCCTAAATAATCTGGGGTTAAATAGGTTTGACCTATTTTTTTTTTATAAAAACCCTGTATCTTTTCGTAATTTGTATAATATCAATATGTAAGTATTTTTTATAAACGATAAATTGGTAATGTTACATTTCAGTTACATTTCAATAAAAAACACTTGGGTATATATTTAAAAAATAAATAATTAAATATCTACAAAGGATATAGGTACATTTTGTGAAAATTTAAAGGTGCCCACTTACTTTTTATGTCCCATAACGAAAAATTCCATAAATAATAATATGTTTAACTGTTTCTTCTGGTATATAAATCAAAACTACTAAATTCTTTTGAAAGGAGTAATGGCGTTACTGGATAATACTAAATTATCGATTTACGGCAGAAAGGCGCAGGTCTTAGTTTTTGAACATTTGAACAAAAAGGTTATAAACAGAAATTTTCGAAGTATAAAATTACAATTATTATAATATGTATATTTATAATGTTTGTAAATTTAATTAGTCCTTCCTACATTAAATAAGCACGTGAGACATGAATAGACAAATAGACATTATCTTTTATTGCAATTTCAAATAATGGGGATGGATACCTACACTATATGATAGTTAAATTGTAAAGTATGTACAGGAGAAGTTTATAAAAACTATTAACAGTATATCATTCTACGAACAAATAACAATGGTTGTAATTCACGAGGCCGTAGGTGAGTGTCGTCTTTCGATTTTCTTTTATTTCAGTAATCAAAAGTTCTTTATCAGAAAAGCCTATGTGCAAAAAATTTAATTTTTCTGCCCTCAACTTCACCCCTAATATCGCCGTTAAAGTCGGTTTTCTAAAAAGCGGGGCGTGGCTAAGTGCTGCGTCATAAAATCCTAACGACCACGCACCGCACGCTCATCAGCAGCACTGCAAGTACTAAGTTACAAAGTGCGCGTGCGCGGTGGGTGAAAGTTCAGGGTATTTCATGAAATTTGTACAGTTATGAGCGAAACAAAAAATTGTAAATTATATATAATACAAAAATGCGAAAATATATGTGTGAAAACACAAACACATAACAAACGTTTTATTGCCATGTCAAGGGACTAGAATAGTAGGAATTTGTAGCAGTGTATAATAGACTAATTTAAAGTATCTATACAAAAACTGATGAATCAAATCGTGTAGCCTTTTATTTGGTCAGAAATGTCAGAATATAAAAGCTATAATACCATCAAATTTTTGATAGACTGTGCACTTGACGGCTAAATTTGTTTTATTACAAGAAAGACAAAAAAACATGAAAAATTGTTTTTTATTTTATATAACCAGATGCACAAATAATAACTGATAGAGAATTTAAACTCTTAGCAAGATCAAATTGTGCATTAGGTCACCTACTGTATCTGCTAGTAAAGTAAAATACCAAACGTGAGGTAAAAGTGGCAAAAATTACAGCCAGTTTAAGAATTTATGTGGAACAGGTGATTTCTAGAGATCGACAATTTATTCTTCTCAACCTCATTCGTGTGTACATTCTAGTTTCATCAAGTATTTCGTAATTAAAATGGTATCATTAATATTCAAAATTATCTTCTTAAGGAGCAAAAAATGTATAATTAACGGCCAAATGATATAGACAAAAATATATTTTAAAAGTCGGATGAACATATAACTATTTATCAGATCAGAAGTATTTTTTACTGTTTAAATAAGTGAATTTTGTAGTAAACATTATATTTGTTTATTTTAATTTATGTTCTGGGGTGATCCCGGTGTAAGTTCAGAAGACCAAGGTTCCTGTCTAGCAACATATGAGGTCTATATAGCATTGTTTTACTGGAAAATGGCGTTTTGGATAGTGTGAAGACATGGAATGACTTATGACTCCACTATATGTTGCCATCTCACCCTTGCACAAGCATTGTGATCCCCAGACAGAAACAAGATTTATTACTAAAAATCAACTTATTCCATTCCTGGTCCCTCTAAATCCTCTCTCTACACCATGTAAGCGGTTAGTTCTATGTTGACGAGTAAGATGCAGCAGCCAATGTGAACGATGAAACAAAACACACGACCAAAACTTCGTATTGGCGTTATACTGTACGCATAAAGACCATCCCTCATGTTCCTCAAACCACTGATTTGCAATAAGAGTCCGGCTGCTGCTAAATTGGTCTCCGAGAGCTAATTATTGCAGTCGACGATTAACATGCTCTGTGGTTCCTCTACGATGGCCGGTGCCTCTGGCTCTGTATCCACTGCCATCCTGAGCACAGCTAGTCTAGCACAGCTTATTTAAGCTGTGCGTCTATTACAGTAATACCACAGTTTATACAGTTCGTCGAGTGAAGGTTCCAGAGGTTGCGGCTAAATGCGCAATGAACACCAATGAAATTCATTTGTAGACGACGAAGTGGGAGAAAATCTATTTCTTGACAAATCAGCGTGCGCGGCTAAATGCGCAGTCGTCTAAAAAAACGAAATCTGGAACTTCGACATCAAACGAGCTGACGTGAAGCGACGAACTGTAATAGACTGTGGTAATACAGTACTATGGTGTGACCACAGCTTAAATAACAATCAGCTCACAGACTCTACGGCGGCACCTTTGAAATATGAAAACCTGAAAATTTGTCCTTGAAGCTTGTTGTCTCTCTCTCGTTCGGGATATACGTCAGGACCGGATTAAAAATAGTTGTCCCAATTTAGAAAGTATTTTAACTGCAATTTTTCTAACATACGAAATATAAATTTGTTTTACTTGAAATTGTTTAAAAATAAAATAACATAACAGTATAAAATACAAGAAAATCAACAAATCACAAAATACAGCACTCGTGCGCCAATAACGCAGTCGTCGAACGGTATGACTATAAGGCCATAATTTACAACCACACGTCCCTGCAATATTGTATCCTCAAATGGCGGCATGCGCGAAGATCTGCTCATACGAGTCTGTGAGCTGATTGTTATTTAAGCTGTGGTGTGACTATAGTACATAAGGATCTGTCAGTCCCTTCTCTCACCGACAAATCTATACTTCGTGCACCCCAACAATCTGCCCCTTCTCAAAGTCACTAAGCTGATAAATCTGCTCAAATCTACGTGCTCTAGGCGTAATCAGCTGTAATAAAACACTTGCAACACAAAGGTATACAAAATTTTTTAAACAGATTGATATGTTCAAAGTACGATCTAGGTATATGCAAACACCAAAAAAACTAAACAAAAAAACCTGAAAATTTTTGCTTTGCCGAGAGAAGTAAACATGCAAAAAATTACAGAAAAAAATGATATATAATGGATGTTTACCTTTTTTTCTTACGTAGTATGTATTATAATATATGCGTGAACAAATTATTTTTGAATTATATTTTTTGTACAAAAAAAAATTATGAGAAATTATCCATTACAACTAAATATATCCTCGCTATATTTGTCCTCAATTGTCCTGACTAAGTATTTTAACAGAACTTGGTGGTAGGTATATTTTAAAATGTTATTGTATAGAAAATGAAAGACGCATTAAATAGTCCGACCGCGACCACAAACCTAGAGAAAATATAGACAGCGTCGGTTCATGATATAGGTCACGTGACAGGTCTAGAAAATGGATATTTTATTTGTTTTATGTTGGCGGTTGTGCAAATATGATGGCTGCATTGCAATATGAAATTAGCTAACTTGCTGTCATTATTTTAAATGTCATTAAAGAATGTGACATGAATGTGACCAATCACAGTAAACAAATGAGCTTCACGCTACAATACAACCAACGTAAATTGGCATAAAGACCAAGTTTTAGCCATTCTGGACCTTTTAGGGCAGCCATGAATTAGCGGTCCCCGGCAATATGACACTGGCACAGTCTATAGGATTGTTTTTACAGCAATTGGAAACTGTTTGCAACTATTAGAAATGTCCGCCCAACTATTTATTGCGTTAAATTCAATTGTAACGCGCTCAACGTAACTGGTCGAATATTTCTGATAGGTTTCATACCGTTTCCAACTGCTGCAAAAACAAACCTTATATTTTTTCTAGGTTTGTGAGTCCGACGAATCGAATAGCCCTTGTATGTAGGAATAAAATTATTTACAATTTACAGTATTGGCAGACCTGTTTAGTAATAAAATACCTATAAGTGGTGAGAGGTGGATATGTGTGTTTAATGCTTTGCGCTGTATAAAAATAATTATAGTTATTATTACAAGATTTATATAGTATTAGAATAAAATCTAGGAGAAACGTGAGTTAATAAAATTATCTAACTTTGGGATAATACTATTTCCTCATAACGATATTGAAAAAAATATTAAGTGTAATTTTGACATTAGCGTCTCTCCTGATGGCGCTTTGTTCAAATTATATTAAGTAGTTTAAACACTTTACAATAGGTACGATATATAAATAAATAAATTATATTTTTCTATTATGTTTATTACATTTCAGTGTTTAGTGAAAATATAATATTGCATCTAAAAATAATGCATATTGGTTCTAAAACATAATCAGGATCAAGATTTTTTGCAATACCTTTCTTGGTTTGTTTGCAATATGTATAACAACGTAAGTATATTTAAGTATTTTGATCTTAATAATAATTTCACTGTTATTGTTTAACACAAATCATCAATTATTAAGATTACCTGTATGTAGTCGCTACATGTGGTTCAATCTCATATGCAATATATATGTTACGGCCAAGTGTAAACTTCGTTAGTTTGTAAACTAGCTAACTAGTATACAAAGTAACTAAACCGTAGGTTATTTTGATAGAAAACGCACATTCTACAATATTAGCAGATACTTTATAAACTAATGATGAGTATAAATTTTAACCCAAATTTATTCCTAACAGCCTTAATCTTAACTTTAGTCTTAATCCTAATATTTTGACAGTATAAATATCTAGTTATATATTAACCTTTATTTTGGCTCCACAAGCACCTGTCAATCGCCGACGCCGTAAAAGGCATGTAGAAGGAAATGGAGACCTATTGCGCATGTGTACTTATTTGGTCTTAGTCTCAGTCCTAAGAAGTTAAAAGATAGGAACGTTTTTTCAAGGTTAAGTCTTAAAACTTCCTTAGGACACACTAAGTTACAATTTTTATAAACGTGTACATGGAAATATGTACATCAATCTTCTTAAGGTAGCATAGTTTACAAACTAACCAAGTTTACACTTTAACCGTAACATATATAATTCTTTCACCTTCACTTTTTTCACCAAATCATTTTATTCACAAATGCATAAATGATTACTGCTGCTGGTTCACATTATTTTTCTCAACAAAAGAAATTTATTGCGGGTGAAAGAAAAATATCTAAAAAGTATTTTGTTTTTGGGCTCAGACATTCATGTGGTTTAATAAAATAATAGTTTAAAAAAAGAAATAGGTACATAAATAAATAAAAGATTTTTCATTATTTGATTGTGCGTGTTTCTTACTTCAGTCTACGCACTACCCTACTGGTTACCAAAGTGCTTATCCACAATATCAGCAGAATTATGGTGGTTCTTATGGGTACACAGGTTATGGAACCCAATACCCAACTCAGGTAAATTTTTGTTTACTCATAAATTACTATAATTTACACATTTTTTTCGTAAAAATGCTTTCTCATTATTTGTAATAAAAAACCTACCTTTACGTTTTTTTCTGCAGCAACAGAGTACGCAGCCAACACCACCTGGAGAACATTTTTCTTCAGAAAACTGGAATTCATCACAAGTCGGTAATTACGGAACATCTCAAAACGATGGTGAGTATAAACAATAATTTTTGTCAATATAACGCGACACAGTGAGTGAAATTTGAAAACAAATTATTATATTCGCAAAGCGAGATCAGAAATTAATTTTTTTTTAATTTCAGGAACAGTTTGTCTGGTCAGTAATAGAAACTGTAGAACAGTACTTCTTAAAGGCTAACGACAAAAGATATTCCTGCCAGTTTAATATTACTAAGAGTATACAAATTATGTACGGCTGGCAGAAGTTAAAGCTAGTACATAAATTAATTATTAATTGTGTTATTCAGAAAAATTGTTTTGCTTCTGTGAAAATAGAAAAATTATTCAATTTAAGTTTTCTAATGTCACCTACTTGTATGTCTTCTAAACAAGAAACCACTTTTTTAAATAAATTTATTAGTTCTTTTAATTCAGAACTATTTCCCGTGTATGATTTCCTTTGTAATCTCTAATCTGAATTAGAGATTATAGGTTAAAATGTGTCTCTAACCATCATCTGATAAATCACACCATGCTGCATGCTATCTCTAGTCTGCCAAATTATCTCGTTTTGGAGGTTCCCTATTGGTGGCAGCACACACCTGCACTTTTAACAAATATCATTTATTTAAATCACTAAGCTGATATTTCTTAGAAATTATGACAAATGTTAAATATTTTTTCAGGCAGTATTTTTTATTTATAAATTAATTTCCTATTATGAAAATGAAATGGTAAGAATAATGCTGGGATACAATTTCCTCAAAAAAGTGATGATACATAAAGCATTTAGATAGATCTACTTTATATGGGCTTGGAATATTATTAATATTGTATATTTTCAAAATACCTGATGAAAAATATGTACTTATATTTTGCTATAAATGGAATTAAATAATTGCTTTAGGAATTTAAATAATTTTTTAAACTAGTTAATGTAAAAATCAAATGCCAAAAGTGATATTTATGTTACAGTACGCCATACAAAGACAGCGGAAACAATGATGTGGCAGGATTTTTATTGATATCGCCATTTTTCAGCGAATGTCAAAATTTGTCAATAAGTGTATTCAGAAAATTATGATCAAACAAGCTAACTGTCACCTCTGGTAATTGAAATCTCTATTTAACGGAAAAATTGGCGGAACTTGAATATTTATTGATGAGTGTAATTTGCCATGGCAACAATGTAATATTTAAAAAATCGTTTTCGAAATTCTGCTGATTTGATAGATTAGTATTACAAAGTTGACATGATTTAAGTGATTTCGGGTTTAACAATTCAATTACAGTACAACCACTGCATCATATCAATCCGCAGTCATGGTAATTGATTTCAATATAATTGCTTTACATGGATAATTTTTAAAACTTGTGTATAAACCACGTCTGCAGCGCAAAGTTCAGTTACCAATTTCTTGTGAAAACAACGTAATTGAAAAAACATAAATTTATGTTTTTGCAATATAAATATTGTGAAGATAGCCAGAATAAAAATTATTTTCTCTTAGCATATTTGTATAGTTTCTTGACAACATGAATAATTGATTATAAGAATGTGCTGTGGTTCGAAAACATTCGAATTAAAGGGGTTATACTGTATTTACTGGACGCTTATTGAAGTACAATTTCTTTTTACTGAATGTCAGTGATTCCAATGTATTTAGAAAAAATGTAAGTACTGACATTTTTAAAGCTTATGAATTGATAAAGGTAAGAAGTTTGCGCAAATGCTCATAAATTTCGTTAAGTACGTTACAATTTGCAAATTTATTTTATGTTTAAGACCGATTGTAATATTCTAAAAAATAAATTACGAACCAAATAAATGTATAGGAGAATGATACTGTGATGAATTTGTATATATTTTCGCAATGTTAAATGGTTTCAGCAAAATATGAATATCTGTATTTATAGATATTCTAATTTCTCTG
The DNA here is from genome assembly GCA_037114965.1 of Monochamus alternatus. Classification (NCBI taxonomy): domain Eukaryota; kingdom Metazoa; phylum Arthropoda; class Insecta; order Coleoptera; family Cerambycidae; genus Monochamus; species Monochamus alternatus. The sequence continues at coordinate 77,858,803 of CM073429.1, forward strand.
CAAAATATTAAATACAAGAAGTTAATTTTGTTATGTTCATATAGCCATAGTTCATTGTAATTGTAAATTTGTTTAACTACAAGCTGAATTTTGTATTTCTTTAAGCTTTTCATCTACTTTCCTGCGCTTTTAGATACAAGAAGAGTTCAAACAAAAATACCGACAGCCCAAAGATTTTTTTATGAACCATCATATTATGTATGAGTGCATAAGTACTTTTTGAAATTACATGTTATAATACGCAGAATTGAATCACAAATTAATATAATTTTTTCGTAGGAGGATCTTAACACCAATAATATCTATTGGAGTGTGGTAAAAATCAATTACATCAGGGGCAGTTAAAATGATTATACAGAATTATTTTTATTTGTATATATCTTTGGATTTTGCTTTTGCTATATTTACTAATAATATGTTTATTGTAGCTGTGGCGCAAGAAATGCAACAGCAAAGGGCGCAGCTAGTTAAACAGCGTGAGGATTACGTAAAGAAAGTGTCAGTTTTACGCCATGAGCTGGAGCAACTTCGTTTGCAAAAGCAGGAACTTGTAGCAGATGGCTCTACAGACCGTGATCTGGCAAACATTTTAAGGGAAAACGATAAATTACAGGTAAATACCTCATAACATATTTCCTAAAAACGAGAAAATAAAAGTAGGGTAAGTTTGAGTATTACCAGTTGGTAGCATTGTTTTGTTTCGCAGTTTTGGCTTGAAAGTCCAGCATAGCATCAGGTCCGATATTTCCATGAAATTTTCATATATTTTCCATTGTAATATTAATTTAAAGCAGAGGAAGGGGAGGTGCCAGTATGTATTGAGTACATTCGTATTATATATACAAGCGGATCAAATTTTTAAATCCGTATTTCTTTTCAGGAGGAAATTCAAGGTAAAATGAAAGCTATTCACAATGTTATAGAGATGTTGTCCAGTATTATAAAAGATGGACGTACCTTACCTGACCTGGAGGCATGTCTTGGAAGTAATAATGTATCTAATTCACCAACCAGCCAATCAAAATTCCAAGATGGAAATGATCAAGTGAAAAGTCATTCTCCTGAATCAAATTTGTCAGCGATAGAAAAATATTGTTACGTACATTATGACACAGGCTTGCACTGGTGTTGGCTATGTGACGAATTTCCAGAAACAGCAAAGGATTTTCTTTTGCATCTTCAAGACAAGAAACACCGGGCAATGGCCAAGGAGAATGATGTGGACAATACGCCATGGCACAAGTTGTCACCTGAACCCATTTTACCATCGGATGAAAACGCACCAAAGAAAAGAATTCCTATTAAGGGTAAGTTTGTCAGGCGCTTTTAATGTTTTAAATAGATAAAATATTTTTTGTGGTAGTTTGACACGATGTCTCAAATTTTAATAAAAAAATTCAGGAATTCGTAGAGAAAGTAACGGAATTTTGTAAGTAAATAATATAATAGATAAATTCTCATCACTTTTGATTGTATTCCACATCAGTAAATTCCTACATTACAGCCCTATTTTAATAATTACTAACTCAATATTTTTTAGTATTATTAACTGATAATATTTCAAAACTATTATACAGGATGTTCAGTAAAGAATAAGCCATACTTTAAAGTTAGTTTCCTTGGATAAAAATATTGTGATTTAATTGAACTTGCCCTTAGTATTATTTTGCTTCCTTAAGGCCGCTGTTATATTATGCTGTTTGGCGGGATGACAGAAACATATTGTTTGAAATGAACAGTGTCACACTTGTCCCGCAAAAACGTACCAACGGCATGCGGCAACATACTGCCACAAAGTGGTATTGCGGGATGACGGCAACATAGCGAAAACATATTCTGGATTTATTGAAGTTCTGAATGAAGTGGATTGTTTTGATATATATGGTCGTATAATATAAAGTAATTCATGAAATGATTTTATTATTGATTGATTGATTAAAATATTTATTCCAGTACACACATACACAATGACAGGTTGGAGTCAATTGTTGTGCATTGTTGTGTTTTGCAGGATTGGTGTAAATCGATGTATATCATCCCGCCAAAGGGCACCATAACCATAATATAACAGCGGCCTTTTTTTTTAAATAAATCGTATATAATTAATTTTTCAGGTAAGCTTGTCCATTATATTATTCCCGCTTATCCTTATTCCTTATTACTTATTTTGAAATACCAGTTAAACCAAAACACAATAGCAAAAATAGAACCTTTTATTTTAAATTTATTTTTCAAATATATGTTAGGCAGCCACTAACCTACCAGACACTACTAACTGTAAAAACTTTTTTAATTTATAATTTATTACAATTTATATGCATGCAGCAAGTATCTCTTTTTTAAAGCTAATTGAAGCTTGTTTCGAAAGAAGTAATCAATTCCCAGATTTCCATATCCTCTTCACAAAATTTATTCATGTATTGTGTACATAAAATTTAATTGCAATATCTTAAATTATTTTTACTTTTTCTATAAATTTCTGAATATTTGCAATTAATATTTGAGACAGAAAAAAATAACTAAATATGTTTTGAAATATTTGAAACTTAAAAAATATTTAAATTGTCTATTTATTGGTTAAATACAATATGAATTCATATTGAATTTTTCAATTTTTCTGACTAAGAAGACTTTTGGTCTTTTGACTGTTTTTAAATTTAAATCATTCAGTTAATTGATTCAATTTTTTCAAATTTACATTATCTGTGGAAATAATAATTATATATTCCAATGTATTCCCTATAGAATTTTAACAAATTATTATGGCTGCAAAAATTAGTTAATTTTGAACATTGTCGTACATTTTCATTATGACATAATCTCCATTTATAGGTTTGCAGTTTTTTATATCTGCTCCATCTTGGTACTGTAAATTGTGTGATGTATGGATTGGAGATTTGCATTGTGCATCTCATCATTTAAAGTCTAAATCACATTATCAAAATTATGAGGTAAGTAACAGTTCCAGAACTACATGTTTTAATTCATATACATAAATATATAAAATTGCCTGATAATAATTTATAGACAATTAAAATTACAATTTAATGTCTAGCAAAAAAATAAAAGCATCTGTGGAACACTATAGCACCATAAATTTTTCTATGAAGAAATATCGTTACCTTAATTCATCAATTCGTTTTTATATTTTAAATGAATGTAATTTTTATGTTCGATATTGTCTGAAGTTATTTATTTATGGCATAATTTGTTCTGTTTATTGTCGATATTACAATTAATTTCTATATTTTAGAATTTTGTTGTGCAAAATCCCCATTGGGAAATGGAATGGCTAAAAGACAGAGAAAGAGCAATGGCTAGAAACGGCATTCAGGATTCTTCCGATTCAGACAGCAATAAGAAAAAGAAGAAACACAAAGAGAAACGTCTCAGCGACCTGTTTGCCATCAAAGAGAAGAAGAAGAAGAAACGCTCAAAGAAGCGTAAGAAACAAGTATCAGATTCCAGCAGTAGTTCCAGTTCGTCGGACAGTAGTTCAGATGACGAAAAAGCCGACAGATCTAGAAGCATAAGAGTGGCAATGCGTAACATGAAGCAAGTCCAGTCAATAATGGACGAAGATTTGTCAAGTAAATGGAATGTCTTGGAACGATTAGTAGAGGAGCACAAAAAGAAGGAGGAGAAAAAAGAAAAGGAGAAAGAGAAAGTGAAAGAACTCGAAGACCCACTCATTAACCAGTGGATGACAGTGTCTCAACCCCTAGAGAAAGACAAGCGCCTATTAGAAGATCTGAAGGATCGAATGAAGCAGAAGCAAGAGCTGGAAAAAGCTAAACAAATTGAATTAGACAAAAAGAAGAGGGAGAAAGAAAGAGAAGAAAATGAAGTGTTAGAAAGACAAGAAAGGGCAGCGAGGGAAGCTGAGGAAGAAGCCGAAAGGGAAAGGAAACGAAAGGAACAGGAAGAACTCGAACGGATCAGGAATAAAGATAGGAACCAAGTTAGATTTAAAACAAATTACAGGAAAAGACGCACACCTTCAAGAAGCGATGAAGAAGAGAGTCCCCATCACGATAAATATAAACGCGAGAGGTAAGGTTTCTATGTATTTATTCGCTTTTATGTTATTTAGTTCACAAATTAGTTGTTTTATGAAATATATGATTTTATATTTGAAGCAATCTTTTATTTTCCAGATACAGAAATGAAAGGTCAGAGAGGTCCCACGAACACGAAAGCAGGTCGAATAGATCTCATGAACGTGAGAGCAGGTTGGAGAGGTCTCACGAACGTGAAACTAGACCAGAAAGATCTTACGAACGTGAAAGTAGGTTGGAGAGATCTCACGAACGTGAAACTAGATCAGAAAGGTCTCAACGTGAACGGGAACGTTCAAAGAGTAGAAGTAGATCACCACCAGAAAGAAGATCTGATGATAGCGCCAACAAGAAGAAACCACCGGGTCCACCAAGTTATAAAAAACTTCCGTTCATAGGAAGAATGCCTCTGTTTAAAAACAAGAAGATGGAAGAGAAAGAAGAAAAGAAAGAGATACAGAAGGAAAGTTACGAAGTGCCGAGACGTACCAGATTCCAGCCTGGAAATCTCGCAAGAGCTTTCATCCCAAAGCCGGATGTGGTGTGCTTTCCCAAGTTATCCAGCATTCCTCCTCTGACGATCCCGCCGCCTCCCACCGTATCGGAACCGGTCATAGTGCCACCAGAGCCTCCTAAAATAAGCAAGGAAAGTCCCCCTAAGGCACCACCTCCACCTAAAATCGCCCAAAAAGAAAAGGCTAAAGTCGAGACTATGAATTTAAGTGACGACGAAATGTTGTATGCTGAAGCCGGGAATGGGGTGAACCCTAACATGATGGGTCACTATTACTCTGATTATAGTAATAGCATGATGTATTCACATAACTATGAATATCCACAAAACGATAGTTCTGCACCCAGTGTACCACATTCTCATACCATGCCTTTGCAGCCACCCCCTTTACCACCCGATGACGATTTGGCCCTTTTAGGAATTTGTGCCGATGATATGGCTGCCCAATCTTTTTGAATATATATTTTTTTTTGTTTATATTTACATTTGTATATGTAAAATAAGAATATTGTAATTCACTAAAAATAACCTTATTGTTTCTCTAGAAGGATTAAACTTTTTTTGAAATCATTTGTGTTATTAAATAAGAGTAAGGATAAGGGTATATTTGATTTTATATAAGGGAAGACGATGATTGATACAGGGTGTCAAGTTTAAATAGTCATACATCAGGAATACACTGAAGTAGAGATGTATATTGTTACCAAAATGAATGAATCTTTTGTATCGTTCGATCACTACACTCAACCGCCGAAAATCTGGAGAGTGATTCATCGCTAACTTGTGGACTAGCGCTACGAGCGAGGGGTGCGAGAAACAACAGTTCATAGGCGGACTAAATTTGAAGGCGCTCAAATATAAAAAGTATACAAAAAAGACCATAAAAATAATTGTATTAATAACATACATTATTTTTAGTAGATATAGTGATATAACGGTTTTTGGCAGTTTTGGGACATGATAATAAGAATGATAGTTATTTCCATAAAAGTTTCTTGTATTATGAATTACCAAGGTGGAAAATAATAGAGTGACTAATTTGCAGCACATAGATGAGTACAGGAAGTGAAGGGTTGCAGGGGACATGATTACCTACTCGTGCCATTTGAGAAGGGTTCAAAGCAAACAAAATTACCAAAAATAGGTTGACGTCGAGTGAATCTAGCACTTTAACAGTTTACTTTTAAATGTTCCACCAACATGATGTGCGCTCTGCGGATATTACACTTTAAAACTTAAGCGGATATCACGGATATATGCGTGAATTTTGCAACTTTTATTTTAATTATTTATGGCGAGAAAATCTTAACTTTTGACAAAGTTTGCAAGACAGTAAAACAATGTAAATATTATTGCTACTTGCATTATTATGTCGTGTGGATAAGATTGTTTTGAGCTTCTGACAATCAACCATGACAGTTACATGATGAAAATGATAGAAAACGTTATAGTTCAAGACATTTTCCCACCATTAAATAAATCGCGCAAATTTTCGCGAATTTCTCATCCATATCGACAAAAGGCTTTAGAATACATTGCGCTATACATACAAACTATTCACTATTGGTTACTAACACTGTTGCTATAACGGTCACACATTAACAGTTATTATATCTTACTGCCTTCCATATGACTTTCATTTATCCATGTTTCGTCAAAATGTAATATATTCTTTAATTCACATTTCGACCTTTTAATATTCATTTATTTTCATATGGAAATTCACATACCATAATTTATATGTCGTGCACAATTCGCAAAAGTACTCTTCTTGTATATTCTAGGGAAAGTAGACCTTGTAAGATATAGCAACCCAATTTTTTTTGTTGGTAGCTCATTTTTAAAATATGTTAATGAACTATATATTTCAACATCACTTACCCTCATATTTTAATCTCGCACCCTAATCCCTTCAGACATATCATCCGATATTCCTCACTTGTTATATTAGGGTCTTTACGATTTTGGGAATTAGAGAGCTTAAATTATTCTCAATTCTTAAGAACACAAAATTACTAATAAATTACTTACATTTAAATTAGGGGAAAGCAGGGCAACCATTTAATTTTTCGAATATTTCGAACAATTCTGATCATTAATATTTGACCAAATGATGCTATTAAATGAACAGGAATGAACGAAAATAATGAACCTGTCATATGTGATGCGTTACACGAGCCCTTAATTTGCAGGTTGCCTTTCCTATGTTACTAACCCATGAATTATTTATTACCTACATAATAATATGCCAATATAGTATATTGGTTTATGAATAATGAAGTTTGTTGAATTATTTTAAGATTTTATTCTTTTGCAAATAATTTGGTTTCTTGTAGGTGTTTTGTTATCATTGATTTACATTGTTTTTATGACTTGATTCATTTTGGTTATAATTACTACTGTTTTAAACAGTAATAGTGTACCTACTGTATTATTACGGTACATAGTACATAAGTACTACTATAATTAAACATCATTCGTGACATATACCTCTAAATTTTTATTATATCCTTCTTCAATACAAGTCGTTCGTTTACTATACAATTATATACATATTTTAGCACATTCATATGATTCGTTTGTGAGCGCGTTATCTCTACCGACTGCCGGTACGTACACATTTGAGCGTGCCAAAAGCTTTAGCATTGGAATGACTAAACGAATCGTTCATTCAGAGTAAGTCATTTAAGTAAGTTCGTAGCACATCATCACGATCGATTGACCTCACTAAGATCCGACTCAATCACTCAGTGCTTTCAGGTAATCAAATCGATACATCTCTAATGACAAACTACTTTCCTAAAATTTTGTACATATTTATTACTTACGGTGAATCAGCTCATGAACTAAAAACTGAAATCAAATTATGACCGTGTAGATATGAAGGGTATACAACACCCTTTGAAAAATATATTTGGTATACTATTGAACAGGGTAAAAAAATTTGAGATATTTGGTATGCTCAATTTGTACAACATAAAAGGACTGTGGTAAAAAATTCGTCATACAGACCGTTTTATACATGTCCTGGATATTTTATCCAGACAGGATGGCTTTAAAACGATTACTGCCTAATGTCAAAGTAAAATTATTGTTCAACGTTACAAATACTGTTTGTGATAGCTGGTTGTAATTTTTTCCTTGAACTTGATCACCCTGTATATCTGTTAGACAGCGAGGTAAAACATATGTTGTGCCTATATTTTCTACTTAAAGATTCGTAAAGAATCTATTCTTGAAGTTCAACTATTTAAACTTTATTTTGGTGGTTCACATATACCGGGTGTTACAGAGAATGATGTTAAGTAAATCTAGAGACAGGTTCTGTGTTAATAATAAGAAAAAAAGTTCATATAAACATGGGTCCGGAAATGCCTCGTTTTTGAGATACAGGTTCTTTAAAATTATCTGTCTTAAATACTATAGTCTTCATTTCACGAAAATCGATCGAGATATTTGGTACACAACAGTGTATAGTGAAGGGCTACTTTTACGTGCATAAATTTCTCTTATAATATACTAGCATAAGTGGTGTTCGTGCCATTAAATACTTAGCAAAAAAAAATTATACGCCACTGATTTTTCGACAAATTGGTATCGTTTTCTTAAAGCTGAGGTAATCCTGCTTAAAAAGTGTCTTGGAGTTTTCCTCCTGACGCCCCATTTTTAAGAAAAAAATTAATTTATTAATCATTACAACTGGCCAACTTTGGAATGTTAATTAAAAAACAATAATCTAGGTGACAGGTGTCAGTTTGTTATAAATTCCATGTCAGACTTAAAAAAATATAACACAAAGTTGTTTTTGAAATGTTTTCAATACATTTTTTTACAAAATAAATAAATATGGTGAATTATTCCTTTGAAGAATGCATCTTCATAGACGCCTTGCTTCATTCAAATTTCTGTTTGCTTTTCCAAACATAGTCAACCAATTCTTCAACCATATTTACCATATTTACTTATTTTGTAAAAAAAAATGTATTAAAAACTAACAAAAACTTCAGAAACAAGTCTCTCGACACTTTGTTTAAGTCTGACATGGAATTTATGACAAACTGACACATGCCACCTAGATAATTATTATTTAATTAGCATTATAAATTAATTTTTATTATTTTTTTTTACTCATTCTTTCACTATTGAGAACTTTTGTAAACCCGTAAAGTGTATGCATGCTGTGTGGTTCCTGCTATTAAATTGCAGGCATAATCATACTAGTGAGTTTCAATAAGTTCCACCAGAAGGTGAAGAAAAGTGTATGTTAATATACATTTGTAATGGTTAGAGCCGAAGATATGCTATGGATGAAAGTAATATATTACTTTCAGAGATATATCTCATATTCTAAAGTTATGCTGTTCTTATATGGACATTATTATTTCTTATATATTTTCATTTGTAACTTTGTTAATCTTGAACCTTCAAATAAGTTTTCTGTAATTTTTTTTAATTATTCATGATATATAACTGTTACATTGTTCAAATAAAATGATTTGATGTTCAATAATCTAAATCTATTTTTATTTATAATTGCTAAAATTTAGATGTTTTATTTGTTACGTTTGGCAACTGTTAAATTTACTAAAAATATTGGCACAAATCTGTGTCTGTGAAAGGTTGGGAAATCTTCAGAGCTGGAGATACTGGTGACCAAAAAGAGTCGATTGAGCCAAATATGCCTTATCCGAATGTTGCTGGTTTCAAAAATACAGAGCGTTCAATGCTACAATTTTATTTTGAAATATCTCATTAACTTTGAAACCTTTTTTTATATATATTTTCAGGTATTAACAATATTGTGTGAAACTAACTACTCTGTGGGCTAAAGCCCCAACCAGCGTTGAATTACACCCACAATATCTACCCATATATTCTTTATTATTAACTTGATAGAAATTGCAGGAGATTTGATATATATTGGCTTAAAATACCTTTCTAAAACAGTAAAAAACTTTGAAACCTGTCGGAGTATTAAAAAAAAAATTGGCACAATTATGTTTTTTGGCACGGCAAATAAGAATTTTTAACTAATTTTGACGTCACTAGCACAGAGAACAAATAAGATAATTTGTATACACACATTTTTACAGGTTTAAAAGGTTCAGGTCTCCATTGCTTTTGTAAAAGAGAAACAAAGTAAGTCAGTAGACTTAAGACAATAAACAATGAGGGTAAGTTTTCATGATCTACATACGTATAATACTGTCCATTTGTAGTAGGAGGGTTTCAAATCTTTACTCCACAAAATCACATTTGGACTCGCAAGCTGATGCAACAAATCACTGACAAGCTGGACATCGATATTGAGTAGGTAGGTAGGCAGGAAGGGCGATGGCAGAAGGAAAACAGTAGGTGAAAGTAGATCAACTAGAGCGTTATTGGAAATCCTTTTAATACTGCTGAACAGTAGTAAAATGACAAATTACTCTTAAAGTAGAGGCACAGTTAGGCCACTCCTATGTGATCAGAATCAACACGGTTTTTTGCCCGAAGTCATAAATCAACTTGACAGGTGTGTTACGAGGGATATCAACAAGTTCTACATCGCATTAGCTACGGCAGAGCATATACGAGCTTCTATTAAATTTCTATTAATACAAATTTTAATATTGATAATAAAATGCATCACAATAGCTTGATATGTATATTAGTTTAAAAACTTTTGCATATTTTAATAATATATTACTTAACGAACATATAATGATGGTTGTAATTTGGATGGTTGCCGTAATCGAATGCAGTAAATCACCTGAACAAATTAGAGCCATTATATACAAGTAGAATACTATGTATACTTTGTCCACAATATTTTAGCAAACTTTTTACTGAAAACTACCAGGCTTTACATATTTTGGTTTGAAAATAGAATTTGTTGGTTATATAAACTTTATGGTTTTGTTAGTTGTGTCTCGTTAGAATCGGAGAAAATAATAGTAAACATTCTGATTAGAGTTACGCTTATACAAAATTATCAGTTTTTGGCCAAATTTGTAAATCAAATCTTATGTGGTGTGGCGTATGTGGTGCGGCATATTGTAACAGAAAAATGGCACACAACTTTTGTCTTGTTTCACTTACCTGCGTCATATACGATATATAATAACATGGCTCATATAACCGATGATACATATTAGAATGACCTCGGTTAATTCCAGAATTCTTTTACTATGATTTAATGTTGTTTCATTTATCGCTTGTTTTCTTTGGAATGTTTCCATTCTCGTTGAACCAAATATGTAATTAGTGTTCTATACTTTTTGTGCGTACATAAGGATCAAATTTGATTTGCCTATCAAGACTGTCTTAATTATTTTGTAAGTACTTATGCATGCATAAATATATAATGATATTAAAAAAGAATATATAATAATAGGATGTAAATATGTATACTAAACTATTTTGACAAAGTTGAGAGCGTATGTTCATATTTTTGCTAATATTGTTTCACATATTTACAAACCATTTATGACATTTTCCAAAGCAAATAAATTTCAAATTCTTACAGATTTTTATTTAATGATATGATAGCCAGCGCTGTCGATATCCATGGTGGGCTCCAGAATAGTTTACGTTTTATGGGCCCCACTAAATAATCAACTGCAGGAATATAAATAACTAATAGGGGAGTCAGATAATTGTGTGCACTTAAGCCTAGATCAAGATATTTCTGAAAATATGTAAAAGTAGCGCTCCAAAGTTGTAATATAGTAAGGCTTTGACTGTAATATGATAGTCAATTCTAATTAAAAGTGAATATCATTGGAACAACAAACGTTAGTAAAAAAAAGTAGCATTGGACACAATTATCCACCTTATGCGGGTAATGAGGCGCATCTCAAAGCAACACATTAAACCATGACATATATATATAGGAAGAAGTTCCATCAAAGATTGAGGTAACAAATTATTATTGGATTTGTTCCTGCAGCAGTTGAAAACAGTTTGAAACTATTAGAAATATTCAATGTTAAATTACGAACAAATTGTCAATAAATTTAACGTAAATAAGTAGTAGTTGGATGAATTTTTTGACATTTCAAACTAATCCCCAACTATTGCTGAAACAAACATATTGAGAACATCTAAAAATCGTTACAAAATAAAGCTACCTTCAGAGAACGACGTAGTGTTGCCAACTTGCCAGCAACATGAAGTCACCTGATTTTCGGCCAATGAAATTAATAGCATTCCCCTCTTTTCACTGTTGAAGTCAAGTTAAGTTCAAAATTTCCAACTTCAACTATACAGCGGAGCAACAGTTGTACATAATCAGCAAAAACAAAACTGACTATAAAATCTTTATTTCATATAAATTAACTGGTGATGTTGCCGGCAATACTACATTTGTTTTCTGAAGCAGGCTTAAATAGAAGTGTTTTAAATGTCATACAGGGTGATTTAGAAAAACTAGGAAAAAAATTGGGTATAAATTTGCATGAAAAATTATTTGACCTGTATTTTTTTTGTTTTCTCGAATTCTAATTTTTTAAGGCCTTGGGGCCGCTTGAAATTGGGCCTAAAATTTTTTTTGCAAATATCCAGAATCCCTAAGCTAATTTTAATGGAATTTGGTATGGGGTTGTAGATAGTCTATCTGAACATTATTAAGAAAGTAATTTTATCAAGTATGACAGGGCACTAGTTCTTTTCAAAAACTTTTATTTCTAAATTCTTTGCCAGTGCATTAGAAGCACCCTTTGGTTCTACACAAAAAAGTAGAATGCCAAACATAAAAGACGAGAATATTTATTCTAGCATGTAGAAAAATATTCATCTGATATCCTTATCAATTATAGGCTCTACGTCTTTTTACGGATTTTTTTGTTACATTTGCCAATGGTCGTACTACAGCTTTAGCAACTTTTTCTGACAAATTAATCTTCAAAGTTCAAATGGAAAAAAGTAAACAGTACTTTTTTGTGCAGAATGAAACACTGCTTTGAATGAAATGGCAAAGAATTTAGAAAAAAAATGGAAACAATAGTTTTTGAAAAAAAAAATGAGGATCAGGAACATGGATTTCTACTGAAAAACAAGTAGCTTTCAAACTGTTTTGAAGGAATGCCATTAATATTGCAAAAGTTTGTACCTACCTCCATCAGTTATTTGCAATCATCCCCAAACTCTAGTTATAAAAGATTATTATGTTTGATTTTTATATTAATTAATTAATTGAATGCATTGGGTCAAAAATTGGTAAATGTAAAAGAGGTTTAAATCAAATATTTCAAATTTTAGTGCCACTGGGTATAAATAAAACAATAAACTTGGAATTAAATAATAATTATAATTACTATTGCAACAGTTGTACCACTGCAATAAGAGGAAAAATTTCATGAATGAAAGTCACACTATACATTAATTAAAACACATTATGTCTCATTACAAATATATATAATGCTTTTTTAAATTAACTATAAATGAAAATTTGATGCAACATTATTAGTGTTTAGTATTTTCAAAAATGAATGAACAATTACGACTGGTATTTTTCTCATGAATTTCATATTTGAAATTTCATTTTTATTTCTACTAGTTTCATTAAAAAATTAAGAAACTATCCACTTAATCACGCTACAGGTCTTATTAAGAATAATTTGTAAAAATAAGGTAACAACAAATTCCATTTGATTTGTTATACAAAGTGTTGTAATATTCCAATGACAAAATTGTGTAGGTAAGTAATTAATTAAATAAGAGAAAAAATAGTTTGTTTTGAGATACAGGGTGATACAATTTATTATTTTTTAATTATTCACATATATTTTGTTTCCTAATCACCAGTTTTGCCTAAAAGCTAAATAATAGAAAAATGTTCACACAATTTTTTTCTTATTTTCAATAAATTTGCCACTGGAAATTTGTAACACCCTGTACTTTTTGAGCTTAAGGTTTTATCTGAAATTTTGTTTTACCTTCACTAGTTTTAATTTTTCTCATTATGCATTTTAAAATTAAAATATAAACGACTAATTTTTCAGATCGACATAAAACACAAACCCTTAGCTACTGCAGAGTATGACAAGTTTTTATGAACACGCCAAAATGAAATATATGGCTAAATACCAGTTACAAGAGAAACTTATGTAATCCATGAATGTTGGCATTTATTCCTTCCATAATATATACAATGTTCAATAAAACATTTGCTAAAACTGAAAATTCCTACTATTTACATTATGTATAAAAGATAGATTATCACAAAAATGATAACAAACTTACACTCCCCTTCTTTCTCTATATTTTTTTTAATTATGTAAGTACCAGCATTCCTGAAAGCGCAACAGTAAAATCACTATAAAAATCTGCCACATAAATTGACCTAAATAGCCGTTATAAAAGTACAGAATGAGTCAAACTTGAAGGAATTTCAGAACACTCAACTGTCCAGTTAGAAATTCGATGTCTCCATTTGTGTTTTAGTTGCAGGGCAATCTTTTATACAGGATTAACTGTGACTTAGTAAAATATTTTAAGAGGATAGAAAAAAAATGAATAAACGGAATCGTTCTTCCAAAATGTCCAAAATTAACATTATAAAGCAGAATTTTTTTTTTCTAAATTATATGTTATGCTTATGTTCAAAGTGAGAAGGCCAACTAGCCTCCTACTGTGACCTTATGGTTTATTGTGACACACCCATATTTACTTCACCCAACAATTTAGTGTTGAGCAAGATTTTGTCCAGATCTTCCTGCAAGAGATGCATCTTGCCAAAAATGGAAAATTTGATCTGTTCCTCTGCTGGACAATGACATAGTATAATATGTTCTGCCGATTTCTCAGTCTGCAATGCACTTGCTCTCCTCAGAAATTTGTACTGTTTACATTGGCTTAATAGTTTCAATTTCGTTCTATATTAAATTCACTTTAGCAACACTCAATTCTGGTGTTATCAATCAAAAGCTGGTTCGTCCAGAATTAATTTTGTACATGAGGCATAAGTGCAGTTTGTATTTTAGATGAACAAATTCAAACTACGCTTGCATTAAATGCTTAAATTACCGCGAACAAAGCTAAGATGTCAGACATTATCCTACACCTCAGCTATGCAACCATCAACACAATAATTTCATATGCCTGGCCAGGTTTGATATGAAATATTTTATGTTTTTCGTGCCATCAAAATTGTCAAACCATCGGCAGAATACTATTTTTAAATTTTATTTTCCTTTGACGATGTTATAATATGTCCAAATAGACATTTTCTGTGGTATGTACCATATTTATTTTACACAGTTTTAGTTCAATAAAATAAATAATTATTACAGCATTAACAATTTGAAATTTAAAAATTTGAAATAGCTGCTTGAATCGAGACTGCGCAAAATATTCTGGTGTTAATGGATGATCCTTATCATAAATAAAAAATATTGCTCTGGCAATTTGCAAAGATGGAATAAAGAAGGAATGTAAAACTACAGCGATCTGGATTATTGATATTTATCAGGTAGAATGGTTTAAGCAGCTAAAGACACTGATAATTGACACATGAAAATAATTAATAGCTTGAATAAAAAATGTAGGGAAAATAATGCGTGGAATCCAACTGCGAGCATGCATAAGAACATGGCAAAAAAAGTAATGATAAATCTCTACTTTCAGGATTATTATAAAATTTAGAGAAGAATCTTCAGTCAATTTTATTATAAAAAATTGATTTAAGATAGTTTTTACTTTAATTCTAACTCAGTTGCTGGCAAAGGCAGTCAAAAATCTTAAGAAAATATTGCGTTAAAAGGAAAGAATGAAGATATCAAATATCTGATGACAGTTGAATTTGTGTCTTGAAGATCAAGGTAGTATTTTATTTTTCTAACTTCAATAGATTTTGAGATACTTTGAAATTCCAAATTTGACTCTCGTATATCATTGCGCTATATTACGAAACCTACTCACCTAGTTAGTAAGACCTCATTGCATAGGAGCGACACTTGTCATGCTTCCGCCGATATATGCCGAATTTCCAAGAGTCGAAGACAGATCCTGAAAACTGAACTGTGGGAAATAAGGCTCCTCTTGAATGGATCCTAACGGCCTTGTATTGTCCGGAGGCGTTAACTCTACACTCTCCCCAGTAAACTCTGAATCAAAATATCGCGTGTCTATATCACTTGTGACCTGGGGTTTAAACGGAGGGGGTATCTGAGGAAAAAATTAAGTATTATAGGTGGACGAAAATAATCTCTTTTTTTTAGTAGTAGTTTAATAGTATTGTTTCAATAATTAATATTTTACAGGGCGGTTCAATTTTTCTCGGGTAGTTTAGTAAGACATAATTTGTCATATACAAAGTGGTTCAAATTGGTGTTTTTGAGGATGATTGCGAGTGGTTCTGTCATAGATAGAGCAGAAAAACCCCCTGTAGCTAGAAAACTGTAAGAGATACAGAAATGCAGTTTTTGCTATAGTTATTTTCTCGAAAATAAAAGAGCCTGGGACTCGTCCATCAGATTTGCTTTATCTATGACAGAACCACCCATAACCTTCAAAAACCTACCAATTTGAACCACTCTATACACTATATTACAGAAATATTTACTTTGTATGATATGCAGATATGTCCTTAAATATTTTCAAAACACATTGTTGAAATACTATAGAAAGTTTTTTGACCGTAAAGATGCATATTTTAATTTTATTTTCACTATTATCATTGTCATAGGCTAAAAAAATGCAATTTTTTTTTTCAAAAGTGGTTACAAAACAGTTATTTTTGTATTTTGTCAATGACATAATGATGTAATATATTTTGGTACCTCAGAACTATTTTAAATCGTAAAAGTTATTTTAGATGTAACGCGAAGTAATTTAAACTTTAAATTAAATCTGCCATATTAAAATTATACCTGAAAGATCATATTATTATGTGGTTTAAAGGACATACTAAAATAGGAAAACTTCATTAACAAATAACTGAACATATAGTGTTCTAGAAGTTACAACCATTTTAAAAAATAAAAAAAAAGAAGCCTGATAAATAAAAATGATGGTTGCTATAACAACAATTATTATTTGTGTCATTTTGTTTATTCATTAGACACTTAGCATTAAAGTGTCTTCCTCGGTATTCTCGGGAATCTCATATACAAAAACAATATCTGCATACTCTTCAGTAGTAAATACATGCATTTTTTATTTATCACTTTATCACTAAGTGTCAAATGAATAAACAATTGTAACTTCTAACAAAAACCGATGTTCATATAAGAAAAAAAAAAAATTGACAATAACTTGCCTAAGTTTGTCATAGAGCTTGTAGAACACCCTGTATTTGTCGAAATATTTTGTATTTCTGTATTTTGAACTGATATAGTATGATTTAGAAAACACTGGGAAAAAACAGTTTGCGATGTCGGATATTTGGAAAATGCAGGGAAAAAATTTAGTAAAAACATTAACAACACTTTATATATCAAAAATTCTACATTTTTCAATTAGAAATATGATGAACTATCCTTATTTTTTGATAATTTACATGTTTCTAAAGTTTGATAAGAAATCAAGCCACCCTGTACAAAAAATGTATATTTAAATATAAAATACTATTTTGCTATTTATGAAACAATAAGTTTCAAAATCAGGAACTGTTTACAAGGCAATTATGTCATATCTTGTTTGTCTGTTTTCTAAATTGGCAGTGCCAACAATGACCCAGTCACTATGTGCAAGTGGACATAATGTGTTTAATCGCAACTCCATATCATTTTACAAGCAAATTATATACTGGAATTATTTACAACTATTAAGAATATGTCTATCGAGAAAAGTAGTTCAAACGTACTAAATATGTAATTTGACATAAAATACCTATTTTATATTTATATTTTTCTTTTCAGCATATTATAATTAAAAAAAGTGTACAAGTACATTTTAGATATTTAAAAAAAAAATAAATAAAATTGAAAATGTAACTAAAATTTATCTGTGCCTATTACTCATAAAAATAGTTATTTACCTTTTTCTGTTCCAAATCTCTCCAGTTGATACTGCTAAAGAACGGATGTGCCATAATCTGTTTTGCATCTTCAGGACCACCACCCAACCTTTTTGTAGGGTCCTTGATTAACAAACCCGCCAACAAATCTTTAGCTTCGAAGCTTAAATTCCTAGGAAACTTTACTTCTTCCATTAATATCAGTGTGAAAAGTACATCATGATCTCTATTATAAAAAGGCAGCCTTCCACACATCTACATGTAAAAAAGAAGAGCAACAAGTGATTTATGAAATCGGTACCGTAAGTTAGTATCTCACCATTTCATACATAACAACCCCAGTGCCCCACCAATCTACAGCACGCCCGTAATCATTGTCGTCCAGCACCTCTGGTGCCAAATATTCTGGAGTTCCACAAAAGGTTTTTGTAGTACGACCATAAGTAATATCCTCTTTACACAATCCGAAATCTGCGATTTTAATATGACCATCCCTGTCCAGTAACAAATTCTCTAATTTTAGATCTCTATAAATAATTCCCTGTGAATGAAGGTAGGCAAGAGCGGAAATAATTTCGGCACCATAAAATCTAGTTCTGTCTTCCGAGAAGACTCGCTCTCGAGACAGGTGAAAGAATAACTCTCCCCCATTCACGTACTCCATCACAAAACATAGCCTATCGTTGGTTTGAAACGAATATTTCAGTGACTGCAAAATACACATACAAAATATATAAAATATGTCAATACCATTTTAAGGAAATATTTAACTTCCGTGAAGTAACTCAAGTTTAAAATATTAAATTTATTTACCGTTAAGAATGGATGGTGAGTACTTCTTAAAACACGGTTCTCAGTTTGTGTATGAGCAACTTCGTCTTTCTGGATAATAACTTCCTTCTTTAAGATCTTTATTGCAAACAATCTGCCTGTAGCTTTCTCTCTGCAAAGAATAACTTTTCCGAAGGTTCCTTTACCCAATACTTTGATAAACTCAAAACTTTCTAAAGTTACTTTTCTTTTACCAGTGGACTTCGATATAGAAGTCCCCTGTAATGAGAATTTTTCACATAAATCTTCCATAGTTCCTATCTCTTGACTGGCAGGATTCATTTCCACATCCTCACATTCGCTTAATTTCTCCGATATCATTTTAATAGCTGCCACCCACTCCTCTCTAAATTAGAAAGGTAAGAGATATTTTGTTAAGAAATCAAAGATTAAACTGGAGATGGGCAAAATCATGAACTTGATATTCAGAAACTTTTGAAAATCAAGAACATTTTTCGGGAACCGAAACCTACAAAGTTTATGTAGATATTCCCGTTTATGATTTTACCTCGGATTTTACTATATCAAGAGTCAACACTTCAAATTTTATATTTATAATTTTTTATTCGAATTATTTACTGTTGTTATTGACATCAGCTTATTTTTGTTAGTGTACACATGTTCACAGTTTATGTTTTAACTATATCTATATTTCATTTTAAAATTAATTAGCAACTTTGATGTCATTTATTACCAAAATCTGAGTATTTTTAATATAAAAATGCAAAAAGTAAGCAAAATACCATACCCATTTGAGTATTAAACAACTGTTTCAAATATTCAAGAATAGGAAGAACAGAGAATCACGAACTCTTTAATTTATGATCTCTAATTTGCCCATCACTGGTATAAACATACACAAGTCTTTTTAAGGATCACAGGTTAGTACCATTATTAATTTTAATTAAAAAAAAAGATATATTGGATATTTTTGTCACTTACTGTAGTTTTAGATACATATTACTTTATTTATCTGAATAATTTGGGACCGCAGCCTATGGCTTATTTGCAATAAGACGTAACCCACATTTTTTTTAAATATGAGATTTTCTCGTTAATATATAGATGAATTCGTTCTGTACTGTACAATCTAAAACAACAAATTGAACATAAAATTATGTAAAATATAGCCATTAAAAACGTGTAAATCCAAATCTTAATATAATCTTTTACCCTTTTATTTTTAACAGGTTTTTTGTCCATCCTGAAAACTTAGCCTGTTTTGGGGTTACGCAGTATTGCAAATAAGCCATCGATATTCGGATTATTAATTTTTCAGATTATTGAGATGCTATAAAAATACCCTTAATGATAACTGTTATTCTGGATGATAATTTTAATATATGTCAATTTAAGCTTTTTTCTACAATTGAGTTCAGATTACGTAAGTTATAATAATAGTTATTTTTCTACGTTCATGCAAAAACCAAAAAATGTTTTATTTAGATGACACTAAGTGTAGGAAAATATGACGTCCATTTGAATGTTTATGTTTGTCATGATGACAAAACGCTATAGTAGAAGGACATGAATGCAATAAACATTTTATTGCACTGGTGCAACAAAGATCCACTTTTTCCACTAAATATAGTTCAATAAAGTTTTGTTTTTTTGCATGAACATAGAAAATAGTTATTTTTATATTAAGTACCCAAAATCAATGTTTTTTCATAACACATGAGACTGTGAATTCTTGTTCGAGATCATAGGTCGAGACAAAAAATCGTTCAAAAGTACCATAAAACACTGATTTCGTGCACAAAATAAAAACAATATTTTTTGTACATACAACTATCCAAAGAATTTGCCACTGTAAGTTTATTATTTTTCTATATTTTTATCTGAAATTAGTGTCAATGTCAAACGTGATATGACTGAAAAAAGTATCCGAACTGTGAAAAAAAAACACGATGATGTGCTTTTGTTCATCACGGTTCAAAAATAGCTATTTTTGCGTATCTATACAGTTAAATAATTTTGCATAAAGCTGGCTTCAAAGAATGACCTAGTGTGGCCAGCAACACTAAGCCACGCGACTTTCAGCCAATGAAATTAATTGCATTCATTGTTGAAGTCGAGCGAAGTTTAAAATTTTCAACTTCAACTATCCGGAGGAGCAACATTTGTACATAACATAACCAACAAAAACAAACCCAATTTTACAAAATCTTTATTTCATTGAAATTAAACTGGTGGTGGGGATGTTGCCAGCAACACTATGTTGTTCTCTGAAGCAGGCTTAAATTCCATTGACACATATTTTACCCACTGAAAGTAAAAAACTTACCTTTCTTGTTCTAATTCAACATGAAACATTCTTTCAATAACAGTGGTCCACTGAAGGCCCCTTATAATGAAAGTATAAGGCTTGGGTCTATCTGTGGACATGATTTGGCAGGCCTTAACCGTAAAATTATTTAAAGGTTCCACGTTGGAATAATCATCTGGTTTATTTTTAAATCCTATTAGGGCACCGTCATCAAGTAGTACAAAATACCTATAAATTTAATATTGCTATGTCGCAAGAAATGTAATAGTAAATATTTACCTAGGTCTCCAATTTTTTATATGTTCTCCTCTTTTGTAGAGCCATCCCTCTTTTACTATATGATTTTTGTTGATCATAAGAGGCGTAGCAGGACCAATATTTGTTTCATTCATATTTGAACCTAAAAATGCTTTAAAATTATTTTCAGCTAAAGATTTTAACGGGCCTAAAATATTCCTTAATCTCTAAATGAAAACTATCAACTTTAGTAGTGTTAAATTTCAATCTTGTTTTTCGGTCTTGTTTTAAAATTACTCTAAAGCCAAAATTTGTAATATCAGAATATACCTAACCACAATTTCCTTTAACATACATTAATATTTAAATTTATTTGTGATAAACTTACCTGATTTAAATTACTTTGATTATTTAGTACCAAAAACACCACCCCATTGAAACAATCTGAAATCAATAAACCCTGTTTTTATTAAAATTTCTCTACACATTAGAATATCAAAAAATTCTATTAAGAAACTTGCACTGATGGCACTGATGTTATGCATAACCTAACTTTAATGTTAATTTTGTTGCGCTGTTTCTCTGTAATATAGGTATTAAAATTGTCAAAAGACAACTAAAATTAATGAGAACGAGCAATTTTATTTTATGTTATTCTAATACATGAGTATATCAAAGCAAACGTTCCTATTATTTTGTAAACTTGAAACAAAAGCTATTAAAAAATTACCTTGTCTTACTATATCGTATAAGTTAAATAAAATAGATTACATTATACTTAAAAATAAAAACTAAGATGGTTAAATTAACATAAATTTTACATATCGACATGCTATCATTTTAAAATATACTAATTATTTTAAGTCACAGGTAAAATTTATAATATGTATCTAGTTTATATATTTTTTAATATTTACTATATAAGGAACCGAATTACTTACAACTTGGAAAAAATTATATTAGCAATTCAAACTAGGTTTATAAAATTATTCTTTTCAGTTCTAGATATTAACAGATAATGTTTTGAAAAATAAGTAGCAAAATATAAATATTTACATGAATAAAAAGCTTGTTACATATCATTGATATATGTTTAAATGATATAAGGATCACAATCTGATAAGGGATTAATTTGAAAGACAAAATAACGAAGCCATTTCATTCGTATTATGAGTATTTATACATTAAATAATGAATGTGAAAAAACTGTGAAGTGTATTAAATTTAATAAACATTAACTTTTGGGATCTTGTTAAGGTCATTGATTTCCTGTGATGTAATATTTGCTTTTAAATTAAAACAAAGTAAATTTTAGATTTTTATGTTTTGTTTTCCTCTATAAAACCATTTTAGCAATAAAAAAAATATTATACCACACTCCTCTCATAAGAAAGCGAAGTATAACAAAACCATTATGTCAATCTTAGGTTAACACAGACATTTCATAATTACTATTATTGTCGTTTTAGATGTTCCAAACAAACACTATTAAATTATTGCCACATAACATACCTATTTTATATAAAATATTGGTATATACTTACCGCCTAAATTAAAGTTGATACAAATCAGTTATTTTTTTCGTTCTCCATAAAACCATAGACAAAACCACTGACATAAAACCAAATCCAAATAGCTCTCACTCTGCAAAACCTAAATAAACTTATAATTTTATATTAAAAATGCGTATGTATAGAAATCTACAAGGACATGTTTTGGTAGATATAATTTCAATTTTTCTGTACTATAAATATACCAACTGCGCGCTACTGCTAAAACTAGTAATAAACGAAATTTGGCTTTTTAAAAGATATTTTTTCACTACGTTTTAATAGTAGTGTTTATGGTATTTATTTATAAAAGTATAATTTAGTTAACAGTAACAGGCACGCGATTAGACATAGGCTACCACATATAGTACAAGATTTTCCTCACAGAGGGAAACACAAGTTCACATTGTCAGTGCATTATCTGCAAATTTCACCACTTTACTAATATTTTCATCTCTCTGTTTTAGTTGTTCACCGCGCGTGGCAGCACAATAGTGGACTTATGACGTAGCTGTCAATCATTGGGCGTATTCTGACGAGATCAGTCGCTGTTATAACAGAGACTCCTATCCATAAAATTATAGGTTAATGTCAGATGCCTAGTAAGAGTAGACTTTATTTATATATATTTAATCTGTGGAGTAGACAGCTGACAGACTAATACGCCCGGATTATCGGTTTACGAAGAATCCATGAATTTTTTAAACTGTCAGCAAATTGATCTTGATCGTGCTGGAACAGCGGATCAGCAGTTATGGATTGTAGATGGATTATCGTCGGCTAGATCGTACAGCCGTGCTTTTTCTAATATGCTTCAATGCTCATTTGCAGTAACTCACCGCACATGGCAGCACTCTGCAACATAAATGACATAGTCGTCAATTGTTCCATAGAAATTATGACAAATGTCAAATATCTGTTAAGGTGTAGGTTTCGGTTTACGTCTCAGTTTTAAATTTATTAATTGATACAACCTAAAATAATACGTATTTTTATGGTGAAAGTATAGAAGTAGCAGTCCATGTTTTAAAACGTATGTACCCAGTTTTGTGAAAAATGTAAAATATTTAGACACGAATTAAAGCTTTGTGTGAAGTATTGAACAGTATCAGTGCCGCGCATTTTAATGTTTTAAAATAGTAAATAATAGATACGTACATTTTTGCAAACCAAATTAAATATGTAAGTTCTATTAAAAGATAAGCTATTACAGTGTCAATATCAAATGTCAAATTCTGAAATTTATGGCAAGATGTATACGTTTCCAAATATTAACGTTGGTGTCGCCACACTTCAGCACATTCCAGAATTCTGTATTGAAATTCTGGTGATTCGACAGACAAGTACCACAAAGGTGACGCGATTTAGCAGACGATGGTTGGATTCTTGCTAGAACGCCTACATCCATGCTGCGCATGCTTCTGATAATTATGAACAGTTATAGACTATTGCAGGAATAAACCTAAAAGCTCTGTTCCTGCATTAGTATATTAGTATTAGTATAAACCATATGGTAGTTCGACAAAATGTTATTACTAGTTTTACTTAGGTGTCAGAAGTAGACATCGGTTGAGCTAGACTAGATAGATCTTTATTGATACCACCACAAAGTATACAAAACTATGATAAATACAGCTAGTGAAATTATGCTTACAGTGACCTCAGCTTTTAAAACAACTCACTAGGCACAGGAGAAATTGTTAAAATTTCAATTAGGGGAGAGGGTTAAGCGGACCTTACTCGATCAATAATACTGTCAATAATTAAAAATACTGACAGTATTATTGAACGTGCAACGTCAATACTGATGGAATGACTGTTGTAATGATGCAAGTTCCGAATATTTTAAAATTAATCTTCGCCTAATATTGTATCATTACGGGTGGAAAGACTACATTGGTTGTTTTATTATATACTAATAACTTTTTGAAGCGTTAGTATTTATAACCACCTGCGTATGTAATTTTTATTTATTTATTAACCCTTAATTTTCAGTTCATTATTGTAATAGGTCTAATATTAGATAGTTACACGCATTTTAGTCGGTAGTGATCGAGCGGCATCAGTAATTGATCGATGTGGTCAGACCGTTGTGGGATCGAATTTCGATCCAGTAGATCGTATATCAGCTAAATTCGTGTAGAGGATTGGCACTCTCGTTGTGGATATGGTAGAATGGAAGAATGTTGGTTTGGGTCAATGCGAGATATTGATACCGATCGACGTTTGACCACCCCTCTAATTAATGAGGTTTTCCAGGTTTCTCAAATTTCTGCACTGAGGTTAGGGTCTACCAACGTAATTTGTTCCTAGGGTGCAAATGCTTCCTGCCTTTAATAATATTATGCCGCCCCCTTTCCCGCACAAATCTCCTACTTCTGGGCTAATTTACGTGATTAGAATGAGGAGTAGAGATATTAATATTATTTTAAAATTACTGATGTAGCGGGATTCGAGCGATATGGACGAACAGTTTTTACTTTTTCCAATATTTATTTATATTTTTGGGACAAATAAAGTTTATCGGTTTATCCATAACTTATATTTTAATGTTTTTGTACTATGCGAAAAACCATTCTCTGGCCTACTTCGAGAAATGAAACGCGATTAAATTTAAAAATAATACCCTGGCTGTTATGCCACCCATAATACAGTATTGTTTTAAAAGTTGCCTCACCGAAATATTTTTAACTCGGTCATATTTTTGTCCTGTCTGGTTGCTATTCTCGGCCTCAAACCTCAAAGTTTACCAGCTGAATACTTTAGAAGCTGTGCAGTGGCTCTATACATTGGGCGCGTTCAGCCATGCACCAGGGACTGAGTTGCTTTGCCTATCACAGATTACTGAACGAATTGCTTAGTTGCATCATGTAAGCAAATGCTTAGTAAGCAACTCATCATACTCGATTAATGCTAAGTTGCAAAGCACATAAAATAACCTAAAAATTTAAATGTTCTAATGAAAGTATTTATTCAAAGATTATTTATTAATGGTGGCATATAACGGCCTTCGCCTCATTGCCTATAGCATTATTTAAATTAATCTTATATTCCCAATAGTCACCCCAAAAATGCATTCAAATTACGGAACATACCTAATTTAATTCTATCATTTACTGACAGTATATGTTTTAATTTAGGAATTTAGAATTCTGAGATGAGGTTACAGGATTTTTAAATTTTTTTTCTACGTTCATGCAAAAAGCAAAACTTTATTGAACTATATTTAGTGGAAAAGTGGTTCTTTATTGCACTAGTGTAATAAAATATTTATTGCATTCATCTGTCCTTCCACTACAGCGTTTTGTCATCATGATAAACATAAACGTTCAAATCGACGTCATATTGTGTCATCTAAATTAAAAAAATTTGGTTTTTGCATGAACGTAGAAAAAATATTGTATGCAACTCGTAAAAAAGGTTATTGCACTCGACGTGTTGTCCTACTCGGCCTGACGGCCTCGTTGGATAATTTCACGTCGCGTACAAAAAACACTTACTTTTTGTACTTGTTGCATAAATAACTATTAAGTAATGTAGCCTGACATTTGTCAATAGTAAGAGGAAAATAGCGTTCAGTAACTACTCTGTGTGCTAAGTCTAAGCAAAGTCATCACGCTTTTATTCAGCGCTCATCAAAAGTGCTCGGCTGAACGTACCCTTTTATTCACTATAAGCAACAATTTTTCTATCTACGAAGACCGTTGGGATCGTTGGCTATAAATAGTCGATATAGATTCTTTTTGGTCACAGTTTTTGCCGTTTGTAGGCAGTTCAGATAGTGTTCAAAGTAGTCTGTGAATCAAAACCCTTTTGCTACCCTACTGTATCAAAATTACCGTTTTCTCTGACACAGGCTCTTAGATCTGACACAGAGTTGCCAGACTTATTGAAATTTCACCAGATCTCGTGATTTTATTACATTTTGGTGATCTGGTGAAAACCTCCCTTTAAATAATGTAATCAGTGATTTTAAAATGAAATTATTAGTATTTAATAATATACTGTTGCCACTTAACGCCCAGTAGCGAAACCTGACTTGCTCAGACAAAGATTTATCTAGGTTATTACTGCCCGACTCAATCGCATTTTATCAATCAAAACTTCTATGAATGGAAATGTCAAAATTATTTATTTTCTATTATTTAAAAGCCAATTATGTTTCCAGTCCTATAAATTTTTAATGAATTTTAGCATGCACCCAGATTTTAAAATCCATTATTATCGAAAACTGTTGACATCCTCGAGTACCTTTTTTATGTAAAAATAGTTTTCATTTTTGCTATGAAATTATCATAAATATATAAAATTTGCGTATTCTTAAAGCACATCCCTCTTTGTTTTACACGCCTCACAAACTGTGTTCATTTTTTTTTAGATTTTCAAAATGAACGTAAAAAGTTGAGATCAAGCCAAATTTAATTAATTCATCTTAGCGTTTTAGAATACGTTTATAATATAGAATTTTTGTCTTATTTTGGGGTCTAGAAAACGCAGATAAATTTATGGTACTGCTTTTAGAATCAACTTGTATATTTTTGTTATTTATGTATACTGATAAATGTATTTAGTACTGTTTCTTATTTGTATATGGAAATATATTTTACGTTGTTTATTATTATTATTTATTCGTTGTTCTCAAACTTCACCGTTAACATTAAAAAAAACAAACTAGTGAAATCTGTTAACTTAAAATAATTAAACCTGGTGAAATCTGGCAACTTTTTGAAGCGAAGTTTGACGAATTTCGCTTCAATCGGAAAATTTTGAACGAAGTTCTGATCAGAGTCTGGTTGACTGAAAAAATGTTTACTTCTATACTCTGCGCAACCATATACCGATCATTATTTGATACGACGCGGAATACCGAGCAGTGTTGGAAATGTTGCAAACCCAGTGGAAACGTAACCACATACCGTATCATCCTTTGATGTGACAAATCTTGAGAGCGCTGCAATCCTCGATGTGATGTGATGAAAAATGGAGTCAATATCTTAAAAAAAAATTTTTTGTAAAATTCTTACAGTTCCCGAGAAAAAATTTATTGAAGTTGTAGTATTTTCAACCTTTACATCTTCGGGTTACTGTAGCCACTATCGTCATCAGAATGCATTATATCCACGTTTTTAGTATTATCGTTTTTGTGATAGTGTTACATTAGTTTTTCAAGTGTAAAAAAATGGCTTGCGTGTATAGCAATTTGAGTTGATGGATATCGCTTTAATTTATGGTGAAGTAAGATAAAATGCTTTAGCAGCTTCTCGTCTATATTCAGAACGATTTCAAGGTAAACATGTTCCAAATTCACTTGCACCGCGGTAATGCAACGCAGGCGTGACACGAGAAATTTGTAACCGAATCGTAGAGGAGATGGAGGCCCGGAACGTCCACGGCACATTGCAGCAGCTGAGGAACACAGAGAATCTCCGAATAAGTACCAAGCAAATCGCTCAACAAGTACAAGGAATGTCCCAATCAACAGTGTGGCGTATCATACACGAGACTCAATTATATCCGTACCATGTACAGCGTGTCTAAGCATTAATACCAAGAGATTATCCTTTATGAATTAGATTATGTGAATGGTTGCTACAGCAACATAATCAAAATTTACAGCTGACGTGTTAGTTACAGATGAAGTTATTTTTAAATACAATTGGTTGTATAGCTAACGGGATAATTTCCAACAACGCTTTTCTTTAAATGGACAATGGATTGAACGAGGAGGACCGGCACCATGGTCGCCACGATCTCCTGACTTTAATCCTTTGGACTTCTTTGTGTGGGAAATTTAAAAAGTGAAGTGTATCGCACCGAAGTGTACACTAGGAATGATTTACACGAACGTATCATAGTTGCTGGCAATAATTTACGAATTCAAAACGGGCAGGAATTTGAAACATTTGTGCTAGGTTGTAGATACTGGATAAGACAGGTCCAATGTCTTTATACGTCGATGGACAACATAAACTTTATTAATTAATAATAACAATAGCTGCAAAAGCAGATGAATTTACTGATATAAAATAGCGTTATAATTTTTTCCGTTGCACTTTGCCGCCGCGTCGGTCAGCGACGCGATTTGTCTTGCGCAGGTTTTACAGTGGACCAGTTTCCAGTGCCGTGCAGAAGTATACTTTTAAATCATTTTCTAATTGCCGTTTTTGATTTACAAAATTGTATTTGTAAGAGTCCGTACATTAAAAAAATTTTGTTTTTGAATAACCGTCTCAAAGAATAGACCTCATATTTTTAAGAGATACCTAAATAGGTTTGTTAGATACTTTGTTAATATAAATAACAAATTCAGCACGAAGTATTTATTATTAACCCTCCTACCTCGCATATTATTAAGTACATGAGTCGCCACTGAGAACAAGCACATTTTTCATGTAGTTTGTAGTTTAGATAATTATTGAATATAGCTTTGTCTATGGATTTGTTCATTAGCGTACCTAGAAGTTTGGTATCAGAGAACATACATATGACTTCATTGATAGGAAGTGTAGGAGATTTGATTTATATTATCTTAAAATACCTTTCTAATACAGTAAAAAAATCGCATTATTTTGTTAGTAATCTACTCTTGCTCTATGTTGCATTAATTTCGGGATACCCTGTATTAAATATGTAGACACTGTTTTTTAAAATGTCAAGAATACATTTCTGCTTCTTCCTTTTTATCTTTATTCTTAAATTTTCGATCAATTTACTAATTCATCTTTGCTTCTGATCTGTTAAGTCAAGAATTATATTAGGTAACAGATTTCCTAAAATGCTATGGATGTGTTTCTTCTCCTTACTTTTCATTATTTGTTATTAAATTTATTTTTTTATCATACAACTATCCAGCTTGTATTCAGATGAGGGAGCGTATTTGAGAAAACTCTTTTATTATTTAATGTAATATTTTTCGTTTTGATCTACAAACCTGTGATGCAAGGTATTCAAAAATTTTAAGAATTTTATAAAAAAACAAGAAAAATAGCTTCTCGTTAACAAATACTAGACATTATTTTATTTTATACAGTTTTAGGAAAACTGTACTCGATAAAAGTATAAAAATGTAAAGTGGTTACTTTGACATTAACAGAAAGGTGCATATACATATGGCAACCATTAAATTTAGTTTTATTTTTTACAATAAGTGATTTTAAATTTTTGATATAGTTTTTCACAACAATAACGCAACTTTCCCCGAGGCAATTCTGACATTTTGAACGTTCTGTCATATTTTATTAGAATTTAATCATTCTTCATGGTATCTCAAGATCTGCAAAACTTTTTTTTCATAAATTCATCAGTACATAAGGAATTGTATAAGTGTGTGCGTACTGAAAAATGTATAAAAGTAATATTGGTATACATCTAACCAACCTTGTAGCATGTGTAACTTTATAAACTGTATTAAATTTAATATGACATGTACTTAATATAACTTCATTTTTCTATAATATAAAGATGTTCCATACACCTTCAAACTTTCTCAAATAAGCTTATACAGAGCGATTAATTTTCTGTGTTTACGCATTTTCGTGTCATTTAAGATTATATAGAGAAATTGTAATTTGACACACTATGTGGATATAAGCTATATGATTACTCAAAGAGCTTTCGAGTATCTGCACATCTTCAGTGTATACTTTGTATTAGTTGTAATACCAACAGAAACCGAAATCAATATATGGCAGGTCCAGGGATACTGATAGCGAGTTTGTCCCGATAGAGTCTAGCCTGAGAACAAAGAGGTCAGGGAAAAGAATTTCAGCTAAAGCTGGAAAAGTTCATATTAATTCTGTTACTGACCTAGCGATACGTAGGTCATGACATAATAATCCGGAGAACCATTATATTATAGATTAAATAACAGCACTGGCTGTGAAAACCACTACCAAGAGCCGTATTCTTGAAACAGTGCTTTCTAGAAATATAAGTAATTTTAGACATTTAAGAATTGAATAATATAGAGTCTAGCAAATAACAAGAATGTTATCTCATGCCACCTGCGAATATTCAAAGGTACTGATGTAAAATCAATATATAACGTCAGAAAGCCTGACTATCCATCAAATTTTTAAAGACTGAAATCTTTCAAAATACGTATTTTTTTAAATTCCACTGTATATGTAAACATTGTTATAACATAAACTTACATTGTTCCACATATAAGGTTGTTCACTTTTGTTTATAAGTAGGATATGAAAATAATTGTTAAAATGTGGCGTTGGAATAGCGAAATAATGTGTGTCATACAAATGCATTTTAAAAGTTATTATACTATTTGAGGAGAGTTTAAATAGTAAAAGTGAATAAACAAAACATCAGTAATTTTATTTTTGATATTACTTTTTCTCTACGTATTTTATTTTTCGAGATTTCAGTACTTAAAGAACATAACAAATTTGATCATTTTATGGAGAGAAATACGGCGAACTTCAGAGTTGGTTTATTGTAATGATTAATAAATTAATTTTTATTTCGTAAACGATGTATCGGGAGGAAAAGTCCAAGAGACACTTTTTAAGCGGAATTAACTTGGCTTTAAGAGAGCGATACCAATTTGTCCAAAAATCAGTGGCGTACCATTTTCTTTGCTAAAAATGAGTATTTGACGCCACGGACGCCATTGATATTAATATATTACAAAAGAAGAGCATACACATAAAAGTAGGCCTTCACTGTACACTGTTGTGTACCAAGTCTCATCTCAATATCTCAATCGGTTCTCGAAAAATGAAGGCTATAATATTTAAGACATAGAATATTTAAACATAGAACCCGTCCCTAGATTTTCTTAACATCATTCTGTAACACCCAGTATATTTTCCAAGATTTTCCTATTAATAACTTTCTCTTTTCCTTCAAAATAAAATTCTAGATGAGCAACTAGCGGATAATTTTTTAAATGCAGATTATCTTTAAAAGATATTACAAAAATTTTAAATCGAAATATAACTTGTCTTCATGCCAATTTTTTATTTTAAATTCGAATTTACATTGTCTCTGCTTAAATATATGGCCAT
Source organism: Monochamus alternatus (assembly GCA_037114965.1). NCBI lineage: Eukaryota > Metazoa > Arthropoda > Insecta > Coleoptera > Cerambycidae > Monochamus > Monochamus alternatus. The sequence goes on from CM073429.1 coordinate 77,890,225, forward strand.
AGGTTGAGTACTTAATATAGTATCTAATTACTAAAGATGATGAAACATTAATTACATGAAAGTCTGATCGTTTAACAAACTTTCAAGTCGTTTTTTAGTGAAAAATATTATTTGTATGCATTTGTGACTTATGGTGCACTTCAACAACATCACGGAAAGTATTCTTTTTTTGGGGTGGTTGATTACACCCTGTGCTAAGTGTCTTAATAGGGTTGACGAAAATAGGAATTTTTCTATCACGATCCTTCCAGTTTGGGTACTGCTGTAGCTAACAGAGTAGTACCATTGCCACCAGTAAGTGGGTCATCGTATATATATACCAAGTTCAAGGCATCGGAAGAAGCACTAGCGGTTGTTACTTCTTCAGTACATGCTTACTTGTTGTTCCGTGTGTTTGTGGTTTTTTTAGCTGATTTTAGGTGAGTTACATATTAATTTAAAGAAGCGTCTGATATCTAGTTCGTCATTGGAGAATGAAAAAATTCAAAACATTTCAAAATTTAAAAACTATAAATATGTCAATATAGGAAGATTTGGTATTTGATCATTTATATGCTAGGAATGTCATACTTAATTTTTTAAATTATGTTTTTTAACACAAGGGACCTCGAATGACATACTTGCGCGATGAGAATTTCTGACCATACTTCGGATATGAATATAAGAATGTCAAAATCCTTGAACTAGGTCACATACCCCGCGAGTAGGTCAGTATAATACAAGTATATTAATGGAAATTGTAAATTGTACTAGTAAGAAAATCTACCTAACACTTAATGTATATTGCAGTACCAAATTTAATTTTTTTGATAAAAAATATTAATCTTCTGTCTGTATGCAATAATACTTGCAAATTTGTTACTAATTAGGTGACAAAATTAATCATCAATTTTCTGGTAAAATCTTTAGTCGATATTTTATGACAAACTTTCTTTAATAACATTTTGTCGTATTTTATTCAGAGAGCGTGTTAACAACGAAAACATTCCAACATTTAGCAAAGGTAGGTCTAGGAATTTTACATACTCTCTTAATTTTACATTGGGACAAACTTTACTTAATAATATTTTATCGTATCTTATATAGAAAAGACACTATCTTGTGAAAAAAACGCCTTATTTACACTACACTAACTTTTTCTATCCGTGTACATCCCGTATATTTTTGATAATTTATTATTGACGTATTTATATTAAAATTGCATCTGAGATCTATATACACACTAATATTCATTTTTCTTTGTTTATATACCAAACCAAGTAGTAACAAGGTTTTAAAAAATTCATGTTTCTTTAATTCTATATAATATGATGAGAAATGTTGATCTTCTTTCTTTTTCAAACTTTTCAAGTTTCTTCTATAAAAATATTTTTAGGATTTAATGACTGTAATCTATACGATTTTTTTAAAATTCACCCTCTGACATTAATTATTCTCTTTTATACAGATTTTAATGACCCATGGAGACATACTAGATTTGTAACTTCAAAATATTACTAATTAAGCCAGTATGACTTCATGACAAATGTTGATAATAAAATTGGAATTGAAACGTATTTGGGAATAGATGTTTTTAGTATGAGAAATCATAATCCGTCTATTTTCGACGCATATTTATAACATAAATGTGCACATTATGATCTTATATACAAAATAACCTATTACCAAATTTTTAAGTTAATACATTCAAAGACAGTGTGGCTATTACAAAAAAAATCACTTTTTAAATTTCAACTTTGACACCCTGTATTTTTTTTTATTATCCACATTTTATTAAGATAAGTTGGTTTAACTCGTAATATTTTGAAGTGAAAAATCTAATATCTCTCCATGGGTCATTACTTACGTACCGCCCTGTATAGGTTTCAAATTAAATATTAACAAGATTTTTAAAAATTCTAATTTGTTTCCTATGCTCTAAATAATTAAACGAAAATATATAAAAAAAAGATGAAATTCTCTCTCTTGACAATCTACAATTTATTACATGTCTAAATTTGTATCGGTTATATGTATAAGAAGATATATTTGTATTATTACAACTTTTTCACACACTCTCTTTTACACTTTTTTACTTAAATCTCGTAATGATGATATTACTAATAAAATAATTAGATGCATATATTAAAAAGAAGTAGATTGATATTATTGTATCAAATTGTCTATGTAAATATACTTAGTCATTGTAACAAATTAAATCAGATCGCCATTTTAATATCAAAGTTGGTTAAATCTCATCGATTAACGAACTCACAGTTTTACTTCATTACGACTAATCGGAAGCATGGCGCCCTACTTTATATGCTTTCTACTGAATAACAATACTAAAATAATTTCTAGAACTTGAGTGAATCTTCACAAAGATTAGATACACTACATGATTTTTTACAATGACACGTATTATGTATGTCCAAAAGATGTCACACTTATGCAATTTTTATTGTACATTGTGTGCCCAAGAATTTGAAATTAATGTTTCGAAAACAGAATGAAAGAATGGAGAATTCTTCACGGATGTGTTGAGCGAGACAAACGGTCGTGATACTTCATTCGGAACTGTTTTTATTAGTTTTTTTTTTTCTGAAAAGATCTCATGTACATAATCAATTAAAAATATTTTGATCATATGTAAGACATTTGTTTAATTTTATTACTTTATACTTTTGAAAGCATATTTATAAATTTCCTGATTAATTATTGATAAAGACAAGTCGCATTGCAAGGTGTCCGCTTGTCAGTGGCTCTCAATAGGCATATTTATGTTTAATTTGAAGCTGCTGCTAATATATTGACAATCAAAGCTAAACAAGAACATTAAATGATTTAAATTAATAAGCTGATGTTTCGTATTAAGTAAAATTATTTATATTATATGTAAATTGAAATACTTAGGAAGTTTTCTGATTCAGTTCTTTTACTAGGTACCTTACACAGAAAAAAAAATCTGTATTTAAGTATACGAAAGTATACTTAAAATTTTAAACCTCACTTAGTAATAAAGTATATTTGATATACTAAATATTTACATATTTTTGACATTCAAGCATTCTTATACTTAGTTCAACACTTTTTTCTTACAATGACATTAAAGATTTACTTAAAGAATAATATTTTGTTAAAATATGAATAGAATGATGTGTGAAGTGTAGAATAAATTGTTCTTCCTCAAATTATAGGTTTATAGATTTGCACAAATTAAAATTATTATTTTGTAATAAATGTCATAATGTAAAATTTAAAATGGTGTTATAGTACAAAATAATATTTATAGATGGTATTAATACAACATTTGTGGTCATCATTACCAAAACTATAGAGATACAATTATACTGTAGTATTATTTACTACAAAATTTATTTAAGTAGTGTATAAAGATGACCGTGAGCAAAAATAAAAAACGTGCTTTTTGTAGGACCTTCAGGTTCAGCATATGGCCACAAGATGTAGCTACGTGCTGCATCACATATGTTGTCTTACCTATGACATACTGAAGAAAACTTACAAACTCGAAAGCGGTATATGTCTGGTGTACCGCTATGAATGACAGTTTTGATATAAGCCTTTAAGATGTTTTCACTTTTTATATATTTTTAGGTATTAATAATATTGTGTGAAACTAACTACTCAGTGGACAAAAGCCCCAACCTGCGTTGAATTACACCCACAGTATCTACCCATATATTCCTTATTATTAGCTTTTGTAACATTTTTTTACTGTTTTAGCTTTGTCTGTGGAATTGTTCATTAGCATACCTAGATGTTTGGTATCAGAGAACATACATATGACTTCATTGATAGGAATTGTAAGAGATTTGATTTATATTAGAAAAGTATTTTAAGACTTTTCTAAAACAGTAAAAAAATGTTTTCACTTATTTCACTTTAGGAACAGTGAAACTTATAGTGCTGGAATAAGGGTATTAATCTTAATAGTAAAATAGCTTCTTTTTTCCGTGTATAAATTTTAAGAAAGAAAATGTCTAGGTACTTAATACTTATTTATATACAAAATTTCCTAAACTACTAAGTTCAGAATAGCTCAGATCTTTTAAATTCACGTTCACTTGCATATTCTATTAAAACTATTAGGTTTGTTCTAGTGATTCTGAAATTTTACCAGATAAAGGGACCATTGGTTGATAAAAACTTTGAGGCAAACTATTTTCCGTAATAGCTGCAATAACTTATAGAAAGAAAATAATACCTACATTTTTAATCCAACACAATCAACAACGATCCGACAATATTATATCATATAAACATAATTTTGTCGAAATTGGTATAATTATTTCTGTTGATGGATTATTAAGGGTGTTATTGTAGGAATTAAATAAAAATTTGTATACCTATGAAAAACTGTAAAATTAACAAATTCCCTTGCAAGCTAAATTTTCTTACAACAATATATTCCTTTATTTAATAGATTGCACCTAGTAAATATATTTTTTCATAATTCTTATGCAATTTCCTTTGGATGTTTTTGAAGTCAAGCACAAACTTTTTTAATTATTTATTTCTTTTACTAACTCAATGTATCGATTTATCAAGTTATTAATCAAACCTATTCAAATTACTTTTAAAAATGTTTCTAATCCTTACTAAATAATAAAATTAAAAGGTGGACTTCCATAAAATAGTATAAAATGTTGCTTTAACATCTTTACAAGGTGATGTAGTCAGATATACAAATTTGTTTGACAGTTTGCTTAATTACTAATGAACTTAAGTTATTAGATGTGTTTATTATTTATTTTTTACTATCAATTATTATTAAATTAATCAGGATAACACATTCAAAGTAACATACTGGATATAAACAATTTTAATTTTTTTACTAGTGATGGTATAGGTACTTATAGAAACGGTCCATTTCAGATTTGTATCATATTGTAATATAAAATCCAGAAACTTAATCCTGATATATATTCAAATTGGAAACTGTGTCAAACTATTCACATCTAGAGATGTTTTTAATATGAGTCACATTTCCATTGAAAAAAAAACCGTACCGTCAGAATGAAACCTGGGATTTCTAAGTGAAAGTAAACATGTCCTGGTCGTACAACTGATGGCACTTATAAGCTTAACTTAAAGTACTTATCCTTTTATATAAAACAAAACATTGCAGAAAGAAAACTTCATCGCATTAGTTAAAGTATAAGATATTACACAAAAGAAACGCAAAAATGTTTATTAAACGCTTGCATTGTCTTTATTTTTGCCTTTATTTTGTCACCTGTGACAAAACTGTTGTGCGTAATTCAGTGCTGCTAATTTTCATTTTCTCTATTTGCGTGATTCTTTTCCAGTGTGAGAATTTCGATTACAAAAATAGTTTTATTAAAACCACTCTTGACTGATTATTTTGGTGCATGAATTTTTATAATAATTTTTTCTTAGTTGAAAAAATAGTCAATTGAGAAAGAAATTTTTATTTTCCACTTCAATATTTTTGTAAACAGCCTGTCATTTTTTTGGAAAAACAAATCATTTAAGAACAGTCTAATGTCATTGTCGTGTTAAGTGCAGATGTATAAATAAATAAATGTGGGTGTTATTTCTAATTAAAAATTAGGTGCATACTCTTAGACGCTCTTATTATGTTTGAAATTTATAGTTGGGCACCAATAATAAATGTACTGAGTTTGCAATTTCAAGACTACTTGATTTGAATACGGCCTACCTATGTTTCCATAATTATTTATTCTTATAGTAGGCAACGGTCATAGTATAGATAGTATCTACTATAAACTTATAAATATAGTACTTTAGTAGAGTAGAATAATAAACTTTAATTGCAATTATTTTAATTCTACGGAAGCTACACTCAACTCATGGGATAAAATGACTATTCCACTATACAATCACCACTCATTAGCCATAACACTTTGAATCACAATGGTTTTATAAATATTTCTTCGGTGTGAATGAGTACGTTATAAAATCACGTTACTGAGTGAACGACCGGTTATACCAGGAGCATATTCTATCTAATTAATCTCCGTTAAACGCGCATTGTTAGTTAACATTTGAAGCTTAACATTTTTGTTATTATAAGTGGGTAATTAGTACACTATTTGAATTATTACAGTTAGGGCACGCGTTGCATCATAAATGGTTTAATAAATATGGTCACGGACTGGCAATAACTGAATAATGAATATTTTAATAGTTTCAATATGAATAGTCATTCACTTAATAACAACTGTACTATTTGTTCATTTCACAAGTAAGCATAATAATAAATATAAAAAGAAATAGTATAAATCGTGTCTCCTTTGTAATACTTGTCTCCAATGTTAGTATTTGGAAACATCCACATCATGCAATAAATTGACATTCGCTATTGACACTGTAACTTATCTTTTAATAGAACCTACTTATTTAATTTGGTTTGTAAAAATGTACGTATTTTTTATCTACCATTTTAAAACATTAAAATATGCGGCATTGATACCATACCAATACTTCATACAAGACTTTTACATTTTTCACAAAAAACTGGGTACAATAATGGACTGCCACTCCTACACTTTCACCATAAAAATGCACTAGGTACTTATTATTTTAGGTTGTATCAATTTATAAATTAAACAAAAACGTACACCTTAACAGATATTTGACATTTGTCATAATTTCTATGAAACAATTGACAACTATGTCCGACTACATCATTTGCGCTGTAGAGTGCTGCCACGTGCAGTAAGTCCCTGCAAACCGGCAAAGGAACATACTAGAAAAAGCACGGCTGCTGCGATTTAGCCAACGATGGTACAACTAATGCAGCTATTACGATAAGAAATTTTCGGAAGTAATATATACTCAACTTACAACCATTAGATTTTCCTCCAGGGAAATTGAGGGGCAGGCACAGTTTCATAAGGGCTTAATAGTTTCGAAAATAAAAAAAAAATTCGCTTTGTAAATTTTTTGAAGGGTGATTCCGTTAATTTTTATTTTTCTCTGTCCCCTCTTAACATATTTGAACTTAGTCATAGTTAACCCTCTATAAAGATAAACTGACCGGCAAAAAAACCGGCCACTAAAAACTAGCCCCAATTTTAAAGTTATTCGAAACTTAATTTGAGCATATACGGGGCGTAACAAAAAGTCGAAGTTTTTTTCCCGAAATTTGTAACACCCTGTGGGGTGCAGCAGCTACAGTCGCTGTTGCTAACTGAAGTCACACTATAGCCTCATCTTTTGCGAACATTTTGTTTTTTTAATCACGTTTTTATAGGAGATACACTGTTTAAAAAAGAACGCCTCGGAAAAAGGCTTCGCAGGCAGAAATTTTTACGTGTAGATAATCAAGGCGAGATAGGCAAAAACGGCTGATTGTTTGAAATATGACAATTAAAAGTTTGTCAACGGTTGTCTACGAATTGCCCTTCAGGAAGAATTTGATGCATTTCACAAGGATTTGTTACAAACCTGATTGATTCGATGCCATGTCGATTGAATTAAGTCATTTTGAAGCAAGGAGGTCACACTAGATATTAGTTACTTAAAATTTGTTTATCTTTTTTTTAATTTCAATTTTTTTCACATTAATCTACGTTTTGATGTTTATTTGATTTGATAAGTTTTTTCCGAGGCGTTTGTTTTAAAACAGTGTATCTCCAATAAAAACAGAGATAATGTCGTCATTAAAAAAACAAAATGTTCACAAAATATGAGGCTATAGTGTGACTAGAGTTAGCAACAGCAACTGTAGCTGCTGCACCCCACAGGGTGTTTCAAACTTTCGGAAAAAAACGCCCCGTATACGCTCAAATTAAACTTCGAATAACAATTTCCGACATAGCATCCGTTCCTGAGAAATCAATGTACAATTTAAAAAAAAGATCATCAAAATCAAATAAACGGTTCGCGAGGAAGCCAACTTTAAAATTGGGATTAGTTTTTAGTGGCCGGTTTTTTTGCCAGTGAGTGTATATTTAAAAAATATAACTACGTGATATGGTAGTACTGAGTATTTTAATAATTGTAAACATACTTTGATCAATAATAATAATCCTTTAGAATTGTGAAATCAGTATACATTTGTAAAATAGAGAAAGTAGGTCAAAATCATCGGGAGATGAAAACCAAATAGAAAAAGGATTTGGCATAAGTTGAATGAAATAAAGAACAAATTTCTTTCGTTCATTTCATCAGAATTAAGCTATTTTCTTTCAACAATACGGCTCATTCTTTTCAAGAATAAATAAATAACTTAATAAATTATTACAATAATAACATAGGAGTACGGTCTCTTTAAAATCTAAGGCAAATGACCTCTAATTTAATAAAATATTTATTTTATAGAAATCTGAAAATTGAATACCAAAAGCAAAAGAAAAACAATATAAACGAAAAGTCTGCGCATAAAATATTTAGAAAAAAATGTTAATTGTGTTCTTAAAAACAATTATTATGTTTTATCCCAATTCATAAAGTTTCAGTAGACCACGACTGATGTATAAAGAGTAACTAAATTTGTCAAAATGTTAGAGTTGCATTTCAAATTGCAGTAGTTGATGGTAATGTCAGATGTAGATCTTTCCATCTTCCAACAAAATACAGTTACTTCAACAAGTATTACACAATTACTGCCTTCTTCAAAGCGTAACAATTTAATCTAACATTGCTTGTAAACACAATGTCAAAGCACATACGCCAGCAACTGCTTAGAAAAACGTTTAGTTGATACTGTATAAAGGGATTATTACTAATATTTTTTATCCATCATTAGAAGTAAACTAAAAAAATATCACTTGATTATAGAGATTTTGATAAGATATTTTGAAAAAGTTCTTGCAATTATACCTATAATAATATAATTTATATAATTATTTATTCATTCATTTTATAAAAGAAACAAACACGTTACAAAAGACAATCATAAGAAAATGAACAAAAGTACATATACATAAAATTTGTCGTTATAATTATTATTATTTTGTAGGGAAGTTGTCACAATAGGTATAATAAACCATAACAGTTTAACTTAGAACCTAGGTCATAATGAATATTACGATAAATCCATATTTCCAACTACTTTAGAAACCTGCAGTAATTTGGATATCCAAGATGTCTAGAAATAATTTATTTTAATATTTATTGTAAATTTCAGTTATGCTGCACATCAACGTATTATAACTGTTTATAAATATTATTTGGCTAGGATGAATTAATGCCATGGATTCATAAACACTTTTAAGAACATTATTGTTCACGGCAAAAATTTTATTTTTCATGGGCAATCCTATAAAATGTTTCATGGACAAACTGTACATTTTTTCATAAATAAAAAATTGGAAAATTTTTATTATATACTTTAATATAGTGTTTAATAATAATATATCTACCATTCATTCTAATCACGAGGATCAGCCCAGAAGTCAGAGACTTATGCGGAAGATAGGGCGGCATATGATTATTATACAGGCCGCATTTTCTTGCAGGAACGATATACGTTGGCTATAACCACCATTCAGTACAGGAATTAAGGAAACCTGGAAAATCTCATTAATTAGGGGGATGGTCAAATGTCGATCGGTATCAATCTCTCACATTGACCCAAGCCAACATTCTTCCATCCTACCATACCAGCAGAGAGGATATCAATCCTCTCCGCAAATTTAGCTGATCTGTCGCAGGATATTAATGATGATAAAACGTCTTTATTGCAAATTCTATAAACAGAAATTTACAATGGATATAAGTCTAGTTTTACTAGTACATTCGAGTTAAACTCATCTCATATTCTCTCAGAAATGTACCATATTTTAAAGCTCTTCTTTAATATTTTTTAGTTTAAGTTTTTTTAATGAATTTTCCTTGTGTGCTAATAATATGTACATCATGTATTTATATTATTATTTTATTTATATTATGTTGTACCTACATAGATATTACTTAAAAGTTAGAAGGTTTATTCCTGCAGCTGTTGGAAACGGTTTGAAACTATCAGAAATATCCGTCCAATTATTTCTGGCGTTAAATTCACTGATAATTCGTTCTCAACTTAACTGGTCGAATATTTCAGACAGTTTCAAACCGTTTCCGACTGTTGCAAGAACAAACCTAGAGATTGATGTTAAACTGTTAAAAATATCGACCAGTTAAGTTGTAAATGTGTTTTTGGTACATGTAACTGAAGAAGTAGTTGGAGTATTTCAAACTAGCCCTGACTCTTGTGAAGAATTAAATCATTGCACTTCTGATTTGAAACGAACTATTAGTGAGTCATACAATGCCAAGATTGAGAATTGAACGTAATTTGGTTTTAAGTCTGGTTTAAAAAATATAAAAATTGACAGGCGCGAACGATTCAGAAAACGAACACTCGATTTTTAAATAAATTCATTCCATACTTTTGATTTGACGCTCACGTATATTTAACATTTTAATAGATAATTTTTAACGTCGTTTTAATTATACCTAGTAATCAGAGTACCTGGCATTGATAGATGTACCGAAAAATAGATACAGTCTAATGTTGTTGTACTAAATAAATCAGCAGTAAAGAATCTACAATCATTTCGTTCGAAAGGTGAAATATTTGTCGTAGAACGTATCTAACCATTCACTTTAATAACCAGTGCAAAGAAGAGTCTGCAACAGTTTACTCTAAAAATGAACAAGAATTCCGGATCATAAATGGAACAAAAACGGTAAAGAGTCGCACCACAGCAAAATACCGTCTTGCCGTGCTTAATTTGAAATGATCTGGGTCACCTAATTCGTTGCGATAATTTTCAAGTAAACAAATCTCGGAATGGTCTCTGCGGTACAATGTTTATTAATCGATTGGCAAACGGTAAATTAATAACAGTTCATCAACAACATTTTATACAGAATGCTGCTGCGGGTTAGCTTAACGGGACAAAATAAAGTGTGACAAGGTCTAAGACTGTTGCCCCACAAATTCACTTCCAGTGTGCACTGACCAGATTTGTTAGCACCTCAAGCAGGTTATAGTTAGACCACTGCAGCCAAATATCTAGCTTCGTTCTTTAGTAGATACTTTCCTCATACTTTCCCATAAATTAAATAGAATAAATTTCCAGTTACAATTTAAAAAAACTTATAAGTACAACTTATTTAGTCTTTTTTCTACACCCGTATTATAACAATGCACTTATATGCCCATAATCCGTTTCATAATGATACAGATTTTTCATTACGATACAGATTCTTAATCAATAGAAACCCATAATTTTTCAATCAAGCATGCTGTGCATTTGATGTTTATCCTAGGTTCCTATGTAATTATTTTAGATGTCAAAATCAGTACGTATTAAATGGAAACTATTATACACCCTGAAGAAAACTTGTATAATTGATACGGTGAAGAGATATTTTTTCTGCCTTATTTTGATTTTGATTAGATTACCTCAAGACTATTAAATACCTGTTTAACAATTCGTATTAAATGAAAACGGGACAATGAACTCCTAAACAAAAGGCATCAAAATACGTACAAAGCTAATACCGTTTTAACGAGACTATGTCAAACTATAAAATTCGAGTTTTTCTAGTTGTTAAATTAAATAGGTAATGTAATTTATCTTCTTATGACATAAATTTTGGTATTATAACTACTTCTCTACTTCTCTATTTATTCACCGTTCTTTCTGCTTCAGCGTGAATTGCTTTTAATTTCTTATTTAGTGTATCTTCCTGGTCTATGATTCTTTTTGCTATTTCGTTTTTCTGTTCAATGCAATTTTCGATATAACCCTCGCCAACCTCCATGTCGAATCAAGAGTGTCATGTCCGCTCCAGAATCTGTCAACATTGTTGCTGCGCCGGAAGCAAAGGCCAATGTATTCATTGGCGTTAGAGAGTTCCGCTATCTTTTTTGGCACACCTCCAATTGTATTGATTCCAACTGGTAGGATACAGCATTTATTACTTCGATATATCCAGAAAAATCGCTGATGTGTCTTATTAAGTGGACGAAGTTTTGCGTACTTACGAATTATATCTAAAAAATTGGTACTATCTATTGATCCCTTAGTAATCGTAAACATTCTTGAAACATGAGTTTTTGTGTTAGGAATGTTGACAGTAATAAATGACTGACAATCTTTCATGGCAACTATTGTCAAAAATGTGATTTCTTCCCTTCTACATGCTCCAACGATTAAAACAACTTTGGCTGACAGGATTCTTTATCCTCGGCTTGTTTCATAGTGTTTTATTTCTAGCTTCATAAATATTTTTGATTTCTTTAGCTGATATCCAAAAGTTTTATTTTATAAAAATGCAATTAGGTGTGTAAATTTGCTTATATCTACGTTGTTGTTCCGCTAAATTATAGTGAGGAGCATCGAATATTTAGTCCACAAAATTGACGTCCTTAACGTACTGGATAGCTTCAGGAAATGGGCTAGTAATATCTTTTCTGTAAAATTCTCAGTTTTTCTTTGGTTCAGGTTTCAAAGTTCTTGTAGAAGTTTTCGTATAAATTTTCGATATTTTAGGCATTAACGTAGATAGCACAGCTTCAGCAGCTTGTTCAATATCCAAAGACTAGTCATTATCACTCATTCTTGACGATTTTTTCGCAAAACTTAGTAGGAAATACGACGACGAGCGACGTTTGAACTTGATAGAACCTTGACATTAAACAATGCATAAACAATGCCTTAGATGCAGATTGCCTGCCCACATTTCTAAATGTTTAAAAATACAAATAAGAGCATAAAAATATCAAATTCGTCGCTTTCACAAAAAATCTGGCATGAAATTTGTTGTGAAATCGACAACCACTTCAAATTTGACATTGACATAGAAAACACTGTGGGGAATGAGAAGTGCCGAATTTATTGGAACTATTCATTCCCGATCCTCAGGCAAATTCAAGCTAATAAGCCTGATGTAGTCCTCCTCGACCACCAGCTTAGGACGATGTTTGTGATTGGGTTTTCGGCTCCCGCCGTCGTCCTAAAAGAGGAGGAGAAACGGAGGAAGTATCGAGATCTTCTCTCCGAGCTCCGCAGGCTGTATCCAGACCACTCTGTGGTTGAGGTGCTCATTATAGGCGTCCTGGGAGGAATGAGACATACACTGCTTTCTGAATTACAGATCATACGGCTTGTCGAAATTCGGCAGAGATCTTGGCCGGCAGAATGCAGAAGGCAATCGTCCTTGGTTCGCTACGTCTGCTCAGAACACACGATTTACAAACAATAACAATACTGCAGAAAGGTTAATTGGTATATTGCTCAGTAGCTAATCTAATAAGAAATTTTAATGAAATAATAAAAATATCACATGGTTGATTTAAATGATTAAAATTATTACACATAACATTTACAAGTGATCTCAGTAAAATATTAGCCTTAGGAATATCACATCGAAACGTTATAGTGTTTCTAGAATTTAGCCTAGGCACAAAAAAATTAATAGGAGGAAGTAGATCCGAACAGTCAATTGTGCTATGCAAAATTTTATATAAGAATGTTAATGACGCACAAATTCTTCGTACTTCTAAACTAATAACATTAAATCGGGGTAAACACCACCATCTTTGAACATTAATTATTTTAAGAACTTCCTCTGAATACCTTCTACAACATCTTTTGATTATTGTAAAAAGGACACCATATTAACGAAGCGTATTCCAACCTTGATCGCACATATGCAAAATATAAAGTTTTTATAGCATTTATATCATTAAATTTCTTACAATTTCTTATAATAAATCCGCAAAAATTCAAGGATTCATTTATTTCAGAAACTATATGTTCAAAAAAAGAATTTTTTTTATCAAACCATACGCCATAGGAGATAAAGATTTGCAGTGATGGGACATTTTTCTTAATTATTTTTACTTACCCTGTATAGTTAAAAAGGTTCTTAGAAGCTAAAAAATTTTTTTTTGTTTTCAGAATGTACAGACAAACGGTAGGCTGGGCGCTCTTCGCCCTTTTGTTAAGCAGTAGCGTACTGGATACGCTTTCGTACCCTAATCAACAATTTTCACCGCAAGAGGGAGGCTTCTACCCCGTACACAATCCACAAGTTCAACCACAGAGAGAGGAACGAAAATTCGCGGAAAAACCAAATGCGTTGAAGAAAGTGGCACTTGATGATTTGGATGATATACAGACGAATCAGATATCTGAAAGCAGTGGCGGAGGGTTCTCTTGGTCGAATTTACTAGGTACTTTAGAATTGTTTTACGTTTAATTTCACACAATAAATTGAAGTAATTGTATAATACACTATATTAGAGTCAAATTTTGGAAGAAAAATTAATTATGATAATATAACAAACACAATAAACTTATCTATCATCAACCTAATACAAGTGCAATAACGAACGCGTATAAAAATAATAACTTTTCAAATTCAATGAAAAATATATACAGGGTGAATCTTAAATAAGTACAAATATTTTAACTGCTGGTGTAGTTCGTCATTTAAATCAGTCTAGTGAAAGCCATTTTTAAAAATTTCTAATATTTACGGAGATATTAATTTTTTTAAAAAAATACCCACATTTTGAGGACCGCTGGCTGATTTTTCATCCAACAACCTAATGAAACATATGATTTGTTGCGAGGTTGCCATATCTCCTCCAATATAAATATTACGCTTCCTTTAACGTAATAGTTCTATTTTAAAAATACTTGTTTTAAGCATAAGTACAGTAAAATTGGGTATGTAGTATGATACGCAGCAATATTAACATAAATTTTAACATCTGAACTAACCTTACTATACTTCAACGATTAAAAATGAATTTCCGCAAGTTCAATACTACCGTAAAATATTTAGGAAGATATTACGTGATATTACTATGTCCAATGTTCAAAAATTATACATAAACGTGCACACAAGTTTACCTGTTTGTTAAAAAATTAACTATTTAATCAGTAATCCACATTTCACAAGTTAAATGTCATTGTACACTGTTAGAAAGGGACACAAAACACAATTTCCTTAAGTTATTTTATGAAGAATAACGAAAAACTATGCACGCGTTTTTTATTTAAAATGGAAAAAATGTCAACTTTTAGCAAATTTTATTGCTATTTTCATGCATTATGTGGGGTTAACAAGTTTGACTTGGGCTTCCGATAATCTGTCATGACAGTCAATGACAGTTTGATAATAAAAAATAATATAAAATGTTACACTTGACAAAATTCGCTAAAAGTTGAGATTTTTTCTTCCTTGAAGCAAAGACATTTGTGTAATACTGGCAACACTGTGAACCACACGTTCAGTCTGCAGCACTATGACTCATAAAAGTATGAAGGGTCGGTCTAGGCCAGCGGTCCTCAACAAGTTTTTTACTGAAAAATTACGAAATTTATTTAAAATTTCACTTTTTTATTTCTAATTTTTTTGTAAAAAAACTATTAATTATGTGTTCTACACACAAAAATATACTGCTGGTTAAAATATTTGTACTTATTTAAGATTCACCCTGTATTTCTTATTGAAAGATATGAGTTATAAAGATTTGTATCACTTTCTATAGGGTACCTAGGTGTTCTGCTCTAAATAAAGTAAAATGTATTTTATTATATCTCGCCAGAAACTATAAATTTTTAATGAAATTTATAAAACCTATTAATAGGCAGAGTTTTAGTTTCATCACTTTGACCATTTACGTGCAGATATTGAGTTTAAATTTGTTAAAACTCAATACACAAGTATTTTTTTATTTCTCGAAGTAAATACGAAATAAAAGTGAGTGTAAACTTGTTCCTGAATATCCTTTTATATATAAAAAAAAACAATGTTTTGTCAATTTGCAAACTGATATTTAAACAATGTTCATAAACTTGTCAGTATAAAAGATATAGTATCATTTGTTACATGTTTCTAAAATGCATACTGTTCCAGAAAAAATGGATTTTATGTTCTTTTACTTTTTATTTATTCGAAAATTTACAATCTATGAGATATACCAAGTGTTCAAGCAAAGAATCCGGGAACTGTAAGAAATATTCGACCAGTAAAGTTATGAATTTGTTTTCAATAAACATTGTGCAAGGAGTAGTTGGACCAACGTTTTTGACAGTTTGGAACCAGTTTGGATACCTTGCATGAATAGACCTATAGATAGACCTATAAATGTTGTTTCACGGAATTACATTTATAGGGCTGTATCTCATTAGACATTCAAATAAAAAAAAGTTGGTTTGAAAAGTCAAGAATATTTAATACAGATATATATTTTGTAAATAAGTTAAATATAATTAGAAAAGAATGCATTTACAAACACGATTATTCAACTTGACAACTGCAATAAATAATCCTTTTTTTCCTGGAACGATGCATTTTAGGGTCATGTACTAATGAGTGCTTTTTATACTGAAAATTTCACACCTCTACTTTAAAACCAATGCCTTTATTTTGACTCGTTACCATGGTAACTAGAAGAATTTCGGAAAATTTTTTCGTAGCGAGGCGATAATTAAGTCGAATTTTTTTAACAGTTGAGAAGATGAACATATATGATCTACACATTGGGGTCTTATCTATATACGAAATATGGTGGATATAGCTACATATGAATTTCTTCGAAATTGCGTCGTGTTACTTGTAAAAAAATATATTTCTACCACCTTTAGTGACCTGAGATGACCAAAAAACGATGGATTGAACTACTACTCAGTTTTAGCATTTGATGTAACTAAAGTTGGTATTTTTTATTTAACGAAATATGATGGATATGCAAAATTCAACAAATTGTTTCCATATACTTGCTTTTGATTTTCTAGTGTTATCTGGCAAAAAAAATCCGGAAATAATTTAAGCTCTTGTGATATTATAAGTGAAAATTTAATGAAAATTTTAAATATGTGTCTATTATTATTTCTATTTTGCATAGTGGAGACCTACACGGACTCCGCCAAACAAGACAAGAATTAACAGCATTTCTGTAGTTGTAGGTAAATAAGTACTTTATTTAAAGGACCTCCAGCATATAAAATTATTTTTAAAATAATAGCTTATTAGGTCTAGGTTCCGTCTGCTGAATTGAACTAATTATATATAAGTTGTTTCTCATTTGCACGTACGTGTCTCACAAGATTCTTGCAAGACAAAACAATACATGATTTTGTAAGATCGAGAAGAACAAAACTTGAACTGAACGAAGTGAACAATTTGAATGTTAATAAATCTTTTTATATAGTCCCTAAAATACCTAAATTAGGCACCAGCTCAACTGTCTCCCATTTACTGTCCACTGTACTGGACAGAAAAGATAATTTTAAACTACTTTTACGTAGGAATGGTGATGCAAATGATTTTCAACCCTGGTGGCATCAACCAAGGCCCCAACAAATCTGAAGGTCTCGACGACGGTCCCATAGCCGCATCCCCTTGGGCAAATCTCATCTCCGTAGGTCTCAAAATCCTCACTGCCATTTTGGGAGGTGGTGCCGCTAACAACGATGGCATTGACAAAGTCGACAACGGTGGATCCCCCATGCAGGTACTTAGGCTTATAAATAAAATAATATTTAATTCGAAGTAATATTCCAAAATTGTCTGCATCATTATTGCAGAGCGCATACAAATATTTCTTTTACATTTCTGTAACATAATGCCGGAGCTTCTGCTTTTAGTATTGACATTTTCATTATCTCCTGTACATAACATTAAAACACCTGTAGTAGTTGCTTACATTGCACAGGGCGTACTGGCGGCTGTACTGAGCGCAGTTGTGGGAGGAAGGAATCCTGAACAAGTAAACATGTTGGCTAAACAGGCCGGCGAGGTATGTAGTAGATATCGATAAATATTTGTGTAAAGTGTAAATAACAGTAATTTAGGTGACTTTTTATACTAACCTTGAAATTTAGCAAAATGCAATAATTCGTAAATAATTATATGGTAACAAAATGGCAGAATGTTAGTTTAACAGTCAGCAATTAAAATGTTAGCTAAGGCTTGTTAAGAAACGACAACAAAATTTTATACTAGAAAATATGTTTATATTTTTATGAGATAAACAAAGATTATTGTTATTTGCGGTAATATTTAAAAATATTAATTACACCCAATACTACACATTAGATACTTTATGATAGCTATACAAAATTTTGAATTTTTTACATTTTTAAAGCTTTCATTGGTGATTTTAATATTCCTTTTATTTACTTCATGTACATGATATCCAAAATATGAGTGCCGATATTGAATGGGCTCTATATCTGACCAAAAACAATAGAAAATTTTTATGAAAAAGGTCTAATATGGATAGTTTTTCTACAAATACATGTCAAAAATAAACTTAATACAACTACTACAATACCGGGTGACAACGGAAAGTGGGAACACGCTGTAACTTTTTTATGACTACTGATAAAAATTTGAAATTGGGTGGGTTTATACTAGATGGTGCCATGAATTCTTTGAGGTCATTTAGGATTTCATGACATTTCCGGTTTGACCGAAAATGACCGTAAATTTATATTTTTAAATGGGACGCCATGTATTTTTTGACACTTTTGGAATCAGCGGATCATTTTACGTATGCTAGGACCAATTTTCTGACACCTTTTCTGGATGTAAGTATTTTTTTTTAAATTTTTAAAAATAAAACTAGAAGACCGTGACTGGCAGAAGTTGTTTTCTTTTTTGTCAGATTTTAAAAATTGTTGTACCACAAATTTCAGAAAAAAATCCTTTATTAAAAAATCAATAGAGCCCACCTTCTTTACATTTGAAAAAATGAGTTTTTAAGGAAATACAATAAATCGAAATTTTTAGTGGTAGTAACTAAAAAAATGTACAAAAATATTCAAATTGAGAATTTTTCCCATAATTACAAACAAAAAAGAAAACAATTGCTGCCAGTCGCGGCCTTCTAGTTTTATTTTTAAAAATTAAAAAAATTACATTCAGAAAATGTGTCAGAAAATTGGTCCTACCATACGTAAAATGAAGCGCTGATTCCAAAAATGTCAAAAAATACAGGGTGTCCCATTTAAAAATATAAATTTACGGTCATTTCCGGTAAAACTGGAAATGTGAAATCCGAAATGACCTCAAAGAATTCATGGCACCATCTAGTATAAACCCACCCAATTCCAAATTTTTATCAGCAGTCATAAAAAAGTTACAGCGTTGTCACCCTGTATGCAAAATTATGTTAAACAAATTTGCAACGGTATACAATTAAGACTAAGCCAAAGCCGTTTTAACGTAATTTGTTTTCTGTATCAGTATTAATAAAGTAAACAATAAAAAGTTTCCTAAAAAATCCTTCATACTGTAACGTACTGTAACACTAGACAACATTGAAATCCGTTATTTGTAACTGTTGACTTTAAACTAGTTGTACAATGTCTTTAATAAATTAATGGAATTACAGTGGCGTACAGAAGTTTCAGGGTATAAAAAGCAATAATATATTGTTGGATTTTTGAATTACTTTATTTTCAGATTTCAAATATGTCATTGTTACCTTTAATCGTTTCCTAGTTATTGAAGATTAAAAATTAATAAATTATTAAGAAAACTGCGAAACATTTGTTTGAGTTATTTGTTTCAATTTCAATTGATTTGATTAAATATATGTCATATAATAACATAATATTTGCTATTTTCGTATACTACTTTAATAATCGAAATTTCCGTTGTTATAATAAATACAAAGTTTATACTCTGTGATAATAAATAGCTTAAATACGAATTTCAATAACTCAAAAACGGTTAAAGATATAAATATTTCGTAAAAAAGAGAATAATTCAAAAATTCAACAATACACAGTGTGTTTCAATAAAAATTATATTTTTGCTTCTTGTACCCCTCAACTTCTGCACGCCACTGTGATTCCATTAACTTATTAAAGGTGTTCAGTTACAGCCCTACAACGTTTATTCAAAACTTGATTCTGTATCTCTAATGATAACAATAATAAAGGATAAACATTTAGGCACTATTAGGTATACAATAAATTATACAATTTGTTAACCGTTATCATTATGAATGCCAATTATGACTAGTTCTCATATGAAGAGTAAGCAACTGCAACAAGAGTTCTCTAGACGCGTGATCGTAACTCGCATTCTAGTTGGATAGCAAACGGCGGTTATAGTTGGGAAGAGAATTGGGTTTACCCGCTCTTGTTTAAATTTTGAACTAGATTTGGCAAATTGTATATTGATGTAAATTTAATTAATTAATAAAAATTCTAGATTTTACCCTTTAACACTTTTGTACCTACATATGTTTACACTTCCAATATTTTAATAATAAAACGTATTAAATTTTGCACCACATTATTTTACTGGTTCCAAAATAGTAACCTGTAAAGTCGATTTCTTACTGTGTACGGTGAACGTTTTGCGCAAAAAACGACATTTTGAGCACTTTTTACAATTATTTCAAAAAAGGTTCAGTTAGAGGTACTTGTGATTATGTAGAAACACCTGATATAATAGGTTCAAGATGTTGTCACATATTCAAGGTCTCTTTGCTGACATAACTCTCCAAGTCCAATTTATCATTCACCGAAATAAAGGTACTCATATTCCAGATATCCTGTCCCAAAATAAGTATGAACTTGTTGCTGAGGTACCTACTTGACTAGGATCATTTTGCTAATGATATTTTAACTAAATGTAAAATATATACCTAAACATAACTATCTCAATCGATTTTTATTAAAATCATAGCTTATTCTTTATTTTTATATTCACAACTACTACCTACTGTTTTTCTAAATAAAAAAATGGAAACCTTGAAATATACTTTCTCAAATACTTTTTATTTTCCACTTATAAATGCAAATTAAAAGAAAGTCCGTAATGGAGATATCAACTGGGTTAATTGACAGATACTGCAGCGCTGTACTATTGGTATTTAGAAAAGTCTCTCACAGTGGCTGTAAAAAAATATCACTTTTATTGTTTCTTTTCTACTATTTTAAAGGACAGAACCATCTGACCTAGGTATGGTTTATACTCGTGACTGAAAAATCATAATAATATCATATTCATTTTACAAAATATATTACTTAAACATAACTAAACATTTGACCTAGTAATAATAATAAAGTAACTGCTTTAATTTTCCTAATGACCTATGCACTTACTATTTATATTAATTGACATACTTTTACTATACCTACCTCTCCAACCACTGGGTATTTTGTTTAAAGAAACACCAATTTTTTTACTACTACTTAATTTGCTATAATGCTTTTAACTATGTCGTTCGTAGCCTATTTACTTACTTTGACACTAAATTATTAGGTACCTAAAAATTAATTAATTTGTAAAATCTACAACTTTAAATTTAACTATTCAGTATAGCAATTAATAACTCATCAAGAGTATCAGATTATTAACTCTTAACACAATAAACAGGAAATTTCCCTGAGAAAGGCCAATTGAGGTTACTTTTTTATGCGAGCATTAAAGTCTCCAACAATTTTATTTATTAACTTATCATTATTGTCTTATAATTTGTTTCTCATTATAATAGTATCTTGTACTGTATGTAGGACATACACTTATTTATGTATAACTTATACATACACTTAAGTAGGTACCTTGTTTTACTTTTCAGAGGATCACTTTTATATCTTGGATATTTAGAACTGAAACGGTTTAACGAATAGCTACTACTAAGGTTATAATATGACATATAATTGCGGCAATTGTTTTTATTCAATAATTTTAATCGTTTGTTGCGTTAAAAACGTCGTCATTTTTTGTAATTTAGTGTAGCTAATTATTGAGCATACATTTAGTGTAGTATAGAGATTTTTATTCTCAGTTGCAGTTTCTTAAATATTTTGAATTATAATAAATTATTCATCTGCTCGTATGACGTAACTCGTCTGAATTCTTGCCGGAATTATACCTAACTAAATTGATTTGAATCATAAACACTGGGTTGTGGAATGATAAAAGGGTGAGCTTTTCAACCAACCCACATCAAATATTTTTAATTAGTTTGAAAATATATAGATATATGAAAACGTTTTGAAGAAAATCTGAAGCTTACCGAAAAAAAAATTGCCGAAATATTTTTTTAAAAGTCCATCACTTGTTTCATTTTATTTTAGGGCGCCTATGACTAAAACTACATTTAGTTGAGTTATCACTTTGCACATATAATTTCATACTAAAATGTAAAAACGTTCCAATTCTAAACACTTGGAATATGAAGGGAACTTCACATGAAAAGTAAAACAAGGTGCATACTCAAATATCTTTATACCGAATTTAATCGAATATTTGTCATTTTTATGAAAAAGTGCCTCTAAAAATTAAAGTAATAAACCTACACTAGATATTTTAAAATATTTGCATCTTTATCCCATTTCCGTTTCCCATATTCGTCTCTTAATGTTAGCAAATACACCGAAAAAAAATTGATACCTGTAAAAAATTTTTTGGTTTATGGAAATAAATTATTGGTTTATATAACGCCAAACAATATTTATTTCCTGATACTAAATCATTTGTTTGAAAAAGCAAAAATAAAGTTATTTTCTGTAAAGAAAGCATTTGTTGAAATTTAAAAACATTATTTCCTTTTCAATGATAGGTACACTTCTAGTGTTGATTTAATTATATTCGAAGTATTTTGCAATACATTTTACCATTACGTATTATTTCATTTATAAAATATATAAATAGTTACTGTAACTATGTATTTATTATAAAACTATAATCTCCAATATATAAATATTTTAGTGGTTCTGGCGCATTCGCCAGATTATCGATATATTTGCTGAGTAGTAGAATAATGTCTTTATAATGTAATAGGTTTCTTAATACCTAAATATATCTAGATTTTCCCTAGAGAAAAACACTTGAATGCTTAAATGGGAATCTCGGAAACAGAATACCTATAGTATCAGTTCAAAGAAAAATGTTTTTGATAAAATTTAAACGAAAACATAATATTTACATAGTAAGTCATCAATGTTATAATAACAAATATTCTAACATGACCTGATGCAGGATGTTGATGTGTATAATACCTGATAATTTGAAATTTATAATATTCATATCTATACTCAACGATCGAAAATCTAGAGATCGCTAGCTTGTTAACAAGCGCGACGGGGGAGGAGCAACATTTCATAGGCGTAGTAAATTTGAAGGCGATCAGATATAAAAAATGTTGAAAAATTATAAAAATAATTGCATTACATAACATCCATTATTTTTAGTAGAAACAGTTATATAAATGAGTTATTTCCAAATTTAAAGTTTTTATCTTGTATTATTAATTACCCAAAGTCGAAAATAATAGAAATAGTAGAGAGTTGCATAATTACTTAAGCGTGCCACTTGAGAAGGGTTCAAGGCACACAAAATTATCAAAAATAAGTTAACGTCGAGTGAACCTAGCACATTAACAGTTTATTTTAAATGTCCCCCGTATGCCATACCCTCCACAAATTAGAATGCCGTCCTGTCGGACGGCGATGGCCCACTACCACCCACTTACACCTACCTGATGCGCATTCCGCAGATATCATACTTAAGCCTTGTCCTCATGGACACGAAATTCATGGATTTTTGCACGAATTTTGCAACTTTTAATTACTTAATGGCGAGACAATCTCAACTATAGCCAAATTTTGCAAAACAGTAGAACACAAATATTATTGCTACTTTCATTATTATGTGGTGTTAATAAATTGTTTTGAGCTTCTGACAATCTACCATGACATTTTCATGATGAAAAAGATAGAAAGTGTTATAGTTGACAAAATTCGTTACAAGTGGAGATTTTCCCACCATTAAATAAATCGCGCAAATATTCACGAACTTAGCATTCAAAAGGACGAAAGGGTTTAGAGTAGATTGCACTATATATACAAACTATTCACTATTAGTTACTAGTACTGTCACTATAATGGTCACACATTATACTTACATCATATCGTACCGCCTTCTGTATGACCTTTATGTAGCTATTTCTCATCAAAATCCCAACCTTTTAATATTTATTTTAATTAATTTCTTCGCCATATCATTATTACGTCTGTCTCTATCAGTACACTATTTTCGATTTCATTTATAGGAAAATTCATATACCATTCATATGTCACGCATAACTCGCAAAAGCGCCCTTCTATATATTCTAGGCAAAGTGTCATCTTGTAAAATATACTTAGCAACCCAATTTTTTGTATCGAAAACTCATTTTTAATATACTATCTTCCTTCCACTATTTTCCGTTTCGGAGTTGTACTTCTTTACCACTCAATAAAATACATATTTCAACATCACTTACACTCCTATTTTGACCTCACTTCATAAATGTCATCATCCGATATTCCTCACTTGTTAGATTTACTAGATTCTCTAAATTTTCGGCCGTTGAATATATTTACAAAGTTATTAAAAAAAGGGTATCTAATAAATCATGAAAGTTACAGAGGAAACTAAAAGCACCATTCAGGAGGTTTTTTACTACTATCTCTCCTTCCCTCTCCCTCTTCCTACTTACCGCTCCTAGCTTTTCTTGGTGGACATCCTTAACCAAATCACTCTGTGTATGGTAAATATGTAAGTTTACTGTACTGTTTAAGTTAAACGGATTGGTTCTTTTTTATTACATCAGATTAATTTTCCCCATACTATAATTATGAATCCCTATACTGACATTTCATATTTTTCGCAATTTGTTTAGACAATTCTGTATGAAATTTCTAACTACTAGACATATTAAGATTAAGCATCGCCATTAACATTATTTCTTACATAGTTCATCAGCATCATCGTAAACCTTCTGGACGCTTTGAAGACTTCATTCTCCCACCGGTCACTGGCCGCTCGTAATATAGGAAAGAAGGATACTGTGAGCGACGCAGCAGTAGCCGGCATCGCCATGGCGAAAGGTTACATGAGATCCCTCAATACAGAAAACAGCAATTGTATGCAGAAGTACATGTGCCAGGCCAACAACGAATGTACCACTGATATCGGTCAAACTTCACTCTACTGCCGTCTTGGAAGGTACCTAAAGATTTTTTAATTCATATATTACTTAAATTATTCTATTATCCATATTACATCAGTGGTAGAGATTTACTGATTTATAAAAATGTGTAAATTTATGTCCAATATTTTTTATCGCGTTCTTTGAAATTACCTAAATCGAATTCTAAATTAAAGAAACAATTTTTTTTAAATATCGACTTTTTTAATTTCTATAGATACGAAAAGTTAGCCATTTTTTAACGGCGATGAACAAAAACACGCGATCATAAAAGTGTTTCGAAATTGATCAATTTTGATATTGATTAGAATCTCGAAATGACTGAAAGTAAAAGTGAAACATTAAAAACAATGAAAATATTTATTTATTATAAATTTTAAAGATGCAATTATGTAAATTGGTTAAGTGAATACTTGAAGCATCCAGCTTATCTTGCTAAGAGCAATACACGTACTAGTAGTCGGAATGAATAAATTGCTAATAGTAGCAATACTGCTAACTTCTGCGTAAACTTCTTTTAATTTCTTATTTGTTGTATCTTTCTGACCTATGATCCTTTTTGTTATTTCGTTTCCATCTTTTCAATGGAATTTTCGATATAACCCTGGGCAACTGAACTTGATCTCCAACATCCACGTCGCTTTAAAAGTGTCATGTCCTCTCCAGAATCTGTCAACATTGTTGCAGAGCTGCGCTGGAAGCAATGGCCAATGTATTCATTGGTGTTGGAGAGTCCAACGAATTCCGCTGTCTTTTTTGGCATACCTCCAATTGTATTGATCCAACTGGCAGGGTACAGCATTTATTACTTCGATATGTCAAGAAAAATCACTGATGTCTCGTATTGAGTGGACGAAGTTTTGCGTACTCACAAAATATATCTAAAAAATTGACACCATGTATCGAATCCTCAGTAATTGTAAATATTCTTGGAACATTCTTGGAGCTTTTCTGTTCGGAATTTTGACACTAAGAAATGACTGACAATCTTTTATGGCAACTACTTTTCAAAAATGTGATTTCTTCTTCCCTCCTACATGCTTCAAATACGCCGACGATTAAAACAACGTTGTCTAACAGGAATTCTTGATCTTGGGCTTGTTTCATAAAGTTTTCTATTTCCAACTTCATAAATATTTTTGATTCCTTTGGCAGAAAGCTTTCCTTTTTAAAAGTGCAATTAGGTTTGTAAATTTTCTGACTACGTTTTTATTCAGGTAAATCATGATGCGGAGCTTCGAATAGTTACTCCACAAAGTTAGAGGTCTTAACGTGCTGTGTATTTTTCTTCGGTCCAGGTATCAATGTTGTTGAAGGCGTTTTCGTATAAATTTTTCGATTTTTCGGGCACTAACATGGATAGCGCAGCTTTCGATATGTTTTAAGCGTTCCGTGCTTAAAACACACTCCTTTCACAACTTGTTACATAAATAGCTATTATGTCCATCCGTCACGAAACTATGACATTTTTTGAGTGTCAGGATTCTCTAAGATTGACATATTTCTTAGTGAGAAAAAAAATCTTAGCAATAAAGTATTCACTTTTAATCATAGCAGCTAAAGTTGGCACTTTTAATTCTTATATTAAAAGCTACTGAAATTTATATGTAAATTAAATTTGAATAATAAAATCTATAAACTTGATAAGTATCAGTACACTTAATTATTTTTTAGTTAAGCGAAATTGAGCTTTTATTTTAGTTAGAAGTTACTTTTTGTCTCTTATTTTAAACATAAGCATTGTATTGTCTCCATAGCTTTTCTGTGAGGATGTTAAATATAATAATTTTTTAGACATTTTCATATAAAATTTTAAATATTTTTTTCTTCGTCTATTTCATCCATTATTTATAACTTATCGATAGCTACGTATGAGCTACGACATTTGTTTCAAATATTGCAATATTTCTTGTCTCAGCCAACTATTTTATCTATTAGTTTATGTATTTTGTTAATTTAAATAAATAAAATTTGATTCAATAAAAATGCTGGAAATTAGTCCAGGGAAGTTAAGAAAAATAGCGGAATTTTTTAGGCACAGCAGATATCGAGATGCGGTTTTCTGCATTGTGTTCAGGGAGGTCCCAGGAAAAAAGGCTATATCGTATGGTTTAGCCATTTTTTGAAAAATGCCTTCTGGGCCGGAAA
The DNA here is from genome assembly GCA_037114965.1 of Monochamus alternatus. Lineage (NCBI taxonomy): Eukaryota > Metazoa > Arthropoda > Insecta > Coleoptera > Cerambycidae > Monochamus > Monochamus alternatus. The sequence continues at coordinate 77,917,313 of CM073429.1, forward strand.
ATGCATTACACCATTATAGGAACGACTGGAAACTCGGAAAAATCGCTCAGAAATCGTTAATCGGGGGTTTTCGGGGCTGCCGAACTCGATTCTGGCATTAGAATTACCCGAGGATGCATGGGGGTGGCTCTGTGTGGGTTCGCGGGGGGTGAATTGGGGAGAAATGGCAGCGTGCATGAAAATCGCTGCAAACTCGTTACTCGGGGGTTTCGGGGATGCCGAATTCAATTCTGGCATTAGAATTACCCTGGGCGCTCGGGGGCGGCTCTGCGGGGGTATCCGGGGGGTTATTCTGGGGGGGAAATTGCATAGTCCATGAGAAGCTCACCAAACTCGTTACTCTGGGGTTTTCGGGGATGCCGAATTCAATTTTAGCATCATATTTTTCCGGGGGCGCTCTGGGGTCCCTCTGTGGGGTTGCCTGGGGGTTATTGGGGGAGAAATGGCAGCGTCCATGAAAATCACTCCAAAATCGATACTCGGGGATGCCGAATTCAACGATACTCTACTCTCTTTATAGCTTTGGCGCCTTTTTCAAATCCAGTTTCGAGGCACAAAAGACTTCCAAAGCAATTGTTTTTATAATATGTGTAATATTTATTTATTTAATATTCAATCAAAATTTTTTATTATTTATACCCCCGAGTATCGATTTTAAAGTGATTTTCATGGACGCTGCCATTTCCCCCCCAATCACCCCCAGACTACCCCACAGAGAGACTCCCGAGCGCCCCCGGGTAATTCCAATACCAGAATTGAATTCGGCATTCCGGAAAACCCCCGAGTAACGAGTTTGGAGCCATTATCATGCACGCTGCCATTTCTCCCAAAATTCACCCCCCCCGCGCACCCCCACAGAGCCACCCCCGTACATCCCCGGATAATTCTAATGCCAGAATCAAGTTCGACAGTCCCGAAAACCCCCCAGTAACAATTTTCGAGTGATTTTTCCGCGTTTCCAGTCGTTCCTATAATGGTGCAATGCATTTTCCGGCCCAGAAGGCATTTTTCAAAAAATGGCTAAACCAGACGATATAGACTTTTTTTCTAGAACCTTCCTGAACACAATGCAGAAAACCGCATCTCGATATCTGCTGTGCCTAAAAATTTCCGCTATTCCGGTTGATTTTGATCTAAATGCCCTGGACTAAATTGATGTGGCAATCCAATAATAAGGTCTGATTTAATTAAACGACTAAATTTTTTTTGCTTTTCAAGCATTTAAAATTGCATATTTTATGGTACTTTTATAAACAAAATTTTTGAAGAAAAATAGTAAATTTTTGAAATAATATTGATTTAATATGTATTTGCCATTTACAGCTACGCAACTAGCTTTATCCTTGAAAGGACGACCTCATCATCCTTCGATGTTCTGTACGAAGCAGGCAGACGTGGAAGATCCGGTGATAACTGTCAACAGGCGTACCTGGAGTGTAACGAGGTTTAAGATGTGGAAATAATATTAGGTTTTTGTCAGCTCGACTGTGTTTCTATATTCTATTTTTTCTAAATCACAATTAGCATTGCCTTACTAAATAAAATTAAGATATACATAAATATTTTGAACGAAAATAGAGAAATTTTTAAGGAAAAATGGAATTAGAAGTGCATTTTGCGATTTATGCTGGTCTCATACACAAATGGTAAATCTGTCAACATTCACATTAAAAGTCTAATCTAAAGTTGAACAAAAGAAAATTATCACATTAGCGCTATTCTAAATCATATATCATAAATTAGTATTATGAATGAATTAATTAATTCAGTATTTTTATTTTCTACATGTGTATATGAGAGAAGTATAATTTATTAAAATAGTATTTATTTTCAAATATTAATTATAATTAGGTAGTTCAAACGTCTTTACAAAAATTCAATCGACTGGTCAAAATAGCTATAAAGGATGCGGTTTTCAACACTCTGTTAATAAACAATTTATTTTGAGTGAGAGAATTCGAATGAATGAATTGAATGCATGTGATACGATGATCTGATTGTATGTGTTGTGTGAAAGCTATTATTAAGTTGCCTATTTAAATATTTATTTTTAAATCGATACATATATTTCACATATATGATGTTTTTGTTATATGTGTAATAAATATATTATTTATTTATTTATAAAATCTTACGTTATTTATAATAAAATTTTAAAATGAAACCATGTGTGTATTAATTTGGTTCGCTTTCACATTTTCATAGTGTATGCGTGGTGTATTACACTAAAAAAAAATCATTAGTGGTAAGTAAAATACACTTGTCCCAGCAACAAAAAATGTTTAAAATAGAAGACAGACAAACAATTCAATTGCAGCAGCTAAATCGAGTTTTCTGCAGTCACTAGTCACAATCATCTAACTGTGGCTACCAGCAGTGACTAAAATTTCTTGCTGGAGTACCTGAACTGAGTTGGCACAGTTATTACAACTTTTAACTAAATATATTTCTGATACATTATTGGCAAGTACATTAAAGGTTAGTTGAGTGTAATGCAGTAATAATTGAACATGCTATATTGCTACAGTAGTACCCTTTAACTTGTAAGTAAGTTGTATTTTAGATAATACAAGTATACATTTTGTACTTACCTTAAAGTGCACATTCATTTAACATAAATAATCACGATAATTAGGCCACAATTCCAAAAAGTAAGCATATTATGCCATGTATATAATATGAAATAGAAGTAAGGTGTTATGGAAACATATTTTTATATACAGATCACATTTTCTTCTGAAAACTAGACGAATATACATTTTTTTCTGTCAACATAAATCTACTACATTATAGTTCAGAATCCAGAAATGTTTTTCAACAATTTTGCATACTTGCTTATCACAAATCACAATATAAAGGCATATCTACAATAAAAATAATTACATAACGGTTTCTACATGCTGCTTCCCTAGTAAGAATAACTTGTTCGTTCTGGGAATAAGGCATAAAGTTATAACTAATTACTTATTTTAGGTTACATAATAAACTGTCTGTTTGAGATTCTTTGTTATATGTTTTAAACTGTAAATAATATTGTAACACTACTCTCTAGTAACATATATCCATGCAGAAATTGTTAAAACAATTGAAAATTCAAATATAACACTGACTTGGATGGCGAAAGTCAAATACCAGTGACGTGCCTCTATTTAAAAAAAACTGCAATGTGCAATACTGCTTACAAAAGTTTGTAAACAACCTCCTCTGTTTAGAGATCTTGAAGTTAGGGTAGGAACACGGAAGAGTATAGACTTAATTTCAAATAACATCCACATATATTTATTTATATGCCTTAACTTAACACGACAAAAATATTATATCCTTAAACAGAAATTTTTATAGCTTTAAATATATATTGTTTTAAAAGTACGCACCAATTAGGTACCATGAAGAGTGATAAAAATGACGTCACAAAGATCTACTGACCTTCTGTATATTTTAGTTGTCTTTCTCTCTTCTTTTATATTTTCCTATTATAATTAATTACAAATTAAAAAGTAAGAATGTAGGTACACGATTACCAAAGAGTACGCAGGGTGAAAAAGGACACACATGGGCACTCTTTGGATGCGTATCCTTATGGAGCTAATCCATAAACTGTACTTTCATTTCGGATAGCGCACATGCACCGATTTCAAATTCAAGCCAGCAGCTGCCACAGTCATAGTAACCAAAATATTCAATTCCATTTGTAATTTTTGTGAATTACTGATAAAACAAATGTGTACTCATAAGGGGTGCGTATTCTTAGCACTTTTACCCTACACGTTTTTATATTAACTAACGATTCAATTACATCCGAAAAAGAAATATAGCAATTTTTTCTTAGTGAACATTACTAACATTATTACCAAAATCTTCAATGGTATCCCAATACCAGGATTATTATAGACAGTGCCTTCCAATATATCTGCTAATGGTTAACAAATGATATTGTACATTAGTAATAATGAATACATGGAAAACAAATAAATACAATTTTTCAGTGGAACATTCTCAGTTGACCATGATCTTGGTAACTGGTTGCTGCTAGAAACAGAATAAAAGTGCACAATGCCCAGCCTTAGCCGGGATTCTTTTACCTGCGCTGGTTGTCCTCGGGCAAGGCTCTGTGAGGACAGGCCCACTATCGGTGTCTCTGGGTACGCCCGTATATTGATTTCGGCTCCTATTGTTGGTATTACAACTACTACGGTCGGCACCGTTCCTCGGATAATGGTGGTCCTCCGAGGTGTCCCGTAGCCGCCGTTGTAACTGATCGCATCCCATGCTTCCAAACGCTTCGCCGCTCTTCACTGTTGGCATCTTCAGTGGTGACTCCGCAAAAGCTTCGCCGCGACTAAGGTTGCTTGGGACCTCGTTAGCGGACTCATAATGTCGGTGCTACTGCATATTTTTTTATTGATATTTTCAAGGTATCCGAGTCTTGGAACATGTATACAGAGTAAGCCAGATTTAACGTCGAACCCGAACGTATGTAATTTTTTTGATAAATGGGGTTTTGCATATGAATATTTTGTTAAAAATCATTTTTTTTTGAGAGAGAGAGTGAAAGTGTTAAAGTTACAAAAATAATATATTATTTATTATCGTTTCTGAACTAACTAAGCTATTCAAAAGAAAGATGATACACATGAAAGGGCCTCCGTCCTATTCCTATTGTTTTTATTACATAACGCAAATTTGTAGAAAAACGAACTAAGTTATTCTTGAAACCCATTCCGTTCTTCCTCAAGAGATAGTATTTTTACCTTCAGCTTCTCTAATTCCTGTCGTTGATTGTTCCATATAATACTTGAATTTGTAGTAAATTTAAAGAAACATATGATTGAATGTTTACCTAATTACTCATCGAAAAAGCTTAAAAATTCTATTGATTACATTCACTTCGGAAAATGAAAGTACTATACACATCCACACATGAATGAATAAAATTCATTCATATTTGAATGTGAATTCATGTGAAAACATTCAGTGAATAAAAGCCATATATACATTTACATGCTGAAAACTGCAAATTTTTTGTCGTTTGGGCGTTCTAATGAGAACCAGTCTGAAGTATTCAGAAATCTAATATCCCTTGAAACAGCTACAGGTAAGTATTAAAATATTTCGTCATACATTTAATTTCAATTTATAAGTTTTGAATTATTTTTGGATTATATAGATTTTTTAATTTATTGATGTTTTATGATGCATTACGGCAGCCGACCTACCTACTAAATTTCTTTTGAATAGCTGCGTCAGTTTGGAAAATATAATAAATAATTTTTGTTTTGTAACTTTAACAATAAATGTGTCAATAATCGCATTTTAAAGAAATATGAAAAGTGCATAAAATACCCTATTTATAGTTAAATGTCCTACCAGATACCACTGACTTTTTAGAGTTAAAAAGTCAATGCAGATACTATCGGATTCTCCCTTAAAACTGACTCACCCTATATAGCAAAGTAGGTCTAGTGGTCGCACATAAAGGTTTCCAGCCTAACATGCATACTACTTTCAAAGGAGTAAGCCGATGGAAAGGCATATTTGATTAGGTGTGTTAATAATAATTATTTTTATCTATAGGCACATGTATGACCGACAAGCAGTTAAGCCGTTATAATTTAAATAAAATATTATGACACTGATTCGGGGTGGAAACTTCCTATTTCGTTTTCTACTTTTTGTTATTGCTATTAATTTTTACTTTTGAAATGTACTTCCTATAACGTTAGATAAATGATTTCACACCTTTTAAGTTACTTTACCAACTTTTATTTACAAAAAATACATATATCTACTTAACAACGGACAAGTAGACTAAAAAATCAGTCTGCCTCGTCCGTCAGAGTATCGACGTCTATGTGCAAATCTTGATCTTGCGTCGAATCAGCGGCATTCTCCCCATTCTTGATGCTCTCCTTCGAGTGCCTCCACTTCATACGCCTGTTCTGGAACCACACTTTCACTTGAGCGTCGGTAAGACCTAGAGTTGCAGCTAGTTGCCGCCTGTCCGGTTTAGTTATATACTTCTGTATCTGGAATCTCCTTTCCAGACCCTTTCTCTGCAAGTTGCTGAATACTGCTCTGGACCACGACCGTTTCCGCTTGTTGTGGTTAGTGCCAAGTTGTAGGTTCGGAGGCGGCGACGAGGAAGCGTTGGATACTGGTATCCTAACACCTAAAAAAGATTTTATAATTAATATCAGGCCTCCAGAATGTCCCTATATTCCCTGTACGTAGAAATGGTACAAATTCTTGACAAATACAATGATTACTTCTATCCAGATTTGAATGATAGTTACTTAATTTAAAGAAAATTTGATGTATGTGTAATACACATTGTCCCTGATATGCATGTAGGTACCAGCTAGCCACTCTAGATCTTTATGGTAAAAAATTCAAATATTATTTAGTTGTTTGATCTAGTTACTATACTTACCTCTTCTTTAAACATTGACGTGTGCGAACACTTTTTGTATATCCGGCCTGTATAAGAAATAAATGACGATTTATGCTGCTAATTTACTAATATGCATAAAATGCATCATTAAAGGGTTAGGGAACAATAAAGTTTTTGAAAAAATTATCAATAATCGGTTACAAAAGGGAATAGCTTTGAGCGATGAAATAAAATATTGTGTATGCAAATATATTTTTGGTAAAAGGCTTTTCTTGATTCAATTAATGTTAGTTACTGATTTGAACAAACGCCTTAAACTGGATACCTTAGTAAAAAAAATATTCATACCTTCTTTGTGTATTATCTGATTTTTTTACTACTAACCGGCACAAGTTATTAAAGAGACAGAATTCATTTAAAATTGTTAGATTTATCAAAAAAAAAAATGAGTCAGATAATACACAAAAAAAATGAATACTTTGTTAACTGAGACATCCAGTTTAAGACATTTGTGCAATTCGGTAATAAACACTATATGATTCAAGAAAAGGCTTTTACCGCTCTGCTAAATCTCAAACAATGCATTTTTGCATATAGGAACATTAGTATAAAACGTCGTATTTTGACCTTAAGAATATACAGTAGCTCGCTGGTACATGCATTTCTGGGACACCTTGTATAATTATAAATATGGAGGATAATGACCTTACAACTTGTCAGTTGTGCCAGTTTGCTCTTATTATATTATTGTCACAGAATTTGCCCCGCTCGCACCCAATTCGACGACTGTGGTATCGCAAACCGCTAGATTGTCCCGATCGCCCCTACGCGATGCTGGTAAACAAACAAAATAATGCCGTGTATCGAGGCGCGACGAGAATATTGAGAATCGACGAGAACCGTTCGAAAAATGGATCTACAGCTGCTAGAAAATACCTGGAATATTCGTTTGGTCTATAAAAGAACAATAAACGGCCGAGTGTTTAATAAAGATAAGTGAATAATTACCGGATTGATTTTCTTTGGTAAAAGAAGTTGGGTACGAAACCCGTGACATTATCATATTTTTTTAAATCATTTTATTTTGACCTCAAGAATGTCTAGAAGGTTCTTGTACATGGAATATTGAGACTGTATTTTGAAGATAACTGAAGTTAACTATACTGCTTTCTATAAATGTATCTAACACTATATAAGGGTTATATAAAATTATATGAACAACCTTAATATTTTTAACATTTGAGGACTTAAGAATGCGTAACAGGGCTAATTTTGTTGATTTCAGACCAAAAATATATAGGGTGTTTAAAAAAGACATAGCGATATTGCTAGGGCTGATAGAACGTTGAAAGATAAGTCCTTAATAAACCTAGAGTGTCCTAGAGTGACTTCTTTTCAAGATACGGGACGTGTAAAACATATTTTTTTAAAAGATAACGTATTTGATCATAATTTGACAGAAGTACAATTTTGGTGATGCCAAACACGCTGGTGTTGGTGTAAGGAGAATGAGAAAACTCAAGTTAAAAAAAGTTACAGAATAAAATGTCAGCGGAAATGCTAGCAACTAGCGCCCCCTACTTTATACAAAAAAAAAAAACTGTTAACAGCAGCGTGTTCAGCATCACTTAAAACGTACCTGTGAAAAATTTGTTGTTCTTTAAACAAGAAACAGTGGCATAAATTTGTAACATACATAAAATTTCCAGTTCCATACAGAAGTGTATTTTTAAATCATTAGGTTCATGTTGCGGCGAGTGCACGTATATTTGAAAATTTTATATGAAACTAAAAAAATAACTATTGTTATAATAAAATAAGAAATAGGTGTAGGTAATATTGATATCACACAAATAAAATGAAAATAGCTTACTATCAACATCTTACCCTACATTTGTTCTAGATGGAGTTTGTATGTAGGAAAGTTGGATTAAATCCTGATACAAAAACGTTTAAGAATCACCCTGTATAATTGACAATTATAGCTGCGACTTATATAATGTCTAAATTAACTAAACTACCAATAATGGACTGAATATTGATAAATGTGAAACACCTTTCCTTATCCCAATGTCTGTATCGAAGCCATTATGTACACTTGTGTTTCCCACTTTTGATATATTAGTCGGTTCTCTCGCTCAACCAGAGGCAATTAACACACATATAACGTTAATTCCGGTACCAGAAATAATCTCATTTAAAGCTATCCTAATAAATGAAAGCTTGAATAAATAATCTACAGGTTCGGTTACTGTGTTGTCTATCTTAGATCAAACCATTTATATCGTTAACAGATATATACACATTGCTTAACAGTTTATTTTCTCTGTGTATCTTGGTCCCGATATACGTTATTTGTTACGCTCCTTGAATTTATGTCCTGCCTCTACTGTAATCTAATTTTTAATGGTCAATCCGTGGTACTAAACTTTGAAAATAAATATACTTTAAGCCATTAGTTAAGACGTCTTGGATATTCAGCAGATGGAGGTCTGAAAATCACGTATTAACTGTAAATTTAAGAGGAAAAATATTATTTGATAATTTTGAGGGCAAACATCATCAATTAGTAGTTTGGTAGTCATCAATTAGGATCGGAATTTAAGAGGGACGGCAGGTTCTATCAAAAAAGAATCTGCAGAATTTTGTTTCTGGATGCTGGCTGCTGTTACTTGTGACCGTATTGAACAATCCTCATAGAAGTTTATAAAAATGTTTTCATAAACAAATAAGCACTAGAGTTTTTAGACATAGGCGTCCAGTTTTAAAACTTACAAGGTATAAATACATATTTATAGTGGAAAAAGTACGTAAAAAAATAATTTATATTAAAATTTTCAAGGAAGAAACTTTATTCTACTTAATATGGACTACTGGAAGAAGACCATACTAACAAAATGTGGAGAAAATATGGCAATGTTGCTAGTCCTCCCACTACACATAATAACATTCGGTGTACAGTGTTGCTGATCGTAGTTTGTGTATTTTGTGGTTTTTAATAAAACATTTATAAAATTTATTAAGAAAATGATGAAGTCATTGTCAAGTGTGTGGATAATTGAGTTTTACTCATCCTGAACTGTCTTTTCATAGATAAGTTTAATAACCATCTGATAAATCGCGTCGCCTTTGTAATACTTGTCTATCGAATCACCTAAATTTCAATAAAGGATTCTGTAATGTGCTGTAGGGTATAAAATTATGGCAACGTTAATAAAACAGAGAATAGAACCTATAGCAGAACTACAAATAGGGGAGTATCAAGCAGGTTTTAGAAAAGGAAGGTCAACAACGGACCAAATCTTCATGGTGAAGGAAATTCTGACTACATGCTATGAGTATGGGATCAAAGCAATGGTTCTATTTGTGGACTTCAAGAAAGCATATGATTCGATCAAAAGGAATAAACTAAGTAAAATTTTGAAACAATTTGGGATACCAACCAAACTGATTAGGCTATTGAAAATGACCTTAGAAAATACCAAATCCAAAGTATGAATAAAAGGTGAATGTTCGGAAGGCTTTACTATTGATACAGGACTGAGACAAGGAGATCCACTCTCAACGCTTCTTATTAATTTAGTACTAGAAAAGGTCATAAGAGATAGTCAGTTGAACAGAGAAGGACACATATTGTTTAAAAGTCATCAGTGTCAAGTTATGCAGATGACGTGGCTATTATTGCTAGAGATAGTAGGGAATTAGAAGAAGTAACGAGAAAACTTGTGAAGGAAGCACGTAAAGTGGGATTGCAAATAAATCAAGAGAAAAGTAAGCTTTTGAGAATAGGAGAACAAAAAAAGAATACCAATTTTAAATTGAGAACAGAGCATGGAGAGATGGAATTTGAGGAAGTTCAAGAATATGTATATTTGGGGGCGCTAATAACAGCTAACTGTGATGAGGAACAAGAAATAAATAGGAGAATAATAAAAGCAAACAGAAGTTCAGCAGCAGTCAACCACTTATTGAAATCAATTATTTGATTCTTCCGAACAGAAAATGCAACTTCATTTCGTCGCAATGTCGTCTCTAATCTTGTAAAGGTTATATGATCAGGAATGAGGCGATCTGGATACCTTTATCGATATATACTTAATTCTACAGTTCTTCTTGAATTTTTAGGTGAATCTTCATAAATTAGCAACTATCAACTTTTTCTAAAAGAAAACATTTTGTAAGCACCATAGCACCACATTATAAATCATGGACGCACCCGAAACCGTTTTCTGTCTATACAAATCGTTGATACTCAGATGTGTGCGACAGAGATAGAGCTAGTCCGGGCAAAAACCCACAGATCATTGGCCGAAAAAAACAAAAACCGTAAATGACAGACGTATGACAGACGTGTGACAGACGTATGACAGACGTGTGACAGACCGAATTATATTGGATATTTACTAATTTATTTAGAAATTTAATTTATAATTACATTTTGATAATAACAATTTGTAAGGAAGGTTTTAATTATATAGGAAAGATTTTGTCAGGTTATGTTTATATATCTTTCTGTCACTGAACATCTGTTTTTGCCCGGACTAGCTTCATCCCTCTTGTACACATCAGGACAGCGGACCTCTCTTTCTAGGGCCGGTCCATGATTTATAAAGTTTATGGTAAGCACAAAAGTTCATTCAATTATTTTCCAACGACGACTTGATCCTTCTACCGCTAATATGATTTTTAGATGGTATGTCTTTTGAGATTCTTTAGAACATTATTGCTTATAACTTTTAAACGGCAAATAATACAGAAAAATGTCTTTAATAAAAGTTTATCAGGAAAAAGGAAGCTTTTTAACAAAAAATATAATTGAACGTTAGTGAAAATGGAATTTACCTCATCCCATTTAACATTACGTGTCCCAAATTTTATTTAAATTTTTGTATCCTCACAGTAGGCCCATATTATCTATTTTGAGACGCACCCTGTATATGTAAAACAAAAGTTCCCCATGCCAGCCGCATTTTTTAAAAAAGCAAAATCATCAAGAAAGCCTGTTTCTCGTAAAATGAAAAACAAAAATATTTTACCTCTTTTCCACTCCAACCGTGGACATACTGTATATAAGGATTTTCATAGCACACATTGTATAGTAGTTATCTTTTTTTTATTTTAAAACGCTCCAGCGGCAAACGATGAGCGAGTTCTCCGCCACTGTCGCTACTAAATCCACCAACTGAGCAAACGTGCCACTGCACATATAAATGCATGTCTATTACCATCGCATAAACACTTAAAGCCCCTGTATATACAAACTAGAATACTTAAACCTGTAAATTGTAAACATCGCCATCTGAATCTGTTTATAATACTATACACCGAGATTAGTGTTTATATTCCAGTAGAAAATTTGGTGCTCATCAACGGTTTCAAACATGTATATTTACAAACCATTATAGTCTGTTTTAAATTTTTATCGTCTCTATTCATCGAAAGTAATTAAAGTTTGGTTTAGAGTTTAAGGATTTTTTCATATGAAAGCATAAAATAAACTTATATTACGGTCATAAAGTTTATTTAAGGGCATTATCACACCAATAAATTTCTATTATAAATATTATAATCTCATCATTAATAAAACTATTAATAATCGGTATAAGTTGAATATAAAATGTTAAGAGATTTTATCGTTTTTATTGCGCCACATGCACTATTCAAAACCGCGTCGTAAAATTTTTGTAAGAAGTCAAGTTTTCTCGTAAATCATACCTGCATCTTTAGTATCACTAAATGACACTTTCAGAAATAATTCTTGGAATCCACCATAAATATTCCTGTATTTTTATAGACACAAGTGACTGACAAATGCGCTAATATGTACTGACTTTATTATAGAGTCTAATTCTCAATAAACAGTAAGGCGATAAAACAAAATGTTTCAAATACCTTTAACATTTTCTCAAATAAATTTTATGATTATAATGAATTTGAATTAAACGAATTATGGTAAAATATACTACTATAGAATATCGTTTAAAAATACTGTAATTGGTATACTGGGTGTTTTGAGAAAAGTGTCTTAAATTATAAACATAAATGAAATTTATTTTATGAAATCCAGAGCACATTTTAGCCATAACTGTTTAAAAAAATATATTGCATTGAAATATATTGCAATAATGATGGCATTCTTTAAAACGAATTTGTTGATTTATTTCGAACTGCTGACGTATTCGTAATGTAATTTACTTTATACTTTCAACATTAATTCTTAGTTAGCATTATTATTGCATTACATTGTACGTATGAGATTTTATGAATACTAATTTCTTCAATTTCGGACTATCTTGCTACTTTTGTATGCTTATAGCACAAAACTAACAAACAGATATAAGTGAATATATACAGGGCGTACAGAAACATGTGAGCCGCCACAATCAAGTTCTTCTATAAAAACACCCTCCATTTACAGATAAGACATTGAATGACTGTGGCACAATCAACTGCATTCTTATGTATAGTGTGGTCACGTGAAAATCGCCCCTATCTTTTTCCGTTATTATTTGAGATACGAAAAAAGGTGTAAGAATGAACGTTGTAAGAAGTATTTTTTAAAGAATATAGCACAAAAATGATTAAATATCACATTTCCGAGATGTAGGCTAAATATTTATTATTTTAAATGGAACACCCTGTTGAGCTTTTCAAAAATACAGAAAACTTATCTTTTACGGTTTTTGAGATATTACACGTTTATTAATATGCAAAGTTATATTACATCATATAACTTATATTAAAATCCTAATTAAAAAATGCTTTATTTCATATATTTCATTTAAAATCTTTAAAAAGATCACATTTAATGAGATATGATATTATATTGCATACTAACAATAAACATGTAATAGTTTTTATATATTTTTAGGTATTAATAATATTGTCTGCAACTAACTACTCTGTGGACAAAAGCCCCAACCAGCGTTGAATTACACCAACAATATCTACCCATATATTCCTTATTATTAGCTTTTGTAACATTTTTTACTGTATTAGAAAGGGATTTTAAGCTAATATAAATCAAATCTCCTACAATTCCTATCAATGAAGTCATATTATGTATGTTCTCTGATATCAAACATCTAGGTATGCTAATGAACAATTCCACTGCCAAAAGTGAAGTTAGATATTTATAGAGTGTTTCATGAAAGCAGGTTAGAAAATTTAGATAAATTAATGCATTTAGATAATTATTGAATAGAGCTTTGTCTGTGGAATTGTTCATTAGCATACCTATATGTTTGGTATCAGAGAACATACATAATATGACTTCATTGATAGGAATTGTAGGAGATTTGATTTATATTAGCTTAAAATCCCTTTCTAATACAGTAACAAACATGTAATATCTCGAAAACCGTAAAACATAAGTATTTTGTATAATATGTTTTTTTTTTAATTTTAGTTGGCGTTTTTTGCAGTGACGTAAAAATATAAATTCCATTAAAAAAAACAAAAGTTCCATCTCGGAAATGCGACACTCAATTGGTTTTGTAGTATATGCTTTAAAAAATATTTAGTTCCTACAACAATCATTCTTACACTTTTCTTAGTATCTCGAATAATAACGGAAAAAAGGGAGGCAAGTTTCGCGTGATCACCTTGTTTGTGAATGACTACATAATTTGACATACAGTGATTTTTCGGGTTGTCATGCCTTGACCTCGGCAACTGGTCCATTACTTTGATGCTGCACCGTAGTTTTTGTTATATTCAAAATGTAAATATTTTTGAAGATTATAAACCTTCTTTTGCTACCTATACAGTGTGGAATATAGAAAATTTACCAAACCTTAAATGGAAAGTGATGCTGTGTGATACATTATTTTAAAGAGCATTTAATTATCTTTTTAAATGTCATCTTAGTTTTTTAATTTTGGAATGATCAGTTCACGAAAAATTAGTGGTAAAAAGTTCTGATCATCACATTTACTTTGTAGAAAATGCTCACCACCAACCTCAATGCAGTAGTAGAAATATTGATCAAAATATGTATTGTGGCATACATATTTAACTTCAAATGGCCCCACATAAAAAAATCCAAGTGGACCATCATAACTGCTGTTATTGGTCGGATAACAATACATTTGCTGTGTGAATCATCCAGAAAAACTTAACGTTTGTGCACAATTGAAAAATCTAAAGATTTTTTACTCTGCCTGGGCGAAGGCAAGGCTTTGACCTATCTGACATCAGCCAACTTGTAATGTCTGTTCGAACTATTGAAGAAGGCTGCAGTGTAGTAGAGGATTTTATTTCTCTCCATGGTACAATTAAGGGTACGGACATTTTTAAAGCAGTAAATAAGGTGGTATCAGACTATGGGGGATTCGATAAATGTTTCTGTATTGTCACTGATGGAACCAGATAAAATTGGATTTGCAGGAGTCTTAAAACAAAATAATATCAACTGTCCTGTGATACAGTTCATTGTTCACCAAGAGGCCCTATGCGGAAAGTCCTTACGTCAAATGAATGTGATTTTTAAAATAAATAATATTATAAGAAGGGACAATCGCGCTTTGACTCACAGAAAGGTTCGTAATTTTTTGGACGAAGTAGATGCTACATATGGGGACTTGTTACTTCACACCGATATTCGTTGATTAAACGCCGGAAACTGCAATATTTCTTCGCTTTACGTAAGGAATCTCTCATTTTATCTAAAAATGAAGTAAAAATTGACACTACGGAACTGGAAAATCAAATTATTGATCCAAAATTTCTATCAAACCTATTAACAGACCTGATATCTCACCTTAACGAATTAAATTTGCTACAAGGAAAGCAGCAGAATACTGCCAATTTATATAGTCACATAAGAGAATGTTTTTAAAAAGTTAAGCTTTTTTTCAAGCTGTAAAAAAAACACTTTGAAAAATGAGGGATATTTAGAAAGTAGCCTATTTAATTCATAAAATACATTGACACAATTGCAGAAGAATACGAAAACCGATTTAACGACTTAAAAAAAAGAATAAGTTTCAGTTTTTACTCAGATGCTTACTATTTCAATACTTTTTCAAGTTACTCCCATATGAACGTTACCCCAACCTGCGAAGCCTATTAGGCCTTCCGATGGACTCAATGCTGGGAAGCACGTATCTTTGCGAAAGCAGCTTTTCCAACATAAAATTTATAAAGTCAAAATATAGGTAATCCCTGTCTTATAAGTCCCTTACTCAATTGCTTCGTTTGTCAACAATAACAACAAATATCAATGTTGATATTGTCTATTCTTGACTTTCGAAGAGTAATTCGTATTACATGGTTCTGTCTCTCTTAATTACCGTTGTAAGAAGAAGGATATAAGTACCTAATTCGCATACGTATTGCTCTGCAGCCATTCGAGAATAGAGGTTAGTTAAAACCAACATCACCAAACTTCCCATTATTTTATTTTTTTTTATTTGAATAAATAGAAATAATTATACAAACAAACATGTTTTTGTACCTATTTCAAGTCACTGATAAAGTTGCATACAAAGTATTTTAAGATGTGGCCCTCACAACCGCAATTTTATTTCCAATGAAGTTGGACAGCACTGCTTTAAATGCTGTATCACACAATACCACTTTCCATTTAATATTTTAAGGGTGAAGTCACTCCTCCATAAGGTGTTATCCTTAAAATAAAAATTGAGGGGTCTGAGCGTTTTTAAATAGAATTAAAAAAAAGGTTTTATTTTTGCTATTGCATTTTGGTTTAAGTGGTTATTTTTTTTATTTTAATAATTTTTAAATATTGTCTTTGTCTTTCTTTCATGTTGTCATCTTTTTCAGTGTTGTGTTTCATAAGAACATTATTACCAACTGTAATAACTGAATTAATAATTTGTTAGAATGTAAGTATTGATTTCCAAGCTCAACAAATACGTTAAACGCAGATTTCTCTAAAATGGTACATTTTGGCGACGTGCAACAAGTATACCTTTTTTTAAAACTAATTGAAGGCTATTTCAAAATAACTAATCATATTCCAAAAACTATCTATCCTTAAAAAAATCTGAAAATATTTAATGCAAAAATCAATCTGTTATTTGTTTCCCTCGCAAAAAAAATTTTTTTTCAAAATTTGAGCACCTATAATTACTCAGAAATTAGCATGTTATCATAAAAAAATTAAATAAAAAAGTACTTTCTCAGGCATATAACTTCTTAAGGAAGTAAACTTGGACTAAGGTAAGTTAATTTCAATCACATTTTTTTGTCTAAGAAAGCTTAAAGTGTAGCTTATTCTTTACTGAACACCCTGTAGATAGGTACATTTATTCTTAATTTATTAAACTAATTTTGTTATGAACTCCCATGGGGTGCCTGCAAAATGAAAATTATATTATATAACTTTGGCGACATGATTTTGGCAACATCGTGCACATGTGACACTACATAATGAAGCGCACGACACATAAATATTTACGTTAAACTGGTTATTAATAGTAAGCAGTACTCTGTAAAAATACAAAAAATATATAAAACGGAATGTAAATATAAGAATCTTTCAAAACACATAATCGCACTCTCGTCGTCTGGTCAATATCTTAGAAAATTCTATGCATATAAAATATACTCAACATTTATTCATACTCCTCTTGCTGATTTTTATGGTTTGTTTATCGGATATATATTGTAAGAAAAATACACTGTTGAAAACATTATTACGCCTTATTATAAACAGTTACAAAATTCCGGATATTGTTAATTATTATATATACACTAAAGTTTCATCGTGATCATTGGGGAGATATTTGAAAATAATCTGTTTAACTAATTTCTTTTAAATAAACTCTTATATTTTTAGATGTAACATAATTAACACTTAATGTTCTAAGGCTTGTGATCCACCGACGGCAATTATCTTTGATTATACCAAGAAATTACAGGAAAATATTTTTCGATATAACTTAATATTTATCTACTTTTCAAAAATTTATTTCATAAGCATACTTCCAATAAATTTCAAAATAAAAACGTTTACCAAAGCATGAAAATAATTAATTCTATGGAATCAGTAGTTATACATACATATTTAGCTATACTACTTATAAGAACAATTTGAAGTACGATTTTCTTTGATGTCCAAATTTTGTTATGCAAAGTGTTAATATTGTTTTATTATGCTATAGTAAACTAGTAGTCTATAAAGCAAAATTAACTGATTATTTATATACCAATATAAATTTTACTGTGAAATGAGTAAAGGCCATGTTTTTGGATTAAATTATAATTAACGTTAATAATAAACATGGATTTTATATCGATTGCTTAAAAATTAATGACAGAATAATAAAACTGTGAATATTAATTACCGAAATAATTTTTTACGGCAGTTTTATTTATTCCAATTGAAAAAGTCATTGAGTTAATAAATGTACATTATGAAATTACAAACGTAACAGACAAAAATATTAAATAGTTATAATATTTAAAATACCTAAACTCATGTTTTCAGGATAAAACATGAAAACAATTCAGTTAATAAAAATATTAATGATAAATATGCTTAAAGGAGAGAACGCACTATGAGGTCTCGGTCTAAACGCATCGGACCGCTCTGTGCCGAGCTGATCACGGACTTTCACAAAATCAGTCGCATAAGTCATTCTCTAAGCGCTTCCGACTTGTTCTACTGTACTATTTAGATGTCAAAATATGTTATGTATAGGATGTATTTTTATTAGCTCTATTATTTGACGCGGCTGGTCAAAAGTCTCCAAAAAGTTTTCGGAGAGACCGTGTACATTTAAAAGCATGCATTTCCTCCTTAATAGAGTTACTTGATTTACAAGTATTATTTTTTAGTTTGTAAAAGACAAAAAATCAATGTTGAAATATAATCTGGGTTACACCTCTGTTTTTTTATGTTTATTCAGTTTTGTGAAATTAAATAAGCCCTGTAAATTTAGAGCAATCTTAATTTTCTTAGGAAGGTGCTTTTTTAATATGAGAGAAATACGAGAAAATATTACTGAAAAATGTGTCTCAGGTTGAAAAATTGAGTAAAAATGGGGAATCAATAAATCAAAATATAAATTTTTGAATTTCTTTCTCAAGAAACATAAATTCAGATACTTTCAGCTTGGTTTCGAAATATTACCGAAATTCTAGATTTCTTTTTAAACCTTAAGTAATATTTGAATAAGAGATGTTCCCATTCCTAATAAAATACCTTGTGCAGTTCACTCATCAAAAATTTTAATAGATCGACAAAGTAAATTAAGAAGGGATGAAGAAATTATAATGTAATTACCCAAAATCAGGAACCTTCCTACTAGAACTATTGAGGCGTCAGGTCAGCAGATGTAGAACTTCCAGTGGATTTGGAAGTAGTAATTGACACTATTTGTAGCAGTCTTTCTGTCGTTAAAGAAACTGTAATTATGTAACGAAAGGCATATTAACTGGGAAGGCACTGACATAAAAGAAAAACAGCTTCGTATTAATCAGAATGTAAAATCTGAAGAACTGCCCACAACAGATCAAGAAAGGCGAATCTTTGTGACTTTGTTAAATAGTTGAACCTGTCTTCAGCAATGAAGAGCCACCGACATCATCTTGTCACAGCATTCCTTTGGTAAAGCAAGAAAGGGTATCAAGAGTGCTGAAAGACGTGTAGCAGCAGAGCTCATAGCCTTCGTCGGTTGTTTTTGTAAAGACGAAGGATAGCTCTACCTGATGTTGCGTCTATTACCTAAGAGTGAATGAGGTCACAAAGAAGAACAGTTATCTATTACCAAGGATTAACAACATTGATACTGGCTACCAATGTTTTTTTACAGTAGACCAAAAAAGTGAATATTACCTAGTTGAACCTCAGACGATAAAGAAGAGACAGCGTTTTCTATAGCATCCGCTTTGGTCTTTGTAACACATCAACTACGTTTGAAAGTTTTCGAAACCAAGACAAAATGTGATTGGTTTTTATAACGTACCACATAATCTAACTTTGTGTGATACCTAGATATAGTTATTTGTTTTACTAGGCAGTAAAGTGCAAGATGTAATGCCGCACCTGGTACTGAGTATATTGAAGCAGCCTAGACATTAAATCTACTTTACTGCCGCTGATGATACATATTTAGGTACAAAGGTAATTATAAACAAAATATTTTTGTAAACGAAAAATACTGACTATTATTATTTTAGGTAGCAATGTGATGAATTACTTCCAAAAAAAATGTAGATGTTGAATATATGGGAAATAGATTCTTGATCACTCTGCCAACTACAAAAACAAACATATCCTTTATTGTAAGCAAATATTTAGACATATTGCGGAAATATAGACCTACACAAATAGATAGTAACAGATTTTTTTTTAAATATTCAAATGGTAACTGATATAACCATTTAATAGAAATGCATACATTTGGGAAAATGCGAAAACAAGTGCTGCGTTTCTAAAATTGAAGGATGCTCATAAGTATACCGAATATTGTTTCCATAAAACTTCAGCTACGCTATTTAATCAATTCAAGAGCTGGTATCACAAGTCTAAAAATGTAAGGTAGATGGAAATCTTCAACGGTAATTGAAGACTACATCGAGGAGTTGTTAGCAAACAAATTTTCCCTACTGCAAGAACATCAAGTGCTGAGAGCGATTAATTAAATAATTTAACCACTTTAGAGGATTCAATATAGTTCATAAACCATCTATTAGTGGAAACACAATCTACATAGAACAGAATATTTCAAAACAAACAGGACAAGAGATATCCATTCTAGGCTGTTCCAATTTCACAATAAATATTTACAATAAATAAAACTACTTTCGTTAAAGAACAAATTTTAATTTAGCGGCGGTAAAAAAGATTCTAATGCCTAGGCAGCAAATGTGACACTTTAGTATTTGACAGACATCACTAAAACTACTCATATTATTAATTTCTGGTTTGTGAGTCAGAATAATTATGAAAAAACACCACTTACAGTTAGGTGTACTTACGATTATGAAATCACCCAGTACAACTTCTCTAAAGTACCATAGTAGTAAAATGTAACCCTAACAATTTCCAAGAATACTTACTCGCTCTGGTAGCAAAAGGCTTGATGGGTTGAACGGAATAGATCCCAGTACTTGACATAAAGGTGCTATTTCCTAGCAATCCTGACAAGTTATCCTGTGAACAACCGGAAGGACTAACTCTACAACATCTATACAGGGAAGTCACACAATCCGAGCAGGGTATGGCAATAGTTGGCAACGGCTTTGTTATATTCGCTGAGACCATGTTTTGTTGGAGACTGGAATATAAAGATTCTCGTATACAGTTGCTGTCCTTCGAAGAATCTGTCGACAGCAGTCTGTCTATTCCGAAATTTAACTTCTGCGGCTCCTTTTTTGAACTCGAAATGTTGAATAGGTGATCGCTCGATGTGCTCATTTTATCCTGACGTTTAGGACTCTTTCATTCTTGTTATCACAGCTGAAAATTGAATCAGTATCATTATAATTATGTAAGTTCTTCAATGTATCTTCATTATACAGATTTTAGAGACGAAATTATTTAAATAATATTTAAATATGTGCGAGATATAGCGCGAGTCTACATCTAGTTGTCACAAGCATTTGCAGTCATGGACTAATTATTGAATTTAGGTGTAATTTTCAAAATATAAGGTAATAAACTAAAAAAAATATGTAGCATGCTTATTCAAATATGTTTGAAAATATTCAATGGAGATGGATAATGTTTGTCGAATATTAAATTGATGGTATGATTACCTAATTAAAAGAAAAACTTTAGTGAATATTAACCATTGGTGGACATATGGAACAAGTACTTTTGTCACTTAGAACTTCAGAATTTTGATATTACTGAATTAGATTTTATTCGAGAACTTCGAAAGCGACGAATATAATTTTCAGAGTGTAAGAATCATTCGCAAACTACTGTTACTCAAATGAAAAATTGCAAACTCCAATGATTTATTGGACATTTGATGATTAAATTGTATTTGAAACAAGAAATTTTGTTCATTCCTTATGCAACAAGTAGTTTGGAATTATTTTTCGCTTTACTCAGTTGTGTGGTTAGCTAATTTTAAATAAAAAGTAATAACTCAAAAATGGATTGTTTTTGTGATAAATGAGGTATATTTCATCAGATAAATAATAACATGAATTAAATACAATTATCAAATTTCCGAAATATTCAGTTGCATCGAAATTTGTTGTTCTTATTAACTGCATGTTCTGGTACCTATTTCCTACTTCGTTGGTAGCACTTTTTTGCATATCATTGATTGTATTGTTAGCCAAAATGATATCAATAGAGGTCATGAAATGATCTCCTGAAGAGAAGTACTTATAGAAAGTAACCTGTATACAAAAATTATTATGATATAATTACAGTGCAGTACATGAAAATGCATCGAAAGTAATGATATTAATATAACAATAAAAGAAAAGCCATCTTTATTATTAGTAAACCACAAAAGAGTACTTTCATTTTTATACATAGTTTTTGTTACAATGAGAAAAAATTTGAATGCAGTACATAGATCGCTGTCTATTGTTTCTGATTCATTTTTAAATTCACTTAGAAGATGAATAAAACATAGCAAAACTGTGATAGCTGACCCCTCACTATCATCACTTTTAGTATTGACCATTTTCCCACAATGTATCATAAAGTATATCTATATAATATCCATTTTGAATTATCCGACACCTTGAGGTAGGGGAGACCAGGTACGAAAGAAAGTACCATATTTTTGTAAAGCCGGATAAGTTAAAAATTAACAAAGTTATATAAATTTACTTACTATAAGTCGTTTCCTTGGCATTTTATATACAGAAGAAAAATAATATTGATGTAATTAAAGTTCATGTTGATGTACAATTAATAAAAAAGTAGAGAGTGTACGTCGTTACAACCTACCCAATGGTATGGGTCAAAAGTAACAGAACATGGGGACGTTTGTAACATATGAATAATAGGTAATAACTAGGTATAGAAAGTTAGTATTTACAAGGTATTTGTTTATTGATTATACCTATATAAAAGTAAGTTGTAGTGCAGGTACATGATATATTTTTTTATTTGAAAAAAATAAATAAATAAAAATAGAATAATGAAACAAAAATATACAATAATAATATATATTTTTTTTTTGGTAATAACAAAGAATCCTATCCCTATCTGGTTGTTTCACGGTTGTCTGTCGCCAGACTCGTCCATATTCCATATTTGGGTTGGACCAAGTGATTCGACTGGTATTTATCACGTGAGAGGTATTGATAATCAAATATTGCTGGATAGATTTGGTATTGTTTCTCTTGAACTTAGACGAGTATTTAGCATTGTCGCATTTTTATATGGTTTGGTGCACTACAATATTGACTGCGAGACTCTTTTAATATCAATTTTTCAGTACCGCGTATTGAGTCTAGACATAGTTCTACCTTCTATTGTGTTACACCTAGAACCAATATTGTATTTAGAGCTCCTATATATAATGCATGCTCTCAATTCAACAAGATTTGTAATCAGTGTGATATAAATTTTTCATCAATACACGTGATTGAGAATATTATTTACATAACTAGGTGATTAAATATTATATTATAATATCCTATTGATATCCTATCATGTTATCATATGATATTATTTAATTTTTTTTTTGTATTATT
Organism: Monochamus alternatus; assembly: GCA_037114965.1. Taxonomy (NCBI): domain Eukaryota; kingdom Metazoa; phylum Arthropoda; class Insecta; order Coleoptera; family Cerambycidae; genus Monochamus; species Monochamus alternatus. The sequence continues at coordinate 77,940,345 of CM073429.1, forward strand.
GTTTTGTACGTTATTTGATTGTATTTTGTTTCCTGCTTATGTGTTTCCTGTAACTGGGTGGGCTTTCACCTGTTGGAAATAAAAAGCTTATTATTATTATTATTATTATTATATTTACAGAATTATCATTTTAAATATGACAAATACGATCATAAGCATTAAATATGAGGGACGGTTGTAACATGTTACAATCGTCCCCCTATGGCATTGTTCCATTACGCATTTTTCACGCGATTGACAGGTTACTGCTTAAAACTTTTTTTAACGATTATTTTTAATTAAAATACCATGCTTAGGTTATAGCCAATATTGGTATTAACTGAACAATCCAATAAAATAATTCAAAATAACGTTCAGTTCTAGGATTATGATAGATTAAGATAAAGAATGAAACCTTACTTTGCATATCATTTTGCACCGTGCAGGTCTTAACTCGAACTAAAACACACTACGGATATTGTTGTTCAAATAAGTTAATGTAGATTTCACTGCCGACTCTATGATGATATAATATCATAGACAAACATCTATAGAAAGACAATAGGCTTACTGTTACAACCAACCCGTGTTACTTTCGTACCCGGTCTTCCCAACATTTGTTGTACTGGATTGTCAACAATCCAAAAGCTACTTAGGTATATGTATTTATTTGTCAATATGCGCCGATACTACTATATTAATAATTATAATACTAAAAAATTCAAGAATATTCCTATATACGTCTAAAAAAATTATCGAATAAAACAGAAATACAATTTTATAGATCACTATCAGTCTTGGAAAAAAGAAAAAAAGATATTGTAATTTTCAACATTGGAAAAGGATTATTGTAGAAGAACATTTTACTAAAAAATGCAATGCATAGTTTTGATTCAACGCCTCAAGATAAAAAATATCGTCAAAAAAAAATCATTTTCATTTTGGCAGTGAATAAACAAAAATACCTTAATACCTATAAAGGTACAAGAAAGTAATCGGTTTTTTTTTTGGTTCAATCCTCCAAAAATTTGCATCACACTTTGAACCTCAACCTCCCAAAAGTTAGCTGCTTCTTCTAGCTCAAATTTACCAATTTTGCAATTATTCAGACTGTGTGGCATAAATTTTTGTCTTTAAATGGTCCCATGCGAAAAAGATCAACGGGGATAAATCTGGCGAACGGGCGGGCCATTTAGTAGGTCTTTTAATTTCAGTCTGTTAAAATGTTTCGTTTAAAATTTGTCTCACGGGCATCGCATAATGTGTAAAAAACTCATATTGTTGAAAAATTAAGTTTAGGAGTAATATCTTGCTCAAGTATGTCAGTTAAAGCAGGAATTGCTTTCCAACAGATCTAATTACGGGATATATAGCAGCTGTCTACATCACTGATTACTCTATGCTGGATCCATATGTACAATTGAAAGCCCCAGACCTCTATAGACATCGGCTATTATTACGATAATTTCAGAACTGCGTGCATCTCTCACACCCATGTTCCCTTCTGTCGGATATTATAGACACACACAGCCAGAGTTAGTTGATTGTTTCACCTATGGCACTAATAAGAACTAACAAGTTCGAAACCAGTATATATATCTGGTGGCGTTGCTGACGAATAACCTTGACTGTTTTCTGTAGGTTTTTTTAGGCGTAAATCAATGCTGATCGGGGCATTAGCCCGCAGAGTAGTTTTCTGAAATGATGATAGAGGTCAGAGGTTTTCACAGCATGGTAGGCCGCTCGTAGGGCATTAAACGACGTGCTAGATCTCTCATACCCATGCTCCCTTCTGTCGGGTATGACAGTCGTTGGTTGTTTCACCTATGACATGTTAACAAAAGCTAAGAAGCTCGAAACCTGCATAAAGGGTGGTCCATAAGTAGTGGCCAAATGACTTGATAATGTTGATAAATAAAAGATAAATGATGTCAAAGTTGGAATTTGAAAGGTGATTTTTTGTAATAATTACACTATGTTTGAATGTATCAACTTAAAAATTTGGGAATAGATATTTTTAGATACGAGAAATCATAATCTGTTGTCTATTTAGAAATATTGTCAAGTGGCGCCACATCCGCCATATTTGTGACGTAAATGTGAGCGTAACTTTTTTAACCCTAACGTTATCATGTTTGATATTAAAAAATCTTAATCTTGAGGAAAAAAGGTATACTTGTCAATAGTTTCACAAATTGGCCATTTTCGGAAAAATAGTTTTTCAACAATCAGCTGCATAGTTCATCGGACAATATTTTAACTAAGTAGGCGCCAAAATCCTTTGGCAAATTGAGCAATAAACTTTGCAATAGTGTAAAATGCTACGGACAGTATTTTCAACACACAACGTCTTTAAAATGAAGTTATACTGAACAAATTTTTCATCTTTTTTTCTCGAAATTCCTAAACAGATTTTTAAATTGTTGATTGTAAGGTTGTAATTTATTATCGAAATCTTCCCAAATATTCTTGCCCAGCACGTCCATTGAAATTTAACTGCCAACAAATCATCTTCTAGGTCATCTTCCACAAATTTCCAGGTCAAAAAATAGGCCAGCAGTAAAAATTTGGGAAAAGAGGGAAAACAAATGTTGAAAATGAGAAAAATCTGATTATTGATTTTTGTTGTCCAATATTTTGCTTGTTATTCCAACTTGAACTAGCAACAGTAAATTATTTAACGAAAATGCATTTAATAGAGTAGTTTTGCAACTTTTAGTTAGTACTTGTTTAGTTAGTATAATAGTAACTGACTGACTGACGCTTGCATAATACAGTAAACCTCTCTAGTAATGATAAAAAATCATTAACGTCTTTTGAGGGTTGAATCATTTCCTGGATATGATATGATGTGTTTACAAAATGTCATTTACTTAACGTAACCAATCCTGCTTGTAAACAAAATGCCACCAACTGATGTTTCCCTTAAAAGCTCGTAAATCTGTCAAATCATTATCTTGGCCATATTTTTTATTACTTGTAATAAAGGATCTGATGTCTCTTCAAAGGGTAAAAGATAAACATTCCAGTTAGCGAGTCAAATGTGAAGGAAAGCATATACAATAAACAATAAGTATAGTAATAAAATAAGATAAATGAGTTCTACAAACATTGTATGTATGGCATAATTATGGTTTATATAAGAAAGTTCTGCAGATGCAGTGTGGCCCTTTCCCGTGGCTCATCATTGGCATATCAAAAACCGTAAAACATACAGGGTGGCTCAAATTAGAAAAAAGTTGCGCTAAGCTAAACCAAGCAGATGAAGATATCTGCTGCCGTTACTAAAATATTGTGAAAAAAAACTGAAAGTAGTGATTTTAGAAAATCTCATGTAGTGTCATTAATTCTCGACAGAAAGAGTTGAAATTTGGTACAGGGGGATAAGAATATACAAGAAATCGATTTTCGTGTATGATATAATAATTTATATAAGACTCGTTGACAGAAAATGCAAGGATTGATAAGTATTACTTTAACTATTCAGTGATGAAGATGCAGATGTTATTAAGCACTGCTGTCAGCTTTTGAAGAAGACGTACTGAACTGAAAAGTTAATCTGCAAGGTCTCTATCTTGCTCTTGGTGTGTCTTGAACATTTTATGACTTAGGAGAAGAAGAATTTCAAACTTTTAGTAACTATCCTATTGTATAGGGATATTCATGTAAAATTGTACCTAGTTTATCTCTCTTACATTTTTTTTTGTTAGAAATAAATGATTTCTAATTACCAATCGTATAATAAAATGAAAACAATAAATGCAACTGTAACAACTTGTTTCTCAGTTTGATTATAAAGGTATAAGGCATTTGAATAACTGTTTCTAAGGGTTTTAGTTAAATCCAGTTTTAGTATTCCTGAATAAACCAACCCTAAAAGTAATTAATGGTGATATATTATTGACCAGAACTAGACTAGAGAGTATCTAAAAGCTATGTTTTTACATTTAAATTTCCGATTTGTCAAAGATGCAAGCCAAATTTGGTATAAAAGACACATCAAGTTCTAAATTAATCAGAGATGTAGATAATCATTACCACTAATTGCATAAAAAAGTACGGTACGCTGAAAATGAATCTGGAAACAGAATCTGCCTATTACTCAAAGTATTATTGTTGACAATTCATACCGTATATCTGCAATGACGAATAAAATAATTGGTTCAGACAAGATTATTCCTGTTTATTAAATATAAAATACATCTATCACAATCAATCTTATTATATTAGCAGAATAATACTGCTACCTAAATTTATTAAATTTCAGGTGTCGTGAGCAGTATTGTTTTCGTGGTCATATAGTATTTTTGCTTGTGTTTTATTTAATTTGTTTTTATATTTAGCGAAAAGGTTACATTTGTTAGTTCGTTGGACCAAAATCTAAACATACTGTGCAGTTACAAAATTTACCATCAAAAATCAAATTTGGCACACTTGTAACTTTTATAGAGACGTAGTTTCAGGTAAAATATTTCTAAAACTTGTCGTTAATTTTATTAAGATTTTGATATCATTCCTTTAAAACATGAAGTTTTATCTAAAAATTTGAAACATAAACATTTAACTAATTTAATCCAACCTTGGTAGAACAATTTCCGGACTGGTCGCCACGTCGTCGGTTTAGGTTCTTCCTCAAAAGAAACTTAGATTTTTTTTAACCTTATCATATGTCTCTGGAAACGGAGGGTTGCGTTTCTGCTTTTATCTCGTTTGAACGAAGCATATAAGGTTTGAAATTACCGTCAAAACAATATGACTTATCATTCAATAGTCTTCAAAGTATACTTTGCTTAATTGCAAAAGCAATGAGATTCATCAGTATGCCCAAAAAATTTAAATGTCCATTTTTTCGCAAACGGTTGTTTTTTTGACTTCCAACGATAATGTAAAATTTTTAGATAAATTTTCATTCTTTAAAGGACTGCTATCAAAATCTTAATAAAATTAAAAACAAAAAAAGTTATGACCATTTATTCTCCTAGCACGTGTTCTGATTCCTTATTTAAAAGACCTGCGTGTTCAACAGCGCAATTTCATGGAGTAAACCTCTCCAACCTAGTTGAAGATTTATTAAAATTGCAGTCAGAACTTATAGACTCCACATTAAAAGGATGAAATACTCGTATCTTCCAAGGTGGTGTAAATATTACTTTATTTCATTTAGACAGTTGTGCTATGGAAAAGCGATACCAAGACAAATGGAGGCATACCTAATTTGCTTGCTGATTTTTGCTAGGAATGCCTCTGAAAGAAAATATTGCCGTAAACCATTAAAAACACCATTCTAAAGTAACATTAAGATCAGTTAGATACATATACTGTCAATTTTCTTACAAAAGAAGCATTATAGTATAACAAAAAAACTGTTTTTGATCAAGAAGAATTGAAGTCATTTTCTGTCTTTTTAGCCATATTTTACATATGAAACACTATGTTTTATCCATATAAAAAATAAGTTTATTTTTGTTAAACAGTGTTATTCTTCGCAGCCAACATAGATGTAGGCCAAAATAGTTCATTCAATTTTACCGCTAAACAGTAACGATACTAAAATAAATTAAGACATTGTTCGTAATTGAATGCTTTATAGAAAAATGGTTGTGATTTTATTATATCCAGGGCCATATTACATTTTATGTAATTAGTGGTACTGATTATCTATACATATCCGCTTTTGATTAATTTAGTAGCTTTATATTCACTTGTGTGATGTTTATCCATATCCATTATCCATCTTCTGTACCAATATTAGTTTGAATATCTTTGACAGTTCGAAAATTATAAAATACAAGCAATGTTTTTCTTAGCAAACTTAAGCGCCCTATATCTCGAAATTGAAGAACATTCGGGCGTATATTTATTTGATCTTTTAGCATCAAATTACAATTCCGAAAATTAATTAACTTATATTTTAGTGACAAACTTACCAAAGTATTTTAAGAATCCATCAGAAACGGTTACGAATCTATATAATCCTTCCGCGCCAGATGAAGACGTTGATAAAATCCAAAAAACCACATCCGCCGCCGTCAACACACGAGCGCTGTTTTTCACCAGGACAAGTACGTTGGACGGATAAACATTTCACTAATAGGCACTAATTGAGGACTAATAATCCGAGTATAGGTGGCCCCGTAAGTGAGGCAGCTTAACTCTGCGTTGCAGGGAGGAGCTTTGGCCACATTAACCAGCTCATTGGCTTGGATGTGTACGTTTTTAAGGCGGTGACTACATTAATATCATTGCTGAGATGGTCTGTTTATTGTTTCGTGATTCAACAGATGTATTCGGAGACGTCAATTTTTTATTGCGATTATCCACTGCACGCTCACGATGCGTAAACAGGAGCTTTATGAGATAACCCTGTTCACAGTTCGCTCTAGGGGTGAGTTGGATGATTTAACTGCACAGGTTGAGTGACTTGATGACTGACGTGTTATACAGAGGGAGCCAGTGGCGGCCAGTGCGATGATCCAGGTGAGACAGTGCCTCAGTAAAATGCCTCAGAAAGTACTAAGTAACAAATAAGAACCACAGCTTACTTTAATCATTAAATCAATTTATTATATCCAGTAATATTAGAATATATGGGTTATGTAATTCCTACGTATACAGGGTGATTCAGAAGTTATCTAAAAGAATTTGGGAATGCGTCATGAAAAATGGCTCGGATATCGTAAAAAAAATATATTAAATCCTTATAGTTTCCGAGTAAAACATTATTGAAGTTGTAGTGTTTTCAACCTTTACATTGCCTGGCCACTGTAGTCTCTCAGGCGATTCCGAATATTGAAATCCGATTACTTTTTGTAGGCACTAAAGTTTTTGTGACGTCAGCGTATCGTTTTAATCTATTACATTGTGAAAATGCTTTAGCAGAACTATTTTCCGATAAACATATGCCAAATGCAGCTACTTTTACCGCGATATGCAGCAAGTTCAAATTTAATGTAACGCGAGAGTAATTCGAAAGCGATGTGTGGAAGAGATGGAAGTCCAGGACTTCCACGGCCTATTGCAGTAGTGCGACATATCACACACGAGGCTCAAATGTATCCGTACGATGTACAGCATGTCCAAGAATTAACACCAAGAGATTGGACGAGAAGGACCGGTACCATGGCCGCCGCGATCTCCTGACTTTAAATCATTCGGACTTCCTTTTATGAGGATATTTAAAAAATTAAGTGTATCGCACCGAAGTTGATACATACCATTGATGATTTACCGAAACGTATCGTAGTTGCTACCAATAACTTACGAGTTCAAGACTGATAAGAAACAAAAACATATGTGTTAGTTTGTAGAAACTGGGTAAGACAGCCCAAAATGTTGTTGAAACATCAGCTATGTCAAACTATTTTAGTAATTAAACCCACAAATTAAATCTATTAGTAATTAATAACAATAGCGACAAAACCAGTTAAATTTGCTGTATAAAATAGGAGTTATAAAATGTTATTTATTTCTTTTCTTGAGCATTTATTTCCAATTTTTGTGTATTTTTAAAATATTTTCTGCTCTTTTTGATATGTTTTCTCTAAATAGATTTGAGAGTTTTCACGATTTGGATGTAATTTTTGATAGTAAATTATCATCCTCAAGTCATGTAAGTGCCGTTACAAGAGAAAGTTTAGGAGTTATTGGTTTTGTTTTGCGTTGCTCACGCGATTATGGTAATTTCAATACATTAGAACTATTATATGAGACTTTTGTTAGAACTAAGAGAGAGAATTCAGAGACGTTTCCTGAAAGCTGCGGCGTAAAAAGAAGATGGTATTTATCCAGTGATTGGTGTCCCACAGAATGAATTATTAATTAGATTCTCATTTCAAAGTCTAGAATCGCGTAGAACTATTGCACAGTTGGTTTTTTGTACAATATCTTCCACAGTATTGTTGTTACTACATTTTCGTATACCTAGATTTTCATCTTGTACTAACCTACCATTTTATTTGCCAACTCCACCGACAAATATTCAAAAATGTTCCCCTCTTTTTAGAATTTGTATAATTCCTTTCATAATGATTTTGATATTTGATTGGACTTAGCCAATCTTACAACGTTTCAGCAACGACGTCTCAGAGGCGACCTGATTCTAACGTTCCACATTTTGAAGTACAACTTTGGCGGCCTAGCTTCAATTTGTCCACTCAACACAGATGCTCGCCTGCGTGGACACCAATATAAATTAAAAAAGGAATCATTCAAGACACGGGCTAGACAGTATTTTCTTAGTAACAGGAACTTTGACTTTTGGAATAATCTGCCCCTTGATGTATTAGATGCTCAATCAATTAATTCTTTTAAAAATAAGATTGACAATTATATGATCGCTTTTGGCTAGATTGGTTTCTCAATTAAATTTGTGCATTTGTCTACTATTTGTAAGTTTAAGTGTTTATTGGTCATTTTGTTACTGTTTGTCAGTTCTCACACCGATTAATTGTAAATGTAAATGTAATTTAATTGTATGTACTTACTTGTCACAGGCATATTATTTGTTGTTTTTTTTTCTTGTAATGGGCATAATAGGACTTTGTCCTCTGCCCTTATTGAATTTTTAATAATAATAATAATATTTATAACTGTAAATTATCAGTAATTAAAAAACTTACTCTCGGTAACTAGATGTAAATTGTAAAGGTCCACTCATAATTATTTGATAGTAAGTAGGTTATATGTTTGTAATTTGTTTGTCCATCACTGTTATATTGTGATTTCTTTTTGTTGTAAAACGTTAATTTTAATTCCTTTTTTCCTGCTCTGTAATTGGACCTTGATCTGTAGGGTAGTGTACTGTTTAAATAAATAAATATGCAATAAGGTGTATAGGCGATATCCAATACGTTAATAACCACAATAAGATAAATAAGAACGCATCTGAGGCATGCCTCACACCAATAACATATAGGTAAGAAAGAGATAGAGAGCATGGAATCCGTTGGTAGTCAATTGCGGAAGAGACGCTTTTCAGAGGCATGTCTCGTCTCTATGAGATTATAACATAGACAGTCTAATATAGTTTGCCATATTGTACGGCCGTTTTGTGGTTCGTTTTCCTTTGTTATATTTAAAATTTCAGTGCTCTGTAATTATAATTTTATTGTCGTTTCTAGTTCGTTTTAGTTCAATTTCATATGTGTGCACTGTAACTGTGTAATGTAAAATACCAGCGGCAATGGCATCATTGCAGAACAGGAAACGTGAGGAATATGCTAACGATATTAGAGAGTTATTGGACGTATCATAAGGTTAAGCAGTATTTAGGTTTCCCTTATATCGACATCTAAGCATGCGCATATGTGCTGTGTTATTAGGGAAACAATAATAAGGATAGTGCTCAACTATATTTATGCATGATTACGGTAACGTTGAGCAATCCCTTATTTGATAGATCGGGTCTTTCGGTCGTAATCGGTCATACCCGTCCTAACCTAAAGTAAAAATAAAATGTTTTTCGTTTTTTTTTTTAAATATTGACTTCTATTTCTTTTCTCATTCATCATTAAAATGGCAATAATTGAGAGATATAAACAAAAGAATAAGGGAATCCCATCCGTTAAATTATTAACCAATAACTATATTTTTCTGAACAAAATAAGGGCAAGCAGTATTTAAATAAAGTCGTTCCTAATACTGTTTGGCAGTATTAAAGGGATTTCCAATAACTCTCTATTATTAGTTATTCAATAAATAAGCGCGCTTTTTCAACATAGCAAAAATAGATATTCCGATTTAAAAAGTTGTCGCAAGATTTATTAATATTTAATAATAAAATTGTATTTTTTCAAACTTCCAATTAACGTTGATAAATAAAATATTACAACGGCATTGGACGATGCGCGTAAAATACAAATAAAAAATTAATTAATTTGAAAGTTCTTACTTAAATGAATTTATTCACCTAACAAAGCAGATAAATTTCAAATAATCCTATATTTGTATTATCTGATTTACCTATTAATAATAATTCAGAAAAAAATTTTTTGAAAAAATTTTAATTCTGTAGTTCTTATTTGGAACAATCCCAGCTTATTTACCTCACTAGTTTAAAAGTCACCAGCCGCCACTGTATGGATGGTGGATGATGAAAAATCATGCTTGCTCTTCAAGCATGGGTATGATGTTTGGAGCTTTGTGTGTTGCTAAAATTTGTCCCATTTCACATCTGTAGTGACTAATGTACCATCACAGATCAACTTTTTTCTTCTTAACTTTCCTAATACCAAATTAATTTTCTAACATGATATCACTTTAGATATACCCAACTGGTTTGCAATACATTAGGCAATCATAGTCAACTTTTCTAAAGTATTTGATAAGATTGATAACTCCATACTTTGAAGGAAACCTTGGAATCTCGGTTTTGACGGTTATCTGCTCTCATTATTTTAGTTCAGTTTGTAATTTAGAGGACACAAATTACAAAATTTGCTACAATCAAGTGGAGCTCCACATGGAAGTACTCTAGTCTATCTGCTCTTTTGACTTTTTATAAATGACATGGGAGATTGCATTAGTTCCAATTATCTTCTTTTTGCTGACGACCTAAATATGATGATTCATTTTTGCATTGAAATATGATTATACTAATATACAACTTTTGATGCAAAAAGTATTTTGGATTTAATTTGAAAAAATTTCAAAGAAAATAATGTTTCATGAATCTTACATATCGAATATGATTGTTAAGTATGGTAGATAGCATTTAAATTGCACAGATTTTATTCACCTCAAAAACTATAATAATAATTCAATATTGCTAGATATCTGCTGGTCTCCCTTGAATGTATAGGGCTTCATTCTTTAATTTTAAATTGATAAATTGAGTAACTGATATTGTCCACAGTTATTGGTACAACTTAATTAACATATTATTCGATTAGACACATTTCTACCTCCAATTCTAGATCTAATATTATATTACAGTGTCCTATGCACTCTACATCTAAAAATTTTGATTCACTTTTTATATTTACTGAGTTTACTTAAAATTATAGTTGTCACTAGTATTTTCCTTTTCATTTTTGAAGTAAATCGTTATTGTTACATTGTTTAAAGGACTATTTAATTTTAAATGCAATTCTAAATAACTACTTAATTTATCTTATTTGACAATAAAAAAACTGTTTTGAATTAAAATTTTCAAGACGATGTTCCAGATTATAGCGAACAAATACTTTAGCATAAATAATACATTTTGATTTGATTTGTTCATTTCCATACAACTCTTTAATAGAAATCATCTTCCTTCTTAATCTTTACAGCTATCTATGGATTCTGATTCATTTCTATGTAATGTATTTCTTTAAGGATCATTTTATAACTTTACCAAAAATTGGGGCATTATAGGATAAAAGTAACAGTAACTTTTACAGAAGGTGTACCACAGGGTTCTATAATTGGTCCAATAATGTATTATATTTGCCAACGATGCCATTTTAATTCTCAGACAAGGATTTCTCACAGTTACAAATAGTTACAGAACAGACAGAATTTTAGCAGATTTTTCTTTTGAATTAAATACTGTAATTTAGATGATTTAACATTATTGTTACTTTTACACATAAAGCAATTAAAATTCAAATTATAGCTATAGAAATACTTACTTCAATGTTGCTTGTAACTAGTTACTGTATTTCTACGACTTCCTCATAATAAATCTAATAAATAATAAATTCAATTAAATTCAAATTTGAAATGGTTATAGAAATAATTACTACGTACATATATTTAAAATTCGAACAGCAAATACAGGATACGGTATGAATGAATAGTATTTAGAATATGATTCATATCATACTGAAAATACATTATCTGCCAATAAGCCTTTATAAATTAAAATAATAATTTCGAAATATTATATTTTCTAGGTGCATACGCCCTAACTACCTTACCAGTGTAGCACGACTTTTCATAGATGTAATAATAGTACCTATATTTGAAATATATGAAAGTATAAGTGCAAATGCATGAATTATTTACAAATTAATAACAGTATTGTACAAAATGTTGACTTATAAATTATACAATATTTATACAAAGATGTTATTACAAATATAAATTGGAGAAAAGAAACAAATATACTCAGATAATTATTTTTATATACTTATAATAATACGGAACTTATAAATTTCATATTAAAACACTGCTTTGAATTAATAAATACTATAAATTGCATTTCTCTCTTTAAATTAATTTATTATTAAGGTAACATCAATAAGTTGGCTAAATTGATAAAATGATGATTTAGGCAGTTAGAAGTGATCTTCAACTACCTCTTACATTATTTATTTCTGTGTTGAATAACATACTTAAATATGATTTAATTAAATTTAAACCACTATATTTTTAAATCTTAGACAGTGTATTTTAGATCAATTATTATTGACTAACATACCGTACCAATCATCCACACTTTTCAACTACTTAAACTTCTGCGGGAGAGGGGGCGGCATATTATTATTAATCAGGCAGCATTTACAGCTAGGAACTACTTACGTTGGTAGGACCTAACCCCCATTCAGTGCAGGAACGAGGGAGACCTGAAAAACTTCATTAATTAGATTAGCGGGGTAGTCAAACGTCAACCAGTACCATTCTCTCACATTGACCCAAGCTAGCATTCTTCCACCCTACCGTATCCGCATAAAGGGTGCAAATCCTCTCCACGAATATAGCTGAGATAGGGTCTACCGGCGCGAAGATCGAACCCACAGCGGTCTAGCCACATTGATTCAAGTACTGACGTCTTAAACCGCGTGACCACTGACTGATCCAAAAATTAAAATATCAATCAGAAAATGTACCTACCCCCAAAAAAGCTAATTTAGTCCATTCTACTTACACCAAAGTGTATTATAAGCTTAAAAATATGGCTGGGCTTAATGCACTGAAACCGTTTTCATATATGGACTACTTCCATCAACGGGTAGAAATTATACACAAACAATTTTTATGGGTTTTATTGAATACAGCAACTCATGTCCGATGAAATATACACCCAGTCTCCTCGTGCTCGGATATCGCCTCGATTGGAGAACCGGAGTTATTTAATCAGTGATAACGTCTGAGACGGTGATGGGATGATTTATTCAAGCAGTTCCCAGTCACATGCTAATGTGTCCGTGTTATTAGTATGTAATAAAGTATATAGTTATTCATTTGGGCAGTAATTCTCACAGCGGGGCCACCCTGGTCGCCCGCTGCTAAACCTCACCTTTAATGGTATTATTTATGCCGGAGCCGGAGTCGCCCAGCAAGATCCCCATATATATTGCCGTTTTCTGCTGGCTCGCAGGACTTATGGGCGAGCTGCGACTACTCACCTCCGATGAAAACATATTTGTTGCGTGCTAATCATTGATTTTTATTTATTGCCCTAGTATTTACACAACATCGGTACACCAATTACTAATTAATAAAATTCGTATTATTTTACCTGGAAGAGGACAGTGGAACGTATCGATAAAACACCTAGGAGCGAATAATGGTCATGCCACCCGTATACACCTGTGTGTACAAGGGAGAGGATATATTCGACGACCCATTCTTTTCTTGACCAACTTGGTGCATGCCAGGAACTTTTGTCGTAGGTAATTAACGACAGTCTCTTCATTATTGTTGTGCAGTAGCCGATCCATAGTTTTGTAATCTTTCAGGATTTAGTAACATTAAAAGAAGTAATTTCAGAAGTAGTTCATTATTATCGCTAGAAGCCAGTTTGAGCAATAAAAGTAAAGGTTAGACAGAGAGATTCTTAACCTACGCATAAAAATGTAGTAAAATACTTATAGTTTCAGGTTAAATTTTTTGTTTATAAAAACTAAAAAGTAAACAAATGAAGACGATTTGTTTGGTATTTGTAGCAGTACTTTGTTGTTAGCTTTGGTCCTATTCCAGTTTATTTTCATGTGATTATAAAAGTATGGTGCATAATTTCTCAAACGAAGAACTTATGGGCAAGATATTGGCATACGGGGAATTACATCAAAATTCAGTGATTGCAGCTCATAATATTCACCACCTATTTAATCATCTTCCAGCAAGGGTCAAACAAATTGACAGCATTTCGGCTTTTAAAAGAATTGTTAGGCTTATGTTATTGAATAATTTTATTTGAATTACTAAAAACCGTCTTAACCCGGTTATGATGCTTAAAGTAGCCTCATGTTTTGAAATGCTGTGTTTATATTGTTTACTTATAAGAGAAATGGTCCGAGAAATTAAAGCGGCATAGACAAAGACGGATTGTCGGGGATTAAATTTTAGCTACCTGCTACAATTTAGTAAGGTTCGATCACACAAAGTTTTTTTAAAATTACACCTCATCTATACCGATAACACATAATATACAAATATTTAATATAAGCACCAATACTACATTTATTTACGATTTACATACATAATAAGCTTTTATTACTCTCTTTCATTTCTAAAGAGACTTATAGATCCTAATTTCCTACAAATTTAATCCTGACGTCCTACAAACGTCAATTTGCGGACAAAGTCAACAGTCAGGCGAGTTCTCTTAATCGTATATATTTAGTGGCACAAACATATTGTTAATTTGTTATAGGTCATAAAATTCACTGATTTCTTCATCGATTATGGCAACTGTCAAAAACTTAGTTCAGTTCAGCCAAGTATTCGTTTTTTTTTGCGATATGTACCTACACCTACACATTTACGTTTTTAGCACACCGAGTACGCACCTTTTGCATAAAATTTGGATTTTCGGCACCCAAATATCGACAATTTTGTCTGCTTAAACAAAATTCAGCCGCGACAGAGATGATGTTGGTAATGATCTCATCATCGTTAAGTACAGCAATTTTGCATTAATTCGCTAAATTTCATACGACGATCAAAAGGCTTGTCTGGTTGGTATTTTTTGTGGTAAAGTTGTTGAGGTTTGAGAGGGTTCCAGCAACTAGACTCAGCTATCCCGTTGAAAAATAGAAATTAGGAGTTTACGGTTTTTTCGATTTTTCTCCAAAATTTTCCCTACCAATCCCCTACATGTTGAACTCCAAAATAATCAAAAATGCCTAAGCTTTCAGTGCAATAAAAAAAGTTGGTTGCCACTTAAAAACAACCTTATCCCCCTCCCGCCGCCACTGACTACATTATTGGGAATTGAATTTCACTAAAGTTCATGTCCTAAATAAAACAAAACTGATCTGTTCAAGCGGTTTTCTAAAAATTGCCAATTTGAGAAATATGTATGACTTTTAGGACATACTGCATATAGGACCAAGAAGATTCGTCTAATTGTCCGCCAGAAATCTCAAAATCCAAAGGCCATTGTAAGCAACACCACGAGATATCCAATAGCTTGTGCCAGAAGAAAAAATTTAATAAATAATAATGATAAA
Source organism: Monochamus alternatus (assembly GCA_037114965.1). NCBI lineage: Eukaryota > Metazoa > Arthropoda > Insecta > Coleoptera > Cerambycidae > Monochamus > Monochamus alternatus. Next base: position 77,955,704 of record CM073429.1, read on the forward strand.
TGCTTAATTTTTCAAACATGAGGGTGTCGATGCAATGCAAAGTAAGACTTTTCTGGCAGCAAAATATATACAGGATGATTGTTAACTTATACTTATAAACTTAGGAAATCATAGCTGGAGACAAATAATGGCGAATAGTGGAAAAACAATGTAGTAAAATATTTTTAGTTTGGGAAGTTTACAAAAATGAAAATGAAATTTTAGTTTATAAAAACTAAGAAGTAAACATTTCCATACATACAGGGATGACCAGAAGTACGGAATAAAATTCATATCTTTTGAATGAGTGAATTTTTTTAACTAATCTTGATTTTTTCCCATCTTTTACTTATATAATAATTAACTTTTCTTCAATCCCCTAACCCCCAGCTACTCCTATTTTTTTCAAAAGGAAACATAAGTCATGAGAGGGCTCCTTGAAAAGCTCATAGAAAACCGTGTCTACCTGTAATTTTTCTTCATGAAATTGATCCAGATATACCGAATGAAAGAATTTGGTTCCAACAAGATGGCGCTCCCCCACATTTTGGTATTGATGTTCGAAGATACTTAGATAAAATGTTTTCAAATCGTTGGATTGGTAGACGGGGTACAGTTGAATGGCCGCCAAGATCTCCCGACTTAACGCTCTTGAATTATTTTCTTCTGGGAATATTTGAAAGAAAGAGTCTACCAGGATAGACCGGATAATATTGAAAATATAAAGAACAAGATTAAGGTGGAGATGCTTAATTTACCAGCTGAAGTCATTTAGAATGCTGTGGACAGCTTTTACTATCGTTTTGGAAAATGCCAAATATTGAATGGAGGACATTTTCAGCATTTGCGGCATTGAGCTTATTTTTGTAAATTATCTAGTTGTTTCAATTTCTAAATGAAAAAAACTTGTTATTGAAAACATTATTTGAAAAAAAAAGTAGGACTAGCTGGGGGTTAGGGTTTGAAGAAAAATAAATTATTATATAACCGAAAGATGGGAAAAAATCAAGATCAGATCAAAAAATAACTCATTCAAAAGATATGAATTTTATTCCGTACTTCTGGCCATCCCTGTATAAGTATTGATTGATGTTAAAATTGTTTCTTATTTTTTCATTCAAATGTTTCAAATTCCATAGATTTTTAATGAGATTTAACATACGCCCTCATATTATAATTCATTTCTTTCTCGAAAACTGTTGCCAATATTGAATTTAACAAGACCACCCATGAAGCAAATTTTCAAAAAAATAAATCAGTGAATTTGCATAATTTATAAAATAGTCTGATGAAAATCTTCCCGACATTGTATAAAACAAAATTTCAACATAATTTTAGTTTAAACATTTGAGCGGTGTAATGAAGCTGATACTGATCTATTTATCTTACCTTGTTGACTTGGTGTTAATGAGGAAGTACCCATTGCACTGAATTTTTTAAATTAAAATATCTCGAAAATGACTAAATGTATGGGTTTTTACAAGGTATGACATTTTTTATTGGAAAAGTCCAAACTATTACAATTTTTGCTCTAGTGTTAGTTTAAGGTTTTGGAATCAAATTATAATGAAACAGTATATAACCGTTCTTGACGGATTTAAAGCACGGATTGAAATTTATAACATTTTTAACAGTTTTTGGTTTAAAATTTCTCATCAGTTCTGTAAAGCTTGTAAATCATTTGATAAAGCTTAAATAGAAGACTTTTTGCGGAGAAGTCCGATTGAGATGCGGTTTTCTGCAAAATGTTCAGGGAATTTTTTATAACAAAAGGTACATCTAACCTCTGTACGCTCGCAAATTTTTAATTGTTTATTTAACAAATGACCCATTTTTGTTGAACATATGGCAAATGTCACACACGATTCAACGAATATGTCTGAAAAATGTTCTCTCGGGGATTTTCGAGGACCCTCTTTATCACTTTGGTGTTAGCTTTATTATTTATTGCTAAGTTGTTGTAACTGGGCTAATTAACAAATTAAAAACTCCACCCCCCAAATCACTAAAGAATTTTTTCCAGGATTTCTGGATTATTAAGGCAAACCATCGGCACATGATTTTTGCAAATATAATTGTTTATTGTTCGATTGTTGCAACCTCGCTAATTAACAAATTAATAACTCTTCTCCCGGAATCGTTAGAAAACCGGATTTTTTTGTAATTTGTTAATTAGCCCAGTTACAACAATTTAGCAATAAATAATAAAGCTAACACTAAAGTGATAAAGAGGGACCTCGAAAACTCCCGAGAGAACATTTTCCAGACATTTTCGTTGAATCGTGTGTGACATTTGCCATATGTTCAACAAAATTGGGTCATTTGTTAAATAAAAAATTAAAAATTTGCGAGCGTACAGAGGTTAGATGTATCTTTTGTTATAAAAAATTCGCTGACAATTTGCAGAAAACCGCATTTCAGTCGGACCTCTCTGCAAAAACTTACAAGTGAAATGCTAATTTGACGCGACTAAATAAAATACACAAAATATATATAGATTTGTTACTGATAAACAGTAGACAGTAGGTATGCTAAATTTTAAATCTAACCTTATAGTTGGCAAGCGTGGCAAAACATATTTTCTAAACAACTATATTTCTTAAGCAAAATTTGTGAATACTTGTTCCTACTTTTTCAAAGTATTATTTTTTCTTATAAAAAAACAGATTTTTCTAAATACAATTTAATTTAAATTAACCATTTCTCAATACAATGAAGAAAATCACTTAATTTTGTATATTAAAATTTTCTGCTTTATTTCAACAATTCGATACTTACATTTAAGAAAATATCATATAATTGTTTGCACAATTTTTTTCACGAATAACTTAGTTTAGAAATAATTGGACGAAAAATTATATCTCAAATAATCCTCAGTATGATACTTAGTGTATCCTTCAGATAAATTAATGAGAGAGTAATACATACTCTCCACATCTAAATCCGTCAAAATTTCTCTCTTCGGCCTCGGTCTTCTCCTCCTGTAACTGTAACTGGTTGTTGTCCTCTTCCTGTAAGGAGCTCTAGTAGGCCTCCTTCTTTTAATTTGTTGACTTAGAACGGCAGACATGATCTGAGTTGCTGTAGTTTGATAATTATTATTCTTTCCTTTAACAGCTTGCACTAGAAGACATATCAAATAACCACCGAAAGCCAAAAAAGCCAGTGTCGTTATTGATATTTGAAATATGCTTTGAATACTCGATGATTTATCTTTCGATGATGAATCGTCGTAGTGGTAAACTTCTCTTTCTTTAGAGTTTTTCTTGGACTAAACAAAAAGAGAAAGTAAATGAGACTAAAAATGTCAAATCATAATATTTTGCTGGCAGGTAATACATTGAAACAAGATTCAACAACTACTCAGCTCTTCAATTTCACAATAAAACAATTTTATTTTAACGAATTCAATTTACTTGTAAACCATTAAATTTTTCTTTTACCTGGAGTGGCAAAGCTTGAGGAAATCCTGTAGTTAAATTAGTTAATATCTCAGAGGTGTCTTCCTCAAGGTAAAAACTTTTTTTGATGTTCAGTAATTTCTCCAAAGGCAATTCACTTAGCGCTTCAATATCTTCAGTTAGCGATAGTTCTTGTGCTACGACACTGTTAGAGAACACCCACACCGCTAATAGTAAATGTAACATCTTGCGTATTTGACGACATATGATGTTATGTGAGATATCAAAGGCCATCTCTAACGTTTCTTTCAAATTATACTTCATTTGGACCAGAACAAAACAGTTTATTCTATTGTGCATACCAGCTACATTAAATGTAGCAGTAACCAGCTATAAAGCACCTTCTTTTATTAAAAATTAAAATTAAATTCAGAAAAAATTAAGTGATGTTTTAAAATAGTAGTAAAAATGTCAAGAAATAAAAGTGCATGGATAAAATTACATCGTATAACAAGTGTCAATATAGAAAATATTAGTTACTCCAAATATCCAAACTTAGTATCTGTGTTTTCATCCAAAAAAAAATTAAAAATTTGGAACATGGGACCGAACACAACTAAAATATCTAGAACTCTCCACTTCTTTTTTATTCTCTGGAAAATTTTAGGATCCCTTTGTATAATATTGCCTACAGCTAGGAGTTACAGGTTTTAAAAAAATTTAAATTGTCTTTCAACCAATTACTACTTTTGGAGATATCTACTATTTTTGACAGTTTTCATCAGATCTGAAATGTTATCAGCCAAGTGTGATGAGGGGCAAGAAATAAAAAGGAGAATAACAAAAACAAACAGAAGTTCGACAGCAGCCAACCACTTAATTAAATAAAAAAAATTGTCTAGAGAAGTAAAATTTATGCATAAAATAATTTTGAGATCCACACCGCTGTATGGCAGTGAAACCTGGATCCTCAATAAAAAGTCAAGAGGAAACTTATTAAGGTACGAAATGAAGCTCTTAAGAAGAATTCTAGGGGGAAATAAGACGGAGGAAGGTTATGTAAGAAGAAATAATGAGGAAATATATGCAATGTACCAGGCACCAAAAATAGACGAAGTTGTAAAACCAGAAGAGTGCAGAAGCTAGGGCATCTAGAACGTATAGAAGATGAAAGAAAAGTTAAAAAAATTGTAGAAAGTAAACCTAACTACAAGAAAAACAGAGGGAGATTGAGGAAGCGATGGAGAGAGGCTGTGGCAATAGATCTAAAGGGGAAATATGTAACAGATTGGAAAAGAAAGGCAAAGAATAGAACGGAATGGAGCAAAATAACGCAGCTCTGGGCCTAATAGAGCTGTAAACTTTATATATATATATTAAAATTCGGTAGTATTGTAGTATTTAGGAAATTTATTTAAATACAGTATGCGCCAAAAGTATGGAATAAATTCAATAAAAACGAAACAATTATTTTTTGGGAAAAATCCTCGAACAGGTCGATTTTTAATTTATAAAATACATATTTTAGCGTAAAATGCGATTTTCAAATGTCATTTGTTTTCGAGTAATGACGTCATCGATTTTTTTTTAAATGGCAACACCATATTTTTTTCCTTGATTCTGAAAGATCGTTTAATTCTCTATCAGACAGTACTAAAATTTTGCCCTCTTACATAGGAAAGTTTTCGAGTAAATGACGATTGAATGTTAGAAAACGTAAATCAATTAAAATAAAGCAAAAACGTTATCAAGTTTAGTTTTTCGAATTCCATAGTTCTTTTATGGATCACGTAGGTGAAAATCTTTGCAAAGTGTCATTGTCACACCAACATTCTAATAAGTATTGTAAACGACATAGAAATTATTATTCAATTTAAAGTATTATGGCACATTTAACTGTTACTCAAAGAATTGAAATTTTAATTCTTATCGGATGCGGGAATATGACTAGAACTCAGCAGGAAGTTTGCGATTTATTTAATGAAAAATATCTAGATCGCCCTATCGGCCAATCAACAGTCAGTAAGGTAGACTCTAAATGTAGAGAAACTAGCAATGCTGTAAATATTCCAAAACCTGGACGTCCGAACATTAATGAAAATCAGCAACAAAATATTTTGATAAGTATGGTGGATAATCCTCATAATTCTTCACGATTGGTTGCATTAAACAATGACACCAGTTAGAGCACAGTGCTACGTATCTTGAGGAAGGAAAAATATTATCCCTACAAAATTCAACTTGTGCAGGAACTCAATGAAGATGATCCCGATCGCCGCTTACACTTTTGCGAAATTCTAATGGATTTATGTCAAGGAAATAGAAATTTACACCGGAAAATACTTTTTTCAAATGAGGCCACATTTTGTCTGAATGGTACAGTAAACCGTCAAACTTGCAGATATTGGAGTCGGGAAAAACCTCATTGGATGGCAGAGGCACATACCCAACACCCTCAGAAATTAAATGTGTGGGCTGGAATAGTTGACGACAGAATAGTAGGGCCTTTCTTCTTTGAAGGAACCCTTACAGGACAAAGATATTTAGAGTTTCTAGAAAATGACCTTGTTTCAGCCCTTGCAGTAATTTTTCCTAACGATAATGACCCTGACATTCCTGACGATACCATATGGTTTCAGCAAGACGGTGCACCTCCGCACTATGCGCGCCCTGTACGAGATTTTTTGGACAACTGTTTTCCTGGGAGGTGGATCGACAAACGCGGACCGTTAAAATGGCCTGCAAGATCGCCAGATCTTACATCTCTTGACTATTTTTTATGGGGATACTTGAAGTCAAAAGTGTACATTAATAAACCACGTAATTTAGAAGAACTTCAAAATCGCATTCGGGACGAAATCTGCGTATTTCGTCCCGAATGCGTTACCCCAGAAATCATTCATAATGTGCAAGAAGAATTTCTTCACAGACTTGCGCATTGTCAAGAAGTTGATGGATGGCAATTCGAACATTTAATTTAAGTATAAAATTTAATCAATTGTATTTTATTTTACATACCTCAGAATTGTTACTTTTTTATGGATAAAATTTACGTTTTCTAACATTCAATCGTCATTTACTCGAAAACTTTCCTATGTAAGAGGGAAAAATTTTAGTACTGTCTGATAGAGAATTAAACGATCTTTCAGAATCAAGGAAAAAAATATGGTGTTGCTATTTAAAAAAAAATCGATGACTTCATTACTCGAAAACAAATGACATTTGAAAATCGCATTTTACGCTAAAATATATATTATTTAAATTAAAAATCGACCTGTTCGAGGATTTTTCCCAAAAAATAATTGTTTCATTTTTATTGAATTTATTCCATACTTTTGCCGCATACTGTATAATTGCCACAAACAGAGAACGACCCACCATCCTGTGGTTGCCCCGACCAGCATTGAATTACATTTGAAAATCCTATAGCATATATCTATAGCATATGTGTCTGGTGGTACAGCTTTCGACTAAATGTGACAATTTGTTAGGTATCAACTCATACAACTTTATTAAAGAAATCCACGACTATTTTAAAACTTTTATTGGATTTAGTTTTAAAAACTCTTTAAAAGTGCCATATATATATTTTTTTAAATTTGGTGGAAAAGATATAAATCCAAATAGTCCGTATTAAGTACAGTTTTATGTAACGTCTGAAAAATTATAAAAGTGCACATGATTTGCCATGCGTGTAAAGACAGCAAGAGAACAGTGACACTTCACAGTTTATCTTCATTCCATCATAAAACAATGTTGCACTGTGTTATTATTATGGGTTTGTTAATTTCTGGCACAAGTACTGAAAATGAGAATAACTTTAGTGTATTAGATAAGCTGAAGTCAGGTAAGCAATAAAGGACACAAGTGCACTTAAAAATCAATTCCTTAACACAACTACAATTTCAAGAATATTTCAAAGGTCATATGTTGTTAGAAAAATTGATTGTTCTTTTTCTCTGGATATAACTATTTTTGCCCTAATATATAGAAGCGTCATATAAATTATTACATTCATAAAAAAGTAGCTCCGATTCTGTAAATAATAAAAATATTTTTATTCTCATCCTTCCTCATCTTAGAATAATACGTTCTGTAACAGCTAAAAATAAATCAGGAGAAAATCATTAAATACAATCATCCATCGGATTGGTTATTTTATTTCCCAATAAAATTTTAATTGTTGCCAATAAATCTATATTTAAACAAAGTACATTTTCAGGTCTCCAACTGGCTGGCAAGTTTTTGAACTCTGATCATGCGAAAGGCGTTGCAAAGTTGGTGAGTGAGGCTTTTGAAAAAACACGTGATAAGAATAACAACGATGAAAAACAAAGCAATATATTTTCTGGATTCTTGAGAATACTCGGATTTGATACCAAAAAAATTGGAGCCATCACAGTTAATGCTATAATATTCGTAGCTCAATTGGTGAGTTGAATATTCTTTCCCAATTGAATAATATCATATTATAATGAATTTCGTTTAGTTTCAAGAAAGGTTAATAGATTAATTTAACATTTTATAACTCTTATAACTATAAGAGGCTACAAAAAGCTGTTAGGGATTCAATTTTTTGTCTTGAATTTAACGTTAATAAATTATTTTTATCAGTTCTGCTGTTTCAGATTACAATCATATTGTTATTACACTGAGTGTAAAAACATAAGTGTATGAGACAATAAAAATTGTATACAACCTAGTCCTCATGGTCACAAAATTCCCTAATTGGTTTGCAAATGCAAATTTGAATTAATTTTTTATAGTATAATGACTTTTAAGTTATCACATATATAGTTGCTGCAAAAATTCAGACGACTTATGTCACCGCTGATGTCATGCAATTATTTTTATTGTCAACATAAGTATTAGAAGGTTATTTTAAACATCAATTTGAATTAGCTGAATACCTAAACACATAAAGTAAAAGGACGTTAATTTTGAAAAAGTACCTTTTTCGTGGCTTTAAGATATTTCCGAAAACTAAATTTATTTTGCCAAAAATGCCACAAACAATTTTTTTTTAAATTTCTATTTCCTGATTCTTCAATTTATTTTAATATTGCCACTGTTATAAAAAATCCACTGAACTAAATTTTATTAGTTTAAAAAGATTTTAGGAAGACATTACATATTTAAGTTGTTAAGTTAAAATAATTTTTAATTAATATTTGTTAAGTAACTGGATATTTTCTATGATTTCTGATAAGGGCGTCGTTTTTATACGCAAATTTTCAATGAGTAATCTGAGTTGTTCAGATCAGACTATATCTACTATATATTTTTGGGGTCGCTGATTCCAAATCCGAGGCCCATCACGTCTGGGTTTTCCACTAACCCCAAAACCCCAATAATTAAGACTGTTCAGCACTGTTAAACGCATATAACCCTGTAACTCAAACTTTAAACACAAAAGCTGTTGACCCTCAAACCCATAAAGCCCCATAATCTCATAACTTCATAACCAATAAACCTAATACTTGAACTTATCTTACATCAATGGATTTGTCGGTGCTCTTTAAACAAAACGTATCCTACGGCACAAACTTATAACACAGTAACCCTATAGCGCCTAAATTATTGGGTTTTTTGAGGTTATGGTAAAACCCTGACCTGATGGGGTTAACAGGAATCGGATTCAGCGACTCCAACAACATATAGTAAACATGGCCTGGTCTCCAAATGTGACTTTTTTGGGGGGACTGTGCTATTTGTCCTTGAAACGCTAATAGTAAGCGTAATACAACTTTTGTTTAAAATTAAAAGAAACATTTGTATTTCTGAAAACGGCGCAGTTTTCACTGGTTGACAGATTTGCATAGAGATATACCCTCTGTTTAGTTATTTCTCCAGGTTTGGTAGTAAATCTTCAGAGATAATTAAAAAAATTGATGTTTTTCAAACACATTAACGCCCTCCCGCTTCTTTATTGAAACTGTTAGGCCTAAAATGACCCGAAGAAACATCTCCGTAATTTTTTAATTAAAATATACCCTATAATTAATTCTACATAGTTTTACTACCACCAGAAGCCGAGCTAAAAGTCTTTTATCATTGAATAATTGCACCAGCCAGGTTAATAAAACTTCAAAAAGGCAGGCTGTGTCCAGAAATCCTTAAAAATATATTTATCTATTAACAGCCCACAAATATCCAAAATCTTTATATATAACATTGTAGAAAAATCCGTATATACCTTGCATAAAAATACACATGCAGGCCGTTTTTATCCACGTTATTCATACCTACTAGAGTCTGTAATCAACGTTCTGATAAACATACCCATCGCTGACAGTTATTGTCAATGTGGATATCTTTTATCTGCAATATTGAAGTCATAACATAACGATATAAATACAGTGATTATCCTTTTTTATGAAATCTGACTTTAATTGCACATTATATATTGCATTGTAAATTTTGTGAAAGTAACACACAAATATCCAATTATATTGAGAGGTTTATTTTAAAAGGAAAAGATTGTCTAAATTATTTACAGTTTAATAGGTAACTAACGAATCTGACATGTTCTAGAAGAACGACGTTTATGTCATCAAAACATTTGTAACAAAATACTGTTTTTCTACGTTCATGCAAAAAACAAAACTTTATTGAACTATATTTAGTGGAAAAAGTGGTTCTTTATTGCACTAGTGCAATAAAATGTTTATTGCATTCACCTGTCATTCTACTACAGGGTTTTCTGACAAACATAAACATTCAAATCGACGCTATATTTAGTCAATTTTCTGTGAGATTGTATTACGTTTCAAGCAATTGCATATTTTATATTATTTTCATCATATTTATTACATACTGGATTACGAAATTAAGTACCAGAAAATGCAATTTATTTAAAATAAAATTAGTTTCCAATATACGCGCTTACGACTACTATGATTTGGATAATGCAACTGTAGTTCTAGAAACGTCAGTCAAAAATTAATTCTGACAGTTACACAATTTAAAGTTTGAAAATGAGTAATATTATAGGAAAAACAGATGATAGTGATGAAGAATTTGTTGGAACACCACCAGAAGTCAGTGAAGTAGCAAATGCAGCGTCATTAAACTTATTGCCTAGAAAATCAAGAAAACAGTATGAAATAAGTTATAATCGTTTTAAAGAGTGGTGCTTCGATAAAAAAGTTGTAAATCTTATAGAAAATGTGCTTCTTGCATATTACTCAAAAAGATCGAGTGATATTAAACCCTCATCACTTTGGTCTGAATACTCAATGGAGAGAGCTTGTCAGACAACCTATACAACAATTTTATCGAACTGGATAGGACCAAACATTGATACATTTCGAAAGTCTATATTCCTCAATATCTATTAATATCTTGCCACACGTTGCCAGTGTTCGCATCATTATTATATTATTACATTAAATAAAAAATTATTGCACAACATACGAATTATTTCTTAGGCTGCTCTTTTATTATAGAATAATTAATTTTTTAACCTTTTCTGTTTATTTGATCAGTTTTCTTTTATAGATCAGTTCTGCTATACGGCTAAAGCGTCCCTCCCAAATAACCCAGGAAAGAAAGGCAGACACAGGGTCACTCTTTGATTGGGTAATCGGTAATACAGATGTGGCAGACTTATTGGCCAACGCCAAAGACGAGAAACTTTCTGAAAATATCATAGAGTATGTTAAAGAAAAAAGTTTAGATGAAGAAACTGGCTGTATTCAGTTGTTGTTATGTAAAAGTTCTCCTTTCATTCTACAAATGCAAAAATCCATTAAAGAAAGAAGCAGTAATTCTACACTTGGATACAGTGCACTTTATAAATATTTGCCTGCACTTGAAGAGGTATCAGATAACGGTGATGCTTGTGAAAAAAAATATCACTATTGTACAATTCCACTATAAATTGTTTTATCCATAATCATCTTATAATCAGACTTTTAACCACACACATATGAATCGTTTAAAGTTATACTTCATCTACTAGTGGAATAAAGTTACTTTATTTCACTAATAGAATGGTAAAAGTAATAAACCTATAATAAATCAAATTTAATTTATTTACTTATTAACATTTGTTGTATAATGTGTTGATTCCAACAGGATGAGAAGTTTCAAATTTTGTTTGATGTATCTTAAAAAGAATATGTCCTGAGTTAATCTTATTGAGCGTAGAAAAATATATTTTCTGCATATTTCAACAGTGTGCTCGTTCCAATACTGCATCGTATTTTGCTTTGTGTCATTTTGATTCATTTTTCGAATGAGCAGTAAGCTTATTAAATTTTCCAATATCTATATTTTTGTAGACATTTATAGTAGCCTTCAACATCGAATACTTCGACCACATAGGTAGATGAAATTGCATATATTTACTTCAAATTTAAAAATGCGATAGCATGACTTCTTAATTTTTTGACATTACTCTCCATTTTTTCCTTCATTCGTTAAATTCGGCGAACACTTTTTTGTAATGGTCCTTGGATTTTGCTAGCAATAAATGGAAAGTTGCTTCTCGAACTTCTTCGAAAGCAGCTACAGGAACACAATTACTTTCTTGCATTTGTACCAAATTCAGATTGAACTGTTTATTAAAAATTAATAATAAACAACGTACCATAGCAACCAGTAGGTATAAAAACCTACCACGCTTCATTGAGTACTATAAGATATATCAAGTCGTGCGAATATTTTTATTAAATTCCGATCATTTTGGCTCCACAAATATGATCGTGATGTGATTATGGATAAAACGTTGTATTGCATTCGTGTTTTCGTTTTCGCTTTTCGCCTTTTATCCACTTTAGAATATTACGTTCTCGCGTTTAAATATTCTTGCGTGGATAAAATGCTACTTAAAACACTTATACAATAAATAACTATTATTTGGACAAACGTAATACTTTCTAGTGTAATGAATTTTCTTTCCTCATTACTTTTATGAACATTGTTTACTAAATGTTACATTTAAGATAATATATTACAGAAAGATATATTAAAGAATTGTTTAAAATTCTTCAAGTATACCTATTTATATTAATTGTTATTCAAATGTTCGCAAAAAAGGTAGTTGAACACTGTTATTCTAGTATAACCGTGAACTCTATATTCATCTATTATACAGATTATTTTTAAATATTCATGTATTAGTAGTAGTATCAGCGGTTTTTTATTATAAAATAAAGGATTATTAACCACAAGAAAAGTATATACTAAATTATTTAAATAGTGCTATATATTTTAAGTTATTAATTAATAAAGTATAAAAAAATTACAAATTACATAGCTATTGTATAAATATTCTACAATAATTAATATCTACAACAATACAAAAATCAAGGAACTGTTACAATAAATAAATTCTTATCTAATTTCATAGTTTCATTAAAGACTACAATGTGACTGAGGTAAGTTAATTAATTAGGAGAGATTTATCAAATTACGTAACCGCTAAGAAATAAAATAAATATTATGTCTATGTAATCTTCGACATATTCTGACTTATATAACATAATTAACTCAATGTGCATAGGATGTTGCCTGATGCTGCTATAACTGTCTCCTAAGTGGGAGACCGAAAGTCACTTTGCACTCTGCTACTAACTTTAACGTCGTAAATCAAACGTGTTGATTGTATGTAGAACCAGCGGATGAATATACATAATTTCTACTCTGCTCTGGTTGATCGTCTTGTTCTTTTACCCCGTAACTAGATGCTTTTTGATGTGTATAACCTTGGTCGTCGGAGTACTGGATGGTGTAATAATTTCCGTTTTGTTGGTAATATTTTGGAGTGTGTTGCCCTGCTTGATCATCACTCTGAGGCTGGGTGTTATGTGATGACACACGGGATTTTGTGGAGGGAGTTTGTGGAGCCGATCTGTGAGAGTGCCTGCTTCTAGTAGTTGATGATTTACCTAAAAGTTAATTGCAATAAATAAATAAATAATACAATAATATTTGTTCAAACAAGTATGGAGCAAAAACCAAAGAATCAAAATAGTCGTTCTTCCTTTCTTTTGCAAATAATTATTTGTATACAGGTTTTAGATAGTATAAAATTGTATACTGCTTTAGAATTGTTTACTCGAACATTCGCTAGGTATTTAGGCAAATATATGTAGAACCCAAGTGTATGGACAACAATAAAATAACATATACAGAGTATCACAATCAAAAGTTAAAATATAAAGATCAATACTTATGGTATTTGACATACGTCGATTAGACTAGGTGTGTCAACTTTCATTGACTTCATTGCTTTCTCTTCCTGTTGTAATTTCACTCTTAATTCTATCATGTGATCGTCTGTTCTTTACCGCTGTATCTTCCTTTATTCTCATCAGCTCGGAACATAAATGAAATTTCTTGACTTGTATTTCGACTGATGTCTGATGGATTTCACAATAAATAATTATTTAATTTTCATTCACTTGCTACTTTTTTAGTAATTGTCAGCAGCTTATTACATCATTATTACGTTTATTATTATTATTATTACGTATTATGTATAGAAAAATCATCAATTAATGCTTATATATTAAGATCTAATATTTCCGATCACTATGGTATCGTTACGCAAACCATTTTAAATCCGAACATACAAAATTTATCGATTGAACAAGAAACAACCTACTTTACTATTTTTTTGGGCTTCTCCGTATAACAAAAGCGTGTAAATATATTTCTTATTGCTTACTATTTTAATAGAAATAATTAAAATTACACTGACAATTTCAGGCATCAATTAATATAAGCCAATTTTGTTTTTTCAAAGCCTACCTGCTTTAGTGAAATTTAAAAAACCATGCATTCTTTGCATGGCAGTCGACCAATTTAACACATAAAAACTGGTCTGTAATTTTTGAATGGTTTTAGATGAAAAAAAATGGTATTTGGAAAAAGTGTTTCTATTCAATAGATCTTCCAATTTCTGAAATAAAAATGGTATGCTTCTGACAAAAAAATTTTTGAAGCGTCCCGACGCCCAGCGTCGCTTAATTATAACTTTCATATCCATCGCAATTTCAAGCATCAATCAGCCCAAATAAAATACTTTTTACAGAACTTACAGAATTTGCTGCAGCCGTTTACGAGAAAAACTCATTTCGCATGATGAAAGAATCACCCTGTACATATGTTCAAAGAAGCGAAGAGAAAATAAGTGAAAAAATGTAAAAATTCTCTAAACGACTATTTCACGTGATGTTTACTGATATGAATATTAAATTATTTGAAATCATTAAATAGCTATTAAACAACTAATATAAATCCAAGTCCAAGTACGTTACTTTCACTTGCAGAGCAATCCCATATTGATGCCGACATCAAATTTGCAAGGTCAATTTTGTAATCAACTACTTACATCAATTTTACAGATGTTAAGCAAAGTTTTCGTGCGTTTAAACAGTTTCTATTGTGGCATAGAAATAAGTAGAAAATTTGTCTACACTCATCATTCTTTTCCAAACCATATGCTGCTCCATTTTACAATATTTACTAAACTCTTTTTATACAGTTTCCAAAATTTACTTATAAGCTAATGAATGCAATTCCTAAAACACTACAAATGATGTAAAGTGATAATTAATGATTAAATTTTAAAGATAGGGCCTAGCAAAACATTCCTTCCAAAGCGTAATTAAATTGTTCGACATTCTTAGATTAAATAAGTTGTTTGTCAATATGCAATTTCTCAGTATATTTTCCTGTCAACAAAATATTACAGAATGGTTATATTATCCTCACATTTGTATTAGTATACTCGCGTCAAGAATTCAGACGTCTTACGTCACGGCTGACGTTACATATTTGTTTTTATTGTCAACGTAATTTTCGATAATTGGTCGTGTTAAAAACAATAATTTTTTGCAATTTAGTGCAATATATAATGCAAACTTTTAGTGTAGTATATAATTTTATTACTATCAGTTGCAGTTTCTTAAATATTTTGATGAAAATATGATGATTTATTCATTTGTTCGTATGACGTAAGTCGTCTGAATTCTTGACGCAAGTATATACATACAGGGTGTAAGTAATGGCCTATAAAGATATACTATTTTTTTTCACTTCAAAATACTACGATTTAAGCACCTTAATAAAATGTTGATAATAAAAAAGATAGAGGGTGTCAAAGTTGGAATTAAAAAAGCGATTTTTGTAATAATGACACTATGTTTGACTGTATCAATTTAAAAATTTGGGAATGGATGTTTTTAAATATGAGAAATCATAATCTGTTACCTATTTCGACATATTTCTAGAGGGCGCCACATCCGCCATATTTGTGACGTAAATGTGACCGTAACCTTTTTGGACCTAACGTTATCACGTTTTTTTATTAAAAAATCTTAAACCTACATTGTTATTGAGGAAAGAAGCTATACTAGTCATTAGTCTTAGAGATGCATAGTTTCTTATACAATATTTTAACATAGTAGACATCAATAGAAAGTTAAATTTTAGCAATTATTTGACAAAATTGATGTTAAAGTTAATAAGTATTTCTAAATATAAGGTATTTATCCAGTTTTGATTAAACTCAATTACCTTCATATTCAAATATGAGAGATGTGACTATTATTTGTTGGCAATTAAATTTCAATGGATGTGCTGGGCAACGAGAATATTTGGGAAGATTTCCTAATAGATTGGAACTTGATAATGAACAATTTAAAAAATGTGTTTAGGAATTTAGAGTAAAAAAGACGAAAATTTGTTCACATTGCGGTTTATCTACAAACTAATTCAGGACGACTATCTGAAACTGCAAGAATCAATATGACTTCCATTTTAAAAATGGTGAATGTTGAAAAATACTATCCGTAGCATTGTACAACAGTGCAAATTTTATTGCTTGTAGATTTACTTTCAACATATCCAATTTGCAAGAGAAGGGAATTTTGGCGCCTACTACTTTAAAATGTTGTAAAATGAACTATGCAGTTGTTGAAAAGCTATTTTCTTAGACTGATGACAAGTATACCTTTTTTCCTCAAAAACAATGTAGGTTTAAGATCTTTAATGTTAGTGTAAAAAATTGACATTTACGTCACAAATATGACTAATGTGGCGCCCTCTAGAAATACGTCGAAATACAGAGCAGATTATGATTTCTCATATCCAAAAACATCTAATCCCAAATTTTTTAGTTGATACATTCAAAAACAGTGTAATTTTTACAAAAAATTACTTTTTAAATTCCAACTTTGACATCCTATATCTTTTTTATTATCAATATTTTATTAAGGCAAGTTGGCTTAAATCGTAATATTTTGGGCCATTACTTTTGGACCACCCTGTGTATCGAAATGTTATTAAAGTCAGTTTTAGTTAAGATCGAAAACAAATACCAGTTACCAGTTATACCAGTTTTGTATCGCTTGAAAAATTATTTGAAAAAAATGACCTACCTTTCGACCTCTTAAATATCACTTGCGTGTGCTTGTCCGAAGGATAATTTTCGTCAGTCAACAATTCCGTTTTGTAGTTTCCAACAGAAGCGGAAGGTTGTTGATAGACTGGAGAAGGCACTTGGTAATTTGAATATTGGTAGTCTGCACTAGTATCCGGAGTACGAGGTTCCGGAAGAGCATGTGTATCTTGCTGAGCTTGGTAACTTTGGCTTTGGGTAACATCTTGAGACTCTTCGTACTGATACTGGGGATAATACTGCTGAGACTGGTAATCATTAGACTGATAGTCATTAGACTGATACTGCACTGCCTCTGTTTGAGGTTGGACGTATGCCTGGTCATTCTCATATTCTTGTTGCTGTTGTTGATAAACAGATGATTGATGTTGACCAATAGACTGCTGTTGAACAATGGGCTGCTGCTCAACAACTGTTTTCTGCTTTACACTACTTCCAATATAATTGGATAGTAGTGAGTTTATGTCTATGGAATTAATAGCAGACGCGTGCAAGTGACTCTGAGGCAGTTTGGCATACAAAGGATTAGCCAGTTGATCTGGATGCACTCTCAAGATTATAACTGGTATAGGATACTGATGATTTTCCAAAGACGATGGAAATTGTGAAGATAATTCACCCAGTTGTCCTTGTTGGTTTATAGTGGAAAATAGAATTGTTCCTGGCTGATAAAAGTTAGATATTCCTGCATTCTGAACTGGTTTAGGTACTGCGCTTGGGGTGTGATAGCTTGGAGCTTGTACCGTATACTGACTGGGATTATATGGAGGAATGTCATGTTGTGAATATTTATATATTTCATACTTTGGTGGCCCTGCGTAATTTTCTTGATAACCATAGCCTAACGAAGATTCTATTGTCCGTTTAGAGTTTTTAGCATTTGTTGTGTTTTCATTTGGGTCGATTATTTGAATAGCGATAATAGCATTTTGGGGTGGCTTGGATTTTGATGTTTTGGAAAGAGTCAACTTGGCTTCATTGAGATGATTTAAGGTAGCAAGAGATATTACCTAGAACAATAGCATTGATAAATTATATTCACTTATTAGACGGGATATGCACAAGATGCTATTTTTTAATAATAGATTGCAAATTATCATATCAGAGTTTATACAGGGTCACAACGACCTTAGACTAAGTGAGATATACATTTAAAAATTGCTATACAGTGTATTTCAGCTAAGGGCACTTTAAAGAAAATATGTTTAACGCCAACTACTTTATTTCAAATGAAACATCTGTATTACCGCAATTTTGGAAAGGGCATTAAACTCTGAGTCGAAAACATATGCCCTCCCCCTACCTAAACTCAACTTTTTTGGAATTATTTAACAACTTATAAAAATTACAGTTAATGAGGTTTATAAAAATCTCTAAGTATAATTTTTTTCGTATTATTAGCCATCTAATGTTTGGTATACCATAAAATATTAAGATTGTGCACCTTTTGTATTTAATAGCAATTCTAAATAATACACCAAGTGTTCCATTTTCCAGTTACATTTTACAAATTTAAATATGCCGTACACCTTGATTTCTTTTGTTTAAGTTGTGCACAATTAAATTGTTTTTACCCTGATATAAACTTCGTACACTATTGAGATTTTTGCATTTTTTTCCGATGTTCAAGAGTTTTTCGTTCATTGCTATCTCATTAGCCATGAATATAAATAATCAACACAAACAATAGAATTCAATTTAATCAAGCTGTCATAATTTGATATTAGATAACGTGTGTTAGTATTTTTTAATTGACTAAGTATTTACGTTCATAAGTATTATTATACAACTGCTATGAGAAACCAGAAAAAATTACAAAAATGTAAAAAAAAATGCTACAAAGTCTATATCAGGGGAAAAATATTTCAAATTCTACATAATTTGAAGCAAAATCATACAGGGTGTTCCTATTTACATTGAAGAAATAGAACTATATGATAATACTATTTTAAAACTGTGAAACAAAAGGTGCAACAACATGGTATACCTACCAAAAATTAGATCCTTAAATAACACAAAAAGTTATTGAGATTCTTAAAAACTTCGCCAACAGTATTTTTTTAATATAAAATAACTTCTTTAACACTCGTAACTGACACACTCTGTATAGCAATTTTCAAATCTTACTCGGTTCTCTATCTGTTTAGATAAATATAAACAGGATGTCCCAGTTTCATTGTAATTGCGCGGTAGGTATCTCAGAAACTACAAGAGATAGTAGAATACGGTTTTCGCACTAGACTATTTTTTCATTTTTGAGATACAGAGCGAAATTTAAAAAAAAAAACTACTTTTAAGGGTTCTTCGTATCTCAAAGATTAGCTGAGATATCGGAATTGTGAAAATTGCTTCTGATGGTTCATTAAGATCACCGATGATGCGTCCATAGACTTTGTTTTAATTCAGTGGCGTACTTGTATCTGTAGTAATTTCCAAGATGCAATGAAATTAGGACATCCTTTATAGTCAAATAATTCTTATATGAAATAAGGAACAGAAATTAATGAAGACATGACATATCTTAAAATGTTATAGTTGAATTTTAAAATAAGTTTTGTTTCATAATACCTACTTGATTTGATAAAGATGATAGATACAGTTAAATTTTACATTATTAGAATAGTAAACATATAAGTTTACTTCAACAGACCATTATTGAACAAATATTGAAAAAGAAAAATTAACATTATATTTGTAATATCCACATAACCATTATTGAAATATTTAGAATACCTTGCCTAAAATAAATATTAATTTTAAGTGGTTTACCTACCTTTCCCATAATTAAAAAAGGAACAATTTTAACAGTTAGTGATTTGCATAATATATTAGTATAAAAGTTAAATTTTTAATTATTTCCTTTTTTCAATAGCAACAGTTTTTATTAATTGTGATTTCTTCATTTCCTCTTTTCGATAATTAAATCATCACACTTTATTATACCATTCCTTTTTAAACAAGAAAGCATAAGTAATACAGGGTGATTCACAACTTTTTCAAACAAAAAATGGAAATAGATACGCATGAAAGATGGATTCAATATCATAAAGAAAATGTTGTATAATCTTTATAGTTTCCGAGAAAAAAATATTTTCAACCTTTACATCGCTGCGCTACTGTAGTACCTAGCTTCATCGGAATGCAGACGATTCCGAATACTGAAATCCAGTTTTAGTAATAACATTTTTGCGATAGTGTTTACATTAGTTTTTCAAAATGACTTACGTGTATTTATGTTGAAGTAAGACAAAATACTTTAGCAGCTTCTCGTCTGTATACAGAAGGATTTCCCGTTAGACATGTGCCAAATGCAGCTATTTTTACCGCGGGAATGCTCCGCGGGCGTGACATGGGAAATTTGAAACCGAATCGTGGAAAATATAGAGATACAGAGCATCCACGGCGTACTGCAGCAGCTCAGGAACACATTTTAGAGATTGTTGAAGAGAACGTGTGGGGTACCATACTCGAGACTCAATTATATCTGTACCATGTATAGCATGTCCAAGGATTATTTAGATTTTGTAAATGATCGCTGCAACAAAATGCTCGAAATTCCAGAATTACAGCTGACGTGTTAGTTACAATTGAAGCTATTTTTACGATCAATGGAATGTATAACATTCATAACGCTCATATTTGGGATTTTGAAAATCCACGAGATCATTTCCAACAACTTTTTTTCTTAAATTTTGAAAAAAAATTGTCGAAGATCGTTTGATTGGACCATTCATATTGCCAAATTGAATGGATGAGGTTCAGTATCTCGAGTTTCTTCGAAATGATCTGCATGGACTGGGAAGATATGGCCGGTACCATGACCGCCACGATCTCCTGACTTAAATTCTTTGGACATCTTTTTGTGGGGATATTTAAAAATTGAAGTGGCTGTATGGTTAGCATTGCGCAAGGTCTGGTTTTACAGTGGTCTAGTTTCCAATGCAGTACAGAATTGCAGATTTGTATTTTTAAATCATTTTCGAACTACCCTTTTTACTTTTTTCTACAAAATTGTATTTGTAAGAGTCCCCTGTATATTCAAAAAAATTGTGTATAAAATATCCTTAACACTAAGCTGTTGTATTTCTCACACCAAATAGAAATTGCAACAAAATTTTATAGATATTTTATATAAGACAAATTGGATGGATTGTGTGTGAAACTCTGAAAACAGTGCATTGTTTTGTCAATGCCGATTAATGTCAAGATATGTAGTATACAATAATACATCGTATGTTACTGAAAAAGGACGGTTTAGCAACTTATTACAAATGGGAACATTTTCAAAGTGTTGCCACATGCTGTCCAATTTTAACAATAGTTTTCCTTACTACAAAAGTACCACTAGATAACCTATATTTTATGAGTACAGTAATTAAATGAATAAATTTACATGCACGTAGAAACCTCTATATGTTCTAACTGGACGAGAAATTATTAATATAATATATGCAATTAACAAATTATTTGCATCAATACTAATGCAATTAAAGTAAGGTTATTCTTTTGTCCTGTTGTGAATATGTAATAAATATTCGAGGTTATCTAAATGACTTTCACTTGCATGGCTTTCTATGGCAAAGCGTCATATGTGCGTAAAACAAAAAAAAGCGGAAGTCATAACTTGATTTTACCTCATTCGGGGAAATCTGCACAAACAGTCAGATAAACAACGGTTAATTTAATAGAACCTGTTATGTGAATCCACCTGATAAGTAAATTCCACCGTTGTTTTCTATGCCAATTTCTACAGCTTAATTTTTGCTTGTCAATTCATTTACGTAATCATTCCTCAAGTCAGTCACATGCTATGAGGAAGTTACAACAATTTCAATCGGGCATTGATATATGGGATTTTAATAACCTGTTAAATTGAATGACATGACAAAACCGAAACTAATATTTTTTCTTTCATTGTGGGTTTAGAAGTAAATAGTATTTTCCAAAATTAATATTAGCACAGTTTAATGTAACTTGCAATAAATTATATCTTGTTCTATATGAGATATATTTAGGACATGTACAATTACTGCTTTATCGTGTTTAAATTTATTTCTTCATGTATAAAGTAAGTACAAATATTTATAAATTAAATATAACGAAATCCTACAAAATTGTAAATAAATTAATAAAACTATAAGAATTAATTATTAATAGATATCCTCTCAATCTAGGGCAATAGAAATCACTTTCTCCATAAATTTATAATTAGTATTTTTATTAAAAAATATATATAATATTTTCAACATCTTTGATTACAGTCATTGATATAAAAAAATAAATTTTAACGTATTTTTTCTATATACAGATATATCAAATTACCCTCATCCACACCACTGCTGTTTTTTTTTTCGAGAAACAGTTGGTATTAATTTGTGTACAAATTTGATAGGTATATTTATCTTCAGATGATTTAAAGACAATTGTGAGATGTTACATTAATAATAAAAAGTTATATGAACTATTCCCACTATTATTTTAAGAAGAACTTCACTCAGTTTACCACTACACACGGTATCTTTCTGGAACTATTTTAAAATTTTAAGTTTGGTACTTCATCTACTATGAAAAGAAGAATTATGAAACATGATAACATGCTCGGATATGTTCAAGGATAAATTTGAAAATCATTTAATCATTTCATCATGACAAAACTAACCAAAAACATCATTTTTCATTAGTGAATTTAGTGAGATTATTTTAGATATATACACAGGGAAATGTAGCTAGAAAATATATCTAGATCATTTTGGCGGTAAATTTGAAAAAAACAGGAAAAATACTCGTTGCTGAGTTATTATTTTATTTGATTTTGGATTAACAAGGAGGCAGAATAGACACAAAATAAATTTACGAAGTGGCATGATTAATCTTAGATTAATATAACTGACATTTTAAGGGACAGTAGTTTGACAGTGTTGGCATTGAAATTTATGTGCGGATATGTAAACTTGACGAAAAATTAACTAATAACAAGCTAATGTTTAAGAAAATTGAATCACTCATTTAAGTTTAAAAATAGAGTATTTAGATATTTAGTATCGAAGAACATACATATGACTCCATTAATAGCAATTATAGGAAAATTAAATCGTAATTTATAAAATTTGTGGGATTATTTATGCTTATTTTAAACTGTTAATCAAATTTTAAAATTAAATTAATTTTTAAGATGTGTACTGTCTGATTATCTGTAGAATTGTTAATGAAATATCCTAAAAATATTGGAAACTTGATTTTTATTATTTGTTTTTTGATTCTGTCAACAATTTTTTTGTTGATTTTACTTTTGTTCTGCATGTTTTATTTTTCGAGATTTCTGTATCTAAAAACACAATAAATTTGAAAATTTTATGATAAAAAATACTGCGATCTTAAATGTAATTACTCTGTATTGTGTAAAATACAGGATCATTGACTGTACAAACATTTTTTATGAACTCCTAAATGTATGTGTATCACGGTTAAATGCTAATTTGCCAGGAAACTAAGTAGCACATTTCTTAATCACAACCTACTTCTTATAATTAAAATAAAGACACTTACAATTAAATATAATCTCATTTTCACTTCACTAACTAGCAGCAGTAGCTTCTTCGGCGAACTATCGACCGCGCGGCGTCTTAAAAGGTTATATACTTCATATATAAAAGAAATCATCCTAATAACATTATCCTTTCTCCTTGGCAGAACCGAAAAGCATCACCTGCTCTGTATTCGGACCGTGGAAGATACAAACTCACCTTTCATATACCTACTTAAAATGTACAAAAATTAAGACCCTATACCAAATTAATTCGTATATAGAGTGTACCTGCTATAAAACTGCTTTTGTTTTTGTTTTAGAAAAAAACTACTTACACGTTATTTTTGTTGCCGCCCATGTATGACACGCATAAATACGCATAGGGTGGAATTCATAGATCACACTGTGCACATAGCTTTGCAATTTACAAGATACAAATGCAGGGTGACAACTTACTAATAGTATCTTACCGCAATAAGATGCCCTTCTTATTTAAGTGTAACTATGAATTCCGCCCTTAGTGGGTCTTAGCTTAGTATCCTTACTTTTGTTGCTCTTGCTACACAGGGGGTTATAAACTTGGAGAGGATTTGTCAAATAGTAGTTTCAAAAATTAAAATTACTGAAACTGCAAAACTGTGATTAGAATTAATAATCAAATAAATTGATAAAACCTATTTTTTTTGTGATAAACTGAAAAGGTATTAGTTCGAAGTTAATCAATTTTGTTTTAGTTTTCTTTGCAAAACATGTGTCGTTTATTATTCGATTTCAAGTACTTAAAACTATTAGCAGAACACATATATTTTGTCAAGATTTTAACCATCCTCTAGTGCTTTTCTTTTATGAAAAGACAATCTGCGTACGTACTATCGTTTGCAATAATAATGACACTCATTAAAATGAATTTTGCGATTTCTTTAGAACTTCTGATGTATTTGTAATAAAATGTACTTCAGATTTTTAAAATTAGTTATTAGTTGTTTCATTCACCGATAGAGATTTAATGAAATTTCTACTCAGAACTTCCAGAAGTTCAAAAACTGTTTTAAGAGAGTGTCATTATTATTGCAAACGATTGTACATCAAATTTCAATATACCTGCCATTTGTTACACTTCGCAGATATTTTAACGGATTTTATCGGATTATTTATATAGATATGATTGTTATTAGTAGACATCCTACCACTACGTAATACAGTGGTTATCTCTAACAACCATATCCATGTCCATATCCAGTTTACCTACATTATTACATAATAAAGAGAAAAGCACATCTTTCTTTACCAAAGGAAAATTAAACGCTGATAACTGAAGAAAGCCATTAAAGTTTTATGGAGGTTAGACGTTGTAAATTACAACTAAGGAAACACTCATTATGGAAAACAATTCAATTGCATATCTCTATTTTTTATAGTTTTCAACAGTATGTATGGAACACTAAAACTAACGTAAGAGAACCATTGGGAGGGGGGGGGGGCAATTTACCTTCAAAGTAAAATTCAGATATCATTACCATGCACTACGACTACTATCGGTTAAAAAAAGCGAAAATTTATTTTTTGATTCTAGCAGGTACAATTCAATATAAAACCGATTCAAACTCAAACAGTAAAACATATAAGGTTATTTAGAAATACAGGGCGATTCTAATCTGCATGAGAAATTATTTGACCCGTATTTTTTATTTTCCCGAATTCTAATTTTTGGGGGCCCTGGGGCCTTTTGAAATTTAAAATAAAATTTTGTTTTTTGCAAATATCTCCGCAATCCCTAAAACGATATTAATGGAATTTAGTATGGGGTTCTAGATAATATATCTAAACATTATTAAGAAAGTAATTTTGTCAAGTACCACAGAGGGCGCTAGTTATGCACAATGCCACTTAGTTTTTTTTAAACTTTTATTTTTTTTTTCTGAATTATTTGCTAGTGCTGATTAGTTTTTTCATGTGAAGCTTAATTTTCCGGAAAAAAGAAAACATCTGTTCTAGCATTTAGGGAAACATTCGTCTTGTGATATCCTATAGATAGAAATTTTTAAAAATGGCTTTCACTAGACTGATCTATAAGACGAACTACACCAGCAGTTAAAATATTTGTACTTATTTAAGGTTCACCCTGTATCTATAAAAATTATTATACCAATAAATTAAAATTATTTGAAATTAAATATCGACAATGTCAAAAGTGACTAACCTGTCAATGAATTTAAACATGATAACGACCTACTTAATTAATAAAAAAAATTACTCTTTATGTAATCGTTTTTTTTGTATATTTTTAGGTATTAATAATATTGTGTGAAACTAACTACTCTGTGGACTAAAACCCTAACCAGCGTTGAATTACACCCACAATATCTACCCATATATTCTTTATTATTAGCTTTTGTAATATTTTTTGCTGTATTGTTAACTAATATATCTGGTGACAACGGAAAGTGGGAACACGCTATAACTTTTTTATAACTGCTCATAAAAATTTGAAATTGGGTGGGTTTATACTAGAAAGTCCATGAATTCTTTGAGGTCATTTCGGATTTCATGACATTTCCGGTTTGACCGGAAATAACCGGAAATTTATATTTTTAAATGGAACACCCTGTATTTTTTGACATCAGCAGATTATTTCATGTATGGTAGAACCAATTTTCTGACACATTTTCTGGATGTAAGTATTTTCTTTTAATTTTCAAAAATAAAACTTGAAGGCCGCGACTGGCAGAAATTGTTTTCTTTTTTGACGGATTTTAAAAATTGTTGTACCACAAAATTCAGAAAAAAATCCTTTATTAAAAAATCGATAGGGCCCATCCTCTTTACATTTGAAAAAATGAGTTTTTAAAGAAATACAATAAATCAAAATTTTTAGTGGTAATAACTAAAAAAATGTACAAAAATATTCAAATTTAGAATTTTTCCCATAATTACAAACAAAAAAGAAAACAATTTCTGCC
This sequence comes from Monochamus alternatus, assembly GCA_037114965.1. Lineage (NCBI taxonomy): Eukaryota > Metazoa > Arthropoda > Insecta > Coleoptera > Cerambycidae > Monochamus > Monochamus alternatus. Next base: position 77,981,981 of record CM073429.1, read on the forward strand.
AGTCGCGGCCTTCTAATTTTATTTTTAAAAATTAAAAAAAATTACTTACATCCAGAAAATGTGTCAGAAAATTGGTCCTACCATACGGAAAATAATCCGCTGATTCCAAAAATGTCAAAAAATACAGGGTGTCTTATTTAAAAATATAAATTTACGGTCATTTCCGGTCAAACCGGAAATGTCATGAAATCCGAAAGAATCCCAAAGAATTCTTGGCACCATCTAGTATAAACCCACCCAATTTCAAATTTGTATCAGCAGTAATAAAAAAGATATAGCGTGCTTCCACTTTCCGTTGTCACCCTGTATATGAAATCTCCTACAATTCCTATACATATTAGCTTAAAATATAGGCTCTACATCTCGTTTACGAATTTTTCAGTTGTATTTGCCAATGGTTACACTACAGCTTTAATAACGTTTTCTGGAAGAGTTTTTGAAAAAAAACTGAGTGGCCTTACGTATAACTAGTGCCCTCTGTGGTACTTAACAAAACTACTTTCTTAATAATGTTCATATAGACTATCTACAATCCCATACCAAATTCCATTAAAATCGGCTAAGAGGATCTTATTTCCAAGAAACAAAATTTTAAGCTCAATTTCAAGAGGTCGTAGTGTTTCGGAATCATCCTGTATGTATCTGTATTATTATTATTATTTTGCGTTAAGAAAAAGCTAATTGTGTTCATTTTGTTGCTTATAATTATTCAAAATAGTATTACAGTCACAATATTTTTTTTTCTTCAGTATCAGATTTAATTACATCATCTACTTTTCTCTTCTGTAAGGAATAGCTAAAACAAGTCTGTTGTATGGAATTAAACGCTAATAGTGTGATATATATTAAATTTATGGAATTAATTGATATAGATGTATATATAAAAAAGTGAATGTCTGAAAATTATCACAAACATTAACATATTATTCCGATCCAGAGGTTTTAGAAGTTAAGTAAAAAAGAGAACATATTATTTTTTATATTTTATGTGGAATTATTATTATATTCGACATATATATCAATGTTACAAAATTGAAGTAACTATTTCTGTTTAATATACAGGGTATCTCCAAAAGGTTTTTACAAAATTCTGCTACGTTATTTGGATAAATAAAAACCCATTTAAGTAAACTTATCTTAATATAAGCAATATATACTTAAATTAATAAAATATGTAACTATAGCTAATTGAACTCATAAGAACCTTATAAATTAAAATAACTACCAGATAGACGAAGAAAAATGTTGTGAACGTTGCCCTGCTATAGCCATAACAATAAAGGAAAAAACTTTAGCTGGTGTGAAAATGTACTGCTCCTAAACATTATTCACCTCAAGCCCAAGATTAGTAAACTTTTGTTTTCATACGCCACTGACTCATCCTGACTATGGGCATGGTAAAATTTCGTTTCAGGTACTTATCGGGTAAAACTAATGCTAACAGGTAATGGGTGTATCAATCCAGTCTTAGAGCTGAATATACGAAAATGTGCTAGTGCAGTAGAGTAAAATTCGACTTGTGTTTAGTGGCTATTGTGCCAGTGGATATAATATTGTTTGGGTAAAATGTCGAGCTTATCAGATTACGTACCTGCTAAACACGTGAAAAGATGTACGCTGTCTCAGAATGAGAAGATTATTATATTAAATGTATTTAATGCATTGAAATACCAAAATTCTACCAACAGTGTTGACGACATCGTGGAAAAGTGTCTCAAAATGACAGGGATTGGAAAATCGACTATTTACAGACTTTTAAAGGAAAAAAAATTAACAAAATACCGTAAATCCCCCAAAATCATCTACAGGGAGATCAAAAGTCGTTATAGATGATTTCTTCAAAAATGTCATTCGCAGAAAAGTACACTCATTTTATTTTAAAAAAGAAATACCAACGCTAAACAAAATTTTAAGTAAACTTTCAGAGGACAACGATTTGCCAAAAATCAGTAGAAGCAAATTATGGGCCGTCTTACAAGAGTTGAATTTTTGCTGGGAAAAGCAGAACAGAAAGTCAGTTCTTATCGATAAAGATGAAATTATTTGTTGGCGAATATCCTACTTAAGATCAATTAGAAAATTCCGTGACGAAGGGAGGAATATTTATTATCTAGACGAAACTTGGGTCAACGAGGGATATACTGTAACAAAAGTATGGCAAGATAAAAATATAAAAAGTTTTCGACAAGCATTTTTGGATGGACTTTCAACAGGGTTCAAGGTTCAAGGTAGAGCGAAGATTAATAGTGACACATATAGGTAGTGCCAGTGATTTTGTAATTGGCGGTTTACTTTTATTTGAATCTAAAAATACAGGTGACTATCACGAAGACATGGACGCAGATGTTTTCGAAGAGTATTTTACACAGATATTGGATCTTATTCCTCCTGGGTCTGTAATTGTTATGGATAATGCCAGTTACCATTCACGGCAGACCGAGCGGACGCCTACGACTGCTTGGAGGAAAGCCGATATAATTCAATGGTTATCCGGAAAAAACATTTCTTTTGAAACAAATATGGTAAAAAAAGGAACTTTTGACACTTGTCAATCTTAATAAAGATCAGAAAAAATATGTTATCGATGAAATGGCAACAAATCGCCAAATAACGGTACTACGGTTACCACCTTATCACTGTGAACTGAACCCAATCGAATTAGTCTGGGCGCAGGTAAAAGGAGATGTAGTGCGAAATAATACGATGTTTAAATTAAGTGACGTGAAAATTTTGTTAAAAAATTCCTTGGAACGAGTAATTGCAGATAACTGGCAAAGATGTATACATCATGTACAAAAAGAAGAGGAGAAAATGTGAGAATTCGATAATTTAATTGACGTTACTGTGGAACCTATCGTTATCAATCTATGAGACAAAGATAATTCATCAGAATATTCAGAGGATGAATTTTAATATACCTACTTTTTATTTTCTTTATTGTACATTTATACAACACTACATTTACTCGCCATAATTTGAATTTTCAAAATACGTATATTTTTGTGTGGAATAAGTCTATTCATTAAATTTAAATAAATATTTTGATAATAATATTGAATAATTTTATTTGAATTACTAAAAACCCTCTTAACTCGGTTATGATGCTTAAAGTAGCCTCATGTTTTGAAATGCTGTTTTAAAATTAATTAAAAAAATTTATTATTTCCAAAATTTTTGATAACCTGTATCTTAGTAACTAAGCATTTCCCAACCCATATGAACTTATTTTCTTAATTTAAAAAGTTCTAACACCTGTTAAAGTTAGGCTTCTGTAATTAGAGACACAATATATACAAAAAAATATATTTTTCGAATCCGTCGAGTGACTGCATTATCCTATTTCCGAAAACATATTCTGCATCTGCATTCACATACAAAATTCAATTCTACAGCAGCTAACGAAGTAATCTTTTTTAAAAAACTTTTTTATACTTTTGACTAAATTTGCCTTTACAGAACTATATATAAATTTATAATAATTAATGTAGCTCTCTGCATAGCAAAGTTTTTAATAAGCAAATTTGCTGGTGTCGAATTTGGAATTAATTTTCTTGAAAAGGCTTTAAATTATCAAAAATTGGTGTGCACCATTAGAAGCCCTATAGTTTTTTATATGAGTGGTGAGGAAATTATGAATATAGGTAAAATCGGTGATTTACAAACACGATATTGTTACTAAAAACATAATTATTGTCAAATAACGTCCGAAACATACAATTTTAAAAAGTTCGTCCGTACTGAGAAAAGTTGTAATGGTCCATTTAAGATCCGCAAATTGTCCCCCTACAAGATGGTAAAAGTTTAATTCTTTAAAAAAAAAACATCATTGATATCTGTATGATAGCGAGGCACTTTTCTTTATTTAATGGCGAGGTTAAATTCTCCCAAGCCATGCAGGACGGTAATCTGGTGCTTAGGTCAGGAAATAAACAGTGAAAGCGAACTGGCCTTGTGTCTGGCTCTTCCTGGGTGAACAGACAGAACATCGCCCATATTTCGTGTTTCGCTCCTTCGAGACCGTGTTCTCCGGGTCACGCCAGAGTTAAACAACTAAAACTACAATTTCCTTTTACTTTCAATTGTTCCGTGTTCCAGACATATCCCAGACTAGTGCAGGTATATTGTCTTCCAGAAGTCTTCTTACAAAAGCAATTGTATTAAAATTTTATCTTACAACTGATGCGCAAAGTTGCCTTTTTCTATTTAATTGGATATTATAAATATCGCAACCACAACTATTATTAAATAAAATATATTACACTTTTAAAAACAGGTGTACTTTATTTATAGTGTAATTCTCTCATTATTTCATATTAAGTGTAAGTATACATCCGCGTCAGTCACGAGTCACTATTGCCTAAAACAACGCTATACATACAGAGTGATTCAGAACTTATTTAAAAAAATGGGAATAGATGCGTCATGAAAAATGGAGTAAATATAGGTTTGTTTTTGGAGTAGTTGGAAATGGTTTGAAGCTCTCAGAAATATTCGATAAGTTAAGTTGAGAACGCATTACCGTTGAATTTAATCCAATAAATAGTTGGACGGACATTTCTGATAGTTTCAAACCGTTTCCAACTGCTGCATAAACGAACGTAACATTGTAAAAAGAAAATTGTAAAATCCTTATAGTTTTCGAGTAAAAAAATATTGCAATTGTAGTATTTTCCAGCTTTACATCGCTGGGTTACTGTAGTGTTTAGTCAGGCGATTCTGAATATTGAAATCCAGTTACTTTTGTAGGTATTAAAATTTTTATAATGCCAGTCTTCACATTTATGTGTACAGCAACTCGATGTTGATGCATATTGTTTCAATTTACGGCAATGTCAAAATACATTAGCAGAACGATTTCCCGGTAAACATGTGCCAAATGCAGCTACTTTTACCGCGGTGTGCAGTGAGTGCAAATGTAGTGCAACGCGAGGGATATTTGAATCGGAATCATGAAAGAGATATATTCATACACGAGGCTCAATTATATCCGTACCATGTACAGACCAAGTACCAAGGGATTGAACAATGAGGACCGATATCATAGCCGCCACGATCATTTGGACTGGGGATATTAAAACATCAAGTGTATCGCTCCGAAGTGGATACCTTATTGATGGTTTACGCAAACGTATCACAGCTGCTGTCAATAACTTACGAGTTCAAAACGGACAAGAAACAGAAATATATGTGTTAGGGTACGTTTACATCTTACATTAGCTTTGTTCCTAGAGCGCAAACAATTGGTTTCAAACTGTCAGGGCTTGTTTGACCAAAGCTGAAAGTATAGTAGCAACATAATTGGTCGCATATTTTTGATAGTTTGAAACAGTCTCAAACTGACTCTTGAAACAAACCTATTAATTGCTCGATATTTATGTCGGATGGAAATTGTACCTAATGTAAACATGGCAGAATTTCTGTCAGAGAGATATGCTTCAAGCGTCCGCGATATGTATCGACACATCTATACGATTAGATGTAAACACCTATTCGGAATCGCCTGACAGAAATTACTGTAGTTGACTAATCGTCTATTTTTGTGGTAGTGTCGGCAGAAAATTATTAATATTGAGGGATAAAAAATAATGGATAAAAGGCAATATTGATGAATAGATTAATTTATATCACAGTAAACCTTAACTATATGACTATTTTACAAATAAACTTTTCAAACTAAGCTGATTTCATCTCCAAAAAATTTTAAAATTACGCTGGATCTTCCACCAACTTGGCATATTAATTGACTATGAGGAAGCCTTTTTTTTTCGTCTCAAAATCAATTCTCAAATCCATACTGAACGATTTTTCATTCCCTGTCGGACAGAAATCGCATTTAATCTAAATAGCGCGAAGATTTCTGTCAGAGTTATATGTATCAAGCGTCTACGATATGTATCGACACACCTATGCGATTAGATGTAAAATATATTTTTCCACGGTCGGGAGTAGAAATCAGTTTCTTTGACATCAAAATCAAAACAGAAGTAGTCGATTATTCCCAAGGGAGTATAATGCTCCCAAGAGAGTTTACATTATGGAGAACGTTTTTCATGCAAAAAAAAAGATAACATTGAAATTATTTATTGACATTTAAATTAAATGTTACATTTGTACAATTTTCAAAATTAATATTAGAAGGAATATTACTTTCGCTTACATTTACAGTTTTTGTGATTGCGCTAGTAGTGGTACCTACTAAAACCTGATTAGCAATTTTGTTCTTATTTTCAATGGAGTTCTCGACATAACCCTCAGCGACTGTCGTTGATTTCCACACCAGCATCTGCCAGTAATGTCGCTGAAGGTAATTTTAAATACGAAGCTACTACACTCGGAATTTTTCCCATGGTATTCTTGCCAACTGGCTGCGAACTACATTTTACTGCTTTGTAGTACAAAAAAAGGTGCTTATGCTTGACGTGGGGAGGACGAAGGGACAGGTATTTTCGAAACAATTCAAGCATATTTCCCACATCGGTAACCAGAAAGGTTCGTGGAATCTTTGTCTTGGTGTTTGGAATTTGTACAATCAAGGAGGAGCCTACATCCTCAATATCATCTACAGTTAAATTGACTAGTTCATCAGTTCGACAAGCTCCGGCAAACCCCAGAATTAATCCAACCTATAAAAAATCAAAATACTTAATAATTGAAATACCTAACAACAAAAGTAATCTTACCTTAATCATTAAGAATTCTTTGTCATCTGCACTTGATAGAAAACGGTCGATTTCACCCTTGGTCAATATTTTCGATTTGCGATCAGCTTGGGGAATTTGCTTATATCTATGTTGTCGTAAATTATCAAGGATGACTTAACCATAGAATATTGCGCCCATAATGTGGAAGACTTGTAATTCTTTGCATTTTCACTGAAGTATGCCAACAAAACATTCTCGCTGTATTCTTGAACATTTTTCTCGGCACACCATTTTTTGAACCCATTGTAAGCTATATCGTATAAAGATCTTGACTTCGTAGGCAGCAAATTGCTTATTGCAATATTTGCAGCCTCCACAATCTCTTCCGACTCACAATTATTCATTGTGCACTAAACAAATTTTAAATTAAACCAAACTAGCACCTTAATTTGACAATTCTTTTTGTTTGTTTATTTTGTAGTTACGACAATAACTCAACGAATACTAAATAAATGCTCAAATCTTACTTCATAATAACAAGATATGTGTTTTTAAGTTAATGAGACCGTGGAAAAAATAGTATATACCATTCGGGAGAGATGCTATTTTGTCCTCGGTGCATTGTGGCCCTCGGGCTTCAAATTACACCTCTGCTAAAATAACGCATTTCTCTCCCTTATAGTACAATGTACTATTAAGAAATTTTGTAGTATAAGAATGTTTGGAAAATAAACATGGAAAGGATGGTTTATTTCACCCTTTGCAACAAACCAGGAACATGGGAAATATTCCAGTATAATATCTTTTTTTAAGTAAATGTCCCTGCCAAAATTCATTTGTTTATATTCAACAATTTGTGAGATAATGTTTCTGGGGTTAAAAAACTATAAATCTGAAAATTAAATCTGATTTAGTACCGTTCAAATTCAATATTTTGCTCAACTTAAACTATGAAAACATTATGTATAGTTTTTGCTAAAAATTCACACATAGGAGTTTTGAGGGGTCCTGATTAGCACCACTTATTCAAAATAATATCTCTAAGCGTTTATATTGAATTTCGCATGTGTAAAAAAATAGCAGGCCTTCGGTCGCCATCTTAAAATTCGTAATAGGATCAAAAGATGTGATTTTCGATGCCATTTAAAACAAACAAATATTTGTTGGAATATCTCGAAGAAAACCATTTTTACGAATTTATACACAAATAAAACTTTAAGATCGTGTAGAAGAAAGTTTTTGTTCAAACTTCACGTACTACATTTTGAAAGGTCCCCCTAATTAACGACTTAAAAAATTTTAAATAAAATAATTGCTGCTACATGTAATTCTAAGTAATTTCACTTACAAAATGATTACTTTTTAAGTCGTTAATTACCTGAGTGAGACTGAATAATTCAGTCATGATGAAAAAAAAACAAATTAAGTAAACGAAATAATTCAAAAACTATGAAAACTGAAAGAGTAAACTTAAAATATAAAATTTTTATATAATACTAGGTGACCCGACAAACGTTGTTTTGCCATATGAATTATTTCTAGTGAATATTTTGGTAGTCGGCTTCGTTCTCATCCGTACTCCATGCTGTTTACTGGGTGAGAAGCACAAACCTAGAAAAAATATAGACTGTGCCAGTGTCATATTGCCGGCGACCGCTAATTCATGGCTGCCCTAAAAGAACCAGAATCACTAAAACTTGGTTTTTATGCCAATTTACGTTGGTTGTATTGTATAGTGAATCTCATTTGTTTACTGTGATTGGTCACATTCATGTCACATTCTTTACTGACATTTAAAATGACAGCAAGTTAGTTAATTTCATACTGCAATACAGCCATCATATTTGCACAACCGCCAACATAAAGCAAATAAAATATCAATTTTCTGGACCTTAGGTCCCTAGAAAACGCGGCACCTGTCACGTGACCTATATCATGAACCGACGCTGTCTATATTTTTTCTAGGTTTGTGGTGAGAAGTGACACCGGTAGACGCCTGGCGGGGATAACTGATCAGTTATCTACCAGGGTTAAAAATGATTAAATTACTAAAATGGCTATTAAAAAATAGGGGTTTGTGATAGAAGGGTGAAAATTAAGAGTTGTATGTATTTTTTAATGCCACATCATAAAAAAATAAAAATAAAAAATTTTGTCCAAAAAATAAAAAAAAATGTTTGGGGTGGACCACCCTTATCACTTAGGGTTATGAAAAATAGATTTCGACCCATTCTCAAACCTACCGAATATACACATAAAATTTCATAAAAATCGGTCAAGCCGTTTCCGACGAGTATGGCGTCTAACACTGTGACACGAGAATTATATATATTAGAGAGATATAAGGACTTTTTAGATATCCTAAAAACAGATCATCTACAGAGCGTCTACAAAAATGTCTTATTTTCCTACTTTCAGAAAAACAACAACAACATACAGTGACAGGTAAAATATATTACATGGTGATATTTTTATCTGGAAGAATGGGCTTTGGAGATTTTGTTAATTGTTGATAGATGTCAAAATGAAGAATTGCTCAACAGAATATTGCGTTTTTTTTTGTTTTTAGAAATTTTATTCTGTTAAGGTTTTTTCATCGTCAATTTATTGTCCAATAGTGTTCTCAGCGTAAAATATTTCAGCTTTGAGTCAAGTGTAAAACCAAGGTCTGCCCTTAATGCAGAAAGGGTAGAAAATGCAGTTATTGCTAATCCGAAAAAAATGTTGTTTAAGGTTTTTAGTAGCCACTTCAGCATGCATATAAGCTTCTTTAAGTGAACAGTTACTCCACCTATTTCATTATTCCATAACTATGATGTGACTGCACCTGCGCACAATAAGGAATTTTTAATTAATGATCATTAAATATACATCTATAAAACTTAACTCTGCCTATCAAGGGTCTCAGCTTTTTCACTAGGTATCAGCATATGATGATTCCACCGAAGATTTTTGTCTATTTACACATCTAAATATTTAATTGTATATAATCGGAAATTAAGCATTTTATAATTTGGTAATAATACATTGTTGTAACAGGCAAAAAGTAAGAAAAAAGTCTTTTTAGTATTCATTCTTGGTAGATTGAATTTAAAAAATGTATTATTTCAGTGAAATCCTTTTCAGCAATATTTTCCAATCTAACCAATTATCTGCTGCGTAGAATACTGTTGCATCGTCAGTAAAATAATTTTACCTAGCGAAGATTGAAAAAAATCATTAATATATATGTTAAAAAGTATCGGTCCCACAACAGTGCCCTGAGGAACACCGAATTTCACCACTATTTCGGAACTTACTTGGTCACTAATTTTAACACTTTGTACTCTATCCGCTAAGTAACATCTCTAAACGTAATGCCCTCAAGTGTTTTAATAACTGTCTCAAATGCTTAAGCCAAGGCAACGAAGATACAAAGTGCTTTTTATCTAAAAATTTATCAATTTTGACAAGTTATTCAACAGCGAGTTTGGTCTGTAATTTGTAACATTTAATCTAACGCCGGATTCAAATATAGGTTTTATTAATGCGTGTTTAAATAACATTGGTAATACTCCTTAGCTATTGACAAATTTATTTAGAAACTCGTCGGCTTATAAATAAAAGGTAATTTTTTAATCAGATTTTGTTTCAGATTTTAGACCAATACTTGTGGATGTTGCAACTGTATAATAACTAGCACTAGCTAAATTTCACTCTAGTTTGCTAGAGAAAAATTGATTTTGATGATTTTGCCTGTTTTCATTTATAGTCTGAACCATTTTTATTTTGTTAATCAGTGACCCTATTTGACTATAGAATTAGGCAATTAAAAGTTTCAACAATTTCAATTGGTTCACTCCTTACGTTATCATCTATAGTTTTTATTTGCTTCACTAGTATTAATTTTGAACTTTTCCACAATTTTTTATTATACTTCTATCAGCGATTGGTAGTAATTAATTTTAGATTTCTTCATTAAGCTGGTAAGTTTCTATGATTAATATATTTTCTTTTTGTTTCCATATTATCACGATTTTTGCAGTAGGTCAGAAAATAAATAATAAAATTAATTATTAATTTTAGTAAACTTGAATTTTGTCACTTTATTCATAACAATAATTAAGGTATTATAAATAACATTTTCATAAGTAACGAAGTTATTTTTTTTAAATGAATCGAATTATCATTACTACACATTCTTGTTTTGAACAATTGTACCTTATTTTTCGAGGAAAATGGTCTGATTGTAATGGTTTTTGCTTCGTGTTATGCTTGCTACAGGCTATGAGTGAATTTACGATTCGTGATGCGCGAATAATACATATACCCCTTTTGATATTATATATTGTTACGGAAGTTCACCTAAATTTTTAGTTTGTTAATTATGTTCCTGTTTGTGTTAGAAATTGTAATTTTTGTAATACTTTTATTTTGACATCTAGAATAGTCCAGGCTATATTCTGTTTTATTCTCCACACGTTCTCGATGCCACGGAAACTTCGAGAATCCTAAAAACATATATAAGCGGATCGGTTTCGCCGTCACAGTCAGTTTATATTGAGCAGCCAAACGTGAGTGACATAGGCGTCAAAGTAAAGCGTTGACAGTTGTGAAATTTGTTTTAAAGAATATTTCTTGTGTAATCAAGAATGACAATAAAGTTTGTTTGTCTGCGTGACGTGTTTCCACGCTAAACCAACTTAGAGGTTACAATATATATTTTGCATACATTTTATTTCTTTGCTGTAACATATAGATACCATATTAGTCATTTTATTTTCTGCTTAGATTTGCATTTATTTCTTTATATATAGAGTTCCAGATCCAGCTTAGCTTCAGTATGAATTATACCGTTGCATACTTTGACAGAACAATAATTTATGTCGCAATAATTACAAATTGAATTAAATGTCTTGCACATAAAATAAACTGGAGATTTTTGTAATAAATTTGTGTTAGCCCTTGGTAAATAAAAAGTGGCATGAATTCTCATCTCATTGCGCGGTACTAAGAAACTTAGTTGCTCCAACAAATCTGGACAATCAATTTTATTGTGTACTAGATTGTACAGGAATTTCACCGATTGACATCGTCTGCGGGTTTCTAAAGTTTGGAAATTGAACATATTTAATAATGCATTGTGATCAAAACCTTGTACCGGATATATGCCAGTAGACTTATAAGATATAAATTTCAAAAAACGTCTTTGTACATTTTCAAGAGTGTCGGAGTGTGCCTGATAATAAGGATTCCAAATCAACGAGCAATACTCAAGCTTCGATCTAACGAACGCATAATACAAAATTTCCAAAGCTTTAATATTAGTAAATGAATGACAGTTACGAACAATAAATCCGAACATTTTCCTGGCATGAGACTGAATGTGATTGATGTGATCGACAAAACTTAAACTACAATCAAATAAAATTCCTAAATCTTTAATTGTTTCCACAGACTGCAAATTCTGATTATTAATTTTATAAATATATTTTTCATAACTTAATATTCTCGTATACGTAACCACGTTACACTTAGAAACATTAAGCTCTAACCGGTTTGCCCTACACCATGCTTCAATATTAGTCAAATCATTTTGCAAGCTCAAGCAGTCAGACATACCATCAATTCTCCTATAAATTTTCAAATCATCGGCAAAAATAAGATTTTCACATTTTATGATAGAGCAAATATCATTTATAAAAACTAAGAACAGTAAAGGGCCTAAATTGGACCCTTGGGGGACGCCTGATGTTGCAACCAGCTGCTGAGATTGGAACCCATTAAACGCAACGAAGTATGCTCTATTATCAATATAAGACGAAAATAGGTCCAACAAAGCAGGGCTAAAACCAAACCCTTCCAGCTTTTTCAACAGAATACAGTGATCTATTCTATCAAAAGCCTTAGATATGTCTGTGTAAATTACATCTACTCTGCCGTGAGAGTCCAAAATATCTGACAAATATTAAGTAAAAACTAGTAGGTTACTTTGAGTTGATTTACCAGTTAAAAATCCATGCTGGGTAGATGAAAGCAAATGCTTAATATAAACACACTTCGAAAACCTTAGCAAAATTTGACAACAATGCTATAGGACGATAATTATTAACAAGTGATGTATCACCATTTTTAAGTACAGGAGTGACTCTAACAATTTTCCAAAAATCGGGAAATACACTAGTTTTAATGGCTAAATTAAAAATAATTTGCAGAGGCAACGAAAATACATAAATACCGTCCCTAATTAAAAAAGCTGGAATTTGGTCTGAGCCAGAAGTAAATTTTGATTTAAGTTTCATCATCTTGACAGCTGTCAACAAAAGTAGCAAAATCTAAATGACTGCAGTTCCATATAAAAATTTCACCACAGTGAATAGTTCATAAGTTTTTCTGTTGTTTAATGAAACAAAATAGCTAATATTGGTGTATTGTCCATCATAAATATCAGAAAACAATTCAGGGCCACTCCGTACAATAATTTCATTCTCCTACAAATTATAAATAAAATATGTCTTAATAAATTGTGTTGTCAGATTTTAAATAAAAACAACTCTTATGATTTTAAAATTCTTGGTAATGAAGTACACTTGTTGACATCTGGCACCAATAGGAAACATTTAGCGAATGTAGTTACGTGTGAACTTTGCATTTCTTTTTAATAAATTTCATAAGCTTTTAGCAAGTATTTCGTTTATGAATAAAACATTAGTTTTTTAATCCTTTCATTCATTTAACATATGTATTTTACTGCACTTTTAATACGATGTGTTTTTATTGCAAAAATATAGGTTTAGTTTATGTCATGTTTTAATAATTTCAGATATTTATAACTGGTTAAAAATAGATTATATTTTTTAAAACTTTATGAGAAACATTTGATCGATAGAAAAGAAATTTAAAAAACAAGCCCGAACATTATTCCACAATTGTAGGTTAAAAATCATCTTTTCAATAACATTTGATGAATATGAATTAGATATAAGGAATTAAATTTCCATTCTTTCCGTATGTTTAGTTTCACACGACGCGGGGCTATTATAAATAATTAAGTATCTCTCTCCTTTTATTGACATTTTACAATTATCAACGATGTAATTTTCTCTTTTGTAAACATTGTTTACAAAGATAATAATGTAACTCAATAAAAAATATGAAGCCTAACATTACTATAAATTTTATTTTTTACATAAAACATTTGGTTATTTTGTTGTGATGTTGAGGCTCTCACGACAGGTGCTACTATTTAATCTACAGGGTGTTTTACAAACTCTACGATAAACTTTAACAGATGGTAGCTGGGTTAATGTCAAACATTTTCCATATATGAACACACATATAAGTTCGATTAATTTTTGTTCAGAAATTACAAGTATTTTAAAAAATATTATTTCATATTTCAGTCACACTAACCTGATAAATAAAAATGATGGTTGACTTTTATTTATGGGGACTTATGAAGCAACTTGTCTGCTATATTGAAATCACTAAGGGTTGATTTCCAAGAAAGTTGTATACAGATTTACAGTTACAAACTATTATTTAAAACATGTACAGGCAGTACAAACGAAGCTGAAATCGTCTTGATCTAATTGCATGCAGATTTTGTAACGCCCATGACTATTTTTTATGGCTAGTAAAACACGTTTCATCAGATGAGAAGCGAAATGAATTTATCATTTTCTGCATCTGAACCAACTGCAAAATTATAATTGCTGAGGAGCATCTTCAGCATGTAACGCTTGTACATTTTGGCGATGAAATGGATATAACATTTCTCTGTTCAATACACGCCATATAAAATGGTGATAAATGAAGATCGCTGGGTATACACCGAACACTAATCGAAGAGTTGTCAATGACATCTATTATATCTTCTTCACTTTGTACATTCCCTTCAGTCGGACGAATGCCCTTTTTTAGAGCGGGGTTGCCTTCTTGGAAGTCTACGAAATGATGCAATAAAGATGTGTGGGCAGGTTGATGTCTATTTGGGTATCTTCGTCGGTATTATCGGGTTTCTTGTCTGGCGTTTCCATTGGAATACCCATATACAATACCTACATACTCTTCAATTGTAAATAAATGCATTTTTTATTTAGCGCTTTAACGCTAAGTGTCAAATGAAATGTTTGTAACTTCTAAACAAAAACGAATCGAACCTATGTTCATATAACACAAAAATGTTTAACATTAACCCAGCTACGATTTGCCAAAGTTTGTCATAGAGTACACTCTATTGATATTTTGACGTCTAGAATATAACTCTGCTTTTTGGCGCATTTTTTACGGAACACCCTGTATAGTAATTTTCCGGGTTGTTATGCCATGACCTAAATGGTCGTTGTCAGTAATAAAATTAACGTCATCAATAAATGAGTGGGCCCAAAGCGAATGACAGAATCTCAGCTAAGGCTATGTACTTTAGCTCTGTTACTGGTAGCAACCCAATTGCTTATGTCATGGCATGAAAATCCGGAAAATTACTATCGATCAAATTGAATTACCATATTACCACAAAATGGAGAAATGAAACAACTGCTTGCAAAATAACAATATTTATTTTTATAAAATAACATTCATTTCTCGTCGTTATAATGACATATTAAAAAATGGTCACATTACATGTCAAAAGTCGATTAGAATACAGTTTTTTTTATTAAATGGACATCATCTATTTTCAGTGACAATAGAATATAGTAAAGCAATTCTGACAGATTGTTTCTTTATCAATCGAACAATTACAAATATGTAAACCAATGAAACCAAAAACAAAAAATGAACATTCTTTTATTCCACGTTCCTCCTGGTATAGTTTTATAGAAAATATATTTTTAAATATTCACTAGAACGTTAGTATGGGTCCTTCACGATGATCCAGAATGTCTGAAAAAAAAACCGATTAATATTTCGATATAGGGATAACATTTGGGTAGTTAACAACTTTTATTAATATATGGTGATTTATTACGTGTTAAAAAAATCAGAGAAGGATATAGCCTCAAACTGTTGCTACACTTTTAGATACAAGTTTATGATTAAAATCAGTAGTATAGATATAGAAGATGTAAGTTAATATAATTTGAAGTTTAACGTTTAAACCAGATTATAATGTTCAACAATAATAATTTCATTTACTATGCTCTATATACCTATACATTTTTTCACATACTTTGTAAATAATTTTGAATACAGGGAGTAATAGCAATTTTATTTATCATTTAGATGAGAGCTGCCCAACTTCAAGTGGCCCATGGGCAGATGTAACTAAAATTGTTATTGTGACGGCTGCATTTTCGTATGCAACTTTGTTAGTGAATTGTAATAGGTACACAAAAACGTGTTTATTTGTATAACTTATTTTATTTACTAAAAAAATAACAAATATGCAAAAGAAATATTAGGAAGTTTTGAGATGTTGGTTTTCACTAACCAGTCTATCAATATTAACATTAATATTTGTTTTTGACAAACGAAGCAACTGAGTAAATTACTTATCAGATAGGGAACACCTATATTTTGGCTTTATAAATATAAACATAAACTTTTCTTCTGCTTCGGCAAAGATATGTGATAAGTTTCTTCCTTGGTAAAAAGGATTTGACTTCAAATCACATAATTCCAATACAAGGTCTGCTATGTTTTCATTCTCAACAGAAATACTAAGTGGCTGAGTAAAATCTGAACTTCTCCTTTGATTTTCTTAAAGTCGTTAAATCGGTTTTCGAATTCTGTAATTGTATCAATGTCATTTATGTGACTTCGTTTATAGCTTCAAATTTAAATAGTTCCAGTTCTGTAGTGCCGAATTTCAATTCAGTTTTAAGAAGAATAGCAATCCCCTTGCGAAGAGCGAATAAACGATGCAAACAGTTTCCGGCGCTTAACCTACGAATGTGTGAAGTAACAAATTCCATATGTAACATCTACTTTGATCAAAAGATCACGTCACTTTCTGTGAGTTACAACGCAATTGACCCCTCTTATAATATTATTATTTCAACAATCATTTTCATGACATTCATTTGACGTAGAGATTTTCCACATTATGGCCTCTTGACGAACAATGCAGTATATCACAGGACAGTTGATATTGTTTTGTATCTTATACAATACAGGAGCATTCGAACATAGAACCCTTCATAATCTCATACGACCATAATTACAACCTCAAAAATATCCGTACCTTTAGTTGTACCATGCAGAGGAATAAGATCAAGCCTGTCTTCTACTACACTGAAATCCTCTTGAATAGTTCGAATAAAATTACAAATTGACTGATGTTGGATAGGACAGAGCTTTTCTAGTGAAAAATATTTACAGTTTTCAGTTGTATTCTGCAATTTTTTTAATATGTTTTCATTAGTGTGGTCTACACGGCATTGTTTGATGCGACCCTGAGACTGTTTCAAATTTTTTCACAATTTTTATTACACAATTCTTAATAAGTACTCCACCACTCAAAAGCTTTTTCGCTTTGACAATACTGCATTTGTTATCAGTGTCAGACTGTTTGCAAAAATGTATTTGTTGTTTTTGTTTTTTCTTGTAATCCGTAATGGGTAACATTTCTAGACCTTGGATACTATACTGAAACATTTTCTTGTGTATGTATCATAGTGTAATATTGTTTCATATTATATTCTTTAGAAACTGATAGTACTTGCATACAAACAATGTACTGGAGTTTAATATTGTTGTTTGTGATTAAATAGTCTAATTTCCAATGGTCATTGTGACGATGTTTGTTCCTTTTCTTTTCTGCGAAGACTGATTTCACTTAAAAAACCTTAGATTTGCTTGCTGCATACTGCACACCAAAACAAAATAACTACAATTATAAAGAAATAAATATTTTACTGTAACAATTAACTTCGCGAACCGTATTCAACGTTTTTCTGTCTATGAGTCTCTATTCCACGCTATTAACTATTAACTCTACTCATCCCGCTTGATCAACCGCGCGCATGGCTATTCGAATGTTCAAGAGCGGTCCAGCGAGATCGCTAATGTTCCAGTAACTTCTTTACTGCGTTCTATTTAGCGACAGTGGCATCATATAGCCTATGTATGTGTGTTATCATTTCATCATTGGTGTAGGAATGACCTGCTTGTGTATATTTTCGTTTTTAAAGCATATTTCTATATTTTTATGATAAAGTAGCATGCCGCATGCCGCATGCTTCATGTTGGACAGCCCTGATTTAAATGAAAAATCAGGAATCACTGAGAATATAAACTACAAAAATATTTTCTATATCATATTTTCTTTTTTTTGTTTTGATGAATGAAATTAGCCTTGAAAATTGCTACATCCTGCATCGCTATTTAAAAAAAGTTAATCAGAATTTGCTTCAGCAAGTAATTTTTCTGTTACCTTTTGCAATACTCCACCAAGGCAGTGTCACATAGGTCAAAAATGCATTTAAAGGGACTGATTGTGCTCGTTTGTTTTCTTTCCAAAAATGGAAGGTCTGTGTGAACCCCCGCATTGTCCACAGAGGGTTGTAGGCACCATCGTCTAGTTCTGCAAGTATAAAAGTATGTCATTATAACTAACATAGCTACGTTAAATGACCAAGAATTTGAAAAGGTGTTTAATTAATAAATAGGTAGGGTATAAATAAACAAGTACAAAAAATATTTAGTAGTAATTCCTTGTTGAAAATTAAGGGGGGCTTTTATATAATAAAAATATCTGCTAATTTTTTACTTTTATTTTTGATAATAATTTTTAATATTACTGCTGAATTATTGATTGTTAAATGAACTGTCAGTATCTGACAGTCACCTTCTAGAACATGTTCATTTTAATGCCCATTACAAATCAGGATGTGAATGTAATCTTAACATAATATATTGTTCAAAACCTATTACGAAAAAAAATACAAAAAGTAAAATGTGTTTTAGGTAAATTAAGCTATCTAAAGTAGATTTTCAAATGATATAGGAATGGCTACTTTTGCTCCTTGCAAGAAGAAAATAAAGAAATTATTCAATAAATATATTTTCAATATTAACAAAAGTATACGTAATTCTATTTTTAGAAATTTCTCCATATATAAGGAAAAAAGTTACTATCTTGTATAATTTGAAAGTTCGTAAATTCGCATGGAGGTACCAAAGATATCTTTACATAAAAAACCCTTAGTTTTTAATCAGGAATCACCTTATTCTTTTATTTTCACTTTGTATGTCATAAAAATTTTAAAAAGTTTTAGGTTTTCTATAAAATGAACGCCACTTTAAAAAAATTCTGTAAAAATCGTACATCTATTAAGTTGTCTCAAAGTTTTGTAGCATATTTTATAAACAAGAATAGTGAACTTATATACTGTTATTATATTTACTCAGTTGTAAAGTTCAAACAATATTGTATGAAAATTTGGACAACATGTAGATGAATCTATTATATTTTAATTACATATATTTTGTTCTATAATTTTACAAATACTTAAATGGGAATTGAACTTATCCCTATATACACATCATATATTTGAGTCTTTTGAAAATGGAACACAAGTAGATGCAATTTACACAGATTTTTAAAGTTAGAACCTTCTTAGTAAACTATAATGGAACTGTTTCAAAAGAATTTTAAGCACATTCTGGTGTTCCTCAGGGTTCCAATTTGGGGCCATTGTTATGTCTTTGTTATTAATGATCTACGAGATACAATTTATCATTCTAGATGCCCCTTGTTTGCAAACGACTTAAAAATATAGGGAAGTTGTAAAAATAATTGTAATTTACTACAAGTTGTCATTAACGCTGCATATGAATGAAGTAAAGAAAATAAACATAACTTCAATATTAGTAAATACTGTACAATATTATTCACTCGTAATAAACATTAAATAAGATATTCTTATAAAATGAATGAAGAAACTCCGAGGAGAACTAAAAATGTGATGGACTTAGGAGTAACATTTGACTCAAAACTTTCATTTTGGGATAATAACGTCATCTACTTTAGGTTATGTAATTAGAGAATCAAAGAATCTTCGTAATCGAAATTCAATTATTAAGCTTTATTACGCTTTAGTAAGCTTGAGTATGGTTCATTATTGTGGCGTATACAGCAAGTATACATCTATACAAATGGTGTTGAAAAGGTACAAAATAGTATTTCAGACCGCCGGATAATGGAATTGTCCGTAGTAGGAACTTATGCGTTGAATTTAAGATAAATGCGTTATATAACAGACGTGTTATGGCAACTTTAAATTTCAACTATAAAATTTAAATGATCTACCTAGTGCATGCTGGCGTTATTTCAATTCAATATTTCTACCAGTGAACTAATTCATATACCACCTCGTACAACTATAAGTCAAGCCCCGTTCGTGTCAATGTTTCGTGAGATCAATCTGGCCTCAGAGGAGAATAGCATTGATTTTTTTGAGAAATACTAGTAGTTTTTAAAACAGATTACAAAAGTGTTTTCTGTTAACTAATTCAATACACACTTATTGAGATTAACTGTGTTGATTTTTTATCTCTTTTTGTTGTGTTATTGACTTTTTATTAATTAAGTGTATATTAGGAAAATCTAAGTATTATACTTAAAGTGTTTTCTATTAACTAATTCAATATATACTTATTGCGATTCCCTGTGTTGATTTTTTGTTGTGTTATTGACCTTTTATTAGTTAAGTGTATATTAGGAAAAATTGTAAATTGTTTATTTCATTTTTCCATGTAATTAGACAATTTGTTTGTTTGGAAATAAATAAATCTATAAATGAATATAAACACTGGTATATCATATTATATAATATAATTTATTATAAGGATATTACTGCATTTTGCGCTGCTGATACGACCACCTTAAGACTGTCAGAGCTTTTTTTCAAATAAGGCAAATGAAAAATTAAAATTTATATAGAAATATTATGAACTACAATAATTTGGTTTCTTCTTTTATTGGATAATAATATTATGAAACAGAACTTTCACATTTAAAAAAAAAATAGTACCTACCTACTATATTACAACATGCATCGATAATGAATCATCTACCCTAACCTTTCAGTGCGTCAAAACAGCGAAATTTGCATACATTCTAAAAAATATATAAAAAAGGAAACAATTTTAAAAATGTTGAAGATATTCTACCAGTTCGTCAATTGTTACATTTCAAAAATGGCTAATTTTAACGTGATATAACAAGCCAATCTTTAATTGCGTTCCATCCAAATTTATAAAATTATTCAAAAAAAAGTTCTCAATCATTATTTGTAGGCCAAGGATAGTTTAGGCCCTTTGACGTTGGAGGATATGCGTTAAATTAAGAATTTGGATACAGCGAAACAGTAATGAAACGTATACAAAATTAGAAAAAAAATCGATACACACACACAAAAAGCTATTAGAAGAAATTCATATAAAAAACATTTTTTTTGATGCCCTGTAACTCCATTAATTTTGAGTTTTCGAAAAATGTTTTAGGACTTTAGAATCACTCCCTGGAATATAGATACATTATTTCTGGACATCTCATTCATATTATGTTTAATACAATCAGATTGTGGTCGTAACAAATTTGGTCATTTGTGCTAAGCTTACCGTAATTTTTTTTGTGAATGTCACACCAATAATAAATGTGTGTACCATCTGGAGTAACACGCTTTGGAGGATTGACATGCCTCAACCAATATTTCGGACAAGTGGCCTTTTTCTTATTTTTAGGTAACGTACAATAACTATATATATTCTTAACATTTACTTGGTTATAATTGCCATTGATATTTTTCCTTATCTTATTCCTATCCCTATTATTTACAATATCGTTCCTTAATATTTCAGTTTCGGACATTTTTTCAATGTGCGCCAGATTGTCGGATAAATAGTACTTTATTTCGTGGACACAAGGCAGTTCTTCCTTGCCGTTCACTGTGATATAAGGGTTTTTTGCAGCTTCATTGTAAACTGTCCTACTAAACGAACAACTGGAATGGCATTCGGTAACGCCCTTCCGTTCCAAGCTGATAGCGTCATCAGCGTATTCGCACTCTGTATAATTGGCGTTTTGCTGCGACTCTTTTATGTTTTGAGTGGTCGTGTCGTCTTTGTCCTCGTTAACGTTTACTTGAGATTCTGTAAGCAGCTTAGAGATACTAACGCTGTAAGAGCAATCATTGTCGGGAGGCCCTAATCTGGCCCTTTGGGCACATCTTTTAGGATCGGAACACCTCATTTCGTACATTTCGAGCAGAGTCACGGACTCGTTATTTCTTCTTCGAAAACACCCACAGCACGTGGAATTGGATGTTGAAGCAGTACCAGACTTATCTACAACAACGAGAAAATTATATTAACTTCACTTTCTACACAATTAAAGTGTCTGGAAATTAATTTTCTCAAGATAAATCGTGAAAGATTATGATTTACGTAACAAGCTATTTAAAGAGGTGATTCTTTGGAATATTTTTAAAGAAAGTATTCATATGAATCTATTTTAATGTTCACAAGAGGTTCGACAATTAAGTTCACAAATTTGCCAACGTGCGCTTATGTTGTACAAACAGGTTGGTAACGTTGTTTGACCTTGGTATCATTACTTGTATAAGCTTCACTATCGCATAAGTCAAAGTGAGGCTACACTTTTGGCCATAAATTTTGACGTTTGAAGGTCTTCCAGATTCAAAGGGCAGTGGGATCATCACTCTCAGATTAAATATTTACTTTTATTATTTATTACATTTGCTACTTTTACTACCATATTACAACAGTTTTAAGTAACAAATTGCCTCACATTGCTGGCACATCCATAATAGATCACCCTCACCCTCTGAATCCTAAGCCTTCAAACGTTAAAACTTGTGCCAATATCAACAATTAGACGGACCTTCTTGTACTACCCTACCCTTCAGTATTCTATGTTTGTGTTAAGGCATGATTGTCAGCTACTGAGTGGCTTTAATTATTACTGTTGCATGTTTTTGTGTGTCAATGCCAGAATATTAGAAATTAAAATGGAGCAATAAAAAAATATTCTATTTCTTGTGAAACTTGATAAGTGTAGAAACATTGGTTAGGCTGTTATCTTGACAGATAAAGAAAAAGATCTACAGAAAAATCTACAAGAATGGAATAGAATACTAAAGGAATACGGAATGACTTTAAATAAAAACATAACCAAAGTAATGATGGTAGTCGGAGAATTTGAGAGTATATTAAATAAGAATATCGAAGATGTTAATATAGAATAAGTAAGAACATGTCAATATCTGGGTGTAGAATTGGAAGTAGTGGAAAACAAGAAGCTGAAATTAACAACAGAATAGAGAAAGCTACAAGATTGTATTATTCAATGAATAACAAATTTACAAATAATGAGATAAGTAGAAAAACTAAAATAAATGTATTTAAATCGATATATTGACCGAACATTTGGATGAGAATCATAGATACTTACAGCAAGACAGAAAAGTAGAATACAAGCAACAGAAATTAAATACCTTAGAATAGTGAAAGGGGTCACAAGAAGAGACAGACTGAAAAATACAGTAAATATACAGGATACACTGGATTTTAGTGAAAGAAGACAGTAAAGTTGTTGAGAGCAACTACAAAGTATGAAAGATTCGAGACCAGATATGGAATTCAAAAATACAGAGGAAAAGAAGAGGAAGGCCGAGACAAACGTGGGATGGAGTAGTACTAGAAATACTGAAACGTAGACAAGCAAAAATACTATCAAGAAATAGAAAAATGTGGGCGGATTTTGTGTATCAGAAATAGAGTTGAAATAGAGCAATAAAAAATAGTTTCTTGATAATAGTGGAAACATTGGTTATATAAGCTCTGGGTCCAATATATCTAATGGTAAACCTGAAATCAAAGACATTTTGGTCCAAGTTTATGAGGATAGTGGTTATGAAGAAAATGACAGTGTACAAATAGATTCAACAATTTTTGGAAAAAAGAAATATTGTTGTTGATGAAATACTGAATAAAATTGTCTAATTGTGGTCACTTTTGGTCGTCAACAGCAGTTTTCTTCATCAACTGCATTGTCTTTCCCTTCGGAAAATCGTTTAATCCAGCGCTTCTTTATGGACGTTATCTCCATAAACTTGGACTGACATATATCCGTGATTTCACTACTACTTTTTTAAGTTTACCGTGACACAACAGCAACTGATATACCTCAGCACAGACAAACATAGCTGTAGAACAACAAGGTCAGAAAACATTATCAACCCGTTTGTACAGTGCTGCCAACACATATCTGTAAAGAAGGTTGACATAGATTGATGAAACTTGCATATACTCGTAAGTGATTTAACTAAGCAAAGGTAAGAAATCATTGAAATTATATACAATATGCCGACCAGTGGCGGAAACTCAGGAATACGCTACCATAAGAAATTCCAGAATTTTGATGCCACTGAATATTTTCGAAATTTGGCTAATTCATTTAGTTCCTAATTGAATCTTTCAGACAAAAATATCTACTATTTTATTTAAAACACTACACTAGGCCAAGTTTTATCGTTCTACATCAAACATCCACTAAAATTTATCTAAAATGTTATATATTTTATTATAAAACTAAGCTTTAAAACGTAGACTATTATTTTCAAAATCTATTGAAATATCACCTCTTCAAATACTTTCACCTATGTAAGTTACATCTTAGCACTTAAACTTTTTCTTTCAGTAGCGTAATTTCCAGACACCATCATTAAAATAGTACTTAACAAATTCTAGACCTGCTTCTACATCCAATTAACATCTTTAAACTAAATTTACATTGGATACAAGGCAAATATTCTTTAATGGTTGTGACCAATGTCATTATAATTGGACTAGATCAAAAGACTGATTCATTAGAATTTCTTAATTCCACTATACATTGGATTCACCGAATATCATTACAATCCCCAAAGGTGTTTCGTTTTTTATTAGCCTTGTTCAGCAAAGAAGTTTAAACTGCGTGTAAGTAGTCGTAAATCAAAACCGAAATCAGTTAAGCAGTAGGTATAAAATACAAACCTTTATACATAAATATAATATACCAAAAAATGTGTAGAAGAAAGCTCTTTGTAATGAATTTTCCATTTGGTTTTAAAAGCTTAATAAATTAGTAAATGTGTTACAAGGGCAAGTTAATGTTTAATGTGTAAAATGCTCCAGTTCAACTGAATACAGTGTAAATAGTAGTAGTAAATATATCTACTCGTATACTATATAGATCAAAAATTACCTAATGATTCATATCAATTTTAGGCCAAATTACTAGAGATGAAGGAAACAGCTACTTTTCATAAAATTATAAACATGTCTTAACAAAATCAGGGATTTGCCTATATGTAGTAAGCTAGTAATATTACGTCATTGATACTGTTTCAAGGTCGGGATGGACCACAGTAATTGCCTACTACGTCCCCTGATTTAAATAACTATTTTCCGAGGGGGAAGCCACTGAGGTATTTTGTTCTACAAGCTGTTGGTAATTAAAGGTACTTTTTGCATTTTTTGGGTATTTGTGTGTATTTATAGGTATTTTTCGGTATTTTTAGGTACTATCAAGGTAATAATGGGTATTTACTGGGTATTACGAAGATAATTAATGAATATTTTAAGAGAAAACTACTATTTTCCCGCCAATTTTTAAATGCAATGGCGATCGCGCATGCCTTATGCCGATGGCACAGTTTAAATATAAGTAAACAACTGACCGACGCAATGGCAAATATAAAACTTATTAAAAATAGATACAAAAATATTTTCTGCAAAATTTTTCGGAAGCACTGTTAAATCACTATGTGATCTTTTATCGTCTTCGTAAGCCTTTAATTTAGAAAATAATATAGGGTGATTCGAATTAGATACATTCTATTGCAAAAATAATGGCACTTCCTCAAATCAGTTTTTTGACTACTGGATGTTCTGTGTAGAAATTTCAATAGATTTCTGTGGGTGAGTGAAACAACTAAGAACTTATGTTTAAAATTGAAAGTAGATTTCATTACGAATATCAGCAGTTCGAAATAAATAGCCAAATTCAACTAAAATATATTTAAATATATTACATATCATTCGATACGATTATCGTTAACACGGATAAGTTTAGTCAAACTTCTCCGACATATTCTATTGATGAAAAATATTTAATAAAAAGTGAATGAGTCTATAATAAAAATTAAAATATTGTTAGATTATGTTTCCCTATCACATTCATACTCAATTTAACAAAAAAGATTTTTTATGTAAACAACTGCCAATTATCTAATTCTAATCATACATGACGGAAAGTAAGCTGGGGCTAAAATTGAATTCGCCCTTGATACCCATGTATTTACACTTGCTAATGAAAGATTTTGGTTGTACTGGAGACACCGATGGTACTCGATAAGTATTTGGGATCCGGACAATAATTTTAGGGGCACCCTGTATAGACCGAATATTATGATTTCATAGACGAGGAAAAAGTTTGTTTCTAGATAGCTTGAAGGGGGCATGGTGTAGGTATTGGCACCCTTCTTGGGTGCGCCAATGAGTTTATGATACATTTTGTGTAATCCAAAATGTTCTTTCCAGATGTATTCAGATCGAGTCAAAGGCGCCCTTAAAAAATCTATGTTATTTACGTAGTACTGTAACTGGAATAATTTCGAAGAAAATCATAGTTTTAGAAAATTAAACGTATATCAAGTAAAATCGTGGGTCATTTAATGTATTTTTCGTTTCTTAGATATCTGGGTATTTAAGGGTATTTTTGGGTACTTAACGGGATTTTTAGGTACTTAAGAGTATTATTGGGTAATAGTCATAGGTATTCTTTGGGCACTTGAGGGTAATTCGTGGTTTTAGGGTATTTTTGAGGAAAATAAGGTATTTACGGGTAATATTTAAAAAAAATGGTATTTTATTGTACAAATTTCAAGCAGTGGTTTACCCCTCGCTACCTTCCTATGGGGGCATCTCAAGTCTTTATACATTACCAGTGAATATTGTAGATGATGATAATTTATGAAATAGAACATTTGTTGGATTTGAAGTCATCAAAAATACTCGGGAATTTTTAAGAGTTGCCTTTCAACAATTTTTGTAACATAAGTTTAACATAGTTTTAGTGTTAAATATACATATATATTATTTTCAATTAATACTTTTTTATTATATCTTGCCATTATTAATAATAAGTAAGTAAATATTAATTTGCAAAATAAGTATTTTTCCCTCAACAGTGAGAAATAATCAAAAATGAAAGAAACAAAACAGTAAAATTCTAAAAGCTAACAATGATTATATGTATAAGTATTATAGTTCAGTGTAAATAAATAAACAAATACACTGTTACTGTTGCAGTAAGAGTAAAAAAATGCTTTTTTGGTTAGAAATAGTCGCCGCTGAATAAAAAAATTCTACTTTGGAAAAACTAGTGACTCACTTTTTCTTTTAAAAATATTTGTTATGTGGTTACCCGATTGGCACGGACGAATATGGAAAAATTCTACTTAATCATAAAAATGCCTTTTTGTGTCATAGTAAGGACGACATAATTAAATCCATTATTTCAAAACGTCTTCGAGACATTTAAGAAAAACTTTAAAAAACGAAAGACTTTAAAATCGTGTACATACAAAAACAAGCGATTATACTTCAGTATTGATCTGACATTTAGCAATATGCTGCAAAGGAGAAAAAATGAAATTCAAATTATCGACCAATTGTCATAATCAACAACTTTGCAAAAATATTTGAAATGGTGTTATATGAAATTATTTTTTGTCATGTTCAAATTACTCCTTGCCACCTTGCCAGCATGGTTTCTTTAGGGGTAAACTATACTGACTATATTACTGAAGCCATTGATAAGGTATTGTCTGAAGCTATTTATTTGTGGCATAATTTTAGTTTTTCTTTAGTTTTATTGGGTTTATGCCACACTTCTGAAAAAGCCCTTGCGCCAAACGGATCAGTCAAGGGTTATTTTTTAAAATTAAGTTTGCCTAACCAAAAAATGTCACACTGAAAACAGCAGATAAGTAAAAAATAACAAAAATCACATATCGCGCACTTCCGTATTATTGACGTTTCGAAAAACTCTCTGTTTTCGTTCTCAAAATAGCAGATCTCGCCGTCAATTATCATCTTTACGATGGCGATTTAAAAATATTCTCTAAAGTGTCAGGAGACTGATTACGATTATATACTTAATTACTCTGCTCTTTCTCATGCAAAAATGTTGCAATATCACGTAAACCGAGCCTCAAATTAAAATCTTATAAGAGTAATAATATAGAATAAAAACACGTCCTAGCTAAAAAAAAAATATTCGAAAACTATAGGCGTACTCAAAAAATAATTCTCCGTGCATGCTTTGATATTTTAGACCAAAATTACACAGAAACTGTGCCGACTTAAGATAAAAATATGTGACAAATTAAAAATAAATATTTTTAAAAGCATCGGAGCTATCAATAAATATCAGTTTTAAAATGTTTTGTTGACACCCTGTATTTTGCAAATGAAGCTCCAAAACGAAAAATAGCATAAGTAAAGTTCCTTGACCTACGAATTTGCAGTACCCTGTATATTCTTTTATGTAATGTATGTCGTAATGTAGGTAATTTATATCAATGTATTGTTCTTATTTTATAATTGGGTTTAACCTGTAAAATAGTGTATCAATAAAAAAAAACCTTCGTAACATACCAATTTTTACTTTAATCTAAATATTTTTGTCTGCCTTGTTTGGAGACCATTTTGAAGTACGACTTACCAGCCGTATATATTACTAATAAATTTCTACTAGAACGTGCATACTCATGTACGATCGATTGCAATAATAATGACACTCTTTAAAATAAATTTTGTAATTTCTTTTGAACTGCTGACATATTTGTAATGAAATCTACTTTCAACTTTTAACATTACTTCTTAGTTGTTTCACTGACCAATAGAGATATAATGAAATTTCTACTCCACTTCTAGAAGTTCAAAATCTGTTTTGAGGGAGTGTCATTAATATTGCAAAAGTATGTACGTACCATCTCTAAGATCGCCAGCTTCTATCTCGCTGACCCCATTATCTATGCAGTCCAGCCCTTCGCTCTCCGATCTAGCTTTGACGTCCAACTTACTCTTCCATCCGCCCCTGACAAAGTTGTTTATGTTCGCGCTGGGATCGCTGAGACGCCGCTGGCTCCGGTACATGTAGAAGTCCTCCGGGTCCTCCTCCCAGTCGGAGTCCCACATGTCTGTAGCGCAGAAGCCCGGCTCGGAAGTTGGGGTCTCGACCCCGGAGCCCTTGGGCTTCGTCACTGCCATCTCGGCGTGACCTTTGCCCTGGGGGCCCTTCATGCGGACGAACTCGCACCGCTGGGAGGACGAATTGGAGAACAGGCCGAAAGTCATCCTTTGGGCCATTTTTGTACTTAAACTTGATTGCTGCGAACAAATATAGAATGTTTTGAAATGAACGAATTTGAGTTTAATTATGACAATACAACTTACCCTTGCGTCGTAAACTTTCTTGAGCGCATCGTATCGAATAGACCCTAAAAATATAACTCCCTGTATAGTACCGGCTCTATCGGCGGCCAGCAACTCGACACAGACCATCTCACCATCGCGCACCAAGATATCGTGGAAGACCTCGTCGAAGTTATCCACCATGAAGCAGATGTGGGGATACGTGATTTCTTCCACCTCCCCCTTCGTGTCCATCCTCCTACGGCTGGGGGAAGCGTAGACTTTCTGAGAGTGCCTTTTAAGCACCTGTAACTCCTTGGGACTTGTGCGCGTGCATATGGCCAGTGTGAGGGTATATTCGAACTGATGGATGATTAGATTTAGGTACACTGTTTCTTCCCAATCGATGTCTGGGTCACCGATTGGTAACTTTCTGCTGTCTTTACGGAAAACGTCGACTTCCGTCTATAAATGAACAATTTCTTATTAAAAAAGTACGTATTAAATTCTATATATATATATAATAACAATTAACTGGTAGGCTTCTTAGCTTCGGCCACTGCAATGTAATTATTAAGATTGTTTCCAATATTGGACAGTGGACACAATATTTTCAACATCGTTGAAACAGGTTACTGCTACTTTTCTGCAATATTTTCTGTTTTTAACAGATGGTTGGTAAAGCTAAAGTTTTTTTTAAATAGGACGCTTTATATTGCATAGCATAGATACAGGGTTGTAGAGGTTTGACTACCATAAACTTAACAGATGATAATATACATAAAACCTTATATGGCACGAGTCCTAAACCCAACCATTTTCGAGAAAAAATTAACAAAGGTCTAATTTCATGTGTAAAAATTCATTTCATTAAGGAATCTCACTATAATTTTGTGCATTAAATGACCATTAAATGCAATTTTTACCCCTTCTTTCAATTTCTTTGTATTTAATATAACATTTTTTTTTTCTTAATCATTAAAATTCGATACCGCGGAATGTACTCGAGACCGGCCGAGAGTACAGGTCAGTTGGTATCTGAACTGTGAAGTGTCAATGTGTTTGTCGGAATTGCTTTTGCGTATCACTATTTCCTTAATTTTTCTTTGTTTGTTAAAATGTTTAGCATACGTGAGTATCATGATACCTATGTTATACAATTCTGCCAGGCGACGACGATGCAGTATGTAGTACATACCACATCAGCTTGTCCATGTCCAACTGAGTAAAATAAACAAGATTACAAGCTGTAGATCTCTTCTCCATGAACCCATGTTGAAATGGAGAAATAAAACTTCTCACTGAAGCATAGAAGCACATCTCAAGTAGCTTAGCTATTGTAGGATTCCCAGATTTCAAAATTGGACACACCTTTCTACCCCCTCTCCCATAATCAAATCCTGATTGTAGGCTTCATCCACATTAGAATAATTGTTCAGAAAATTCCAATCAACGCTAAGAAGCTCCTGATATAATTTGGAAAAGTTAACCCTACAAATGTTATATGCTTTACTATTATCATTAGTTGGAAAGCCTGATTCAAGTGACAATATCAATATTTATGGCAAGTGGTGGATAATATGTATCTATTTTGACAATAATGTTGTAACTGCGAATGATCTTCGAATGTTTGTGGCCTAAATTGACGAATACTGATGGATAACGTTTGATTTTAATAAGATGGCGCTATAAGTACATCACTTTACAAATAACGTAATTATTTTATTAAGAGGTACATTTACTGGTCGTGTCATTTTAAGAAAAGCTGATGTTAATTAGCCATGACCATATTATAAGCCAGGTCTATAAGAACAATCTACAACCAACTGCTCAACTGAAGAAAGAAATTACTCACGCTATTGGTAAGATTAAATCACAATTATATCAACATATCGTTGAAAATTTTAACAAAAGGAAGGAGATACAAGACAAGATTATCAAATTCATTCTGAACAGCAATAAAATTAAGGCATATTTTATGTGCAGGCGAAAATCTCAACAGATTAGACTGAGGAGATCGTAAGTAAAATGTATCAATAGATCGACTATGGAAAGATCTAATATAAAAATTTATGTAACTTAATAAGAAAGGGCAATCAATTGGTTGTTGATTAATTTGAATAAAAAAGCGATTGAAAAATACTTACGGCCGGTTTCCAAATCATTGACGCAGAAACGGTTTAGTAAATTATACTGAGGTATACCTCTTACTGGATAAACACTATCGTTTTTCCACCATAAGTACTTACAAAAACACCTCTAAATTTTCTTCAATTTAAATTTGTGAATTTCATAACCTGGATTCCAAACTACAGAAGCATATTCTAGCTTTGACCTAACAAAAGCATTAAAAAGTAATACTAAAGTATTATTATCTGTCTCTTTCGAGTTTCTAATAATAAACCCCAAATTTCTGTAAGCACCAGCTACAATATCAAAACTCAACTTGCAATCAAAAGTTACACCGAGATCTTTAACCTGATTATATCTATTCAGAATTACATCATTTAATTTGTAATTGAATTGGATAACGTTAATTTTCCTAGAAAATAAAACACAATTACACTTACTAACATTCAGAGCTAGTCGATTCTCTATACACCGTCTGCCCAATTTTAAGAAGTCTTCTTGTAAATTTAAACAATCATTGACATTGTTGATACGCGTAAATAGTTTACAATCGTCGGCATATAAAAGAGTAGAACCTTGTAGGTCCAAGTTGAAATAATAAACAATAGAGGACCAAGCACTGATCCTTGAGGCACCCTAGATGTAGCTATTAATTCGACAGATCTGTGACCACGGTATGAAACGCTTAGTTTTCTATTAGATAAGTATCATGAAAAAAAATTAATAAATGATTTTGCCAGTCCCATATTATATAACTTTTGCAAAAGAATACCGTGATCAAGTCTGTCGAACGCCTTAGAAAAATCGGTGTAAATAACATGCCCACCACAATCAAGTTCTTCCGCAATTATCTGCGTAACACATGTCAAATTTGAAACTGTCTTCCTGCAAAAAATCCGTGTTGACTAAAACTCAATTGTGATTTAACGTGGAAGAAAATAATGTCATATAGAACGGTCTCAAATACTTTGCTAAAATTTCACAACATAACAATGGGCCTATAATTTTCAATTAGAGATTTATCTCTCTTCTTATAGATCGGACATATCTTAGACTGCTTCCATAATGAGGGAAACATACCAGTTTGAAGAGACAAGTTAAAAATAATTGATAAAGGGAGAGCTAATAATACTGCTTTTAGAAGAAAAGCTGGAATGCCATCGGGACCTGAGGTTAATTTGGGTTTAATTCTTTTTAATGCTCTTAAAACATCTTCTTCACTAATAGCAAGGAATAGAAAGTTCTGATGTATCTATAGATTCTAAATTAAGAAAGTTGAAAGATGTAGAAGTATTATATGAAGATTGAAAAAATGCAGCGAAACTATTTATTATATCTTGCGGATCAGATAATATTAAATCATTGAGTTAGGAATACTGGAAAAATTTCTTTTGCTATTGATGTAAGACCAAAATGTGTTAATTTGTAATTCAATATATATGTTTTATGAGCAATGTCAATATCAGATTTGATTTTCTTTCTTAACAATTTAAATTGAGCTTGAGCCTCAATATCACCAGTTTCTTTAAAGCGACGTCAAAAGACAGTCTTTTACCATTAATATTTTCAGAAATATGCATGGGAAGGAAAGAATCCTTTTTGTGTTCCGTCCGCAATACCGATGTACCTATTTGCGTCAATGGTTTGATTATTCACACTGCTAAGTATATGTTCTGATACAGGAATCTTGTTGACGACTGATTTCTCAATGTATGTCTCTACTGCAGAAGAGTGCCAACCACCCAATCGCTCAACTGTTATCAAGTCTGCGCCAGAATTTGCAACCACCGTAGCAAAAGAACGGCGGAAGTAATGTTCAGTATACATTTCCGAGTTTGGCAGCTTTAAAAACTCGGCTATCTTCTGTGGAATTTTATAAATGATGTTTATTCCCGCAGGTTGAATAATGCATTTCTTCTGCCGATAGTTGATGAAAAATGTATTATAAGGCACGTTCTGAAGGCGAAGTATTTTCGTATGATCTTCAAGATGCTGTCTCCAGATTTCTTCTTTTAATACAAAACGACCGGTCTTTCTTGGTTTTGGTGTCGAAAAGAGAAACAAGTTTTACAAATTGTCCATCGTTAATGTTTCCAACTTCTAATGTGTGCAATTCATCCAAATGACATGCTCCATGTACACCCATTATAGCTACAACATATAAGCCAAACGATAATACACACATTTATTTTAGAGGTTATTCTGAGTTTTATCATACAGCAGTGTGTAGAAATGTTATCACATCTTTCGGGTTAAATATTATGGACTTTTTTCGTTTGTACCTGTAACTTGCTGTATCTACAAACAAAAGTTCAATAGATACTATGTGATTTTAAGGGGCTTCTCAATTCAATTGAGAGATGCATTTTCTTTGATTTTTTCGAAAAATATTATAACGGTACATTCTCACTTAGATCCTTGACGTTCTTTAAATTTTTCAGTTGTGATTTTGATGGTAATAAGTTGGATATGACCTCTGACGCCTCAGCCTGAATATTGGATGGTAATAATTCCTGTTTTATTTCATTATCAGACATTTCTGCCTTCAGCAACAACACAAAATGACACCAAAGAAGAAATAAATGTTGACACAAACTAACTGACTAATGCTAACTATACAAACCCTCATTTAAAATCGCTTCAAATAATTTCTAAATTTTTCTTCATACTAAACGCATAATAAAAAATTCCATTATAGTCTCCAGAAGTCCATTAATCTTTTTCGGTTGTATAAAAAAGCACTATTATTACATACAAAGCTTCAGTAATAAAAGTATCTGTACCAAATTTTATTAATATTTCTAGAGACGCAAATAAAATATTTAGCAGATCAGGAGGAAAAATGTTCCTCTATATTTGAGGTCAAATAAATTTTCTTCGAAATAAAAATTTACATAATAGTTACGTGCAGTACTGAAGGAGAGATAAGAACTATAAATAATGGTACCTACTAAATGAAGTACCTACGAGAGGATAAATGAATTTCACTTACGAAAAAAACACTTGACCATGAGTAAGCTCATTAATATCAAATTATAAGAGCAGAAAACAAGTATCTATATTTAAACCTTCTAAAAACACACCGCAATTGATCTTCATTGTAATTCAGCACATTAATTTGTCAAAGTGAAACTGATTCGAAAATTGCTTTATTGAAATCTAAACAGTTTTTCGGTAAAGTAATTTTGTGTTGATATAATAATTTTTAAATATTCTGTATCTTATCGTAATACTAATAAACCTTTCGGTAGTGATTTACATTCATATTATTTTTGTATACAATTTTTTATAAAAAATGTTGTGTTGAGTTGTAAGCAAGATTTATTTTATACTCAATTTATCAACATTTATGTTCTACCTAATATCGTACACATTTACCTATATTTAGATGCTCACGTAAGTCACGTTTTTATTGCAAACTCTAGTTCTAATAGATAAACAGGGTGTTCCCAATAAGAACCGATACAGAGCAAGTGCATGTAGCGAGTTCAAAAATATTGCAATTTAACCAAACATACCAATATACAAAGTTGGATACAGGCGGAGTTACAGGCCTTCAAAGTGGGGACAAATATTTAGAAAAAAAATTATATCTGGATTACTTTAACTTGGAATAACCAAATTTGGTGTATGATTTAGGTTTATTATTGGTCTTCTTTGACATTCAAGATTTTAATAGTTTATTATAAGACATCAAAAAGTCAGTGGTAGGTTTTACCTTTAAAATTTGACAGCTACTACTAAAACTATTTTATTTCTCCTACTGTTTGTTGTTGAAAATAGCTGGAAAATTTACATCCAGTGAACAAGTTGTTACTTGTGCTAGGTTTCTGAGAAAGAAACTGTAGAAGAAGTGTGGGAGAATATCGTGGGAGATTTCCAAATCGAGTGATTTCCTATAAGGAAACATTTTCTAATGTTGAAAAACAAGCGCAAGAGACAGGAAAGTTTTTTAATAATATCTGGGAATGTCCTAGTATAATAAGGGGAAAATATTTTGCAAATAGTTGAATATGAACCGCAAATAAGTACTAAACATTTATCTCAAGAAACTGGATTCTCCAGAACTTCTGTACACCGAATTATTAAACGTAATCTACTATATCCATATCAGATTCAAAAAGTATAACAGCTATTGCCTCAAGATTTTTATAAGAAAATTATTTTCACTGATGAGGCTTGATTTACTAGTAGAGGAATAACAAATATTCACAACTCATGAATATTCCGATGCGACCCCTACGCAATAACTTCATTTTCAACGCGAGTTTAAGATAAATTTTTGGGTCGGTTTTATTGATTTTTATTTGATTGGACCAGTTATTTTGAAAGGTTGGGAAATCTCGGAGCTGGAGATACTGGTGACCAAAAAAAGTCGATTGAGTCAAATATGCCTAATCCGAATGTTGCTGGTTTCAAAAATACAAGGCGGTCAATGCTAGAATTTTATTTTGAAATATCTCAATAACTTTGAAATCTGTCGGAGTATTATAAAAAAATTGGCACAATTATGATTTTTGGCACGGCAAATAAGAATTTTTAACTAATTTTGACGTCACTAGTAGAGGGCGCCACTTATGGCACATCACATTTCTTTTAAATGGCAGAACTTTATTGCAGCTTAGTGTATCCATCTGACTATAGAAAAAATCGATTCTCCTACGTGTTGTATCTGAAAAAGGTTGCCATTTCTTTTTAAATACTCCTTATTTCATAATAAAATTCTAGCATTGAACGCCCTGTATTGCTCAAGTGCTCACTACACCCTAATATTCAACACTTAAGCAACGCAGAGTTCAATGGTTTTATTTAAAAATGCCTTATTAAAATTAAGAATTAACAGATACGATGTGACTATGTGTAGCGAACGCCTATTGGTGACGCCGTTGACCTTCTACAGCGTATTTTGCTGATGATGTGTGATGTAATCACACGCATGTAAGTTAATTTTCACCGCCGTTTAGAAGCACAAATAACAGATTGCTAAAAACTACGAAAAGCATTGCAAGAAATAAGAAACATGTAATCGACACTTGAGCTTCAGCACCAAACACAATTTTAACACAAAATAAAAAACCGCAACAACCTTTTTTTACGTGCTTTCACTGACCCAAATTATGACTGACCCAACGAATCCATTTTCCTTTTGAAACAAATACCACCCCTAGAGAAAACAACGTGACGTCGGTAAACAAAAACAGTTCGATACACAGCAAGTAGATTACGGAGCTATTTGTTTAAAACTCTAGCTAGCTACTCGTGTGCAAATATTATAATAGTGACTCGTCAAAAATGAACAAGATAAATGCTTACAGAGAGCCAAAATATGCCGCATCATTTTCAAAGTATTTAAGAGAGAATAAACAATCCATCAGTTTATTAATATGTAGAATAGATTTACCAAAGTAGTCAATACCACCTGACAACATGATTAGTGTTAATTAATGTGTTAACATTTATATAAAAAAATCCTTTCATCATTATTACTTTTATAATCTTTATTTTAAGATTTCTAAAGACTTTCTATTACCTTATTAAGTAAAACAATCGATTATTTCCTACAGATTAACAGAAATAGAGAAATGTTCGGTAAATATTTGAAAAATATTTTAAAGTCAACCGAATGGTCATGCATCTAATAAAGTTGATTAAACTTTTCAATTTGTGTTTATCAGAAATAAGTCCCTTATTCATCACATATAAATTATAATTTTACCAAAAAAATATATATACAGGGTGATATTAACCTATATGCATAAACTTGTAAAGTTATAGGAGGACAAATAATGACTGATAGTGGAAAAAAAATGTAGAAAAACATTTTTAATTTCGGAAGTTTAAAAAAAATTATCAGGTGAATTTTTTTACTTATAAAAGAAATAAACAAGTCAGGACAATGTGTTTGGAATTTGTTGCAGTACTTTGTTATCAGTATTCCAGTTTTCACGCGATTATAAAAGTATGGCGCATAACCTCTCAACATAAAAATTTAGTGGCTGCAACTCTCTTTTGTGACCAAAGGTTTCCACGTGAAGCCTTTTTACGCGGTTCAGCGTGGTAGAGAAACTGGCAATTTGCTGCGGATTTCTGGGCAACATGAGGAAGCTATTAGATCTAAGCAAATTGTCAATTCGACGAAGAGATTTTAAATGTCGACGAAGGGCAGAATGGTATAAGCACTAGGACAATGGGGAAGTTACATGAATTTTACATTGATCTGAAATGTATTACAGAATAATCTTTCAAACATATTGAAAGGTCTGAACATGTGTCTGACGGCAATAATCACATAATAATTAAAATATTAACATTAATAAATTGCCATAGGATGTCAACAAAACCACGTGATCGAAAACGCAGTGTCATTGGTGTGACGTCAAATGCCAGTACGCCATCTTGCTTGTTACGACGATCGTGACGTAAATAGGCATTTGTTTCGTTTTTCGTGACATTTCTTTTGAGTCACATGTATTGTAAATACTGCGTAAGGTAGTGCTGTTATAAACAAGGTTCCCTGTTTGTGTGCTGTACATATTATATATATTTACATATACCTACAGCTAAATTTAAGATTTTCAAAGATTTCTGTACCTAAAAATTTGTTGGATAGACCGCTGTTTTTCATTATTTATTCATACTTATTTCCAATTACTTATCCTTACATTAAAATGGTCTTCACAAACATACAACGTAGGAAATACTTTATTTCGTCGCGATTCATTGCCATCCATCACATTTTTCTTATTTTTTCAATTTTTGCCGAAAATTTTTTTGTTAGGCACTGTATGGGAAGTATTTGTACTTAATGGCACAATGCAATATTTCATTAATTTCCCAGGTATTAATGCACTTTCTGTATTCATTTTACAATATTCAACACCAGTCTCTGTTTAACACAATAATACTTAATAAATGTCACAATGTCACAAACGACAAACTAACTTCATGAACTCTTCTGTTTAAAATACAAATTACTGAGCTATTAATTTAAATGTAAGTACTCGTACCTCGTACTGCGACTGCGTGGTTCAAAAGCACATAACAATGTTTTGTGGTCCAAAGCACACTAAGCACAGATTATACAGGACCCGCGCAACTGGCAGTTGACGTCACAGGTTTTCAATATGGCGGCCACCGTTTTGTAGGGGCGTGGCCATACTAAAATTTTAAATACCGTTTTTGGGCTTATTTTTTCACGAAATTGTCTGGGACAAACGCCATTTAGATTAAAATAATACATTCTTTCATCTCCACGTATTTGAAAAAATCATGCAATTTCCCCATTACAGTACAATTTGCGATATCACAATCCACAGTTAGGCTAATGTTAAGGCACGACTTACTCTATCAATTTCACGTGCAGGGGGTATAAGTCTTACTTCCAAGAGGTATTCCGCTTGGAAAGAACTTTTGCGAGTAGTTGTTACATCAGCAGCACTTAAACCTAAACTTTACCATGAACATTTTAGTTACGAATGAGACAATTTTTACACAACGGTATTCACAACATTATTCACAATTTTTACGATAGATAGACCGAGGTGATCCAATTGGGCTCACTCGATCACCCGACCTAAATTTGCTTGACTTTAATTTTTGAGGTTACATACAAACTACGGTATACGTTGCCGAAGTTAATTCTGAACAAGAATTGCGAAATCGCATACGTATTGCCGCTGAGGCAATTTCCTACTATAATTTCGCAAGTTTATGCGTATAGTTAAGAATCACCCTGTATATATCAGGATGGTCTTGAGGAGTCAAAATTCATGGGTAAATTTGAATTTGTTAACCCAAAGAAGCCGAAACACCAAAATTTTGAATGAATATTAACATTTAATATACGGGTGAACCTTAAATAAGTACAAATATTTTAACTGCAGGTGTAGTTCGTCATATAAATAAGTCTAGTGAAAGACATTTTTAAAAATTTCAAATATTATTATTTTTTTAAATACACACATTTTGAGGACTGCTGACCAGATAGACCACTGACGTAACCTAATAAAATAAACCAGATGATTTATTGAACGCGAGGTTGCCATATCGTCTGTAAGATAAATAATTGTTTAACGTAAATTCAATTTTTGCGGTTGTTTCTAATTTAAAAACACTTATTTTTAACAATAAATAAAGTAAAATTATCATAAACGATTAAAATATGAATTTCCGCACGATTTCGATACTATCAATTAAAGTGTTTAAGAAGTTACTTTGTTCAATGATTCCAAAAATTATCAATAAACGTGCATAAAAGCTCACTTACTTACTGAAAAACCAAGAGTTATCCACATTTTAGAAGTTAATACAATATTATTGTACACTGTTAGAAAGATTATCACAAATTATCAACAAAAAAAAACTATGATTTTCAAATAACACCTTAAGAGCTAATTTTCGCCACATAACCTCAAATAACGTGTCCGTGCCAACGGTGCCAACTATCTCGTACTTCGCAGTGGGTGAAACAGATTTTAAAAATAAACACAAAACATGGAATAGCAAAATAACTAGTTTGATGTGTGTTCAATGCCAAGAGAAGGCAAAATAAAATATTTAAAAGCAATGTCAATCGCATGGAAAAGAGAAACTAGTGCCGTAGGCACAGGTAACAGGTAGATGTCACGAGCAGTAGATGAAATGTCCAGTACCAGCCCCACTCTCTAGGATTGATAGTCGAGATCGACAAAGAGGTTATGTTGATGTTCATACCGTACTACAAGTATGGTCCAGCGCAAAGAAATAAACTGTGTAAATTACAAGTGGAAACAAAACATGTAATATTTGTAGAAAGGGATTGGATAATTTCAATACACTTTGCATCTTCTGATACCAAACTAAACTAATGGTAATACACTGCTTGACGCATCTGTTTTAAGAGTTGCGGTACTAACGTATACAACGTATTTAAATCGTCTTTTTATTTTCACGGGCAGTGTTTTTATCTTAAGTGTCTTAATAATAATAATTTCATTAATAAACATATTTGTTGGAGCCTATTCGAAGACATTAGTGTAACACTGGTAACGTTGTGTAATTCACATCCACCATGACTCCCGGAACAGCGGTCCTCAACAAGTTTTCTGTTGAAAAATTGCAAAATTTATTTAAAATTTGACTTTTTTATTCCTGATTTTTTTGTAAAAAAAACTATTAATTATATGTTCTACACAGTGAGCTGTACTGCTGGTTAAAATTTTTGTACTTATTTAAGGTTCACCCTGTATTGATAAAAAATTAAAAAAATAAAATGTTTTATTTAATACCCTGCATCTCTTTAGCTATCCACTTTTGGACCAAACTAAGTTCGGTGAAATCGTAATATTTTTACCTTATGAATCTACCCTGTATATTTAAATACAAGGATTTTAAATATAGGCTGTTCTACAGGTTCTGTAACAAACTTAGCCAGAGGGTAGCTGGGTTCATGTCAAACATTTTTTCTTACATAAACACAGGTCCGTTTCGTTTCCGATGGTTGAAATAACAAAATCGTCTTGGTCTATATGCATGGGGGTTTTGTAACGCCCAAATATGTTCACTATTCACTATGATTATTATTTATATCATTCTTAGTAAAACACGCTTCATCGGTGAAGATTACTTGCTCTACGCCGAACACTAATTGAAGAGTTGTCATGACAACATCTATTATATCTTCTTCATTTTGTACATTCACTGCAGTAGGACGAAGTACCTTTTTTTGGAGCGGAGTTACACTCTTCTCGAAGTCTACGAAATGGTGCACTATGTGGGCAGGTTGATGTCTATTTGGGTATCTTCGTCGGTACTGTTGGGCTGCTTGTCTGGCGTTTCTGTTGAAATACCCATATACAAAGACAATATCTACATAGTCTTCAGTTGTAAATAAATGCATTTTTTATTTAGCACGCAAGTGTCGAATGAATAAATAAAATGACACAAATAATAATTATTGTTAAAGCAACGCAATCATCATTTTTATTTATCAGGCTACTTTAATTGAAATAGGAAATTACATTATTTTTAAGTGCTTGTAACTTTTAAACAAAAACAAATCGGACCTATGTTCATATAAGAAAAACTGTTTGACTTTAACCCAGCTACCATCTGCAAAGTTTGTCATAGAGCTTGTAGAACATCCTGTACATAAAAACCAAAATAAATAAAATTATTTAAGATTGTGAATACTTTCCTCGAATTTGGGCAAGTATCTGGGTGATCCCTTCACGTGTTTTTTCCTAACAAAAAATAAGAGGTCGTCGCAGTCTATAGTCGAATCGTTTTGGAAAAGGAAGTGTCGCACAAATAAATCAGTCCAGTAGGTAGTTCCTTGCAGCATCACGAACCCGGATTCTAAAAAACATTTTCATCAGCTTACCCACCTGCATTTGCTTATCTACACCTTACCATCTTTCAAAAGTTGTCGCATTTCTTTCGTCCTCTGAAAATTTATTTCTTCTAGCAGTTGTTCGAGTACCGTGGGCGTTTTTAAAATTGAACTATTAGCATATGCCATATTATGGGAGTGATCGGACTTTCACACCATTATTGAAAAATTATAAAAAGGACTATCCACGGTCCTACAAATCCGAACCCACAATTCTACGCTCCCTAAAACACACACGTGACTAATGCTGACAGAACCCTCCAAGATCCGTTTTACATGACGATCGATACGTCCATGAATACATGCGTAGTAGTTTTCAGCGGGATATTTCCTTTTGTTGTAGGGAAATCATTTTTTACAGTGATGGAAAAATTAAATAAAAAAGTCCGTGAAACGGAGATATCTTAACGAACTAATATAAATGCTTTTTGGAATATTATTAATTGTAAACGAAAAAAAACAATAATTTTCTTAATGCGTTAAAATACAAATAACATTGTTAAGAACACTTTCGGTTTGATATTGTTAATATGCTCTGGACCTAAAAGTCCTGTAAACAACTTTATATATATATATATATATATATATATATATATATATATATATATATATATATATATATATATTTCTTATCAAAAAATAGTCCAAAATAAAAAATGTTAGTTTTGTCGGAGGCCGACAACAGTCAATCGGTAGCTATCTACTAATCAAAAGATTATTTTATTATGTTTTACTTTTAATTGCTCTTAACTTTCATTGAATTAATTATTTGTTTCACATAGATACATTTTTATAGAACCAATGTAAGCCCTGAATGGCTCAATTTGTAGAATGACTTCGTCCTTTAATAATTTTATTTTCAATAATGGTAAAGTTGATACATTATTATGTTACACTTTTAAACATTTTGTTTTTTGTTTCTTACAATAATTGTAATATGAAATAAGTTTTATTTTAAATTGTATGTATCTTTTTTGCTTTTATCTTCTA
Source organism: Monochamus alternatus (assembly GCA_037114965.1). Classification (NCBI taxonomy): domain Eukaryota; kingdom Metazoa; phylum Arthropoda; class Insecta; order Coleoptera; family Cerambycidae; genus Monochamus; species Monochamus alternatus. The sequence goes on from CM073429.1 coordinate 78,024,521, forward strand.
AAGTTTAGTAGGTACTGTTTTTTTTTTCTGTATTACTATTTTTTATTTATATTCATTGGTCAGTTCACATAATTTTAATTTCCATGTGCTGTATTACCTAAATTGTAAAATAAATAGATAAATAAAATAAATATATAAATAATGCTGATAGAGAGAAGAGATGTGCGATAACCGGGAACCTTCACTGTGCCCGTCCGGAAATGCTTCGTTTTGGAGATACAGGGTGTTGAAATTTTAAAAAAATATGGATTTTTATTAGCATAATCTGAAGAACCCTAATTCTAATTTTTTTAAATTTCTTATGCTTGTTTATAAAAACAATAGACATCTTCTGACTTAATTTGATTTATTTTATCTACTCCAATGGCGTCCGGGGAGTTAATAATAATACGTAAAAATATGAGACGCCACTGCTTTTCCTTAGATTTCATATCTTTTTCTAATTATGCGATAAAAAATATATTTACTTTGTTCTATTTTTGTTTTCTTCTTCCTTCAGGAATGTACATAGAAAAGGTTATAAATTTGTTTGCTCAAAAACGAAGCATGATACCAAACAGATTAAAGAGAAAAAAAAATGTATTTTTAATCGCATAACTAAAAAAAATATATGGAACCTAAGGAACAGCAGTGGTGTCTCATATTTTTACGTATTAATATCAACAGGAATGATCCCCGAACGCCAGTGGAGTAGATAAAATAAGTCAAATAAAGTCAGAAGATGTCTATGGTTTTTATAAACAAACATACGAAATTTTAAAAAAATCGGTAGTAGGGTTCTGCAGATATTAATAAAAATCCTATATTTTTTTTAAATTTCAACATCCTGTATCTCCGAAATGAAGCAGTTATATCAGGTGATAGGTATCAATTTTGCAATAAAAATTTATTACCAATAAGTTTTCTCTATCTCTTAAAATAAAAAAGTTAGACAGCCTTAAAGTTTTGGAACTTTACAGGTTCTTTGTTATTACTCATATAGTTGGCCATGGATCTCAAATTTGTTTATACGAGCATAAAGGCCTCCAAAAAATGCAACAAAAAACAATTAAAGATTTTTGACGTGCCTCGCAAATTAAGCGAGATACATGGGAGTGGCCCTCTTATGGGATACAGCCTGTATATAAAGAAATTTAAGGGCCCCTACATTTTTTAGCTCCAGACCCCAATTTGCCTTAATTCGGCCCTGGTAGAACATTTTTTAATATATTTTAATTTCAGAACTATCCATTTCTATTCATTACAAATTAATATAATAATTTTATAACATGACAAGAACACACAATTGTGTAAATGAAATATTCATAGTGTCCATATGAATTAAAGACTTTTTTAGAAAAATAATGGTAAAGCAAATATATGACATAATTATATTTTTAATTACCTATTAAAATATACGAGGTATTCCAATAAAAAGAAATATAATATGTCTCAAAATTGCATCTGCTATGTTTGATTTCCTAAAAAATAAATTTTTGAAGTTTTCAAAGGGTTGTATATCTTTTATAATATAGATTTTTTCCTGAAGCCAATACAAATTATCGGGATTATTTTCAGTGGGAAAGTATATGGGCAGCTGTAGGAATTATCCTGTTTTATCTCCTATATTTAAATAATAATAATTTATATATTTACAAATATAATATAATTTATAACTTTTCTTCAAATTCATTTAATATCTTTTGAAACCGAAACGTTTTTCCTAGTGTTTGATTAAACTATTAAGCTTTACATCTCCGATTTTTAAAATAGGTGGCATACCTGTTATTAACAATATTATAGTCTAACAAGTAGAACATATAAGAATATGGATTTATACAGGGTGTCCGGAATGTTGGGTCAATATACCGGGACACAAGATTAATGCCACAAAGCCCTGTAACATTTTTTTGATTTCTTTTTTTTAATGAATATACTAAGCTAAATGTGTTGACCGACACTGTAAACTACTTGTTAAATACCTTGAAGTTTGGCTTTTAAGTAAGTTTAGAAAAAAAATGATATGCTGCAGGCAGATTATCTGTGTTGATACAGAATTTTAATGATTTTCGAGTACAAAATATTTGTAGAAATATCCGATATCTAAAAACGATACATCACTGTATTCGAAATGAAAAGGGTTTTAAAATAATGTGTCACAAGTGGGGTAGTCCCATTTGAAATTTTATAGTTGCTAAGAATTAGAGGGATGAGCATATCAAGTTGGCTTGACTGTCAAAAAAGCTCTCCCCAAGAACAAAAATCGGCGGGTTTCGCCGAATTTTGAAATATTTTTCGGTTTTCTAATTATAGGAGGGGTCAAGTTTTCGTTGGGATATATCGATATATTCTATTATAATATATACATACATATCTTAGATACCTACCAAAGAATTTTATTATTTCAGTAGGATATTTTATTTTAATTTGACTTCGAAATGGTTACACTAGATTAACAAAAGATTCAATTTCAAGTGCAAAACTCGTATTAGTAAAATTTTAATTAAATTTATTACATTTACCGTAGGAAAAGTCGTATCATAAACAATAGTTAATTAAAAACAAATTAAATCTAAATTTAATCGATGTATTTAAACAGTATATAAAATTGTACTTTAAAGAATTAATTAATTAAACATTTTGGATATGCCCACTCATCCCTACGGCTATTTCTGTTTGTTGTCATGGGATGTATACGTTTCATTGACGACATTGACGTGTCTTCAAGATGCAACGAAATAAATCGAGTCAACACTCTATAATTGTGTAGAAAAATCGAAAGGTGATCCAAGTAGTTATTATTTAGTTGTATTTTGTGTTTCAGTGAAAGAATATCTAAACAAAATGTAGATACAGAAATCAAGAATAATAAGCTGCTAAAGGCCGATTACTATTTGTGTTTTGACCCCGGGTTTTCACCCTGCATCAAAACCCCAAGAGTTTTCAATACAAACTTGTACGTTTTGAGTCTGGGTGTTCACCGTTGATATTATAACATGTTCTATTTTTTGCAGTGGGTGACGGGTTTTTCTTGAAAAATTACTAGATTTGTCGGTTAGTGATACGTGGTGATACATAATCATTAGATTTGTAGGGAAGCTTATAAAACTAACAATACATAACAAGGATTTTTTTTGTTTTATTGACGTTACGTTACATTACGATAATTTTTATGTTATTCTGTTTTTCATAAACATATTCTGTGTTCATAAGTAAATAAAAAATAATAAACCTTGAATTATTACATAGACATAAAAAATAACTAGTTTTGACCCATCTACAAGATCCTTGGAAAAACTCACAAATATATATAGATACATGTAGCATTTTGCCCTCTACCTTGAAAAGACTTGCAAACAGGTCATGCGTTTTCATTACCCCAGGGTCAAAACCCTGCTAAAACCCCTAAATGGCCTTAAAGACCGCTTTACATTTATGCAATTTTTATTGCATGCAAAGAAATATTACATGCGCGCATGCGCATTAAAGTTAAAATTAATGACCGACGCAATTTTCAGTCCATTGCACGAATATAGAGTCTGCTCTAATTTCATTGCATTGCACGTGAAATTCTGGTTCCTTTTCTGGTAATATTCAGTTTTGCCATCCTACACAAAAGGAACTAACAGCGAGGAATTAAGTAAAAAGTGATTTAATCATAATAATTTTCTTTTTTATTTCATCCATTAAAACTCTAGGTTGATTGAAACTTCACACCACAGTACACAACACCGGTATGTTTTGATGGTTTTACAGAAGAGCTGCAGATCGAAATCATTTTCATTTTACTAATTTGGCAATGGGCAATATATTGCATAAATGTAAAATAAATAACACCTTGCAATATTGCATGAAAGATTTTGCTGCAAAATAGTTTTCATTGCATGCATGCTCCATTGCCTAAATGTAAAGCGGCCTTAAGAAATATGTAAATATAGTTGATTTTATGTTTACACCAGCTTTTATTCTTAAAACTTACTCGCCCGATGTGCAGGAAGGAATATATTTTCAAGATTCCGTCGAGTCGAATGCCATATGTTCTTAATAGAAATTCCTGTGACTTATGATATTTCAATTAATGCTTATGTATATCTAGAAATAGCCAGTTAGACTACTTTCGCTAGATTAATTAATGAATATTTCTCCGATTACGAATGGCAGAAATACTTCGTATTTCGAGGGAGCAAAAGTTCAACTTTTAATTTCTTAAGAAAACTAGTGAAAGCTTTGCATTGCAAAAATTACCTAATACAACGCATCTCCAGTTGTAAATGTGACATAATATTCATAATTTATCATTCAAGCTGAACTTGAACTTGGTTAAGTTTTTTTATCGATTTGGCCTTGATTTCTACCGCAGTAGTGACTATTTATAAAATTTCGTATACTGTCTGTATAAAATGCAGATTGGCCCCATTTGGAATCGATTGTTTGAGCTTCGATTAACGCAAAATGCATGAATTAATGTCCAAAGAAAGTTAAAAAGAATGAAATTTGTATTTACTTTGACTTTTATTAAATTACTAAATATTTAAGATTTTGAAATCGTCGATTTATTTATATTTACCTTTAAATAACAATACTTATGTTTCCCAATTTAGTAGATCAGGGAAACTTATGGAAGCGTGGAATACGACCATTTGCAGACACTAGTGCGGGAAGTGTCAGAGGACCTCTGTCTGAAAAGCGGTTCCGGCCGTAATAGCCGTAGTACCAACAACAGGAACCCAAATCAATATACGGGCGGGTTCAGGGATTCCTATAGCTTATCTGTCCCAATAAAGCCTAGCCCGAGAATGACAAGGGCAGGTCAAAGGTCGCCAGTTATAAGGCTAGAAAAGTACATATCAATTCTATGACTTGCGGGCACCAGTTACGTAAGCCAGAGCATAAGAATTTGACAAAATCATAGTAAATTAAATAACAGGACGGGGTATGATACCTTTAAACTCACTATACAGATAGATTATTTACTTATTTTTCAATAAAATATAGGTAATCATTTAGTTTACTTAAATAATTTCTTTTATAGGAGACCTTATAATTTAAAATTATGTATCAACGAATGTTTTAGAAAATTTAAAAGTGCTTCTAAATTTTACAGTTGTAAAATTTGAAAAAAAATCATCTATAAGCATGTAATTTTTTTGTATTTTTTACCTGAAAGTGGAAATGGTAAGAAAGATGTAATGTTGTGTTTCTTTCCTTTTAAAGTAGAATCAATGTATGTTACTTCACACATATAGGTACCTACTCCTACTGCATCTTAAAAAATAATTTACTCAAAAACGGAGCATACGAGTACCATGAAATTAAAATCTATTTTGTGTATAAACACATTAAAATACTATTGTTAAAAAATTTTAACCCACCTGTGATATTTTTCCGTCATTAACTCATTGTAAAGCCTTGTCCTCATGGACGCATAATTCGCAAAAATTCTCGTAAATTTCCCAGAATTTGAATTAAATTATTAATGGCGTGAAGGTGTCAACTTCTCGCGAATTTCGCAAAGCATAAATATTATCCTTATTTTCATCATCATGTGGGGTTAGTAAGTTTAACTTGAGCTTCTCACAATCTACCATGACAGATAAACACAGCTTTATCATGAAATTGATGGAAAATTATTGCGGTTGGCAAAATTCGCTAAAAATTGAGACTTTTCCCGCCATTAAATAATTCGTGAGAATTTTCGCGAAATTCTCGTCCATGAGGACAAGGGTTAAGGCATAAAATTTTAGTACTTATGCAAAATTTCATTTATGTAGGTAGGTACTTAAAGGTAGGTAGGTAGGTATTTTGCTGAACTTCCTGTGAAAACGTGTTTTGCAAAACCCTGTATATTTTAGGATTCATCTTTCAATATTACTTATTTATTGTTATAAATGAATCATATTTATAAATGCCATGCATTCAGGGCCGATTTGTCCATTACGTAAATAAAGAAAACAATTGCACCCAGTGATCACGCGAGTGAACAGGGCCAATGGCAGTGGCACTCATACCATTTTTTCTAATGAGGGATATCTGGCCAAAACCAAGATTACAGAATGTAAGTTACTGCGATTTTGAGAAAATTGACATCAAACAAATACCACGATTGGCTGTTGGACCAATCTGTGACGTATGTGCATTGGAATTGTAGTCTAGGATCCGATTTACCCACTGAAATGTACGATATGGAATGCGTTTAGTCCATTTGCGCATGCAAATAAAGGTACCAACCCTAGGAGCAGACAAAAGGAGGCACATGAAACTCATCAAAGACATACTTCATTGGTTATATATGTGGGTGCGAGAGAGACAACCGTCTGCACGTACGATATGAATTGTGTTCTTAATTGTTTGTAAACACGTCATTGGCGTACAGTGTGGTTTCTTCTTTTATCTTGTATCTCGTTAGTGTTATTCTTTGTTTATTGTTGTGGGTGTTATTGTTGGAACATGTCATGTTTTATAAGGGACTGTAAAATTAACTAGCATATAGCGCGAAATAATTCTCCATATCCAGAATTCAATTTCATTTCAATTCACAATCAGCTAAGCCCCTACTGCTCCGCCATTGCTAGAGACACAAAACAAAATATGGTGCTGATCATGAATAATCAGACCTTATAAGGTCTATGTGAATAATGAATAATCCATTCGCGCAGCTTTTAGCACATTCCAGTCATCATAATATAAAATTACGTTTCAGTGGATTTACCTCATATTTGCCAAAGACTTACATATATATTTTGTGAGACATATTCTCCATGTTTCAGTTTACTTCTATGTACCAGCATGTTTTAAGATGGCACTGGTTGGATTTATAAAATATATAATTAACAATAGTGCAATATGGTTGAGAACTTCAGGTTTTGTATATTTTCCATGATTCCACTCATCAATATTATTAAATAATTGTGTGGTACATTATTCTGATTAGATAATTCATAGTAATGGATTGTAATGGGAAACCAACCATAATGGATTCTTATAGGAGACCACTCATATTTATCTATGAAGCCGGTTATAATAAAATTTTCCTATACTTCTAGAAACTTACCTCATTGAAAATCAGAGTGCCTACCGTTTGCGGTATGCATTTTAGCTTTTAAAGTAAAATATAAAAAAACACTTCTTCAGATTGAATTGTATCTATTTAGAAATCAGTCTTTTCATCAGTTTAAGCCAACTGGCAAACTTTTATCACACAAAGACAATCACAATAAACATGCACGAGTTCACAAATAACCATGTCTTCTAATGATTTTGCATGTCAATAAAAAATAAACAAATTGTCATAAAAACAGAGTGGTTCAGATAAAAAAATGACAGTACAACAACTGCATACAGTGTAGGTCAAATTTTAAAACTCAAATGTGAATTACAATTTTGTCAAAAGTTACATAAAAAAAGTATGTACCTTCAGCCTACTCTGTAACAGCACAATCATAATAAAAAGTATAAACGTACTTAAGCAGTCTTAAATAAAATTTCATATAACTTTAAGTTTATAAATAACATAATCACATCACATATTACACAAACATTTCAAAACTAAGATATTAAAATATAAAAAAATACTATTTATACATCTGCCAGCAGTAAATAGACATTATTAAAATAAGTTTGATAATAGTAAATAAATACCACAAATCGTCAAATAATAGGCCACACTTATATGCACGCGAGGTGTATCACATTTACATTACTAAGGCCCAAGCGCATGTTCCATCATCTGTAGACAGAGAGATTCTAAACTACTCTCTATATCCAAGTTTTGCGATGACTTTTGCTCCTTGTGACTATTAAAATCTTGAAAATGTACGTGTAACGGGTTAATATTAGTCTCGTAATAATTTAATTTACATTTATTATAACTAGATGTATTATTTTTTAGGCTTTGCTGGTGTGGGGTTGCTGACATCAACTGATTTTGCAACGTTACGCTACCCACAGAATGCCTGTGACCGTTTGATGCAATGTTATTTTTCATATTCGGATACGACGAACTTTTGTGAGCATATGTCGATTGAATAGAAGAAAACTTTTTTGGCAAATTGTACTGGAAATTTTGCATCCTGTAAAAATACACAGTGATTTGAATACGGTGGACAACAATTAGCTTAATAAGAAGTACGAACCCTAACAACTATAGATACGTTGGAAAAAACAATACATTTTTAAGTTTCACATCAATTAGATACAATGATTTAACGAATTGGGCCCGTTTTTAAATTCAGCAATCGATTCCATCTAACCAATCAGAAATTAGAATTCTATAAACAAACCGATAAATTTAAACTGCTGAATTTAAAAACAGGCATGTTCTTTTCAAATTTTATGGGTTCAAGTTACTACATCTGAGGTGTGAGTTTTAAGTATTTATAAAAAATAAACAAACATGTTCATAAAATATACCTATATTTTATTAATTTTCTGTATAATTAAAGTGACAACTAAATACTGGATACACAATTTTGTTAATTGAAAGAAAATGAATATAACTTCCCTTTAACTTTAATAGAGGTTTGAACTGTCGCAGGCCTGGTGTTCACAAGATTTTCACAAAAGTAAGAAAATCGGTATTGTAATGTGACAAATGAATCAATTAAAAAGTACAAAATATGAAGATATTTATTATCTCATTTTATAAATGTCAACAAAAAATAAGAGAGAAATTTAGCATCAGGCATTGCTAATGCACCCTCTTTGGCCGCACCTGATTTAATACATAAATTATGATTAATTTTCTTTAAAAGTGTTCCCCGACCAAATTTGACACCCTGTATCTTTTGCCACAGCACCATTGAGTACTGAGTTTATACATATATACTAATTAGCTTATACAACCAATAATTTTACAGCTGTCAACATTTTTAAATGTTGGGTTCCTAAATAATTTGTAATACAAAACAAAAATGTTTTTGGTGTAAAAATAATATGGAATTGCGTTAAAGATGTAATATTAGGTTTGTTTTTGCAGCAGTTGGAAACAATTTGAAACTGTCAGAAATATTCGAGAAGTTAAGTTGAGAACACGTTACTATTGAATTTAACGCAATAAATAGTTGGACGAACATTTCTGATAGTTTCAAACCGTTTCCAGGTACAAAAACAAACCTAATAATAATAAATTTATTCCTTAGGCTACAAAATATCAATGTATACGAAGAGGTTCCGCATTACAGATAAGTTACACAAGTAATTAAAAAATATTAGAACAACGTTCAAAAACATAAATTAAATAAAAAATAAGAATAAAATTTAGATATAAAGTTAGAGCAAAAAATAGTAAAATATATTTACAAACACAACAGAAAAAGAAAATAATAATAATAAGTACCCTCATGTTCACTACTCATTCAAGATAAATGACTGAAGTTTCAATAAATTTTTAACAAAACTAGCCAACAACTTAGCTCTACTAAGCAATAAGTTATCCAGCATAAATGTGAGGGAATTATGAGTAAAGTTCTCCAATTCTGTGAGAATATGTTCTGTGGTTCTAATGATTACATAATGTACATACTTCAGATGGGTTAATGGGTTGATAATATGACACACCATCGACTTAAACAAAATTTGTTGCTAAGGCAAAGTTGGGCAATAATTCTAATAATATATTTACGCATTAAAGATATTATTAGTCATATTCCTAAAATTTAAAATATGATCACGGCCAAAGGAATTTAATAAATTATTATATTTTTAAGAATAAGTATTTGTTCCAATATAGTTGTTATTAGGGTTCATACTAGATCAATACATGTTTATTTATAACAAAATTAGTCAACCAGTCAAACTTAGAAGTAAAAATTATAGATGGCAATACTCTTTTAAAATTGGAATTAAGGATGACATGGTTTTTAAATGAGTATCGCCATCTATCATTTTTACTCCTAAGTTTGAATGGTTGCCTAAATATAAACAAGGATATTACTTACCTATTAACTGAAGACTTTTGGTGTTGTTGGTTATAAACTGGTACAGGTTCTTCTTTCAATAGCTGACCTTTCCACATGTTGAGACGTTTCCTCTGCTCCTCGGTGAAGGCATCAAGAGTATCTGCCTTATCACATAGAGAGCTAAACGACATCAGATAATCATCTGAAGGCTGTCTCAACATTAAAAGTTGCGTACATACTGAAACAAGTTATTAATGAATAGGTAATTTACTAAATATAAACATGTATTTGTTCAGTCAAAACAAAAAAAATAAGTTTACCTTTTCCCATAACTTTAACAAACTGAGCAGGCAAATCTTCACCTAAAGTAACTTGCAGAGGACTTTGCAAAACGTTCTTGAGTTTTTTAAGTGCAACATTAATATCCCCTCCATTCATAACTTCGGTTTCCAATTCAGTTAACATTGAGCTACGTTCTTTAAGTTTATTTATATTTAACAATAATTTATGTCTAGCACCCTTTGTTATACCTATATCTTGTAAAGTTTCGTCAGTTAAATTAATCATTTGACTATATGTGAGGTTATTGAATACCCAACAGTATTTATGTAACCTCAAAGACTTCAGCCACGACATGATACTCTTCATGACTGGTAAGTTGTTCATCATCCTCAGATCTTGCAATCTCGTTTCTGAACTACTCGACTGTAAATTTTGGATGTTACAAAGAAGAGACTTTTCGCTAGATAGGGAATAACTGCGAGGTTTTGATAATGGTTCTGCAAGGCTTTCTTGTGAATACCAATTATCGTGATTTGGCTGCAAATTTTCATGAGAACTACCCTGAGCAGGTGTGAGGCTGTTGGAACGCCTGTTCATTCTTTTTAGGTGTATTTCATGAGAATCTGGATTAGGACTAACCGATTCATCGCTAGACTCATTTGCAGGTGAATGAACAAAATTCTGAGGAGTGACTTTATTTAAGACTTGTTTTAATATGTGTTTAAATGATTTTTTGTCTTCATTAGTGAAAGCAGGGTGAATGTAGACATAAGACATAATTTCAACACATTCATTATATATTTTACGTGGAGGAGTAATGAATTCTGTTAAAACCTGTTTTATTGTTTTCAAATAACACTTTGCTGTATCCTTATTTCTCGGCTTTAGTAACGGTAAATGGGTCAGAAGTAACGATAAGGCTACTTGAGGGCTTTCTGAAAGGAAACTAGTAATAAACATTGAATCATTTGCATTCCTTTCAAGAACTTGAGCTTCTGGTGTATTGACCGAAGTTATACACTGTTCCAATGCATGTTGCAAAAATCTCGCATTTGCAAAAGGTAAACCAACCATTAAATAATAAAGGCCTACTGTCCTCTCACAACTATCCCATTTGTGAAATTTTAATCTAATTTCATTTAATTGCTCACAAAACTCTGAGAAATCTCTCAATTGGCCACACTCCATTTGAACTTCTAAATAAAAAAAAAAATGCAAAAAATTTATACATTTTTTTTTATAGAAAAAAAATATAGTAATACAAATTTATTTGCAGTTTACCTTCGTTTATAAATTTTCAGTAAATAATTAGTATCCCACTAATTATATGTGTCCGTCATTCACAATTTCATATTAACTTTATAGTTATTTCTTATTGACACTAGTCATTTACTTCATGACATTTCGTGACATTTTCTGACATTTCGTTGACACGCCCAGGGTGACCACCGCATCGTGACACCATTGAATCTACTTAGGGTAACAGTATGTGGTATAGAGTTCAATGGACCACACACAACCACAGATTCAGCACTTTTCAATATTCACCGCTTTATTCACCGGTAGAAAGAACTGGTTAACTAGCATTTTTTTCCGGTAGATCTCCGGTTGGATAATATTTTGAAACGTTTCGGTGTTGTCTCCCGGTTTTTTTGACAACTTTGACATTTATTTTGTCTATTCAATAATATTGGAAACGACCGTTTATATTTATAAACCTTTCTTGTGTTTTTTAAAGATTAAGTTGTTGCTATCACGACGTTGTTCGTCCGGTTTAAAGCTCCACAATCCACATAATAACATATACGCACAAACAAGTTTCCTTGTTTATGCATATACGGTCTCTAGGTATTGGTGTTTTGTGTTAAATGTGATTTATATTTCATTTTAATAACTTAATAAATATAACCAGATGATTGTTGTAATTGTAAACAAAGAACACAAAATAAAAAACTGAGGTTATAGAAAACCGACAATTACCGAAATTCCAGCTTAAAAACCTGGTGGATCCGGTGTCCTACCGATTGAAACAGCTGATCACACCGGTGAATTTAGAAACAATTTATTTTTGGTCATTGGCGAATTTTGAAACGCGTCGGTGAGACACCGGTTGAGAGCGGTGGACTAACCGGTGAATTTAGAAAAGTACTCATTTTGACAATCGTAATATTTTCTATAATTTTCACATGTCATTGACTGTCATCGTATATTATCAGAAGTCAAAAGCTCAAGTTAAACTTACTAATAACTCTACATAATGATGAAAAATAACGATAATATTCCGGTTTTGCCACTGAAATATAATTTTATATTATGACATAGTTCACATAGTTATACACCGACGATTAGTTCGTCTTAGTGAAATCCAGAGGGCAGTTTCAGTGCAGCGTAGTCATTCATGAATTCAAGTTCTGCAGCCAGATTCCATTTCCCGATTCGATATACGTCGTATCGAATGACGCGATTCTATGATTCTTATTGCACATGTAAATAAGAGTCACTAGACTGTCAAAATTATTCGATCGCGTCGAATAGAGAAAACGGAATCCGGCCTCTGGTCTATAGTATGGTCACAGTTTATACAGTTCGTCGAATGAAAGTTCCAGAGGGTGTGGCTAAATGCGCAATGAACACCAATGAAATTCATTTGTACACGACGAAGTGGGAGAAAATCTATTTCTTGACAAATCACCGTGCCCCTTGAGCGCGCGAATGTGCGCAGCTAAATGCGCAGTCGTCTTTTGGTCGCCTAAAAAAACGAAATCTGGGACACAAACCTAGAAAAATATAGACTGCGTCGGTTCATGATATAGGTCACGTGACAGGTGCCGTGTTTTCTAGGGACCTAAGGTCCAGAAAATGCATATTTTATTTGCTTTATATTGGCGGTTGTGCAAATATGATGGCTACATTGCAATCTGAAATTAACTAACTTGCTGTCATTTTAAATGTCATTAAAGAATGTGACATGAATGTAACCAATCACAGTAAACAAATGAATTCACGCTACAATACAACCAACGTAAATTGGAATAAAAACTAAGTTTTAGCGATTCTGGACCTTTTAGGGCAGCCATGAATTTGCGGTCGCCGGCAATATGACACTGGCACAGTCTATATTTTTTCTAGGTTTGTGATCTGGGACCTCAAAATTAAAGGAGCCGACGTGAAGACGCCGGACTGTTTAATAGACTGTGGTATGGTCTTCTTCATAAACTTCTATGCTTCTATGGCGCAATCTTGTTCATGTTCAACCAAGAAATTTAAAAAAGAAAAATTAAAAATTGTTACACATAATTACTCTAAAAGTTTTAAGAGCTGTAGAAAAGTTGTCATATTATAATTTTAAGCGATTTATCTTTTTTCTAATATATCGTTTTGTAATTCTAGTATTTCTAAATAATCATATTTTTAAAGTTAACCTTTAAATTAGTGGCTCAAAAACAGGATTAGGATTGTGTCGGCTCGGCATGGCGTCGATTTTAAGAAGTTCAAAGTTTGTCAGATATATCGCAGGATTTGCAAGAAATGTGGTGGTTAATACTCCTAGAGAATTTGATGTAAACTTTGTGAACACTTCACAATGTTTGTGTGGTGCTTTACCACGGTAATTTGACGTTAATATATTCACCCTTCTCTCCATTTTTATATAACATTTTATGTTTCAGAAATTTAGTTACACAAGTGTCTGGTTTAACAGATCAACATTTAGAAAACAGTTTAAAACGCATTGATCAAGATGTAAGAAAATCAGGGCGTATATCCCGAAGAGATATAGAAGATGTACTAGAAGAAATTCGAAATGTTGGATCTGCCTCTAGTTCGCAGTCCCTACTTGTTATAAGATGCTGCGGAAGCTTAGTTCCAGAGGAATTACCTGAAATAAGAACAAAACTAGTTCAAGAAATATGGAATACTTTAGATAAATTAAATATACCAATGGATATTTCCCACTATAATGCCCTTTTGCGAGTATATTTGGAAAACGAACATCCTTTTTCTCCAACAGAATTTTTAAGTGAACTTGAAACTAAAGGGATTGAACCTAATCGAGTTACTTATCAACGCTTAATTGCTAGATATTGTCAAGTTGGAGACATTGAAGGAGCCACAAAAATATTGGAATTTATGAGGGAAAAGCAGCTCTCTGTTAATGAAAATGTTTTTAACGCTCTTATTGTTGGTCATTCCCAATGTGGGTAAGTAATATTTTAAAATAAATAAGACAATTTGTAGTTGTAGTCTTTTTTTATAAAAAACTATCTTACATAAATAAAGGCATAAGCTATAGTTGCACCAAGGATTCTGACATTATAGTCAGCGGCCGAAATTGTAGAGAGTGACTAATCGCTAGCTTGTAGACTAGCACGACGGGCAAAGCGTGCGTACAAAAATGACAAAAAAAATTGCATTACATAACATTCACTATTTTTAGAGTAGAAACGATGATATAACAACAGTTTTTACTAATTTCGAGGCATTAGATAATAAGAATATTTCTAAATTTAAAGTTTTTATCTTGTATTATCAATTACCCAAGGTCGAAAATAATAGAGAGTCACTAATTCACAACACAGAGATGAGTACGGAAGATACGGGTGGTATGATTACCAAAGCGTGCCACTAAGAGTTAAAGCACACAAAATTATCAAAAATAAGTTGACGTTGGCTGAAAATAGCACATTAACAATTTACTTTAAATGTGCCGCCTGTATCATCCTCTACAAATTAGAATGCAGTCCTTTTGGACGGCGATTGCCCACCTTCACCCACTTACACCTACCTGATGCACACTCTACGGATATCACATTTAAGCCTTGTCCTCATGGATGCAAAATTCACGAGTTTTTGCACGAATTTTGCAACTTCTGTTTTAATTATTTATGGCGGGAAAATCTCAACTTTTGACAATTGCAATTTGCGAAACTGTCAAACACTACAAATATTATTGCCCCTGTCAATACATCCAAGAATCGATACTATTGGAGTAATATAATACACATATCTATAATTTTTAAAACGATACAGATTGATACACGATTTCAATACTTTTTGTGGTATTGCTCAACACTAATAAGAATCTTACATCTACAGTTAAATATTAACTTAAATTTGTTTAAAATTATTTGTTTTTGTAGAAAGCACTATTTCGAGGATACAGAGCCCTTATAACATTATTAATTGTATGATTTAAAGTAGCTCATAATGCCTAAATAATAAATCTGTATTACAAATTTTGGGTTTTTAGTGACATGGATTCGGCTCAAGACGTACTTTCTGTGATGAACCAAGCTGGATTGGAACCAAGTGCTGATACATATACAACACTACTCTGCGGATACGCTAAAAAGGGAGACATTGAAACGATCACAAAGCTGATCGAGGAATGTGAATCTAAAGAAATTTATCTTCTAGATAAAGACTATTTAGATATCGTCTACGCATTGGCCACCAGTGGCCACAGCCAGCATATCCCGGTGATTTTAAACAAGGTTCGTAAAGCCGTAGGATACAATCAAGACGCCATTAATATCATTTTAAGATTAATCAATAAAGGAGAGGAAGAGGCTGCATTCATTATTTTAAAATCGATGCATCGAGGAACTAGAGAAGACGGCACACCTATTCCCACAGGATATTTCTTTATTAAACAACTCGTTAAAGCAAATAGACCTGTCGAAAAAATTATAGAGCTTTGTGTAAGGCTTCAAGATGAAGGCATGTACGATAGAGGATTACATCTAGCCACAGAGACTAGTTTGCAGTTGGGGAACGACAATTTAGCTTATCCCCTCTTAGAATACTTACATAGTAAAGGACTTGAGATTAGGCAACACTACTTCTGGCCGTTGATCGTATCCAAAGCCGAAGACAGTTCTGGACGAAGCATCATAAATGTTCTGAACAAAATGCGAGAGTTTAATATAACTCCCAACAATGAAACTATAAGAGAATTCGTCATTCCAAACCTTAAAGGTAAAAGCAGCGACATTTTGGCATTGTTAAGGGAAGGAAACATATCAGTAGGTTCATCAGCTTGCAGTTTGGTGATTTCTCTGCTACAGAAATTCGACATAGAAGAAGCCGCTGTAATCGCGAGACGAGTCCAAGCATATTATTATCCAGAGATGATAAGAAGGCCGCTTAGCAATGCTTTCTACAAAACAAATGATGTGGATTCTTATATCGCAATAGTGAGGGCAATTTACGACAATTTGGGTCGAAAAATAAATCTGAAGCAAAGCGAGGGAGAGGAAGCCGCTTCACTTGACAAGTCCGAAGTTGTGGGTAATTTAATACTTGACTTGGCATCTAATCAACGCAATTTCTTCGCCTGCATAGAAAACGTTCTGAAAGAATTGGTAAAACAAGGTCTGAGTTTGTCCACTCCTACGGCAGAGAAAATCGAAGAGAAACTGGGAGAAAAAATGACCAACGAAATTTCCAATCTCCTCGGAAAATTAACTTCCGGAGAATTAACTCCTATTCAACTAGAAAAAAAATCCGTCAGTTACGTCCCTTCGCACCAAATGAACATTCCACAACTGGAACAGTTGATCCATAATCTAAGTGCTAAAAATCAGGATACTAAAGGTCTCAAAAGACAATTGTTGACCTTATATTATCGTGCAAAAGACGTCGAGAAAATGGAGAAACTGCTGGAGGATTTGACCAAAGGTGATTTTGTTTTTACGAGCGGTATATATGCACAATTAATTGACGTCTACAGATACCACAATAAATTGGATAAAGCTTTGGAGAATTACGAAAAATTAAAAGAAATCGAAAAGAATAATTTCAGTTTAGATGAAACGAAAATCATTCGACTGGCACAATTACTTATAAAAACAGAACGATTTGAGGAAGGAATACAAATTTTGGAAAACACACCAAGAGATAGAAAGCAAGAAGACAGGACCTTTACGTATTCTGCTTTAGTTTGGAGATTCCTCAATTCTCTCGCTGAAGAAGGATCAGTAGAAAAATTGAACAAAGTGTTTGACGTCTTGGTTAAGAAAGAATTCATCGACGTCAATAATGTGCTTTTAGGACCTTTGATCAAAGTTCATTTAACTCGCAACGAGTTGGATAAAGCTTTAGAGAAGTTTGAATGGTGCGTAAACCAATTCAAAGCCACTCCTTGGAAGAACGAACTTGCTTGTCAGCTGATACAAGCTGAAGATGCGGAGAAACTGCAAAAACTTACCGATTTAAGCACGGCAGTACATGGCGAAGTCAACAGCTTATATGACCTTGTATTTGCTTTTGTCGAATGCGGTAGAATAAGACAAGCGAGAAAAATTTTGGAAACCCCAGGTTTACAAAATCGCCCACAAAGAATCAACACGGCTTGTGAACGGTATCAACAGGAAGGGTTGATAAAACCCTTGGAAGGACTAAAGGATGCCACAAAGGATTTGAATCACATCGATCGTTCCGATATTTATTATCAACTTTTATTGACATACATCAAGCAGGATGATAATGAAAAGGCTTTAGGGCTGTGGACGCAAATGCAAGAGGAAGATTTGGCGGCTACAGATCAATTTCTTCTTACGCTTGGCAATTACTTGAAAAGTAAAGGTCTCCAAGTTCCGTTTTTAGTGCCAGAAGAACCGCAGATACCTACAATAACTGAAACTAAGCCTAAAGAAGTGACAGATCAAACTATTTTCAGACAAAAGATTAAAGCTGGAGATATCGACGGAGCACTTGAAGTTAAACGACATACTAAGGAAAAACTGTCTGTAACTGACTTGTCTACACTAATCGAAAAACTTTTACAAAATGATAGAGTCAGTGATGCTACAAGATTAGCATTTGATATTATGCGCAATGGAAATCTTCCAGTAAATAGAGTATTTAGGTTTTTGTTAAATAAATTGGCCAGCAACGGAGATGTCGAATCTTTAAATAAAATTGGATCTTTAATTACTCAAGATGTGAAGAGGATGGTATCGTTCGATAATAGGATTTGTCACGCGAATCTGGTTGCAGGAAAAACCGAGGAGTATTTAAACAGTTTGGAAAAGGCGATTGACAGTTGTAAAGACGAAAATATTACTGAAATTAGCGAACAGTTTCCACGAGGTGGTGCCTATGGCATTTTGGAAAGACATCCTGAGCTTTCAGAAAGGTGTAAGTATTTTAGCATTATAGTAAATTTTTTGTAAGCAAATGATATTAAAATTATTTCACATATTATTTAAAAAATTAAACCTAAGAGAATTTTATATTTACTTATTCACTATGCGTTTAAAGATCATAAATTGAGGAGCTCATAAAATATCAAAAATAAGACGATTTGACAAAAATAAGTTTTCAATACCAAATTTTAGTCTTTTACAAATGTTGTTGGTATTGAACTATCTTATAGAAATAGTTAGCTGTAATCTATTTACTAGAGATGGCAATCGAAGATTTTCTTTCAATTTATTGAATAATTATGAAATATATTACTTTCAGTAATTGTATAATTAATTGATTATTTTCCAAATTAATTAAATAGGTTTATTGAAAATTTCACATCAACAATTTCTAACCAATTAGAAACCTGTTTTTTGTTCCATTAGTATGCAAATTCAAAAAAATTTCATCCTCCAAGCTGCATATGATTACACTGGAAATTTTTGACGTTTTAAATATTTTTTTATTGTTGAGTTTTTAATGCTTTCTATGTATCTTAAAACAAACAAAAACAGCAAAGTCTATTCTACATATAATTATTTTCAATGCAGTCAAACTATCGCATGTGATGCCCCATATCTACCTTCGAATGAATAGATAGTTTGATGTGAACTTTATTACACTAGGGATATTATAACTGAAAATTTCACATCGTTTTCTAACCAATTACAATCTTGCATTTGGTTCCATTACCATGGTAATTCAAAAAATTCTGAAAATTTTCATCCTCAAGTACATATTTTGACATTTATAAATGGATTCACTTTTTTCTGACAGTACTTGATATTTTAATTATCTTTTGTTGTTGAATTTTAAAGGTTTATAAATAAATTAAACCAAAAAAAATACAGTAATTTTTTATTATTTATTCTATAAGGAATTATCCTCAATTACAAAGTTAAATGTCGTAATCCCCCATTTGCACCTTCAAATTGGTTTGGTTTAAAATTTTTTTACCAAATATCCAACGACTAAATTAATAACCAGAAATTTTTCCTCATTCATAAATATTTTTAGAAAATTATCCTTTGTTTGCGGTTCGGGATAACTTTCAAAATATTTATGTTCTCGAAAAAATTTCCGGAAATGTTCATCCTTTTTCAAATAAGTTGCATGTGTTTACACTGGAAATTTTTTGACATTTATGTATAAATTGACATATTTGACAGAACTTGATATTTGAATGATTTTTTATTCTTGAGTTTTTAATAGTTTACATGTAACTTAAAATAAAAACTGTGTTATTATATTCTACTAATTATTATCAATATAAAGTCTAATTGTTGCACGTGATCACCATCTATACATTCAAATTAATATATTTGTTTGGTAAATTTTCTTACCAAATATACCTCGAGCTTAAATTAATATCTCCAAATTTTTCCTACTTCATGGATATTTTTATAAAATAATTTTCAAAATGGTCATGACGATATATATACATAGTCATGAAAAAAAATTTCGGAAATAATTTGATACGGATACTATGTGATAAATTTAATTAATTGAAGATGAAAATATTTAAATTTCTATAATGTAAATGTAACAACAGTGCTCGGCTCTTTATCATACAATATCTAGCAATAGCGTAAGATAATTTGCTGTAGCATCTAGAGCCTAACCCGAGTACAACAAGGGCAAGTTAAAGAATCTCAGCTAATTCTAGGGATATGCACATTAATTATGTTATTGGCAGCGATTAGTTATCTAAGTCACTGCATAATAATCCGGAAAACCATTGTAGGTCAAACAAGGCTTTTAATTTAGTAGATTTTTAGATAAGTTGCTGTGGCACCTAACACTATACATATTTTTCCATATGTTACAGATGAGGCCATAGCAATCAAATATGCCAAAAAAGGTAATGTGGCTCCATTAAATGTTTTGTGGACCCATTACTTCATTAATGGTATTGCTGATAAATCGGAAGAGATTTGGAGAATGTACTTGAAGGATTCTCCAAGGATTATGTTCCAAAAAATTGTTCAAACGGCCAGAGATAAGCAAGATGAAAATTTGGCGAAAAAACTCATAGAGCATTTAAAAATCAGTAATGTGACAGAAGGGGCGATTGGAAACGCTTACAGTTGTCTATTGGATGTACTAGTCAGTAAAGAAAAATTTGACGAAGCTGTAGAAACATTTGAATCGGCCATTAAAACTGTAAGTATAGAAAGTATTAATAGGACAGCCGTTTTAAGGATAAAAGAAGTTCATGAAAAGTTGGGAAAACCGTTTAATCATACGATTCCTTCAAAAGCACCCAAAAATGTGTCACAAAGCCAAACGTAAATTGTTACTTTATGCTATGTCCAAATTTTGATACCTAAGTGTTATCGAAAATATCTTATTTAATGTAGGTGTAGATATTACTGGTAATAAATAGTTCTGTTTTCCTTATCACATTGTTTATTTAACCTACCATATTTTAGTTCTTCAAAATATTACGTTCATGAATTAAAATCTATTCAATTATTATCTGAGGTGATTCATAAGTAATGATACAATTCTTAACTGGATAGTATGAGTCATAATATTTATATTTAATACGGTCATGTGAGTAGGGAAAATAGTGTCAAAAATTTTCAGACGAAAATTGTGATGGGTGGGGGTAATAAGTAATTACTACAATGTGGTAATTAGGTGAAAGTTCAGTGTGATTATTTGCACGATGAGGATAGGGATGCATCTTACGTGCTTTTGTTAACTATATTGATTTATTTCAAAATGTCTCATTCAAATGAGGAATTAGCAGATACGGTATTAATCCACAAGAACGAATATAATTTAAATATTTCCATAAAGACAACAACTGAATCCCAGAGCAGTATAAAATGTTATTCAAATACTGCAGAGCGCGAAGATATTTTACAGTTTCTCCCACACATTTCACAAGTACAAGGAATGTCCTAATCAACAGTGTAGTGTATTATACACGAGGCTCAATTATATCCGTACCATGTATAGCATATCCAAGCATTAATATCAAGGGATTATCTCTTACGAATTAGATCGTTGTGAATGGTTGCTGCAACAAAATGCTCAAAATCCAGGATTTACAGCTGTTGTGTTAGTTACAGATGAGGCGAGAATGGGATGTATAACATTCATAATACTTATGTTTGGGATTTTCAAAATCCGCATGCGTTTCAACAGGATCATTTCCAACTGTGCTTTTAATTAAATGTTTGGGCAGGGATTGTTGATTGTTGATGGCTTGATGGAACCATTCATATTACCAAATGGAATGGATGGGGTTCAATATCTCGAGTTCCTTCCAAATGATCTGGCTGGACTTCTGGAAGATGTGCCTTCAATTGCCCGACTCCGAATGTAGTTCTTGTATGATGATCGACCAACTCAATGTCGACAAAATGTTTGGGAGTACCTTAATGAAGTTCAAGAGGTACGATGGGTTGGATTAGGATCTCCTGACTTAAATTCTTTGGATATCTTTTTGTGGGGTTATTTAAAAAAAGAAGTGTATCGCATCGAAGTGGACACTATTGCTGATTTATGTGAACGGTTCAAATAACTTTACGAGGGACAAGGGCCATAGAAACTGTGTAAGACGAGTCCAATAATGTGTTTACATGTTGGTGGACAAAATTTTGAACAGTTGCTGTAACATCAGGTATGTCAAATTATTTTATTAAACCACAAATTAATTTTATTAATCATTAATAACAATAGCGACAAAATCAGTTGAATTTGCTGATGTAAAATAGGTGTTATAAAATTTGATTTATTTCTTGGGAATTTCTTTCAATTTTTCGTCCGTTAATTATTTATTACACTTTGCCATTGTGCCTGTCGTTGACTGCATGCTTCGTCTTGTACAAAGTCAGATTTTACTGTGGACCAGTTTCCAGTGCTGTGCAGAAGTGTATTTGTAAATCATTTTTCGAACTACCCTTTTTGCTTTTTTTACAAAATTGTATTTGTAACAGTCTGTATACTGTAACTGTATAACCGTTATTGAGAATAACAAAATGAGGGTTTGGTGCCGGCACATTCGTTGACAGAAGTTCCTATCGTATATTTTCTTATCTTAACCTTCTGTGACTATCTTAAACACCTTTTTTATAATTGACAGAAAGTGACTAGTTTTAAAAGTTTAATTAAATTAAAGTTATTATTATTTTATTACAAAACAAAATGAGCAAAGAAAAATCTTGTTAACCCATATTAAAAAATACACATCGAATAAGATGTGCTATGACTAGTGTTAATCAAGGGCGCCGGAAGGGAGGCAAGGAGGGGCAGTTGCCCCCTCCCCCCCTCTGGGTTATTAAATATAACGGTTAAGAAGAATTTTAAATGATTTACAGTATTTTCTTGTTACTTTTGTATGTTTTTTAGAATGTAGGATAAATTTTTGTGATTTTTTATGATTTGGTAACGTTTGCAGGTGTAATATTCCATTTTATTTTATTTAGGCGTGTAAGTCATCTGCTACAGCACCAAAGATTTTACCAAAGTTTCTTCTTTTAACTTATTTTTATTTTTCATTAAAATTTAGAAAAAGCTACCTACGCTTTATTTTTGTTAACCCCCTTGAAATTTTTTCTGTCG
Source organism: Monochamus alternatus (assembly GCA_037114965.1). Lineage (NCBI taxonomy): Eukaryota > Metazoa > Arthropoda > Insecta > Coleoptera > Cerambycidae > Monochamus > Monochamus alternatus. The sequence goes on from CM073429.1 coordinate 78,047,440, forward strand.
GCGCCCATGGTGTTAATATAAGACAATAGTGAACTCTTGAAATATTAAATACTAAAACATTAAAATAAAACAAGAGACTTAATTAAAGATTACAAACACAACAAAGAACCAGAAAAACAAACATATATATAATATACAGGGTGAATCTTAAATAAGTACAAATATTTTAACCAGCAGTATAGTTTTGTGTGTAGAACACATAATTAATAGTTTTTTTTACAAAAAAATCAGAAATAAAAAAGTGAAATTTTAAATAAATTTCGTAATTTTTCAGTAGAAAACTTGTTGAGGACCGCTGGCCTAGACCGACCCTTCATACTTTTATGAGTCATAGTGCTGCAGACTGAAAGTGTGGTTCACAGTGTTGCCAGTATTACACAAATGTCTTTGCTTCAAGGAAGAAAAAATCTCAACTTTTAGCGAATTTTGTCAAGTGTAACATATTTTATTATTATTTATTATCAAACTGTCATTGACTGTCATGACAGATTATCGGAAGCCCAAGTCAAACTTGTTAACCCCACATAATGCATGAAAATAGCAATAAAATTTGCTAAAAGTTGTCATTTTTTCCATTTTAAATAAAAAACGCGTGCATAGTTTTTCGTTATTCTTCATAAAATAACTTAAGGAAATTGTGTTTTGTGTCCCTTTCTAACAGTGTACAATGACATTTAACTTGTGAAATGTGGATTACTGATTAAATAGTTAATTTTTTAACAAACAGGTAAGCTTGTGTGCACGTTTATGTATAATTTTTGAACATTGGACATAGTAATATCACGTAATATCTTCCTAAATATTTTACGGTAGTATTGAACTTGCGGAAATTCATTTTTAATCGTTGAAGTATAGTAAGGTTAGTTCAGATGTTAAAATTTATGTTAATATTGCTACGTATCATACTACATACCCAATTTTACTGTACTTATGCTTAAAACAAGTATTTTTAAAATAGAACTATTACGTTAAAGGAAACGTAATATTTATATTGGAGGAGATATGGCAACCTCGCAACAAATCATATGTTTCATTACGTTGTTGAATGAAAAATCAGCCAGCGGTCCTCAAAATGTGGGTATTTTTTTAAAAAATTAATATCTCCGTAAATATTAGAAATTTTTAAAAATGGCTTTCACTAGACTGATTTAAATGACGAACTACACCAGCAGTTAAAATATTTGTACTTATTTAAGATTCACCCTGTATATTAGTTCTGTTTGAACCACTTGTACAATCTGCTTTTGAAAGATTGTAAAACAAACTATTCCAAACACTAAATACTCGATTTGAAAAAAATAAATAAATGTTGACGCTCATGTGTTCCAAAGTATTCTTTTCTTAGTCTATACTGATGTCTTCGAAGACATTCATGCTAATCAGCACTAAAATGTTATCCATGCAGTAAACGATATGTTAAAATAAAATCGCACATTTTTCGATCTTCAAAACTATGGAAATTAGACAACTCCAATCTTTCTTCATATGATGGTCTTGTACGGCCATTGGAACGAGTAGCATAGCATTGAACAGATTCCTGCATCTGTCCACAGTACTTCAAAAATGTTAAGCTAATTTTTATTTATAAATAAAAGAAAATATTTGTATTCACCAAAGCTGTATTACATATTAAATAGCTCCAAAAACAGTATTAACATTTAAATAACTAATTTAGTAGAACTCTAATTACAAGTTGTTTTAAATAATTAAATTAAATTTTATATACTCACGTCAAGAATTCAGACATCTTACGTCACTGCTGACGTTACACATTTGTTTTTATTGTCAACGTAATTTTCGATATTTGGTCGCGTTAAAAACAATCATTTTTTGCAATTTAGTGCAATATATTTTTGATGGAAATATAATGAATTAGTCATTTGTTCGTATGACGTAAGTCGTCTGAATTCTTGTCGCGAGTATAGTTGACATGTTTAATTTGTATTATAAAACTTGGAAATCAAAGTTCTACAGTTATTCCAATATATTTATAAGTTTTATTTATTAATTAAATGGCAGTAAGTAATATTTATCTGGGACATGTTGGACCAAAACACCTCCTCCTTCTTACTAACTTACTTGGACAAGGGCGACCGCCATTTTCAGCAGGTCTTTTTACCACTCTGAATCTTTCTTCTATTCCAGTTCCACAAGTGGCACTACACCGGCTCCATTCTGACCATTCCGTAACCATGCAATCAACCGGTTCAGCAGCATAGACTATCTGTGGGCTAGGTTGTGGAGATCCTCCTGAGAGCGCATCTGTAATTGTTAATGATAGTTATCTTAACTTCTTCGTAAATTTTTACTAATTTCCAACAGAAACATAACATTTACGTACCTCTTACAACGCTACAGGCTTCGTTACATTCCTCAGTAGTCAAAAAGTTATTCCTATTTCCTCGGCAGCCTCCAAAGACAAATGGAACACACATCAATTTTCTCGAATCGAAATACCATCTGTTAAAGTAACCAGTGCAGGGTCCTGGTTCACTGTCTTGCATACAAACCACTGTAAAAAAAATAGCATGTGTTATTTTTATTGTGGCTGTACTCAGTATAATAAATGGTGGTGTTTTTCCTGATATTTTCAAAATCTCAAAAGGTGGTTTCTATTTTTAAGAAGCTGTGATGTAAATTCGCTTAATAACTATCGTACAAGGCTATCAACCTATTTCGATGGTGTCACTTTAAAAATATTTAAAATAATAATGAAGAACTTTTTGGGTGAAGGCCTTGAAAAGGGAGGAGTTAGTTGGGCTTACCTTCTGCGACCCTACCAACAATTGCTTTTCACGTGATCTTAGCTTACTTTCAGGAAGCAATGTGTTAATCTGAAGAATAATATATCTGATCTGATTGCAATGGAGGGTAGTGTGTCTCAAGGTTCTGTTTTGGGGCCCCTACTGTTCATAATTTATATGAATGACCTTATTTTTTTGTCTCCTGATAAATGTATTCTATATGCTGATGATATTTCTTTAATTTGCAGCAATAAAAGTATAGTTTCTTTGCAGTCTAGTTTATATTATATAGAAAAACCTATGACTGGTTTATAAATAATAATCTTTGATTAAATTTGGACAAAACTCAACATATACTTTTTCTACCGATTACAATATTACAAATGGTTCTGTACTGAATTGTTGGGTTTGATTTATGCTGATCACCTCACATTTCTTCTTTGAAGAACAAATTATGTATTTGCATAGTATTTCACAAATAAAAACCAGATTTTTGTCAAAAAGTACTCTTTCGATTCTCATTTGTGTTACGGTGTTACTCTGCTTCGGACGATTGGAAACCGTTTCCAACTGTTGTGTGAACAGGGTTAAATGTAGAGTAAAAAAGGTTAGAGGATGGAAGTCCTGTTTTTTTTTCTGGAAGCCACTTTGAACGTTGGGTTATACCTTTGTTAGTTATTTGTGACCGTCGCAATTTCGATTAATTTTGCCATCTAGAAATACCTACCACACAGGTAAATCTTTATAGTATCTTACTTGAAAAGTTTATGGTGTGAACTAGTTTTTTTCTGTTTTAATTAACTACCACATATTTTTAAATGTTTTTCTATTTTGTGTTTGTAGCTTGTATAAAAAGTAGTTAAATAAATTTATCTATCTATAAATACCTTTTGCAGTGGCCATATCAAAAGTGCAATCTGGTGTGTCGATACAAGGTGCTTGCTGAATAAGTTCCACTCTCGAACTGCATTTTTGTTGCAATTGGGGTTCAACTAGTAGTAGACGAGTGCGCATTCTTACGCCCCTTCCACAAGAGGCACTGCATGGACTCCAGTCACTCCACTCAGTCGTAGGGCACATAGGATCGACCACTTCTACTTGACCTGGACCGCACGCAGGTCCCATACATTTCTCCTTCTCCACTACAATTATGAATGATAGTAAATATCACTACATTCTCACCTCGAGGAAGGAGTTGGTTTATTATTATTTAAGCTGTATTTTTAGGATTTCCAAATTTTAAACTATGCGTAACTATACCTGTAGATACGTGGGGACACTTCTTTCTTCCCATTCTGTCGATAAATAATCTTGTCCTCATTTTAAAACCTACATCACAAGTGGCTGAACATGACGACCAATCACTCCATGGTGAAGTTGCACAAATACCAGTATTATCATCCAAGCTTTCAATACCAATATCTTCCTCTGATGCTTCAGTGTCTGCACTCCTAAAATAAAGGAATTTTTTGTGTAATCTGCTACCGTATTGGATAAGTACCTATATTGGAAAGACTTAACGCATACAAAATAATAATACAGAGTGTTCTATAAGCTCTATGACAAACTTGTGCGGAAGAGGGCACGGCATATTATTATTAAGCAGGCCGCATTTGCGCTCAGGAACGACTTACGTTGTTAGGCTCTAACCACCATTCAGCACAGGAATGAGGAAAACCACATTAGTTAGGGGGATGGTCACCAACCGGCATCAATCGTATCACATTGATTCAAGCCAACAGTCTTCCACTCCACCATACCAGAGAGGGTGCCAATCCTCTCCACAAATATGTATAACTAATCTACGATCTACCGGCCGCAGGATTGGAACCTGCGGTGGGTGGCAAACACGATTCTAGTACTGATGCCTTAAACTGCTCGACCTCCGACCGATATAATTTCATCTTTCAAAGTACACTGATAAATAAAAATGATGGTTGCTTTAACAATAATTATTATTTGTGTTTAAAGTTTAAACATAGTTAACCTTTATTAACCAAATTAACAAATCTTAAGATAATAAAAATTGTTCAGTATCCACCAAAGCAAGCCTCACATCAACAAACTAATGATTCCGTCACTTGACAGATGAGATAATTTCTTATCTAATTAGCTGCATCATGAATACTTTTAAGTAACTGCTGACGAGTAGTGTTTTCAAAATGATAGACAAGCTGCTTCATATGTCCCCATAAATAAAAGTCCAAAGGATTTGAATCGGGGGAATTCGGTGGTCATGCTATTGGACCTTGTTGGCCAATCCATTTATTCAAGAAATGATCATATTTTGAACAATATTAAGTCTTGACGTTATCAATGAAATGAAAGAGGTTGTTTTTCAGTTTAAAACATGTACAGGCAGTAAATTATTGTTGAAAATGTTACCTCAAGCGTTGACATTGACGTTGCTGAAATCGTCTTGATCTAATTGCATGCAGATTTCGTAACGTCCAGATATGTTCATTACGATTATTATTTATGCCATCCCTAGTAAAACATGCTTCATCAGACCACATGACAAGCGAAATGAATCTGCCATTTTGTATATGTTGTTGAAGTAACCAGGGACAAAATTCTAATCGCTGAGGAGCATCTTGAGCATGTAACGCTTGTATATTTTAACAGTAAAACGGATGTATCATTTTTCTACCCTATACAAAATTCAGTGATATATGAAGATTACTTGCTATATACGCAGAACACTAATTGAAGAGTTGTCAATGACAGCATCTATTATATCTTCTTCATTTTGTGCATTCACTTCAGTAAGACGAATGGCCTTTTTTTGAGCAGGATTACCTCCTTTTCAATTTTTATAAAATGATGCACTAAAGACTGTGGGCAGATTGATGTCTATTTGGGTATTTTCGTCGGTATTCTCAAGCTGCTTGGAACACCCATATAAAGGGTTTTCCAATAGTAACGCTCGATGTTTGACAACAGCGCATGACGAAGTCGATTGTCACACAGGTGCTATCTTTGACAGTCGTATTCAGTTAGTCCCTTCATTTTGTTATGGAGCGTTACACGACTGAGCAACGCCTCGAAATAGTTAAAAATTATTATGAAAACCAATGTTCTATTCGGCAAACGTTTCGTGCACTCCGTGCAATTTATGGTGTTAACGATCGTCCTTCAGAATCCACAATTCGCCGTTTAATAAACAAATTCAAAACAACTGGGTCTGTGGCAGATCAGAAAGTGCCTGTACGTCTGCGAAACGCAAGATCCCTTGAAAACATTGCTGCAGTTCGGGAAAATGTGCATGAGAGTCCGCAACAGTCCATTCCGCGTCGGGCTCAAGAACTTGGTCTGTCTTCGACGACAACATGGCGAATCCTGCATAAGGACTTAGGGCTTCACCCTTATAAAGTGCAATTAACCCACGAACTAAAGCCCAACGATCATAGGCAGCGGCGTGCATTCGCTAATTGGGCGCTAGAGCAACTGGAGGTCGATCCTGATTTTGGGCGAAAAAGTAATGTTTAGTGACGAGGCTCATTTCTGGTTAAGTGGCTTTGTTAACAAGCAAAATTGCCGAATTTGGAGCCACGAAAACCCACGGGAGATTCATGAGGTTCCTCTACATTCCGAAAAAGTTACTGTGTGGTGTGCACTGTGGTCCGGCGGAATAATCGGTCCATATTTTTTCGAAAACGAAGAAGAAGTGGCACTTACTGTCAACGGTGAGCGATACAGAGCTATGATAAGAGATTTTTTTGGCCTGCAGTGGATGGGATCGATCTAATAAACATGTGGTTTCAGCAAGACGGTGCTAAGTGCCACACGGCACGTGATACACTGTCACTATTACATGAAAAATTTGGCGGTTCCGTTATATCGCGAAATGGTGACGTTAATTGGCCGCCCAGATCCTGCGACCTAACGCCACTGGATTTTTTTCTCTGGGGCTTTCTAAAATCCAAAGTTTATGTTGACAAACCGCGGACGGTTGCCGCATTAAAGGCTAACATTAGGCACGTTATTGCTGAAATTGAGCCACTTTTATGCGATAACGTCATCACAAATTGGGTATCCAGGATTCAACAAACCAGGCAAAGCCGCGGCGGACATTTACCTAATATAATTTTTAAAACATAATGTTAATACATGTACTTTATAATAAAAATAAAAATAGATCACTATCATTCTCACAATTTGTTTTATTGCGTTACAAAAATCGAGCGCTTCTAATGGAAAACCGTTTACAAAGACAATACCTGCATACTCTTCAGTTGTAAATAAATGCATTTTTATTTAACACTTTAACGTTAAATGAATAAATAAAGTGACACAAATAATAATGATTGTTATAGCAACCATCATTTTTATTTATAAGGCTACTTTGAAATATGAAGTTACGTTTTTTTAAAGGCTTGTAACTTCCAAACAAAAACAAATCAGACCTTTGTTCATATAAGAAAAAATGTTAAACATTAACCCAACTACCATCTGCCAAAATTTGTCCTAGAGCTTGTAGAACATCTTGTATATTTAAAGATTTATATGTCCAAATATCCTATATTTCCTTTTTATTTTGACTACCGCAATTATATAACTACATTTTCCAGATATCAAGGGAATAAAAATAACGAACATACCTTTTACATTTTCGTTATATTAAGATATAGTTATAAAACTACAAAGCCTATAATTAAAATAAAAAGGAGTTTTGAGAGTTTGGACATATAAAAACGTTTCAATAAATTGGATATAGTCCAACATGAAGGATCATTACATGTGCAATATAGTCAATGTTAAATATTTACTTTTCACATTCAGGTACAGCAGCCACACACATTTCCTTGGAGACGAGCTGCCTGTTACACTGGAACATTAGTGCCTTTTGGGGCATCCTGTATTCTCTGGTTCTCATTCTCAAACCTTTTCCACAAGTTACTGAACATTCACTCCAATCTGTATAATCCGTTACAGAACATTCCACTACAAATTAAAATAAAAAAATCATTAGTCGCAAATTTCACATCATTGAAGTAAATTGTACCCCTTGAGGTGTCTTCGGTGTTTTCGCTGACATCCAACTGAGCTAAAAGGAAATTTTCATCGCAGTTTTTCGGGACTACCTTTTCTCGCTTGAAGTAAAGTCTCGCCATAGGTACCATTTTAGTAGTGGATGGATCATAGAATGGTGCTCTAGGATCTTCTGGATAAGTAGTGGTAATAGCATACATTTTTTCTCTGGGGCTTGTTTCTGCGTTAGGTGACTAAAATTTATAATACAATTTAAATATTAAACACATCACAACTTTATCAATTTTGAAAGGAAAATTTTCTACCTACCATGTATGTAATACCACTGTCAGTTCCAGCATCATATGGGTAAAGGTCTACAGTCAAATTCTCAATCCATGTACAGTTTTTCAGGCAAAGATTTAATCCGTTAACACCAACCACCCAATCGGGAGATGGACCTATATATAAAAAAAAAAATTAAGCAAATTATTTTCATACAGGGTGTTCTAATTTTGTATTTACATGGAATTCATATTCTTAGGGTCAAGACGGTTTAACTATCCTCTATCCAAAGTTGCTAGAGGACATTATTTAAAAAAAATTTAATTACTTTCAGATAACATATCTGATTTAAATAAAAAATTTAGGGTGTATTACTTGTGTATGTACCTATATTACTTTTTGATATAATAACCGAAATGTATTAACAGAAATTCAAGAATTTGTTGACCTTATTAGTTCCATTTTTTTTCTTATGTGTTATAATGATGCATATTTTTTTCAGATGTTTATTCTCTTGCAAACTTTTTATTTAAAATTTATAAAAATGGTCAAACAAAAAAATTCTTAGTCATTATTTGAAGACCAAAGACAATTTAGGCCCTTTGTTGTTGAAGAATATGCGTCAAATTACGAACTTAGGTACAAAGGAACACAAGTGGCATGTGTACAAAATTAGAAAAAAATTGGTGCACTCACAAAAAAGTTATTAGAAGAAAACCACAAAAAAAAAAATTGGACGCCGTAATGCCGCTAATTTTGAGTTTTCTTCGAAAAAATGTTATAGAATGTCTCCGCAATATTGACGCATTATTTTCGGACACCCTGTATATGTTGTATACTTATTGTTTAGATTTGTAGTTCAATTGTTAATAATTATGACGTCTTAGAATTCCATTACAATCAATAATAATTATTATTATAAATCATAAAAAAATGTTTATAGAATCCTTATAGTTTCCGAGAAAAAAATTATTGAAGTTGTAGTAGTTTCAGCCTTTACATTGCTGGGTTACTGTAGTTTCTAACCAGGCAATTTCAAATATTCGATTACTTATTGTATTAACTTTTTCAAATATCAAGAATGGCTTACGTCTTACGTCTATAGCAACTTGCAGTTGATGGATATCGTTTTAATTTATGGTGAAGTGAAAATGCTTTAGCAGAACGATTTCCCGGTAAAGGTAAACATGTTCCAAATGCAGTTACTTTTACAACGGTGTGCAGTGAGTGCAAGTGTAGTGCAAATGCTGGCATGACACGGGAAATTTACAACCGATTTGTGAAAGTTACTTCACAAATTTTTTTTCCAACATTATACCCTGTAACTGCTAAAAGAATCCACTTTGGATAAAGGCCAGCGTTGCCACCCGTCATATTTTCATAGTACTAAAAAAAATTTAAATGAGTAATAAATTTAGTTGTCCGAGTAATAAATTTCTCCAATCAAATATATTTTTTAAATTAATGTATTGGGTACAATCTTTTTAGTACCCTATTTTCAAGGGTGCTGAACATGTACTTACAATAGGTTTTGTACACTTGAGTCTAGTTTTCGAGGAAAAAAAATCAAAATTGTAACCCCCATGTATACTTTACACTTTGCATGACTTTACATTAGGTTGAAGTTGCAATATAACGCCTCTGCCATCTTTCCATGATATCATATTGTTGTCAAAATAAATAGCCTACCTAATATAATTAATACATAGAGGCTACAATTTTGATATTTTTTTTTTATTTTCAAAATAGGAAGGTTGGAAATTTCTACTGTACACTACATTTTGTGCAGAGTAATAAATTTTAACCAGTAAGAACACGGTAATAAATGATGGACAAAAGTAATAAATCTGTTACGATAGTAATGACGGTGGCAACACTGATAAAGGTACGCTTAGTTAAACTTAAAATCTATCTTAGTTCCATATGTACGGAATGTTAGGACACCCTGTATATCGTCTAAAATATATATTACCAAACATAGATGCCAACGATACTAAGTGGTGACGCCTATCTACTTTGAAATTTGTCGACGTGTTGGTGTTAACTTTGGGGTACCAAAGTCCCGCTGCCTTGATTATTGTCCTCAAATATTTGCTCTTGGCTCGTAGTTCTGTTTCCATTAATCGAACAGAACCCCATTCAGCTAAACTTCTAAATCCTTCGGAGGCAATCTGACCTTCTCCCCAAAAAGTGAAATTCTTCTCATGAGATGCACCAATAACATCCGAAAAATGGGTCAGCCAGAGTGAAAATGGAAAATCTTTCGGATGGGTTGTCTTTGACCAAATTCCTTCAAAAATTAACTGGAAAAGATACATTATGAAAAATTTTTTATACTGTCGTGTGTTTACTATCGATCATTCATTTCAGGTCTTTTGAATCACTAAAAAAACATAATGAACAAAAAGTCTAAAGCAACCAGTTTTCAAGATACAAGGTGTTGAAATTTAAGATGTCTTTTAATCAGATGTCACTAATTTTATTGAAATAGGAGATGGTATCTTGTTTGATAAAACATTCTGTGGTTATAGCTTACACTGTATTTAGCTTCATCACATGAGCAACAGTCCTGTTCTTCAAATTTAATATCCTTATCTGTTTGTTCACAAAATGTTTTGCTCAATCTGCCATCATCCGAGTACCAGTGGTCAGCATCTTCTAACACCATAGCCCTAAAAAATATAAAATTATAACCTTAACTTTAAACAAAAAAGTCACATTTATGTGAACATAAATATACAGTCAAAAGTTAAAGACAAAATTTAGAATATTCAAAACCAAAGAGAAAAAGTAATGTTATGACATTCAAAAAGTACAAATTCTATAATCGAATTTTGAAAAGCTTTAATGCAATATGTAATAATTAATTATAATAATTAAAAAAAAAACCTGAAAGTGACACATCCAGATCCAGGTGGTGGTGCAGACCACATGAAGAACACTTCTGTCTTTGGAAAAGAATTTGTTTCAGATATTGTATTAATACATTCATCGTTAAATTTGGACAGGTTGTCGCCATACAATTGAAATCCTCCAACATTTTGTGGAGATATGTTTTGTTTATCTTTTGCAGATTCTACACTTATTGTAAACCTCGTGAAGTGTTGGACTCTGCTGTTCAATGATCGTGAACCCATTAAGTATACTGAAAATGAAATAAATTAATTAGACGACTACTGTCTCTTATATGAACGTGTAAAATACAAGGTGTCTGGAATGTTATTGTCAATACTCCAAAAGCAACAAAGAGATGTCTAATACATATAGAATAAAATCTATTGCACATACTCCTTTCGTATTGTGACTAGTGGGTTTTGTTTATTTGTATCAAGTGTTTGCTTGATGTTTGTGAGTGTACATAAATAAAATATTCATATTTTAGTAACAATGAGCTACGTGCATGAAAAAAAATTGTTAAGTCAATTTATGTGTTGTTTGCTACAATTCGTCATAGAGCAAAATAAAGGCACTCATATTCCGGGCACACTGTATATGCATTTTTTGCATACTGTTGACAAGCTTATAATCAGGGAAGCGTACTAAACTGCTTGACAGTTATAGGTATCACACCATGATATTTTTTTAAAATTTGGATTGGAACTATTTTGAGAAAAAATCAACAATTTCTAGTTTGTATCATCTTACTACAAACAGTATAGTTTTAAATTTGTTTTTGGTTTATAATTTATTGTTTGTTGAACCCTATTCTTATTTTTATAATTATTTCATAACTACATAGGAAGACATAAAAGGGGCCGTGACCTATGATTAATTACATATACATCATAAAAAAAATGTATATGGGTCGACTTCACTGATTATAATATGACCACGCAAACATCATATGACAACGTTATCATAAAATGTATACTGTTTAAAACTATAATAGTAATTTTTTTTTTTTTTTTTGACTGACAATAATAAAATGTATGTAGGTATATTAATTATAAAAAGTATAATGGAAAATATATTTTTCTACGATCATGCAAAAAACAAAACTTTATTGAACTATATTTAGCGGAAAAAGTGGTTCTTTATTGCACTAGTGCAATAAAATGTTTATTGCATTCATCTGTCATTCTACGACAGCGTTTTGTCATCATGACAAACATAAACGTTCAAATCGACGTCATATTTTCCTGGAGTTAGTGTCATTTAAATAAAACATTTTTTGGTTTTTGCATGAACGTAAAAAAAATATTGTATGCAACTCGTACAAAAAATGTTTATCGCACACGACGTGTTGCAATAAACACTTACTTTTTGTACTTGTTGTATAAATAACTATTTCTGTTCTTTCATATATAAAAACAAATTGAAAAAATATTAATTCACTTATTTTTTATGATAAAATTAATTAGGTTTTATTTAATTTTTAAAAATCAAATTATAATGACAGGGTCGTACCCTGTACATTTTTGTTTTTCCGTTTATGATAGAACATGAAAAAATAATAGTGGATTTTAGTTTTTTTCTTTAAATCTATTTTTTCATCATAAACCAGTAAGGTGTTCAATATGTGAGGAGGACTTTTAATTTATTCTATGTTCTTCATAATTACCTCGATCCACTACCTTTACTTGAATAAAACAAATGGCTACTTACATTACTATCTGGAAAAGGAATTAATAATAATAATAATATCTCTACCCCTCATTCTAATCACAGTCTTAACAAATTTTTCCAAGAGTATAGATACCTACCTTTCTTTCAGAAAATTGATTAAAATTTTATTATGAGTTTAGAAAAATACTTTTAGTACGTTTTTCATGCTGAAATTTAACCTTTTATTCGCTTTTATTATTATTTCTATATATCACAATAAAATTATTTTTTAAAAGTTGAACGCCCTGTATCATAAAAATGTAATATTTTAAAGAAAAATATTATAAGAGCCTCTCTTATTTTTTCACACTCTAACTTTTCCAACGTTATGAACGAAGAACGAGGGTACCCTGTATAATTTTAAAAAATTGCATTGCATAAGAATTGGAAAAATTCTCTACCTAAGTAGTCTATTTTTCCAATTCTTATTGTTCTATTTTAGGAATTCAGATTTCTTAGAACTTAGAATTGTTACTACTTATACAGGATGATTCATTAAGAATTGTACATACGCTAACTGGATAATCCTGGGCTGAAAATATGAAGAAATAACACATATTATAATGCTTAGATAAAATATGACTCCTTACGGAGTTACAGGGTGTTTATTTTAAATTTAACCCTCTGTATGATATTGCCTATCATACTCTTGGCATAAAGTTTAGAAACTTTAGAACATATTGAAAAATGCCACAAAATCGTTCATGGCTACTACCTGAGGCGTACGACAGAGGTGGATCGAGAGGCAGTTTCCCATTCCTAACTTCTACGCCACTGGCGGAATTTTTATTTTGGTACAATTTTTCAATTCTTCAATACTTTCTATGTAATTAACCTACTATTCCTTCATAGCGGTAAAGTCATTATTTCTTGAGATTTTTTAAGTTAAAAATATTATTATTTTTCAAGTCGTTATCTTCTGTCAAGGGATTGTTATAGTATTGCGCTATAGTATTGAATAATTGAAAAATGGTATCAAAATAAGAATTCCGCTGGTGACGTAGAAGTTAGGAATGGGAAACAGCTCCTCTACCCTCGTCGTAACGACGCCTCTGGTAGTAGTCATGAACGATTTTGTAGCATTTTTTAATGTTGAAAAGTATCTAAACTTTACACTAAGTATGATAGGAAAATATCAAACAGGGTTAAAGTAATTGGCAAAATCATTTAAATTTGTAACTCCGTAAGAGGAGCCATATATTTTATCTAAGGTCAATTCTTCATATTTGCCGCCTAGGAATATCCGGTAAAGGCCGTATGACACGGTATAAAATTATATATAAAATTTTGCACAGAATTATATAAGCATTTCTTTAAATATTTAGTACTAATAATAATTATTGTTATAACCAATAAATTAAACAAACATAGGAAAGATATGGGAAAGATGCACTGGAAGTTATATTATTGTTCACAAAAATGTATTCAGAATTTTATATAAATAGAACATGTTTTAATTTTCAGTTTTATATATAGAAAATTGTACATTTTGCTTGTATGATACGGGACAAACCACTTTAATTGTAATATTAAATAAAAAGCTATGTGAAATATTACACCGTGTCATACAGCCTTTAGGGTATGTACAATTATTAATGAATCACCCTGTTATATATTATAACATATATGAAAGTATTAAATCCCTTAAAATTTAAACACATTTATATTTCACAAAAGAAATATAAAAAAAATAGAAGAATGATCTCCCAACAAACGAAAATTGTATGAGTAAAAAAAACAAATTGGCACCATAATAAAGAATACTAATCTGTAAATTTCAGTGTACATTCTACATACCTAATAAGTTATGTTATACTATATCTCTATAAATGACTATAATCTTAATAGAATAAAATTAGTGAGACATGAAATATTAGAATACTTACTGGTATACAATTTTCCAGGGACATATTTCTCTGGATTTTCGTTAATTTTAATTTGATATCCATTATCACCAGGTAGTTTGTCTGTTCTTGAGTGATATATGCTAGGTATTCGTCCACATCCGTGTGTATAATAAAAGAAAGGAATTAATAAAATGATTAACTTAAACATATTTAACAAATGTTCTATTTAACACAGAATAGCATACTCTCAATGGTTCAGTATCACTGAAGTGATAACCCGCAAGAACAACGCAAATATATAAATAAATTATTTATCAGTTTCTCTGTAATGTTGTAAATGTAATTATAATAGGAATATAAGAGTATACAATTGGATGTTTTGTTATTGTTACATGTTTTTTATACTGTTAAATTTAGAGAAAGATTTTTCTAAAATTGATCCATATATGAATTTGAAGAAACAAGAATGGTATATGCCATTTTACATCCCGCCTCCTCTGCTAAATCATATATAAGCAGCCTTGATATTTAAAAAATCTGATTACAGTTATAAATAAACATTAATAGTGTACTAGGGTAAGTATATATACAGGGTGTCCGGGAAAATGTGGGAAATCTCTCGGGTGCAGATAGATCATGAAAAAATAAGATGACGAACATGACGAAGTTCCTATAGGCCCGCATCTACGGAGATATGTGTCCTTGAAGGACGCCGCTGGAATCGGTCGAATCTTGAATAACTTTTAAAAATACTAAATATAATTTAATAAAAATTTAATGTGATGGACATTAGTAATAAGGACCTCTTAAAATAGTGCCCTTGAAACATATTTAGCTTTTTTAGTTTATCAGGGGCTAAGCTTTACAACTTAATGCCTAAATTTTGAACACCCTGTTTCATAAAGACTTTAAAATAATAAATCTAGGTAGCTTTCAACCTTAGACTAAAAAAAGGTATTCTTTTTTGTTGTCTATAAGAACTATTTTCGAGAGAAAAAAAAATAAACGAATTTATGTTTTATTTTTATAAAAAGGCCCATGATTTCTATTTTTTTTCTCGACAACAAAGTGCGATATGAAAGTTATTCAAATAGGAAAGTTTTATTTTAAGATGTTTAATTCCGAAAAAATATTAAATTAAAAAAAACGCAATTATTGAAAAACTTTCATAAGAGGGTCCAACCGGACACCCTCTGTATATAGATATAACTCTGCTACAAACAGTTGTTAAAAGACAATAAATCTATATAGATTTTATTTAAAAGGTAACAGAAACGTTCCTTATTATACATCCAAAATGTACAGGGTGATTTCAAATAAAGTAGCAAAAATGAGACATATTCCTTAGGTGAAAATAAGCCGATTTAACCTAACATACCTATATCCCAAGTCGCTTAATAAAAAAGATACAGGGTGTCAAAGTTAAAATTTTATTTTCGATATTTGTAGATAACTTCTTAAAAAATTCAAATATTTACTTAAAATTTGTAAACCAGGGGTTTTTGCAGGTGAGAAATTCAAATTTGTTTCTTATTTTGACGTCACTAGTCGAGGGCGCCACCTATGGCACATCATGTTTCTTTTAAATGGCAGAACTTTTTTGCAGCTTTTTCATGTAACAGTTTTCGAAATAATCCTATTTGAATTATTCAGTGCACCGATTGAAAACTGTTATCGTTTCAGGTAAATTGACTTTTTTACTGAAAATATAGCAAAATATTACTTGAAAAAGTTGTTCAGAACGGTAAATTATGAAGATGTGCAAAATTTCAAAAAGATCGGCCTGCTTTGATAAAATCTTTGTGCTTTGTTGAAAAATGGTTCAAACCTCGCCGATCTTCTTGAAATTTTGCACGTCTTCATAATTTACCATTCTGAACAACTTTTTCAAGTAATATTTTGCTGTATCTTCAGCAAAAAAGGCACTTTACCTCAAACCAAAATAGTTTTTACTCGGTGCACTCAGCATTTCAAATAGGATTATTTCAAAAATGGTTAGTCTTAACGACTTTAGCGAGGTATACCTTTTTCAAATAAAACAGGTAGGAAAATCAATTATTTATATAGTCAGATGGATACACTAAGCTGCAAAAAAGTTCTGCCATTTAAAAGAAACATGATGTGCTATAGGTGGCGCCCTCTACTAGTGACGTCAAAATTAGAAACAAATTTGAATTTCTCACCCGCAAAAACCCATGGTTTGCAAATTTTAAGTAAATATTTGGATTTTTTAAGAAGTTATCTACAAATATCGAAAGTAAAATTTTAATTTTGACACCCTATATCTTTTTTATTAAGCGAGTTAAATCGGTTTATTTTCACCTAAGGAATATGTGGTCTCATTTTTTCTACTTTATTTTAAATCACCCTGTATATATCACATTATGGATTGATATATCTATTTCTTTTATAATAAAATATTGTGTAATAAAATAAAAATCATCTTTCTTATGAAAAATTAAAAATTGGGTCATCAGTTAAAAATTAATGTATGGTACCTATCTAAATTTAATTTTAATTCCCTGCTTTCCCTTTCTCGAGAGGTAGCGATGAATATTCTACTATCGATTCATCTTTATTCTTCTTTATCTTTCTTTAAACTATATGTTGAATAATGAACGTTTACACCTATTACGACAGGGCGAGAAGAATAAAAAAATACTTGTCCAGACGAAGTTTCATCACTCTTATATTGCCAAATTTTACTTCTTAATTTTAAAGAGTGGAAGAATCTAAATAAAATTCTAAATTTATTACCCCCAGTTAAAGGGGTCGTAACTCCTTAAGGGGGGCTCAGATAAAAACAATTTATATGAAGGATCTGTATTAAAATCGGTCTACCCTCAAGTTTTTTTTTAACATTCTTCGGGACCACCCTGCATAAGCTAAATATAAACTCAATGATACCTAGGTACTTCCAAAGTAAATAATTTCATGGAATAAAAAATTCTCATTTTTAATAGTGCTTCACTTGAAGCGAGGAAAGCTGATCACACAAAATATATAACTGTTGATCATTTCCACTGGTTCACTGGTATGTGACAATCACAGTAATTGCTTAGTATACTGTGGTGACAATTATTGATTTTATGATCAGCGCCATATTTGTTTTGTGCCTCCTAGCAATGGCGGAGCAATAAAGATTTAGCTGATTGTGTATTGAAATAAAATTGAATTCTGGATATGAAGAATTATTTGGTGCTATATGCTGGTAAATTTTACAGTTCCTTATAAAACATGACATGTTACAACAATAACATCCCCAAAAATACACAAAGAATAACAAAAGAATTGATTACTGTGGTTAACCACACTGTACGCCAATGACGTGCTTACAAACAAAATAATGGAAAATTAAAAACACAATTCATATCGTACGTGCAGATGATTGTCTCTCTCGCACCCACATACATAACCAATGAAGTATTTCTTTGCTGAGTTTCATGTGCCTCTTTTGTCTGCTCCTAGATGTAGTACCACAAAACATATAACTATGTGGTACCTTTATTTGGATGCGCAATGAAATTAAAAGCATTCCACATCGTACATTTCAGTGAGAACCACTCAACCACAACTTTCTTTAACCTATGGTCATTAAAATTTTTGGTTATGTTTATTGTCATTCCCTTTATTTTTAAATGAATAGTGTATATTAATGAAAAATAATGTTATCCCGTAGATGCATATACTTCTACAAGTATGTATGTAATCAGATGGTGAAGAGTAAATATGAAAACCATAATTTTTCACAAATAGGTAAAAAAGTATTCGAATAACTCCATTGTAATAGGCAGTAATTAGAAAATTATAGTTTTAGGTTTGCAGTTTGAATATACATTAAACAAAAGAAATATTGCTTGGACTACGTGTTTATATCAAAGTGACGAAAAGAGCAATGGTAACGATAAAGAAAAGCCAGTGCTGCAAGTCATTTCTCCTAATCTTAAAAAAGAAGAACAAAAAGATATATTGGAAAATGTCAAAGAAAAAAGTTTAGAAGTTGATGAAGAACCTAAGCAAATATTATCAGCCGATTCTATAAAAAAATTAAAAGAAAAAATCATAGGTAAATCGGAAAAGGAAGCTGATCCTAAACCCCCTGGTAAATTGATTTATTAAAGGTTTTAAATACTATTCTGACTAAACTACTAATGCAAATAGTTTTATATTATGTTAGGTAAATAAATTGTTGCATTAAGGACCTATTTCTAGGAAAGCCTCCCAAAAAAAGAAAAAGAGTAGATTTATCAGCACAGTCTCTAGAGAGAAATTTTATTACACCCGTTAAAGCAATGTCGGATTTTCTTCTTAAACCATCTGATTTAGAGTCTCTACCTAAGACAAAACGACGCTCACCATATGAATCTGAACCTCCAATCACCGTTTATTGGAGAAAAGACGTAGAAGCGAAGTCTTTAGAGATATGGGGGTCAATGGAAAATTTACAAAAAGAGAGACTTAAAAGGGATATAGAAAGAAAAAAGTATCAACAAAGTAAGTTCCTAAATTTACAAAGCAATGTTATTCTTTATCCAGCGATTATGTTAAAATTTAGATATTTTCACTGTAAAACGAAGATTGAGGGACTACAGAAGAGAAATGGGCAAGTCAACAGATATAATTGAGGAAGATACAGGCTTGCTAGGAAGATCTGGCAAAGTAGTAATTACTGCTATAGCAATGTAATTAAAACGAAATTGGTGATGGTAAATTTTATGAAATTAATTCTTTAATATAAATATATATATAAATTATGCTGTACGTACGAAAGGCTTTGGTGCAATTGGTTTATAAATCGTCTATATAGAAATTTATTCTGTTATCCTGTGAAATTACTTACTGTGTACTTTTTGAGAAAAAATATTAAGTAGCTTTAAACTTGCCTTTTCTAAATTATAATTTAATAACAAACGGTTTTCACAAAAGTTATCGTCACTAACATATTAAATACTACAACAACGTGTAATATTGATAATTTTCTAGAAATGGTTCAAATTTTTTATTTAAACTTTTTGCGTGGATATACACCGGATCTCACAGTATGTTCTCAGAGTGCATACATTCTTTAGCAGATACAATTAATCAACTAATATTGGCCTATGGAATTCACAAATCTGTACAGGTAAGTGCACATTACATTAGAAATTGAATATGTAATTGATTATTTCATTAAAATTTTAAATATATATTAATTTTTACAGATTGCTGATTCTTACCATCCATATGGATATTCTAATATGAAGTATGTAGCTTCTCTAATTTCCGGTGTAGGTATATTTTGTGTAGGAACTGGACTGTCAGTTTATCACGGAATATCAGGATTAATGAATCCCGCACCTTTGGAAGATTTTTTTTGGGTATGTATTAAATGTATATTTTACACATATATAGGTTCGAGAAATTAAAAGGCCATTCCTTTAATGAATATAAGCTACACCCAACTGCTGAGATCTAGAGAGCGACTCATCGCTAGCTTGTAGACAAGAGCGACGGGAGAAGCGTGCGATGACCAACATTTCATAGCCAGATATAAAAAATTTACAAAATGACAAACATAATTGCATTACATAACATTCTTTATTTTTAGTAGAAAGTGATATAACAGTTGTTGCCAATTTCGAAGCGTTAGATAATAAAAATGATAGTTATTTCCAAATTTATTAAAGTTTTTACCTTATTATCAATTACCCAAGGTTGAAAATAATATAGAATGACTAATTCACAGCACAGAGATGAGTACGGAAGGGGAGGGTTACATGATTTCCTAAGCGTGCCAATTGAGAAGGGTTCAAAGCACACGAAATTATCAAAAATAAGTTGACATTGAGTGAACCTAGCACATTAACAGTTTACTTTAATGGCCCCCCTGTACCAAGGTCGAAAATAATAGAGAGTGACTAATTCACAGCACAGAGATGAGTACGAAAGGCGAGAGTTGCATGATTATGTAAGCGTGCCACTTGAGGAAAAAATATACAAAATGACAAACATAATTGCATTACATAACATTCATTATTTTTAGTAGAAACAGTGATATAACAGTTTTTGCCAATTTCGAAGCGTTAGATGATAAAAATTATAGTTATTTCTAAATTTATATTATAAGTTTTTACCTTATTTTCAGTTACCCAAGGATGAAAATAATATAGTGACTAATTCACAGCACAGAGATGAGTACGGAAGGGGAGGGTTACATGATTCCTTAAGCGTGCCAATTGAGAAGGGTTCAAAATACACAAAATTATCAAAAATAAGTTGACATTGAGTGAACCTAGCACATTAACAGTTCACTTTAAATATCCCCCCTGTCATCCTCTCCACAAATTAGAATGCCGTCCTGTGGGACGGTGATGGCTTACCACCACCCATTTACACCTACCTGATGCGCAGTCCGCGGATATCACACTTATTACTTAAGCCTTCTTCTCATGGACGCGAAATTCATGGATTTTTGCACAAATTTTGCAACTTCTGTTATAGTTATTTATGGCAAATTGACAAATTTTGCAAAACAGTAAAACACTACAAATATTATTGCTACTTTCATTATTATGTGATGTTAATAAATTATTCTCCAAACTTAAAAACACAAAATCACTAATAAATTAATTACATTCATAATTAAACTAGAAAAAAAATTTACCTGAAATTTTGCCTGCCCCAACAATATATCCGCCTATGATAGCGCTGGAAATGGAACAGGTGGATCCGTCCATTTGTCACAGCCAATAGGAGGCTGTGGTGCATGCGTATTTACTGCAGCAGAAGCTGTGTAATCGGGTATGCTCTCAGAGATATGCGGCACACGAATTTATAAGAAAAATATATGGGCTGCATGTATGTTTCTTTGTGTCGACTGCTGTAAATTGTGAGCGGGTTTATAACATGAGTCACTCTCTAGATTTCCGGTCGTTGAGTAGATGATATATTAAGTCACCTTAGCTGTCAGCTGTCTTAAAAAGTAACAAGTCTTTTTTTATAGTTCCAATATTAAATAATTCAACAAACATATTATATATATGTTTGTCAACATAATTCTGAAATCAATCAATCCTGAAATCTCGATTCCAATATCAATACATCATAGGAGATATGACTATTTTATCATTTATTACTATTTTATGTTTTATACATTCATAGAACTATTATATATTATTAGTAAGCGATATGTTCCTACAGCAGTTAGAAACGTTTTAAAACTGTTACTTTTATTAATGAACAATCAAAAATGGTAGCTACGTGATATTACATAACCAAGGTATCAGAAAAAGGAAAAACAAGTTAAAAAAAATCTAGTGAACAAAAAAAAAAATAGAATTTTTTTTGCAAATTCTGATAGTCATAACTTATTTAACCTATAAAAGTTCACCCTCACCAATTATTTTTATTTTATTTGCTTGCTTATTTATGTATAGGCTTACTTCATTTTGGGAGGATCTCTGGTATCAGAAGGAGCTACCTGGCTAGTTGCATTTAATTCCATACGGAAAGGTGCTAGAGAAGTAAACATGTCGGTGAAAGATTATAGTAAGATTCGAATCATCTGCATTTTAATTATGTAATGTATTCTTGTAGTTTTTAGAGGACAAGATCCCAGTGTAAATGTTGTTTTATTAGAAGACTTTGCCGCAGTTATAGGTGTTATCGTTGCAGCTGGTTGTATGGGAATATCCTCCTTAACCAATAGTCCCATACCCGATTCATTAGGCTCTTTGTTAGTAGGCTGTATTTTAGGATCTGTTGCTTCTTTCATTATTTACACAAATGTCGCAGCTCTTGTTGGAAGGTAGGTTTATCACAATCAAAACGAGGAATCATAGTTATGTAAAATAATACATTTCATGTGTTTTTTTTTTATTTAAGGTCAATTCCGGAAGAAAATTTAGAAAAGATAAACGCAGAACTGGAAAAAGATGTAATGATAAGGGCAATTCACGATGTGAAAGGTATAGACATGGGCAGTTACTTAGTTAGATACAAGGCCGAGCTGGATTTTGATGGTCGCGAACTTACTAGAGCTTATCTCGATAAACAAGATCTAAACGATATACTTGAGGTAATTTTTTTGTGGCTAAAGTACAGAAACAATTAATGTAATATGTAATTGTGATTATGAGTTGTCACTCTGAAGTTCTAAATTATCGAAAGAGTGAATAATCGTATAAATTTGTTTCAGTAATTGAAAACCGTATTATCATCCTAACGATTATATTTCACATATTATATAGGGTGTCCCGAAATTAGTGCAACATCGAACAAGAGTAGATTCCTGACGACAAAATAATGCGATGTAGCCAAACGTGACGGTTACATTGATACAGGGTGTTAAAGTTAAAATTTTGTTTTCGATATGCAAATAACATTTTAAGAAATCCACATATTTACGTACATTTTGGAGATCGGGGTTTTTGGGGGCAAAAAATTCAAATTTGTTTCTAAATTAGACGTCACTCGTAGGGGGCACCACTTATAGCACATCATGCTTCTTTTAAATGGTAGAACTTTTTTGCGACTTAGTGTACACATTTGATTATTGAAGCAATCGAATTCCTACCTCCTTTATCTGAAAAAGGTATACCTTGTTGAAGTCGTAGGAGTAACTGTTTTCGAAATAATGCTGTATGAAATATTCAATGCACAGTAAAAACTGTTTTGGTTTCAGGTAAAGTGCATGTTCCACTGAAAATACTGCAAAATGTTACATGAAAAAGTTATTTGAAATGGTAAATTATGGTGATGTACAAAATTTCAAGATCTGTAAAGTCGTTGATGAAACCGTTATCTTTAGATTTTCAACAATGGTTTCATCAAAACAGACCGATCTTGAAATTTTGCACATCAATATTATTTCATTTTTCAATTAACATTTCTGCTGTATCTTCAGTAGAAAAGGCACTTTACCTGAAACCAAAACAGTTGCATTGAATATTTCAGTTAGGATTTCGAAAAAAGATACTCAGAACAACTTCAACTATTATTTTAAAGGTCAGATGAATGTGTATGTGCCTTAAGTGGTGCCATCTACTAGTGACGTTGAAATTAAAAACAAATTTGAACTTCTCACCCCCAATCTCCAAAATGTATGCAAATCTTCTAGATAGTTATTTACAAATATCGACAATAAAATTTTACGTTTGACACCCTGTATCTTTTTAACCATCAACTTATAACTAACATAAGTTTGACTACATCACATTATTTTGTCGTCATGAATCTACTCTTACTGTTGCATTACTTTTGGGGCACCCTGTCCATTAAAGTGGCGTCATCTTAATATAGAACTAGCCTATTGTAGATAGGAATATTTTTGAAATGGATATTTTTCTAGGAAATAAAGAAAATTGACAATATTGATAAACTAGAGGAGTTTATGCTAAAACATGGTGAAAACTTAGTGGATATGATGGGCGGAGAGATTGATAGAATAGAAATGAAATTAAGGGTAAGATAGTAGAAATATGCCAAGAATGAATTAAATATCGATTTATTTTGTTTCAGAAAAAATATCCAGAGATACGTCACTGTGATTTAGAAATATTATAAATTCTCTATATCTAGGCACTTAAAATATACAATGTACTGTAAATATTATTTTTTATGTCAGTATTGTTTTTTTTTCAGTTTTACTAATTGTAATTACCAGCTTCATCAGCATTTAATGGTAAAACAAAATACTTTATTTATTTTCACGTAAATTATTTGGGAACGTCTAATAAAATATTAATTAAGATCAAATTACTGTGTATTATTACTTTTTTATCTGCCACAACTAGTAATTAAAAAATAATGGGAACAGGATACTAATGATACTAGGATACTAACAGGATAATAATGGGATACTTACCATAAATTTGAAACACCCACTTCAGGTGCAATATCACGAGTAGGGTTTTCCTTGATAAAGTGTAAAATTCTGGTCTTGTCCATGACCCTATGATGGGTTCATTTTATGGATGTTTCTTAGTCTTTAAATGGCATTTTACACCGTTCGGATTCGCTTATTGTCTTTGCATGATTCACATACAAACAAATCATATCACACTATCAAGTATTTATACCGTATATGCTAATTCTTAAATTGAATAAGGCATGTTTAAAATAAATAATGTAAATCAATCTGTAGACCAAAGGAGCAAGTGAGATATGGTGGACAAATGGTTGTATTGTAAATATTTCATTAGCAGTTTTGCATAATAATTCAGTAACTTTAAGGAACATACGACACCTTAAGCGACAGGTTGCTTAATAAAAATTGTTCATTCTTATGCCTTCTACTACCTACTCCTAAGCATTGTCTGCTAAATCGTGTTGTCTTTGTAATACTTGTCTGTTGAATCTCACCTGAATTTCAATATGCTGTAGTGTGGCGACGCCAATGTTTGTATTTGGAAACAAACACATTAGGCCATAAATGTCAGAATTTGATGTTGAGACTGTAATAACTTTTAATTGAACTTACTTATTTAATTTGGTTTGCAAAATTGTACCTATTTTTTATTTACTATTTCAAAACATTAAAATACGCGGCACTATTGTACTTCACACAAAGCTTTCGTGTAAATATTTTAAAATGTCCAAAACTGGGTACATAAGTATTAATAATGGACTTCTAGTTCTGCATTTTCAGCATAAAACACAATACTTATTATTTTAGGTTGTAACAATTTACAAATTTAAAAATGAGACCTTGACACATTGACTGCCATCTCGATCTATAGGTCCGAGAATGTTTTTGGTGCCAACTCGGTCTATAAGACTGAGGATTTTAATTGCCACGGGCGCCGTCTCAGTCTATAAGACTGAGGTAGGTTTTCTCAATTGTGGAGGCACCAACGCGGTCTAATACAAGTTCGCCTATATGAATGGACCGAGGCGGCGGTGTAAGTCGTCTGCAAGGAACCAGTTTAAGGAAAACATATTTAAGCTTTGAAAATTCATAATGGAAACTCAAACTGCAAGTTTTTTTTATATATTAAGTTAAAACAGTGCAAACTAAATATGGAAACAAATTTGTTCTTAATTAATTCTATAACGCTGCCGCTTGTTGAAGCATTGAAGACATAGAAATGGTTCATTCTCGCACCCTCGGCAATATGTGCGAAT
Organism: Monochamus alternatus; assembly: GCA_037114965.1. Classification (NCBI taxonomy): domain Eukaryota; kingdom Metazoa; phylum Arthropoda; class Insecta; order Coleoptera; family Cerambycidae; genus Monochamus; species Monochamus alternatus. The sequence goes on from CM073429.1 coordinate 78,072,995, forward strand.
TTTCTTGATATTTCTTGGTACCCTTCAGCCTTTACGTTCATTATATATAATTATTATAATCTTGTCCCCATTTCATGTCTTTGGCGACTTCTTCGCTCAATTGGTAGTTCTGGAGAAGACGGTTCGGGTGATTTTACATGGCACAGTTCATATGCAATAGCTTTCTGGAAGTCTAAAATTTTTATACGGTCTCTTACTTGTTTGAACATAATCCACGAATTAACAACCGCAGTGTTTAGAATTATCTCAAAGCCCAATTTTTTGTAACATTTTATTGTCTTAGTGAGGTTTGGTACGTAGTCATCTGATCCTATTGATCAACAAATGATTTTCCGTCATTATAATCGATGACCATTTTAGGTTTTAAAATTGATTGTCGTCCTCTTTTTGTTATTTCTACCATATTGTCGGAATGTTTTGTTGAAAGCATAAGCACATACCTTTTAGCCCTCCAGGAAAGTACTAGAATTCCATCTTCATTTTCCCTTGCTATATCGCCTTTTCTTAGCTTCCGATCTGTTATTTCTTGTGGAACATCCACCCTATTTTTTCGTAAAGTGCCAATCAAGTGTGTTCGTTTCTCTACCAGTTGTCGGTTACCAAAGTTCTTCCACAATTCAGTAGATTGACATAGCTTCATAACTATAGTAATTGGAGTAGTTCGCTGTTGATCCAGATTTTACACTACAACATAATTTGAAAATCTTGACTCCATATTTGTGCTGCTTTCTTTTTATATGTTGGCGCATTATTAGTCTACCTCTAAAAGGAATCAAAGATTCGTCAATACAAACAGTTTCAGGTGGTTCAAACGCAGTTTGAAAGTTATGGAGAATTTTATCTAATAGACCTTGGATCTTATGGAGTCTGTCGTTATGTACATTTTCCTAATTATCAGAAAAATGAATCATCCTTAGCAATAGCTCAAATCTGTTTCGGCACATAATATTTGCAGGAAATGTGTGTTTGAACATTGGTTCATGACTCAATAATCAGATATATTAGGCATGCACACTACACCCATACATATATAGTAATAAACCAAAAACCGATATTGCTGGTCTATAACGTCGTGTTATGGTTCTTTTTCCTTTTCAGAAGTACTAATATCTACATCGCTTGCATTATAATTTTCATCACGATTGTCATCTACCAATAAATAAATGATAATAACCATAAAAAAAATCTTGAGGAAGCACTTACCACTTGTATGAAATGGATCATCCTCTTCACTCGACAAATTATTGAGAATATCGTAAAGTTCTTCATCAATTAGAGGTTTTGACTGTAATTAGCGATATCTTCTACCCATAATGAAAACTGTAATATGTTAAGTGTCACTCATAAATACACAAGATATCAGGCTGAACAAATGGATAGAACAACAGAACAAACTAAAAACAACTTATAGATTAGAATAGCGATCAGGCATTCAATTGCAGACCGCAAAATAAGCTGAGATGGCGCTGAAATGCACATCTGCGTGTCCAGTAAGCTGTGCGTATACGCTAGTTCCCTCTCGTGACGCCACCTCGGTCTATAGGACCAAGTTAAAAATTTGCATTTTTTAGAGCACAAAAAATATTTTTCTTTAAATACTGTTTATAAATGGCACTAATTAGAGAACATTATCGGATGGCAGTCATGGCGTCTTGAAGTATTTTTTTTTTGTTTAACCTCCTGTTTCCTGTGGCTCTGAAGGTAAAACAAATAGAAATGCATATGGCAGTCATAATTTCCATGAAACGATTTGACTATATCCAACTATGTCGAAGACTAAGTACATTTCACATATGTGTACTACATAGTATAATGAAATTGCACTTTGCCCCGCTACAGCACATTCCACAGCTACAGATAAAATTTATTTAATTAAACCGTACACGCCAAATTTTTGGAAATAAAAAAAAAATTTCGATTGGTGGTAAGCGGTAACAAAAAATACAGCTATATAATTATTTTTATTAAGTATATTTAAAGTAGAAAGAAATATTTCAGTTATTTCAATCTAGATATTAAACCATACCCTATACATAATTTGAAAGCAATGCAGTGGTATTTATATAAACATTTGATGTTCAGTGCAAACACAAACTATATTCTTTTACAATAATATATCGACGTGTACAAGGCAAAACAATACAAGCTAAATTTTTGTATTAGTGGAAAATACTAAAAATAAACATTTTCCATTAAAAATCTGTATCCCTATTAAAGTTCTCTTATTTTTTTACAAATTACAAGTGTAATTTATTTGTAAATTATACAGTTCCTGAAACTTTTAACAATTTCTTCTAGCTTCAATATAAATCATGAAAATCCTCCCACGGAAGCACCCAAAACATTTCTTTTCGGAAATTTATCATTAAACCATTTTTGCTCCATTATTATCCTTAAAGAAATCTATATATTTTACCGACCCCTTTTAATAAAAAATAGATTCATTTTCATACAAAATTTATCTAAATGTTGAAGTGGCTGGTATTGTTATGGCGGGTAATTTACAGTTTAGCATAAGCGCAGTTAAGCAACATTTTGTGATTTATCATAAGCACCTCAATAACTTGGATCCAACTACCAAAAAACGAAGATGGCTGCAATAAGCGACAATAATTCATTAATTTGAAAACATTTATCAATTGAAGAACCACTATAAATAATAATTTACAAAGAATGATGGTTTTCTTCTATTCTCCAACATTTTTCTCATTGGTGCTTACATCGTTTTGTCATGCACACATCGATATTATTTCCAGGTATTTTAACAAATGGGATACCAAAATATTAAGTTTTCATTATATGAAAGTTTCTCCATTTTCCACTAAAAAAATGTGTACAAGAAATTTGTTTTTTTTTCCAGATACTCATGCATATACAGAGTGAGTTAATAATGGGTCAATACTAAGCTGAAGATACTATACACCAAAATATATTTGAGCTCATCATGCCTTATACGAATATTGCTCATTTAAGAAATACAGGGTGTTTAGTTTTAAATTTTATTCTGAATTTCTAAATAATTGCACGAATAATAAATCGCAGGCACGCAAAATATGCTAATATTTATTGACATGAAAATTTGACACAAACCTACTAAGAAAAAAATAGTATTATCAGCGCTTGAATGAAAAACACAACAAAATACAATTGAAACTTTTAAATGGAAATAACTCAGAAACCGATAAAGTTAGGCCACCTAATCAAGAGTACATTTTTTTTGTAGAATTGAATGTTCTTTTAAATTTTTAAGCATAGCTCAACAGATAAAAAAATATGTTTTGATTTACCTAAATAATACAGTGAAACTAGCCCTCTATGAGCAACGTCAAAATAAGCTTAAAATTTGTAAATCTCACACCAAAAATCCCACCACTACGAATTTTCAGTCATATTATCAATCAATTGAGAAATTTTAGAAAATTTAAACCTTGAACACCCTGTATTTCTTAAACTCGCGACATTCGTATAAGAGATGATGAGCTCAAACATTATATTTTGGTATCTAATATCTCCAGCTTAGTGTATTCTTTCGGACACCCTGTATATTCCTCCACAATTCATTAACCAAGCAGACACTTAAGAGATAGAACACAAGCTCACTAATTGTACAACAAATCTCTATGGTACAAGATGTAACAGACAGAAATATATTTTAATAAAAAAATCATAAGGGCTTTATGACTTTCAAAGACTGGGGAAACAGATAGTTTATCACCCAAAAATCACCGAGGATGTAATCTTCAAATCTGGCGTAATACAATTCGCTCTACCTTTATGTAACAAGTTATTTAACATTATAAGAATCTTTTACACAGTTAGTTAAAACATAAATAATTACCTCTACGTTTATTTTTCATAAAACTTAACGTATTGTACACACAAATTATTTTGTTATAATTTCTCAGCAATTACCTGCTCATAATTGAAAGTGTGGGTTTTTCAGACTACCTTTTATTCAAATTTTATTATTTCATTTTATTGACTATCTAAATTTGTAAATGATTCCTGTGACATCACTTTTTATAGATAGTTGAAATTACTCAGACCCCTTCTGAATAACACCAATGGTTATTTTTCCACAAAATTCTTCTGTAGTCTGTATCTTCAATGGTTCTTAACTATATTATCAAACTTTGAAGGATTATAAGAATTGATTTAAGAAATAATTACCTCATTTTTATTTTGAGAAAAATCGGTAGTCAAAATTACTACACCCTGTATATTCACTACATAAAAAAAATACTAGCGCACATATGAGAAAACTAAAAATAAACTTCTCATTCCCAGCATTGCAAACATTTAACTCATTCGTATTTCCATCTATATATTCACCTCATTTTGTTGAACATGACATTAGTCTACAACCAATTTAACATTTTAATAAAAAGAATGCGACAATGGAGACTCGGTACGCACAGTATGACAAACAAATCAAATCTTTATTAACAAAGAAACCATCTATATACCTATTTTTTCTACAAATAAAAAAAAACATTTTATTACTTAAATAGGTTTCTATATATATAAATATGGAAACTTATGTACCTATTACATATACAGTATGATCAAACTGGAATCATGAAAATAGAGCTAATACTACATAATATCCAACTCTATATGTACTTTGTTCGAGTCAACGCACTTCCTCCATCAGTAGGGTCCATCATTCTGTCCCAGTTTGTGTGGCCCACGATGAAACCGATAGCTCTCATCTTCTTCTGTTCCCTCTGTTCTTCCAAATCGGCCCACCGAACCTAAATGCAAATATTGTCAAAATATAACAGGCAATTTTAGAGATTTTATGTTGGCAATTTCTGAAGCAGGTGGAACAAGAAAAAATAAATGCTTTTTTATAAAACATGTCAAAAACTCATATCATTTCCGAGATATAAATTGTCAAAATGGAACGATATATTTTTTACATAATTTTAAAATGAACAAACAATGATAAAATTTCTACATCCAGCATGTGTTTTTAAAATGTATATGTTTTAATAAAAATGTTGTCTAAAATATCTAATACCAATACGTGTAAATGTGATACTCTAAACGGCAAAAGCTATTTTTTATTGTTCGATGGAAATAACATTAATTTTTATGCACTAATTTATTAAATTTGATGCAGAAATAGCGACAAAAGCTTTATTTGTGAAGTTAAAGTTAATATTTTGCAATATTGGGACTTCAGTCTTGCCTGTCAAAATGGCACATTTCGTAAATCTTACTTTGAAGTCGTTTGCTCTGAGAAACACAACTTCAAAGTAACTGATACCTTAGCTTCTTTAATGGGAACTACCAATATGTAATCTTCAAATAATATTTTCTACAAAGTAAAGCGCTTTAGCGCTCCTATTAAAGTAGCACTAAAGTTGTGACTACCACATTGCCTATTCAAAGTTCCCATTGCCATTTCAAGTATTAATTTTCCTGTTGTTCATTCTGAAAGCCGAACGATACGTCCGACATTTACACTGAACTTGCATTATTATTTTTATTACGTTTCTTTGTGGCTTTGCTTATTACCTCTGTTTTGTCCTTCGGATTTTTTTGTGGTATTTTGACTCCAGAAGTTTATAGTTTAGTACCTATTAATATAGTTTTGTACATACTTGGCATTAAAGTTAATACTTATAAAAAGTATGATAATATTCAGACAAAAAGTACACACATGGTTTGGGAAACTACATGGTAAATTGTACTTCATGGTAAATGTAAAAGATGATACGCAATATATAGTTGTTGTGTGTTATGATGCTTAACTTCGACAAGTAGCGTTAATATTGATTGGACTAATATATATTACTTATAAGTTCCACGACTTTAAATATACAATTAGGGTCCCTGATCATCGTTGCAACTATTCTACTTGAAAAATTATTCCAGAATTTTAGCTCGATATTTAGAAAATGAAGCAAAACCCTCTTTTCCTACAGAAAGTCGGCGCCTATGATAAGCATCGACTGCAAAGGCTTAGATCCAGATAAAGCTTACATCTGTCAACAATATCTACTACCATGTGGTCGTTTTTTTGCAGCATTTTTAAATGAAGAAATGACAAAAATTAACATTCTTATTAGTAATTATACCTGCATTCGTTTTTCATTATTTCGTTACAAACTGGCAAAACTACAACATTTTCATACATTATAACCACTCACTACCGATAAAACACATTCCTGTAGGTACAGCTAGATAAAATACCTATTTATTATTCGAATGAAAGGAATAAATAATAGAAAACTTTTAATGTACCCCCGGCAGCCTTGTCCCATAACCTAGAAAATCAAATCAGAAAAATATATTGTGGGAAAGTATCTGCACCCAACACAAATTTCTTTATTTAATAACTATAAAATGCTAAAAAATTAAAAGGCACTAAAAACTGAAGAAGAACGCAAAACCACAACGTAAACGCATGGTAAACACAGGAATTAAATTATGACTTGATTGGAAATTTTACGGTCGTGTTGCTAGTTGCCTACGTTACCTACTCCGATTCTGTAAACATGTGGCAGACAAGTCGCATAGACGGGGTTAAATAAGGATTTAATATAATTTCAAAAAAATTTTTTTTGCTTTATAAATAAGTTTGGATTTTTTGAAGGGTGATTCCGTTAATTCTTAATTTTTTCCATCCCCTCTTAAAATATTTGTACTTAGTCATAGCTAACCGTTAACCCTGTATATTGCACTAAATTGCAAAAAATGATTGTTTTTAACGCCATCAAATATAGAAAATTAAGTTGACAATAAAAAAAAATTGCGTAACGTCAGCCGACTATAGTGTTGATTTTTTTTTTAATTTCCTGATCCTTTTACCAACCCATAACTTTTTTATTTACATTTACCAGATTTAAATTTTTCAATGCAAAATTCATTTTAAGATTTTTTTTTATGGAAGTAAGACACTTTCAAGAAATAATTATAGATGGCGCCACTATCACCTACCTAATGATTGCACATCACATTAACTAAATAAAAATATATACAAACCTGCTGCATAAAAACGAAGTTATTAAAACCTTTTCTAATACTGATAGTAAATTTGTTCTGGTACTAGACACTTGAATACTAGTTCTCCTATTAAATCTACCAGTAAATTTACAGTTTCTTTCATTAAGGTGGATTTCTCGCCGTAAAATGATCAAATTTGTGATGTTTTTTAGGTACTGAAATCTTGAAAAATAAAACACGTAGAACAAAAGTAATATTAAAAATAAAATTACTGATGTTTTGTTTATCCACTTTTACTATTTAAACTCTCTTCAAATAATATAACTTTTAAAATGCATTTGTATGACACACATTATTTCACTATTCTAACCCCACATTTTAACAATTATTTTCACATACTTATAAACAAAAGCGAACAATCTTATATGCAGAACTATGTAAGTTTATGTTATAAAAATGTTTACATCTATAGTTGAATTTAAAAAAATACGTATTTTGAAAGATTTCAGTACTTAAAAATTTGCTGGATAGATCGCATTCTGACGTTATATATTGATTTTACTTCGGTACCTTTGAATATTCGCCAGTGGCATGAGATAACACTGTTGTTATTTGCTAACCTCTGTATTATTCAGTTCTTAAATGTCTAAAATTACTTGTATTTGTAGAAAACACTATTTCAAGAATACGGAGCCCTCAAACGAAACCTCTCTTGAAATTCTGAGTCACTGTATTTTTCATACTGGTTTTCTTTTTCACGATACCGTCTTGGCCGTTCAAGATATCTGACTATATTTAAATATTCTTCATCTGATGAGGCAGACGAATCAGAATTTTCCATTGCACAGTTATCGTCAGGAAAATATCAAAAAAGTTGGGTTAAGCCTTACAATAAAGATGTAAACAAGCAACAGCTAAATCACTGTGCGTGTGCGCTAATGGACAGATATCTTCCCATTTTTCTTTGGATATGTGTTCGATAACTTATGCAATAGTTAAGCATTATCGAATGGTTCAGAAACCGAATTCATGGGATATCTCCAGTTTATGGAATCGATAAGTTTATTTAATAGATATCTACTAGTTGAGAAACCGGCCATAATAGAGAGTAATTGGAAATTTCTTTAACACTGTAGAACAGTATTTTATTTATTTAAATACTGCTTTGTCCTTGCTCACAAAAATATAGTTATTAGTCAATAATTTGTCAGATGTTTTTCATATAGCCTTTTGTTAAATAATGTCACAACGAATATAATCGATTACTGCTGAGAGACACAAACTATCAAATAAGGAATAGTTTAAAGTTATCCTAAACATGCATAAATAAGGTCAAGCATGCTAAATTTATTTGATGTTGTGTTAATGGTACAGGATATATGTGCATGTTTCGATGTCAAAATAAGGTAAACCTATATAATGCTTAACCCTACAAGACGTCTAACTCTATTGTCCTCTTATATATATTTTTAAGATTCTTGAAGTTTCCGCAGTCTCGAGAACACATTTAGAACCAAATTATATAGCTTGGAATGCAAATACAAAACTTATAAATTCAAACGTAAATAGGAACAAATTAAAAAAGTAGGTGAGCTTCCGGATCAATATATTACATTCAAATAAATAAAAATGCATATCGTTTTAAAGTTGCATGTAAAAATAACATTTTGTGGTACAATTTGAAAACCCTGTATCTTCTTTGAAACTAATTAAATTGATATATTGTTCTAAATATTTTTTCCCTGGTTGCGAGGACGGCTAACTATGATGTGCCTTTGAGATGCAACAGGATAAATCGAGTCTAGATCTTGGAATTGTATAGAAAATTTGAGACAAATTTGCGAGTTTAGTTTAGTTGAGAGGAATGGATGTATTTAGCAATTCTATAGTTTTATAGGGTGATTAATAAAACCTGTAAAAGTTAATTAGTTATTGCTTTTGAATGAGTATAAGAACTGGTTGAAGGGAACCTCTAACAACATGTTTATACAGAGTATCCCACTTAAATAGTAGGAATTCAAGAGTCTTTAGACTAAATGTTCCTATAAATATGGACTCTAAACTGCTTTGTTTCTGAGATATAGTGTTGAATTTTATTTTTTATTAACATTACAAACTGCTAAAAAAAAAAAAAATAAATAAAAATCGTCATGTTGCAGTCATAAACACTATTTGAGAACAAATAAATCGACACTGAAAATCATTGCATATTAATTCCAGTGGTGGATTTAGAGAGGTACCTATGAATCTTTGAAAATCTATTGCAATTTTGCAAATGTTTACGAAAACTATGAGAGCATCCAATGTTATCCAGAAAATAACCTCTTGTCTTGTTCAAAGTCAATAGGACGTGGTGTTCTCAAAAAATACTAAAAATAATGTTTAGATGTCAAACTATAATTTTTAAACATTGTGTTATAACTAGATTAAATAATACAAAAATTCTGTCTAATTGTTTTTTTTTTAATTAAATGGAAATAAATACAAAAAATAAATAATGGAAATCATATTAAATCAAAGTAAATGTTAGAAATTAAAATCATTTATTCGATACATAATAAACGACGGTTTTCCACAGTATCTAGTTATCGTTGTAAACAAAATCATTCCTGAAATGCCATTCTAATATTGACATTTACGCTTATTACAGTTTCTAATTATGTAATGTATGTGTAGTCTATTAAAAAGATAAAATAAAAACAGATTCAAAATGTTAACGATACATAACTGCAACATTAACATTTACTTTTATTTAATATGATTTTCATTATTTATTTTTGTATTTATTTCCATTTAATTAATTAAAAAAAACTGACTGAATTTTTAAACTATTTAATTTTGTTATAACAATATGTGATTATTGACATAAACATTATTTTCAGTTTTTCTTGAAAACGTCACATCTTATCGACTTCGAACAAGAGGACATTTTCTGGGTAAAATTTAGTGCTTAATATTTTTCGAAAATATTTGCAAAATTTCAATTTGGCTATACTTTTTTACAAATAGATTCATAGATACCTCTCTACCTCCACTGAAATTAATATGCGAGGATTTTCAGTGTCGAATTATTTGCTCTGAAATACTGACTTTCGCCAAAACATGATTTTTTTTATTAGCAGTTTTTTAGTTAAAAAATTAATACGTATATAAAATTCAACACCACGTATCTAGATGAAGCATTTTAAAGCTCATATTTATTAGAACTTTTAGTCTCAAAATGATGTTTGTATAGACCAGTGCTGAAGCCTTTGAAAATGGTGAAAAGTAAAAAAAAAAAAATAATAGTAGGATGAAACCCATTGGAAAAGGAAGAGAATACAAAAAAAATGAGGGAAAATAATTTACGGGTGATCTGAGATCGGGAATTGGAAGGGGGTGAGTTTTTAAGGGTAAAAAACGGTTTATCTTGATCTCCGGCAAAACTACAAGTCCTATGGAAAAAAGTTAAATAGCAAAGTTGTAGGTAATAAAAAGATCTACAACTTTTATATTTACATTTTTTTCACATAACCTCAAAATTTATGTGAAAAATTCAAATAACTAAGTTTTTGGTTTTTTATTTTTATCTTTTATAAAAACTAATTTTTTTTCACGATATTTGGTGAATACTTACCTTTTTATGTCCCAAATACACTGTAATTTTTTTGATTTAAAATATACATTTTTTCACCTTATTTTGACTTTATATCAAAAAAGCACTCTAATTTTCAATCGAAAATTCTCACGTCAAAATATCTGCTTTTTTAAAAAAGTCGGTTGGCTTTTTGTTCGTTGGGGTCTCTACTATCTTATGGTGTAAAAAAATATACATTACTATGTACTATGTAAATGTTTTCAGAAAAAACAAATAAATGATGCGACAAACTCGAATCCGAAAATTTTGTTTTAATCATTATGTACAATTTTGAGCTATTTATTAAAATGTATACTTTAATTACTCGAAAAACGTAAGATTCCATATTGCACTGATAAACAAAATTGCAAGTCGAAATATACTAGGTACCATAATTAACAACTAAATAAGTTAATAAAGTTAATTTAATAAAACATCTACAATATTTTTTCGTTTCTTTGCATTTTCTGAGAACGTTTACCAAAATAATGTATATTTTTTTTACACCAACAGAAAGTAGAGATTTCAACGAACAAAAAGCCCACCAATTTTTTTAAAAAAGCAGATATTTTGACGTGAGAATTTTCAATTGAAAATTAGGGTGCTTTTTCGATATTAAGTCAAAATAAGGTGAAAATATAAATATTTTAAATCAAAAAAATTACAGTGTATTTGGGACATAAAAAAGTAAGTTTTCACCAAATATGGTGAAAAAAAATTATTTTTTGTAGAAGATAAAAATAAAAAACCAAAAACTTGGTTATTTGAATTTTTCACATAAATTTTGAGGTTATGTGAAAAAAGTGTAAATATAAAAGTTGTAGATCTTTTTATTACCTACAACTTTGCTATTTAACTTTTTTCCAAAGGACTTGTAGTTTTGCCAGAAATTGAGGTAAACCGTTTTTTACCCTTAAAAACTCACCCCCTTCCACTTCCCGACCTCAGATCGCCCGTAAATTATTTTTCCTTTCATTTTTGTTGCATTATCTTCCTTTTCCAATGGGTTTCATCCTACTATTATTTTTTTTTGGTTTCAAAAATTATCGACTCTGATCTAGTATAACAAAACACAATTTAGCTTCACTTGTGCTACCTGCTCCAAAATTATCAAGATAGAATCTGTAACAGCCCGTGTAAATGTCACAAATATATCGTGTCTCGATTTATACATGTGCAGGTCACAGAACTTAAAGTAAAAACAAATAAAAAAATATTTATTAAATAGACCATAAGAATGAGTGCCGAGAATGAAGAAAATTACCCAGTGAACATAAAATTTAAATTAATCAATTGCATACCCTCTTCTGCCCCGGTTTTGTTGGCTTAGTAGGTTTCCACTCGTCTTCCATTTGAAGGTACTCTTCCATGGTTCGGGACGATCGGAGAGGTTTGTTGACTCCATCGAGCTTGGCTGCAACAGAAAATAAACCTTTAATCTGTTTATAATGATAATTTTTCACTCACCAAAGGTGAAATATTCGAAAACAATACGGAGTTAAAAATATATACATTTTATAATAATTAATAAAGAATAGATTTTTTTTTAAGACCATAATTCTTGTTCAAGTCTGTTAGGTGTAGTTTTTATATTTTAATGTTGCTGAAATCATTTAATAAAGTAAAATGTATTGTGATAAAATTAAATTAATACTTTCATTGAATGATATAAATACATTGTTCCGCTATCATATCATTAATTTATCAATACATATTCAAATTTCATGTTATATAAATATTTGAATACCTGAATAAAAACATCACATCATACAGTCAATAATTAAAGTAGATAAATTTTCAATTACCTTAAAAGTACAATAATATTGATCTATACTGCATTTAAGATAAATTTAAGAATTTTTGCGAATGAACCATCACCCTAAATGAATATGTACACAGAAAATGTTACAAGATTATATGGTTTATCTATTCGGTACATAGAAAATAAAATACTTTACAGAATTTGTTACAAAACTAACTTCATTTAATAAACATATAGTTTAGAACATATTAAAAATATTTAAATTAATTTTCAATAGATATATTAGAGGTACATCTCCCAAAAATATTTTAGTTCAAATCAGTCAATTGTGGATATTAATATCGTTATATACTGAAATATTCCAAAATATTTTGAAAAGAAATAAATCTAATATACAAATTGTAATAAAGATAAATGTGGATGAAAAAACAGCAGCAATTTTTTTAAATATTTAAATTAAAATTAGTTAAAAACCCTTTAATAAATGTAACAAAACTGTTACATTAAGTGAAAGAGGGTAAATTATAAAACGACAAATAATAATGATATTCATCACAGTAATTTTATAAATATAAATATTCGATTAAATTAAGAAGTTGCATAATCAGCACCAGAACAAATGGCACCTAAATTATGCATGTAATTAAGTTAAATGTCGCTAAAACATTAAAATTTGTTTCTTCATAAAAACCTATTAGTAGTATTGTTTATTCGAACACATTCAACAAAATTTTATAATCAACTTCATAAATCTATAAATATTTTTTCTTAAAGTTTAACATTTTCAAAGTTTTCTGATAAAAATATTAAGTTTAAAGATTAATTCATTTAAGATAATTTTATTTCACAACAATCAACACAGAATTTTCAAAATTAAGATAATAAACCTGTTACTCGTTTGTGTGTAAAATCAAGTTTTCAATGGTGTGATGTTCAGCATTGTATGTTTAAATATAACGGCAAACAATAAACATTCATTTACCATTCCACCAAACACGTTTATCATAATCACAACACAGTATAAAAAAATATACCATGATAAAACTTACCTTTTTTTTCAATGAAGAGAAATAGAGCATAAAACAGTTTATGACAAAAAATGTTTTGTCATCTAGCAAATAAAATATAAGCCTAAATAATTTTTTTTTAGCTAAAGACCTATAAAATTTATATTCTTAAAATAAATGTTTAATTCTTTAAATTGAAAGCATTTCGCGATTAAATAATTGCGAATAAATAGAAGAGATAACTTTTCATCTAAAATTACGGAAACATATAAATATTTTTCCTTATGGAGTTATGCTCATAAGAATGAGATGGCAAAAATTATTTTTTTTCCAATATTAGAACAGTTATAGAAAAGAAATTCCGAGGACGTTTTATGCTAGTCAAACTGCGCCTTCTGAATATTTTTTTGTTCTCCGGTATTTTTAAAAAAAGAGGCGAAACTAGTCACACCTATTTAATTTTTTAATAGTAGTACCTGGACAGCAGTGTATATTTTTAGAATGTGCAATTCATTTTAACTTATTTGTCTCATATTTCTCCTAAAACATAAACTGCCATTAACAGTATCCAAATAATAAGCGCCTGTAAAAATACATTTGACATGTTAAAAAACACGCAAAATGGCCTTAGTGTATATCGAGAAAATTTTAATAATTACAGGGCGTTTCACTCAGAATGGGAACTTAATGGAGACTCAAAATCGGATAATTGAAATAAATATTCCTTAATAAAATATTACCGCTATTCAATATAAGGCATAGCTACTTAAAACAAAAAACAAATTTTGCAATGGCATCCAAAATTTTGTCCACTTATTATTTTTTTTTAAACTTTGACAGTCTAGGTTGGAAAGAAATTCTTAAAAATGTATTTTTAAGAAAAGAATATTAAACACCAAAGGAATTGTTAAAAAGACTAAACTTTTTAAAAAATATAATAAACTCAATACTAGGATGCAGCATAGTTTAGTGAGCTTGTCAGTATATGATTTTTTTTAAGAATCACTGCTGAACACCTTGTCTAAGCTTACAAGTGACAACAGTGAGGAAAAAAACGCCAATGATATACGCGGTCGATGGGTATGCGTATATATGTTTGTCAGAGAAACTAAAATATTTTACTAAGAAAAAAAATTAAGTGGTTATCTAGTTTCATCTTCCTTTAAAGTTAGGATATTAAAAAAAATATTCTAAAAGGAAACGTCCTTTGGATTTCATATCAATAACTCCTCTGGACTGAAAAATGATAAAAACAATTTCTGCCACGTCCTCCAAAGCAACATAACTCTGTACAAAGGGAATTACACATATTTATATGAAAGACCTCTTTAATTTTAAACACAAAATCACCCTTCAAATTACGCGTTACAACTTAAAAATACTTTGCAAAAATTTAATGCTTTTTAATAAATTTACACTTACGATCAATTCCTATAAATATATTGTTTTTTTTTTCAGTTTCTAATAAGGCACAAGTTTAATATAAAAGTAAAAGGAGTACCTTTTTAGAAAGGCCCCAATTATAATTAAAAGTATTGATAAAATTTTATAATATAATACTGTTCTATTTTAAGGTTGTAAAATATGGTCAACCGAAAGATCACTAAACATAAAATTAAATTAAAATTGTGTAATCTAACCCAAGTATCCAATATTAGAAAAGAATTTGGCTTGCAATGCTTTTAATATAGCATAATAATAATCGATCAGTAACCCAAATCTATTCCCAGTAGTGTCAAACCATTACACAAGTTTATAGTGTATTACCTAAATTAAAAATAAATATATATTTTTTTTTTGTGTAAAAAACATAAGCAATAAAACTAGCTCGGAAAAAATCCAATCGGCAATAATTAGCTGGACAATACAGTCGATAGATAAACTTTAACACGATAAAACCAGGCAGTGTGCAACACCATTTTTTATAACATCGCATTATGCAGTATGACAAATTTGAGGCTATATTCTAAAAACATACTCTATCGTTAACCTTTATCGACACCTTGATCCTTATGAATCAAAGACTGTCTGAGTGCAGAGAAGTGCGTTAGCAGCATAAACGGCCATGTACTGCCTGTGGGATAACTGGCCAAATCTCACCTGCTAAAACCCGCCTTAAAGGGGGGAAATGACAGAAAATGCAAATAGAGAATTCTGTTCTGTAGTATCCTCCAGTTACAGCACAGTTATATTAACTGCTTTACAATTTCCATAATAGTAAGTAAATCAAAGCATTACGTGTTTCAAGGAAAACAATTAGAATGATCAAAGCACCAGTTTCTTCGATTGAAATTTAAAAAACAAGGAATTACGGATTCCTGTATACACTATTATACATCATATGGTTGTTGGAGACTGCGACTGCATAAGATGCGTAAATCGGAATAATTGTGAATGCAGAATGTGCAGTAAGTTAATATCAGAATGCAACCTCAATATTTTGTGGAGATCTATCAACGTATTGTACGATATCCTACATTAACAAATACCAAATAACCGTTCATATTCCTAATAAATTCCGAAAAAATTTACAATCACAAAAACAAAAAGCAGTTGATACTATAAAATAATGTGATTAATAAGTTTCATTTTGTACACTTGTGATTGTTGAACTTACCGAGATTGTTAATAGAACAGTCGAATGTGTCCCATTTGCTTCTCATGTCATCCTGAGGGATACTGAATTTTTAGTATAAAGTTCGAGACAATACTAAATATTAAATAAAAAAAATTGGTTGCTGTGAAAAGAACATTATTACAGATACATAACATTAACAAAAAAAGATCGTTCGTCCACCATTCAAGTAGAACCTAGCTACAAATTATTTCAAACTTCATTAATAGGTTTTTTATGCTGCCTCGGACTTACCTCAGGAACCTCTTCCGCTTTTGTCTCCACCACAGCTGGTTCTATTTCTTCCATTATCACATCCGTTATAGACTGTAAGAACCCAGCCGCGTCTATTGTTGGATGATGATTTGGAGTAGGTTCCCACCCCGCTATACACTCCTCTATTTCTGCTTCACTTCTGTTATGAATGTTACGTTTTGTACACAGCGCAGGATCTAGATCCAACTGACATATGTATACCTAAAACAAGATATTCTGTAGAAAAATATGTTTAAAGGTTCTTAATGTTTATTTTCTTTCAAGTTCATCCAATATAGAGTTTACTCAAATTTATAATTTTATTACTTGCTGCGCAGAGATATCTTCACCAACTAGTAAATGGGTAGTCCCCTATTATAAATCATAATATAAACATAATAATAAACATAAAATTACATTAATGATTGCAAGTATTATAATTACACACTGTAACTCCTAACGAAAAATTGGTAGTTATTTTTCAGTATCCCACCGTATATAATTTAACTTAATTAGAAATTTTTACCAAAATTAGAATTTCAGGAAATAACTATTAATGCCCCAACCAGCATTGAATTACGCCTGAAAAGCCTATAGCAAACAGTAATGACTAGTCGTCAGCGACATCATGAGATATATACCGGTTTTAAGTTTATTAGCTCTCATCAGTATGCCATAGGTGAGGCAACTGACAACAAACCTTGGCTGTATGTGTTCTATAATAACCAACAAAAGGACACGAGACGTAGCATGTGTCTACATGTAGTAGGCCAGAATGCAGCTACAACAATATGAATAGATGTAGACATGTGCTATGTCTCAAGTACTCATGTTCTTCTGTCAGTTATGATAGAATGTGAACATTCATGGTTAGTTGTTGGTTGTCTCACCTATACATACCTATGCTAATAAGCTCCAAAATGGTATATGTCCGATGGCACCACCACAACTAACCGTGGCTGTTTGCGTGGATTTTCAAGTGTAATTCAAAGCTGGTCGGTGCATTAGCCCATAAGAGAAGTTGTTTTCTTAAATTTTGCTTTTGTAAATATCGCAAATCACTAAAAGCAACACAGGTTGGGTCTTGCAATAGCACTCATAGTCTATAGTAGGTCACTTACCCATATTCCGGCCCAACACTGAATAATATTAATTTAAAGAAAAAAATATACAAAATGCATTTCTATATACTTGTTGATTTCTATTTATTCATTGGAGATGTTAATTTGAAAGAAAATATAACAGAAAATTATACTACGATTTTTAACTGTAATACATTTGTGTGTACTAACCTGAAAACCGTTCTGCTTTGCAAAACTCCACATCTCCCCAAAATATTTTACTTTATCATTTATGTTATCAACTATGATGAAAGGGAAGTAGCCATCTGTTATTGTTTTCTTAAATGACTTTGTGAAAGATAGTCTATAAGATTCTTCCATTTCTGCTTCATATTCATACACCATCTCTTTTACCTTAACCTTTTTACCATCTTCAATCACTTCCTTTTCGTGTTCCACCATGAAATAATCATCCAATGATAAAATTCTTGGAGCAGATCCTCCATTTTCAACCTAAAATTAAATCCAGTATTATACAACCTTCTGAAAAATACATGTATTTACCTCTTTGTCCTTTATGAGTTTTGCTAAATATGTTTTTCCGCTACCAGGTGGACCTCTTAAGATGATAACGATACGTGGAGGTCGATGAAAACGACCTGGTGCGTTTATTATATCTTCTATCATTGTAATTTCATTGAAATTGGCAGGATTGGGTGGGTTGCTTAAAATGGGACTTCTACTTCTGCCTCTGATATCACGGCATTGACTGTGTTTCTGCATTTCACTGTTTTCGAAATTCATTTCCTCATCAGAGAATTCCTCGAACTCTTTAGTATCCATCTGGTTAGAATCAATATTTTTTGCACTATATCTGTCATCATCAAATCTATGTCTGTTCCTATCGCTATCTTTTGATTCTCTCTCAAACATATCTTCATCTTTGCTAAACGACCTTCTCTCCCTTCTTAAATAGGTATCATCTTTTTCTTTCAAATCTCTTTCAAACCGCTCATCCTCCCTACCAAACGATCTTCTGTCTGTTGTATTACGACGTTCAAATTCCATTGCAAACCTTCTGCCTCTATTCACTGTGTTAAAGCGATCATCTGCAATATCAGATCGCCATTCGTCTCTTTGTGCCTCTCTGGAATTCATTGGATATGATGGAGCCCTTTCCAAATTCAAAGGTCCCCTGGCAGCTAGAGGGTCAAATTCTCGAATAAATTTCACGGCTTCTGAGAGCCATTTTGGTCTCTGGGGTATAGGGATTCGATTCAGAGGCTTATGACGATAATCAAACATATGGATGGGCTCGACAACAACTTCTGCTTCGGCTAAAATCCAGTTGTAAGTAATAGTTTGTCATCTCATTTCAAAAACAATATTAAAAAAAAAAACTAAAGTACACTTTCACTAATGCAAGCAGATAATGCAAATTCTGAGATGAATTATATTATATTTCATATAATTTTCTCATTACACTCAAATATTTACTGTTTTATTATTTATAAAATGTTATTGTACATTTAGTAAAAATATTGATTTTAAAATATCCACAAAATTTATATCTTAAATTAAATATATAAAATATTTATACAGAATGTCTGTAAATTAAATGGTTAATCTACAATCCTAAAAAAACTAAAGCTACCTATACCAAATTTAATTAAAATATCAAAATGCTATCATGAATCTTAAAAAACAACTAATTTTTTCCAAGAGGCAACATTTTAGCATCTTAACCGAAATCAAAACTCAACAAGACACCCTATATAGCAAATAGGCTAACTACTATGTTGAATAAAACACTTACATGATCTCTTCGATTTATGTTCGTAATCCACCACAGTGGCAGGTTCAAAAATTGGCTCCTCCTCTGGAACAGGCTTGGGAGGTTCTGTAGGTATATCCATTAGTCGCGGAGGTGTTGGCTTTTGGGGGGTAAGCTGGTTGCCTTGTCCCTGTCGTTGATTATGATGTGGACCATCAGCATTTTCATCATCGTTAAACATCTCATGATATTTGTCATAATCATCATCTTCATTATAATTTTCGAAATCATTATAATCGCCCTTATTGTAGTTGTCTTCAGCAAAATCTTCATTGTATCTGTTTTGGTCATTAAAATTGCCCGATCTATTGAAGTCATTATTACCAAAGTTACCTCTTCTATCATTAAAATTATTATTAGCATTTCCAAAGTTATTGGATCTGAAATTGTTAGCAGAATTTATATTGCCACCACCATATTTTAAATTGTCGTTAGAAAAATTATCTTGCGTGCTAAGGTTGCCACGGTTAAAATCATCATTATGAAAATTATTTCCCCTGTTAAAGTCATTGCGTTTAAAGTTTTCAGAATTGCCATACAAGTTTGAATTTTTGGAGAAATTTCCTGGTTCGTTGTCTCCACGGGCCAGAGGGCCAAACTTATTTCTATTTTCAGACATATTCGTGCCAAAACTAGGGCCATTCGGACCGAATTTGTTTCTGTTGTCGGACATATTTCCACCAAAAGCAGTGTTATTCAGACCCAACCTGTTTCTGTTTGGATTAAAACCAGTATCACTCGGACCAAACTTGTTTCTGTTGTCAGGCATATTTGGATTAAAACCAGGGTCATTTGGACCAAATTTATTTCTGTTATCAGACATTGTCGTTCCAAAGCCAAGGTTGCTTGGACCAAACTTATTTCTGTTATCATACATATTTGGATTAAATCCGGAATCATTACCCCTAACTGTACCGGGGCCAAAGTTGGGTTTTAGTGTACCTCGGTCATTCTCTAATGAAGGCACTCCACCAAATCTATTAGGAGGAGGCTTATTCAACTGAGTTCTAGCAAAGTTATTTGTACCATATCCCATGTCTTGATCGTTAGGCCCCATTGTGAAACTGCTACGAGTTTGGTCATCAAAATTATTTACCGACTCCCTTAGCTGATAATTTTCACCGTGACTAGATCTTTCATCATAACTTTGATTGGACTGATCATTACATGGTGGCAAATTCGGATGAGGTCCTTCATTGTGTTGGTAAGTCGGTGGTGGAGCATTAACATTAGGAGGTGCTTCAGTAAATTGAAGTGGTGGCGGCGGAGCGCTGAAATTATGTTCTTGGGGATATCCAGCAGCAATATTCGACGTTGAATTGGTAGCAGTATTTGGAGCAGGAGCAGATGGGGGATTCTGGGATACCATTGAGAGCATACTTAAAAGTTTCTGATCACCTAATATGGAATTAATTCCTTTAGATATTGCATCAAAATCTGGTCCTTTGGTTGTAGTTTTCTCTGTATCGATTTCTATGACGTCTTCTTTTTGAGGCTCATTTCCTTCATCTTTAACTAAATCTAATCCAGGGATTCCCCCACCAGAAGGGAAAGATGGTTTCAGGAAATCTTCACGAATTTCATCAGGTAGAATTTGGGGAGAAGGCTTGAAATTTAACGGTTCATTATTTTGATGGGGAAGAGGAGTGCTCGATAAATTAGAGGCTGTATTAGTTAGATCAGGGGCAGCTATTTGCTGTTTAACAGGAGAAGCAGAAGGAAGTTTAACTGGACCAATAGGTGGGCGACTTGTGTCCACTGCAGGTGGTTGAACATTAGACGCTTGTAAATAACCAGGTTTATTAATTCCAACAGTAGCACCTGTCATAGCTAACCTTTTCCTTCTCATCTGTTCACGACGTTCCAGTAGAGAATTTCTCCAAGACTCCCACTTTTTTTCATATTCCAAGTATTGTGTTTTATCGGGATGATTAGCGTTTTGGTCTTTCCATTTATTAAACTGAGCCTCCCAAGCAGCAAATTCCTTATCAAATTTCTTCTCGGCTTCAGAAAGTTCTTCTATATTAGGTTTAGGAGCTGGTTGTGTTTGTGGAGGTGGCTGATTATAATTTGGTGGAGGTTGACTTGTCCACTGATTTACATTTGGTTTCTGACTGCCCCACTGCTTTGGTCTTTCTAGTAAAGGCCTTTTGTTTTGTTCATTTTCAAAGCCTTGCGGGAAAGGTCTCTTGTTTGAATTAACATTGGACTGCCATGCCTGCCTCTGATTGTATTGATCGGTTGATTGAGGGGGCACTTGCATTTGTTGAGCAACAGGAGGAGGTGCCACAGTAGAATAACCTGCGTGACCCACTTTGGGAGGCATAGTTGAATAAGAAGCTATTGCAGAAGTTGGTTGATTTGCCGGTGGGTCTTCTGGTGGTAATGGTGGTTTAGGTTCCACTGGGAGTGGTGGAGGAACTCCCGTGTTTGGCATTGTTGGTAAGGGAGGCTGTTGCGCTGTACTACTTAATCCTTGGAGAGCACTTAGTGATTTTTGGTACTAAAAAAATTACAGAGCAATGTATCCAACTAACAAATAAACATATGTCAGTGTTTATGTATTGAATATGTCATTAATTTGTAAAGAATTGCAAGCAACTATAATACCTCAGCCCCGTACTGCTGATGCCATTGTTGATACTGTTGTTGCCATTGTGCCCACTGCTGCCAATTTTGTTGCTGTGCTTGTGCCCACTGCTCTGGGCTATATTGTAATCCAGGAGGCATAACTGCAGGGGCGGTATTGATTGGAGCTGGTACTAAAGTTGATTGTACTGGAGCCGCCATGGCAGTGGGTATAGGGGCGGATGGCGCCGACCAAGTTGGCCAAGACATACTTGACCTACAATGTTCAACATCGTATTACATAATTTCTATAATCACCAAATTGATTTTAAATAGTATTTACCTCAGGTGCCTGGATATTTATTTTGCAGAAATCTCCTCTATTCTCTCTATATTTACCTATAACTGTTAATGATAAATGGAATAATGGAATAAATGCGTGTATACTGTCATTTTAGGAATATATGAGAAAAAAATTTGCAATTTTTTATGGATCATGTTAAACCTCCCCTTAACCTTTTTTATGAGAATATTTTTTTTATGACTAAATTAATGTCATGTTAATGTTGATTTATTCACTTGTATTTGAACTTTATATTGAAATATCTATTTTTCATTTTAGGAAAAAAAAATTAAACCAGCTGTTTTATTCAGTTTTTACAGCTCAATCTGATAGTGTAAAAATATACAGAGTGATATATTTAAAAAACACACTCATTTGTAAAATCTCGCAAAACATGATGTTCAATTTTTCTGTCACATAACTTTGCAAATCTAACCGGCATTGTAGCTGCAATCATAAGAAAGAAAAAACTATATAATATACTGAATATTTGCCAATATAAAATTTTTAACAGCACATGTTAAATTGCTTAAATATTAAATATATCAAACAACATAATCGCGGACGTAGGATATGAATCTAAACATTGGCTAAAAACATTTATTGTACATAAAAAAAGCAAATTATAATTTTTCTCACATAAATCAAAAACGACGAGAACAAATGGCAGAAGACATGTGAATTGATATGAAATTCAACAAGTCACTCAAATAAACCTTCTATTATAAACAATATTCCAGTATACATAAAGTTGTAATACACTAGACTGATATTATCAAATTTCAAAAATATTTACACGTTATACAGGGTTCCGCAATATTTCACCAACAAAATTCTACAGGCGGTCCTCTAACCATAAAGAGAATACACTTTCAAATAATTTACAGGATATATTCTGCTGAAACCCAAGCCTGTCTATACGCCTTGAATTTTTTGTCATGATGTGATGATACAGATCCTTTGAAAAACTACTGTTGATTTTATGAGTTTTTTGTATACTTAACTATCCGGATGATATTCATAAAACTGTGACTTAAAGCACTTGATTTGTTGAATGCTTTGACTAAGACAATAATAATTAAGTTTCACATTCGCGTTCTGTCAATAGCATCATTAAATTAATTTAACTATTACATACATTAAAATAGGTACACTTACCAGTATTTCATTCCATTGCAGATGAAAGGTGATCTTAGCATCTTTATATCATTAAAATAGCTTCTGTAGTAGTATATTCATCAGACCTACACATTTATTAGTCAAATGTGTAATAGACATTGCTTTATCACACTTAAGAATCGCTCTGTTCTGTTACATTTTCTGTCAGGAGTTTCGTCTATAGTTATTCACAATATAGTCATCCGTATTAACTTGTGAAATACAATAACAAAACGTAGTGCGATCGAACAGCAATACAGAATGACAACCAACCTCCAGAACCTCCTCTTTTTGTATGCAACGAAACGACAAACTAATAACTATGATTTTAACTCTAATGAGTTAACTGGTCACTATTGGTACGATCTATATTCCACAAAACATTAAAAATTTGATCGACCTGTACAAGGTACCCCAATTTTGTTTTAATTGCACTTAAAAGCAGGTTTGTTTTAAATTAAGCCCTGTACCTCAAAAATGAATATCTGTTCCGATTGCAACATTTTCAGTTTCTCAAAAAGGTAGGGCAATGTTGTAAAAACCCCATCTATCTCTTGCAGTTTGCAAGATACCTTGCAATTACAACAAAATTCAGACACCATGTACTTAAAAAAATTTTGTTGGTAGAATATTGTAACACCCTGTATTGATAGATAATACCCCATTTTTTCTTCTTAGTACTTACAGTACCATATCAATAATTTTGTATTGTCCAATAACAACTTTTCCACATTCCTAATCTCATTTAAATCTATTATTTACAGCTATACCTATGCAAAATATTTAAATAAATTATTAATAATTAAAAATTGATTATAGTTGCATTTAAAATTTAAATGTCAGTTTCAAGGTTTATAATTTAACAATAATTTGGCGATACTCATTAATGAGAGCAGCACATATTTTGAAATAGGTTGTTATGTTAACCTGGAATCAACATTGAAAAAAACAGTTCATGTTATAAATATATGTATAAATGATGTATTGGGTGCCATTTCAATAAATACAACTACGATTTATAAAATATTCTAAATACTAGACCCTTGTCTATTGATTACAAACACCGTAAGGTTAAATGTATTGGTATGTTATCATAACACCGATAAACAATAATTGTCTTTTAAAACAACAGTGAATAATTAACAAATTGATACTTGATAAGTATTTGTATTTATATTTACTGCCTATATAATTCATAAGCGGTAGTTTTTATCTACACAACACATATGAAATATGTGCTTATAGTAAATAACATTATGTAAAATTTTATTTTTGGGAGTTTGATAAAATAGAAAATAATAGAATATTTGAATACAAAACATATATTTAATTTTTCAACTTATTCAGATATTAAAACATTATGAATAAATAAAAACTATGTTTATTTGTATTATAAAAAATTAAGCATGTGAAAATCATCACTATCGTCATCATCTGTAAAGGGGCTATCATGACGGATATGAAAGTTAACAATATATTCGGCATTAGCTCTCTGCACTGATATTGCAAAAGGATCTGTAGGATGAAATGTAAATGCTACTAAACGCCTTACAGTGGAAGTTGAGGAACGAATGGTGCCAGCATATATTTTAAATTTCAGATATCCCGAGTCCCTCGCGTAAAACCTAATGGGGTGTTCTCCACAAGCTTTTGGTCTTTCCATGACAGACACCCATTTATCGTCATAACTGAATAGAGACAAATCTAAATATGGAGAGTTGCTGTATGACTGGGCACTAATTGGTAACTGGGCCAACAATCTCTTTGTTGCTTCCGTTTTACCACCAAATTTTGCGTTGACGATAGTCTGCTTAAACCTTTGTTGCAACAAACGAGCATATATGTTATTCGAAGGGCTGCAAGTGAACTGAGTTCCATTATAAATGCTAGCGTTCCGAAATAAGTCACAAAAATTTTCAAACAAATCAAGTAGCTGTTTCGAGGTATTTTCATACACTGCAAGAATTTTACTAGTCTTCATATCATAAACAACAAAAAATTGAGGCTGACTGTTGACATCCGTGGATTTTAAAGTTACAACATCTTCACTAGCATATTTTATAAGCAAATTATTTTCATCAAGCAACTGCATTTTCCACATCTTCAAGGAGTTAAAATTATCAAAGTAGTGATAAAATTTTCTCAGTTCTGTGGGATCATTAGTCGTTTTGCTTATCTTATCTGCACGTTTGTACAAAAATGTTAAGAGTCTATGTTTTAGAGAATTTATGCATACTTCTCTAAACGCTCTCTCTGAAGGATATATGGAATTATAGAAATAGCAATCATCTTCAAAACAAAATCGGCCAATTTTTTTTATATCAACAAACATTCCATCTAGGATTTGAAATATATGGATTATCTGATGTTGCACAGACAATACTGCAAGTGTATCTCTGTACAAGTATAATCCTTGATTATGTGACAAAAAAATTTTGTCTACTTTAAACTGCCTCGTGTCACAAAGTTTTCCCAAATAAAGATCTACCAGGTGAAGCGTATAGTCTTCTAATGGACTTTGAAGGTTTGGTGTGACTGATTCATTGTTAGTATAAATTTCATAAAAATGTGGTCTAATTTCGTCAGGTATAAAGGATGCTGATCCAATTATCACATATCTTCCATCTTCACTGAAAAGACTACACTCTCTATTTAACTGTTCTGCACCTTTTGCTACATTTACACGAAACTTCAACTGAAAGAAACGTTCAAAGATTTTACTCTTGACTTCGAAACGTTTCCTGTCATTATCTCTGTCTTCAATACAGTACAGTAGATCGGCAGCAGCCGATGGTCCCTTGTAGGTGTATACTTCAAGAGAAGTTTGGTCTGCAGAGAATGCTATGAAATGTTTTCCATCGGGGCTGAATTTTCGTAAAAAGCACGGTGGTTTTTCCACATTTATCACCGTAAAATTAGGAAACACATTTTGGTAGAACTGTCTTGCACAATGAAAATGGGTACCTGGATGTTTATAAGAATATATCTGCCTATTATTTAATCTTATTACGATATTTTGAGACGATGACTTTTTGGTTTTAAAAATTTGTTCCATACTTTCATATCTGTATCAACCTTATTTTTAATTACTACTTCTAGTCTGACACTGCCATCTGCAGATCCTTTATTTAATATTGCCAGTAAAGCTAGCCTGTTATATCTGTAATAAAATACTTAAAGTAATTCTTATGAAAGGTTGAAAAATTTAAGATGGAGCTTTACATTCGCCTTAGTAAGTATAAGTATAAGTATATAAATTTAATGGCAAAAAAGAGTTGCCAAAATGTAATTAAAAAAGTCCAATTTTTACTTGAAAAGTATTCAAATTATAAGTTGGCTAATATTTTGTTTATAGAAATATTAGTCCAGTAATGGCGGATTTACTATTAAATAGTGGTAAATATATAAATACAGTTAAGTTTTACGGCCATATTTAATAATTTACTAATGGCATATATAAATATCTAAATAAATAAATATATATATATCTATATAATTTGCGGAGTACAAAAAATTTACCAAATTTATATCTTTCATTCATACATAGCAGTATAAAAATGCAAAATTAGTACAGGATGTGCAAATCATTAAAATAATGAGCAAAAAAACCATGTTTAAATATTTTTTAAAAAATATTTCAAGAACATCTATATTTGAAAACTATAACTTAAAATTAGAAACCCTAAGACTATTGTGATTTTTTTAAGCACCATCTTTTGAAAATTTGTATTAGCAATTTTTTTTATTATTAAATATATCTATAGAAATTCGTATGGTGGCATTTTGAGGGTAGGACATTTGATAGGGGTGTTTAGAGGACAAAAATGAACAAAAAAAAGCCTAATAAAAATATGGTCAAATATCAACGGTTACTGAGATAGCAATGAAAATATTTTTACCAGAGTTAATTATTGTAATGCATCAGCGAACAAAATGTATTTGTATTACATGTGAATTACCTTTTAGAGGTAAGCTGGTCCTGGTCTAGCAGTGGAAGAAGAAATTCTAAATATGGTAGAACGTATTGCAACCACGGCATGGGAAATCATTCACAAAAATAGTTTAAAACCTTTCCATATTCAGTTCATTTTTGCAATTAGATAAACACAAACCATACACTTTACAAATTCATTTTGTTCACTGATGCATTACAACAATTAACTCGGGTAAAAATATTTTCATTGCCATCTCAGTAACCGTTGATATTCGACCATATGGTTATTAGGCTTTTTTGTTCGCTTTTGCCCCCTGAACACCCCCTTTCGAATACTGGGGTCCTCCTCCCAATCACCCTGTATACAATATTTTAAAATTTATAGGAAATTTAGAATTTTGAGTTTTTTAGTTTCAAAATATGTGTATTCTGAAGTTATACTTAATAAAAAATATTTTAATTTTTTTTATTATATTAATGATCTGTACGCCTAAAAATCGGGACACCCAGTGGATCTGTACACCTAAAAATCGAGATACCCAGTGTAAGTAATTATAACAAAATATTGGAATATATTTAAAAATGATACTTATAGTTAAGCAAATAATATTAAAAGAAAAAAAAGCTTTTAAATTTTGCAGTTCATGCTTTTTGTATAAAAAAATTAAATATGCTTAGATAAAAATTATTTAATTTTTTTCACAAGTAAAATTTCTTATTGGTCGAACGTGGAGAAAGTTGTTCAGAATTAAATATTATACAAAAGTGAAGAATTTTAACTGCATCTTAACTTCTAAAATTTTTTAACATATAATATCCCATAAACTGATAGCGTAACACACTTTGGAAATATTACTCAGGGGAATCGCTATGATGCAGTCGAAAGTAGTATCAGTCCGCCATATTAGTATAATATTTACGTCAAACAGCCGTCATTTTAGTAGTTCGCCTTGAATTACGTGTGTTTCAAGTATTTTTGTGTATTTGGGAAGTTTAGTTCAATTGATATATTAACAGGAAGTATGGTTTCATGTGTTGAACGTAGCTGTAGCAGAGATGGTGTAGATCAAAGAAAATATCAGGAATAACATATCACACATGTGTATACAATAAAATAACAATAGATAGGGGGTATTTGGGAAATTTATATATAGTTGCGGCAAGAATTCAGAATGCTTGTTAACATAATTTTCGTGCAATGCATAGTGAAAACATTTAGTGTAAAATATAGTACAACAATAAATGTATGTTTTGCACCTGCCTTGTGTTCTCTTTATTTTCTTTATTACCCAAATAAATATTTGCAAATTTGTAATATTAAGTTATTTACATTTTTATACGTTTTATACTTTAATGGCCATAGTTTCTCCACTTTATAATTCAAAATAGTCCGATTCTGGTGACTTACTGATACTACACTTAGCCACACTTAGTGGTGTCACTTCTTGTATAATGGAGAATATGTTTATAACGTCTCCTTCCATATACTAACTCAATAAGTAATTCTAAACAACTACTCTCAATAATAGATCTAAAAAAGGGAAATTTCACTTCTGAGACAAATCAGATATTTATTCTTTCCAAAGCATACATAATCTTTCAAAAATTAAATTTATTTAACTAAGTAAACCTGGGCCTGAATCTTTTATCTATACTAGGGCAGAAATTGTACACAATGTGTAAAATTTGATAAAAACTAAAAACATTTTGGTGCAGTAACACAAAAATTATCATTATATATGGGCATATTCTATGATTAAAATTAAAGTAATTTTGTTAAATAAGCCATAAGGTGCCAAGAGCTCGTATCCCAGATATAAGGCTTACGTAGCTGTTAAAAAAATCAATTTAAAATTCATAACTTCTAAACCCGTCGAGATATTTTTGACAAATTTTGCATAATTTTTTAGTATGTTGGTATAAAATTTGCAACTTACGTAAAATACCAGTGGCGGGGTTATGGGTACCATGGTATCATAAATTTTTTTCACATGAAAAAGTATGTCACACTGTATAATGCAAATAAAATTGATTTTCATATGCTCCATTCTCGTCATTCTTTCTCTCTGCACAATTTTTTGTATCTCTCTTTTGTAGCCTTTAGAAATAAATTTAATTTTATTCACAGGTATACCACTGGTACTTTACGTAAGCTGAAAATATTATACTTTATACCTACCAACATACTAAAACATTATGTCAAATTTTCTCATAGAGTTTAGAAATTATGAATTTTAAATTTATTTTTTGTTCAACTGTACAAAAAAACTTTTCTTAATCATAGATACGCAAAATTAGCCATTTTTTAATAGAGATGAACAAAAGCACGCTATCATGAAACTTTTTTCACGATCATGTCACTTTTAACATTGACACTAACTTCAGATAAACACGTATTGAAAAATATATTGTTATGTTATTGAACAAAAAATATTATTTATATTTCGTGTGAGAACTCAGTGCTTTATGATGCTTTGGAATGATTTGTCTTAACGAAAAATTCACATTCTCACGTACCATTAAAGAACACTGATTTTGCATACTTAATATAAAAATAACTATTTTCATCAGCTTTGGAAATCCTATATTTTGAAAATGATGCCTTTGACACCCTTTGCTTATTTAGCAAAATTACTTTCATTTTAACCATAGACCCTGGTTTTTCTGCACACAATTAGAAAACACCCTGTATTATATATTTCGTTTTTTGACCTCCTGTACGTTACCTATTTATTTATTCAAATAGAATGTTCTTTAGCGAAAAATAACACAGAAACTGATTCTAATACTAAGGAAAACCAA
The DNA here is from genome assembly GCA_037114965.1 of Monochamus alternatus. Classification (NCBI taxonomy): domain Eukaryota; kingdom Metazoa; phylum Arthropoda; class Insecta; order Coleoptera; family Cerambycidae; genus Monochamus; species Monochamus alternatus. Next base: position 78,102,903 of record CM073429.1, read on the forward strand.
GAATAAAGAAATACCATAATAGTACTGTAAGAAATTAATAATAATCTAACATGTTATTTCTATGACATTATCTTTTGAGAACATGCCTTTTTACTGTTGAAGATAACCTATTAACACTTAATCATTATAGTTGTAAGAGAACCTTCCATCTATATTTGCAAAAATACTTGAGAAGCGCTTGTAAAATAAATGCCAATAATGTCATAATTAGAAAACCAAAAATATTACAAAAGAAAAACATATATTTAACAAAAGATGCTCAATTAAAAATGAATTAATGAATTATGTGTATAATGTGCTGGTAAAGTTACTCATGAATAATATGATGCGTTTTAAGAAAAACGGACAGATATTTGTCAATTTATATTTTCATTATAATATAATCTTATATATACACAAAGATTCTCAAACAGTAGCTATGACATCATAGATGATTTTTTTAACAAGAAGTAATAATTTTTACACTACTTTTTAAAAAAAATAAAACTTTTTAAAGACAAGTAACAAACATATGTATATTGAATCTGCTTTCAGGATTTCCTTAATATTTGAGTAAAAATAAAGAAATGAAGTAATAAATATTTATTTCGGTTACAAAAAACTACCAAAATAAATTTTTATTCCAATTTTTTATTTTTAAATGTATATATTCAAAAAATCGAGAAGGAAATTGTACAACATACAGCTTTGTTAAAATGACCTTTAAAATAACTTTTCAATATAAAAAGTACTACTATCCATTTAAAACAATCGTAGATGACATCACAGTTTCTACATGGATCATTATGTGCATATATAATCAAAAACATTAACCAAAAATAAAAATCAACATTTCGATTTTCCAAAAAAATTGCCGATTATATAAATTACGAGTTACTTAACACATACAATATGAAATTTATGAAAAGTAATACAATAAAATAAGTATCGTAATAAGTAAGGTTTATAATTTATCATTTAAAATTATTTATCTGCACATTTTTACCATAATTAATAATATGCAGGACGAGTCTTAATAGATATAGAAGTTATCAATGTCTTTCTAAAATAGGCCACCTTTTATAGTTTCAAATAGTAAAGTCAGTTAATGTAGGTATTAACTTAATTAATGAGAAAATATCAAATAAGAACCGTCTGATAAACTAATAAATGGAATCATCAAAGACTATAGCTCTATACTGCCACTGCCCTACCGTTCAGAAATACAATTAATGTACCATTAAAAAACCACTGAACCACTTTGGATGTACTGGCCATAATTTTTTTCAAAACTCCAATGTATATTTTCTAACAAACTAGCTTAAAAAAAATATGTTTTGTGGGTCATTTTTTAATTCCAAATTCTCACAAACGAAACAAATTTACTTGTATTTACCAGTTTTTACTGATTTAGTGACATTAGATGTGCTTCATTGAGTTATTATATTAAATCATCCATTAAATGTGATTATTTTTTTTGTATTTATGTTTAACTTACAAAACTTCGCTCAAATATAATATGTGGTTGATAATAATATATAAACTATGCCCCTGCGACAGAAATTTTATAATAGATATTAAGCTTATCAGATACTTTTATGCCTTCCTAAATTGTATGTACTAGCATTAGACATATAGCAGCAAGAGGGTCCGTCTAATTGTTGATATTGTCCACAACTTCCAAAATGTCAGAAAAAGAAGTAATCCATTACTTTTACTGTTTTAATAGGGTAGTAAAATTAATAAATGTAATAAATAACAACGATAAACGTTTTATTTATTATATCTAAGAATGCCGATTGCAATGCCCTGTATATCCGAACGGTCTACGTCAAAATTTCTCACCAAAAATAAAACCTTATTTTGACTTATATGATAGCGAGGTTCCAATGGTACTATCTACATAACATCATAGAGTTAACCAGTACACTCAAAAAAAAATAATAAAAACTTTGTTCACAAAGATATGTTAAATACATAATAATTAAAACTTAAATATATACAAAAAATCGTCTTCCATCATAGCACAATAAAAAGTAGTTTAAATGTAAATGAAAGGAATCTTACCTCTGTTTGGAAATGAAGGGTGGTTGGTGTACGGCTTGTATAAATTATCTGTTAGAAAAGTAATGTTAAATGGCGATAATATAGCATTTAATTTTGATATTTTAATTACATACCCTAGTTAAATATTCTACAAAAAGCAAACTTGTTCACTTTTCTCAAAAAATGCTGACAATTCATTAAGAAACATCAACTTATTACAATGAAGCAGCCATCTTGTTTATCATTGATCAACAATGGCCGTCCCGTTCGGTTTTCGAGTGAATCGAATTCAAATCGAAATCGAATTGAGAAGTGCATTGTGGGTTTCAATTATACGCACTGCAATGGAGTCACGACAAAAATTAAAAAGAATAGAATTTTATATTGTGACGTAATACGCAATAAACATAATGGCTGTGCAGTATCCATCTAGTTATATATTTTGTGGTATCCATTATTCATAGACAACGGTATATTAACTATAATAGGCCGTGTCCATAGATAACTTTACTGTTGCAGTTATTTTATTTACCAAAGTGGATTAAATTAACCGAATATCGAAACGCCATCGAGTAATTGGTCGTAAGTTCCGCGAAATATTGAAACGTACCCTTAGAAATTTTTCGATTTTATCTCTTCTAGTCACTGAAATGTAATTTTATATAATTTTATACTGGAATGCGCTAAAAGCTGCGCGAATGGATTATTTATGATCAACACCATATTTTATTTTGTGCCCCTAGCAATGGCGGAGCAGTAGGGGTTTAGCTAATTGTGAATTGAAATGAAATTGAATTCTGGATATGAAAAATTATTTCGTGCTATATGCTGGTTAATTTTACAGTTGCTTATAAAACATGACATGTTCCAACAATACCCATCCACAAAAATACACAAAGAATAACACTAACGAGATACAAGATAAAAGAAGAAACCGCACTGTACGCCAATGACGCGTTTACAAACAAAATAATAGGAAATTAAGAACACACTTCATATCGTACGTGCAGATGGTTGTCTCTCTCGCACCCACATACATAACCAATGAAGTATGTCTTTGCTAAGTTTCAGGTGCCTCCTTTTTGTCTGCTCCTAGGTTTGGTACCTTTATTTGGATGCGCAAATGGATTAAACGTATTCCATATCGTACATTTCAGTGCTTCTAGTTTCACTCCAGTCATATTCTAAAAAAAAATGTAACAACTAACAGTAAGGCCAGGCGCGCATTAGGAGTTTTTCGCCGCGCGGCAAAAAAGCGCAACGGCATAACGCTGTGTCGAAGTTTTGTAACATATTGTTTTAAATTGTATTGCGCGCACTTACAGACATTTCGCCGCTGCAGTGATTTGCCGTTAAGTGCGCGCAATACAATTAAAAACAATATGTTACAAAACTGCGGCGCGGCGTTATGCCGCAGCGCTTTTTTGTCTCGCGGCGAAAAACTTCTAGTGCGCGCCTGGCCTAATAGCAGTCACAAATCGCAAATTATTTTGCTTGGCTTTGGGGCACAAACCTAGAAAGAAATTGGTTTTTGTTTTGGAGTTTTGCTCATAAAATACGTGCTTTAGTGTTAGACCCGCTACAGACTATGCGTGTATTCGCGATTCGTGATGTGCGAGGAGTTCGCGAATAGTGTGTATGGTGTGTATGTTTTGTGGTGTGTACCACAAAACATATAACTAGAGTGTGTACTGTGTAGGGCACAAACCTAAGGCTAGTTTTTGTCACAGAATATATAATAGGTTTTTGTAGTCTGTGCCCTGTGGTTATATGTTTTGTGGTTTGTGGTGTGTAGGGTCTTGTCATGTTCGGTACTATTTATTTCTTTGTTAGTTTATACTATAGTATTTTTTTATAGTAAAAATTAAATATAAAATCGCTTTAAAATATAAAATCCCAAAATATTTGCTGATATCATTTTCTTTTTAGTTTTAGAGAATTTTTTTAAAATGTTTGACAGATCTTGATAAGGTCTAGTCTATGATCTATGGGTGCATTCCACTAAGCGATCGCAACGCCCAGAACGACCAATGAGTCGTTCCACAAAGCGACCACGGGCGTTACAATTGGGCTTGCAACGTCATGAGACGTCATGAGTTGACGTCATCACAAACGACCGCTTCGAGCTCACAACGCCCACGGTCTTGAGGTGGGTCAACACATCATTTGTCATAAATTGCGGGAAAAGTCAAATAAAATAATTCAATGTCAAGTGTAAGATCTATGGTTGAGATGGAGAAAATAAGTTTATGTAACTGTGAAACACTGTTATTGAGCTAGAGGTCCCAGTTGCTCAGGCAATACCTGCAAGAGATGGTATGTAATTCAGTTATGCTTTTATATTTAATTTTTTTATCAGTATTTATTTTTCTTACAGATATTGCCTTCGCAACAGAATTAATGAATGCTGCTATACAAGAGTCAAATTCTTTTTCTGGTGAATCTGCTGAAAGGGCATTCGAAGAGGAAATAAGATACGACACGGAGGTTATTGGGACTGAAGTTGCAGTTTAATATTCATTTTAAGACCTAAATAATTAATATATTTTACTGAAATATGTATATGTAATTAATGTATGGAACATATTATGCAGCTTAGAATTATATATTCATACATTACATTCTTAGTTACATTCGTAAAATCTATGAGTAACACCAATTTAACTTTTTTTACCTAGAATATATAAAAATTATATATAATTACCTTTTCTACCTAACCGTCAAACCATCTGCCAAACTAATAACTAACTGACAAATATAAACAAATATGGATCCCAACTCTGTTCCACTAGGATTCAAATCACATCCGTGAACAATGCGCACAAGAGCAGTTTTAACTAGTGGAACGGGTAAAATTGCGATGGTCGTGCTGGGCGTTGCGATCGCTTAGTGGAATGCACTCTATGAAATTTAGAAATGTCAAAATCTGTCTGTCTGTTTTCTTTCAACTTCAACTTAAATATTTTTTATTGTGAAAATCAAATCTGAACTATATATACCATTAATTTTATTAATTTTCCTGCAGCATACAAACTATTATAACCCCATAAGGAAGTTCAAAATCAAAAGGTACTGACTGTATATAATGTATTTCTGACCTACTTACCTAAATAAATTTGGAATTTTGATGGATTTTTTTTTGCACAAAATAGGTAATGTGTGATGCTGGCCGATACTGTATTTATAGTTGCAAATATAAATCAGTGGTCAAATATATTAAGAAGAACATTTGAATTTGATTTTGTATCCCATGTACACATATACAAATGTTTGTCAAAAGTCATTTTTAAAAAACAAAAAATGTCTAAGGAAAGTGAAATGTATAATTCAACAGGAACTCCTTCAACGAGTGGATCTATCCCTAACAATTGGGACTACAGTAATGTAAATACTTCAACTGGAAATAATGAAACGAAACCTGAGGAGTGTAACCCTAATTTAGTATTTACTCATCCTATAATGCCACTCCACAATGTTACTTCAAACTTTTATAATTTAAATTTTTATCAGACCGACAATTATTATTACGTAGGAGAATATTTACAACAAAGTTCAAACAGAGATTATTGTCAAACTGATAGAGAACGTCAAATCAGAAATCTAGAACAGAGACATGGTAAGAATTTTTTATTTGGGTTATTCCATCAATCTTATAAGTACTTAAGTATACATATATTGAAATTATTTTGATAAGGCATTATATCATCATTGGATAATACTTCATAATATGGATATGACAAATATAATATGTAGTAAGTTATTGTTCAATTTGATATGGAATATATTTACGAATTATTTTATAAACTTTATATGTGTTATTAATGGCAAATGATATATTTTTATTGGAAAAAAATAAGTATATATACTTACTGCTAGATGTATATTTGTTTCTGTATGTCTCACTCTCACGTTATTATGGAAAAATGTATTTTGTTCATACCTAATGTTGCAAAGTAAATTGTTGTTTTTGGAAAGAAAAATATTCGACAGTTGTTTGATGTAGAGATAATTTGTTAAATTATTTCTAGATGAAAGATTAGTATCTTTGAGAAAATGGCAGAATACGACCAATGAAAAAAGTATTAAACCAGGATTTATATTCACTTTGATGTGCTATAATGTACTCTCTCAAGATTTATTAGTGCAACATCCCTATTTGTATAATAATCACGACAAGGTGTCTTTACAGTGGAATGTGAGATGGAACAATATCTTTAATGAAATTGCAAAATTTAAACCAGATGTGTGTATTCAATCATGTTATTTTTTTGTTAATAATAAGTCCATTTTTAGGTGTTGTGTCTACAAGAAGTGCAAGAATCACACATTAAAAATTATTTTTCAGTTTTGGAAACCCTAGGTAATGTAATTTTGTATTATGTATAATTATAAAATCCAGATGTTTCAATATGTTGATTTTTCTTACAAAAATATAATTTTGAAGGTTATTCCAGCATATATAAGAGACGAACTGGCGATAGAACAGATGGATGTGCGATATATTTCAAAACAGATCTTATGCAGTTGGTAGAACACACCTCGGTGGAATATTTTCAGCCAAACATATCAATTTTAAATAGAGATAATGTAGGCCTCGTAGCCAAATTTTCACCCAAACTTCACCCAACCAGAGAATTTGTGATTGCTACTACACATCTTTTATATAATCCAAAACGACAAGATGTAAGGCTAGCGCAAATGCAGCTATTTCTTACTGAAATCGAGCGAATTAGTTACAGTACTGAATCAGAGTAAGTTCTACACAAAGTAATGGATTGAATAATGTCACCAAAATATTTACTTCTAAAACAAAACAATAAAGTTTTTCCCCCAAATATTCAAACATCGTCTGCTAAATTACTTCGCCTTTGTAATACTTGTCTGTCGAATCACCTGAATTTCAATCTAGAATTCTATAATGTGCTGTAGTGTGGGACACCAATGCTAGTATTTGGAAACATACACTCGGGCCACAAACGTCAGAATTTGACATTTGATATTGAGACTGTAATAACTTATTTTCTCTAGAACCTACTTATTTAATTTGGTTTGCAAAATATGCGGCACTAATACTATTCCAATACTTCACAGAAACCTTTTGTGTCTAAATATTTTACATTTTTCACAAAACTGGTTACATACATATTAATAATGGACTGGTACTCCTACACACTTACCATAAAAACACAATTATTATTTTAGATTGTATCAATTTATAAATTTAAAAATGATGCATAAACAGAAATGTACACCTTAACATGTATTTGATATGTCATAATTTTTATGAAAACAATTGATGACGCACGGCTGCTGCAATTTAGCCGACGATGATTCAAATTTTAGTGAGGCAGTGTTGCATTTAGGTTAGTTAATAAATGACTGAAAAGGGATTGTAGTAGCATGCATTAAGGAAGGAAAAATAATTAAATGCAGGTGTGTGTTGAGGGTAGTTAGGACGTAAATATATTAAAAGTCCCCGCCCCTAGCCTGTCTGCTTCAGCGGAAGAGGGGGGTAAAAAGGTCCTCTTTTTTTGGTATTTGGCTTATAAGTCAAAAACGGCACACATGTTTGTATCAAGAGAATTATGACAAGAAATATATTTTTATTTATTACTGACTTGAGAGCAGATATCTTAGAAACGGTGTATCGTAGCGAAAAAATGTGTAGATTAATCTCGTATAAAATTTTATAAGCGTTGATTTCTAGAATTTTTCGCCATGGTCCACCGTTTTCAAGTTTTAAGCGAAAAACAAAAGAGGGAACCTTTCTACCTGCCCCCTCTGAAGCGGAGGGGCTAGGAGCAGGGACTTTAATGTTTACGTCTTAAGTACCCCAAATACATTCATACGAGGAAATATTTTCTTCACTAAATGCACGCTACAACTTCTTCGTTGCTTAGACTAATTAGTTTGATATACTAGAATAAATATACAAAATTATAAGTTTAATAATAATTATTAAAAATTTTATTGTTTCAAAGTTAATTTGAAATGATGAAAACTTTAAATTCTTTTAGGAGTAATTACTTACCAGTAATTTTAACAGGTGACTTAAATTCAACACCTGATTCTGCGGTTTATGAGTTTATAACAAGAGGCAAATTGAAATATGAAGTTTTATCGCCAAGATCACTAAGGAAGGGTACTAGTTCATTTACAGGAAAATTATTGGTGCCTGCGGCGTTAAGAATAACAGGTAAAGTTTTCTGAAACTGATCTAAATTAATGAAATATTGAATTTTGAGTGTTCCTACGTTATAATATATAACAAATATAAAATAAGATTGCAGCAGTTCTTATACCATTAAATAGACACCAAAAAGTTTCATATGATCCTGGCTGTAAGAACACTTTGTTTTGCATATACATATACAATGTTCTAATTTTTCAGTAACAGTTCCAAAGATGGTTGACATTGAACGTGGTCGTTAATTTTTATAATGCGTATGAAATTTTAGATTACAAATTTGCTCATTTATTTTTACTATAATTTATAAAAGATAAATAGTTTCTGTGACATTACAACCATTAATTTCTAAAACAATGATCAAATTCCAGCTTATGTACAGGGTGTAACAACAAAGCAGGTCATTCCATCAACTGTATTTTTGGAGGCTAAATATGACGATTTATCCTTGCTTACTTATATACGAAACATGAACTTGTCGAACTTTTGAAATTGTTTTTTTTGTTATTACTTCTTACATTTTTTACGTATCGCATTGAAATTTTGTAGGGATACTAATAATACCTTTGACGATTTGGTTAATAACACAAAATATGTTTATAAAATTTCACAAATGAAACGTGAAAATCTGAAGAAATTATAGCAAATAAACAATTTTAAATGTTCAACTTTTGTATATAGTAAGATTAAATCATATTTTACCGCCAAAATTACTGAGTTAACGGGATGACCTGCTTTTTTGTTACACGCTCTATAAAACTGTTTACAGGTTCAGAGCTGCATTATTTCTTTCCATTCCCTTCTGTTTTCACCTTTTTTTCCCTGTCTGTTACATTTTTCTCTCTTAGATTATTGCAATATCCTCCATTGTTTCCTCAGTATACATCTTTTTTTTTTTCTTAGTTAGCTTTACGCTCTACTACTTTTTTGATAGCCCTTTTAACTCCAAAATGATATAAGAACTCATCAGTACTGCTAATATCTAAAGATAAAAAATTCTAACATGTTAAACTTTTTTATTGCATAATAAAATAGGGGCTGCTTTACGTAGCCTGATCATAAGCACACACACTTTGTTTTAGTAATATGTTTATAAAGTTGAGAGCTGCTTATTTTATAGGAGTATTTATATAATAGTTTTAGAATTAAGTATTGTTATGCTACACATTTGTATACATCTTAAAATTTAAAATCGTTTCTTCTCTTATCTGGTTTCTCGATTAAAATTTGAGTTATTCTGTAGAGCAGCGGTTCCCAACGTTTTCTCCTTGCAAACCCCCTTTAAAAATTGGCGAACCTCCTGTGTAATTATTAATAACAGTAAAGTAAGTATCCTTCATCTCCTTTAGTAAATAACAATGGAAACTTGGGAAGCGCTGCTTATTAATTATTATCGAAAAAGCACCATAATTTTGTTATATTTTTTATATATCTGAAGATAATTGTCAACATGCGGATTTGCTTGAAATAAGGAAGAAAAATGAAAAACTATCGAGAGCTAATGAATTCTGTGTAATCGAATTATTTCACAGCAAAAAAATTAATGAGAAAAAAACTAAGAAAGAAGTAGATGCAAAATTATTCTCTACTGGTACCTTAACTCATAATTTTGCTTTCAAACCTGTTTATAATCAAGGCTCTCCCGTAATAAATGAAGGCACAACTTTTCAGGAAGCATGGGTTACAGTGGATTATATATTTTATAGGTAAGCTTGTGCTTGAAACAAATATTTTGTACAAGTTTTATCATAATTAGTCAAAAATTTGACATTTACCGTATTTCAGTGTAAAAAAAGATGATGTAAATAGTGAAGGTAAATTGAAGTTATTGTCAAGGTATCGACTTCCAACGACAGAGGAACTACTAGGAGTAAATATACCAAACAGAGTCATAGGATCAGACCATTTGTCACTTATGGCAAAGTTTAAATTAGAATATTAAGAGTTTAACTCAGTTTTTTGTTTTTGTTTCATTTGTTTATATATTAACATCTAGAGTATTTTTCAAAAATGTTGACCTAAGTTTTTGATAAAGAACTAATAAAACTATTTTATTACAGTTATAAATTTATTTATTTATTTTATACAGGGTGGCCAGATGAAAACGAAACAGAGCCATTTTCAGGAACTGGGTCAAGATTGTAGAAAAATGCTCATACCCGTCGATTTTAGATTAAAGGGGAACATTCTTTGCTGGTATTTTTGACTACCACTATCACCCCGAAGCAAGGGTAAGCATCGCCCCAAAATATTAAAATGGCATTGGGGGTTGAATAATATTTATTTTGAAAGCTCTTACAATTCTCTTTACAACAGACTTTAAATTTTATAATTCCGCCCAATACTTTGAAAAAAATTTACATTTTAAAATTTAAATTATGCTGATTAAATGTTCAAACTGATGACTGAAAAAATTTTGTTCGAACCGTTCGCGCACATTCTGAAGCATTTACGGAATGATTCGACGGCATTTGTTGACGATTCTTGACACAAATCTTACAGTGATGCTGGCTGTTTTATAGATTTTACTTTTTAGGTATCCCCACAAAAAAAAAAAACAAGGAACGATATATCCGGTGATCGTGGAGCCAATTCAATGCTGCCTCTTCTCCCAATCCAATTCCGTGGAAAACGTTGGTCCAAATACTGACGGACAATTAACACATAATGCGGAGCACCGTCCTGTTGAAAAATCAAATGATTTTCATCATACTCTGGAACATTTTCAAAAATATCAATCAAGGCAGGGTCAATAGCGTCTTCCAGTAATTGCAAATACATTTGGCGAGTCAAATTACCAGGTAGAAAAAAAGGACCCACCAGCCGGTCACTGAAAATTCCTGCCCATACATTTAATTTTTCCGGTATGCACCTCGTGAAAAACTCTTGGGTTTGAGTCTACCAATAGCGGCAATTGTGAAAATTTACCGTCCTCTTCAAGAAACAACTTGTCCCAAAACTGCAACTTCACTAGCTTCATTAACTATAGGTTTTTCAATTTCTCGTTTTTTATTGGCTACGTTCCCTGTCTCTTGAAATTTTTTTACTAACTTTAGAACATACTTCCTCCTGACGTGTCGATCTTGATGTTGGTCATTAAATAGCTGAGCTGTTCTATTCGAACATTTATTGTTCATAAAGTCAAGCGAAATGATATCTACCCTTCCTGCAATGGAATAAACCAGTGTTTAATTTTCAAAAACGCAATTAAATAAACTACCAACCAACGCTTCCAAATAATACTAAAAAATATATTTGGAATCCACTAATTTTATGTTCGTTGTGTGTGTATAGTATTCATTTCTGTTTTTTCCAATTGTGTTTTTTTCTTAAGAAAATGATAACAAATCGCCAAAAATCAATGAAACGCAAGAAATACTAAGTTTATACCATTGGCGTACTTAACTCGAATGACTGACGACATATTTGCCGTTACTAATTGTACATAAGTTTCAATTTTAAAATCAAAATTGTTATTAAGTATTGGGCGGAATTATAAAATTAAAGTCTGTTGTAAAGAGAATTGAAAGAACTTTCAAAATAAATATTACTCAACCCCCAATGCCATTTAAATATTTTTGGGTGATGCTTACCCTTGTTTGGGGGTGAAAGTGGCGGAGCCAAAAATACCAGCAAAGAATGTATGTCTCCCTTTAATGTAAAATCGACAGGTCTGAGCATTTTTCTACAATCTTGACGCAGTTCCTGAAAATGGCTCTGTTTCGTTTAGCCGCCCTGTATAATATCACCCAACAGAAAACGAAACTAATCAACCAATCAAAGATCAACTAATTAAATAGGAATTTTTTGTGAGTAACCGTTGAGATGATATAAGTAACTGTTTTTTAGTAGCCGTAGTGTTTTAGTGTGAAAGCGGTTAATGAGGGGAAGAGACATGATGTGCAAATTAATGTCACAACAATAACACTGGTTACTGAAATTTGTAACACATTCAGCAAGGTAGGTAGGTCAAAAACAGTTACCAATGTTACAAAAATTGTGAGGTAACAGAAATTCCTCTGCACTCTACACAGAACGTATCATACAACATGTATTAAAATGGAGGACTCTGAAGAATTGATATAACGCAAATAACAAAGGTGTTGTTTGTTAATTGGAACGTTTTCTTAATTATACTATATTTTTAATTTTCCATAATAAAGTTCACAGTGTGCAGTGCAGTGTACAGTGTCCTTATATTCTTCTAGCCGTCAAGCACAGAAAAAACAGTCTTCCATTATGCCACTGCTTAGCGGTTGTGATTGTTTAAAAAGTAAAGTAGCAATCACAGGTGCAAGAACAACTTATAACTGGTGTATTTTAGCAAGCATATATTACCGGAACATAATCTAGGGGTGGCATGAAAAAAATACCGCTAACTCACTGTTCTGATAATGTGTTATTTTTTAATTAACATTAGGTAACTTTAAAATTGCTCCTTTCGTACACAAAAATCTCTATTCTTAGAAATGCAATTTTAAATATGGTGCTACAACGAATTTGATATACGTAACAAGCTAAACTGTTTTTTTTTCATAAGATATATACTTGGGAATATGAAGCAATATTTGAGTTGTGAACATTTTTATAATAAAATTCGATAAATCCCGGAAACCTTGAGAGATAGATATATGTAGAGGGTGTTAAATTAAAAATAATTGGGATTTGTTATATAACAATTTTTTATTAAAAATTTAACACGGGAGTTACAGCTTTCAATAAAATTATTATTAAGCTGTAAATCAACAATTGTTATATGTATAACAAACCTCTATTATTTTTATCGATAGAATATGTTGGTGAAGTTTGGCCAAACTTATCGTTAACACCCTGTATATACAAATGATATATCATACGATTCAAAATTTGATTTTTTTCAGCTGTAGAATATACTGAGTGTTCTATTAAAAAAAGACATTGACATTATTTCTCCGACGATTCTTGGATTATTGTTGTAAAAATTGAAATTAACAGTGTGCTTCTCTTCAAGATAAATTTTTCATATCAATGTGGTACTGCAACTATAAATTTTTTCCTTTAAATTGAACTTAGGTATACACGATTGTATACAAAATTGACTTTAAATTTAACGTAAAATTCAAAAATGCAATAATATACAGGGCGTTACATTTAAAATAAGCAAGTGGATATCGACTTCACATACTGGATATGGCAGAAACGTATTTTTTTAAGTAGGCCCTACTACTGGTACATAATCAAATTTTTAGTCACGATGTATAGGTATATTAATTTTTTCCAATATCAATCGTGGCCACTCATGGTGGGACACACAGCATTATAACTTGTATTCCACACAATGTTGGCAAGCTTGAATTTAGATCAAATAAATATTGCTATATATTTTTGCATACAATGGAAATCTTGAGTATTGTTAATAAATGCAAAACCTTATGTAAATATTTAAAATTTATAAAACTTTTAATATTTGTTGCCTGGAAAGAAAAAAGCATATTTAAGACAATGCTGTAACAACAGTTTATTTACACAAAAAAAAATACAAAACCGTTTTGCTTATTATGCACAAAATACAATATTACAGTGACAATTATGGGAAATTGGAAATATCTGGCGGCTTATCTAGCGCCTCTTTAAATAATAGCAAGGAATACTCCATCGTCTCAAAAAATAAGTGCCAAGGTTTCATAAAAAAATTGCTTCAAAAATCTTGCTAAGATATTTACATGAATAACGTGTAACTCACAATTTAAAGAAAAATTTGCACTTATTTTTGTGATGCCCTTGTACAGCTTTACAAAATAAGTTATCTAGATTACAAGATATAACTAGTCTTCTTAAATAAAATAATATAAAATTGGATTGCTAAAAACAATGGTCTTACAGAAACAAATAAGAGAGATTCTTTCTGCAGGTTAGGTATTAATTACTTACTATAATTACATATAATATAAATGTGGAGATTGTCATAAAATTGCATTCATATTAAAAAAAATGAAAATATCCTGTGGAAAAAAATAAAATAATGGAACGCATCTGTGGTAATATTTTGTTTTGTTGGTCCATAGGGGCAGTTAATGCACATGTCTTGTCATAGCCATATATGACCAAAATTATAATTTTTAATAAATATGCTCAGTCTTAACAAGCAATGAACAATAGCTTTTTTATAACATAGTTAACAATTTATTTCGAACTGGTCTAAGAAGAAAGTTCATCATGTTAACACAATTAATATTTAATAATAAAAAAAATCTACCCATTCAAGTACCGTTTAAAAATGCTTAATAAAGCAATATTTAGTTAACTTTCGTTATACATTCTACACTTTGCTGTTAGATAAGTCTGATAGTGAAGGTTTGGTGACAAAGCTTCACCTTCCAAATCTGACAAAATACTCATAATGATTATTTACTTTTATTAAGCTATTATAACAGTTTAAATAACGAACTGCCTCTTTTCTTGGTACAGGTTATTAGATATCTGGTGATGTCGACCACACTGGCCTGTGGATTTTGACATTTCTGATAGTGTACAAACGTCAATTTTGTGGGCAATTCTATAATTATTAGAGGTACCCTCCTATTCCTATACAGGGTGTCCCGAAAGTAAATCACCATACTTTAATAACAAATTCTACATCAAAAAATATTATTAGTTTGCTTTAGAAACCGTGCTTCAAAAATTTTTATGAAAATAGAGTTAAAGTTATATTTAAGCAAACTAGTATTATTTTTCCATGTAGAATCTCAGAATCGTAATTTAAGTATAGCAGTTTTGGGACATCCTGCATGTCTCTAACTTGTAACAAACCTGAAGAAACCTAATAAATACATTCGATGTTGAAGTTTAATAAGTAAGAAACAGAAAATTTTATACATCATAATTCCCTGTTTCATGAAGTCTTCAAGAAAATAGTAAAATTATTATTTGAAATTCATAGTTAAATCGGTGACCCCAATGTGATTGGAAAATTAATAAAGAATATTGAAATAAGAATTAAAAAATTATAGAACATATTTTAAAAGTTTATGGATTAAAGAAATATGAAGAGGAAGGAAAAGTAGAACAAAAGAAATTCCTGATTGGTGCCATGATAAAGAAGTTTTGCGAACAGCGTTCTCGAGGACAGGACAATCTTCTCAGCCTTAGCCAAAATGCATGGCAAAAATTTCCAACGTCTTTTTAAGAAACCATTGGATTCTTCACAATTAACATATTCTCTGTAGTGCTTTTTAACATTGTTTGTCTCTCGTTCAAAGTTAAGTTAACAAATAATAAAGTTTGTAAAATAAAATTACATCTTACATATTTAATGGCCTTTCTGCCTTACATATACCACTGGATATATAGCGATAACGAAGTTTGTGTAACTAATTAAGGAACAAGAGGGTTCATTAAATTGTTCACATTAGCCACAACTTTTCACAATTTAGACCGTTGCATATAGAATGCATTGCGATCAACACCGTCAGATCTAAGAATCTACTTCAAAGAGAAAGATAATTAGTTGCTTAAACTTGAAATAAATGCTTATTTAACAGTTTGAAAACAGCCGTTGAATCTTGCTGAAAAAAGCTGATGCTTATTTAAGTTCCATTCTGTAAATTGCCATCTTCACACATATTTTGTTTTCAACATTGAAGAAAATGGTACTGATAAGTTGTTGAAACGCTTCGAGCCTATTTGTTATATTAGGTACTCATTATTTGCATTAGCAGTAAAGGAATTGAAGTTAACGTATAGTAAACTGAAATAAACAATATATCATGTAATATTGAATCTTGTCTTATTACCAGCATCTCAATTTTGTACATAAAATAATTCTTACAATTGTTTCTTAAGCACGTCTTTCATTAGTAAAAATTTACTATATTGCATACAAATTTATATATATGACGTGAATACATCTGTTAACGCAAATTTTTACTAATGAATATAACTAGAAAGATATACAACGTTTATAATTATAATTTATATACTTTTAATATAAAAAGATGAAAAATAATGACAACCTTATAACTTATAGCAATACTTTTATTAATAATTTAGGGCAGTACTTTGTCATTAGCAGCCGAGCTTCAAACAAGGGAATCATTAGAAATTTTGGAAAATCAGTCCCTGCTGATTAAATGGAAAAATGCGTTCAAGTTTGTTGAAACAGAACAACGCCCTCTGTTAAGTTCTTAACTTAACTTTATCTTACCTTGGACAAAATTTTCCAATTCCAGTTCTTAACGATTCATTTGTGTGAACCATAATCAACCATAAAAATAATAGTATACACCTAAATAGACTTAAAAAATACTACATAAATTATTTGAGTTCAATAAATTCATACACAAATAAGACGAATGTCGATTAAATGTCTGACAAAAAATGTAACACAAATGGAAAATTACAGTTACAAAAAAGATAGAAATTGTTATCAAAGCTTAAATCATTTTCAGTCATGAATATTTTGAAAATTTTTCCTAGTCAGAGTCGGAGGATAATTTTCTAAAAATCAAAGAAAAATCAAGAAAAAAATTCCTGAATGTTTTAAGCACGTGTGATATTGAGTAAGAAAATTTCAAACTGTAATTGTGATTTTAATAAAAAATAACATTTTGAAGTCAGATCATTGAAATTAAATTTCAAATAAAGTCCCACCAGTCCTGATTCATTATAGCTGTATTTTGGTGTTTATTCAACACAAACTTGTATTAACTTTTGTGCTTAAAAATATTGTGTTGATAAGAGAAATCAATTCATTACACAGCACCAGAAAAAAAAATATATGTGTCAGCCCAATGAACTAGAACTATATACTACTTTTATATATTTTTACGTCCTGAATTTGAATCTGGAGCTGATCTTAGGACATTACATAAACTCCGAATTTGGATCCAGCCACCACAAAAACATAAACGTAATATGATTTTGTCCATTTGCATATCTATCTTTCAATTTGACCTTGAAACTACCCTGAAGCTAACCTGATAGGGTCAAAAGAACCCTGCATTTGGAACCAGCGACTGCAAAAGCAATATTCAATGGCTTTGTCCATTTACACAACTATATTTTGATTTAATCTTGAGATAACTTTAAAACTGATTTGATGGGTTGAAATAAATACGAAATTAAGATCCAGACACCAAAAAACTTATGTATAAGATGGTCTGGTCCATTTGCATATCTTGTGATTTGACCTTGAATACATAGAAAGTTTCTTAACTATCCGACAACAAACTGACAAATACTTTGGAAGATCACGTACCTATTTAAGATGAAAAAAAAATTTTTTTTTTAATTATAAAGAAATTATAATTAAAGCAATGTGGAGCTCCACGACAACTCAATTGCACAAAATAATTCATTTCTGATATAGGTCGTCTTAAATATAAAAAGCTTTCCAGTGTAAATTTTTTTAAGGTACCTACCAAGAGAAAAATTTCCAAAAATATTTTTGTTGCCAAGGTAAGATGAGAAAATATAATTTGATTAAATAATATTAATCTTTTTTGAAAAAATATTCATATCAATCAATTTTTAATATTCTTTTTAGAAATACAAAACATTATTTACTGATTTGTATATTTATATGGTATATAATTCATATTATTTACTTTTACTACCAATTATATAGTAATGTTATATAGATAATTTTTATAGTTGACAATACTTATTCCTATTTGTTTTACACTTTTTGGTACGACATGGCATAAATGCCTGGAAGATTATTTAATTAATTAATTATTTTAAAAAAACAGAATAGATGTAAAAAATAAAAATGAGATTACACATATTGTTCGAATGGCTGTTGAACCCTACATTTGAAATTGAAATGATAAGCATGAAAGCATGTAAATAATACGTGCATTATTATACACTAAACTTTGATCACCGAAATAATTTTTTTGGTACCGATATGACAAGTTTCACCAAAGTTCAAAGAATGTTTACATTAGTAGGTACAACAACACAAACTACATAACTAAAAAAAAATAATTGCCAATTTCTAGCAATAAAAATCAGATATAAAAATTCATATCACAGTCAATAAGTATGGCAATTCTTAAAATAAAAACTGAAACACAAATATATTCAAACATAATTAATTTTGACAAAAAACGTGTATTTGAGTCAGTGGAGGAATTTATGTAGCTCAATATCCATTCACAATAGCAGGTTTTTATTTTTAATGAATACTTGTAGTCGATGTAACATTTTTATAAAAATATATGTAAATGTTCAACAATGTAGCCTAATCGATTGCTCAATATTGTATGATGATTAAAAAATGTGTAAAAATTTCATATGAATGACTTATATTTTAAAAATTGTCAGTCAATGTACAGGGTGTAACTAAAACACTTGGCCATCAGTCGATTCTACGTTAAATAATGAATTCAAATAAATGTGTTTTCAATATAAATTGTTAAAATACGAAAACAATTACAATTTTTTTATTGTAAGAAAACAGCAAAATATGTGTTCAAATTCGGTATACAGTTTTAGGTTTTGATTTCCCACGTATATAAATGAAACACATGATTTTACATACTTGAGCACAGTTCTGACATCGAGTTGGCAATTTTTCTTCACAATTTTTTCAACTGTTACTATTACTGTAATGCACTAAAAACTTTAAAGAGATGTATCCTTGCTGTTTATTACTATGACCACCATTTTAGACGCTGATTGTTAAGATGTTATAACTTAAATTACTTTTTAATTGAAAACAAGTGGAGCAATCACATCATTTAACTGAATTTTTTTACATAGAGTAAACAATCAATACCGTTTCATTAATTTTGAACATCCCGTATCACAAAAATGGTAGGTAAAACACGTCTGCAGCAAATTTTTTTGTTAATTTGCAAAGTAACAAACTATTAAAGCTTAACTAACCATTTCAATTACACCCTGCTTGGTCTAAATTATTGTTAATGAAACAATATTTTAATATTAGTGTCGATGACTTGAGAATTACTAAAAAAATAATGTTATTACCCAATAGACTACATTTTGAATTCAAACATTGATGACAGTTTTATAATTTAACACAGTGATTTCAGCTGAAAATCATGAAAGGGCATGAAATTTAATATATTTTTAACACAGCTGTAACATAGCTAAATGTACTAGCATTGTTCATTTTATATGAAATGTAGCTGACTGTGAAAAATTATCAATTTCAGTTGTATAAAATGAGGTGTGGCAGCACTTCAATGAATAATTTCCAATAAATATAGTGCTATTCGTTCTCGCTTATGATTTGTTGGCATTCAAAGCATCACTTTTAATGAATTTCAACAAAGCATCCAATACTATAATACTAGAATATAACAGTTAAATATTCTTTCTCCCAATTTGGTATAAGAATCAAAAGCCCGATTACTTAGGAATATATTTGTGTTTCATTATTTCATTTTACCAAAGGCGGCCATTGACTTCATTTTCGTCTCTTTGTTCGGTATGAAATACCACAGTTGCTATACTAATGGAACACAAACAAACTGTAACCATACCTAATAATATATACACAGATGTAATCAACCAAAAGGCAAATAAGTACAAATTTTTATTGCAATATTTGCCAAAACTTGGATCGTAGTTTGGCTCATACTCTTTATACACCCAAACAGAACCTAAAACAAAATTAATATAGAATCTGGTACTAAAAGCAATCTATACAGAGTGTAACTTTAACTAAAGATTAGATTTAGGAGGTTACCTTTGATCTTTAGAAGCATATACCATAAGTTTGTTTTCTTAAAATGCACTGTAAAAACCTTTTTCTTAGTTTTTATACCCCATTGCTTGACAGGCTAGTGTAGTCAACTAATGTGTTTAGTGAAATAATTATAGTTGCGGTAAGAATTCAGACGACTTACTGCATACGAACAAATGAATAATTCTTTACATTTTCATCAAAATATTTAAGAAACTGCAACAGAACAATGAAACTATATGCTACACTAAATGTTTGCACTATATATTGCACTAAATTATAAAAAAATGGTTTTTAACGCAACAAACTATCGAAAATTATATTGAGAATAAAGGCAGTTGCGTAATGTCAGCCGTGACGTAAATCGTCTGAATTTTTGCCGCAACTATATCTACTATCTCAGTGTGAGGTAGTTTGTTTTTTAGGCAAAACAAAATTTATAAAACCAACTCTTGATTGATCCATGAGGCACAAGATATTTCTGTGGCAGGAATACACAGTTAAATAAACAAAAAAATGCGGCAGATAAATAATTATAAATAGGCTAGTGTGAGTAAAAACACTTGAAGTTGTGGCATGCATTTTTGTCACAAGTTCCACAGAAAGGCAAGGATTTTTATTATTAAACAAAGATTCTGTATTGTAACTAAACACTCATTAAATTTTATTATAAAATTAAAATTAATTAAACACTGTAGGAGTGTCTAGTTATTACTCTTGTAAGGATATCTTTAAAAATTTAAACCTACTACCTTTACCATGTTTATTTATATTTGAGATCTGTTTATATGTTTTCCAAAATAAAAGTAAATTTGTTTTAAATGATGCACTTCACGAGTACAATACAAGACAAAATATGAATTTACATATTCCATTTGCTAGAATAAGAATAACGTCTAACACTCCGAACTGTTTAGGTCCTAGGCTATTTAATAACTTACCTAACCAATTGAAATTGTTGGAAAGTGAATATTTATTTAAGAAAGCTTTAAAGCAGTTTTTATTGGAAAAATGTTTTTATTCCATATTGGAATTTTTACCTACTTTTTCTTAGCTTGTAAGTTTTATGTGACTATTCCTATACATGTTATATCTCTAAGGAAAATAAATTATTATTATTATTATTACTGTATTAAACAAATTCTATTTTGATTCAAATAAATGCTAATACCTTATCCAATGCATTACAAACATATTTTCAAAATCAGATAAAAAACTAAAATAAATGTAATAAAATGAAACGGTGACATATTCGGCCATTCTTGTTTCGCCAAATTACCGTTGACTGTTTGTTTTCTTGCCTGTCTATCACCACAACTTTCTACACTGTTAGCATACCATACCAGGTGTTCACCTAAACTAGATCAATGTCAAAAGACATTATCACTCAACTATTATATTAGATTATAAGAAAAACATTTCAGATTAGTATTCTGGTAACACATATTGTCCCAAAAAAAAAAAAAACTGACCTCCACTTCAAGTTACACCCTGTATGTAAGTAACTATATTTTCAAGTTAAATATGTCATCGTTATCCTATTCAACATTTGTATTATTTCGATTTGAAGATAAATGTATAACTTACTAGATTACAGCTAGTTACGGACGATAAGCTACATATAATATTGTTACGGAAGATTACCTACCTTTTAGTTTGTTAATTATGTTCCTGTTTACGTTATAATTTATAATTCTTGTGATGCCTTTATTTTGACGTTTTCTGGAATAGTCCAGGCAATATTAAGCTATAATATATATCTGGTATATTATAAAAATATCGCTTGTGATTAAAATGCATAGAACGTTACACACAGACGCTATAATATATATTTATATCTATGCGGTTTACTTGTCTGTAGGAATAATCTCTTTACAAAGATATAAATATATATTATATTTTCGCTGACTGTCCGTAACTAGCTTAAGTGTAAATATATTAAATAATATAATTATGTATAAAAAAACCTAATAAAACTAAGTGAAGTGAAGTGAAAACTAACAAAAAAATTCTCACATAATTTTATAAGTTGTTTAGTTCCCCACCTGTTACTGATTGATTGATTATGAAGCAAAATTTTAAATTTAAAAAATATTTAGTTCAGTAATTATTTTTGAAATAACAGAAATTAAAAAAGAAAAATAAATCTTTCAAATTGTCCAGACAATTTATATATTAGTTGCCCGACCCAATTAAATCTACTTACTACATTTAAATTTAAAAAACACTATCAATAATTTAGTAAACGTCATATCTAAAAGAAAACGTAAATAATTGGAATCTCTATTTTCAGGTCAAGAGTAATTTAGTAATGAATAATGCTCAATATAATTTTTTTAATGCTAAAAGTGTACCTATATCCTTGGTCTTTATCTATACAAAACCACTGCTATTATGATCAAGGTTAGAAAAAAATCCCTATACCAAAAAAACTAATGACTACACTGACCTATTATGAACCATCCAAGCATAAAACAATTTAATAAGGTTTGTGTTGGAGATTGCCTTAAGTTTTCTTCTTGTCTCTCCTCTTCGGTTTGTCTAACTCTTGCTGACAAATGTAATAGTTGTTTGACTATACCGAAAATGCCTAAAAAAATGTTTTTATACATAGGGCGTAAGGCAACATGCTTTTCTTTTTGCACATTAAACTTTCATTAGATATTGAAACTGAACTTATAACTAATGATTTACAGACTTATAATTTAATCAAAAATATTTTCCAAACTGTTTAAAAGTGAGTTGAGCATTAACAAATTAATTGCATTGATGTCATATATTCCTTCTATTTTAGCAAGGAATCAATTATCTTACAGTCCATTTAATATGCAAGTTGTTAATTAATTTTATTTTCGAGAATTACTTATAATAAACAAATACACAAACTTACCGCCTACTAATAAATATACAGGAATGTATTCCCCTTGGGGACAGTCATGTAAATAAATGGACCCCATAACTATCATACATATTGGAATAACAATAGTAACTCCTAATATTATTGTACAACCAACTAAAATTATTTAATATGAGTACAATCATTTTGTGCAGAACTATACACGAGAAAAAATTTTACTTACGTGTTCCTATAACTATAATAATAATATTTTTCATAAATTCCAAAACACCTTTACTAGTTTTTTGAGCTTCTCGAACCCTTCCAAAAAGGGAATCATATGAAGGAGGTGGAGCTAAAAATTAAATGCAAAATGAGTTCCTGAAGAAGCAATGCATTAAAAGTTATCAGAATATTATATACATCGTAAATACTTATGGCCAGCAACTGCCTAGGTGAGAAGTAATAAATAAGTTAATAGTCAGTTTTGACTTGGCTAAATCAGGACAGTTGGTCACCTCATAACTGATCAATTTAGAGAAATGTAGTAGTAAATATGATTTTAGGATTGTTTGCTGGAATCAACATCACAAAATATATCAATTGTGGCAAAAGTATAAGAATACTAATATACATAACATACAAGCACGGCATGAGCACCGTAATGAAATAACTTTCTCCTAGATATGAAATCAATTTTTATTGCCAATGTAAACATAATTAAATAAATAGCCTTAAAGAAAATAATACACCATACCATTAGGATTTATAGCCTCTTCATATGTTGGGGGTGCACCTGCCTCTACAGATCCACTGGGTAAGACAGTCCCCCCATGCTCGTGATACAAGGGAGGAGGATTATGAAATTGAACGTTAGCTCCAGTCATAGGTACAATTTAAAGCATATGACTCTCTACATAATTATTATTTTATTAAATATTAGTTGTTATTAAAATTGAAAATATTTGTTTGACACTGACAACTAAATATAAAATCTGTCAATCAACTGTCACCAGAAAAAAGCTAACTGTCAAATGATCAACACAATTCCTTAAGGATTTTTTTACGATGGGTCATATAAACCATACATTTCTTCAATATTAAAAAAATATATATAGACATTTTTTATATTAGTAATTGAAACTATTGAAAGTACATTAGTTTAATTTCTTCAGATGTTGTATCTATGAATATTTCACAAAAAATTATGAATTTCTAGTGGTTATTAACCGCAAGAAGGCGAATGAACAATCATTAACCAAGTTGTAACCATAAGTTTTGTGATGTAATTTAACCAAAGTACTACCGACCAATGCTTACTGCTTGCTAATAATGCTAATAAATAAATTGAAAATGATTTATATTTTATCTAGGAATGATTTCTGGGGACGTTTATGAGGACGGAGGTATTTAATTATTTTGCTTGATTATATTTATTTATAAAATTATTAGAATTATTTCCTTAAATTATATATTAAAATGGATAACATAGGAGCAGAAGTCGGGCA
The DNA here is from genome assembly GCA_037114965.1 of Monochamus alternatus. Taxonomy (NCBI): domain Eukaryota; kingdom Metazoa; phylum Arthropoda; class Insecta; order Coleoptera; family Cerambycidae; genus Monochamus; species Monochamus alternatus. The sequence goes on from CM073429.1 coordinate 78,127,151, forward strand.
AAAAATGAGAGTAAGTTTATCCATAATCATTTTAAGGTTACCTATAACATGCTAAAATCCATCATTTTCAGTCTGCAATCAAAGCAAAACTTTTGGAACTTAGTTGTTATGTAGGTAAGATCTAAACCATTCTATGTGTATATTGTTTTATAATAAATAATATTTTGCAGATGATGAATTACCCGATTATATTATGGTAATGGTAGCGAATAAACGAACAAAATCACAAATGAACGAGGACTTGAATTTGTTTCTATCCACTAAAACTTCAACCTTTGTTGACTGGTTGCATATTGTATTAAAGAAGTTAAAGGAAGTCACTGTTACTAATCCGGGTAAGTTACATATAATTATTTAAATTATTATTTGAAACAAAACTATGTATCATTTGAAAGAGAAGATTAGAAAATTCAATTGCAAAACCATAAATGAGAGTGAGATGCAGTAATTTGTTATTAATTTTATATTTCAGAGGTTTATAAAAAGGTTACTAAGAGAAAATTAATGGATGGACCTGATGTTAAAGTTAAAAAAGAAAGAAAAGATCTAGGAACGGTTAAAGAAAAAAAAGAACAAAATATGGAAATGGAGCAAACAAATTTATTGACGGATAATTTACCGGTTAATGCGAATCGGCTCTCTGAACAAAGAAAAATAAATGTTGTAACCGAAAGTAGTACTAATAATAATGATGATGTTTTCGATATCCCTTTGCTGTCACAAGTTAATAGTACTTCTAGCGAAAAAGATCTGCAGGAGATTGAAAGAAAAATAAAAAGTGTTAAAAGTAGACTTGGACTGATGGTCGATAGTGATCTAGAAGAAGAACTTCCTGAAATTAAATCCGAAAAAGGTAATTCTAGAATTTTAAAAATTCTTTTAATCTTCAGTAATAAATGTAATATTTAATTGTTTCATTTTGATTTGACTATGTACATGTTAAGGAATATATACTCGCGACAAGAATTCAGACGACTTACGTCATACGAACAAATGAATAATTCATAATATTTTCATCAAAATATTTAAGAAACTGCAACTGATCGTAATAAAACTATATACTACACTAAAATTTTGCATTATATATTGCCCTAAATTGCAAAAAATTATTGTTTTTAAAGCCACCAAATATCGAAAATTACGTTGACAATAAAAACAAATGTGTAACGTCAGCCGTGACGTAAGACGTCTGAATTCTTGACTCGAGTATATTTATCGTTTAGACTTCAAATAAATTCCACATAAAAATTGTGTAACAATATATTTGTGAAATACCACTGAGACTGTGTTTCTTTCTTTAGATGAAAAAAGAAATAAACAGAAAAAAATTAAGAGGGTGGTAAATATTCAAAGTGAAATTGATGAAAATAATAGGATAAGCAAGAATAGTACACCGGTAGTTGAAGAAGCTAAAGCGGTAACAGTTAATAATACAGATGTTGAGAAAAAAACCGAGCATAAACGTATTACTTTTGAAGAAGAAAGTCCTCCCAAAAAGATATCAATATTAGATAGACTAGGAAGCAGATTAAATGATAATTTAACTGTAAATTCGTTAAAGAGTAGGATAAGTTTGTCTGAATTTAGAAAAGAAGAAGAACCTTTTTTGAAGTACTCTAGTGATAGGGCAGGGAAAGATAGAAATGAGGAAAGGTTACGAGACTGGAGAAAAAGAAAAGACTATAAGACAGATCGAAGTAGGCGAGAAAATAATTCTAGGAGAGGTTCTTCTGAAGAAAGAAGAAGAGATAGATCTAGAGATAGGAATAGAGACCGTTCTAATGATGCTAGATCTAGTCTAAGAAAAGAAGTAAGTAAATATTTTAGTTCATTTGACAAAACAACATTTTTAAATACCAGATTTATCTGAATTATATTTTATTAAATAAATAGGGTTAACTATGACTAAGTACAAATATTTTAAGAGCAGATAGAGAAAAATAAGAATTAACGAAATCGTCCATTAAAAATTTATTTAGTGAACAATTTTTATACTATAAAGTAAAGTATATTAATTTTTTGCTGACTGGCTGTCTCTCAGCCGCTATGTTAGGTATATACAGGTTTTCACGTGTATCGATTTATGCCACTTTGAAAGGAAAAAAATTATTTACAAAATGTATATTTATGGTGAGTTGATAAAAAAATCTTAACCCTAACTTAGCCTTAATCTTTACCCTAAGAAGTTAAATGTACATATTTACTAAGACTCCAAAAGTGCTCCAATTCCTTCTGCATGCCTTCTACGGCGTCAACGATTGGTCGGGGCTTGTTGAGACAAAATAAAGGTTAAGTTACGACTGAATATTTATAAACAGTGTCAAAATCTTAGGATTAAGACTAAGTTAAGGTTAAGTTAGGGTTAAGATTTTTTTATAAACTCATCATTAATGAGGAACACAATATGGTAGCACAAGGAGGTAACACCTACCTTACTGATGTTTATTTCTAGGATTGAAGAATATTGAATCATTTTGTTTTCATGTTTACATTAAAACTTGTTATTACATACATTTTTGTACCTGCTAGGTAACATTAACAATACACAAATGTACACAAATACCTGAAAACACTGTCACACGTTTACCATCAAAGCATTACAGTAGTTGTTCAATGTGGTCTAGTGGAGCTAGGGCAGTTATACAAGATATTATAATTAAAGACTGCTTCAGGTACATTCCAAATTTTCTATTAATAGATAGTCCTTACATGTTAAGCAGATGTCAGGGAATAAGGCACATTTCGTAGAATTTCATTAATCCACTAGATACAGAGAAATACGAGGGTCCGTCTAATAGATTATATTATCCATAATTTTTTATTCAGGAATATCAGGATCTAGGGAGCATTCACACTGATACTGCCAGGTATCTTATAGCCTATGCCAGTCCAGTATATATTTTTGTACATCAGATTTTTATGTATCTTGTACATCATTTGGAATAGGTATTTTATTATTGCACGTTTATTTCTAGTTACAAAATTATTTTTTATGTACCTATTGGCAACGAATTATTTAATAGTATTACTAAAACTACAAAACTATTCAACTGAATTGATTCAGGAAGCAAAATTGCCCAACACTATCTTGTGCCAGGACTGCCGAGAGCCGATTCATTTGTATTTCACGAGCCGGTTCATTTTTTTCATGACTGGGATCCAGTTCAATTGAACGGGTCGTTTTCGACGACACATGTCTAGTCTGCTGGCACTGCTGACAACTAACTGGGGCTGCTTGCTATAGGTTTTTCCAAATATAATTCAATGCTGGTCAGAGCATTGTTAACCCGCAGAGTAGATGTTTCCTGAAATATGTAATTGCAGTATTTATCTTGAACAGTAATTTCTAATTATTTAGGGTATCCTGAGTAGACTTGGGGTAATGTCAAAAGTTTCGATACCCGTAAAAGAACCAGAGGAGCCGGAACCCGAAAATGAATTGAAAATACGAGAAGTAAGAAGCATGGTCCAAGTAAAACCTCGTGTTATCCCATCTGGAACACCACAACCCAACAAGAACCTTCTTTTAAAGGCGGTAGCTGAAGCCCAGAGAAGTGTGGCTCAAACACCACATGTAGGATCCCACTTAAAGGTATTTTTTTTTTTTAAATAGGGGAAATTGTGAACATGTTTCAATGCAGTGTTTAATTTTAGTCCAGCTCTTTGAATGTGGAAATGACGAGGAATAATGAAAAAACTGTAGAAGAGGAGGTACCACCCATGAGGAAATTTTCCCAGAGGGAAAAAAATAAGCTTAAACATTTAATTCTCTCGCATGCCTCACAAGATAAAGCGAGTAATAATGAAGGTAGTGGAAAAAATGAGGAAGAATATATACCTAAACCTATTAAAGAAAGTCCAAAGGAAGCACCAAAATACATACCTTCTCTTAGGTTATCGGATGGTAAGATTAATAATTATTACTAATTAGTGATATTTAAAAATCATATGTTTAATTTAGTGATCAATTTAATATTTTCAATTTCAACAATATTTTGAATTTAACCCCAATACTTGTAGTTGTGAATAATTTAAGATCATGTTGATCTATTTCTATTTTTTTTTTCTCAAATATGGGCAAAGCAACAGTTTAATGAGAAGGTACTTTAAAATATTAAATTCCATTAGGAATTGAATAATAAGTTTTCAAAATAGTCAATTGCGTCAAAATTCTTAGTTGGTTGGGAAGAATGTCTCTCAAGATCTGCAAATTCGGTAAACTCTTACTCTTATGCTGTTTTTAACTAAGAGCATTAATAATCAGTCTGCTTATTGGTGGATTATACCAAGACATCAAAAAAATTTCACAAACCAAACGGACATTTATTGATAGGTTTTGATGACAAACCTAGAAAAAATATAGACTGTGGCATATTGCAGACAACCGCTAATTTATGGCTAACTTGGAAGCTTCACAATTCTTGTAATATGTTTTTTTTCCAATTTACGTTGGTTATACTGTAGAGTGAAACTCATTTGTTTTTCTAGGTTATATTTCAGAGATTAATTTAATAATTATGTTTTCAGTATCTCGTTTTTGTTTTTTTTTTATTAAATTGATAATATTTATTACTATAGTTGTAATTATTGAGTATTGTATACATTATGGTGCATTCTGTTATTTGCAAAGGTCAAGTAGGCATTCTTACAAGAAATAAATGCTTACACAAGAATTTTATGTGGAATCTTGAAATTTTACACACTGTCATAATTCCCATTTTGAATATTAGCAACACAGATAGGGAAAATATTTAACGGATCATATGAAATGCTAAGAATAATCCCTTCCACTGCTCGCCGTCCAAGCTTGACACGTCCTCCCCTATTTTGGCGGACTAAACCAGTATTCGTATAGCACACTATTCGTTTAGCATTCGGCCGTGGGTGTAGGAGAGTAGGGGAGTACTGACTAAGCCCGCCCTGCCATGCGTCATCTTCCCACCAATACCCCATGCATTTGAAATGTATGTAATAGAATCTCCCCATGATCGGTTAAATATTTTCTCTATCTGTATACACTATAGCTGACTTCCAAAATTGTGGACAGTGACTAATCGCTAGCTTGTAGACAAGCACAACGGGCAAAGCGTGCGGGGAGCAACATTTCATAGGCGTACTAAATTGGAATGCGATCAGATATAAAATATATACAAAAATAATTGTATTACATAATATCCATTATTTTTAGAGTAGAAATAGTGATATAACGGTTTTTACCAATTTAGAGGCGTTAGATAATAAAAATAATAAGAATATTTAAAAATTTTAAGTTTTTATTTTGTATATCGGTGTACCTAAGTTAATTTAGAAACTTTATCAAGACAAACTGAAAAAATTCTTACCAACATTGTAAATATATCCTATAAAACGAGGCCCTCTTGGGCATCGATGACCCGCCACCACCCGGCTCATGCCGCCACAAGATGTTGACTATTTATACATTTCATATAGGTAATTATTTTACACGAATATTATCATTATCACTAAATTAGTACGCATTACGTCAGAATCATAACAAACTTCACTATCACTGTATGTTCACTATTTATTAAAATAACTATAACTTTTCGACTCTTCTATGATAACTTGCGTTATCCATCAGAACAACTGCTCCTGGTTCTACATATGATAAAATAGATTCAAACCATTTTTCAAATATTTCACTGTTCATATCTTCATAGTAATCTCCCGTCCTACGTGATTCAACAACATGTAAACCATTTTCTAAAAATCCCGAATCGCTTCCAATATGTGTTATTATTAACCTACGCCCTTTACAAGAAGACCCCTTTAATCCTGTAGAAAATCCATCTAAAAATGCTTCTCTTTTACTTCGAACGTTACCATCCTGCCAAACTTTTGATACCGTATAACCTTCGTTTACCCATGTTTCATCCATGTAATATATCTTTTTGCAGATACACAAAATTCTCTTAGTTTTCTAAATATTCTCTTCGCCATACTACAATTTCATCTTTTTCAACGAGCATACTTTTACGATTTCGTTTTAAAAACCAAAAATTTATGTCATGCATTATTCTTCTAAGAACAATTCATGTCATGCATTCTAAGAACTTTGTCAGATAATTGAGGCATGCCCTCATCTTCAGCTATCGTAACTTGAAATTTTTTAATTGTCGGTATTTCATTTCTGAAGAAGAATCCATGAATTTTCCTGCGAATGGTGTTTCTATTTTTTTTCTTCTTTGGATTTACTTCCACACCTTTTTTTTTTAGCACGATATACACTAGAAACTGACACTTGTGGTTAACGAACTACACATATCAACAGCTTCACTAACACTTATGTTAGAGTTTCGTGCTCGAATTCCTTCGTATACGTTTTTTACTATTATCAATTGTCCGTTACACAGGTTATGTCGATTATTAACAGACCTTTTACTAGAACTGGCACTGATCCATTTTTAACTGTTATTTGTTAACTTCAAGGTTGCAATAATTTATTTTTATAATTTAATATGACTATAGAAATAACACCCCTCGAATAGCAGCAAATCCCCTAACACACACATATTCTAATGGCGTTCTAACCTCGGCAACGCCATGTACTAATGCTCACGGTGTACACACACCAAAATATTGTTTTTCACAATGCAATAAACAGAGATAGAGAATACATCGGGCTTCAGTTTGACTGAGTCTTTGTCGTGGTGCCGTAAATGTGAGTATAGTATTGTTGTGCATAGAAAGCGGCACCGTAATAATGAGGTAAATAATGGGTAATCTCATATAAAAATATTATACGCTTAATAGTAATAGTGTTTTTATATTATCTATTAGTCACTGTCCACAATTTCGGCCGCTGCCTATAAGCCGCAAAAAGTTCTTTCATTAAAAAAAAGTATGGTATGCTATAAGTGGCGCCTTCTACTACTGAGGTCAAAATTAGAAGCAAATTTGAATTAATGCTTTAGTAATCCGGATTATTCAAAGATCCGGACCTGCACAGTTTAAATTGATCCTGATTAGAGACCGCACTGTTGTATTTCACAAATTCGTTAAATGATAGCACACTAAAATTAACTAATTTCATGCTATATTGAAAAGTCATCAAATCTGCAGAACTTCCAACATAAAGCTAATAAAATATCCATTTGTAGAGCTTGGAATCCTAGGAGACACAGCACCTATTTTGTAAGTTACATCATGTAACAGCACAGTCTAATTTTGGCATTGATTTGGCTTTTGTACTTAGAATCAACATATTTTGTATCATTTAGTTGTGTAAATTCAATAAAAATAGATGAAATTTAAAATTGACTAGGCAATAACCAAAAGTAACCCGTCACATTCTCTGGTGAATCTGGTTGGTCATTTGGCCATCCTTATGAGAATGAGTTATTGCGATGTATTATTATTATTTTTTCAGATCTAAAAGACAACACAGAAATTCATCAAAAATTTATCGTTACACTTGACGGGGCCGAAAAAAAATATGGCGAACCCAAGTTGTCAATTAAAGATAGGCTGGACAGAAAAACATCTCCTGCAGTTCCCTTAAAGCTGCCCGTAAAATCTAGGCTTGATAACAAGAAGTCTCCTTCCCCCATCATTTTCAACAAGGTGTCTACTTCTACAGTCAGCAGTAAACCCAATATACCAGACAAACTTCCCCTAGTACATCCCCCTCTTTCAGTTAAAAATAAAGAGAGATGTAAGTACTGGCCGAATTGCCGGCAAGGGGACAAATGCGAATTTGTTCATCCAAGCAGCACCTGTGAAATGTTTCCGCATTGCAAGTTCGGAGAGAAATGCTTGTATTTGCACCCCACCTGCAAGTTTGGAAGTGCCTGCACAAAGAGGGATTGTCCTTATAGTCATGCAGGCGCTGCTAAGTTAAGTAAGTCAATCTGTCATTAATATTATCTCGTAAACAGTTTGGGAAATGCAGCTCTTAACAGCGCTGTTCTCAGTTCACGATGTGTATTATCATTCTACTAGACGCTATTTCTAACTTATCCATGAGAGCGCATGTGATAAAAACAAAGTAACAAGACATAATTATTTAAACTCTGATTTTGGTAACCTGTAGCAAGCATAGTGCTAGCTCCTATCTTCTACGTATTACTATAGAAATTGATGTTTGAATGTTGATTGGTGATTTCACTCTTACGTAGTGTTGTGAGGCACTGAAGTTTCACATGAAATTTGAAAATTTTCTGTTTCTGAATTTTTTGAAATCTTGACATTTTTTAAACTTTCACCCTGAAAGGGTGGGGGGCAAAATTTTGAATATGTCATGGTGACAGATAGCTGGTCTAATTCACTGAGAGCAATGATCATGGGCCATAATAAATGCTATATCCACTGATAAAAAATTTATTGAGTGTACCTCACTAATGACGCAAAAAAGTTATAATAAAATATAGTTTTACAGGAATTTTTGTAATGTAAATATTTCTAATTTGGCTATTAACAATATTAAATTTTCGTTTTTTAGTAAAGACAATAAATAAAACACTTTTCACTTCAAATATAAACTATTTATATCAATTTTTATTTACTTAATTACTCAGTTATAGAATCCCAACTAGAATTGATATTTTTGTTACCATTTTTATTAAGTATTTAATATTTTTAATAGGATTGTAAATAATATATATAACACTATGAATATTTATCTTTCCGGATCCTTTGGATTCGAAAAGATACTTATTCCTTGTCCTTCTTTTGTATAGCATTCAAGAAACGCACAAGTATTCCTAGACATATTTTTATAAAGATAAATAAAACAAATTAGGATTTCAAAAATACAATATTTCACTTCCAAACAAAATAAATCGGAAAATAATAACAGGGAATCGTCAACCGGCAAAGTACGTCAAATTGACAGTTAGCCAGCTTACCCCCTACTCCATTATTTTTGCTGGGATCGACTTTGTCACTTATCTATTATAGTTGTTATTCTCGGCTAATAATCTGTGCCTAGTTTCAATGAAGAAATTTATTGGCTATAAGTTTAATGGAATTTAACAACATTAACATATCTTAACAAGCTTATTGGCAGGGAACTAGAGATTTGAGATAATTGCCCAATAATTCGGTTTGTTCCAACAACAGCAAAAATCGATTCCGAACCGTCCAGAACTAGTCGATTAGTTCAATTGTTAATGTACTCTCGGCGAATGAGACATAAGACGTTGTGGTGAAATATTTTTGACAGTTCTGAACCAGTTCTCGACGGCTGTTGGAACAGACCTAATATATTTAACGTCCAAAAAAAAAAAATACTTGTTCAAACTTATTTATGTTACAATATTTGCTTTAAATAAAATGTGAAATTTTATACGTTCAACAACTGTTAAGCCAATTGGAAGATCAGTTTAGGACAAATTTAAAACCAAATTATAAAACTTCTGGTAACTGTTATAATTGTTTTTTAAAAAAATGCTTGTTTAGAATTGTGTATGAATGATGCAACTTTCAGATAAAATAAAAAACACATTCTTTAAGAACTGTTTTGTTGCTTTAGTGTTCCATTAAATTATTGTTCATCTCTTCAAAAATGTAATAAACATCTTTGATTTATTGTTTGTTTAATTCTGAATGAATACCTGGCTTGGCACATGCCTAGGTATAGTATCAGCGGTGTGCTCATTGATTTTAGCATATCTACAAAAAAGAGTTCTGGTTATACTAATTCACAAACCCTTTTAATAGTAGAAAAATCTTCATAAAGTACCTTACTCCCATAGATTAATTTAGGAATTGTTCCTAAAAGCCATTATTTATTACTACATTATTTAGCTGTGTTAATTGTAATGCAACATATATTTTTTAATATTTTCACATTTATAACATTAGCAGGGAGACTGACTTCAGTTTAGTTAATAGCTGCACATCCTTGAACTCTGATATCCTGAACAATTTGGTGTAAACAATTTTGACCGCATTCCTTTTCAGTATCAAGAGCTATTTCATCAGGAGCTTCTGCTAAATTGGCAGCTTCGGGACTTCAGACCTGCAAATTTTTTCCTAATTGTACGAACAGTAACTGCCAATTTTTTCATCCAAAACCATGTAAATTTGGCAAATACTGCAAGAATCAATCGGAATGTAATTTTTCACATCATTTTATTTCGAGTAAAAGTAGCCTAATTTGGCGTTCCAAGTAATGCCTTGTTTTAATTTGGATTTTTTTCAAATATAGCTTATTTATTAATTATGTAATAATGATACATATTGAAATATATACATATTAAATTGATTATATTATGTACTTTATTTTCCTTTTGAAAAATTAAAAGTGGCATATCATATGAAAAATAGACCGCCAAGGGTTGTACACAAGATTATTTCCATAAGAACAACATTGGTTTCTTGGCGGACAGAAGATTGAACGGTTGTGACGTGTTCATCAGAGCAAAATTTGTTGTCATTATTGAAATTGTGTCTTTACGTTGTGATTTTATATATTTTCCTTCAATTTCTAGAGACTATTTTTTCAGTATTAAAGGATTTATGGTAATAAGAAGTGTTTAAGTCCTTTATACACTTAAAATTTAGTGTCTTATTTGTATTTTTTCAGTTTTACACAGACTCGTTTTGCTATTAGTGTACAGATCATTGATAAGTGATTTCGTGGTATGTACATACAACAGATATTTATGGCAGTTTTTTGGAATAGTTTTGATGTGTTTTCTCAGTAAAACAGAAAAATTGTGTTATATAATTGCATTCGTTTACAAAAAAAATTATATTTATAATTTCATCCACAATTAGGAATGAATGAATAATACCCTTGACTATGTTTTTATAAGTTGGTTGCAGTAATAGCATAGCTTTACACCAATGGGCAGTTCAAAATATGAAAATGTTATGCCTTGTTGTAGAAACATGATTTTTGTGGTCCAATTGTAAAATTCCGTTTAGAATCCAATTGTACTTTATTCCAAGATACAGGTTAATGTTTACTGCATTTTTTTTTGGTTACTACCATCAAAACATATCCTATTTTTTTTAAATTAAAAATACTTTCTAAAATAAAGGAACATAGACAAATGAGAAAACTTTAAATTTTGAAATAATTTTTGTTATTTTTATTATATAACGCCTCGAAATTCATAAAAACTGTTGTATTACTGTTTCTACTGTAAAAGTGATGGCTGTTATGTAATGCAATTATTTTTGTCATTTTTGTATATTTTTTATATCTGATCGTCTTCAAATTTAGTACGTCTATGAAATGTTGCTGCACGCTTCGCCCGTCGCGCTTGTCAACAAGCTGGCGATTAGACGATTAGACACTGCAATTTTGGAAGTCAACTATAGTTAGTGTATATCATAGTATACTAATCACTAATCAGTATACTGTGGTGTATACACTGTCTATTACAGTCCGTCGTCTTCATGTCGACTCCTTTGATGTCGAGGTCCCAGATTTCGTTTTTTTTTTAGACGACTGCGCATTTAGCCGCGCACATTTGCGCGCTCAAGGGGCACGGTGATTGTTCAAGAAATAGATTTTCTCTCACTTTGTCGTGTACAAATAAATTTCATTGGTGTTCATTGCGCATTTAGCCGCGATTTAGTCACAACCTCTGGAACCTTCACACTCGACGAACTGTATAAACTGTGATATAACTAGAGTGGCTCCTATGAATAGTTGAAGTTGGAAATTTGAACTTCACCCCACTTTAACAACGTATACAATTAATTTCATTAGCTGAGAGTCACGTGACATCGCGTTGCTGGTAACATCACAGTTTATTATACAGTTCGTCGAGTGAAGGTTCCAGAGGCTGTGGCTAAATCGCGGCTAAATGCGCAGTGGACACCAATGAAATTCATATGTACACGACGAAGTGGGAGAAATTCTATTTCTTGACAAATCACCGTGCCCCGTGAGCGCGCGAATCTACATCAAAGGAGCCGACGTGAAAACGCCGGACTGTATAATAGACTGTGGTAACATTACATCGTTCTCTGAAGGTATACTCACTCGCGACAAGAATTGAGAGGACTTCACTGAAATGAAATTTTATATTTTTTATATACACCACAGTTGTAATAGACTGTGGTTATATGTTTTGTGGGAGCCACAGTTGATAGTTGATCCAAGTTGATCTCAGTCCATCTTTCGAGAAAGACTATGGGCGTATTCAGACGAGGTAAGCCGCTGAGCCGCTAAGTAAGAAATTCAGACTGAATAAAACGCTGACTAAATGCTAACTATTAGCCGCTGAATATTTTTGTAAGCCGAGAAAATTTGTGCTTTCGAAACGCTGACGTATTTCTGAAGTTATGTTATTTATTTACAATTTTCCAAGGTTTATGCTTTAGAATTTCAATTAATGTTTTGCTCTCTTTACCTCTTATAGAATATAAATAAATTTGTTTATTACCTGCTATTATATATTTTATTTTTTAAAAATAACAAGAATATGTGATGGAATACTAGAACACTATACATAAAATGTGACCTACTTGAAACTGAGCCACCCCCATAAGACCTATAATAATGGTCCAATTTCAATTATTTGGCTGAATGTTGTTATCAATAAAAAACAGATATTTTTACTTATATCGGCGTTTCATTATATGGAACATTTAATGAATATTATGACTTTTTAGTATGACAATGTAAGGTTATGTAACATATTTTTTTTTCGCATCTCCGCGGAGAAGAATCAGCACACTATTCGTTGTTGTTTAAGCGGCTGATGAACAACCCTGTAAGCATTCTATAAGTTTTTAATTACCGGCTGAATACGCTCTATGTTTTGTATTTACGAGATTTTTGTGACGTCCCTGGCTCCGACCGTTAGTTAAATGACCTTGGTTCGTGGTATCCACTAAAATGTAATTTTATATTATGATGACTAAAAGCTAAAAGCTGCGCGAATGGATTACCCATGATCAGCGGCATATTTGTTTTGTGCCTCTAGCATCAATGGCGGAGGAGTAGGGGCTTAGTGAATTGAAATGAAATTAAATTCTGGATATGAAAAATTATTTCGTGCTATATGCTGGTTAATTTTACAGTCCCTTATAAAACATGACATGTTACAACAATAACACCCACAAAAAAACACAAAGAATAACACTAACGAGATACAAGATAAAAGAAGAAACCACACTGTACGCCAATGACGTGTTTACAAACAAAATAATGAGAAATTAAGAAAGAACACAATCCATAACGTACGTGCAGATGGTTGTCTCCCGCACCCACATACACACCCAATGAAGTATGTCTGTGCTGAGTTTCATGTGCCTCCTTTTTTCTGCTCCTAGGTGTGGTACGTTTATATACATGCGGAACTCAGAACCACAGAACTACAGAACATAGAAACCTAGAAACTGTCAATTTGAATCAAAAAGCAAATGTCAACTGCAAACATATGATCCCAAGGTCATAAAAGTCATCAAGTAAATATTTAAAGTTCAACATTAAAATGACTCAAAATTTTCAGTTAAATTAGCATGCAAGTAACATTATATTCCACACTGTTTCAGTACATTAATCCAAACAACATCTCTAAATATTTTTCTAGGTATATATTCGAACATTCCTTGTAGGTTAGATCAAATCATCAATTTTATACAATTTACAGCAGTTTCTATACAAACAATATTTTTCAGCAAAGTTTTAGGTAACTACTATGATGTTTTAAATTTATCTCGAACTTGTTCAGCAAAAGAAATAAAGGAATCATTTATTAAATTGTCAAAAGAGGTAGGTAGGCATATATTATGCAATTTTAATTTCACTTAATTTTTAAATGTATAAAATTGAATCAAGGAATTTTTACAGATTAATGTGATTATAATTTTATATATAGTGTATATTATTTTTAGAATCATCCAGACGTAAATAAAAGTAAAAATGCTCATAAAAGATTTTTAGAGATAAATGAAGCGTATAAAGTTTTAAGCAAAACGCAGTCAAGACGACTTTATGACTTGGGTTTAGGGCCACCTGAAGGATTTTCTCACAGGAACGAAATTAGAGTTCCCTACAGAGATCAATTTGGATCTGAGTATGATTTTTACAATTTATTTTTTCCAAATCAGAAGCTATATCCTTTGTGTAAGTACATATATTCATTGTTCTTTATTTTATGTCTAATTTCAGCCCTTGGAAGGATCCATCGTTTTATATTAACCGAAATAAAGCAGACGATAAAAAGTATGAAGATGAACCTTATTATGGAATTAGAGGGTTGAAAAGAGTATCTAACTTAACAGTAGCCATTTTTTGTTTAACAATTACAACTATTGTAGTGGGTCTCCAAGTCTTAGCTATAAGGTATTGGTTTTTAATGTAGTGAAAATTAAGTAATTGTATGCATATTTATTATTATATGTTATGTGGTATGATCTGTCACAAACCTTCTATTTTGCAGGCATTCGTTGACATTTAACAGAAGCGAAATGATTAAAAGATCAAATGCCGCACAAGAGTCATTGAGGCAAGTTCGAGAAGCAGCTGCGTTAAACGGCAATGAAAAACAACTAGAAATTATTTTACAAAATTATGAAAAAGCAAAATACAAGGATAAAACATAACAGTATTTTATTAAAATCCTTAATACCAGTTTTAGTCCAGGGAAGTTAGGAAAAATAGCAGAAATTTTTAGGCACAGCAGATATCGAGATGCGGTTTTCTGCTTTGTGTTCAGGAAGTTCCCAAGAAAAAAATCAATATTGTCTGGTTTAGCCATTTTTTGAGAGATGCCTTCTGGGCCGGAAAATTCATTTTCCAATTGCATCATTACTTGCACCATTATAGGAATGACTGGAAACTCGGAAAAATCACTCGGAAATCATTACTCGGGGTTTTCGGGGCTGCTGAACTCGATTCTGGCATTAGAATTACCCGGGGATGCACGAGGGTGGTTCTGTGGGGTTGTCTGGGGGTGAATTGGGGGAGAAATGGCAGCGTGCATGAAAAACACTCCAAACTTGTTACTCAGGGGTTTTTGGGGATGCCGAATTTAATTCTGGCATTGGAATTACCCGGGGGCGGCTCTGCGGGGGTATCTGGGGGGAAATTGCATAGTCCATGGGAAGCGCTCCAAACTCGTTACTCGGGGGTTTTCAGGGATGCCGAATTCAATTCTAGCATTAGATTTCCCCGGGGGTTCTCGGGGACCCTTCTGTTGGGTTGTCTGGGGGGTGATTGGGGGGGAAATGGCAGCGTCCACGAAAATCACTCCAAAATCTATACTCGGGGGATTTTCGGGGATACCGAATTAAATTCTGGCATAAGACTTCCCCGGGGGCGCTCGGGAGTGGCTCTGTGGGAAATGGTAAAGGAGAAAGTGAAAAATCACAAATTATGAAAATAATATTTTATTCAAATAACAAATCACCCCCAGACAACCCCACAGATGGACCCCCGAGCACCCCCAGGGAAATCTAATGCTAGAATTGAATTTGGCATCCCCGAAAACCCCCTAGAAACAAGTTTGGAGCACTTCCTATGGACTATGCAATTTTACCCCCGGATACCCCCGCAGAGCCACCCCCGGGTAATTTCAATGCTAGAATTGAATTCGGCATCCCCGAAAACCCTCGAGTAACGAGTTTGGAGTGATTTTCATGCACGCTGCCATTTCTCTCCCAATTCACCCCCAGACAACCTCACAGAGCCACCCCCGTGCCGTTCGGCAGCCCCGAAAACCCCCTAGTAACGATTTCCGAGCGATTTTTCCGAGTTTCCAGTTGTTCCTATAATGGTGCAAGTAATGAGGCAATTGGAAAATGAATTTTCCGGCCCAGAGGGCATTTTTAAAGAATGGCTAAACCAGACGATATTGACTTTTTTCCTGCGACCTTCCTGAACACAATGCAGAAAACCGCATCTCGATATCTGCTGTGCCTAAAAATTTCCGGTATTCCGGTCGATTTTAATCTAAATGCCCTGGACTATTTAGCAAGATAAAGGAAATAAAAGAACATTTTTATTATATTTAAAGCTCATGCCTTCTTTGGAGCTCTACGGTTGTTCTTTTATTTTAAATACAGAATATAGGGTTTCCCTAAATGTTGTGGACAAAATATTACCATATATTCCTGGGACGTGTAATGTGATGATTATTTTTTTAATCATTTTAATTATTGTTGACTCGTTGGTTTCTACAATCCTATTACCTCATTAGCTAAAAAAAAATTGTTGCTTATCCTTTCCATGCTCCAAAATTTTAAAATTAGTTTGGCCCAGTCTTAAGAAGAAGGGTTGTTGAAAATGAATGATTTTTACCAAGTTTACCTTTATTTTAGAAAAAGCATCGAATAAAATTTATGACAATTTAACTGCATGTAAAGTGGTAAAGTAGTGTAAGGTGGCACCCTCTATAATAGACATCAAATGTGAGACCAGTTTTCAATTTCCTGTCACAAATCTCTGCTATATCAACTTTTATGTATTTACTACAATTAATAAGGAAGCTATTGAAGAAAAACTAAAATAAAATTGTAACATCCTTCATATTGGAAGGTAACTTGACCCAAGAAATATGTGGTAACGTTTTGTCCAGACCTTTTAGAGATACCCTGTATAATAGGTTCATAAAAACAGTTTAAGGTATAAATAACATAAATTTATTTATATATGTAACACATTTTACAGTCAGAATAGCAAAACGTAACAAATTTTATAAATTGTTCTTAATTTCTAACAACTATCTACTCTACGATTTGTACTTTAAATTTTTAACATTTATTTATATTTGACTTTTTCAGTCACATGTACAACAATCACCTTTATAAAGTAAGGTATCATCAGTCAGTAACTGCTTTATCTTTCTATGCACTGGGAACCAAATACTACATAATTTGTACCAAATTAAAAAAAAGTTGGAATGTTTTATATTACACAGATTGTTAGCAAAGTATTCAAATACCATATTTTAATTTCATTTAAAATGGATGAGGTTTGTGCTTTATGGTAATTTTATGACATATATTTTTTTTGGTGTTCGATTTTAATAAGTAATTAAAAATAAATTATAATTTTTGTGCAATTGTACGTCTAATTGTTGTTAATACAACAATTGATGTTAATATTAAAATATAATATTTAAATTTCATGGAAATGTATAAAATAGTAATTATTTAAATTATAATAAAATAATTTCTTTTTAACCGAGGAAAAAAAAAATTTTTTTATAAAATCAATTACTTTCCACCTTTTATCACAAGCAATTCAAAATTCAACATATATTAACATATACTAAATGTTGAGTAACTATTACCACATATCCAAATATTTTACAATAAATAGTGATGGAAAATTATAAATGTTTGTCATTAAAAGTTTTACATCTGTATTATCCGTTGTTCAACAAAACTGCTTTACATTGCATGGAAGAAACTAATATATAAATCGATGTTGCTGCTTTTTAGTTCTAATCTTAAAAAGTGATTTTGTTGAAAATGGAATTTGATCATTTTTAAACATGTCTTTATTTTATTTAATGTCATACTATTGCAATAATAATGACAAAATAAATTTAGAGATTTGTTTTGAACTGCTGGCATATGAGCAATGAAATTTACCGTCGATTTCAAGTATTAGACATTACTTCTTAGTCGCTTACAAGTCGCTAAATTAATTTTAAAGAGTGTCATTATTATTGAAGTAATATGTATGTACATACTTTCGCAATAATAATGGCACTCCCTCAAAATAATTTTTGAACTTCTGGAAGTTCCGAGTAGAAATTTCATGAAATCTCTATTGGTGAGTGAAACAACTAAGAACTATGCTAAAAGTAGATTTCATTACAAATACGTCGGCAGTTCAAAAGAAATCGCAAAATTCATTTTAAAGAGTGCCATTATTACTGTAAATGATTGTACCCATGAGTTTATGAATGTACTACACAATTTGGCACATACTTTTGGCTTTGTTATGGCTAACTGCAGATTTAAAAAATGATATATCAACTTATATTATCATGCTAATAATTTAAAACATGAAAACATTATTAGGGATATTTTGACTGTATCTTCATTGGATATGAATACCTATATGGTTTTAAAATTTGGATATGATTTTAATCAATTTTTTGTGTATATACGGTAACAGCAACATGGGGAGGTGCAGGTTTTAGCACAACTTCTCCATTAACTTTGTAATCAGAATATTTCAGGGAATAATGGAGGTCGAAGCCCAATTTCTTCAATGCACACGCTGTAAAGTGACTTGTACAGTCTACTGTCATAAAACCACATCCGTGTTCCTTCGCAAGCTCCCTGAAAAGGAAAAGAGACATATTGTTTAAAAAAGGTGAAACATATATATTTTTTATCTCATGACAGTAAATGAAAACTGATAGCTCTAGAAATACAAAGCTGAGCCTTCTTGTAATTGCGAGATATCTATAGAATTCTTTGTATATACATAGTTATAAATCATGGACCGGCCCTAGAAAGAGAGGTCCCGTGTCCTGATGTGTACAAAAGGGATGAAGCTAGTCCGGGCAAAAACAGATGTTCTATGACAGAAAAATGTATAAACATAACCTGCCAAAACCTTTCCTGTTAATATTGTTAATGATTTGTGTGCCTTTTGTGATTTAGTTGTGTTTAGTGCGTTTATTAGCAATAGTTTTTAAAAACTCATAAACTATGGTGGAGTCGGTCTGTCACCGTAAATGTCATACGTCTGTCATTTATTTACAGTTTTTGTTTTTTTTCGACCAATGATCTGTGTGTTTTTGCCCGGACTAGATCTATCTCTGTCGCACACATCTGAGCATCAACGATTTGTATAGGCAGAATACGGTTTCGGGCGCGTCCATGATTTGTAAGGTCTATGTGTATATACCATCAAGATTTCTGTACAGTAAAAACTAGAAAAATTTAAAAATGTGCGCAGTTTTTGATTTAAATTTTAATGAAAGGAAAGTCTCAACTTTTAGTGATTATCGCAAAATAGCTGTTTTCATCATTATGTGGGGTTAGTAAGATTGATTTGACCTTCTGATAATCTGCGACAGTTTTATAGTGAAATAATAGAAAATGTTACAGTTGACGAAATTCGCTGAGAGTTGAGACTTTTCCCGCCATTAAAGAATTCGCGTCCATGCGGACAAGGCTAAGGCGCCTGCTAAATTGCGTCGCCTTGTAATAACTTATATTTTAATAATATAATAATTTTTTATCTACTATTTCAAAACATTAAAATATGCGGCACTGATACCGTTCCAATACTTCATACAAAGCTTTTATGTCGAAATATTTTATATTTTTCGCAAGACTGGGTACATATACGTATTGGACTGCTGCTCCTACAGTTTCACCATACTTATTATTTTAGCTTGTATCAATTTATAAATTTAAAAATGATGCGTAAACAGAAACATACACCTTAACAGATGTTTGTCATAATCTGTATGAAAACAATTGACGACTATGTGCGACTACGTCAATTATGCTGCCACGCGCGATGAGTCACTGCAAACGGGCAATGGAACAGACTAGAAAGGCGGTTTTACCTATTGGTTCCGACAACGTTTACTAGATGGATCATGTATAATGTGTGCTCAGGGGATTTTAGTGTGCCTATTCATTAATCATTATTTATACTTATACATACTACATTTAATATTCCATTGATAAATGAATATTCTATTACAATTCATGTGGGTCATTTACTTTGACATTTTGTGTTATTTTTTTTTTTTTAATACCTACAGATCGATATCAGCGAATTCGATTATTATTTTTTTAAATAATCAATAATGAACTCAAACGCTCAAGTTATTGGTGTTGGATTGATTGCATTATAATAATATTGTGAAAGATAGAACTCACCAGGTAGATACATTATCACAACGAAATTGGTTTCAAATGATGTATTTTATTTATAAGATATGATACAATTTGAAATTAAGTTTCTAATAATTAGGAGCATTCTGTAGAACGAGGAATACACTATACTTACATATTTTTACATGAATAAAAAAATTTTAGTTGCCAACTCTATGATTATATTTAATTATAAATCATTCACATTCAGACAAAGATGAATAATTTCTGTAATGTTCTAAATTTGAAGAAAACTATACAAATGTATCTGGCATGTAGCTAACAAATAATAATCCATTTGAAGAAAAACACAACAAAAGTTTTAAACTAATTTATTAAAACGATGCATCGTACAAAAAAAGTCAAGAGAATTTCTTTCTACCAAATTGAACGAGGAATTCAAAAATAATATTAATTTTTGGAAAAACCAGGGACGTACCATTTTTTTGTTGGAAAATAGCCACTGACGATCCGCTACTCGCACCACTGGTGACAGTAAAAGAAACTTTTGCATTACAAAACTTAAGTCTTCCATTGCTATTGACACCTGTCAAATTTCATTTAATTATCTCAAGCGGTTTAAAAAAATGAGATTTTCTGTTTCCAGAATAAAATTCAACACCCTGTATTTTTGTAACGAAGCAATTTTGGACTATTGTTTGTATAGCAAACTAAGGTTATTTTTCGACGTAGAACATACCCTTAAAGGTTGGCACGAAAAAGCTGGTCCAGCAGGTAGTTTGGTGTGAAATTTTCCTACCGAATATCCCACGAACTTAAATTTATAAAAGGAAATAATTTGATCACTAGGGATATTTATAGGTACCAAATTAAAAATCTGATAATATTAAATTAATAGTAGACACAAGAAATATCAATATTAATATTACTCTACAAAAAGGTTATAAATGCAATATTATTATGATTTTATTGTCTGGTGTGCATTATTATTGTTATGGAATGTAAAATATTTGGGCTAGGCGTTTATATGAATGCAGAGAGAATGCAATAAGTCTGCATGGCTTCTACGAGCGGAATCGTTTGTAATCTGTTTGCAGAAAAATAGTAAATACAACAAAATCAGCCTGAGAGTCGTATTTATATAAACTACGATGAGGCATTAATTTTCTTTTATAGTAGACATCCAATGTGGAAATGCTATTAAGAAAATGAATCTCCTCTCTAATGCCCCTTTTTAATTACAAAGTTGATAGCTCCAGGAATCGATTTTGAGCTTTACGTAACTAATAACTAACTTTCCTTGCTAGAAGAGGGCAATAAAGGTAATTTATACAGTAAATTGACTGAAACTGAGATACTTGAAATGGTTGTGGACGATCGAACAGGCATTATCACATTTTTAGTTTAGTTTCGTATTTTCTTGCACTAAAAAATGTCGTTATATGGGGAAACCCGACCTGAGAAAGATGTTATTATAAATATATACAGGTGGTCCACCAAAGATACTTGCTACCCAGATTTTCTCGAATCCGTCAATTTTAGTTTGAGGGGGACACATTTTGTAGATGTATGCATTATCCACATTTCGACCCCTAAGCAGAGGTGAACTTCATTTTAAAGACCATCTTTCTAAAGACAGTTCTTTTATTTTGTAGCATACATTATTTTCGTCTTTGGTTCCATAGAAAAAGTTCAACGGCGATTAATCTGGTGAACGTGGAGAACATTCAAGTAGGTTCTCTTCTTCCAATCCATTCTTGAAATATTTCATTTGCAATTGTCTCACAGGCATCACATAATGTGGAGAAGGCTTATCTTGTTGAAAATTAAATTTTCAGCATGGCAACGAAGGTCTTGCTCAAGTATATAAAGCGGGATTAATGGCATTTTCCAAGAGATTCAAATACATTTCTCCAGTTACATTTTCAGGAAAAAATAGGTCAACAATGTAAATCTCCAAAAATTCCTGCCCAAACTATGAGTTTTTCTACAAAATATTCTTGAGCTTTGTCCGACCAGTAAAGGCAGTTATGAACGGCTAACTTAGACTTTTTCTGTGAGGCCATTTAAAGAAAAAAAATATATTTAAGCGCCTATAGATAAATTTCTAAGTGGGGGCCAAAATGAAAAACGCGCATATGTATATATTTAATTTTTTTAACTTTAATTTTGGTGTTGATATTAATACGGTCCTGGATGTTGCTTGGGAGCCAATTACCGAAAAAGAAATCTTAGAAGCAGCAAAAAAGTTAAAAAAAAGAAATATGTACATTTTTGCAATAAAATGGAACACACTTTTTACCATCACTATTTGTACGTTCAATGTATTCATGTTAAAATTGTTAGTTATAGCTCATGTATGGTTAACGTAAATTATACCTGAATTCAACGAATCTTTCACATCTTACGGTTATTTTCAAAACGATGCATTTCTTCGAAAGATATTTTTATTTTTTTTATCCTAAATAGAATTTTAAATTTGTTTAATTAATCCAGAAACAGTCTCATACAGGGTGTATTTACCTAATATATTGCACATCTTTAGAGAGATAATATACGAAAATGCATATTCTTAGGATAAGACTTTTATTTATTAAAAGCGTCTGATTTTTTTATTTATTTAATTGTTATCATATCAAATTTGAGAAATGAATAGAATATTTAGTAGTATTTTGGTAGTATTATTTCATGTAAATATTTCTCAAAAATCATGTCATAGCATTTCGTTGATTTCGAAATTGAAAAATACTAAAACAAAATAATTGGTAATGGCCTGCCATTGAGGAAGACGTGCAAAGAAATGATGCTACTCAGTTTATATATTTAGAGCAGTTGTTGTTCCTTTACATACAAAATGGCGGAGTTATAGCTTGAGCTGTTTTTTTCGATACACCAGATGCATAAGGCTAAGGATAAGAAAGACCTTCCTAGAATTGATGTCTCTGTACACCACTGACCCTGTATATCAACAACATCGTATCCATTCACTATAATATGTAAAAATTCTGTCTACGGTTCTCATTTCGTAATAACTGAAATACAACCGTAATAAAACACTGGTTGGCATGCATTCAAATTAAAAATATTCTCCATGTTAATACTCGTATGTACACACATCGTTACCAAATATTTCTATAAGAGTGGTTGGCTTTTTAAAGCTATTCGATTCTATACTAACGATAATATTTGTACCAAAATGAGGAGTTGCAGAAACTATGAAGACGCAAGTAGATTCAATAATAATAGCGAAAATTGAGCATTGAATTTATAATTGAATCATTATAAAGGGCATTCAATTATTTTTTCATTTACCACATGATTTTACTTTATATGTTGCTGACCATTAATTTCCATGCAGTAGTACTTCATTGCTCAAAATGTTCTCTAATTTTATGGAACATAGTGAAATAATAAGATTTTACATTAATTCAAAAACAATGAAGTTGCAAAGTGTGTTCATTATGGATGTTTTTTATAAGCATTGGAAACCAATTTCTATTCATTGCAACACATAGTGAAATAATAAGATTTCACATTAATTCAAAAATAATGAGCTTGCAAAGTGTTCATTCTGGGTGTTTTTTTTATAAGCATTCTTATTTATTTTGTAATTAATTTATTATTTTCTTAGAATTTTCACATCATTGGAAACCAATTTCTATTTATTGCAACACATTTGTACGTACAATCAATAAATAACACTGCAGGAGATGCAAATTATTTACGACGTAGGTACAATCGTTTGCAATAATAATGATACTCTTTAAAATTTCGCGGTTTCTTATGATTTGCCGATGTATTTATAACGTATTCTACTTTCAACTTTTAACACTAACTAATTAGTTGTTTCACTTACCAATAAAGATTTAATGATGTAATAAATTCCTACTCAAAATTTCCAGAAGTTTAAAAACTGTTTTGAGGGAGTGTCATTATTATTGCAAAAGCATGTACTTTTTAATGTGAATATCTACATATATGCTTAACATCGCAGAAAACGGAAATATACAGGGTGAACCTTAAATAAATAAAAATATTTTTACCAGCAGTACAGATCACTGTGTAGAACACATAATTAATAG
This sequence comes from Monochamus alternatus, assembly GCA_037114965.1. Classification (NCBI taxonomy): domain Eukaryota; kingdom Metazoa; phylum Arthropoda; class Insecta; order Coleoptera; family Cerambycidae; genus Monochamus; species Monochamus alternatus. The sequence goes on from CM073429.1 coordinate 78,150,976, forward strand.
CTTTTTTTTATAAAAAAATCTGGAACAAATAAGTCAAATTTTAAATAAATTTCGTGATTTTTCAATAGAAAACTTATTGAGGATCACTGATCCGACTCGTATTTTATGATTTTTAAAAGTCATGGTGGTTGTGTATTCCACAACGTTGCCAGTGGTACACTCATGTGTTGGAATAGACTTCATCAAGCTAGTTATTTTGTTATTTCATGTTTTATGTTTATATTAAAAATCTGTGTCATCCACTTCGAAGCTACGAAGTACGAAATGGTTAGCACTGACACGTTGTTTGAGGTTATGTGGCGAAAATTAACTCTTAGGTGTTGTGTGAAAACAATTTAAGGAAACAATTTGTGAGAATCTTTCTAGCAGTGTACAATGGTATTAGCTTGTGAAATGTGGATATCTGTTTAAAAAGTTGGTTCTTCAGTAAATAGATGAGCTTTTATGCACGTTTATGAATAATTTTTGGAATCATTGGACAAAGTAACTTCCTAAATACTTTAATTGGTAGTACCAAACTTGCAGAAATTCATATTTTAATCTTTTATGACAATTTTACTTTACTTATTGCTAGTGTTTTTAAATTAAAATGAAAACTTACAGACGATATGACAATCTCGCCTTCAGTAAATCATATGGTTTATTTTATTAGGTTACAGTCACTAGTCTATTTGGTTAGCGGTCCTCAAAATCTGGGTATTAAAAAAAAAAATTGAAATTTAAAGAAATGACTCACTAGACTCATCTATATGACGAACTACACTTGCAGTTAAAATATTTGTACTTATTTAAGGTTCATCCTGTATACATTCTCAATAAATACAAAATACATAATCTCTGAAATAGATTTAACCGTTTCGTATAAAGAAGAAAGCGACAGTTACATTTATTCACATCTCTAGATATCGGGGAAATAGCGTTGAAATATAATGATCCCCCAGATAGCATCTGTTGTACGGGTTCACGCTCTGGTATAATGGGCAAAATTGTGGGAAATGAGACTGAGCAAGAGAAGTGCGCGTAAAGGGAAGAAAATTAATTTCCTTCGGAAAATACGGAGAGCTCGAACCGCCTACAGAATCAGGATTAAACCTTGACCTGCCTGTGGATATCCCGGCATAAAGTAAATGCGTTTCTCAACAAGCAATTTAGATTATCCTTATTTTAAATTTGATTGTCAATACCAAGTTACTACCTTCATAGTGTTCCAAATGATTAGATTTGACTAATTTTAAATTTACATATTCAATGGTTTTTCTATAATGTTTCTATGATTCATGGTCAATTTTGGAAAATATATATTTTTGTTGTTTTAAGGATTTAATCAGCTTAAGCTTTAAGCAGACAAAAATTTGTCACTATTACATCCTCTATATGTTGAATGTTTTTTTTATTTGTTAGCAAACATTACAAAAGTCGGTGGTTATTAATTTGGAGTAATTTTATTTCATATAACATTAATTTTCACATTAATTGTTCGTTGTATATTTTCATTAAAATTTTACTCCGACTGGAATACTGGTTTGTTAAAAACTAATTAATCATTTACGTCACTGGCATTAAGCCAGTTGGCAGGTTTCCTTAAAAATTATACACATTGATTTTTTATTATGATTATGTTATACCCGTACACTTTAATGTTAGGTCATGTTTGTTTTTGTTATATTTAATTAATCTCGACTTTAATGCTACATCGTCATAATAAAGTTTTCTCATGCATAATAAACCTAATTTATTTTTGTTCAAGCTGTAATGTTTGCAATAATCTAAGTAGCAGACACAATTTGTTCTTGTAATACGTTAATTATTAAAAACATAGAATTCTCTATCGGTGTACATAGTCGATGCGATTTACCGCAGAACAAGAAAACCGTAATGTTACTGGTTGTATTGCCCAGTCTGAACTTTGCCTACTATACAGTAATTCAGAACTCATCTAAACAAATTTTTTGACTGTACAGACAGACAGAGAAAGAGCAGTTCAAAAATTATTTAAAAATACACTTCCGCACAGCACTGGAAACTGGTTCACTGTAAAATCTGATAAGGCGTATAATCGGCGATCGGACAAAAAATTATTTAATATAAATTACATTTTACAGCTATTTTAATGCAGCAAATTCAACTGCTTTTGCCGCTGTTGTTATTAATTATTAATTGAATTAATTTGTGGTTTTAATTAGTGAAATAATTTAACATACCTGATGTTACAACAAAATATTGTACCCAGTTTCTACAAACTAACAAATGTTTCTGCTTTTTGCCCGTTTTGAACTTGTAAGTTATTGGCAGCATCTACGATACGGTTGCGAAATCATCAATAATGTCCACTTCATTTTTTAAATATTCCCACAAGTAAAAATGATGAAAGTCAGAAGATCGTGGCGGCCATGGCACCGGTCCTCCTCGTCCAATCCCCTGGTATTAATGCTTGAACACGCTGTACGTGGTACGGACATAATTGAGCCTCGTGTGTGATACGCCACACTGCTGCAATACGCCGTGGACGCCCTGGACCTCCATCTCTTCCACGATTCGATTGTAAATTTCCCCTGCCACGCCTGCGTTTGCATACACTTGCACTCACTGCACACCGCTGTAAAACTAGTTGCATTTGGCACAAGTTTACCGCGAAATCGTTCTGCTATAGGGTTTCCACTTCACCATAAAATAAAACGATACCCATCAACTGCGAGTTGCTATACGTAAGCCATTTTTGATATTTGAAAAACTATAATGTAAATACTTGCATCACAAAAAAGTTAATACAATAAGTAATCGCCTGGTTAGAGACACAGTAGTCCAGCGATGTAAAGGTTGAAACTACTAGAACATTTTTTTTCTCGGATTTTGTGATAGATCTATTCCCAAATTTTTTTAGATAAGTCCTGAATTACCCTGTATGTTGGTAGAAAAATAAAAGACAATAGATGCAGTATATTATTTCTGAAGTAATGAAGAAGCCATGTTTAAGTAATTATATATATGAATTTTCGTCCATACCAGATAATTTCTTGAATCATGAGGCTCCTGTAGTAATTTGTTTATTTGGAAAAGATTTTTTAACCCATGTTACACCCATTTAGGATGCTTGTGCTTTATCTTTAATTCTTTATACATCAAATTAACTGTAACTCCTATTAAAGTAAGATCATATTCCGATATCATGTAGGGTAAAGGCGGGAGAGTTGCCGTGGCGGGAGAGACGCCGCTTTTAACGTATTTTGATGATTACGCCAAAAATTAGGCAACAAAGTATACCTGTTATGGGAGTCGATCGTTTAGTGAACGTGTCTGACATCGGACGTGTTTGTTTTTAAAAATATCGCTTGCCATCTTCGAATTTACGAAGGTAAGATTAAATTTTCTTGGCAAAATTTTACTTACTGTTCTAATAAGTGTGGTTTTCAGCAACGTGTTAGTATTATTTAATATTGGTAAGTTTTTTTAAGTATTGTGAAGTTATGTTTAGATGTTTCATGAGATATTTTGCTGCGTTTTAAATTTGTGATCTTGATAAGCGGGGGCGGCATCTCTCCCAACAAAAAGAACAGTTGCCGCATTTTCAGGAAGGAGAGATGCCGCGTGCTATTTTTTCAAGGTTATTGTTTTGCCATGACTTATTAAATTGAAATTACATTTCTGTTAGAAAAATGTCACGAAAATATCAAAGAAGAGCAAATGCACGCCCAAGGGCCTTGTGGACCGAAGAACAATGGCAAGAAGCCATTAATAAAGTTAGTTCCGGTGAGATATCCAAAACAGAAGTTTATAGGTGTTTTCAGGTGCCACCAAAGACCCTTAAACGTAGAATGGAAAAAAAAAAAATTGGCGTTATTTAGACATGTCGATACTGCGGCATCCTCCTTTTTCTACGCGGCATCTCTCCTAGTAGTGTGGGAGAGATGCCGATTTTAGTAAAAAAAATGTTTTTTTTGCTATGTTTATGTTTTCTTAGAATTTAAGTTTATTTTTATATTTTAATAAAGTTTAAAGCAATACCTGTGTACGTAGTAGTCGATAGTACAGGTTTAGTCTTACGGCAAGTCGGCTCGTGTATGGCGATTTTATAACAATACAAATTAAAGAAAAATTAGTATCAAATATTTTATATCCAGACATACCTAGTTTTGGCCATCAGTTCCTTGGCTATACCTTTTCCTCTGTAGGTTCCATCCACAGATATAATCTTTACTGTCATGGCTTTGTCGCAGTCAGAAAATTTCTTAAAGGGGTCAGATTCTCTAGCAACGTGATCCAGGAGTCCCAGGATTTTGCTAAATTTCTCATCTTCGCACGTATACGAATCGGTTGTATCAATCCATCCCCTTTCTAGTATACCATTCAACGAAACTCCAATTATTTTTCCATTGTATACTGCTTTCAAATTGACGCCGTTGTTAATTTCCTTCAGAGAGAAATTTTCGAGGTCTATACAGCGAGGGTTCTCTTCTGTTATCAGTTTTAAATAACAGTTGAGAGGTTCGTCTCTGAAGAAGAATGTTTGTAGGAAGTTTCGGATTGGTTCTTTGTCTTCATCAGTCGCTATTTGAATTTCATAGTCTATGGGGCTGGTGGGGGTGGAAGGGGTGGAGGGGCAGGACATGCTGTCCACTGATGATTGCGACTATAACAAAAAATTATTTATTTATAAATGTGCAATGTTGTATATTTTTTGTTTGTTTTTAGAACGCTTAAATTGTGGGATAAAGTTGCACAATTTGATACTGAATCAAATGTCGATTAAATATTGAAAAAAATCCGAAAACTTCTGGAATTTGACAATGATTTAACGTAAATTATCACTTATAGTATCTCTAATGTTTAAATTTTTCAAGGCTATGAATATTTCGAAAATATTCTTGGACGAAGAAGCTGTACAAAATGCTTGATTGCCAATAGTGAAAGTCAAAGCTGCCCTATACGCTTTTTTCATATACTGCATGATATCAAAACGAGGCGAACATATTACCTTACCACGGCTGGTCCTAAAATATAATAGACACTGGAAAACGGAAACCGATAATTGGTACGACAATGTCCCTGTTGGAAAAAAATACTTTTACTGGATGGACTAAATCATCTGCTGAGGCTATTGGCCTGAATGTAAAGGACAAAAAGATTACAAAGCATTGAAACAGGTCAATTGCTGTTAGCGAATTGGCAAAAAATGGTGTGCAAGAACAATAATTGATGAAAATTACTGGTCATAACAGTCCAAATTATATAAAACCATACTTAAATATCGACCAAGAACACCACAATGAGACCATAAAAGAAAAAGAAAAAAATCCAATCTAATGTTACGTTAAATTTTAATAACTGCGCCTTTACCAGCGGTAAAGGCACAGTTATTGATTGTCGTGTTGCGACTTATTAGATTTTTTTTGTCAAAAAGTTTTCTGACTTAATAAATATCCCTGACATTGGCAAGTTGGTAATAATTTTATGTCAAATTTCTCTTGCTGCTTTCGATTATCATAAAATTATCTCGTACAATATCGATGTCCTAGGGATATTATAGCAGAAAATTTTGCACAAAACGATCTATTAATTTGAAGGTAGAAATGGGGATCACAAGCGACAATTAGACTGTATTGAAAATAATTATATGCAGAATATTATAATTTGCTGTTTTTGTTTGTTTTAGTTTACATGTACACCATCACAAAGTACTTTGTGTACACCATTAAAAACTCGAGAATAAAAAATAATTAAAATATTAATTTTTGTCAAACGAAACGTCAGTCTCTACATAAACGTCAAAAAATTTTCACTTATAGCACAAGAGTTCACATTATTTCCGGAAATTTTCTTAAAATATTCGTGGCCGAAAAAAAATTCCAGGAATAATTTACGCTCGTGTGGTATTCGGTAATAAAATTTCACACCCCAAATATAAATCAAACTTGACATTTTGAATTAATTTGACTCGGCCAAGATATTGTTGTTGCTGACATATGTTGATTTGTCATTATTATTTAAACGGTTCTGCCACAGTAGATGTCAATTACTAGTTCGAAGCGTATGTATATTGAGTTTAATAACTGTATAGTGAAATGTCGCGATTTGATAAAAAAATCAACAAGTTATTAGACATGAAATTCAAAACCTAGTACCAGATAACATTAGAAAATCAAAAGCAAGTGTATGGAAACAATTTATTGAATTTTACAGGTATATCCATCATATTTCATTAAATAAAAAAATTACCAACTTTAGTTACATCAAATGCTAAAACTCAGATGGGTGGTAGTTCAATCTATCGATCTTTGGAAATTTTAGGTCACTAAAGGTGGTAGAAACATATTTTTTACAAGTAACACAACGTAATTTCGAAGAAATTCATATGTAGACCATCTTTCGTATATAATAGATGCCAATGTGTAGATCATATATGTTTACCTTCTCAACTGTCAAAAAATGGTCACTTGATTATCGACTTGCCACGAACAAATCTCCGGAAAGGCATCTTATTGGTTTTAAAGTAGAGGTAGGGTTTCATCTAAATTTTATTTCATTTGCAATTTTATATTGCAACTATTTGTACAAAAATAGTGTATAGTGTCTATGTGACAAATGCAAATAAATTTAACTTATAAAAAACACACAAATGAAAGGTATTTTAATGTTGAATATTTATTTTGTAACCTGTATTCTTTAGAAGTTCAAGGCAAAATTTAAATATATTTATTTTTCTGAAACACGAAGCAAATTTTTTTGGTTAATATTTAACTGCTTTCCTTAATAATCTTGTGAACTTCCACGTTGAGTTTGACTTCTGAATTCAGCTCTTTAATTGAATAATGTTGGTACACAAGCCATATTCAATTTATATAACCCAATCAAAGGAAATATGACGACAATTTCAATGCGATGAATATTTATGAACTAGTAAACATAATTATTATTTGTATCCATTTTGTGATGCTCGAGTACAATCCATATGGAAATAGTTTTTGAGTGACTGCAGGATTATTTAAGGGACTAGTAATCATGCCGTTTGTTTTGATTTTGTTTATTCTAAATCCATTCGTTTACTTTTTAGATTTGGTTATTTATAGATGTGACTATGAATTCGCTTTGGTTTATAAAGGATGCTATTTGTCTGTCACCACGAACAAAAATGTGAGTTTTCTATTAAATGTTTACATAAGGCGACTTTTAACATCAGCAGCATTAGCCATCAGCATACATTTAATAAGTTTTACGCTACGTTCAAGATCTTGGATCGCGGAGTACAAAACGTATTCGCTCAGTTCATTGACTGAGAATTGAAAAAGTTCGTCTGAATCGAACTTGACCTTACTTTTAAAAAGCGCTTTTTCATGGGTCGGCTGTGGTCGTTCACCACTGAATTAATTATTAATTATCGGTGTATTGAACGTGTAAATTTGTATGAAATAAATTGATTTATTAAACCACAAGACTTATTGCATACACTGAGAAATTTTTTTCATAGTTTAAGAGCCAAAAAATTTGGCACAGCCTACCACAGCAAAAAAATTGGCAAAATAGACACCAGCTAGTTAGTTACTACTATAGGAGAACTCACTTTACTATTCTAGCTTACAGAATTACTTTAAGAAAACCCTATTCATATTATACCTCCATGTAACTTTGCTGCCGCAGGAATACTTTTTTTATGTATCAAGGGCGTTATGAGGATGTTAATTATCGAAGGCCACAGATTGCAATTTCCAGAGATTATTGACATCCAATAACTCACTTAATAGATAATAGTTATGTATGCATCAAGTACAAAAAGTAAGTGTTTATTGCATGTGACGTGAAATTGTCCCACGAGGCCGTCAGGCCGTGTAAGACAACACGTCGAGTGCAATAAGCACTTTTTGTACGAGTTGCATACAATATTTTTTCTACGTTCATGTAAAAACCAAAAAATGTTTTATTTAGATGACAGTCTAGGAAAATATGGCGTCGATTTGAACGTTTATCTTTGTCATGATGACAAAACGCTGTAGTAGAATGACAGATGAATGCAATAAACATTTTATTGCCTCGTTGGACAATAACACGTCGCGTGCAATAAACACTTACTTTTTGTACTTGTTACATAAATAACTATTATTTCATATTAATCAAATATGAAAACCAGATTTTGTGGGTTTCCAAATCGAACGTACGTTGTTTAATAACACAAGTATACACAGTTTTGGACCTGAGCAACCAAAAGCTGTTTATAAGGTAAATTTGGGGGCTGAATCCAAATCAGCAACCCGTTTTTTAAAATTGGTTCTAGTTTTCGAAATATTCAATAAATTAATTATTTTACTATTTTTGACCATTAGCGGTCATTTATTGAATTAAAAAGTATAAATCAGAAATGAGCAGAGGTTGAACTGAATCTTTTATATTGCTTGGGATCTGTTAGACGCATTAAGATCCAACAGTAGTTGCTCATCATGCCTTTGTCCCAGAATCCTTGGTATCGTCTTTCGATTTTCGCTATATCTTGTTGTAGCCACTCTCTATGCTCGTCGCTCGTGTCGTCCAAGTTTTGTGGGGAAAAATCAAGATGTGAATGCAGAAAATGTACCTTGAGAGACATTAGATCGGTCAGTGGACGTTCGTACTTGAATCGAGGTGACTAGATCGCTGTGGGTTCGACCCCCGCAGCCGGTAGACCGTATATAAGCTATATTCGTGGAGAAAATTGGCACCTTCTCTGCGGGTATGGCAAAAAATGCATTTGACATGATTTTTCCACGTTTTCTGAGCATATAACATCCACAAACGTAACAAAAACACTTTGAATCGACTCTGCAACGTTTTCTCTGCATTTTCACACGTTCCGAAGCACAATCACAGTACAAAATCAAGTTCCAAAAGATGTTCGATGCAACGTGGTCAGGTCATAGCCGTTATAAGAGCGCATTACGGCCACCATGCGAACTCGAAAACTAGAACCAATTTTGACACACGGATTGAAGAGGCATCAAATAACGTTAATAATCGTTTTCATCTGCTCAGATCCAAAAGATGACCTGAATTTGTAAACCTGTGTAATTAAGTAGGCATGATTATCAAGGATATATCAACTGACATGTTTATAAATAAAAGTTTATCAAATTTATTAATTTGTGAAAATGAATAAAAATCTGGAGAGAAGTGAGATTTCAGACGATTTGCCGAGAAAGCTCGTGCCGCACTACTACCAACAAAGTCGGAACCAAAGTATAAAAAAGAACATGACAAATTCCTGCAGTGGCTGAAAGTTAACCGTATTGAAAAAAAATATATGTGAAACTATAATGTAATGGCTTACTTTCAAGACATGGTATGTATTTATTCATCCACGTTCTAGCATAAGTGATACTGATTTATTTCTCTTACAGTCTGAATCGTACATTTCTAATTCCCTGTGGACGAAGTGGTCAATGTTAAAATTAATGACGATAATTTATAATAATACGGGGGGGAAAAAGTTTCATGAACTGTAAGCGTTTCTCAAACGAAAAAGTAAAGGCTATGAGCCAAAAACGTCTAAAGTGTTTAATCGAGATGTCATTGACAACTTTTTGAAGGATGCTTCCGCTGAAGAACATTTAGCTACAGATGGTTCTGATTGTGGGTTATTTCGGGAGCTGTACAGGTCAAGAACTTTTGAATATGAAAATTAATCATATTGAATATAGGGGATCGGTTATGGTGGTTGACATTCTGGAAAGTAAAACAGATATCCCTAAGAATTTTACAATTGTGGAAGAAAACGAGTTCTCTGTATTGGGTCTAGTGAGGAAGTACATATCTTTGCGTCCATCGGATTCAGAAAGATTTTTTCTAACATATCACAGTTCAGGCTGTTGGGAAAAATACATTTGGAAAAATGCCCAGCAAAATTGCTAGTTTTTTGGTTTTGTCAGATCCAGAAGCTTTCACGGGACATTATTTGTGGACTGCCTTGGTCAATATAGAGGCAAATATGACGACATCGAAGAGACATGGTGGATGGCGAAGTTCAACGGTAGCAAAGAGTATTTGGGTGACAGCATGGAATTGAAAAATAAAACTGATGCAAGAATGTTGGCTGGCATGTCACATGAAAGAACTGGAAAATCAACTTCATGTTTGACTACAGTCATAGGCAGTGACAACAGTTCAACGGAAAATTCTTGCAATTCGGGAAATAATTTCAGTGTAAAATTCGACAATTGTCAGTTTATTTTTGTAAAGGGATTTAGTTATGAACATGTTTATAGTTACGGTAACTAAGGGTATATTTGTTTATAATGTATTAGTATGAAATAATAGTTGTTTATGCAACAAGTACAAAAAGTAAGTGTTTATTGCACGCGACGTGAAATTGTACAACGAGGCCGGCAGGCCGAGTAGGACAAGACTTCGAGTGCAATAAATACTTTTTGTACGAGATCCATACAATATTTTTTCTACGTTCATGCAAAAACCAAAAAATGTTTTATTTAGATGACATTAAGTCTAGAAAAATATGACGTCGATTTGATCGTTTATGTTTGTCATGATGACAAAACGCTGTAGTAGAAGGACATATGAATGCAATAAACATTTTACTGCACTAGTGCAATAAAGAACCACTTTTTCCACTAAATATAGTTCAATAAAGTTTTGTTTTTTGCATGAACGTAGAAAAAGAATTTTATTGTAGCTATAACGAACTTATAGCTAGCTATATGAGCAGAGTATCTATACTACTGCAAAATATACCTATTTCATTTATAAAATTTAATTTACTGTTGTAGGAAGATAAAATCTTTGCTAATAGAAAGTAAGAAATTTTACTAGTACATCATTAATTTTTATTAGAAGGTGGAAGTTCTACTTTTCTGTTAATGAGAATTCTTTTTTGATTTTTTTTAGATAGAACAGATTTTTCAGAAAATTTCGTAAAAGATACTTAACGCAGGACGACAAAAATAATTTTGGGTAATGTAAATTTTTATACGTATCATAGTAAAATATGAAAAATTATTTTATTAATTTGTTTCCGAAAATAATTGACAAGCTCGCGTCGAGGTTTCATCGAAAACTTTTTGGAGAGTTTCGGCCAGTCGCGTCAAATAAAAGAGCTAATAAAAATACACATATCTTCCACAGAACATATTTTGACACTTAAATAGTAATAGTAGAACAAGTCGGAAGCGCATAGAGAACGACATATGCGACTGATTTTGTAAAAATCAGCATAGAGTACGATGCGGCTAGACCGCGACCTCATATTGCATTCACTTCTTAATGGGAACGGTTGCATCTAGCGTGGCCTCTTAATATAGTAAGTCTTGTTACAAAGACAATTTTATGATAAATTCTAATTCCTAATCTATTTTACTTAATTTTTCATATTTTATAGTCACTACTTGTGGTACTAAAAAAACAGTTCTCTAATCACCAGCAATAATCTTGCTATACTAGTAATGTAAATTACTATAACAATAAAAATATTTTATAATCTTTCGCTTCGCTATAATAAAATAAGCCTTAATGGCAGTAAAGTGGTGTCACTAATATACAAGAATGTTTACAGCCTTGGCTAAAAAAAATCAACAAAGTATTATCTCCTGAACATTTTCTCAGTGAATTGAATATGCATTTGATAATTGATACAATATAGAAAATTAAAGGTATTTTACATGTTCACTGTATATCTTTGATGTGAATATTAAATTTTCACATGAAGGAGTACCTACCCGTTGTTAGATCAGTACTTCCTGTAGTAATTACTATATAGCATTGTTGAACTGATGTGGTTTTCTTAATAATACATATACACAATGCGAACGTTATTTATTGTTTGTTACAATATGTTTATTAATATCAGTGACACAACGTGCACGCCTAAGTATGGAATAAAAGTAAAGGTGAAATAAATTTTTGGGAAAAAATCCGCGATTTACTATTATTCAGTTATTAAGAAATTTCAAATATTATTTTAGAGTTTTACAAATCCACATAATCACAGGTAGAATCAACAGATTTCTATAATTTGCAATACCGTAGTACGAACCAGTCTGTATATCGATTTTAATGTCAGAGTTGGAAACTTCCAGACAAAAATTACTGGAAATTCCCTGTAAGGGAGGCGAAATGACAAGATTAATGAGAAAACTGGTCCTTAATTCTGATGAATTGTGGAACGTTCTGGGGTATAGTTAAAGAAAAGACGGAGAAGTGAGACACTAAGAACTGACTGTCTCAGGCAATCAATATAATTTTGGAGCCGGTCAAAATGCAAGAAGTGTCGATGTAGATAATGAACCAATTTATGCTACGAAATATGATTGGGGTAGCATGTCTATCCATAGATATCAACATGGTAGGAATATCATTCTACAGGGTGTTCCGCATAAGAACCGACACAGAGCAGGTGCATGCAAACATTCTTATATACAAAGTTGTACACATACGTGCAAGACTATGTGCAACTTTACGGAGTTGACTTTCTGGTCTTCAAAGTGGGGCCAAATATTTCGAACAAAATATCTCTAAATTGCTTTAACTTAGAATAACTGAATGTGGTACATGCTTTAGGTTTATTATTGGTCTTCTTTGATTATGAGTTCAAGTAAATTGAAACACTACAAGGTTTCGATTGAGAGTGAGTCACCCCTAAAATTATACCAAACATTTTTCCATTGATCGAATTTAAAAATAATGATAATATCCCGCGCAGAATTTAATTTAAAACATTTTCTTACTCTTGTTAAATTTGAAAAAACTTTAAGGTTTTGCGTTAAATAATATTTATTAGAAGACATAAAAAAGTAAGTATTAGGCTTTGTTATTAAAATTTGACAGTTAGTAATAAAACTATTTTATTTCTGCTATTGTTCGCTGTTGAAAATGACTGAAAAATTTACATTCACCGACATGTTACTTGTGTTAGGTTTTTGTGAAGGAAACTGTAGAAGAATATCGTAGGAGATTTCGAAATCGAGTGATTCCCTATAGATAAACATTTTTTAATATGTTGAAAGACGGGTTCAAGGAAAGTTCAATAATATCCCAAAACGTTCTAGTGTAATAAGAGTACAAGATTAAGAACATAGTTGAAGATTAACCGCAAATAAGTACTAAACGTTCATGAGAGACTGAATTATCAAGAACTTCTGTACACCGAATTCTTAAACGTAATCTACCATATCACATTCAAAAGTGGAAGAGCTATTGCCTCAAGATTTGGATCGACGAGTGATCTTTTGCTTTTTATCCTGATCAAGATATTAATTTCTTTTCACTGATGAGGCCTGTTTCACTCGTAGACGAATTACAAATGTATGGAATAACTTCTAGACGTTTTTAACACAAGTTTAAGATATTATTGATCGTAATTTGATTACTTAGGTTGGAAGTTTGGTTAATGCATATTGGGGCACCACCTCATTTTAGTACTTCTGTTAAGACACTTATTTTTAAGTTTCCAAATAAATGGTTTTGATGAGGAAATAATTGTTTTTAAAATTGGCCACCACGATCTCCAGACCTCAACAAATGTGATTATTTTCATTGAACGATTTTGTTTATTACACGCCAATTGGATCCCGAGATTTGTGAAATCGTATTTACAAATTAAATGCCGAGAGATTGGTGGAATTGTATTACAAATAAATGTAACGTTATAAGAAACGATCATCATTTATTAGACAGAGTAAATTTCAATTTTCGGCAAAGAGTAAATTTATGATTCAGAAAAAGTATTAAACAATTTCTTTAGTGTTAATTTTATATTTATTTTATAATTTTATTACTATCAAATTTGAAAAACAAAGCTTACTACTGACTTTTTGATTTCTTCTAATAAACACTATTAAAATCTTGTTTTAATTAATGCATTTCTTCTTGAAAACCTGTGTTTTAAAATTTAATAAGAGTGACAGGTGTTTTAAATTAAATTCTGAACGGAATATTATCATTCTTTTTAAATTCGATCAATGGAAAAAAGTATGGTGTAATTTCAGGGGTGACTCACCCTCAATGAACACCTTGTAGTGTTTCAATTTACTTGGATTCATAGTCAAAGAAGACCACTAGTAAACCTAAACCATGTACCAAGGTTATTCCAAGTTAAAGTAATTCAGAGATATTATTTTTTTTCAAGATACTTGGTCCCACTTTGAAGATCTGTAACTCCGCCTATGTGTAACTTTGTATGTAGCCATGTTTGGTTAAATCGCAATATTCTGGGTCCCCCTATATGCACCTACTCCGTGCCGGTTCTTGTGCGGAACACCCTATATATTTCAAATGCTAAATTAAATAAATGTACCTACTGTATTTGATATGTTAGGAACACTGACATAAAAAGAAAATTTGTAATACAATTAATATAAGTAATTCTGGTCACAACCGCACAGAAACTTGATAAACTATTCTGTTTTGCAATATCTTTAAATCTGTCTACATTGTGCTGTTTGAATTTTCAATTAACTTATTTAAACGCATATCAATGCCTTCCGCAGGATATCAGGACCTGAATCGATCTGTATAAGGACAGTTGGTAGGGACAAGTTCTGGAAAATTGGGAACTTGAAAATTGATGGAAGCAATTTCGCTTAAAATACGCATTTTGCTTAACAATAGATTGAAATTCTTTATGTAGTGATTTGTACTATTAACAAATACATTGATTCTTAAAGCAATACGACCAGGAACATATTTTCGTAATGCATTCAGTTCCATTTCAATATTTGATTGGAAACAGATTGCATATTTATGAATGTACGGCTGAGAATAATAGATGAAAATGATTACTGTCAAAAAAGGATCGAGGTCAGTTATTAATATTAGACTCATAACACCGTCTCAAGGATCTTTGCATTCTATACAGTGCCCGTCAGGTAAGCTTATTAACTATTTATTAAACTTTACCAGTCACCAATAATTTGGTAGTCTTTACTATAAACGTGGATGTTATGATGGATGTGTTTCTTATACAGTATGCGCCAAAAGTATGGAATAAATTCAATAAAAACGAAACAATTATTTTTTGGGAAAAATCCTCGAACAGGTCGATTTTTAATTTAAAAAATACATATTTTAGCGTAAAATGCGATTTTCAAATGTCATTTGTTTTCGAGTAATGACGTCATCGATTTTTTTTTAAATGGTAACACCATATTCCTTGATTCTGAAAGATCGTTTAATTCTCTATCAGACAGTACTAAAATTTTGCCGTCTTACATAGGAAAGTTTTCGAGTAAATGACGATTGAATGTTAGAAAACGTAAATTTTATCCATAAAAAAGTAATAATTCTGAGGTATGTAAATAATTTTATACATAAATTAAATGTTCGAATTGCCATCCACCAACTTCTTGACAATGCGCAAGTCTGTGAAGAAATTCTTCTTGCACATTATGAATGATTTCTGGGGTAAAAAAATAGTCAAGAGGTGTAAGATCTGGCGATCTTGCAGGCCATTCTATCGGTCCGCGTCTGCCGATCCACCTCCCAGGAAAAGAGTTGTCTAAAAAATCTCGTACAGGGCGCGCATAGTGCGGAGGTGCACCGTCTTTGTGAAACCATATGGTATCGTCAGGGTCATTATCGTTAGGAAAAATTACTGTAAGGACTGGAACAAGGTCATTTTCTAGAAACTCTAAATATCTTTGTCCTGTAAGGGTTCCTTCAAAGAAGAAAGGCCCTACTATTCTGTCGTCAACTATTCCAGCCCACACATTTAATTTCTGAGGGTGTTGGGTATGTGCCTCTGCCATCCAATGAGGATTTTCCCGACTCCAATATCTGCAAGTTTGACGGTTTACTATACCATTCAGACAAAATGTGGCCTCATCTGAAAAAAGTATTTGCCGGTGTAAATTTCTATTTCCTTGACATAAATCCATTAGAATTTCGCAAAAGTGTAAGCGGCGATCGGGATCATCTTCATTGAGTTCCTGCACAAGTTGAATTTTGTAGGGATGATATTTTTCCTTCCTCAAGATAAGTAGCACTGTGCTCTGACTAGTGTCATTGTTTAATGCAACCAATCGTGAAGAATTATGAGGATTATCCACCATACTTATCAAAATGTTCTGTTTCTGATTTTCATTAATGCTTGGACGTCCAGGTTTTGGAATATTTACAACATTGCCAGTTTCTCTAAATTTAGACTCTACCTTACTGACTGTTGATTGGCTGATAGGGCGATCTGGATATTTTTCATTAAATAAATCGCAAACTTCCTGCTGAGTTCTAGTCATATTCCCGCATCCGATAAGAATTAAAATTTCAATTCTTTGAGTAACAGTTAAATGTGCCATAATACTTTAAATTGAATAATAATTTCTATGTCGCTTACAGTACTTATTAGAAAGTCGGTGTGACAATGACACTTTGCAAAGATTTTCACCTACGTGATCCATAACATTTTACGCTAAAATATGTATTTTTTAAATTAAAAATCGACCTGTTCGAGGATTTTTCCCAAAAAATAATTATCTCGTTTTTATTGAATTTATTCCATACTTTTGGCGCATACTGTATACAAAACTGTTTGCTAGTTCATTGTCATACATTAAGGTTAAGTAAATGAGGATTCGTTACAGATCTGGAAAAGTTCATGGAGGTGAGAATGAAAACCGAAGTAGAATATACAAGGCTCAGTAGAATAGTAAGAGTTGATTCTTATCAAGAAACAATGCAAATTAATACTAATATTCCCGTGAATGAGAGTGTGATTTTCAGTATTCAATATTTAAGGCCACCGTATTTCTCGCCGTAAAATTTTCAAATTTGTGGTGTTTTATATACATAGAAATTTTGAAAACTAAAAAAACACGTAGAACAAAAGTAATATTAAAAATACAATTCCTGATGTTTTGTTTATCCAATTTTACTATTTAAATTCTCCTCAAATAAAATAAGCGTTAAAGTAATTCAGAGATATTATTTTTTTTCGAAATATTTAGTCCTACTTTGAAGACCTGTAACTCCGCCTGTGTGCAACTTTGCATATATGTATGTTTAGTTGAATTGCAATATTTTTGGACCCGCTACATGAACCTGCTCTGTGTCGGTTATTATACGAACACTCTGTATATTCGTTTTACTTCGATATCATTGAATATTCGCAGGTGGCATGATATAACATTCCTGTTATTTGCTAAGCTTTATATTATTCAGTTTTCAATGTTTATAATTGTTTGCATTTGTAGAAAACACTTACGGCGCCCTTAAGTTATATTAAATCAAAACAAAGTTTTAAAAAATATATGCATGATAAGTTACTAATTCTATAATAAGAATATTTTTTTGAATAAAAGTAAAAGTATATAATTCTTCCAATAATCATCTTAATGTCATGTAATAACATTTATAAACAGCAATGGTATAACACTTGAACATTCTTTTTGTAGGATGTTCAATTTATGTCATTAGACTTTACACCTTCGTGTATTTAAAATTATAAGCGTATACAAATTCATTGCGTTTGTAACAAACTAATTTTAAACCAAAACTATCACATCAACCACAGCTGATGTACTTCATCAACAGGTTTTTTATCATTATAATTCTTAATCTGTTGTGACGCATATGCAAAATGACGCCAAACCGCTTCGAAAGTTGTTAACATTATTGATTACTGTTAGAGAATCCGCGTCAAAATGAAAACAATGTAACGAATTTTTATGTAAAATTGACGTAGATTCCATCCTCCAGACCACCTTACATGTAAATTTGGTAACGCTACCTGGGAGAGGTGTTAAAGAAGCGAATTCTTATGACGTCAAAATGTTTTGTGTTCCGTTGGTGCATAATATTACCTGCTTTCTTGACCTGCCGAATGAAATGTTTACCTTTTTTCCTTAACTTAATGTATATGGATGTAGGGCACACCGTACTCGAGGCATACGGGAAACAAATATTAGAAAAAAAGAAATATTATTTAACATAAGAAATATGTAGAGGAAAATATTGACATAACAATCTGCATATTAGGCCTAGAAGAAAGAAATGCAAGCAATGGAGAAAAATTGACAAGTGAAATGGGTATTAAGAAAAAAAAACGATTTATCTTTAAGATATAATATATTAATCGTATCTGCAATAGATAACTTATTTTTGCGTGGTTGGGTAGTTTCATTCTGTTTGTTTAATATATGGTGTCCCGTAAAGTACGTTACAAACTTTGAGTGGTGATAAAACATAAAAAATATGCTTAAAAGCTCTAATAAACATAATCTCTTAAACGCACCGTTTTGCCGTTATAGATCTTAAAAGCTCTACTACAAAAGAAGTTTCTAATAATATCGATATGAATATAATCGACCTTTAGAGTTTTTCTTCTTCCAAAAGGGATTTGGTGTAAGAAATACTCTGTCCAATGTTATAGAAATACCTCGTTTTTCCATCAACTTTTTAAATAAGCGTATTCCATTTGCTGTCATATAATTTATTGTCACCGCCTTGTCTTATTTTCGAAAAGAGAGGATTATACTCGATACGTCCAGTTTCTTTTCCACTATTTTCAATTTCAGATACGAAATAAGTGATTTCGCAGTAAGTTGCTTCTCCTCCAAGCTAATTCAAACACCAAAATGTGATATAATTTCTTTTGAAGTCCTTCCGCTTAATTTTCATCATATAATCTGGCCATTGCAAATATTCCACATTTATTAAGAGCTGATGCACTGGATTTTCTCTTTTAGAGTTCAGTTAGTTGGTCAGTGGTGGCGCGGTTTAAGGTGTCAGTACTTGAATCGATGAAAATTGGCACCCTTTTTACGGGTATGGTAGGGTGGAAGGATGTTAGCTTGGGTCAATGTAAGAGATTGATGCCGGTGAATATTTGACTACCCCCCTAATTAATGAGGTTTTCCAGGTGTCCCTCATTCCTGCACTGCATGGTGGTTAGGGCCTATCAACGTAAATCGTTCTTGGGCATAAATGCGGCCTGCTTAATAATAATAATAATATGCCGCCCCCTCTCCCGCACGTCTTCAACTTTTGGGCTAATCCTCGTGATTAGAATGAAGAGTAGAGATATTATTATATTATTTATTTTGACAACAGACACTACTTTGTGGATACGGACACCGTGATAATTGATTAAAAAATGAATAAGTGAAAAAACCACTAGTGCATTTATCGTTGCAAAAGTTACATTTTTCCGCTATCGAAGTAACAATTGCACTGTGGCTTGTGGGCTTTTTTATATATAAATTAAATTGTCGGCTAAAACAATATTCTATGAAGGTATAGCAAATATCACAAGATTTTCAAAAATAAAAACTACTTTTGTTGCATCTCTTAAGATTTATACGTGCAAAACGAAAAGTTTAAGAGGTTATATTTAATTAGAGTTTTTTTTATCATATTTTTATGGACTATTACCATCTAAAGCTTGTAACATACTTTACTGTAGAAAAGATAGAATACCAAACTAAAATTACCCTGTTTTAAGGTTTTGTAGGAATGTTATGGATAAAGATTACTTCATGACCTTTGGGAGTTAGAGTTTTCAAGAGATGTAATAAAAAACGCCAATATGATTTCTGGAAACTATAGCAGACCGTAGATTTCTAATTTTAGCATCGTCATAAGTTCCAAATCAAATTTCAGAAAAACTTATTTTCTCCTTTTTCTATCAACAAATCGCATTTGTTATTTTTCGATAGACAAACTGAAGTATTACTATGCAGCAGTAGCTTGTTAATCAAGTTTAATGCATTAGAACACTTTTGAAAGTGAAATTACGTTATAAAATTTTATCGTTCTGCTGTTTTTACCCTTCCATAAACGTTGCCGAATATTGCATCCAGACTTTATAGGCTATAAAAAGTTGAATTTTTTTAATAGCACGCGTGTGTGTAACTGAAATGGATTTGTCTTTAATTACGTCTGGCTGAACGCTATCTAAATATATGTGAATAAACTCAACTAGCTATGTTTAAATTAAAATACAAGTTTGAAAAAAAAAACAAATAATTAATTATTTATTTTGCAATATTTTAAAAAATGTGTTCATTGATCAAGTTAATTAACAATTAGTCACTGTCAATGTGTTGTAAACATATTATCTAAGAATGGTAATTGTAATAGCAGCAAAAGGATTCAGTGGCATGAATAAGATATTGGTAGGTAATATTCTTCATTGCTATATACTTATAAACATTTTAATATGAAATCGACACCGAATTATAACATATTTTAAGAGACAGCAAATATAAATTTCTGATATTCTTGTAACAAACATACATAATTGACACTTATTTCACAATCCATCTTAGCAATAACTTACATAATGCAAATAGTTAATAAATATCGTTTTTAAAATCGCCGAATTTACTACAGGTTCCCTCAAACCAACATGGCAAAGGCGGCGCGACACGGTGTTAAAAAAATGTACATGTAAATTAAAAAGGGAAGTTCGAAAATGATTTAAAAGTACACTTCTGCATGGCACTGCCGACATAAATACAGTTTTATAACACCTATTTTATAAAAGCAGAATCAACTCATTTTGCCGCTATTGTTATTATTAATTAATAAAACTAATTTGTGGTTTTATTTAATAAAATATTTTGTACCTGATATTACCATAACTTTTCAAAAAATGTTTCTAGTTCTTGTCCGTTTTGAAATCGTAAGTTATTATATTATTTTCTTATTTTAATACCACATTTTAACAATTATTTTCACATACTTCTAAACAATAATGAACAATCTTATATGCAAAACTATGTACCTAAGTTTATGTTATAACAATATTTATATTTACAGTTGAATTTAAAAAATTCGTATTTTGAAAGATTTCTATACCTAAAAATTTGTTGGTTAGACTACTTTCAGCCGTTATTTATTCGTTTTACTTCGGTACCTTTGAAGGTGTAATCTGTGCTCTGAATATTCGCAGGTGGCATGAGATAACACTCTTGTTATTTGATAAACTCTTTATTATTCAGTTATTAAATGTCTAAAATTACTTGTATTTGTAGAAAACAAGAATACGGTGCCCTTAACATTACTACTATAAAAGATATGTCTGATTAGATGTTCTTTTTTCTCAGATTCTTGCAATTAGTTGCAATGTAGTAACAAATGAAGTCAACGCTTTATTTCTATGATAGCAAATTAGAATAAAAAATTAATATGATTACTTTTTTAATAGTAAGTTAGTTATATTACATTATTATATAGTAAGAAATAACTGACCATATACGTATCTAGACCGCTGTAGTTGGCATTCATAATAATTTATAAGATTAATTATTTATTTTTGTTTCCTATCCTATAAAATAAGTATAAAATTTATAGGTATATATATGTATACACATATAGCTGTCATTCTGATCAGAATTTGCTTTTCATTTAAATTATAGACTGGGTTTAGACTTGACGAATGATGGATATGGAAGAAAATTAACTTTTCGAATATCTAGTAGTGGAAGAAAGAGAGAGCATATATAACTTTGGAATCATCTAGTTTGCATTTGTCATTTTGCCAATATACATGAAATAAACCACGTAAAATAGTGTAGCATGTGCTAATTTAATTAAGTTGATATGCACCTAACACATCTTGATATAACTGCCGCCTTTAAAAATAGAAACTTAGTACTCGAAAAATGATGGCCCAGACACTAGACAAAAACGATATGCACTCATGAAACTGACGTCTAGGTTATTCTTAAGTGGTAGGCAATATATTCCACAGAAGCAGTACTCTGATTCCTACATACGTTTTAAACTGTTTTCTCATCTTGTTAACACGTGTCTGCTAAATGCTCAAATAGAACAATAAATAATGGGTACGTAATTGAATTTGAATATGTAAAATGCCTTGCTTGTGCTAAGGTTTAAAAAATATTACATCTAAAGTGTTTCCAATTTTTAATTTCGATAGCTGTTTCAAGGATGAACAGAAAATTTTAACGCTCTCTTTGAGCGATTAAGAAGTCAGTAAAACATTAATTAAAATAAAAAGTTACAGTATTAGTTTTACAGGGTGTTTCAGGAGGAGATGTACATACTTCAGTATGTTATTCTACGCTTAATTTTAAGCACAAAATGTCCTATGAACTTAGGTCTGGAAACGCTTCGTATAGGATATATCCTGTATATAATGTAATAATGTAATTATTATTTTTTAAAATTTGAGATCTTGTATATCTAAACGAAGTGTCTCCAGACCTAAGTTCATAGAAAATTTTTTGCTTAAAATATAGCGTAGAATAACAATGTACATCTCCTCCTGAAACACCCTGTATATTTAAAGACCTATATGCATATGGAACATCTTCAATATATGTAGTAGTTGTAAATTAAAATCTACATTAAGAAAGAGCAGTGGTTCATGGCGGTATGGATGTTCATTTCAACTGACTCTAATAACCAATAACCTGATCCATCGCGAACATGTTGTTGATATAATGTTCCAGTCAAATATGTAAATTACATATTACACATACAAAATATAAAACTTAGGGGGCATTGTACGAAGAACTATTATGAGATAAAATTGTATTATGTAATCGTTAACTTGATAATCATTGTAGTTAGAAGCACAAATTGTTTATCTTACACAAGACACACGAGAGAAAAATCGCATGTAAATAGCTTATAAGATTTAATAAAAAAGAATCGTTATTTCGAAATCGAGTCTAGAATAAGATAATTTCTTTTTTGTTACATACAATTTTTGAAAATTTCTTGGAATTTATAATAATTCAAAGTGCAAATAATAAAACGATGGATACGGCGATGGATCAGATGAAAC
The DNA here is from genome assembly GCA_037114965.1 of Monochamus alternatus. NCBI lineage: Eukaryota > Metazoa > Arthropoda > Insecta > Coleoptera > Cerambycidae > Monochamus > Monochamus alternatus. Next base: position 78,173,693 of record CM073429.1, read on the forward strand.
TGCTTTCAACATAGCATTCTTAATAGAATAATAACCTATGTAAACAATTCAAACATTTAAAAATTCTGTTTAAATCTTACAAACAATTTATCCATTGGACTAGAAAATGTAGCAATACTTATAATATATGAATTTTCACAATAATGTTTTTTACCTGTAGAATTCATCTGCATCAAAACAACTTTTTGCGACTAAACGTTACAAGCTATCAAAATTTTGGAAAAGACAGAATTTACTTAAAAAAGGCTAGCTTTTACTTTTAAAAAATGTGACAATCAGAAAAAAATATATGTATACTTTTAACTGAGGTATCCAGTGTAAGGTATTTGTACAAGTCAGTAATTAATAATATTCATCAAGAAGTCCTTTTACCATTATATTTTCATAACAATTTTCATTTTAATCGTTCAATGTTTTTCCATTTTATAACTGATTATTGAAAATATAATGTTGTTTACTTTTATTTATCAAATTATGTAAATAATATTATTGTACCGGATCAACATGGCTTTTGTGAAGGACGGTCTACTATTACAAATCTTTGTTGCAAAACTCAATTTATTATTGATGCCTTAGATCGCACTACTCAAGTAGACGTTGTCTATACAGACTTCTCAAAAGCATTCGACCGTCTAGATCATGGTTTATTATTGGGCAAATTGGATGAGATTGGTCTAAGTACTAATCTTATTGACTTATTTTATTCATACTTAACGAATAGATCGCAGTATGTGCAATACCGTGGTTATCAGTCCGATAAATATCCGCAGAAGTCAGGTGTCCCACAGGGATCTACTCTTGGCCCCTTATTGTTTATTTTGTTTATTAACGATATTACTGCCGGCCTGGATGTAAACGTATTAATTTATGCTGATGATGTTAAAATCCTTTCTAATATAGAGTCATACACCGACTGTAATAAATTGCAGCAAAATCTAAATCTTGTTAATTTGTGGTGTGTTACTAATAAATTACCTTTAAATGTTGCCAAGTGCAATGTAATGTCATATTGTCGCAGGTCTCGTATGCTGCTTTATGACTACAAATTGGACAATATTACTTTAAATAGGCCTGAAACTATATGCGATCTCGGTGTCACTTTTGATTCAAGACTATCCTTTGTACCTCATATTCAGAAAACTATTAGTAGTGCCTATAAAACTCTTGGATTCATATTGAGGAATATGAAAGAATTTAAAAATATGAGTACTCTTAAACTTCTTTATACTACGTTTATCAGATCTAAACTGGAGTATTCATCTATTGTATGGAGTCCTATATATGCAGTACATAACACGGCAATTGAAAGGGTGCAAAGGCGATTCTTTAAATCTGCAGTTTTTTCTTTGGATGGTGTATATCCATTGAAAGGCACACCTTACAATTATTTCTTGGAGAGGTTTAGTATGAGTAGTTTAGAAAACAGGAGGAGTATGACAGCTGTACTGTTTCTATTTAAAATTCTCCACAATAATTTATGTTTGTTATTTGCTTTTAATGTGTACAGTTTGTTTATTATACATAGTAGATGTTTGTAATGTGCCCTATACACACGATTTTAATTATTTTGCATTCTTGATTAACTTTTATTTTTACACAAAATTTTATATATTTATTTGTACATTCTTAGGAGTATTTTAGTTTGTTATGTTTATGTTAAGAAATGTTTGTAATGTGCCCTATATACACGATTTTAATTATTTTGCATTCTTCATTAGCTTTTATTTTTACACAAGATTTTATACATTTATTTGTACATTCTTAGGAGTATTTTAGTTTGTTATGTTTATGTTAATTAACTCAGTTATATTACCTTTTTACTATTATTTTTATTCTTGTGAAACTTATCCTGTTAACAGGTTCTATCCCGTTGGATATTTTAAATAAATAAATAAATAAATAAATAAATAAATAAATAATTTTTTAAAAACTTTGGCGTCCCCTAACGCATTAACGCTGCATTTTGCATAAAAGTGGTAGATATAATCGTCGTATTTTGACGGCATAATTGAATTGAATTAAAATTTTATTGTCTCATCGCAAATTTGTCCTTAATTGTATTACTGGCAATTGATTTTCCGTTATAGAAGCCTTTTAAAATTCAATTACAATTGATTAATGCTGTCTATCGAGATTCACTTCAAATCCGCCTTTTAATCCTATTAAATTTTGTTTTATTTACAGTTTTTCTACAATAAAATTATTTTTCAGATTTATGTAGGTACTAAACATCTACCGTCACCTTTTATTTTGGTATATTCGTGATAATTTATATAGTATGCGTCCCAATAATAATAAATTAAAACAAATAAACATTTGTCGCATTTATAAAATACCTGCTATTAAATATTCCATAATTTGTTCACAACACATATCAAGTGATAACATTATAAATTGTTAGTGTGTCATTTTAAAATTGTTCAAAACCAATCAAATGATATAATCTGCATTTTTACTAACATAACGCACTAAAACTACAAGCAAAAATTTATTATAGATAGATGTCTATCTGAATTTTAAATCATTTTATAAAAGGATCATTAGATATAGTTTAAATGTCTTTGCAAATACCTTTCAATGTTGTACGTGAGTGAATAAAGAGCTTAATGTTACCACAAAATGTATAATACGGTAATTATGAAAGTAATTGTTATGAAAATTATCCATAACTTAACAAAGTTTATGTGAAAACATTTTTTTAACATGATTTGTGCTTAAACCGGAATGAAAATTTGCAATCAGAACGGAATGAACATTAAAATTAAGTATATTGTTGAAAACAAACAAGCGACTTTCGATAAAGAAACATAAATTTTGGTATGCATTACTTTATTTATTTAATTGAACAATTTTAAACAAATAGCCCTTTACCGCAAAGTCAAGTGCTTAGTTTTATAAACTTGTATTTGTGCTTTAAAACAATGGAAAATAACTAATTTGAAATCAATACTTACAAAACTTATCAGACGTATTACTTTTACCAAAAAATATATTATCTAAACTACTGTGGTTCTATATTTGTTCGTTTTAAAAACGATATGAATTTAATAACAAATATAGATTACATGAAACTTAAATGATCTTTTTGTATCAACATTTTTAAAAATGCTGCGTTGTTTATTACAAAAATGTTCGAATGTAAATAATAAGCCATCAGACAATAATTTGAAAATTTTTAAACATATAAGCCTTTGCCGGAAAGTCTAGTGCTTAATTTTATAAACTTGTATTTGCGTTTCAAAACAATGGAAAATAACAAATTTGAAATCAATATAAACGTTATGAAACATACTACTTTTACCAAAAAATATATTATCTGAACTACTATGGTTCTATATTTCTACATTTAAAAAACAATATGAATGAAATCTATGAATTAAATGCTACAAATATAGATTACATGAAACGAATTATTTCATTCAAATCTTGAGTGATTTATATGAAATTTTTTTTGTATCAAGATTTTTTAAAATGCTGCATTCTTTATTACAAAAATATTCTAATGTAAATAACAAGCCATCAGATAAACAGAAGTAAAAAATTCTAAGTACCTCATATCTGGAGAATGTCAATTTTTCGAACTTTTCGTGAAGAATGAATGAGGGTTGGAACTGCACTGCCATTTTTGCCTTAGTTTGTGTACAACTCTCACTAATTACAAGGAAAATTCACTGGAGAAACCTTAGAAACGCCGCGTACTGTTATGCACGATACGTCTAGCACAGCGACACACCAAGTATTGTATTCTAGTTTCGGGCTGTGATTACTCTTTATATATATCCTTCTTCGCGAACCACGAGAAACGCTTTAGATCTACGCACACTCGAATATTTTTTTTCTGTGTCGTACATTTACTATGCAAATTTTCTGACAAAGGGAGCGCATTCTTATGCACCTTTAAATATCATATTTATTCATGACATATAATGTTTTATTGTTATCCGTAATAAACATAATTAATAGTTGCAATAAATTTTACACGTACGGTGTCATTATATAGAAAAAATGTATCTACATAAACAATCGCATTCTTTTCCAGACACGTGATGTATAAATTAAATTAAAAAAATCAACTTTCGTTTTTTAAATCCTTAAATGAGTCCACGTCTTCAATTTCTGTAATCAAGGCTTTTATGTCCTATAAGATTGGCTTCATTTACATAATACAGTTAGATAATATGACCATAATAGTTGTTTCATTGTTCAAGTGTCAGTTTATCATTTGTATATTTCAAGGTTTTCTAATCTAATATGGTTATTTTTCCGATCCCAAGCAGCACACATTTAATGGACCAATATTGGCAAAATATTTAAACAGTGGCCCGATATTCGTAAGAATTTGCCATTATTGGCATATTAATAGTTTCATTTAGTGAACCAATATTTAAAATACTATGTAATGACCATTATTCACAACAACCATTTGTATTTATTATTAAGAAATATTGGCATAACATTATTTAAAATCATTGTGCCAATATTATGTAAAACACAAGAGATCAATGTAGGTCCTTTAAAGATTTATTTGATTATTACCTGTTGGTTAACCGTGAATGGTTGGCATAATATTGGCCTTATCTTGATAAACCATATAGATTTATTCGATTAAACCATCAACAATAATTCATCATAGGATAAAAATATTAGACCAATATATTATTATAATGAATTACAGTTATTGATGTAATGTTACTTAAATTTATTGTGCCAATATCGTGATATGTGCAACGCCACACTTGGTGGTCATTTACTGAAATACCGAATTTTAAATGCACCATTTTCTTCTGTAGTGTGGTGTCGTAGTGTTATTTCGAAGCCGTGGTTGAGACAAATACAGTGCTTTCGAAAAGTAACGAATAAATTCATTATTTTTGAAATTGAGAAGTTTTCGACATACGACCCTCATTTGTGACGTCATCGTTGTTCGAGATATGACGTCATCGACAATTTTTTTAAATAGCAACCCCCAATTTTGACCATGCCATTTGAAAGAGCGTGTCATTCTACATATATACATCATGAAAAGTATGGTGTTACATAACAAAAATTTCAAGAAAATAATGTTTGAAGATTTTAAAATTTAATTTTCACAATACTGAAAATGATAATGATTATGTAAAAAATCGACTAAATTAAATGTTCAAATTGTGCACCGTTGTCTGCCTGACTGTAGCCAAGACGATTAATAAATTCTTTTTGGACATTCTCAATAACTTCAGGAGGTATACGATGTATCTCGTGACGAATTCTTGCTTTTAAATCTTCTAAATTGACCAGTCTAGTAATGTATACTTTGCTTTTTAAGTATCCCCACAAGAAATAATCTAGGGATGTCAAATCAAGCATGGTCTAAATTGGGGGTTGCTATTTAAAAAAAAATGTCGATGACGTCATCTCGAACAACGGTGACGTCACAAATATGGGTCGTATGTCAGAAAGTGCCTTTTTAAAAAACAAAATCGACGTGCCAGGGGATTTTTTCGAAAACTTCTCAATTTCAAAAATAATAAATTTAATCGTTACTCTTCAAAAGCACTGTATATGTAAGCACGTTTGGTTTCAGATTAAGATTTAATATTAGTTATTACCTATCTTGTAACACTCGTGATTGTAAAGTATTATTTTATTTGTTCATAATTAGTACAATTATTGTAAGAAGTAACTAGGTGTATCTAGCCGACCGAGAATATGTGTAACTGTTTCATATAAATATATCAGAATCAGCTGAAGTAGTTATTACTTTTACACCTGCCCCTTGTGTAACAAAGTTGACCGGTGTGAAGACAGCAGCCAAAGATAGCAGCCAAAACGAACGAAGATACCCGAATGACCATAGGCGCGCATGGGATGGAGACAAGGGACAGGCAAACGGCGCATGCGCGCCGGATTTGCTCTTTTGGTTATTATGGACGAAATATACATTAGATTAATTCCTACATCATAAAATGGCTTTATTTAATGTAGACATTTGTCTTGAACTAATTTGAGACAAATAATCAGTCCCTAGGTGGTGAAAATGGAAACAAATAGACAAAAAAATGTACGTAACTAAATATGCGCCGGAGCATTTTTTCGCTTTCATGGTTTGTCAAGATTCTCAGAAATCTACAGTTAAATATTGAACGACTTATGGAGTGAAAATGGAGGAAAAATCTCAGATAATTGGATGAAAAATTCGTATCGCCGGAAGTACGTGTCGGAGCACTTTTTCGTTTATAGGGTTTGTTAACATGCTCCTTAGGAACATCCAGTTAAATTTTGAACGACTTAAATTGGCTTCCAGGGGGTGAAAATGCAGGAAAACTCTTAGAAAATTGGAAGAAAAATTCGTATCGCCGGAAGTACGCGTCGGAGCACTTTTTCGCTTATAGAGTTTGTTAACATCCTCCTTAGGAACATCCAGTTAAATTTTGAACGACTTAAATTGGCTTCCAGGGGGTGAAAATGCAGAAAAACTCTTAGAAAATTGGAAGAAAAATTCGTATCGCCGGAAGTACGAGTCAGAGCACTTTTTCGCTTATAGGGTTTGTTAACATCCTCCTTAGGAACATCCAGTTAAATTTTGAACGACTTAAATTGGCTTCCAGGGGGTGAAAATGCAGAAAAACTCTTAGAAAATTGGAAGAAAAATTCGTATCGCCGGAAGTACACGTCGGAGCACTTTTTCGCTTATAGAGTTTGTTAACATCCTCCTTAGGAACATCCAGTTAAATTTTGAACGACTTAAATTGGCTTCCAGGGGGTGAAAATGCAGAAAAACTCTTAGAAAATTGGAAGAAAAATTCGTATCGCCGGAAGTACACGTCGGAGCACTTTTTCGCTTATAGGATTTGTTAACATCCTCCTTAGGAACCCCCAGTTAAATTTTGAACGACTTAAATTGGCTTCCAGGGGGCGAAAATGCAGGAAAATTCTTAGAAAATTGTAAGAAAAATTCGTATCGCCGGAAGTACGCGTCGGAGCACTTTTTCGCTTGCAGGGTTTGTTAACATCCTCCTTAGGAACATCCAGTTAAATTTTGAATGACTTAAATTGGCTTCCAGGGGGTGAAAATGCAGGAAAACTCTTAGAAAATGGGAAGAAAAATTCGTACCGCCGGAAGTACGCGTCGGAGCACTTTTTCGCTTATAGAGTTTGTTAACATCCTCCTTAGGAACATCCAGTTAAATTTTGAACGACTTAAATTGGCTTCCAGGGGGTGAAAATGCAGAAAAACTCTTAGAAAATTGGAAGAAAAATTCGTATCGCCGGAAGTACACGTCGGAGCACTTTTTCGCTTATAGGATTTGTTAACATCCTCCTTAGGAACCCCCAGTTAAATTTTGAACGACTTAAATTGGCTTCCAGGGGGCGAAAATGCAGGAAAATTCTTAGAAAATTGTAAGAAAAATTCGTATCGCCGGAAGTACGTGTCGGAGCACTTTTTCGTTTATAGGGTTTGTTAACATGCTCCTTAGGAACATCCAGTTAAATTTTGGACGACTTAAATTGGCTTCCAGGGGGTGAAAATGCAGGAAAACTCTTAGAAAATTGGAAGAAAAATTCGTATCGCCGGAAGTACGCGTCGGAGCACTTTTTCGCTTATAGAGTTTGTTAACATCCTCCTTAGGAACATCCAGTTAAATTTTGAACGACTTAAATTGGCTTCCAGGGGGTGAAAATGCAGAAAAACTCTTAGAAAATTGGAAGAAAAATTCGTATCGCCGGAAGTACGCGTCGGAGCACTTTTTCGCTTATAGGGTTTGTTAACATCCTCCTTAGGAACATCCAGTTAAATTTTGAACGACTTAAATTGGCTTCGAGGGGGTGAAAATGCAGAAAAACTCTTAGAAAATTGGAAGAAAAATTCGTATCGCCGGAAGTACACGTCGGAGCACTTTTTCGCTTATAGGATTTGTTAACATCCTCCTTAGGAACCCCCAGTTAAATTTTGAACGACTTAAATTGGCTTCCAGGGGGCGAAAATGCAGGAAAATTCTTAGAAAATTGTAAGAAAAATTCGTATCGCCGGAAGTACGCGTCGGAGCACTTTTTCGCTTGCAGGGTTTGTTAACATCCTCCTTAGGAACATCCAGTTAAATTTTGAATGACTTAAATTGGCTTCCAGGGGGTGAAAATGCAGGAAAACTCTTAGAAAATGGGAAGAAAAATTCGTACCGCCGGAAGTACGCGTCGGAGCACTTTTTCGCTTATAGAGTTTGTTAACATCCTCCTTAGGAACATCCAGTTAAATTTTGAACGACTTATATTGGCTTCCAGGGGGTGAAAATGCAGAAAAACTCTTAGAAAATTGGAAGAAAAATTCGTATCGCCGGAAGTACACGTCGGAGCACTTTTTCGCTTATAGGATTTGTTAACATCCTCCTTAGGAACCCCCAGTTAAATTTTGAACGACTTAAATTGGCTTCCAGGGGGCGAAAATGCAGGAAAACTCTTAGAAAATTGTAAGAAAAATTTATATCACCGGAAGTACGCGTCGGAGCACTTTTTCGCTTACAGGGTTTGTTAACATCCTCCTTAGGAACATCCAGTTAAATTTTGAACGACTTAAATTGGCTTCCAGGAATATTTTCCTCTATTTTCTTAGAGTCTTCCTGCATTTTTATCCCCTGAAAGCCAATTTAAGTCATTTTAACTGGCTGTTCCTAGGGAAGACCTTGACAAACCCTGAGAGCGAAAAAGTGCTCCGACGTGTACTTCCGGCGATAATAATTATTATTCCAATTTTCTAAGAGATTTCTTGCATTTTCACCCCCTGGTAACCAAATTAAGTCATTCAAAATTTAACTGGCGGTTCCTAAGGAAGAGTTTAACAAACCCTGAAAGCGAAAAAGTTCTGCGACGCGTACTTCCGGCGATACGAATTTTTCTTCCAATTTTCTAAGAGCTTTCCTGCAATATCACCCCCTGGAAGCCAATTTAAGTCGTTCAAAATTTAACTGGATATTCCTAAACTGGATATTAACAAACCATAAAAGCGAAAATGTGCTCCGACGCGTACTTCCGGCGATAATGATTTTTCTTTCAATTTTTTAAGAGTTTTCCTGCATTTTCACCCCCTGGAAGCCAATTTAAGTCGTTCAAAATTTAACTGGATGTTTCTAAGGAGGATGTTAACAAACACTAAATGCAAAAAAGTGCTCCCACGCGTACTTCTAGCGATACGAATTTTTCTTCCAATTTTCTAAAAGTTTTTCTGCATTTTCACCCCCTGGAAGTCAATTTAAGTCGTTCAAAATTTAACTGGATGTTCCTAAACTGGATATTAACAAGCCCTAAAAGCGAAAATGTGCTCCGACACGTACTTCCGGCGATAATAATTTTTCTTCCAATTTTCTAAGAGTTTTCCTGCATTTTCACCCCCTGGAAGCCAATTTAAGTCGTTCGAAATTTAACTGGATGTTCCTAAGGAGGATGTTAACAAACACTAAATGCAAAAAAGTGCTCCCACAAGTACTTCTAGCGATACGAATTTTTCTTCCAATTTTCTAAGAGTTTTCCTGTATTTTCACTCCCTGGAAGCCCATTTAAGTCGTTCAAAATTTAATTGGAGGTTCCTAAGAAGGATGTTAACAAATCCTATAAGCGAAAAAGTACTCCGACGCGTACTTCCGGCGATACGAATTTTTCTTACAATTTTCTAAGAGTTTTCCTGCATTTTCGCCCCCTGGAAGCCAATTAATTTAATTGGATGTTCCTAAGGAGGATGTTAACAAACACTAAATGCAAAAAAGTGCTCCCACGCGTACTTCTAGCGATACGAATTTTTCTTCCAATTTTCTAAGAGTTTTTCTGCATTTTCACCCCCTGGAAGCCAATTTAAGTCGTTCAAAATTTAACTATATGTTCTTAGAGAAGGCCTTAACAAAACCCAAAAAGCGAAAAAGTGCTCCAACGCGTACTTCCAGCGATAATAATTTTTCTTTCAATTTTCTTAGACTTTTTCTGCATTATCACCCCCTGAAAGCCAATTGGAGTCGTTCAAAATTTAACTGGATGTTCCTAAGGAGGATGTGAACAAACCCTAAACGCGAAAAAGTGCTCCGACGCGTACTTCCGGCGATAATAATTTTTCTTCCAATTTTCTAAGAGTTCTTCTGCATTTTCACCCTCTGGAAGCCAATTTAAGTCGTTCAAAATTTAACTAGATGTTCTTAGAGAAGGCCTTAACAAACCCTAAAAGCGAAAAAGTGCTCCAACGCGTACTTCCGGCGATAATAATTTTTCTTCCAATTTCTAAGAGTTCTTCTGCATTTTCACCCCCTGGAAGCCAAGTTAAGTCTTTCAAAATTTAACTAGATGTTCTTAGAGAAGGCCTTAACAAACCTTAAAAGCGAAAAAGTGCTCCAACGCGTACTTCCGGCGATAATAATTTTTCTTCCAATTTTCTAAGAGTTTTCCTGCATTTTCACCCCCTGGAAGCCAATTTAAGTCGTTCAAAATTTAAGTGGATGTTCTTAGAGAAGGCCTTAACAAACCCTAAAAGCGAAAAAGTGCTCCAACGCGTACTTCCGGCGATAATAATTTTTCTTCCAATTTTCTTCCAAGTTCTTCTGCATTTTCACCCCCTGGAAGCCAAGTTAAGTCTTTCAAAATTTAACTAGATGTTCTTAGAGAAGGCCTTAACAAACCCTAAAAGCGAAAAAGTGCTCCAACGCGTACTTCCGGCGATAATAATTTTTCTTCCAATTTTCTAAGAGTTTTCCTGCATTTTCACACTCTGGAAGCCAATTTAAGTCGTTCAAAATTTAACTGGATGTTCCTAAGGGGGATGTGAACAAACCCTAAACGCGAAAAAGTGCTCCGACCCGTACTTCCGGCGATACGAATTTTTCTTCCAATTTTCTAAGAGTTTTTCTGCATTTTCACCCCCTGGAAGCCAATTTAAGTCTTTCAAAATTTAACTAGATGTTCTTAGAGAAGGCCTTAACAAACCCTAAAAGCGAAAAAGTGCTCCGACGCGTACTTCCGGTGATATGAACTTTTCTTCCAATTATCTAAGAGTTTTCCTCCATTTTCACTCCCTAAGTCGTTCAATATTTAACTGGAGATTTCTAAGGAGAATCTTGACAAACCATGAAAGCGAAAAAGTGCTCCGGCGCATACTTAGTTAAGTACATTTTTTTTGTCTATTTGTTTCCATTTTCACCACCTAGGGACTGATTATTTATCTCAAATTAGTTCAAGACAAATGTCTACATAAAATAAAGCCATTTTGTGATGTAGGAATTAATCTAATGTATATTTCGTGCATAATAACCAAAAGAGTGAATCCGGCGCGCATGCGCCATTTGCCTGCTCCTTGCCTCCATCACATGCGCGCCTATGGTCATTCGGGTATCTTCGTTCGTTTTGGCTGCTATCTTTGGCTGCTGTCTTCACACCGGTACAAAGTTGTTCCATTATTTGTTTCAATTATTATATACATACAAATTTGGCCTAATGATAGATATTTTCACAACATGGCTACCTATTATACAACAAATAATTTGAAGCTCCAATATTTATTTAAAATATTATTCTAAAATAAAAGTATATGGGCCCAAAAAAAACATAAAGAATTCTACAATGAAAAGTCTGTTTCAGTAGGGGGTTGTACAGTTCAGTCTTCTGCCTAGCGAAATTAGGTCTAGTAAAACTGTAAATCAGTTTAAATATAAATTAAGTAATTAATATTTGCTTCAATATTGTATTGTCATTTCTTTTTGTCTTTGTTATTGACTATATTAATTAAGTCTTTTTTTGATTGTAGATGAGTATATGTTGTATTTGTGTATATGTATGTTGTTAGCATATGTATAATATTAATGTGTATAAGGTGTCTTATATGTATTTTGTATTTATAATATCTGTTGGATAAATAAACTTGTACTTACTTACTTACATTGTTGACATATTAACGATTTGACCAATATTAGTTTTATTAATTAATGTTTTTTGATAATTTCCAAAGTATAAAGTAGCAACTGTTATGTATCGTTATGAAAGAATAATGCAATAACATTGCATAAAAATATACAGAGTGTTCCATTTAAAAATTGTATGGATTACATTTAAAAAGAGATGCCCTGTAGATAAATTACAAGCACGCCACTGAATTATGTGTAAAAAAAGTCCTATCAGAAGCAATTTTCACGATTCCGATATCTCAGCTATCCTCTGAGATAGGTACGAAGAATACCATAAATGTAGTTTTTTAAATTTCAACCTGTATCTCAAAAATGAAGAGGTGTATGAAAATTCTGATTGCGGCGTCTTAAGTATCTCGGAAATATAGCCAGTGCTGTGAAAACCGCATCTTTCTATCTTCTCTAATTACAACGAAATTGGGACACTGTACATTGTACAAAATTAAAATTTTGTAAGATTTTTTTAAAAAATTAATAGATACTTATATAACGTGTACAATATAAGTATTTTATACAAGGTGAAAAAGTAGGACACTCTATATATGGAAATTTTTTGTTAAAAAGTTTAAAATCGTTGGCCCATATTTTAAAATTGTAGAAATAATAATTACATATTTACTTATACGTATTTTTTTTTACTTCGGTGACAACTTGTATTCAAAAGAGGATTTCTAACAAAAACACCTTTCAGATTTTCCTCGTAAAACAAGGGTTACTACTATCGATAGAGTGATCTCTGTAAGCTTATTTTCAATTCAAAACATTTAGATCATGAAATTTGCGAATATCTAGTTTCCTGAGTAAAATAGAAAAACAACAAAATCTAAATTTTCAAAACACTCAGTGATGTAAAACTACTGAGGTTTTTAGTGGAAGGCTCCCACAATATTTCCGTTACTGATTAAGATAATTGTACCAGGATGGCCAGAAGTACGGAATAAAATTCATATCTTTTGAATGAGTCATTTTTTTAAAAACGCCGAAACACGTTAACTAATGTTGATTTTTTCTCATCTTTCGGTTATATAATAATTAATTTTTCTGCAACCCCCTAACCCCCAGTTATCAAGATACTGAATCAATCCTTATAATCTTGAATAACCATGAACAACAATTATTTTATACCACCCATGAGATTAATTTCAAATCTTATTATTTATTAAAAAGAACAGGTTTTGGAACCACTTCGTTTCTATTCTACATTAAACCATTTACCGTTTAGCATAACTGTGATATCTTTTAAACTGATAAAAGATTTTAGAACATGTAGGTACAACAAAGAAGGAAATGTTCAATTAGTGAATGGTCTAACCTTTGTCAAATGACGTGCAGCTATAAGAATGTCATCGCTGTACAAACAGTAAACACTTATCAGCATACTTACATAACTCTTAGATCTAAGTCGCTTTTTGATACTTTGCTTCTTTGATTGGAAGTCCCAGTTTCAGATAGATGGAAAATAACCGTATTATAATAAATGCATTTTTTAAAAACGATTATAATATTGTTCAGTAGACAAAGAAGAGAACTTGTTTTTCTACAATATAATCCATCATACTAAAAAAGCGCTACAATTTTAATGTTCATCACATAAAATGTTTGACTCTAGGTCTAATCACTAAATAAATAAAATTAATACCAAATATAATACCCTGTAATTTGCGAACCAAAATACTGCAGCCTTGCAAGCATAACATATATTTGATTTTCTAAACGGTACAATGTTCACCAAATGTTGTTTTCTAAAATAAGTCACAGCGCTAATACTTTGCCTTTCAAAATACATTTGTGATTTGCAAAATATGACATCGTCTCCAGTCCAAAGAGGCTCTGTTAAATCAATAATTTTTTTACTTACTTTTATTAGGTAGAACTTTAGACTTCAATATGATCTCAACATTGACTGTAAATTAAGTGTGGATTTTAAGATCAATAAAGAAGATTTTAATTTTCACTTACATCCCAGATGCTTAAATAATGTTGAAATTTTTTTTTCATGAGTGATATTTTGAAAATAGTTTTGAAAATATTTGTAACTACGAAAAAATATTCGGAAATAAATTAAGTACGTACTACTGCTTTGTGAAAATCTCACATGACCTGCCTGCATTTTTAGAATTAATGAAAGAATTGATGCATCTACTAAAATAATTTGTAGCGTAATCATACTACTTAATTATACAAATAAATACCTACCTAACTGACAGATATGCATATTGAAATATTAATTATAATAAAATAAGTAATACTAAATCAATTTTCCAGATCTCTTTGAACTAAACTGTAAAAACTGCGTGTTCTTAATGAAAAAAAAAGTTCTGCCACCTGTTAACCATATGTAAGAGTTGTTTAAATTCAGCATGATCTGATATATGTATTTGGTTGTATAATTTTAATAGTCTTAAAGTGATTTATTAGTTTATTTATTTAACTTTGCTGTAATTACCATTATTATTCACTAGGCAATTTTGATCAAATCAGATAATGGAATATATAAATGAAGAATTTATCCATGAAGTCATATACAGAACTAGATTGGCACTATACAGGATCTCTATACTTTGACGTTAGGTGTCTGGTGATTCAGTTTATTATAGTTATTTATTGTTTTTGTTTTAAGTAGCATTTTATCCGCGCAAGCATGTTTAAACGTGAAAATGTAGTTCGAGCATTTAATATCCTTAAGCGGATGAAAGGCAATTCATATCATGGTGGAGTCAGAATTATTGGAATTTAATAAAAAAATATTCACACGACTTGATATTTCTTGTTCACAGTCAAAATCAGAATTTGGTAAAAAAAATGTACAATTATAGAAGAAGGATTTTGCGTGAATATTGTTGAAATATGCAGAAAATATATTTCTCTGCACCCAATTCGCTTATGATAAGACATATTCTTTTTAAAATACATTAATCAAAAATGTACTTCTCAGCCTGTTGGAATCGACACCTTGGAGAAGTTACCCTCAATAGTTGGTTCATTCCTGAATATTGCAAATCTAGAAGTTTATACTGGCCATTATACGAGGCGCATTTCAACTACTTTATTGACCAATAAAAGTGCTGATCTTACAACCATTAAACGGCATGGTGGATGGTAGAGCTAGAGGTAAAAAATTAAGTGGGTTTTACCACATTCAATCTACCGCAGCTGCGTCCTCTATGAACTATAACCAAATTGTGAACAGATTTCAATTTCTCGACCCAAAGAAAACCAAATTCCAAAATTTTAAATGGATATTATCATTTAAAATGAAAATAAACTAAAATAGGGTGATTTTTAGCCTTTACGCATAAATTTAGCTGCGATTTCTAGATCGCAAAATAATACGAAAAGTTTCGTTTCGTTCTCAACAGACAGGTGTGAAAGGTTAGTTCTTGATGACTTAATTAGTATTTCCCAAACGCGTAAAGACAAATTAATAAAATTTGGCACAATTCCATAACTTTTTATGCTCCTTTTGAAAGTCTAAAAGGAAATCAATACAGTCTGTCCAGGGGCGAGTAAAACAAGGGGGATAGTGCTTCAAAAATACCCAAACTCTTTTGTATATATTTTTCTGATAATTACATGACAAAAATGAAAATTTCAAGAATTTTTACATAAAAAGGTACTCTTGTTGAAATTTAATGAACCTGAAACATAGTTAGCTTTTAAATTAAAGAAAACAAACAATTTTGACATCAATCAATACTTGTGTATGGATATGAAATGATAAGATCTTGTAAACTTCCGAAACTAAAAATATTTTACTAAATTGTGTTCACTTCACTTTGGCATTATTTATCCTCAGCTATATATACAGGGTGGTCCAAAAGTCTGGAAACGGTGAATTTATTTCGCGCACGGATGGAAAATCGGAATTCTGATACTGGGGTCTATAGTAATTTCGCCCGAGGAATCGAATGGGCCCATCAGATTTTGGGCCCGATGGGGCTTTATATAAGATATGAGGCCCAACTTTGAAATTTCAAATATAAACCCATCTTTTTTATTGCAGATTCGGATTCAGCGGGAAATTTTACATTCGAATTGGTTAAAACCCAAAATTTTTTCGTCCATTTTTGGATTCTATGCAGCGTTTTTTGTTCAAGACCAGGGGGCACAAATCGATATTCTGGTACTGAGGTCCTTAGTAATTTTTCTCGGGCAATCGATTGGGCCCATCAGATTTTGGCCGATGGGGCCTTTAACGAGATATGAGGCCCAAGTTTGACAAGTAGTAACTTGATGGATTTAGAAATTTTATTTCAAAGTATTTTAAGATGCGGAAATTTTGAAACGCGTTTTTACCGAAATCGGTGCATTTTACCAACTTGGAACAGGTATCGCTTTTCTATGCAAAATTAATTTCTCCATCATCTTTGAAGCCCTGTACATTTAAATGATGCACTTTCGGACTAAGCTAAGTTTGTCTACATCGGTTCTATTTGATCACAGAAAGCTATGTTTAAGCTGGGTCCCATTACTTTCCGGACATCCTATATAAGGTGTATATCTTCAAAAACATCAACAAAATATTAGTTCGCATCCGTATATGTATACAATCAAAATACATATATTGAAATGTTAAAGTTTATACGGCACAATTACAATTTCCTCAGTACTTCTGTTTCAAAATATTTGTGTATTTCTCGCGAGACGACTTTGATATTCACAGCGTCAAATCTCAGCTGGGTCTCTTGTCTAGGTAATATGATATGACAATTTATTTTCAGCGGTCAATTATTTTTTATTTCAGAATTTTAATTACGAGAAAGTTATAGTAAACTGATATTTTTCCACATTTTTCGAATTGTATCTTTGACTGTAGAATCAGTCTTCGAAAAATTGGAAAATAATTGGCTCGTCACATTCAGGGTCATTTTTTTTGTAGCTTGATAGGCGGCGGTTTGTGGTCTGAAGTCTGGGAAACTGCAACTAGTTAATGGTTGCCTTCTCTTTTTATTTATAATCGTATTTTGACACCACTTGCGGTTGACCAAAGGTTATTAAATTAAAAGGAAAAAGCAAAGCAAAACAACTTTCCTTATGAGGTACTTTTGTATAGTGTTAGAATCAGAGTAGGCGATTCTTCTTTAGCGCATAGAAGATGAAATATACAAGGTGAGTCAGAAAGAATGAGTCAACACTAGGTTGCATGCCTTATACGAATGTCACTGGAACTAGAAATACAGGGTGTTCAAGGTTTAAATTTTATTCTGAAAATTCTCAATAATTAAGAAAGTTTTGATAGCATGGCTCTGAAAATTGGTGCTGTTGAGTTTTTTGGTGTGAGAATTACAAATTTGAGGCTTATTTTGACGTTGCTCCTAGAGGGCACTAGTTTCACTGTATTATTTAGGTACATCAAAACATATCTTTTTTATCTGTTGAGCTATGCTTAAAAAGGTAAAAATCTAAAAGAACATTGAATTCTAAATAAAAAATACAGTATACAAAAGTACAGTTTAGGTCGCCTAACTTAGCGGGTTTTGAATTAGTTGCATTTATAGGTTTCAATTTATTTTGTGGTGAAAAGAAATAGCAATAACGCCTGAAAGAAAATTACCACAAAATACATTGATACTTTTCAATACAAATAACTCCTATAAAGCCTATAAAGTTAGGCGACCTATGGCCATTTCCACCGCATTGCCTTTTAATTTGAATTTGGTGTCTAGTATCTCCAGCTTAGTGTTGACCCATTCTTTCTGACTCGCTCTGTATGTTAGATATTGTTGCAGATGTCAATTTGTCAGATAGAGAAATATTGTGACAATTTTTAAAACATATTCGAGATAAAAAACTGAAAAAAAAAATTTCAATGAAAAGAAAAATTATAAAAGCAGTTTCGTTCACCTGTTATATCTACTTTCTTTTTATAAGCTTGCGAATGCATTATTTCAGATAATTCCAAAGTGACACTAATTACATGAATTTTTAATTAATCAGTTAATTAAATTTCATTAGTATAATTTATTACATAAAAAATTGAAATGCGTTGTCTTTGATTTCTTGTCTTGAACAAGAATGACAACAATTCATAGGCGTCTGCATGGGGGACAACAGGAACGTTTACCGCTCTTGGTTTTTAGACAAATACACATCAGAAAATGGTATCAAAAGTGATACATCAATTCTTTATTGTTTTCAGTTAATGTTTTTTATTTACCTTTATCCTTCCTGGCAGAATTTCTGCCATCAAATAAAAAATATATATAATTCTTCTTAGGATTTGCCCTCCCTCCTAACAAATTTTCTGTGGATGCCATCGCAATGATTTATGTTTCGTTTCAAATACACGTCTAAATTTCTAAATGTAAGAGTTACTCTTTATTTTATATTCTTTATTAACTAAACTAGGTATAGTTGAATTTATATTTTGTTCCAATTTACGATTGCTTTTGACTACGCAATATAGATTATATAACCAAGAGATTAAATTAAAAAGTTATTTAAATAATTACCTATTTGTTAGTAGTAGCAGTTATTAATTTGCATATAAGTGAATTGAGTAATTAATAAAAGTATCGGAATACTTTGGCTTATTTAGGTATATTGATCTTTCTAAAAGTTAAGTAAGTAAACCCACAGGGTGTCGAGAGGCCTTGACCCCCTCATATTACAAAATATACCTGCGATTTAAAACATCAATACAAAATTGAGTTTTATGTATGTTTTTGTTTTAACAACATTTCTCTGCTACATCATTAAAGCGTAACAAAGCAGAATGCGTTAAAATGAATTTCTCGTCAATAATTTCAAAAGTAATTGATATAACATGTTTTAAAGAATCATATCTAGCTTTAGCCGATTTAATATTTAAATAAATTATATTTTATTAAATCGGGATTATCCTTAACCTCGTCAAAAAAGTTAACATTGTGTTCAGGTGGAACAATTTACGATCTGGTTGCCATGTCATAGGCTTAGTTTTCTCGATATTTCGATACACACATTTTTGAAACTTGAAAATTGTACCAGTCAGTTTCTGTATTTTAATTGCCTATATGTAAAGTCTTGATCAGAATCTTGCCTCTCACTAAAATCCTGCTTTAATTAAAGGACCTATAACCACTTTTGTTCCAAAGTAGTTATTTCACACATTTGTTCTTTCAGCCTCGTGCTAACGCTACCAAAATTATGTACTAACATCTTCCTCAGGAAGTAGTGGAAAAAGTCAATGTTGAGGCAGCTTATACAGGGTGTTCTATGACAAACTTTGGCAGATGGTAGCTGGGTTACTGTCAAACATTTTTTCTTATATGAACTTAGGTCAGATTCGTTTCAAGCTACATTTAAAGAAAATATAATTCATATTTCAATCAAAGTAGTATAAATAAAAATGAATGTTGTTATAACAATAAATATTATTTGCGTTATGTTGTTTATTAGTTATTTAGTTAATATTAAAAATATAAAATCAAGAGTAACTCTTACATTTAGAAATTTAGACGTATATTTGGAACTAAACATAAATCTCAGCAACGTGTCAGTGTCAACATTTGGACTAGCATTTTTAACAATACTCTACTGTCTGTACATTATTTAAATGATCGTTTATACAGATCTGTATAGAACTTTCTTGGAAAACAGCCTTTAAGATTTCATTGATGACGTAGGGCTAATATTGTTCAAAATATGTGGTCTCAGGACGATGGTGCACCACAACGCTATCGCGTAGCTATATATTATCACAGAATATATAGCTACGCTTGCGGAAGAAATCAAAACTGAAAAATGCTTATTTTCCCCAGACCACTGCATCGGCCTTGTTTTTGCAGAAGAAACAACAGTAATTCATAAAAGTTTCCACAATAAAAACACGAGTTATTCGCCTTCTCCAAGCGCGTAAAAAATTGGAAGTCCACTAAAGTATTCCAAGAAGTGATTACTGGAAAACCGCAAATTATAGTAAACGCCAAGCAAAAGTGTTTGCCTTTGAATTAAAACAGCGTTATTAATAAAAAGCGCAGACAACGTTTACGTTCAAAATAAATTAGGTGCGACACTGCAAACAGGCAGGTTAATTAAACAAACGGGCCGAATATGAATTTTAATAAACGTTACCTCAACTTGTGGCTTTGATAACGAAACTACAGAAAACTGATTAATTAGTTAGCGATAGATCATTTATCAAAGTTTTATATTTGCCGAGTTATACGTATTCAGTGTTACAGAATTGAGAAAAATAGTGATTTAGAATAATTACTTCAGACTATTGAGAGATAACTATATTATAAAAGCTATAACCATTTGAATGAATATTATCTAAACAGCGTGATTACGTACTGAGATAAATGTGCAACTTCTTTGCATTTCAATGGCGTTTGGGATTTTGGCTAAATGGCACTTAGCTGTTAATGTTAAAAAGGGATACTTACTTATGGAACGAGCTTTGTTTAGGAAGAAATAAAATATTTCACAACTTAGAACCCCAATATTCAGCAAGTTCATATCATTAACCTTAAAAAAAGACAGCGTAAAACATTTTGAGTAAATTTTCACTCCAAACTAACACAATTAGTTGTTAAAACAAGTTCACATTCTATTATGTTCATGAATCCTTTGTTAAAATGTTAAATCGCTTAAAATCCAACATCCCCAACTAATGCAAACAAAATTTTTCCGCGCGCAAAAAATGCATCATAATTCTAGAACCAACTGTTCATTTATTGTCAATTTAAATAATTCCTTACCATTGTTATAAATTTTAACTGTATTTTTTTTATTACAATTGATTATGGAAAACCCTACGCATGTATTTGATGAAGTAAATGCCGAGTTTGTATTTATATTGATCTCTCTTTGCCCCAATAAATTTGAGATTACTTGAAATTTTTGTTGAACGGAAACCTCTGCATATCCTTCTGCCACGTTCGTTGCTTTCCATCCACCATGCCTTTTAAGAGTGCTGAAACCTGCTCCGGCATCAGCCAGTATCGTAGCAGATGTTCTTCGGAAAGACTGGCTGCAAATTTTTTAGGGAAATCCCCTATAGAATTTATACCAAGGCATTCTCTTGTACATGTTTCATTTCTATATCCTAGGAAGAATCTTGAATACTCAATTGGTGCCGGACGAAGAGAGGAATATTTTCTAAACATTTCGAAAAGATTGACTCTTTCGATGTTGCTTTTAGAAATAGTAAATTCTCTTATGTTCGTCTTTGAGTTGAGAATTTCTATTAATATATATTCTCCCATGTCTTTTATATGTTCAAGCTGAAGAAATATTAGTTCTTCACGGCACGCTTTACTGATACGAATAATCAATACTCTCTAAAATAAGAAACAATTTCAATATTTGGAGAGAAATGTGTAAGTTACACTTTACCCTCATCACCAAGTAGATTTCATCATGTGCTTCTTTAAAGAAATTCTCAACTTCTGATTTTCTTAAAATACTAGACTTCTTGAATCTATGTTCTACCGATTTATGTTTAAGGCAAGAAATTAAACTTAGAAATTTATTTATGTCAATATTCTTTTCCACTGACAATGCTCTTCTTATCATTGAGTAAAGACTTCACGTCGTAGAACTCTGGTATACTCTGGATTTTTAGTCAAAATAGGCTAGCTTCAGTGATAACCGTTATTCCCTTTTGAATTACTGGTGACTCCTATCTTCAAATAAGCGATATGCTTTTTCATACTAGTCAATAATCGCGATTTTCGATGATTCTTCTGTATCATCTTCCATATTATCATTGTAAGCAGAAGATTCTAACATTTCTCATAAATCACTGACAAGACAATATTAACGAAAACCTAATAAACAAACTCGGTTCTATATCAACATAATTTCTTTGACTGCTTATCTACTGGAATAAATTGCTGAAATTGATCAATGACGTCATTAAGATAATACATTTCATTACGTATACTTAATCAATAAATAACTGAGTTTTAATGACTTTTCAATATGTCTGTAATCAGGACTATAATAGTCAGAGACTACCTACTTATGTTTCTCTATGATACAGAATGTTATAACACAAAAAATAAATTATTCAGTTATAACTCCTACAACGATATATTAAGTAGAAAATGACGATGAAGATGAAGAAGACTTGATGATGACGATGTTAACAATCTTTTAAATTAGTTGTAGCCTATATACCAAATTTATAAAAGTTTATGAATATTGCTATTATAGAACCGCAAAAGTAAATTATGTACTATAACCAAATCGAATTAAAGAACATCCTGATATAATAATTATTCAACAAATAAGTCACTGTTTTAATAAAGTAAAAAATGATATAAAAGTTCATTGAATTTGATTGCATTAAGAGAACGGGAGCCCTTTCTAATTGTCTATTTAGAGTCACAAAATAGACGTCACAAGAGTTAAATCTCTATAGACTCATATTAGGTAAATATTAGTAGAATGTGTTGATTGCCTGAAATTTAGTGGTTGATACAAACGAATTGGAAAGATGGAAATCATTTGGAGACGATTCACTCTATAACTTAAGAAATATAAATCAAGCATGATTGAGAGAGTATGTTTTTATTTTGTTATCAATACGAATGTGATATATTAGGAAAGATTTCATCTAATAAAACTGTACCGGAAATAATAAAAATAGGTACTGGAAATGCATTGAATGTTACTCAGAACTATTAATGAATTGTTACTAAGAACATGAGTAATTGATTTAATCGCAGAAATGTTTTAATATCAATAATAATAGCCTCAACAAGTCTACAGCGTAAAACATTTAAAAAATTATTTTAAGATATTGAAAGAAACTAATAATAGTTTTGCCATTACACATAAATTATAATTTGTCGACTAGAGAAAAAATTATTCAGGATCTCTGTTAGCAGGTTGTTTCATATCTGCTCTATTTTTCTGATTTTGCTGTCGCATATTTTCGACCAAATTTCAGGCTCCGAGTAATACATGTAGATAGCGTTTGACGCTGTCAAGTGTAGTGAATCACGTGATATTGGTTCAAATAAAATAGTAATATTTGACATATAAAAATAGCTTAAAAAATTATGTTTGATTCAAAACGCAAGCTTCGGTTTTTGATGGTTGTTTCAAAATGCATTAGATATTATTTGTGTTTGAAAGATAAGCCGCAAAATTCTATGATAAATTAAAATAAACAAAATCCAGTTTCAAAGAACAATAAATAGTTAAAAAAAATAAGACATCAAATCGCTGCTAAAAAAATAAAAAATTGGTGGAATAAAGAAAAACTGCAACGGTAAGATATAGGTAGATAACCAAACATAGTACAGCGAAAGCAGATGAGAGAAGTAACGGTGAAAATAAAAGTAGAGTAAAGAATGTTGTGGAAGAAGATTATAGATTGATTTAGAAATTAGACTAAGAAGGAAATGTTTAAAGCAAAGCACATTTTTTTATTTTTTAAAGAATATAGATTGCATACTGTTATTCGTAGAAATAATAAATATTTTTTCAATTCCCTGATATTTTCATTAAAAAATATTTTATGGGAGTTGAATCCGACACAATATTTTAAAATATTTATTTGAAAAGGTAGTTTCTCGATTTTTCCTCAGATTTTTAAAGCAAAAATTCACTAAATATTTGAATACCTATTGGAAATGTTAATCTTACACATAATAGTTTATATATATTTTCCCCATATTTATGATAATTTAATAAATGGGTTGACAGTTTCTAAGAAAACTGCTTTCTTCAAATAACTGCGTATTGATTTGGAGCTCCTCATATACTGGGTGTCCGGAAATTCCATGCAGAATCCATCCGGATTTATATAACCACATAGTTATTTTTTAATTTGTTTTTATACTAGATTGATTTTTTTGAGACATATTGGTAATCTCATTTCTTTTACGCAACTTTAAAAAAATCCATTCCCTCTCAAACAGTTAGCTGTTTGACTTGAAACTAAAGGAAATGCAATCAAAATTTCAGCCACCACCTAGCACTTGCTCTTTCTACACTTTAGGGCGCTGCAATATTAGAAATATTTGACCTGAAAGCCAAAAAAAGTTACGAGGTTACGTAGTGGTTCCGTTAATATTGACTTTTCGAAAGAATGTTTGTTACATGAGGTTGACACATTATTTTTAGTAGTATCACTCCCTAAATTTTCACCGGTATTCGTTATCTTCAATTTCGTTCTATATTTCATCCACAACATTTTTTCTTAATGTTGATACATCGGGACCATCACATTTTGAATACTTTTGCAGAAAAGCCTTAATTAAAAAACATTCTGCTTAGTTAAGATCTTCGTTAAAATTTGAATTCACCGAACTTTGCCTTGGGATGCACTGAGTTTAAATTTCAGTAAAATATATGGGTAAAGAAAACTAATTTTGATAATCTTTGAGTTAAATGTTATTTAAACAAAATTAATAGCTTGATCTTTGACCACTGTGTCATATCAAATACAGCAAACGAGATGACATCCTGCAAAGTTTCATTCTTGGTAAACCATCTAATTAATGCAATGCATGATGATTGCAATACTTCAATGACACTTTCTCAGCATTAAGCCGGGTTAAGTTGAAGGTTTAACTTTGCTGCAAGGTATGCCAGGAACAGTGATCTGAGTCAAGGTTGCCATAGAATGCGCCATTAAATTATACCGTAGTCAGTTTAGAGGGCAAAGTGATAACGACATATAATTGCGAAATAAAAATTTTGTTCATAGCACAACAGAAACAGAATTATTAGTCACTTGAGAGGGCAAAGTGATAACAATATATCAATTGAGAAATACATGAATGTTTATAGCACAAGAGCAGTAAAATTATAGAGCTACTAATCTGATTAGATTGTGCATGCGAACGTATCCGCTAGTGAACTAGATAACAAAGGACTCGGAACAGAAAAGTTGCAGGCATTGTACATGTCATAACCGTTGCATTATGGCGTGTTCAGACTTCCTTACAATGAGATTTGTTCGCATGGGTCACGATTATTAAATCAAATTTTACCGTGACGTTGGCACATTGTGATTTAAGTAACTATTAAGTCGCGATCTATTTAATACTTCATATGGGTGCATTTCAGTTTTTTTGTGACACTGAAGTAAATGTCCATATAATATCCGGTATAAATCCATGTGACTGCTAACATTGAGAAAGGTACTATACAGGTTTCAGTTTACCAATTAAACCTGCATTTTTAAGTGTCAAGTGACCAAGCCATTGCATTTTTCCTTGCCATTTAAGATTATAAGAACATAGTCAGATTATTTCTACAATATCATGTCAAACTTGACTTCTGTATCGTTTTTATTGTTTACAAAATACGTATATCTATGCTATGTGTAACATAAATGTTGGAAATAAATTAAACGGTGGATTTTTTAGTAAAAAAATATTTTTTTATATGAACTTATGCTTTACGGGTTTTCATTTCCTGTAGCTTACAGGGCGCTAACAAATTTAGTTTAGCTTTAAAAACTTTCAAACATTAGAAGATAATGGAAGAAATTTTAGCCGTGTCTTAATTTGATAATACTCTAGTAACAGGAAAAAGATTGACTTCGTATGGTTTTCCGACTGGTAAAAACACTGTTATATTTTTTAAGATCCACTTTTTAATTTAAACAAAATTACCCTCTTAAAACGTAAGAGGGCGTAATCTTGTTACTAGGGCATTATCAAAGTTTTTAGCGTCCTGTAGCTTGAGAACGACAACCCTAGAGCATAACTTCATATGAAAAAAATTAATTTTTTTTGACTAAAAAATTCACTGTTTAATTTATTTCCAACATTTATGTTACACCCTGTATAGCATAGAAAAAGTTTATGTAATATAGAAGTACCTACATATTTAATAAGGAAAAAGACGCATAGAATAGGTATATCGTATTTTGTAAACGATAAAAATGATATGGATATCAAGTTTTACATGATATTTAAGAAATAATCTGTCTATCTAATCTAATCTAATGTTTTCATAATCTTAAGTGGCAAGGAAAAATGCAACCGCTTGGACATTTGAAACATTATCTTATTAAAATAATGTGTTGAGTCAAAACATTCTTAATGTGTTTTTATTATTTTCATTTTCATATGTTAGCAGTTTTAATTACGGGAAAATTGTAAAAAATATATGTATAAAACAAAAAGGCGAAGATCGACCGAGTTGTGTGTATAATTTCAATCGTGCCCTTTCGTTTGCCGCATTTCCGAAAAAACTTTTGCGTAGTCGCCACTGAAGATGTACCCAGTGAAGAGAGACGAAATATTTTAAAGCATGGGATGCACCAGTTGCAGAAGTGGCTACAGGACGTCTCGAATCTGAGGAATGGTTCCGACCGTATCAGTCGTAATACCAACAAAAGGAGCCGAAACAATATATGGACTTTAGAAATACTGATAGTGCACCCGCCCCCACAGAGCCTAGTCCGAGAAGAACAAGGATAGGTCAAACAATCTCAACTAAGGCTAGGAATGTGCACTTTAATTCTGTTATTTGCAGCGACTAGTGACCTAAAACAAGGCATAACAACCCCAAAAACATACATTAATTAACAGCACCGGCCGTGAAAGCCTAAAAGCCACTAATACAATCATTATCGTTATTGTCATTGCTATTGCCATTGTTATTGTCATTATCATTACTATCACTCTCATTATTATAATCATATAGAGCATATTGATGTGTGTACCTACCCATACCAAATTTCTAAATATAGAACATGGACATTCTTGTAAAATTTAATTAAGCTGTGTAATTTTTTTATATGTATCTGTGTATTAAATAGGATATTCATAGCCTGCTATAATTTTTTCGCCATGAAATTACTGAAATAAAAAACTTATTCTAGATTGGTTACGATCTTATTTTTTTTGATAAATACTTCGAGGGATATATTTATCAGAAAGTTTCAACTTATGATTAGGAAAATTAATGTATTGCTTATTTTTCTATAGTGGTACAGTTTCCTTTATAATAGTTTATTTTATAAATATATGTACATAACATGTGGTAAAGAAGATAATTTATTATTTTCGTAAAATCAACATGAGTTTTTATTATTAAATGCACTGTGACTGAACGATATTTTGATATGTTGTTCTTGCAGAAATATTCTACTACAAAAGTATTACCATTCTGCCAATTATTTATCAATTTAGGAAACTGTTACCGGTCTGTATGTTATTAAGCAACATCTTTTTATTAACTTAATTGGATAAAATTAGTGTTAGATTTTGTTTCCTATTGTTTTTATGGAATTGAAAAAATATGAAGACACGAAATTAAGACTTCCAAAGAAAAGAGTGGGAAGTATAAATTTTAAGAAAAACTAGATACATTTTTATAATAGTGGAATTTATTCACAACTTATGCTGTAGGTGCAAAAGAAAGTATAACATTACATTAATAAATGCAAATGAGATTCATTAAAACATTTCTCGAGATTGATATCAGCATATTTCGTTATGTAACATGTGGATGTTTGGTGGACTTGTTTAACTGAAATGGTTAGATTCGTAGATTTTGAAATTTTATATAAAGAATATAAACAGTATTATTTTTAATTGGTCTTTAATATTTAAGCCTTAGTGAAAACGTGGCGACAGTTTAAGGCCAGACCAATCTACGCCGAGAGATTAAAATCTTAGTGATTTTTTTTATTCAGTTTTAGTATTCATTACTCGCCATACTCGCCTTTGAAGGTTGATCCGAGACACAGATAATGGCACGTATATCGGATACCCAAATAAATTTATTGTTGCAGGAATGACAATTGAAACAACGCAACGGTTTGGCATAATATTACACACAACGTCAAAAGTCTTGAACTCCCCCTCATTCTTGTTAAAGAAATCTGTTTGTCAGAAAAACCAAATACATTTATAAAAGTATATTGTTTTCTGAATCTTTTTTTGTGAAAAGGATATGTCCGATAAACTGAGTACTTAGACATTTAAAAACCAGCAATTGTGTGACATTTTTGACAAAATTTATTAAATCGAAAAGAAGTAACAAAGCAAGTTCTCTACTTGACTAATAGTCGATATGACCTCCACCACATTCCAAAAGCATATTGACGCGTCTGTGCATTGCGATAATCAAGTGGTTAACGATCTCTTGCGAAATATTGTTCCATTCCTCCTCTGCCGTTACGACTAACTCATCTGCAGTCTGAGGTGGAGGAATATGATTATGAATGGCTCTAACAACGAAATCCCATATGTTTTTAATAGGATTCATGTCAGAGTTGGCTGGCCAATCTAATCTATTGATATGTCCTGCTTCGAGTGTCTTTTGAACCCTTCTTGCGCGATGTGGTCGAGCGTTGTCGTCCATAAACACAAAATTTTCACCAAATTCATTACGTAGGGGAGTAGATAATGGCCGTAATAACTTGTTCGATGTAAATTTGACTGGTCATATTCTGTGGTTTGCTAATTAATGGGGTGCGGCGGTTGAACATTATTCCACCCCAGAGCATTATGGTATCCCCTTCATACGGAGCAACTTCACGGGGAAAATGAAGTCGCTGTTAACGACCTGGTTCTGTTCAGACTCTTTGTCGATTGTCATCAGAAACCAACCCAATTCTGGGTCCGTCTGTAAATAAGACGTAAAAGCCAACGCCCATTGGAGACGGGTAGTACGATGCCTTAGAAATAGAGTGAGGACCCGTACTGATCTTCTAGCACGTAGATTTGCGTTGTGGAAACGTACCTTGAAAGTGGGCCCTGAGAGCTGAAGATCTACGGACATATTGCACCAAATACCGATCCTCCTTTTCATTAGATACTCGAGGACGTCCACTACGTGGTTTGTTTTCCACTGTATCAAATTTTTCATATCTGTGTACTATTCGTACAAGATGATCTAGGAAAGCTCAACATGTTCGATATCTGATGATTAGAATGTCCTGCATCATGTAAAAGAATCATTCTTGCTCGAGTAAATGCAGCAATTTCACGTCTTGGCATTATAATGTGTGTTAAAAGGAACACTTGGTTGAATACATTGCCAAACTGACCAGATTTGTAAAAATAGTGGTAGTAAAGTCATGGTATGCAATTTTTTATTGTCTTTTTTGTTCCCTAAGTACATGTATTTTTTTACCACATTAAGAAAAACCACTAGGTTTAATCAACAATTTAAAAACCTCGGACTCATCAAGGGTCATATTTTACGAATGTAATCATTCCCCAACATTCTACATGTGTGACCGTTTTTTTAATTTTGAGAAAAAACGTTTTATTATACTTCGATTACAAGGTTATTAGAATTGGTATATATGAAGTGAACATTAAAAGTAACCATGATCTGTTGGTTTTAAACCCATGTTTTATCCTGCGCCAATTTTCGGCATTATATCAATGTTCTATTGCATGAGAGCAGAAAAAACTTTATATAATTATTGGTTCCTTTTATCTTACAGGAAAGAAGCAATTACCATTGGGAACGGTCACTGGGTTTATTGAGGTCGTATTGTTTATTTAGCCTGTCAGTCAGTCAGACTTAAGGATGTGAGAGATTAAATATTTTAGTGGCATATCCTCTGTATTTTATTGCTGGATTTATATTTAAAGTTTTTTATTATAAAGGTGTCATAAAAATCCTGTTTTGTTTTTTTTTATATAGTGTTTGTCCTCTATAAATCGGATACCAAATTGGGAAGTAATTGGGAAGTATTGCAGTCGACCTCCAAATTTTAATACAACAATGCATTTCAGATTTACTTTTTGCTTGGCAGTGATGCAAGGATGTAAGTGCCAGTTTTATATGAAAAAACCGTATGTAAAAATGTTTTTCATACAGTTGGATATCAAATTTTTAACTAAATCCTTTTAATAATTATTATACGTACTATTTTTTATAAAAAAAGTATACAGTTTTTAAACTGCACTGCACTGCATCCTACATTTCGAAGACGAAACGTTATCACTTTGGCCAAATATTTTAGTTGCACTCTACATTTCATCCTTATTAAAACTGTTACTCTATAAAAGAGATATTATTCATAGTAAAAAATAAATAAATAAAATAACAGTATTATTTCCAATTTACAAAATAATGATAATCAAAGGTTAAACAATTTCCGAGTTGATTGTCACATCGTCTGGATGTTTCGAGAAACATATTGCTCTCCAAATGTAATACTGATACTCATGGTTTGAAGTCACTAGCTTGTGACATTCCGGTTTTTGATTTTTACTTATAAAAGGGTTCCAGTTAGTTCCTTCGTCTCGGTTGAGATTATTTGTGCTCTTCTCTGTAGAGTCATAGCTATAATTTTCTTTCACGCACTCCAATTGTCTAGTTTTATTCAGATATATTAAACACCATCCTAGATTTTACTGACTTTTAACTACTGTTATTCTTTAATTGTCATATTAGGACACGTCAAATAGGTAGATTGTTCGCAGGTGCTCTTTTTTATTGATTGCAGAATGTCCTTGTTCAATATTTTTGTTGGTGTATCTATTTCTTCTGAAAGCAGATTATGTACTTCCAAATGTTGTGGTTTATAGATGATTAATGCACGATGCACTAAAATGCTGATGGTACCTAGTTTGCTAGGCCACATGATGTGACCTCCACAATTCAAGTACCTATCAAGTTGGTGCCCGAATATATTCATTAATGTGACCCAAACACTTGGTTTGTGAATCTTTGGGGTATAATAGAGTTGATGTATTCTTACAATCGGATCTATGTAGCTCTCCAAAAATAAGAAAGGTGGAGACATTACTTCCTATTCGACTTTCTTAATGAGCTTGAGTTCTTATTTACTTGGTCTTCCAATGAATTTCCATCTTGGCAACATATTCATCTTACTACGCCCAAAATGACTGTAGCGTTTCCTTTGCTGTCAATAAATATAACGATTTATTTATTTCTCTGCAGTTCTTTGATGGCCTGGACTTATTTCCTTGGCTGATTTTACCTTCTTTTGCAACTATGTTGAATGGCGTAATATGAGTGACGTAATTTTAAGGGCTTATATATCTGACTAAAAGTAATAAAACAACTCTTATGAAAAAATGTCAAAAACGAATAGTTTGTCTAGAAATACATTTCAAAAATAAAAATACAACTGCAATAATATGCAAAACTATGATAAGAAATTACAAACTAAGGTACAATTAAGGTTAACTAAAAGCGCCTGTAAAGTAATTTCTTCATAATTTAATTTTGTATCAATATTAATGAAGTAAACAATTGAAGCTTCCGAGAAACTCGTTAAAACTGTAACGTACTGCAACGTTCGACAACGTTGTAGCCTCAGACTGCTGCTAATAACCTAGTAATAAAGTAATATTAGTCATAACGGTGCGTACAGCTAGGGCGATTCATTTTTGTCTAGTTTTTCTTTGGCCAGATCAAAATGACCACCTTTCCACCCTGTCTGATATAAAAATAAATAATTTCTTCCTATAAAAATTTTCCAAAAGATTTGTCATTTTTCATGAATTCGAAATTTCTTGATATTTTATTTACCACGCCAAGAGATGCTGCCACCATGTTGCTAGTTTTGACTACAATATATTTCAAATATACTACCACGAATACAGATCAACAGATATGTTGGTGATCTATGCAATAGATAACGAAATGAGATAAGAAAAAAGGAAATTCGGAGCGGTTTCGGTCAGCTGCTGTGGAGCTCTCTTAACGATAATGGAAACCAGTAGTTATTTTAAAATTTAAATTAAAATGCTTACACGCTTTAATAATTTAAAATATATTTCTGATATTACTATCCTAATTGATAATTATTATCGACAACTTTATGTAACAGCTCTAAGTTAGATTTAAATGCATATCGAGATTGCGGTTGAACGTTTAATTTAAGACAAGAAGCTTAAAAAAACACTGAATATGTATGAATAACTAATTGTTTGTTAGTTTTTTGACCAGTAGTTTTTATGTATCAAGGCGTGAAAGAACATTAATTTTTATATTGACGTCACTAAAATTGACGTAAATTTCAGTGGTCATAGTTTTCAGGTGATTTGGCGCACCTCTCTACAAGATAATAGTTTTGCACAGTTAAATCTACGTCATATATTATAACGTAGTTATAAATGATAGATGATTTCTAATATTTGAAAATCTATTATGGTGCCTAAGTTTTGCGGAAATTGAGTCACTACGATATTCAGTTGGGAGCAAGGTCTAATTCTCTGAAGTACTGATTGGTGTTTATGTCATTAAAATAGTGATTGATTACTGCACTGACATCAAGGATGGCCAAGGTCTAAAATTTAATGTATATTTTATTATGCACTGCATCGTTATTAGCAAATTTTATGGATATTGTTGCGGATAAATAAAAATAATTTTTGCAATAAGTTAAGGTACTAATGTATAGTTGTGGCAAGAATTCAGATGATTTACGTCACGGCTGACGTTATGCAATTGTTTTTATTGTCAATATAATTGCTGACGTGAGTTACACTGACCCGACAAAGGCATTTTGACAAAATTGATCACACAATACTCTTAAATAAATTATATAATTATTTTGGTTTATTTCTCTTACAACTTATTAAATCTTATAAGCTCTTATTTTTCCAACAGAGGTATACATGTTGTTTACCGTGGTTGCAAGTCTGCTGAAGTACGAACCACCTCGAGGGTTCCTCAAAGGTCTAATTTGGGACCCTTATTCTTTAGCCTATTCATTAATGACATCATTAATAATTTAGCTGTGTCCTGCCTGATGTATACAGATGATCTGAAAATTTTTGGTACAATGAAGAACTCTGATGGTGCTGCTGAATTTCAG
The DNA here is from genome assembly GCA_037114965.1 of Monochamus alternatus. Taxonomy (NCBI): domain Eukaryota; kingdom Metazoa; phylum Arthropoda; class Insecta; order Coleoptera; family Cerambycidae; genus Monochamus; species Monochamus alternatus. Next base: position 78,206,315 of record CM073429.1, read on the forward strand.
TACAATCTATATGTCATTCATGAATGGTGTAGGGCAAATAATCTGTTACTAGATGTAGCGTTGCTACATTTCGTAAACTAATTCATTTGTAAGCCTTAAATATTATGGGTTTTGAGTATCATTAACTTGATCGTGCAATATATTAAATCTGCTAAAGATCAAAGAACTGCTTTCGAATATTTCTACATTTGAATCAATTTTTTTCACCTATTCGATATCATTTCAAAGTACATGAGTTCAATTGCTCAAATTCTGGAAATAATTGCGTCTATACCAACGTATAAGTGGAATTGATTGCTAGTGTTACTTACTATATTTATAATTAAATTTTGCAGAAAAATAAGACTACATCAACGATGTCAAAAGTGTATCTCCGTTATTTTTTTTGCAAAATGAAGGAACGTTGAAACGAATAATACGAAATTATTTGGGGAAAAGTTGAATATAAGTAAGCACGGTATTCTCGAACATCATTGAGACATTATTAGAAAGTCCATGAAAACAATAGAAAGTAAAATAGGTAACAACAAAGCGATGGATTTTTTCTAGCTAGCTAGCTAGCATTCACCCCTAAGCGACGGATAGCAATGTGTGTGGTCATGTGGAATAAAATAGTCAGTCAAATGTGACGCAATCATATCTACTTACTAAAAAGATCAATAATATATCTTCTGAAGCAACATATAAATCGATACGTCAGACAAATAGACATCATTTGGAAACAACTCATTAAATTTTTTCATTCATCAATATACTTGTCAAATACAGTATCTACACATATATGAATAATTAATTTATTGATTACAATACGTATTTTTCCACGTTAAATTAGTTATAAAAGTATTAAGTCTTATTCAATATGTAAAATAACGGCTAGTTACACAATACTGGAATATATGAGAATGGTCCTCATATATTTTTTTAATAAATGGTAGTGACTAAGCAATAATTTATTAGCTTTGCATAATATTAAGTTACAAGTTGGCGTCGAGTATGTTCTGCACGAGTGATTTTGCATTCAGTTTGTTTTTGCAATATCGACAACAATAATAATTCTTCCAAAAGCATTGGTTTCGAAAATATGGTAACGCCGAATAATCCTAAGAAAACTATTGTACTATGCATACACATACTAATTTTGTACTGAATCGTTAGTGTTAAGGTACGAATCATTTATTCGAAGGAAAATAAGATTATAATTAATTAAAGCTTATAGTGATCTCTTTTCAATAGCTACGTTAATAGCTTTGCTTTGACGTCTTGCTATGCAATGTTTTAACATTGGAAATGTTTAAAGAATCGATAGTAATAGATGTAAGAGGGTATAAACTAAAAGTAACAGCAACGACTAAAGTGCTGACCATACCTTCTTCCTGTGACAGTTTCAGAATTCAAGTACCTACCAAGCTGTTGCCCGAATATATTCATTAATGTGACCCAAACACTTGGTTTGTGGATATTTGGGATACAATGAAGTTGAGGTATTCTGGATTAAATCACAATCGGATCTTTCTAGCTATCCAGAAATATAAAAAGTGAATATATTATTTCCTTTTCAATCTTCTTAATGAGCTTGTGTTCTTATTTACTTGGTGCTATGGTTCCTATCAATTTTCATATTGGCAACATATTCATCCTACTGCGCCCAAAATGACTAACATTTCGTTTGTCATCAAGAAATATAACGATTTCTTTATTTGCCTTTATTGGCCTGGACTTCTTGTCTTGTCAGATTTAACCTTTTGCATCCATTTTGGATGCTATAGCTAAATTCAATCATTTGGTAAGTACGAGTACATCTGCTGCTTGCTTAACTTAACTAATGCTAATCAAAACTATTTGCCATTTTCTTCAGCGTATTTGTATGCCTCTAATCGTGTTAAGCTATCAATCATTTATCCAAAAGAAAATAAGATTATAATTCATTAAAGTTTACACTTATATAATTAATTAATTAATTAACTATTATCTATGTGCATGCTTTATTTGACGTCTTGCTATGCAATGTTTTAACATTCGAAATGTTTAAGGAATCAGTAGTGCTACATGTAAGAGAGTATATAAACTAAAATATAACAAATGTTCTGGCGCGACCGCTAGGCGCTGGATTGATCCCAATGGAGTGGTGTAGTGTAAGTGATTTTGGTGACATTGTTGACCTTTCTGAGTCGAACAGAAGTATTCCGGACATTTCGCGATTACGGGGGTGGCAATGGGGAAGACAATTGTAGCTCTCTACATGTTGCCTATTTTTATAAGATTCTGTCGAGCTATAAGAAAACTAAGTTTTCCAAGCACACATTTAATGGATCAGTATTGGCAAAATATTTAATCGCTCAATATTTGCAAGAATTTGCCATTATTGGTATATTAATCGTTTCATTTGGTGAACCAATATTTAAAAAACTATATGAAACTAATATTAGACCCACAAAAATATTTGTTTCCTTTTATTGGTTAGAAATATTAACATTTTATGTGATTCAACCAATATTGGTTCTTAAATAAATTACAATATTCCACCATTATATTACGAATGTTATTGGTATAACATTATTTAAAAGCATTGTGCTAATATTATGTAAAACACAAAGGACTAAAATCTATGTTTTTTAAAGAATTATTTTATTATTACATATGTTGTTAACTGTAAGTGGCTGGCACCACATTGACCTTATCTTGATAAATCATATAGGTCGATGACCTATCATTGGATACAAATATTAGACCAATATATTATAATGAATTACAATTATTGGTGTAATATTATTTAAATTCCCCCTTCAACCTGTGGCAGTGTCACACTAGATGACCATACTAAAATATGTTTCCATGCCCATTTTATTCTGTGTGGTGTTGTGGTGCTGCTTCAAAGCCGTGGTTGAGAACAAACACATGAAAGTACGTTCTATTTCAGATTAAGATTTAATCTTACTTGCTACCTACCTTGCAACACTTGTGATTGTAAAATATCTTATTTACTTTAATAATTAATACAATTGTCGTAAGAAGTAACTAGGTAGGTGTACCTACCCGACCCAGAATGTATAACTGTTTCAAATAAATATATAAAAAATCAACTGAAGGAGTTGTCATTATTACCTCTGCCACTTGTGTAATAAAGTTGTTTCAATATTTGTTTCAATTATTAAGTACATATAGGTAAATCTTTATTAATTTGATACAGTTATCACAAAGAAAACTGATGTTGAAATCGTGATTCCATTATGCCAATAGGGTTTTCATCACCAAACGTTTATTGTGGAAGTTCATTATATCATCTTAGGAAAAATTAGTTTCGTCGATAAACAAAATACCGGCGGTGAAGTCATCATTTTGTTAATTTTTTTACAAAATTCAGTGGCACATTTGTAGGCGAGCAGGATAGTTTTGCTACTGTTGATACTTCAGAACGGATCAAACTAATTTATGATTCACATTAAGATTTGCAGCCATCTTCCTAGTATTAGTATTTGGGTCTTCTTCAATTTCGTGTAGAATAGCTGCTTTCAACTCAGGTATTTTAACACTCAAAGGTCTTCCAGGAATTGGACCTTTCTGAAATGAGCCTGACTCCGAAACACGTTACAAACATTTCTGAACAAGTTGTATACAATTTTATTCTACATCTTATTCAATTTATTTAGTATTATGCAAAGCTAATAAATTTATTTATTGTTCTTATAAAGGTTTGTATATACTTCCCGTTATATTTCTTTTATTTTATTCTGTTGACGCGTTGTATTGGCATAAAAATGAAAATAATCGAAAATAAACAAATAATAAACGTAAATTACTTTGGTATAACGAAATAGTCTTTCATATACCTCTATTTCAATTCGGTGTAGTCCTTTACAATTCATGGCACACGTTAAAAGTACTGGGGCACGTTACCTTCTACATAAATATCTTTACCTTAGACAAAAGCAAATATTTAATTAACATTGACATAAATATTGACTGATGATTGAGTGGCACATAAAGCTATGCCAGGTTAGGGCTAATCTTTACTAATTAACTTTGCTGTCTAAATGTTTGTTTATCTTATCAGAAACCTTTCATTGATCGATATTAAAGGTGTTTTGTAGCTGATTATTACTGCACTGTTTTAAGGTTGCATTTATAAATGATCACATAATGTATTATCTTAAAATATTTGCACGATAATGTTTATTATATATAACAATTAGCCAGTAAATATCTTTCAATGAAATCATGTATAACATTTTTACAGTAAACCAAGTGTTTTTCCACTTTATTAAAGATAACACCAGTCTGTGTGCCTACATTGATTTGAAGTATTAAAATTATCCACAACTCATCACAATCAGATTGTCTATACAGTGTGTTCCACCACGAACGGGGGCGCTCGATGTATGGTGACAGGGTGATTCTGAAAATTTGTTTAATTGTCAGTGTCAGTTAAGCTTACTTGTTAACAATATTTTCACGTTTCTGTCACCTCCGGTTATACCAGGAATCGATATCAATTTGCTTATTTTAAATGGAATAACCCTTAAGCAACCAACCTGTCGCCTTCGGACATAATCATCCCTGTATTTATTTATTCCATTTTCGTGCCACATACACCTTACACACGTCAAAAGCAGGAACAAAATAAATAGGAGATAATACAATGTGAGAAAAGAAATACAGTAAATCTAGAAACACTAAAAACAAAAAACCAAAATATTAGAACATACAAATATAGTCGGTAATTAAATTATTTAAAATATGTAAAGGTACAGGGATGTTAAATAGAAGAAATATATAAAAATTGAGGATAACAGATAATAACATAAATAAAAAAAAATTACTATTAAAATATTCGTCAAAATTATAAAAAGCATGTCTGTATAAAAAAAATTAACTCTTGTTTTAAATAACCTTGAATGCAAAGTCCGTACATTTTGCTGTAACTTATTAAAAAACAGAATCCCAATATAATCGGTCCCTTTTCTGGTCCCTTGAAGTCTGGAGTAACTATTTTTGAGGTCATTTTTATTTCTAATATTATAGTGGTGGTACTCACTTATATTTCGAAATTTATTCAAGTTATTTCTTATGAAAAGAAGACAGTGGAATATGTAAGTTGAAGGCACAGTAAGAATATTTAAAAGTGTAAAACAATATCTACAGTCTTCTCTGAATCCCAAACATGAAATAATCCGTATGGCTTTCCTTTGCAGTGAAAATACATGAGCACTTGTGGGAGCATGTCCCCAAAGCAAAATCGCATATGATATAATTGAATGAATCAAAGAGTGATACGCGGTTTTTAATGTAGATAGAGACATTTTATATACAAAATTTCTCAGTATTTCCCTTAGTACATAAATAACTATTTGCGAGCCTACCGATTTTTTTCTAATTTTGTACACGACTGACTTTTTCAATAATTAGGGAATAGTGGATATTGATAGAATTCCATATGATGCCCGCATATTCTAATTTGCATCTAACAAGACTAAAATATAAGCATTTTAAAGCATAGATCCGAGTGACAAAATGCTGAATTAACAATTGTGTCAATGTAATAATTAAAAGTAAGTTGGGTGTTAAAATATATCCCTAAACCTCTAAGAGCACAAGTCTAGTTTATACTTTGTGTCTAAAAGTTTCACACTGTTCCAGAATTGTGCCACAATAAGGAAATATTATTGGCTAAAAGTTGGAATTTTATATTTTGCTGCGTTTAAGTACAGTTTATTTTCGAAAATGTAAATTTGTTCTTATGTAATGTAAATGCAATCTTCAAGTATAGAAATAGAAGAATATAACTTTAGTCGTGAGCAAACATTAAGACATTACCATTCATCTTACTGCAATGCCATTTATAAATACTAAGCAGAGAACCCAGATTGGAACCCTATGGGATTCCACTTGCTGAGTAAATATTTGAACAAAAGTCATTATAGTAAACACATTGTTGACAATTATGTAAATATGATTTTAGAGGTGTTATATGTGTTGTTAAAACCTAAACTGGTGATCTTGTCTAAAGCCTTCGAAAAGTCCGTATATATCACATCTACCTACCCGCGAACATTACTCAAAGTAGTAATTCATAAATCCATGTTGACAAATATATATATTGTTTAAAATAGATAATGCTCTGTTATCAGGTTCAGCAGTTAACTTATTTTACAATAAAATACAATTTTAATAAGGTGCTACAATCGTTACTTTTCTCTTAAAACTTTAATTAACTTGAAAACTACTGAATTTACTTATAGACGATTGCAGATAGTTCTATTGAAAATAAGCAATTTGGTGTCGACTTCTGCTATAACCGAAAATGTGAAAATATTTGTAAAAATTAAGTCCTACTACGTTGGAAAGAAATCAAATTTTCACCCTGTGTATACCTTTCCATATATCGATCGTGGCCTTTCATGGTGTATAGATACAGGGTATCCCAACGAAAATTTGACCTCCCTATAATTGGAAAATCGAATAATATTTCAAAATTCGCCGAGACCCGTCGATTTTTGTTCTTGGGGGGAGCTTCTTTGACAGTCAAGCTAACTGGATATGTTCATCCCCCTAATGCCTAGCAACCCCAACTTAAAAATTTCAAATGCAACTACCCCACTTGTGGAACATCATTTTAAAGCCCTTTTCATTGCGAATACAGTGACGTACCGTTTTTAGAAATCGGTTGAGATTTGACAGAATTATTGGTTACAAACGAAAAGATGACAAACCAACTTACGCGTAGTAATTTCTACACAAATGCCCACCACTAATAAGTTTTTCATCTACTACACATGACCGCATTACCTAATTGTTATTGATGTGTCTATCAGTTTACAAAAAAGTCAGAAATAAAATAAAAAAGCTGAAGCAAATAAAACTAGATACTAAAATAGTTATTAGTAGAAGATACTTAAGTTTATAGGAATTCAGACCTTTTCAAAATAACAAAAAATCGGTACTACAAAAAAAGTCGGTGTTTTTTGCTTGTGACCAAGAAATCGTTAGTTTCAGCCGTTATTGAAAGTATTAACGTGTGTTCGAAATGGTTTATTCTATCGCGGAAAGAGTAGAAATTGTTGCAATATATTATCGAAATCACGATTGTGCTAAAGCTACAGCACGAATTTTTAATGCCAATCATCCTGAAAAAAATGTAAACCACCAGTACGTTAAACACCTGATTGACAAATTTGTTGTAACAGGTTCGCTTTTAAATAAGAAACGTGAAGTAATTGGGCCAGTTCGAAATGAAGCAGTTGAAGTGGCAGTTTTGGGTCATGTACAGATGGATAATAAGCAATCGATTACAACTGTGTCTCAAGCTTCTGGCGTATCCCGTTCCAGTGTTCATCGAATTTTGAAAAAACACAAGTTTCATCCATTTAAGATGACGCTGGTTCAAGAGTTACATGAAGATGACTTTGATCGCCGTAACCAATTTTGCGAATACTTTAGTGAACAACTTCTACTGAATCAAAATCATCTTTACAATACATGTTTCTCCGACGAATGCACATTTATGTTGAATGGAGAAGTGAATAGACACAATTGTCGTTATTGGAGTGATACTAATCCGCATTTAATCAGGGAATTTCATACTCAAACACCTCAAAAATTGGATGTTCGGGCAGGCATTTTGGGCGACCATCTTGTTGGACCATTTTTCATCCAAGGTAATCTCAATGGAAACACCTATCTAGAATTATTGGAAAGTACAATTGATCCTAGGATAACAGAGATTTTAGAAAGTGACGACGATTTACTAGAAAATGAAATAACCTTCCAACTAGATAGTGCGCCCCCGCAATATGCTGCTGCTGTGCGACAATTTTTGGATGACCATTTCCCGGGGCATTGGATTGGCAGAAGAGGTCCCGTCGAATGGCCACCAAGATCTCCGGATCTGTCCCCTTTGGACTTTTTTCTGTGGGGTCATTTAAAATCACGAGTGTACGCCACTCAGCCGGAAACATTGCAAGTGCTACGTCAGAGAATTGTAGAAGAATGCCGATTAATAACTGCGGATGTCTTTAATAATGTTCGAACAGAATTTGAAAACAGACTGTATTATTGTTTGGAAGTTAACGGGGGTCATTTTGAGCAATTCATCAAATAAATCTGATTTATTATTTGCTTCAGCTTTTTTATTTCATTTCTGACTTTTTTGTAAACTGATAGACATATCAATAACAATTAGGTAATGCGGTCATGTGTAGTAGATGAAAAACTTATTAGTGGTGGGCATTTGTGTAGAAATTACTACGCGTAAGTTGGTTCGTCATCTTTTCGTTTGTAACCAATAATTCTGTCAAATCTCAACCGATTTCTAAAAACAGCACGTCACTTTATTCGCAATGAAACGGGCTTTAAAATGATGAGCCACAAGTGGGGTAGTTGCATTTGAAATTCTTAATTTGGGGTTGCTAGGCATTAGGGTGATGAACATATTGAATTGGCTTAACTGTCAAAAAAGCTCCCCCCAAGAACAAAAATCGACGGGTCTCGGCGAATTTTGAAATATTATTCGGTTTTCCAATTATAGGGGGGGTCAAATTTTCGTTGGGATACCCTGTATACATTTTGATCTATTAGATGTTGTTTAATGTTTAATTATTCAAGAAATGGTAAAACTTGTTTTACGTGTTTGATCGAATATAATAGATGTAGAAAAATAAGACGATTTAGACAAATTTACCTACGTCAACGCCTACTTAGATAATATGGCTCGCTAAATGTGGTATCGCGAAATAACATTTTGATTATCTATTTATTAGATGTATGTAGATTGAATACGTACGAAAATACCACACTGTTCGTTTTTTTTTTTTTTTTGAGAACGATAGAAAACTTAATCATCAGTTTCTTCTGAAGAAAAAGCTTCTAATATTTATTCTGTTGCAGTATAAAATTCTGATACCTGTTTTGTTAATCATATTAACATATTAAAAAAATCAAATGTATTTATGACTTTAGCAGCTTAGTTTGGCATAACTTATAAAGCCTGTTTGTGATCTGCTATTATCATTTGTCATTATTTTAAAAATTATTGATCTTAAATTTGGAAAATAAGTTAGCCAATCTATTAAAATGTACTAAAACCTGTCACAATTATAATGAATTATGACAATTTCTTGAACAATCTATTATACTGTATTAATGATCTTGGTATTTATTGTTATTTTATTTCATAGAGAAAAAGGGCAAAGCCAGCAAAAAACTAGGCCACCAATTAAAAGAGGAATTAACCAGATACAATTTTAGAGAACCATGTCAATCAATCATTTATGCCACAAAATTTTTGGAGTGGGTTAATATTGATTGATATTAAGCATGAAATTAGTCATGTTTAAATGTATTTAGTGATACCTACATTAAATATGCGCGATTTAATAACAAAATTTAAAGTTGCAAATAATTACACACTTAATTTAATCTATACTGTATAATCAACTAATTTTTAATATATATTTTTTATGTATAAGATTATTTACATGGGTTCGTTTACATATGACTTCAAATCGTGCATATATAATGTAGGTCATGATTGTACAACTTTGCCTTTTTAATATGTCTTAATAAACAGCAAAAATCAGACTGTTAACATTTGTGGCTGTTTATCATTTTTTAGCTTTTCAACAACATCAAGTGCTTTTTGTCTCAAATTATTATTGGCGACAAAAAATTATACCTTACCGTCACGACCAAAAACAAAAAAAAATAAGTATGGCATAACCCTAACAGAAAGTGAAATTCATGAAAAAAAAATAGTACTCATCTATGTAGTTGACGTGCATTTAGTGACACAAAGACTACTACAAATTACTAAACCAAAACCAAAACTCAGTAGTCTTGAGACCCCAGTTCATGAAAAAAATATCGGGAAGACATCATCGGAGTGATTGCAGGACCGCAGTTAGATTATTCCATATCCATTCTGTTCTCCTGATCTTAATCCACCAGATTTTCATCTCCGCGCTCTATCGAACATTCTTTTCATGATGTCGCACTCTAAAACTGGCTGGTAACTTCTTCCAGAGCGCCACATTTCATCAATCGTGTAATAGAAAAAATGCAGATTATTGAGAGGCGATCATAAAGAATTGGGAGAAACAAAAGAAAAATTAGATAAATAAGCAAGTTACTTTAATAGACATAAAAAAAGAAGAAAATACTTAACTACCAATGCAATGAATTGAAGAATTAACTGATAATGATCAGCAAGATAAGGGAACCAACGTACCATGAAGTTAAGTACTTAAAAGAAATAAAAGCACAGGGGAAATGGAATCGTAGCCGAAATCCTATGGTATAGGGGGAGCAACTAAAAGAAGTATACGACTTGATAAGAAGAGTGTGGAGCGAGGAAAATATGCCAGAGATATGGATAAATGCGCTTGTATGCCCAATATTCAAAAAGAGAGACAAAACTTTATGTGAAAACTATAGAGGGATACCACTACTGGATGTGGTACATAAGATTGCAACAAAATAATACGAAACAGGTTAAAGAAAAATGAAAATAAAGTGAGAGAGAGGAAGGAGAATTCCAGGGGAATTTAGACCAGGAAGATCGACTGTAGACCAAATATTCAAACTAAAATTTATACAAGGTCACAGTAATGAGTAAAATCTGGGACTACATCTGTTATTTATCAGGTATACGACATAGTTTCTAGGAAAAAAATGTATGAAGTACTTAGGAAATTTGAAATCCCAAAAAAACTGAGAAACTTATTAGAGATGACACTATGCAGTTTCAACAAACTTTTTAACCTGGTACTAGAAGCAGTAATAAAGAAAAGTATCATTCAAGCTACGGGATGTTATCACAATAAAACACAATGTATTGTCTTTGCTGATGACATAGTACTATTAACGAGATCGAAAGGAGAACTTAGAAAGGTTTTTTAGGGCAGAATGAACAGAATACAATATTATGTGGCCATACACTTAGGAGTAGCAATAACGAATACAAGAAGAACAAAAGATAGATAAGAGAATCCTGAAAAGAAATAGGGTAGCAGAGTCATTATCAAAAATATTCAGAGTAATCTCTCTAGGGCAGTCAAAATTAAGATATATAAATCGATCATAAAACTAACTGTTCTGTATGCAAGTGAAATTAGGATAATGACTAAAAGAGAAGAAACTAAACTAGAAATCTGAGAGAAGAAAACCCTAAGGCAAATATTTGGATTACCAGAATTGTAAGAATGCCGGAAGAGAGAATTTTAAAAAGGTACTGCATGAAGGAGAGGGTGGGAAAAAGAAATAAGGACGTCCAAGGAAAAAGTGGCCAAAATATATATTGAGTTGATAGGACGACTGGAAGGAGGCAGCAAACAATAAGAATAGTTAGAAGAAAATAGAAGCCAAGGGTCTTAAAGATGTGCTGCGAGCACTGGTTTATATACATATACAAGGTGTTACAGTAGTAAGTATTCAAAACTTGTGAGCTTGTAAATCAAGTCGAAAAATTACGAAAACCTTAGTACAACTTTTGTCAGTAGCGGCTCCTAAGGGAGATTTGCTCTCTTAAAGGGGTAACCTCAGAAACAGTTTTTAATGCGTGACATCAAAACGGTCCAATAAAGTAAATATTTAATATAAAAAATGTACTCTTGTTAAATTTCAGTAGGATGTACCGTTTTTCAGTAAAATCGATTTCAATCATTCCTAACGTGACCCACATTTAACATCCAATACAAAGCCAAAAAAATTCATTGCTGTGTGCCATGGAGAAAACAACTAATCTGACAGTTAACAGAAATGTCAAGTATTTTTAGTTTGAAAATTGTGTTATTTGAGTCTGCGTAGTGCTATTTTATAGTGAACAAATATAGATAGAAATTATATAAAAATGCAACAGCATACATATTCTGAGAATGTAACTTTTGACGTTAGGTGGAGTGTCATGGGAGCGCAAGAGCAGCCGCATACCGATATAGTATAAAGTTTCCCAATAGAAATGTACCCAATTATAAAATATTTCTTTGCACCGAAAGGCGTTGTTTTTCTGTTATTTATATCACGGTATTTTTATTAGTACTATTGTTTTTAATTGTTACTGTTAAGAATGTTAAAAATACTTGACTGTCAGATTAGTTGTTTTCTTCATGGCACACTGCAATTAATTTATTTGGCTATGGATGTTGAATATGGGGCACGTTAAGAATGATTGAAATCAATTTTACTGGAAAACGGTACATCCTATTGAAATTTAACAAGAGTACCTTTTTTATGTTAAATACTTCAAATTTCAATATTTTCAAGTCAGAAACTAGAAAAAATTAACTACTGAAAAGATATGATTAAATTTGTCCGTGAGTCTTGCATTTTCTCACGCAACTATAGAAAATTTTGAAATGTATTTTATGAGACTTATTAGACACGTCAAGGTTAATATTTCACCAAAATTTCGAGACTTAATGTTGAACCGTTTTGATGTTACGCATTAAAAACTGTTTCTGTGGTTACCCCTTTAAATGAGCGTATCTCCCTTAGGAGCCGCCACTGACAAAAGTTGTACTAAGGTTTTCGTAATTTTTCGACTTGTTTTACAAGCTCACAAGTTTTGAATACTTACTACTGGTACAGCTTGTATAATATATAATTGTAAACAAGAGAAAAGCTCATGTATGGGCTTTCTACAAAGTTCAACCATTCTGTATAAATAACGGCTCTTAAAGGTAAATCGGCTAATATAAAAATAATATGATAAATTTGCAATTGGCAATATGTGAAGAAATGATAATTTCCTACTGCTAATACTAGAATATTTTTCTAGGTAACCACGATATTCCAAGAAATTCTGGACATATTTTACATGCTTTAAAAGTGTGTGGGTGTACATCGTTTATTTGATTTCGGTTATAAGCCTATCTGTACTTTACCCTGTGCAATAGAATATTTTATTTCAGTTTTGTCAAGACACATTTATTTAGTAAACAACTTTTTCGTGGCTCCTAAAATTCCATTTGTTGTGAATAGAAACATTGTTTCAAGGGACGCTAATATTTGTACATAAGTTCAAGGCCTTCATAAAAAAAAGTAATTAAAGTATTTTCGAAACACTAAACCTGCTTCTCAAGTGTCAGTGTACATTCACTTTATAGCAGGGAACCTTGGGGATAAGAAATATGTATTCGTATCTGTAAGAGATACTCCCACAACTTGTGCCGTCACATGCACAGTTGTAAACAGAATTAAATTAAAGCGGAATAGACACCTAGACGTGTAGAGTCTCCTATTTATTTGCATGTGTTTATTCAAGTACAAGGTGAACACATCGATTTAATAGTTTAATTGGCCATTACAATTTTATTTGATCCTGATAATGACTTTTCTCAAGAACAGATAGCGGAGATTTAGGTAGGCGGACGATGCTTTACCTGAACTTGAAAGCTTTCAATAACGGATTCTTAATGGGGATTTTTGGTAATTAAACCATTTTAATTAGTATTTGCAAATATATGACAGAATGAAGAGAAATTCCTTGAGTTTAATTAAATATTCATGGTATTTCTGTCTGATATTTTATGACACCGTGTGAAAAGACCAAAGCCAAGGTTTGCTGAAATAATTGTTATTGGTAATGTGTTATTTTCCTGAGTAATCTAATCAATTTCGGCTGTTCCACATCCGTTTGAGAAATCTCATTTTGAAATCGCCAATTTTTCGCTTTTCTTTACCTTATTTCAGGCTGTAGACACCTCCGCTACCCGTCAATTTGTCTAAAACGCTGCCGTGCAAGTATCGTTTGCAATTTACGGCAATTTCTTTATGAAATCGATGACATTGATGAAATAAATCAATTTCATTGCTAATCGGTTTGGAATACAAAAAAGTGTAAAGAAACAAAAAGTGAAGATAATACAATGGCGCATATGGTGACCTACTTTATTTGTAATATTATATAAGTGATATATTTTTTTTGGGCAAATAATGATCGATGTTACCCACACCTCCGCCACTGGTAAGTTTCTAAAGCTGGGTAATTTTTTTCATATCTTCATAAATTCACTGTCACTTGACTGAAAGAGCTCAGATTCTGACTATATGTATATTATGTGAAAAATATTTTTTTAATTTTCAAATTTGAAGAGTAATTGAAGGCACGGATTAAAGTAATAATCTCTCATCCCTTATAAAACATTTGGTTTAAATAAAATGTATAGAAAATGGGTTAAAAAATATTATTATAATAGCATATACAAAACAAATATTTAAAGAAAAATATCCAGTTCTATATATCTCTGTGTTGAAAATATGATTGCATACGACACCGATGACTAGTAGATTTTTATAAATCTGGATATCCCATATCTCTCGAAGACGAATTGACAATAATTAACAAAAATTTGTTTACTAGGAAGACAACTTTTAAATTTACGTTTATTATAAGCTATTTTTTACCTTCGGGTGACAAAATTTCCCCAATATTATCTATGATGTCATTATTATTCAACACATTGTTCAATTTTTAAGATTTTTCTAGGTATAATTTTGTACAGGATTGGACGTTGCGACAAACTTTAACCAAACAAAAAACTAGAGTAAGAATTTTCCCTGAAATATTTTTTAATAATTGAATTGTCTAAGGCCAAGGTTTAGACAAGCAATGCTATATTTGAACATGGGTAATCCAAGACAAGAAATTCAATGCCTAATAACAGGACTACACAAAAAAAAACAAATTCATGGTAAGGATTTATACATTAATCCTAAAAACAGTGAATACAGAAAATTAACACTAATGTAGTAAATAATTAGCATATAATGAATTATTAAAAAGATCTAGATGATGAAAGTATACCGGTCTTTAAGCTCAGTCGCATCGAAGCTTTTGCGAAGCCACCACTGACGATGCTGACAGTGAAGAGCGGCAACACGTTTGGAAGCATGGTATACGGTCAGTTATAGAGGCGGCTATGGGACGTCTAGAAGGAACGGTTTCGACCGTATCAGTCGTAATACCAACAACAGGAGCCGTAATCAATATATAGGCGGGCCCAGAAAAACCAATAGCGGGTCTGCCTCCACAGAGCCTAACTTGAGAACAACAAGGGCAGGTCAAAGAACTCCAGCTAAAGCTAGGTTTGTGCACTTTAATTCTGTTATTAGCAGCGACCGAGGTAACGGGATATATCAAATGATTAAAGTAATCATTATAATTCTTCTGTAGCATACGTATTGGAGAATTGAATAATTAGTTCAAACATGGAATATAAAAAAGATTAGCAAATCTAGAAAAATGTGAATGAAGTTTAAGAAAAAATTGACTGAGAATATAAGGCAAATCAACAATACTGGTAATTAAGTTGTACAAAAATATATAAATTTCTATTAAATCTATAATTGAGGACATCATCAAATATTTTCTAAACATTCTGAAGTCTATCTATAAACCATATTGCAATTTACTTCTAACTAATGCATTATACAGTTGGTGCTATTGAATCAACATATGTCTCAAAAGATCTAAAATTATACCTAGGTTCTTAACTTCACGAACAATTGTCAAAGTATGACGACCAATGCTGTAACTATAAGCTATATTGAGCTCTTTTCTGAAAAGTGTTACTCTATGGCATTTATTATTATTAAGGAAAAGTTTATGAGAATTGCAATATTAATTTAATCTGGAAAGATCATCCTCGAGTTTAAAGCAGTCATCCACAGATTGAACACTCTGTGATAATTTAAGATCATCAGCAAATAAATTATAATTTGAATATTTGAAGCAAGAACCCATGTCGGTCCCAGAAGAAGAGGTCCCAGGTGAGGACCTTGTGGTCTTCCAGATTGTATACTATGATATTGTTCAATGTAACACATTGGCTTTTAGTAGTGAAATAAGCGAAAGATTTCACCATGAAGGCCGAAATTCTCAAGCTTAATTAATAGTATCGGATGATGTACTTGGTCAAACGCTTTTGAAAAGTCTGTATATACAGCGTCCACCTGCATTTTATTATCCATAGCTTTAAGAGTTGTTGTTAAAAGGGCATTACATTAGTAATTACAAATCTTCCCCGAGAAAATCCATGTTGATTATCACTTATTAAATGTTTAATTTAAAAGTTCGTTAGTAATTTTTTATTCAAATATTTTACCAAGTACATAGAGTGGAGAAATGGGACGATAATTGCCGATTTCATCCTTACAACCACATTTAAAAACTGGAACAACTACTACTTTTTTCCAAAAGTTAGGAAAACAACCAGAAGCTAAGGTGTTGAGTATAATGAACATCAGTAAATTTAAGGCTGGCGTTGCGATGCACAAAATGACACCAAGTAGGTGGAGGTTCTTATTAGCGTAGTACTAAAATATAATGCTGAAATTGAATCATTTCCATTAACTTTTCAAGGGAAAATGTGCTAGAGAACATGAAAACCCGTGATTTTGCTATCTATCAATATTGTAGAAAACCGCCAACACAGGTGATTTTAATAGAACTTAATTTGATTTATTTATTTGTTTTTTTATTGCCACCAGGTTTTGAGTTATGACGTAATATGTATTTCTTTTTAATGGAATGGTATATTTACTTTTACCAGTTCTTGAGATATTGGCGTTTTTTGAGAAGACAGGATTAAAAATAACACAAATTGGAAAAAAAATGTAAAAAGAACTTCATTTATCGTAATAACTGCTCAAAGTGTTGTCTAACTTGTTGACTTACTTCCAACCTATAACGGAATTCATTTCTAACATTGTTTAAACTATTAGGTGTTATTTTTTTCATTTATGGGTATCTTATCACAGTGTTCTATACACCGTGAAAAATACTTAATAATTTACATAAATTCAAGTGTTACTAGTTTTTTAAAAGAATTTTAAGGAATATGATAATGTTTATAATGTCGTATACAATTTTCTCAATGCGCAGTTGACTTGTAAAATTCAGAAGATTTTATGATAAAACATAATAGGTGAAAATGATGCTCTTTTTTGCTTTTCTAAATGACTGAAAATTGTTTTATATCCTTCTGTAATTCTGTTTTATAAACTTCTGTAATTGACATAGTGAAGAGATATTCTTTCTAACTTACTTCTTTTCGACTGTCTCAACAAACAGCTATAAAAATCGTTGAAAATTCGTTGCGTATAAAAACGGCGCCCTTAAAGACTGTTTACAAATACAGAAGTATTGTCATCCGGATCAGCACTCTTATTAATGTCAAGTTGATCAAATTCTTGCTCGCTTTCTTCAACAGATATACCTTTAATGTTTACACAAAAATATTGACTTCTAGTAAATGTAGTTGTATCACTTACATTAGAAGAGGTATCATTTGGCTCAAATACTGAAGAAAAGTATTAATAATAGGTATCACAAATATTCTGATCAATATGAATATTAATTTATATTTCACGGACATTTTGTAATATCTATACAAAACCTTCATCATATATTGGGGAATAACGTTTTCAAATTTCTTATCAAATTGACATATTTTTAACTCTTTCCTTGAGCCTAAGTGACACAAAAGACCGGTAGTTCAATTTAATGCGTTGGACTGAGGCCACCGACAAATTCGAGTGTACAAACACCAAATCTTATCGGTTTAATGCCACTTAATTACAACTATATCTATTATCTCAATACCGCAAGAACGTGTGGGTGCGACTAAACGAAGTTTGTGTCGGTTTCAAATAGTTAACCTGGTTGAAATATAAATATTTTTATGATGCCATTTATTTTTTGTTAGATTCATTAAAATTCAACCTGACATATATGCATAAGAAGAAAGAAAAATACCTAATCTTGGAACATGAAAATACGTAGTAAACAAATATGCACCGGAATAACTAAATTGCAGTTGTTGATTTGAAATTAATAAGTTTCTCTTCAAATAATTCATCATGTTACAATAATGCAGCAAAAAACTAAATTCTACGGCGGCATTTACATTATATGAGTGCTTGGATCCGAGCTGACGTACTTACATGACAACTCGGAAATGTAAGCATGTACTTACGTACACCGAGTAACTCCAAGTAAACGTTTACATTTCCGAGTTTCCCTCAAACTAGACAGCTCGGATCCGAATTCTCGTATAATGTAAGTCTCGCATTATTCTAATTACATTACTTCTAAACAGTTCACTGAGAGAAACAGTTCATTAAAGAAGTTTTTCTAAGATATTTTCTTATTACAACATGTACTAATCATAATAAAACACCTTATATGCAGAACAATTAGTGGAAATTTGCCACTATTTTCTATTTTTTTCCCATAATTACTTTTCTTTCTTTTATAACTTTTTTCTGTTTTTATATACTATATATTAACTACCTATGGAACAAATTCAGTTGCTATCTATCAATATTGTAGAAAACCGCCAACACAGGTGATTTTAATAGAACTTAATTTGATTTATTTATTTGTTTTTTTATTGCCACCAGGTTTTGAGTTATGACGTAATATGTATTTCTTTTTAATGGAATGGTATATTTACTTTTACCAGTTCTTGAGATATTGGCGTTTTTTGAGAAGACAGGATTAAAAATAACACAAATTGGAAAAAAAATGTAAAAAGAACTTCATTTATCGTAATAACTGCTCAAAGTGTTGTCTAACTTGTTGACTTACTTCCAACCTATAACGGAATTCATTTCTAACATTGTTTAAACTATTAGGTGTTATTTTTTTCATTTATGGGTAAGGGACCCGCCATTTTAAATAATCTTACTAAGCACAGATACTTAGAACTTCATTTGTTCCAGTTTCATCACTTATATCCGAATCCAGAGGATCCTGATATTCTTGGTAACATCATATGACTCCAATAGGATGGAGCAGCAGTTCATTATGCTTGTCCAATTCGCGATGTTTTGGATACAATTTTTTCTGACCGATTGATTGGAAGATGAGGGTATAATAAATTATCTGTCATGGCCAGCTATATCGTCAAATTTAACCCCTATGTCGAAGTCTAATAATTTAGATGATTTAAAAGAACGAATAAGAAGATAAAACTTCATATTTTAAATAACGATGAAAATTAATAGATTGAAAATGTGTCAACAAGTTGATGAACAACATTTTGAGCAGTTGTTAGGTTAAAATATGTATGTAGTATGTATATGTACCGTTCCATTAAAAAGCAATACATTTGACGCCGCATAACTCAAAACCTGGTGACTTCTGGAATTGTGGAAAAAAAAGCTACCGCACTTAGGTTCCAGTGGGCATCTTGTACTTCCCCCATTAGGAGATCAATCCACCTAAACTAATCTATCAAAAAGAAAAAAAGATAATGACATCGATCTGTAATGTAGGCTATAGAAGGCCAATGTTCTCCTAACACGGATTCTCTTGTTGACGAGATGGCAGTGCATTTACAGTGAGCATGAAATACTGTCTCGTCTTCCTGTTCTCAACCCCTACAAAGAGGTGTTTCACACTTCTTCATATAGTAAAGGTGTTTCCCTAGCCAACAGTGTCCAGTTAAAGGACCTGTCACTAGGCAAAGGTTTACCCTAAACAGGTACTTTTTGGATGTAACCTTGCAGGGGTACTCCAGGAACTCCTACTAGCTATTTCTTTCATCTCACTATTTCCTAAACTATTTGGGGTATTCTCCTTTATAATCGTAACAAAATCTGAAAGCGAGGGCATAGTCGATGCACTTCTGGCCAACTTGTCAGCTTTTTTATTGCCATTGCACCGCTCGTGTCCTCTAACCCAGCATACAGATATGCTGTTGTCGACTGCCAGTACCTGGTGTTATTTCCTTGCTGATCTTGTCGCTATCTTATGATTACATAAGATTAGTAGTAACTGTTTACTACCCGTGTAGATTCTGATGGTTTTGTCCGTTGTATGCCTACAGAAAATTTCTTTGGCGACTATATTAATTCCATTTATATCACGGTGGCATGCATGTCCATTGCCCAGTGGCACCGGATGTGTAGGGATTTGGAATAGATCCCATATCCTGCACCTTCTGATCCGTATGTAAAGGTGTTGATTACATCTTCACTGGCGGTCTCCTCATTCCTGATAAGTACCGTGTAGGGTCTGCTAAATGTAAACTTGTGAGAAACTCTGTCAGTGTTTAGCTATAAAAGGGGGATCTTTTTGAAGCCCCATTCCACAGGTGACTCATAACTTCTCTGGTTCCTCAGTATTCCTGGGGCGAAGCATGGTTGTCGCAGACAATATCTATAGGTGGCAGACATGGCATTAACCCCATTGTTATGGTTGGTGTTATTTGCTAGTTCCAGTTATGCTCAGGCAGGCAATCCTTTGTATCTGGCTGAGCTTTTGTTTAACTGTTGTCTGCTGAATTTTCGGCAACCAGACGACAGCTTCGTAGGCTAACATTAATCTCACAATGGCAGTTTATATCCACATGACTACTTTTGGTTTCACCGCCAGGTATTACCAATGGTCCTCCAGCGCTAGTCATAGGATATGTACGCAATTTTTTGTCTGCTCTCCAAATGAAGCTTTAATGTTAGCTTTGCATCAAGTGTGACTCACATATGATGGAAAGCCTAGCGAAGTGTTTAGAAGAGTTGGTGCCTTTATTGGACCCATTTTTCTCTTCACACCTGGTAACTTGACGGTCGTAGAATAAATCAAATTAACTCTAAAATCACTAGGACACCTGTTTCGGCGTTTTTCTGTAATACTTACACTTATTAAATTACTGAATTTAAGTAATCCTTAAGTAGTTTTCATACTACACATATGACCATGTCGCATAAGTAATATCGTCAACCTTTTGTTGACACTTGAGATAATTTGACTGATTGAAACTTGATTCCCTTCCCCAAACTTCTAAAATTACAATTACTTTCTACATACATGTCTCTATTACGTTACTTATGTCCTTGGTAATCCATATTGGCGACTTTTTCACAAAATTAGTTCTACTTTTCTTTCCTAATCAGTAATTGTATAATTTTTTTAATGAAATATGATATACTAAAGAAACTACCTACTTTTCTAACAGGAACTTTTTATTTGTAACAAGCCAGTGAACAAAGTCATTTAAAAAACGACAACTGTAGTAATATTTACCTTTCACCCTGAAGTAATAGGAGGCGTAGTTATATTTTAACATTTTTTAAATACTGTTGTGTTAACTATTATTCAAGAATGAAAATTAGTGTATTAGTGTTCCCCAAATTTAAATAAAATATAAATATATCATTAATTTAAAATTTATATATAGGAAAATACCGACCTACACCATATCGTCAGCTTGGAACAAGACTGTCATAACTCAAAAAATGTAAATTTTCAGGAGAGCTCGGTAAAGTTTAATAAATAATCTTACTCTAAATATTGGAAAATAAATATATAATGTTTGAGTCATATTAAAATGTTTGTGTGGATAGTTCTTAGTAGTTTTAATAAAAATTTTTGTTTGCTTTGGTTTCTGGCACTTTGTTATTGTTATTTTTGTTAAATAATTACGAGTTGTGACTCTCTTTCACATATTGTTTTACAAGTTTTTCAACATGAGTTTAGGTAATAAAATGAAATACATTTCTAATAAACTAAATTATTTTATTAAAATAGACTAAAATAATACAATTTTAAAGATTATTATAAAAATATTTATAATACTGCGCAAAATATTACGGTTTATTGTATGAAATCGGAACAAAAAAGGTACTTAGCTTATGAGAATGACTGGTCTATTTAAAGATGTGACAGTTTTACATATAAATACACATAAAGAAACTTTCTTATTGATATTATTTCGACTTGTGACACTCTTTTCCAAAATTTGCTCATCTCATCTCATTAAACGTCACAGCATAATTGTGACAGTTTTGTCTAAAGCACAAAACCAATGTTGGAGATGTGATATTTCAACGCAGCGCCATTTGACGGTTATTAAGCAAAACTCACTTGTAACCCTTGTAACATAAAAATATGCAATATTTGGAGTTGATACACCACTAAATCTTGAAAAATTAAAATTTTGAGTTAAGACCGTCTTGGATACACTAATTTTCATTCTTGAATAATAGTTAACACAACAGTATTTAAAAAATGTTAAAATATAACTACGCCTCCTATTACTTCAGGGTGAAAGGTAAATATTACTACAGTTGTCGTTTTTTAAATGACTTTGTTCACTGGCTTGTTACAAATAAAAAGTTCCTGTTAGAAAAGTAGGTAGTTTCTTTAGTATATCATATTTCATTAAAAAAATTATACAATTACTGATTAGGAAAGAAAACTAGAACTAATTTTGTGAAAAAGTCGCCAATATGGATTACCAAGGACATAAGTAACGTAATAGAGACATGTATGTAGAAAGTAATTGTAATTTTAGAAGTTTGGGGAAGGGAATCAAGTTTCAATCAGTCAAATTATCTCAAGTGTCAACAAAAGGTTGACGATATTACTTATGCGACATGGTCATATGTGTAGTATGAAAACTACTTATGGATTACTTAAATTCAGTAATTTAATAAGTGTAAGTATTACAGAAAAACGCCGAAACAGGTGTCCTAGTGATTTTAGAGTTAATTTGATTTATTCTACGACCGTCAAGTTACCAGGTGTGAAGAGAAAAATGGGTCCAATAAAGGCACCAACTCTTCTAAACACTTCGCTAGGCTTTCCATCATATGTGAGTCACACTTGATGCAAAGCTAACATTAAAGCTTCATTTGGAGAGCAGACAAAAAATTGCGTACATATCCTATGACTAGCGCTGGAGGACCATTGGTAATACCTGGCGGTGAAACCAAAAGTAGTCATGTGGATATAAACTGCCATTGTGAGATTAATGTTAGCCTACGAAGCTGTCGTCTGGTTGCCGAAAATTCAGCAGACAACAGTTAAACAAAAGCTCAGCCAGATACAAAGGATTGCCTGCCTGAGCATAACTGGAACTAGCAAATAACACCAACCATAACAATGGGGTTAATGCTATGTCTGCCACCTATAGATATTGTCTGCGACAACTATGCTTCGCCCCAGGAATACTGAGGAACCAGAGAAGTTATGAGTCACCTGTGGAATGGGGCTTCAAAAAGATCCCCCTTTTATAGGTAAACACTGACAGAGTTTCTCACAAGTTTACATTTAGCAGACCCTACACGGTACTTATCAGGAATGAGGAGACCGCCAGTGAAGATGTAATCAACATCTTTACATACGGATCAGAAGGTGCAGGATATGGGATCTATTCCAAATCCCTACACATCCGATGCCAGTGGGCTGTCCATTGCCCACTGGCATGCCATCGCGATATAAATGGAATTAGCATAGTCGCAAAAGAAATTTTCTGTAGGCATACAACGGACAAAACTGACGATATATTTAAAGAGAAAAAGAATATAAGCATATAAAAATCTACGAACTATGTAATTTTCAAAAATGTTCTTAAAGTTACTTCTCATCCAGTTACTGTAGTATACAGGGTGAGTCAAAAATACGTGCATAAAAATTTACTGAAGATTCTTGCGAAAAAAAGTTTTTATTCAATTACATTTTTGTTCCAATGCCTCCTTTCGCAGATACAGGACGTTGAAATTTCTCAGTTTTTTTTAGATTAAGCTATTTTTTACTATAAATTGGTATTCTTACATAAGTAAATAGCCCTAGAGAAAATCAACTTTTTACAAAAATATGCAGATATGTATGTATTTTCAGTAACTGAATTAAATACAAACAAATCAAAGTTGTTGCTGTCATTAAAAGTCATTATTTAGTAAATAATTGTCTGAAAATTCATTTACGTCTTTTTACGTCCTTACATATTCCAAATGGGTAATTTTACTGCACAAAAGTCGACATCGCTTACGTGTATGGTTTTGTAATGGAAATGGTCTAGCAGCCGTGAGGAATACCACCGTAGATTTCCTAGTAGAAGTTCCTCAAATCATCAAATATTTGCATCAATCTTCCGAAGATTGAGTGAGCTTGGAATTTCAAAGGCTGAAAGGGCGAAAAAATGTTGCAGATGGTGAAGAAGCTGTAATTGATGCAATTTTAGACAATCCTACTAAAAGTACGTAAGTTTCTTTGAAGTTAGGATTTTCACAAAGTTTTGTTTGCGAGAATTGTACGTAGGAAGCTATTATACCTTACCACTATACAGATGTTCAGTGTCTTCCTTTTGGAGTTGCCGAACAACGTTTAGGTTTTTTACAGTGGCTTATTAGAAGAATAAATGCTAATCCCTATTTTGTTCCGTCTGTTTTATGGACAGATGAAGACAAGAGACGGCATTACAAAATTTCGAAACTTGCATCATTATTCATTGAACAACCCACATGGAGAGAGAAGTACATAGAAGAGTCCAGCACCAATTTTTTATCAATATTTGGAGAGGAGTCTTCAATGGTCATTTATTGTAATTGCAAGAACTTAATCGCATGAATGTGAATAGTTACAGAGACTTTTATCGAAAACCATTTGTATGCCGTTGAATATTGGACAACAAATGTACTTCCAACAAGATGGTGCATCTCCTCACAATGGTAGATTTCATATACGTATACCCCATGCGTATACATCACTAATACGACGGCTCAAGGTGGAAACGCTTGTTAATTAATAATGGTTATGTTTATTTTCTGTGTTGTTTTTTTAATTTTAAGACCATTTCAGAACTAAGATGTATTTGATTGATAAATTTGATTTGGCAAAATAAAATCCGTTGAATATTTTACACATAATAATAGCTTATTCCAGTCGCTACTTTTAACGTAAAAAGTTTATTTAGTTTACTCTAAAAGTGAGCTATTTACTGAAATTATGTAAGAATACTTTTTTGTAGCAAAAATGGCTTAATCTTAATCTAAGAAATTGATTAGTTTTAACATTAGTCAGTGGTGCAACATAGTTCTTTTAAAAAGGTTCACCATAGTGATTATTTCATTTTTCTAAGTTTTAGCACCCTGTATCTGTAAGGAGGCATGTTAGAACAAAAATTAGTTTGAATAAAACATTGTTTTCTTCAGTTAGTTTTTTTACATCTCCTTCTGACTCACCCTACATATATTTAATTTTAAAAAGATTGATATTTTTGCAGAAAATGTTTTTTTAATTACATTTAGGCAAAAGAAACAGTGGGTCCATTTAAGAACCAATAACAAGTCTTTCTGTATTTGGATAAATATTCTAAAAGGTATTGTTAGTTCAAGATAGCTACTGGTATATAGATTTAACAAACACACATGTTTATCAAATATAAACGTTGCTCATGAAAAATAAACAAAAGTTGAAAACGAATTTTTAGACTTAACTATTAATGTATATTATACATATACTTGCAGATTAAAAATAATAACGCAAAACTATATAATATTTATAGTAAACGATCAGAAAAGCAATTCTGTCTAATATTAATTCAACAGTTAAAGAGTGGCATAATAAAAATTCTATTAAATGTCGCATAAAATCAGATATATGATTATCGTTCCTAATGGATAATTATATGTTATGTGCAACATACTTACATAATGTGTCCATTTCCTTTCAATTCATATTTGCCATTTATATGTTTAAATGGTTTGAATATATTTAAATACAGAATGAAGAACAGCTTTAAGATTTTTAATAGAAACTATTTTAACAAATTTTTCATATTTTTTAAATAATATTTAAATATGTTTCTCATCAGATTTAAGCTTTGCCTTTAATTCTGTAAATAAACAAACATGATAAATGTTGTTGCTGAAAATGAAGCTGTGATGAGTTTCGTCTAGACATTACAATACAAAAAGAAATCTTTCCAAATCCCATGTAAATAATGAGTATTTATAACTCTATAAATCTAAACCAGAATTTGATTATCATCATTATCGCAGTAGCTACTTTTAGATAATTGTATAATGAGTTACAAGTATTTATTTTTGCGTTAGTCAAATATTCTATTTTACAAAAAAAAAAACAGTAAGTATATGGTTTGTACACTCTTCACATAAATGTGTTTTTCTAGTTTTGCGTAAAGGAAGGTTTTAATGACGCAAGTCACTATGTACGTTGGCTTTACAGAAACAGATGTTTTTGACATTTTATATTAAATAATTTTAATAAATCTGTTTGTTTATTTTTCGTAAAATATATTTATGTTGTAAATAAAACGTTCATGTGCTTTCTTTTAATTTAGTTTGGGTTTTCAACACCTGATATATGAAATAAAGTATGTACCACCAAAATCATCAATCAAATCAAATTATAACATACCTTTAATCGTTTTAGTATTATTCTAAATAAGAAAGGTCAACAAAGGTTATTATATGCAAGTAGTGACACATATTTAAGAAATGTTGAGTACATAAGTGATTTTAATTAATAATACAGGATGTCTGTTTTTTAGTTCTTAATAAAAAAATATTTTCGTTATTATCTAGGATAAACATTTTTCGTTCAAATTTAGTACGCACTAACGTAAGATCAAAAACCAGTGGCGTAATTATGGGGTTTTATTCGCATAATTTATTAAATAAATGAAAACAATTATTTAAATTCAATTGATTATAAGCTTTAGTTTATTTATTTAGGAAATAAAGAAAATATATTTTTTAAAGTTAAACGTATCATGAAAACAGAGTGTCATAGAGAGAAAAAAATCATTTTATTTTTTAAATGTATTCCTTATCAAAGTCAATAACGAACAAAAGAAGACACTGTATATAAATTGGGGACATACTTAATGTATATTGAATTGCAAACTTATTGTACTTATTATATATGAAACTTTTTCAGATTTGTTGAATTTTTACATTCTATTATTTTGTTCGGATGAGATAAAAATATATAGCACATATCATCTTAAAAAATATGAATTGTTCCACCGTCAATTATAGCAAAGTTTTTATGGCGTTTTGCAGCATTGAATGCCACCCGTTATAGAAACTACTACGAGACAAACATGTTAAATAATCAGTGCTGTCTGAGATGCCCTTCCGATCCTGCAGCCTTAAAGCCAACAATGAGAGCTGAAATTAATATTTGAGGTTTCGATAACGAGTTCACTCCCATAGCCTAGTCCGAGAACATCAGTGGCAAGTTAAATATTTCTAATTCTGTAGTAACTGTTGCCTAGGCCACACCATAAAAACCGATAAATTACAGTTTTAAAACCAGGCAATATTTATTTGTAAGCAATTCGTTAACCTTTTATGTTCACTTATCCTTTTTACTGTTTACTGGAAAATATATTATTTTATAGACCGGAGACAAAAGAAAAAATCTGTTTAAAAATTTAATCCAAAATATATTATGTCAACCCGCGTACACCACTGTCTCATATAATAAATCAATTCTATCACACTTGTTGTAGGTAGGTACTTTATGCATTTGTAAACCATGCTAAATATGAAGTTGATATATTGTGTTGTTTTTGAGATATGAACAGCTATTAAAAAAAATATAAGTCAATGTAATGATATATGAATCTTAAAATAAAATGATCCCGGATCCATGAGAAAATTTTTGGTAAAAAGCGGTTCGAATTTCATATTATAAAAAAAAATTTGCCATTGACATGGATTCAAAAATACTCATAAAAAAGTGTATTGTAGAATAGGTACTCATGTAATAAGTTGCGAAATAGTATATTGCACTATTAGGTTGGTAAGTGGGGTATAACAGAATCGAGGAAAAGTTTTCATTTTCCTTAACAACCGTATACTGTATAACGTTTTTCGCACAATCGCATTTATCAAATAAAATAAAATAAAATTTGTGTGTTCTAGTGTGTTCTGAATTTATTTTCTTGGAAACAATTTGAACTTTTAACAATTTTGTGTTTTGTTGTCAAAACTGTGCTTATAATGGCTGATAAAGACGATTCCGAGGTAGATTCGGACATTGAAGAATCGTATCAAATAGGTTGTGGGTCATTAATTCTTACAAAATCAAAGATGAGGTATGAAAAAGTCTATGATGCATTCAGGAAATTGGTTTAATGAGAAGAAAGCGGAGATATCGGAAAAAACTTTGCTGGCTTATTTTGTTCAGAGAAATTTAAGATTGAAGTCTCCGGGAAGCTTATGGGCAGAGTACTCTATGCTTAAAAGTACGATCAACTTAAATAATGGTGTCGATATATCGCAATTTAAGAAGTTAGTAGCATTTCTAAAGAAGAACAATATTGGATATCATTCGAAAAAATCAAAGATATTTACCAGAGATGAACAAATTCCTGCTGGAAACCCCCGATGAAACCTATATTATGATAAAAGCAGTGAATATAATGGGAGTCGCTGGGGCTCTTAGGCGTGATGAACTTATGAAGATGACAGTTGATGACATTACGGATGAAGGTTCAGTTGTCATTGTTAAAGTGCCTGATACCATTGATGATATTACCTGAATTTTCACAATCACTGACAACACCAATGAAAAAGTCCCTTTTTGACGATTTTGCGAAAATATATAGGCTTAAGACCTAAGGAGATTAACTCTCGTCGAATTTTCTACTCAGTTCGTCAGGGAAAATGTGTAAATCAACTTGTGGGTATAAATATATTGGGACAAATACCACAAAAAATTGCCGAATATTTAAAACTGCAAGAACTACAATCCTATACTGGACATGCTTTTAGAAGGACGTCGGCGACTTTGTTAGCAAATACTGGAGTTGATGTTATGGCACTCAAACGTCATGGGAGCTGGAGGTTTTTGTGATAACATTAATGTATTATTTGACTAACAGAAAATGTAATTTTAGGTCTTCTGGTGTCGCTGAAGGATATGGCAGAGGCAGAGTCTTTAACAAAGAAAATAGAGCTTGCTGATAAGATTTTATATACCAACAGAGGCAGTGACAATGAATTTGACTCCATTCCAGTGTTTGAAGACAGAACTACTGAAGTTTATTCTAATTCTAACATATCTAACTCCATAAGTAATACAGAAAATTCAATTAATGTAAAAGCAATAGATAAAAACGAGGGAAAAACTATTACGTTTAAGAATTATACCTTTAATTTTTACAATAAATGAGCCCAACATTTGTTGGTGAAAAGAATTACTGATTTTTACTTACTTTTATTTCTATTTCGCTTATGACGTTAGTGGATTGAGTGAAATAGGAAGAGTACCCTCATCGAGTATCATTTGCTTATACAGAGTGGTACGTCTTTTATGGCAAATTAAAGAAATAGCCAAAATTGGTAAAATGTCCTGCATCTCAGTAGTGACAATGGTTAGACAACAATGGGTTTTTGAGGCCTCCTAGATGCCCTTTATTATATAACGTATGTACATTTCACAATAAAATATTTCATAATTATGTAGGTACTTCAAAGTGTTTGAGAAATGATCAAAATATCTAAAAAGAAAATTATCTTCGACTTCAAACAATATATTTTTGGATAGTTGAATGTAATTTTCTCGTTTTGAACTCGTTTGTTGTACGAACAAAAGGGAACAGGATAAGGTAAGCATATGGCCCATATGGTTATGGTTTTTGGACTTTGAAAACGGTGCGTTTTGCAAAAGAAACTCTAGAGACACTTAAGTTTAGGTTGGAATTGGTTTATACAAATCTAAAATGAAAATTCTCTTCAGCATCAGATAGTATATTTTTGAATAGTTAAATATAATTTTCTCGTTTTGAACCCGTTTGCTATATGAACAAAAGAGAAAAAGATAAGGTAAGCATATTGGCTCATATGGTTATGGTTTTTGGACTTATTTGCAAAAAAAAAAACTATAGAGGCACATAAGTTTAGATTGGACCTGGTTTATGTAAATCTAAAAAGAAAATTCTCTACATCAAAGAATAACTTTTTGAATAAATGTAATTTTCATGTTTTGAACCCGTTTGCTGTATGAACAAGAGGAAACAGGATAAGATAAGCATATTGGTTCATATGGTTATGGTTTTTGAACTTATTTGAAAACGGTGCATTTTGCGAAAGAAACTCTAGAGACACACACGTTTAGATTTGAACTGGTTGATATAAATCTAAAAAGAAAATTCTCTTCGACATCAAATAGCATATTTTTGAATAGTTAAATGTAATTTTCTCGTTTTGAACCCGTTTGTTGAATGAACAAGGGGGAACAAAATAAGGTAAGCATATGGTTCATATGGTTATGGTTTTTGGGACTTATTTGAAAACGGTGCATTGTGCAAAAGAAACTCTAGAGACACTTAAGTTTAGGTTGGAACTGGTTTATACAAATCTAAAAAGAAAATTCTCTTCGACATCAAATAATATATCTTTGAATAGTTAAATGTAATTTTCCCGTTTTGAACCCGTTTGCTGTATGAACAAGGAGGAACAGAATAAGGTAAGCACGTTTCCCATTTCATCGATATTCGATTAAATCCTTCGCCTTCGCCACGCAATAAGATAAATCTTAGCTATTCACTTAAGTCGATGTTTGTTTCCGCTTCCCACGGGACGTGTTAGTATACGGACACGGGGGATCTCAAATCTGCAAACTCCCATGACCCACTAAGGCGGTATCCTATTACATAGCTCTACAATTACACACCGAGTGTTATTCGATTACATTCAGCCAAACGGATAAATAAATTACTGTGTTTTGCATGCGTTCTATTTACGACCAGTAACTGGATAAATGTTTGTTTGTTTTTGTTGAAATGTAAAGCAATTACTTATTCTCTGCTTTGCGTACTGCGGATTCGAATTCCAGCTCTATTAAATAAATATTTCTGGTGGTGTGGAAGAATTAAAGCTTGAATTAAACACAGCTATTAAGTTGTTTACTTTGGCATTCCCATATTTGTAGAATTTTGGAGGTATAAGGTCAAAATTACGGAATATTACAAGTGAAAGTTTTTTAATTTGCAACTAAAAAATTAAGATTAAACATTAGATTTGAATGACAAATTGTGGTAGTACTGATTTAAAGGATTGTGTAGTTACAATTGTTCAGTTGTTAAATATTCAAACAAGGAATTACTTACAGAGGCATTATAGTACAACTTTGGGTGTGAAAGAGATGAAGACTCAACTTCATCCCCAACAAAAAAAAATAACACTTTGTAGCACAATGAATTGGTAGAATAGTGCAGTAGTGTTGTAGCATAAAACTTCTTATTAAAGAAGGAGTATTCAAAGAAATGGTTTTTGGAAATCATAGTCGCCAATCTAACCACGAAAAATATTACAAAATTTCGAGAGTGACTGACGTATTACTAATTGCGCTATAAAAAAATGGAACAGTTTACTTACGCAAACGTGAATTGCTTAAAACATATGTAGTATCTTATGCAGTATGAAGTGCATGCAACACCAGCAGTTTCAACTGTCTGATAAAGGGTGCCAAAATAAAAACTGTCTGTTTTAAGTGAAATAAATTTAAAAAATTTTGTCTGGATACTTTCTAAACAAAGCTTCAGATAATCATAACGTGGATACCACACTAATAAATAATATTTCAGTTTAGATCTTACGTACGAGTTATTTTAGACATTTGGAAGCTGTTTCGTTAGAGAACGACTGACAGTTGCGCATAACACAGCCTAACATTTTTGAAGCAGATGAAGTAATATCACTGATATATTTACAAAATGTGAGTGTGAGTCAAATAAGACGCCCAAGTCTTTTATGGAGTCCACCCAGACAAGTATCTCCATATTTAATCTGTAATTATATTCTATTGGATGCAATTTACGAGTGTAACTTAGGGTCTTGCATTTCATTACATTTAACTGCAGACAATTATTAGCGCAAGTTGTTCAGTATGTATAATTGGTTTTGCAATCTTTCACAATCTCCAATATCTGATATCTTACAAAAAGACTTTAAATCATCAGCAAACAATAGTTTCTTACACTCCAGCTTAGATGTTGGGTCGTTAATAAGATATAAAAATAGCAAGGACCCCCAAATTAGATCCTTGGAGAACTCCGGAAGTTTTCTGTTAAGAACATATGATTCAAAAAATGTTAGGTCGTCAATAAGATATAGAAATAGCAAGGGTCCCAAATTAGATCCTTGAGGAACTCCGGAAGCTTTCTGTTAAGAACATATGATTCAAAGAGGAGCTAATAACGAATGTCCTCAGCATTTTATAGTCGACACGATCAAATTCCTTAGCAATGTTTGTAAATCACATCTATCTGCCCTTGCATATCAAGTTCATTGGAAATGAACTGTGTAAGTAGGCACAAGTTAGATACCGTGATTCGGCGCTGCATGAAACCATGCTGATCTCATGATATTAAAGTTTTTGTAGCCGGGTAGATGCGATTATAAACAGCTATATCGAATATTTTTGAAATCGGTCCATAGTTCTTAGCTTCGGACTTTTTACAATTCTTAATGATCGGACATACTCTCGTCACTTACAGTTTGCATATGTATATTTTTCTTCAAAAAAATCGGTATATTTTTAGTTGAGAATTTTCTGTATTTTAGTATACATTTTTAGAAGAAATACAATAAGGAAATAATAAATCACATTTTATAGCGGTGTAGCTATCGCCATGGACATTTTTGTATAAAAGGATCAAATAAGCTTTAGAACGTATGGTTTCAAGTGAAGGTAACTCAGATCTTTCTAGGATCGGTAGAAAAACAATAACAGAGACCTTGCTCCTGTTTTAAAATGAAAACATAATAATCGCCAGTGAATTGTTTCCATACTGATTATAAACAAGTGTAGAATGTAAAAAACGCAACTTTTGAAAATTCATAAATCGAAAAGTTTTAGGAAAACGGCGATAGATGCAATATTTTTATGATACAACATAAGAAGTTAATATATATGCAAGAATCGATATCCTTGCTAAAATATTATCTACGCTGCAACAATAACGATAATAGACATTTTAAATTTAGCGCATCACATCTTTTACAAAGCAAAAACGTAACCAAATTAATGTTAATTATAATGTTTACTACATGTTAAGCATATATTTATTTACTTATTTTTAATAATTGTACTCTCATTCACTAATATTTCATTATTGCAGAGATAATTTTTATCATTAAAAAAATTCAAAAATTACGCAACTCATCATTAGATGCCGGAAGATGTATCTCCTGACAGGGTCGTATTTGATTTTTATTTTAGCTGGGGCATTTCATTTGTTTACCATGTAGACCATTTTGGTGGATGCATGTATTGGTATCTTGGAAACTATAGCAGATAGGAAAATGGTTAAATGGGGAAAGTTTTAGACGGTTCTGTATCTAACTTAATGGCGTTTGCAGACCGGTTCTAGCTCTCCAGGTTTTTGAGTTTTGAAAATAAGTAAATGTGGAGTTTTCGGAAATCGTCTGTAACTTTTTTATTTAAGAGGAATATTTAAAATCTGAAAATATTTTTTCACAGCAAGTGTTTTCGAGGAATTTCACTGTATTTATAGTGCGACGTTTCTGATTCGGCGTCCATAAGCATAAGGAAATAGAAAGTTGATGATGGTTTCTCGCAACCAAAACGCAATGAAAATCTAGATAGGTACAGTGAAATTACTTGAAAAAACCGCGAAAAAGTATTTTCATATTTTAAAAATTACTCTAAATAAAAAAGTTAGAGACGATTTTCTCAAACTACTTCTTTCCAAAATAACTCAAAATCGTGAAGGGCTAGTAAGCGCCATGAAGTTAACAATAGACTGTCTAAAACTTTCATTATTTTTTTCAAGATACCAAAACATGCATCACCAAAATAGTTAATTAATCCAAATGATATTTAAAAATATTTTTGCATGTTATAAGGATAGACGTATTCAAGAAAATGTTTTTCTACTAAAACTAAAGTGACAAGACACATTTGAATGGCCATTATGTATGTACGCTTTTGGAAAAACATGGATAGAAAAACTCTCATTAAAGTACGTTAAAACGAGAATACGTAGATTAAGTTTATAATATAGTCAAAGTAGTAAGAATAGTTATTTTCTTAATAAATGCGGCAAATTACACCTTCCGTATGAGTTAGGAGCAATTTTTCTCTATAATCTCATGAAAACAAATGGAAAGTTTAATGTTCTTATATTTGTATTAATTCAAACGTAAACAAAAGTAACATAACAAGAGTACATACATTGGAATAAGAAAAGTATTTTCTTCTTACTTATTAGTGATATTAACTGTAAGCGTACATTAGACGCGTTATGTAAGTTATGTGTGGAAGTCAGCATGTGGGTTGAAGTTAGCTGCTTCTTGGAAGAAGATTACTCTAATACGGGGAACAAATATTGGGAAGAAGTTTCTTCTGAAACAAGCATCAAATCGTGGCTGTTGATTACTGATGGTACATTTGGACAATACGTTAATGGCTGTAAATTGCAATTTGAAGATGATGGAGTGTTCAAATGAGAGAATTTTGTTGGACAAATCTCTTTTTCGATTTGTAGAGTCTTCTAAGTACCCCTCAGCAACAGAAGTTGATTTCCATCCTCCTAAACGTTTAATATTTGTGATACTTTTTCCACGATCAGCAAGAAAAGTGGGCGAGGACCGCCTAAAACTGTGACCCGTGTATAGCTCCGGATTTTGAAAGTGTAAATAGGCTGCGATTTCGGAGGTTATTTTTGCTATTGAATTGATGCCTACAGGTTGGACAGTACATTTTCCATATTTATACTGCATAAACAATCAGCGATGTAGAGTTTCTATTGGACGTAAGATTGTATATTTTCTGTATACATTAAACAAATATCCATTATTTGTTTCTTTACATATCACGAAGGATATGGTGGAAGTCCTTGATATTGACAATTATCAGATCTTCTTTATCTTCTATATCGTCGATGGTGACTTTCTCGTCTGAAGGTACCAGCCAACCCAAAAATCATTACCAACTTAATCATCACGTAAGATTCATTGGGTGCCTATCTCATATTTTTTTTAAGTCTTCTTGAATAAAAATGTTTGCCTTTTTCGGAAGAAATCCTACATTATATCTTTTTGTAAAGACAATTATTTTACGAAATTAACCAATATCGAAATCTTTTTATCATTGAATATCTGGACCATAGCGTGTTTGCTTTCCAGGATTTGAACACTTCCAAAAAATATACTAAAAATACCTCTTCTTTTGTTGATTTTACCTTTTTAGTATTACACCGATCAATAAAATGGGAGAATTACTTCTCATTTCGTTCTTTTGACTTGATGGGTAACAAATTCAATCTTGCTTCATTAGCTGCTGCTAAAATCTCTTCAGGAAGTTCTTCATTTGATGAATTCATTGTCGATTTCATAAAACTGAACACACAGATCGAAATTTATTATAGATTGATACGTCAAGCAATGTCTGTTACATAAACAATCAGAGACAAATGTTATTTTTAATTGCAATTATTAATGTAAACGAGAGTTCTTCATTATAAAATATTTCTAATTTTATTTATTTTTTTTTGTTTAAAAAAAATGCAAATTAGTGGATAATATCAAACAAAATTTCTAACTTTATGAAGATATAACCTGAGAATTTTATATTTTCTTACCACCTACCTAAATTTTTCTTCAAATTATGCTCAAGTAGGTATACGTTCAGGAAAAATTTTCCCGCGCGGTGCGGCAGAACGACACTTTCCGAACTAAAATGTGTGTGATAAAGACGTTAAATACTCACGTTTGTAGAAAAATTACATTGCAGGTTACGAAACAATTACTGCAACTTTTATTATTATTCTATATGATCCGATCAAGATGCCTCAAATAATTTTCTTGTAATGTTTAGTGATGCAGTCACACCAAATAGTAACAATGAACAAACGAAACAAACATTTTTATTTCTGTGTTTAGTTTTGTTCTACCTTAAACTGATAAACCATAAGTTGTTACCTTTATACCTATTGCAAAAGTTCAAGTCCGCTAATGACACTTTACAGTCGCATAATTAAGACACGTGTGTTAAATAATTTTATTTTTGCTTTACCATAACACCCATTAAATTAATGACGAATAATTATCGCAGTGACGAGACAAACATTACTCGGAACAGTGCGGACCAAACGAAATATTTTCTATGCAAATATTTTCTAGTGTCCACCTCGAAACGCCTCCAGATTGTGAAAGGAACACCACATAGCGAAAATAGAAGTAAACAAATCGGTTATCGAAAAAAATGGAGAATTCCATAACTTAGTTAAAAAGAGAACTAAAGTTGTTAGAATGGTCACCAACAGAATAGTTCACAGTATAGAAGGTATTTCTATTGAATATAGTAGGAGGCAATAAATCTATTATATCTTTAAAAATGCACTTATATTTTCTATAATGATTAATAAAAGGATAGTAAAGACTTAAAATTAATATATTGATATTTCAGGATAACTCAGGACTAAAAGTCATTCCTAAAATAAAGAGAATATGAATGAGAAATACAGAGTGTTACAAAAAAAGTAGGTTAAACTGTACCTCACATTCTTTGTGAGACAGTAATGGAACTTCGTCAAAAGATTTTTCAAAAATTGTAGACTGTAGTAAAACAATATTCGCATTGGTATAATAGATAGATACATTTTGTAGACTCTTTTTTATTTATCTATCCTTACCGCATTATATGTGGTGCACTTCAAAAATTATGAAAAAAAAGGTTTTCAACACACTCTATTCCTGCTTTCTTGAAGGTAGTAGTACCATATTAAATATTTAATTTTTTTCTAACCGTCACAAAACTATTACATTGTTTGACTGACAGGAGTCTCTAAAGCTGACATTTTCCTTACTCAGAAAACAAATGGTATCTTAGCAACAAAAGTATTCACTTTAAATTAAAAGTGTTAATCAAGTTTTAATTTATAAAAGTCGATTCAACAATATTTATAATAATTTTTAATTTATCCACATTGATATTAAATACACAATTTTAACGTATTAAAATTAAATAAACCACTGAATCTGCCACTACCCTCATTCTTGGAGCCTCATTCTCATTCTCAAAGCAGTCCAACACGTTTTCATTAATAATTATATTAGTTTCAGATATTGTGAAATTAGAAATGACAACGGTGCTTGATTTATCATTACCACTATTAACTTTTAGTATTCTTTTCGCAATATTTTCTGTATTCAAAAGAAAAATCTTCAATGTAGCCTTCCGCCACAGTGTTCGATCTCTATCCTCAGTGTCTTTTAAGATAAGTGATATCACCACCGCCTTTAACTAAAAGGGTAGCAGACGTTCATCGTAATGTGTGTCCACTGTACTTTTCAGTTGTCCAGCTTCAAAAAATTTGCCACTTTTTGCGAGACGGCTCTGATTTTATGAATACCAACCACTGGTAATCGACGTTCTACCAATCCGGATGGACGTAAAGCAACACATTTTCGATAAAAACTTAAATAATTGGCTCCCAGCACAGTATGATTGGTAATTTTTATAATTAAGGCGAATTTCACAACTTCAACGTTATCAATTGTTAAATTGACTAATTCATCAGAACGGCATGCGCCTGCAATCCCCAATATTAAGACAACTCATATGAACGTGTACTAGTCAAAAAGCAATCAACTTGCACCTTTGTAAATACTCGCTATTTTTTCGGTACATATCCCTCATTTTGTCTCTATAGAAAAGCACGCAACTCTAAATGTTTGCTTATATCGATCCCCTTCTTTACCTATATCCAACGTTGATCGCAACATTGAAAATTATGACCAAAGTGTTGACGGCTTCATTTTATTTACTAAGTGAGAAATACGCCATCAATACATCTTCTGAATACAACTTAATGTTTTTTCTTCTTCAACAGACAAAGATGCCTCAATTACTAACCTGCTAATGAAACACTCTATAAATATCTAACTTAACTTTTTGGCAGTGGGAACACGACAAATTCAACCACAATAGATGAGATCTGACCTATTTCTGCATTTTCAGGATTGCGTCTTCAGGTGGTCTCCTTTAAGTTGTCTGTGGAATTGTTCATTAGCATACCTAGATGTTTGGTATCAGAGAACATACATATGACTTCATTGATAGGAATTGTAGGAGATTTGATTTATATTAGCTTAAAATACCTTTCTAAAACAGTAAAAAAATGTTAGAAAAGCTAATAATAATGAATATATGGGTAGATATTGTGGGTGTAATTCAACGCAGGTTGGGGCTTTTGTCCACTGAGTAGTTAGTTTCACACAATATTATTAATACCTAAAAATATATAAATACTATTTTACTATTGACTCCTATTTGTCTTGTTTTTTAAGTTCTAATATATGAATGCAAATATCTTAAAATCTAGATTTTAAATCTTCTTCTAAAATATTGTAAAGTAAATTGTGAGAATATTTAATCAAACCCAAGGCACGTCTATGCAAAGTATTGTTTGTAAACATTGATTCAAACATCAAATAATACATTGGTAAAAACTTTAATTCGCCATTGTGTATTTCTTTAAAAATTAATTAAATTCCGCTATTACGTCAAGACGTGACGAGCTGACGAATAATAGTATCACTTAGTTATAGAGTACCCATTGTTTTCTGCTGAACAAAGGAAGAGTTCATTTAACTCCAGTATTCATCTCTTCATATATAATTAACATGTAATATACGGCATGATAATTTTCTACATTCTTAATTATTTTAAATAATAATAATTATTCAATTATGCTACCATATTAACTGGCAATTATATTATATAAATATGGTCTGATAATATTTTCGGAAGAAATTGACAATATTTGATAAAATTTTGAATCAAGACGTTCAAATTTATCTTTTCATTTAATGATAGGTGGAGAAATTTACATTGAAATGCATCAGAAACAGCAATATGAAGATATTATAGGAAATATGTTTCTAAAGATAAAGGTTTTACAGAAAGCCAGGGACAGATATTTGAACTCCAAGTCTCAACGTCACCGTGGTTCAGAAATAGATATCATAAGCACCTTAGTACATTAGGCACACCATTTCTGAGCCAGAATACTTTTAAGAAAAACTATATAACCTGGAATATGCTATCAGAAGAAATATAATTGAACCGTCATCAGGAGGACATTTAAAATCAAGAAAATGGAGGAATATCTTACAGCAATCCAATTACGAGTATAAGGAGTAGGCTCAGTGAAAAGTCAGAACAGTTCTAATAGAAATTGCATTTTCAGCTTGTTAAAAAGGGAAAGCCCAACTCGGAAAGAAGAAATACCTACTAGGCTCAACTTGAAGGAAGTGATTATCTAAGTGGTGATCAAATATCCTTGCAAATCTCGTGACAGACTAAGTAAACTTAAAAAAGGAACAAACCCATTTGGGGTGCGCTATTATTTTGACTTAACCTTGACTTTGCCTTTATGTAAGTGCAACCAGTCAGCTCATTTTTTCCGCTAGATAAGTCCTTTTACAAATTCCAATGCGCCTATGTGTTCGCTCTACTAATTCATGATAGAACAGCTACCGACTTGAGACACGTTTCAAACTGGTTTCGATTCCTGTGTTAGTTACTATTCGTAGTTGGTGAAGGTGTGTTCAACCTTCAACCTTGTATGGGTCCTAAAAAATACATTTATTCGTAATCGGTAATGTTGACTGTACCGGGTGTGCCGTTTAATTAAAATGATGCACGATTTACAAACTTATGCACTTGTCCCTGAAATGTATGCACCAGCGAGCAACCTTAGATTTTTAAGGTAAAAATACGACGATTTATGCTAATTTACTGTATTTATCAAAATTTCAGAAGAGACCGAATTTATTTAGGAAAGTTTTAACTTTTACCAGAAAAAAATGTGACAGTCAGATAACACTGTAACGAAAAATAATATACATATTTTCAACCGAGATATCCAGTATCTAGGGTGACTCGCTGGTACATATTCTTATGAATTTTTATTCACTGTATCCAAATCTGGAGTCTATATAACGCCATTACCTAAGCTTCAAGGTAATTCCAAGGTCAAATCTAAAGACGCAAGTGGGGTAGATCATCGCCCAAAAATATGCCCTAGAGGTGGCTAGATTCGAAACTCGGGTTTATTTAACACCATCAGGTTAGTTGCAAGGACATTCCAAGGTTAAATTGGAAGATAGATACGCAAATGGACAAAACCATATTGTACACTTACATTTTTGAGGTCATCAGGTTTTGAGGTCGATGGATACGAATCCGGGGTTAACTTAGCCCCATCAAATCTTACAATTGATGCAAAGAATCGTTAAAAATCATATAATTATTTAAGACAAGGACTTTTACAGTAACATTCCGTTTGAGGCAATGAAATCAAAGAGACGTCACTAAAATGAGAGGAAACGAAAAAGCGATATTATCGCCGAGAGTCAAATGGGTCATCGAACTATAGAAGTCTCGGTTGAAGAGAGAAAGTAGCGAAAATTATGAAAAACTATAAGAATATGGATTGCTTAACTCAGTTTGATAACCTGTCCATTCAGAGCTAGGAGTAGGTGCGTGAGCGACAGCCATGGTGCTGATGTCTTCCAAGATCAGGTCTGAAGAAGTTCTTGCAGGTCATCGTCACCGTCGTCTTCGCCGTTGTCGTCGCTGTCGTCAATGATCAGAGGGTCTTAGTGGTCGTCGTCGTCGAGGAGAATTGGTGTAGGAGGGGGTATCAGAGTAAGTTCATTCCAGCATATTTAACTACTGATATACCAGTAAAATAACGAACACGTAAAATATAGCTTTTTTACAGAGCTTTTGAGTTAATAGATTTAATAGGAAATGAATTGCACACGTTTTCCTCTCGCAAGAACTACCCTCATACTTAGATGAATATGATACTGCGTTAAGTTCCTTGTCTTCAAGAGTTATGTGATTTTTAGCACTTGTATGCATTGACTTATGAGATTATGGACGTTATTAGGTATCAGAGTTTTGAGGTTGTCAGGTTAGCTGACCTGGGTGGGGTTAAATGCTCCAGCGACACCAAAGACATAAATGTACATTGGTTTTGTTTGGAATGACGTTGTAAGTTAACTAATCGGAATATTCGGATTCAGCTAGTAAACATACATAGAAATATATAGGTTTAGTCAGACACACCACTTTGTTATTATAGTACTGTGATGTACTCTTTTTATTGAATATTTGCGTCTGTAAATGTTTGTGCCATATGAGTGCGTTTATGTACAAAAAAATATGCATGTTAAAACGATGATTGAACACATATGTAAACATGTATATAATTATTTTGGAGTGGTTTGGTCGAGAGTGGCCATCACTCTATCTGTTTATTATAAGTATATGAATTTTTTTGCTATATTTGATTCGCTAGGGATTTTATATCTGAAATATCTGCTCCAGATGCAAAACATATTTACAGTTTAATTTTAAATAAACTATTGCTTTTTTATACAAAAATATTAAACGATAATTGATTTTATAAATTTTCGTCTATCTGGCAGATGAGATACCGAAGGTTATTTTAGAATGTTTTCATTAAGTGATATTCGAAACATCAGAAAATTTAAAAATATAGACTAATAATATAGTTATTTAAGCATCAAAAGCGGCAAGGGTTATTTCCTGGTCGAAGGCAAAAGTTTGCCTGAGGATCGGTAGCCCTTAACGCTTGTGATGCTTATTAAGTTTTTTGCACGATCCATAACCAAATTATATAGTTTTTCTACGTTCATGAAAAAAACAAAACTTTATTGAACTATATTATGTGGAAAAAGTGGTTCCTTATTGCACTAGTGCAATAAAATTTTTATTGCATTCATTGGTCATTCTACTACAGCGTTTTGTCATCATGACAAACATAAACGTTCAAATCGACGTTATATTTTCCTTTTTCCACTTAGTGTCATCTAAATAAAACATTTTTTGGTTTTTGCATGAACGTAGAAAAAATATTGAATGCACCTCGTATAAAAAGTGTTTAGTGCACTCGAGTGTTGTCCTACTCGGCCTGACGGCCTCGTTGTACAATTTCATGTAGCGTGCAATAAACACTTACTTTGTGTACTTGTTGCATAAATAACTATTAAATGATTTTTAGATTTAAATTTGTTTAATGTCAAAATGACAATCATGTGACCACTATCACTTACTAAAAACTTGCTTTCAAAGTTTTCAATGAATGATGTAATGAGAAGAATTATGAGCATATTAGCGGAAATATGGTATTGGTTAATTTTATAAGAAAAAGTGAAAATATTAAATCACCAGGGAGTTTATGGGCGCAATACTCCATATTGAAATCTACAATTTTCCTTAAAGATGGAATTGATATTTAAAAATTTACAACATTAATTGCTTTTCTCAAAAGAAAAAATGTTGGATATCGACCTAAAAAATCGAAGGAATTCACAAGCGAAGGTATGAATAATTTTCAAAAAAAATTCCCAGATGAAGATTATTTAAATGTGAAAATGAGAAAGATCATGGGAATAGCAGGCACCTGTAGAAGAGAAGAATTATATCAGTTGAAATAATATATCCAGGATAATGGATCATTTATTACAGTTCACATTCCCAATACCAAGACTAATATTGAGCGAACTTTTACAATAACCAATTAAGATAATGGAACAATTCATTATTTAGAGTATTTCAGAAAATATTTGGAGTTAACATCAAGAAACACAAAGTCTTCTCACTTTTTCTTAGCAATGCGCAATGGGAAAATCAAAATCAAGTAGTGCGCAGAAATACAATAGGAAGTTGGCCTTCAAAGGTTGCAAATTGCT
Source organism: Monochamus alternatus (assembly GCA_037114965.1). NCBI lineage: Eukaryota > Metazoa > Arthropoda > Insecta > Coleoptera > Cerambycidae > Monochamus > Monochamus alternatus. Next base: position 78,248,825 of record CM073429.1, read on the forward strand.
TGAATTTGGCGGATCGCATCTTTATACTGGCCATGGGTTTAGACGAACTTCGGCTATCCTTTTGGTAAATAAAGGTGTTGATATTTTGGGCCTTAAAAGACACGGTGAGTGGCGTTCGCGATCTATTGCAGAAGGTTACGTAGCTGATTCGTTAGTGAATAAAATAGAGTTTTCACGAAAAAATTTGCATGAAAGTACACCCAGGGAATCTATCGTTTCTAGTGACATCATGACTACATAAAATTTTGTTGTAGGGAAGAACACAGGAAACAATTCGACACTAAATGCACCCAAAGATTCTACCTTTCTGGAACCACAAGTCTTTTTAAGAATTGCACTAATTGTATTTTTAATGTTGTAGTAAAAAAATATTGTAAACAAAATTACACATTTCTCATATTTGATATTGAACTTACTGCCTTCCAATAGGTAAGTGACTGTTCTAACCGATCTGACATTTGCAAACACAACTTACTATTCCTTTTAATCCACCTAGTAAATACTATAAATTGACGGATCTTGCAAAAGATAATTTAGAAAACCTGTAATTGAAATATGACTTAAAAAAATCAAATACAACAAAAATGTTTGTGCCAGCTGGTTTTATGAAGTCAAAAACCGCCAGTTTAATAATTTATCAATACAGTTGCATATTGATCTACGTTACGATATACCAAATTTCATTGCGTTATTATCAATGGTATAGAGTATAGAAGAAATAAGGAAAGTCAAATTTTCAGTTTTTTTTTTTTCAAGAGATTATAGAAACGTTTTGATTTACCTTCGATTTCTTTTCATAGCCTTATGAACATTAGTAACGTTTTTGTAATGCAAGTAAATATGTATGCCCTGTATACATTAACAATGTAAAGTTGCCTCCAGACTAAATTAGCGAGCAAGATCAAAGCGAGAGCAAGAACATACTTTCTACGGATGTTCACATGATTTGAACGTATTTTCTAATGAGCGAATGCTGCTTACTCGTGCTCTATTTTGATCCGTGAGGTGTACATTAAACAATGTATATCCTTCAGTAAATCACTGCCACCATGAAAATGTCGATGTTTAAAAAGTGTTCATGTTCCATCATCTTTTCTACTGCCGTTTTTTCTTATTACGTTGTAATTCATGAAATATAGATAGATATAAACAATCACAAGCAACTATTTTGTCCGATATGTTTATGCTCTCGCTCGTTCCTTTGGTCTGGCCGCAGCTCTAGCGTTGCTTAAATGTTTTTAAACGTATACCTAGTGAAATTTCGACATTTTGAATACAATTTTGCAATCATTACTAACAAAAACTAATCCCTAATAAATTATATAACTGAAATATAAAGTAAAATATGAATACTGTTAATTTGTAACTATTCAGTTTAAATAAAATAATATGCAGTTGCTGTATAAAAATAAATAGGATTAATTATTATTAGTTATCTATATCATTCTTTCTAATAAAATAAAATCGATTACGTAAAATATCTATTTAAAAAATAATGTTACAGACATCAGAAACATAAACAAATATCTAGTGTTTGCTGCAGATAAAATAGTAATTGCCAAGGTTTTTATAATTTTGAGTTAGAAAATTATACATAATATTATGTAATACACAATAACATGTCTGCATAATTTTTTACTAAATTAAAATATCCTATACAGGATGTCTGGAAATAAATGCAAGGTTTTATGAAACCGAATTTTCAACAATAGTTTCATCGAAGCACAAAGATTTCATCGATATTGTGATGTTTGATTCATTATTAAGAACTTCTCTATACCGAAAAATATTTTCTTCATCTTGTACCCTCTAGAGCCCGTTTTTCAACATTAGAAAATTTTTCACTATGGAGAATCACTCGATTTGGAAATCTACAATATTCTTCCACACTTGTTCTACAGTTTCCTTCACCGAAAGCTAGGATAAGTAGCATGCCAACTTGTACGCTGAATGTAGATTTTCCGGACATTTTCAACAAACAGTAGCAGAAATAAAATAGTTTTACTACTAAATTTTAAAGACAAAGCCCACTACTAACTTTTTGATTTCTTCTAATAAACTATTAAAATCTTGCTGTAATTAATGCATTCTTTCTTGAAATTTTTTTAAAATTTAACAAGAGCAAAAAAGTGTTTCAAATTAAATTCTTTTTAAATTCGATCAAAGGAAAAAAGTTCGGTATAATTTTAGGGGTGGCTCACCCTCGATGAAAATGAGTAGGTATAGGAGGTGCTGTTCAGTTGAATATGTTTGTTAGATTAAGACTCATTGTCATAATAAAGTTAATGCTAATGCTACTTTAAAATAAGACATTTAAAGGGTTAATTCAGTTTCTTCAAATATTAAAATTATAACACTTATGAAATTGGCCAATAAAACTGCACATATTATAATGAACCTGGTGCTGTATTATTCTAGTTGTAAATTGACATTGTGAAACTATATAGGTTATTAAAAATATACTTTGTTATTTGTGCTGCATTTTGCTGAAACCGAATTGTTGTAACATTTTTTACCTATTCACAAAACGTAATACCGCTTGAGACAGGAAGGTATTATGATTATTTTACATGTTTTGTGAAAGTAAATTTATATTATGATTGTACATTTTTAATTACATGGTAACACATCTTTACAGTTTACACCCTTCAGAAACATTTTTACACTTGCTCCCAATACTGTTTGAGTAATAATTTATATTTTATCAAAAGTCAATGATAAACAAGTATATGTCACTTACCGTTCAGTGTAATACAAAAAAACAAATAATGAAACTGTCTTTTAGAGTCGAGCGAATCTAAATATATAGATAAATATATCTTATCAGTTGCTAGTGTACTTTTATGTGTGCGTACATGTTATCACACTCTCCACTTTATACAACTAATTTAAATAATTATAATTCATATATCACAAAATGAAAAGAGATGTTTTCATTTCATATCCTGTGTAAATTGACCCCTCGCAATTTATCTGTGCATAAGTAGATACAGGGTGATGCAGTCGCGCAGTCTAGTACAACAAAGCATCACGTAAGTGTGTAAACTATACCTATTTGTACACTACTTATTCAATTTTTTTGTAGTTGTATTTAAAAATCGACGAAACAAGGTCAATTAGTATATAGAAATTGCCACTTTTCTTCAATATTTTCTATTTCTGCGCCATTCCTGCCAGAGCTAAAACATTAATGACCTTTTTTTAAAAAAGGACATTCTACAGGGTGTCCCAAAAATTGATGTACCAGCGAGCTATTGTTAAGGTCAAAATACTAATAATGTGCTAGTCTACCTATATGCAAAAAATATCAATAATAATTGCACTGGATTTCCTAGTTAAAGAAATATCCATATTTTATTCGTTTATTATCTTATTGCCATTTTCTTTTAGTAAAAGCTAAAACTTTTTGATATGAATTATGTCTCTTACAAAATTTTGATAACTTATACCATTTAGCTGCAAAAAATTGTTCCATGCAGGTTTGCCCTAGCATTTATTGCAAAATAAGAAGAAGCACCTTGCATGAATCACATTGCACTTCTTACGGATGGATACATTTTTTACTACTTATAGCTTTGTAAGTAGTAAGATACTAAGATATTGGGATCCTTGAAATAGTGTTTTCTACAGATACAAATAATTTTAAACATTTATAATAACTGACTAATCTAGGACTTAGAAAATAACAAGAATATTATCGCATTCCACCTGCGAATACACAAAGATGCCGAAGTAAAACGAATAAATACCGGTCTAATCAACAATTTTGTATGTCCAGAAATTTTTGAAAATGCGTATTTTTTTTAAATGTAACTGTAGATGTACATATTGTTATAACATAAACGTAGTTCTGCATATAAGAATATTCAGTTTTCTTTAAATGTGAAAATAATTGTGAAAATGTGGGATTAGAATAGCAAAATAATGTATGTCAACAAATGCTTTTTAAAAGTTATTGTTTTATTTGAGAATTGAAATAGTAAAAGAGTAAACATCAAGAATTGTATTTTTGATAATACTTTTGTTCTAGGTATTTTATTTTTCGAGATTTCTGTACCTAAAAACACCACGATTTTAATCATTACGACGGGATAAACCATTTTAAACGAAGAAATACCTATCTGAATTTCTTACAAACAATTTTACCCAATTAGAAAATGTACCTCTTCAATGTCCATCTGCATGAAATATTTTTTTGCGGCTAAACGGTATAAGTTAATAAAATTTTGTAAGAGACATAACTTATTTAAAAAGTTTTTGCTTTTACTAGAAAATAAATTATAGCAATCAGATAAACACACCCGGCACACACACAAAAAAAGCGTGGTTTGTACTTTTGACCAGACCCACTTATCCTTATGTATTTTGACTCACTGAATCCAAACCTGAAATCCATTTAGCCCAAACACCCTCAAAATTTTGAGTAAATACCAAAAATAGCAAAAAATCGCAAATATCACTTTAGTGAGCGCAAAACAATTCGGAAAAAAATGTCTAACCTTGATCAAGAATGTTTCTTATGTATTTCGATGCATTGAATTCGAATCTGAAGTCTATTCAGCTGCATCACTCACAGATTTTACAAAAATCGCGAGAAATAGCTGAACAAGGCGAAAAATCGTTAAAAATCACCAAAAAAAGTACTTTTACCAGACCCACCTATCTCTATGTATTTCGATGAACTGAATCTAAATTTGACTCAAATACCCTCAAAATTTTGAGTAAATCTGCCTATAGTTCTTGTAAGACGTTAACTATGTAAGGAGTAAGGATACCACTTTTGAGATGTCAGAGTTCTGTGAACTGAGGGCTAAAAATGAGTGGGAATTTTCAGTAACTGTTAACTGTAGATTTTATCTCCGCCTCGAATCATAGTAAAATTTCGTTTTTTTTTTCTCGCGAGCAATCATTTTTCAAATTAATTTTAACAAGAATTGAAACTAAAACGATTCACATGTTAATAATCGTCATCATAATCAGCATTTATTTCCAACAGGTACAAGACCCAACTACAGGAAATACTAGTAAAAAAAACGAGCAAAAAATGTATTCTACAAAAAAAAATTAACACATTAATTGATATATTGCCACAAAGCCTACAATTTCTTTTAATGATAAATAATTAATGTCACAAATATTAGGGATTCTGTTACAATTACTATATATTACATATGTGGGCGACTTTCCTAAGACATTTATTTTGCGATTATCACAGTAAAAAGTTACTTCGTGCCATAATGAAACCCTAGGAGTATGAAAATTTACTTTACCAAGGAGGAAAGAAGAATCAATATTATTATGCAATAAAGTATACAAAAAATTAATCAAATTTATCATTCGCCTATTTTCCAAAGATATGCGCCTATTTTCCCAAGATACAGCCTTTTATTTTACAAATAATAATCGTGTATCAAAATAAATGTCCAGATCTTTAATTTCATAACGCCTCATAATCTGTCTCTATAGCAATCATGTAATCAAAAAATATTAATTCATTCTTCCTACAGTATCTAGGTAATACCACTAATGTACCTACTCTGGGTACTTCGGTGAATTTTATGTGCTTTTCAAGACTATTTTATTTAGGAAAAGAAAGGTACGAAAAATATTAATATCTACATAAGAGTACGTACGAACAATCGTTTGTAATAATAATGACACTATTAATATTAAATTTGCGATTTTTTTGATCTGCTGACGTATTCGTAATAAAATCTTCTTTAAATTTTTAACGTTAGTTATTAGTTGTTTCACTCACCACTAGATATTTAACGAAATTTCTACTTCCAGATGTTCAAAAACTGTTTTGAAAGAGCGTCATTATTATTGCAAAATTGTACGTTTTCTAAACTAGGTATAGATTAGACCAATGAATTTTACTCATTTCTAACTTGTAAATTGCCTTTTTTCCATATTTACCATGTATCAAAAATCCATTTATCATAAAATATTCATAGTTATAACATGTGCAACGCCAAATAAAACTAGGTAGGTGTGATTAAAATGTAAAGATTAGAAAATTTGAAAAAATGTTTTTCGTTTGCCCAATTTGCTGTTTTATTTTGTACATTTAAACTTTGCACTAAATTGGCCCATTTATTGGTCAAATTTAAAGTTAATTCTTAGAATAAATAATAGTAAATCACAAACAAGCAAACCACAAACCATTGACAGACTAATGTAATACCTACAGGGGGAAGAACCAATAATCATGAATTGGAAATTTTACATTAGAAGAATTAAAAATTTTAAAACGAAACAGATCATTTTATGATAGCTATACATATACATATGCAGGAAAACAATGTTATACCAAAAATAACATTTCTGCTTTTTTAAGTATATACAATTGTTTGGTTCTGTCGAGCTTTGATTTAATGAAGTAATTTTATTTAGTTCAAGTCTATAATATGTTTATATATACCTATACGATAATTTATTTGCATATATACTAATTTTATGATCTTCCTAACTGTTAAAAACCTCAAATCACACGGATTATAATATAGTGTTATTGCATTTATCAAAAATTTCACAAAATGTCAAACATATCGAAAATGGCAGGGTGCCATTGTACCAATTAAAATAATGATATTGAGATCAGGTACGTACTGTTTTTCTTTGATGTAGATGTGATTGCAACAAAAAGGAAGAAAGTATGGAAAACCTTCATCAATTTGATAATTTAACAATGTCAGAATTAATTATACTTTTTAAGAAGAGAGTATGTCTCTTAAACATCAAAAATCATAGAAGGTAGTAATATTTCCAGAATTGTTACGATAAATAAAAGGACCATTACCGTGTGTGATGCAAAACTTAATGCAAATATTTCAGGATTTTAACAAATAAAAGACAGATTAGATTGTTGTATGGGCTAATCACTATGCCATCTAGAAACATTTGTATTGCGTACTTTTGTTCATCTTATATAGTTTATATGAGATGAACATAAGTCTGTAATTGGTTTATAATGTTTCAAACCAGTTTGGGGATTAGCGATGTAGCTACTTATATTTTTTTACTACTAGATTATAAAAAAACCGCTAAATGCAAAGCAAAGTTCAATATGAATAACTTCCAAATGACTTTAGGAAAATAATTACGATTTCATTGTGAATCTGAATGGTATGATTTCTTAAGTAATAATTTAATTTTTCTTTAGTTTGATTGGGTTTTTGCCACACTTCTGAAAAAATATAAGATTAATTATATAAACCCTTGCGTCAAACGGATCAGTCAAGGGTTATTGAAACTAAGTTTGCCTAACCAAAAAATCTCACACTGAAAAAAAGCAGATAAGTAAAAAATAACAAAAATCGCATCACTATCGCGCACTTCCGTATTTCTGACTTTTAATCTTTATTTTTTTTCAGAAGTGTGGCAAAAACCCAATCAAACTAAAGAAAAATTAAAAATATGCCACAAATAAATAGCTCCGATAATAATAATTTAATATTTTTACCACTAACAAATCATGGTTGAAATGTAAATGTTAGATTTAAGAATGGAATAATTAAATAAAAATTATAATTAAGGGCATTTTATAACAAAATATGCATCTCAATAGCATTCAAATTTTCAAGCTTTCAAGATGATGAGCCTTCAGAAATAGAAATAGAAGTTTTTACAATAAAATTTCAATTTCTTCACATTTTTTTAGTTGTTATAATTATAAATTTTTAAAATTAAAATTTATTCTCTAGTAAAACTCGTTTAACTATGAAAGCTAAAAAATCGAGTCAAAGTTTGCTATTTAAAATAAGAAATTAAGCTTTTACATTGAAATGAAGCTGATTTTAAACAAGTATTAAATTATAAGTGATGATAAAGTGATACCAACTTGAGTTATGCTAAAGATGTGTCGGATTTTCATGTTTAAATTTTGATTTCCGTCTGGATATCAAATTTCCGGAGCCAAATCCGCCCGCCGCCTCACAATTGCTTTGCCCAGGATACTTGATTATGATCACACTTACCACTATCAACTACTACCCCTCTACAGCCGGTCATCTATATACACTGTTGCGCACACTCGATAACATTAATTGTTTATAAATATTTGCAAATTTTCTAAGGAGCAATTAAAACCCCTGGCCGCTATTTTGCTTAGTACCTAAACCGAGTATATTTCATTTAATTTTAAAAATACTTACCCTAATACGTTACTAAAATATAGAATTTATATAATTATATAATTTTTGTGTGTATATGTAGTATGTAGGTATATGTAAGTGTAAGGTGTAGAACCATTATTAATTAAACTCTATGAAAAAACTGCAGACAAAGCTTCTTTTTATGGTTATCTCGCAGATTATTTGCTATTAGTTATTGTTATTACTTTATATACTATGTGGCAAATAAATTATTATATATTATAAAAATTATTATATTATATGTTTATATCGAAATGTATAGTGTGTATGAGTGTAATAATAAATAATATTTTTATTAAAATAATTTTTAATAATTTTTTTATTGATGCAGTTTATATATACATTATTTACTAAAATGAATTTACGAAAAGTAAAAAGTGACGCTATTAATATTACTTAATCTATCAGGCTCTTCAATGATCAAGTTTTGATCCCATTGTTGTCCACCAGCAATGCAATTATGAGTGACTGCATGAAAAGTAACTACACACTTTTTAATCCAACTATAATTTTAAAAATTATAAACAAATTCATTAGTCTGAGCACAAATTATGCTTGACACATCCAAGTCCTTTCTGTTACATCAAAATAAAAAGTGGTGAAATGCCTGGTATTATACTACTTATTAACTTTTTAATAAATATGATAATTTTCATTCTTACACTTATTTTACTTGAATTAAAAATAGTAGGAATTCATTAAAACTAACTGGTGCGTGCTATCCCTAACATATTTTTTGTAGCAGTAATTGCAAGAACAAGTACCTGTTCTCGACATGATTATTATACAATATTCCCGTGGTTTGAATTACGCATATGTTCCAAAAATAAGGATAAAGTGTTTTAAGTAGTCCGAATCAATCAATAACTTTTTCATACAATTTAAAACGAATTTTTGTATAAAATAAAAATTAGTTTGCCTTTGCTGTTATTATAATATCCATATTGAAACAGTTTTATAAGTTTAGTAGATTTAAAATAAATTACATTAAAAATTAAGTCCCAAATAAAATATGTGATGAATTAATATCATTTTAAGAGAATTTTTTTATTTTTTTTCCTTTGTGTTGTATATGTAGACACTTCCATAGACTAAATAATGTATTGAAGAGTTTATTCAAATGAATTTCACGTGAAAAAATATAATTTGTATAGGCAACATAAAGATAACCATTTTGTATTGTTGGTTGCATTTCGAAATAAACAGAATTCCATATAATTTAATTTTTGTGTAATTTAAAATAGTTATTTATGCAACAAGTACAAAAAGTAAGAGTTTATTGCACGCGACGTGAAATTGTCCAACGAGGCCGTCAGGCCGAGTAGGACAACACGCAACACACAACACACAAGAAATATGAAATATCATATTGACAACTTTAAACTGACACGTCAAATTTCCAATAATATATTTTTATATATATATGTATATAAAAATAATATAATAGTAATACATAATATATTTCGTTTATTTTCAAAATGAGTAAATCACAAACAGGTAAATACCAACTATAAATAGGCCATTGGTTTTTATAAGCTACCTACTATCATTGAGTAATTACAACTTATTACACAATACTACTGTATAATGCACAGACAAGTATAATGGTCTTGTATAAGTATGTTGCACAAAACAAATTTATAATTTCACTGTTATTGATTATACTTTATGATTATTGTGACGATGTAGACATTTTAATTTAGGTATTTTCCAGATTACTGCACTGGATTATTTGAAGCTGGTACAACTATTATGAACAATGCAAAAGAAGACTGGAGGAGAGCCCAGAGACGGCATTTTGATTGTCTGTTCAATCACAGTGAAGTTGATTTTAATCCGCCGAGAATTATAAATAAACCGCCTCTAAAAAAACTTTATTATAGAAAACAGCGGCGACACTTTCCTATTGTCCACCAGGATCACATGACAAATTTTATGTAAAACTACAACCACAAGAGTCCTTATAAACAGTAGGTATACATACATTACAAAAACTGTAATGTTTGGATTACCTTTTTACTAAGGAAAAATAAAATAGATATTTGGAAATTGATTGTGTTTGTTTTGTTATAGGTATTTAGATTTTTTGTGGGGACTAATAATGAGGTAGGTATTTAAAATCTAGATTTTTTTTCACGTCTCATGTTTTCAGAATATAGTTATTTATGCAGCAAGTACAAAAAGTAAGTGTTTATTAGGACAGTAGGTCGAGTAGGACAACACGTCGAGTATAATAAACACTTTTTGTACGAGTGGCATACAATATTTTTTCTACGTTCATGCAAAAACAAAAAAATGTTTTATTTAGATGACACTAAGTCTAGGAAAATATAACGTCGATTTGAAAGTTTATGTTTGTCATGATGGCAAAACGCTGTAGTAGAATGACAGATGAATGCAATAAACATTTTATTGCACTAGTGCAATAAAGAATCACTTTTCACTAAATATAGTTCAATAAAGTTTTGTTTTTTGCATGAACGTAGAAAAAATTAATTAGAAATATTATGGTATAATATTTAAAATATATCAGCTTGATAGCTTTTTGGAACCACTGAATTTATTATTTACTTCGTAGCTGGAGCTTGAGAGTAGTCGTGTCGTAGCAATCCGCCTACGTGGCTCGTATCTGACGTCTGACGTAGCGTAAAAATAATAACTTGTCCGGTTGTCATAACTTTCATCAATAAATATCGGCTTTAAAATGTTGCTAGTGAAAACTTAGTGTTGAAATAATGTCCGAGGCAAAGTTCGAAGGAGCCTTGTGTGCTTTAAACAAGCCTCAAGATGAGAGAACGTTGTTAAAAATATTGTTGACTATACGAAAGGAAGTGGAGTGGCCTAAAAACAAGGACAACATAACAAAGCTACGTGAAAAAGGATGTCTGAAGCAGCTCATAATAATTTTGCAAAAACAACAAAAAAGTGTCTTAGATGTAACATTAAGCATTTTAGGCAATTGTATGATGGATAGGGGATGTACAAGGGATGTAGTAAGTAATAAAAATTTTGTAATTTGATTAATCTTGTGAAACAGAATGCAAATAAAACCAGTGAACATAAAACTGTTGCAGGTCGGTACATACAATATTTTGTCGCCCATAAACCAACTTCTAAAGCGATTTGCGAAAGAAGATAGTATCAATGGCAGAATATTTAGAATAATTGGAAATATGTGCCAGCATAGAGATCAATGGGGTAATATTATTTTGGATCGAAAACCCCAAATAGTTAATCATGTAGTGGATTTCATTAAGAACGTCTCGAAGGATGAGATTCCAGAAGATGAAAATGTCTCTGAAGCAACAGTAATGATGGCAATTAGAGCATTAAGGTATGTACATTCATAAAGTTCAATTGAATGTTTTTAATTTTAACAGGTATGTCTTAAAATTTTATATAACATTTTTTACTTTTGGTTTACATCATTTGAAACTACTTACCAGTTTTTTTTATCTTAATTGTAAATCTTAAAAGGAAATACTGAAACAATTATAAACTACTGAATATGAAGTACTGATGAGCCACTTTCTAAATAAAAAATAATGCGTTTTGTATACTCGTTGGTCCTGGAAATAGGTAAATAAAGGAACAGACTCAACTGGGTCCTGGGTTTCCTATAATTACAAAGAAAAAAATTTGTAAATATTTCATCTATATAAAAAAAAATAATATTGTAGGAAATAATTGTACATTAATAATAATTGTCTCATATTTTAAATATAAGTATGTAATATGAAATTTTTTTAGGGTCCTTTTAAATTGTCAAACGGTAATAACATTAGTAAAGACATTTGGGGTTCTAAAAGCTGTCGGTTCTTTATTCATCAAATATAGTCTAGAATGGCAAGAAAATCATAAAAATGAAAATTTACTGAACAATATCATTAGATTATTCCAAGACTACTCCAGATATAAATATTATCATTCCATTATGGAAATGAGGAATACCGACCGTGGAGATTCTTTAATACATCTAAGTAATGTATTGGTTTTAGCACCTAAACGCGTTGTAAAAATTGTCATGAATTTTATTAGAATTAGTCAGCTTAAGTCTGAACTTCCTATTCCAGAAATCTGTGATAGATTCATTGAAGTTCTGAAAAAGTATCCTATTATTAAAGGTAATGCCATAAAAAATGAAAGGTTTAAAGTTTAATTGTACGGTTTCCTTTCAGAATTTGACGGAGAATGTGTGGAGTATTTGCAATGCTTGTGTTACCTTCTTGAGCATCCTGCTAATAGGAACAGTGAAAGATGCGGCAAAAGTATTCCTCTGCTCATTCAATTACTTTATGAATTTCAAGAGCCAACAAATAAAGTGTTTGAATGTTGCATTCTGCTAGTAGCTAGTTTAAATAAATGCCGTTATGATGACAGTCTCATGTTGGAGCAGCTCAAATGTAATATTATTCAAATTCTCGTAAACAAACTGCAGTGGTTAGTTGGTAAATCAAACACATTAAATATTGAGCATAGACATGTAAAGAAAAGGAAATATGATCTTGGCAACAGTCCCATTACCCATAAGAGATATGGAACGGAAGATGTAAGTAAAATATTTAATTTTGATATTAAATTGTATTGTTTTCATTTTTAGGGCTTTAAATCCCCTCCCCAATCTCCGTCATCGAATGAGGAAAGCTTCCGGCTTTACTCACCTTCCTCTAGTGATGATGAGTTGGATTTCTTTAGATTTGACCGTAGCCCAAGCCCTTGCTCCAGTTCTGATTCAGACATGCCTATGTCACGATCATCACCTTGGTCTAGTCCTAAATCGCTCATAACTGATGTGTCAGATTCTGATTCCGATAATTATTCTCCTATTTGTAGTGAGGCTGACAATTCAGAATTTCCCTTGACCTTACCTGAAGAGGATGCCACACTTCCAACCAACGAATCTTCTGAAGTGACTGAACTGGAGGTCAAACAATCACTAGGTACTGATTTTAATAAAAAATATATAAAAAGAGTATTTTAGATATACACAAGGTGTCCCAGAAATATTTATAAAAAATTAAATGGTGGAATACTAATTAAATTTTCAGTGTGTTTCATATATAATTTTTCCAGCCAAATTATCTCTAAAATCTTGTTACCTCTTTTAAATAGGAGTTAGGTTTTTTGTTACACAGAATTGCAGGTAGAGAAATTAATTTAGACACTGTCAGCATACCTTTGTAATCGATATATTTTCCATTTTTTCTGTCTATACCATGCCATTTGAAATTTTTATTAAATTTTATTTATATTTGAACAAATTGAAGCAGAATATTATTTTGAAACTCTATATTTAAACACTATTTTGTCTTGTAATGTTTTTATACAGAGTGATTAAGAACTCATCTAAAAAAAAAATTGAATTACGGGGGACGCTTACAAATACAATTTTGTAAAAAAAAAAAATAAAAAAAAAGGCAGTTTGAAAATGATTTAAAAATACATTTCTGCACGGCACTTGAAACTGGTCCACTGTAAAACGTGAGAAGGCAGCAAAGCAAGCAATTGGCGACCGGCCAAAAAATGGAAAGAAATAAATAACATTTTATAACACCTATTTTATACAGCAAATTTAACTGCTTTTGCCACTATTGTTATTAACTATTACTAGAATTAATTTGTGGTTTTAATCAATACAAGTTTGACATACCTTGTTGTAACATCAACAACAAAATTTTAGGTCCATGGGGAACCATGTACACCTTGGACCCCAAAATTTTTTTTACTTTTGTCGACTCCATTTTACATGGTCCATCTATTCCCAAATATTTTTAGATACGTTGTGAATCATCCTGTATATTTCTTAGTTTCTGAGTAAAATCCGTATATTTAAAAATGTTTAAAGCAGTTTTAGATTATAAGGCTTGTATTCTGATTAATTCTGTCTGTTATTGCTGTTACCTAAATTTTAGAGGTAAATCAAGTTTATACCTTTTTTAAATAAAAATAAATCCATTTAATACTTTTTAAGGTAACAAACTATTTAAAAAAATGATTTGTAGTTTCAAGGGCATTATACAGTTTTCACAATTTTGATTTTTTTTCCATTATTTCCTTATATAATTAATATTTACAACTTGTTTTGAAGCAGTTTTACTTTTATCAATGTTGATTGTGGTATAATTTTTTAAATTATTCCGGATATTGTAAAGGCTTACTGTAATATGTTTTCCTGAGTCTGCCAGTATAATAAAATATTAAATATAGAATTTTGATGTTGAAAAATGCAATAAATAACCCAATCCATTCAAAGCATGTTTGAGACATTAAATGCACAAATATTTTATTCAAAAATTAAAGAAATTATAGATATTTTGCAAGATAAATTGAAGATCTAAATGGATAACGGTGTTAGGCAACATTTTGGGGAAAATTGAGATTCATGAATAAATGTGTTAAGTACATATACCTGTCATATATTTTTTAATCAAGAACATTAAACCAATATTTATTGATTTAGTAATAAATTTAAAAATTAGAAAAATGCACACAAAATACTTACTTATTTTTTTTCTCAGATATTTACTTTTGCAGCTTACCACCTGTATCCATTTAGGTATTCAATTACTTTTAATATTTGGCATTTAAATCTTATTTTATTTATTTTTTTTTAAATAAAACAAAAATATAAAAAGCACAACTTAAGCCAACTGGCACTTAGTAGGATAACAAATTTTTTTAAACTACAGTTTTGAGAAGTTGAAGAAATTATACAGATTTATACTATTCATATCTAACAGGTAAATCTAAAGAAAATTTGGTGGAAAAATTTATATGAGGCACCATTTAATTTTTTATAATAATTTCTAGGATTTTAATAATTCACATTTATTTTATCACTTTGACTTTTTTGATTTTAGAACATCTTAACAACAAAACTGTATCCCATAGTGTAAAATTAAGACTTTTGACTGAAATAACCAAGCTGTTAAAATCTTACACTAAATTACGTCCATCGGTTCCTCAACTGGCATCTGAAGAATTACTGATTGCTCTATTAAAATGTTCCGGAAATTTCGAATGGACGTTTTCGTACAATGTAGATACAATAGAGTTAATATGCAGAATATTAGATTCTCACGACTACCTTATACCTTTGATGCAGACTGAATTTATTCAGACCGTGTATGATCTGACGGATATCCAGCATCGTAAGTGGTGCACCAAGTGCTCCAAATATTTAATTATCGGACAGACGATACTGAGGAAGTTTACATCCCTTGCCGAATCAGGTGTCGGCAGAGGAGATATTGCGCACAAATTGATGAGGGGAGACAATGAAATTAAGCAGAAGTTGGTACTTGTCATTCCATATATAGTAAAGTAGGTATATTTCTTTTCATTAATAATAGCTTAATAAATCAGTATCTATTCATTGGCTGGTGATTTAAGAAGTGCATACTTTATTACATTGATTATTTCTATTGTAATAAAGTTAAACTTCTTGAAACAGTTAAGTAAAGTAGTAAAGTATGCAATTAAGTATATCAGCAGGAAATACAAATATGGGAATATACAGGGTGTTTCCTAATTGTGTGCAGAAAATCCATTGGTCTATTCTATGGTTAAAATTAAGATAATTTTGTTAAATAAGTATAGAATCCCAATGGTGAAATTTGACACAATTTTTTAGTACGTTGGTAGGTGTAAAATATAAAATTTGCAGCTTACATAAAGTACCAGTGGCAAGAAAAATTATATCACCCCCTATAATCTCTTTGCACATTTTTTTTAATTAAATTTGATTTTCTTAACACGAGTATGTCCATGGTACTTTACGTAAACTGCCAATTTTATATTTAATGCGTTAATATTTTAAAAAAACTTTGCCAAACGAGTAGCTCAAGAGGTTTAGAAGTTATGAATGTTAAATTGATTTTTTTATTAACTGTTCATCTTCTATATCTTGAAAACTCTATATCTTGCTCCTGGGACCTTATCCTTATTTAACAAAATTATCTTAATTATCTTTATTCATAGAATACGCCGCTGGATTTTCTGCATACAATTAAGAAGTATGCCGTCTAAATAACACAAAATATAATAGCGATATTACACAATATAATTAAAAATTTAAAATATATACAGTGTGGACCAGATGGAAACATCTCTGTAAAAATTGCATTTATTACTCAGTTTGGTTCGAATTTTTTTCTTAAAAATAGAGAATTTAAAATTCTATTTTGCCACACAATATGAAATTGTGTTGTCTATAATCAGGGCAGAACTTTGGTTTTTTTTTCAATGTCAAAATTGGCAAAAACTTTAGCGATTTTTTTTAACTAAAATCTGACCACACCACGGGATTCAGCACCCCCTAAAATAGGTATGTACCATAAAACCAAAGTAGGCCTTGATTATAGGCAATAAAATTTCATATTGTGAGCCAAAATAGAATTTTAAATTCTCTATCTATTAAAAAAAAAACCCGAACCAAATCGAATAATAAATGCAATATTTACAGAGGTGCTTCCATCTTAAGTGGGCCATGCTGTATATATATTTTTTAAAAAAGTGGCGTCAGAAACTTTAAGACTTTCAATATAATCATAATATTTAACTAAATTTTGTGTAAAAGATCTACAAAATAGTAATGTATAAATTTAGGCATATTTTAACTTTTTATATGAACATTATCGTTGCATATGCAGTTTTTCTGCAAGGTAGCTAAGAATGCGAGAATAAAATAATTTTAAAAAATGAAGTTTTACTATATGCTCCATGTTTAACCAGCCAAGGATTTCTAATAAAGTAATTATTAGAAATATAATCAAATATCCTCAAACCAAATATGAAACATACAATCTGAATCTTTTGAATTTGGTTTTTTGTAATTTTATCGAAACATGGAAAATAAGTCAAGTCACAGTAACTAAAAATACAAAAAATTAAAGGTTCACAAAGTTTCTTCCTCACTTTAGAATTTAAAATGAATTTATTTTGAATACAAGTATAAAAGGCTATAAAGAATAAATATATTGCAAAAAAAAAGAATTCAACAAACCTAACTTGGAATCCAATTTGATTCCCCATTTTGATTTAAAAAATGTCAAAGATCTGTTTACAGCAGCAATTTTTGACGAAACTAAAATCAACAAACCTTGTGTCTATGCCAATGTTGAGTTGAAACGTATTCAGATTTATTTTTAAGAGCAAATATTTAAATAAGGAAATAATATCATTTTTAATATACATATACAGAATGTCCGGGAAAATGTGGGAAACTTCTCGGATGCAGATAGAACATGAAAAAATAAGATGACAAGTTCCTATAAACACGGAGATATGTGTCCCTGAAGAACACTGCTGGAAATTGGTTTTTTCTTGAATAGCTTTTAAAGTAAGTACTCAATATAATTTAATAAAAATTTAATGTGGTGGACACTAGTAAGGACCTCTTAAAATAGTGTCCTTGAAACATATTTAGCTTTTTTAGTTTACCAGGGGCGGGCTAAGCTTTACAACTTAATGGCTACATTTTTCACACCCCGTATGATAAAGACTTTAAAATAATAAATTTGGGTTGCTTCAACCTTAGATTAAAAAAAGGTACTCTTGTTTATTGTCGATAAAATGAACCATTTACGAGAAAAAGTTCGACATATGTTTGCATGTTGAACCCTCATATGAAATTTTTCAATAATTTCATTAAGGTGCCTCCTGGGACACCACTGCATTTTTTAAATTTTATATTTTTTCGGATTAAACATTTTAAAATGAAACTTTTCTGTTGTTTGAATGACACATATTGCACTTTGTTGTTGAGAAATAAAAAATAGAAATCATGGCTGACAATTGTTCATGCATTTCCTTTACAAGAAATCGATCACCTTTTAATTTCAATTACGTTATCAACGGTTGTCACATAAAAAAAGCTTCAGAGATTAAGGATCTGGGTGTAATTTTTTATGAGAAGTTAATATTTGATTCGCATGTTAATAATTTGGTAACTAAATGTTTTCAGTTGTTAGGCTTTATAAATCGACAGACGAGACCTTTCAGAAATGTGAACTCATATTTACACTTATATTATTATTATTATTATTTGGAATCCTATGTATACTTCATATATTCACAGTTGCTGCTAATATAGATGCTGTGAGACACAATTTTAATCTATTAAGTTTAGAGAACCGGAGAATTTTAAATGATATCATATTTACATATAAACTAGTCACTAATGCTATTGATGCTCCTCAAATATTGGCCAGTATTAATTTTAATGTTGCCCCTCGGCACCTTAGATCCACCTATCTCTTTAATATCCCTTTTAGGAGAACAAATAACTCACAAAATGCACCTTCTTGTAGAATGATGAGATTGGCGAACCGCTACTGTTCCGATGTTGACTTTCAAACAATTTCGTACGCTGCCATTAAAAGCAAATTAAAGAAAGATCTTATGTAACATAGAAAACTAAATATTCATGTTCTCTATTCATTCACTTTGCTTAGTATTGTAATTTTTATTTCTGTTAGTTGCAATAATGCACTTTTTCCTTTCTTTTCTTGTTTATATGAAATAACTTTTATATTATCTTAGTGGATACTATTCTTGGGCTTATCCTGTAAGTATCCCAAATAAATAAATAAATGGCCCTTTTTATTAAAAATAAAACATGAATTCGTTTATTATTATTTTTCTTTTAGTAAATAAACAAGAGTACCTTTTTTTATACTAAGGTTGGAACTACCCAGATTTATTATTTTAAAGTCTTTATATTACAGGGTATTAAAAATTTAGGCATTATTTGTAAAGCTTAACCCACCCCTGGTAAACTAAAAAAGCTGAATATGTTTCAAGGACACTATTTTAAGAGATCCATCACATTAAAATATATAGATTACTTTAAAAATTATTCAAGAAGAACCGATTTCCAGCAGTGTCCTTCAGGGACACATATCTCCGTAGCGAGGGTCTGTAGGAAAAATTTTTATAGGAACTTGTCATCTTATTTTTTCATGTTCTATCTGCACCCGAGAGATTTCCCACATTTTCCCGGACACCCTGTATATAAATTGCAGCGTATATTGTAATTTTCTATTTTATTGTTTTTAGGAATAAATATGTTTTGGGCAAGTTAATGTTGAACTGTGGAGGTCTGGAAATTCTAATGAAGTTACTTCGTGGCAATACAGATCTGAAAAACAGAAGTATTAAAGTTCTGTGCGCTATGGCATCTAGAAAGTTAGAAATAGCCAACCCAAAGGACGTATCCTCAGCAGGTCTAAATCGCCCAAAAATAGTTGCGGATAAATACAAACTCGATGAAAACTGCACACACATTGTTACTTTCAAGCTAGATGACGGGACATTTCTGATAGCAGACCGTGATTTTCTGAGCGAAAAATCAGATTTTTTTAACAGGTTATTGAATGGTGACTTTAAAGAAAGTTCAGAGGATGTAATCTCCCTTCACAATGTCGAATCGAAACCTTTACGTTGCCTGTTACACCTTTTAATGTGTGTGGATAAATCAGAGACGATTGAAATAGATCTCGATCTGGATACCCTATTAGAGGTCATTGTTTTAAGTGATCGTTATCTAATGGTAGATCTATGTGTCGCTCTAACGGACTGCATAGAACAGTTCCAAATATCTCCACAAACCGTACCAGTCATTTATCGATGGTCCCTGGAATCCGGCACAAATTTGCTCAGGGTCGAATCAATAGCCTTTGCGTTAGTAGAAAATATCGGCGACTCTGAAAGATTCATCATGTTTGAAAATCTGTTTGGTCTCGGATATTCCGAGCAACTGGTCGAGGACATACAGAAGTTGCTGGTGCGATATCTGACTTGTTGGATGACCGATGCTGACAAGTACAATTCTAACAAGAATAAAATGATGGCACATTTAAGAAATTTAAGGGACAATTTATTGAAACAGTGTATCTAAGCAGAGCTTTACATATAATAAGGATAATATATCCAAACCCTAGGTCTTTTTATATATTTTGACTGAGTGTTGTAATTGAAAAATTTTATTTATTAACCAATAGTTTATTGAATTGTAGTGATTGATTAAATATTTTTTTCATTGATAGCATTTTAATTAACATTTACATTGAGAGCGTTCACATGAGGAGCAAACTTGCAAATTGCACGTTGTTCGTTATTACAAATTTTCAGAGGAAGGAAAAAATTATTAGAGAAAAACTAATTGCGGAAAAAAGTATTTGGTGCGATATAAGTCATCAGATATAAGTATGTCTTATCATAAATTTTAATATAAGAAGGTAAAAAATAAAAACTGGAAAAATAGGAAAAAAATAGTTGGACATAAAGCACTGTGTTTAGTGGACAAAATATGATGAATGCCAAATAAAATAAGCTATGATATTTTGTGGAATTTTAATAGTGAAAGATTGGCAAATAATACGAGAGTAATACATTAGTACCAACAAATTATTCTAAAAAAATGCACTTTAATGTTATGATCCACACATTCGCAAGCTTCATTATCCTCTTCTTGCTTTTTATCTTCGTTATCGCTGTTAGTCGCAACTTTTGAAAGATTTCAAGACATTTGTTTTAACTCCGGATATGTGTCTTACTATTCATCCTCAAATAACTCGATAAATATATTTTTTTAACTAATGTTGAAAGTAGATTTCATTACAAAGCCGTCAGCAGTTCAGAGCAAATTGCCAAATTAGTTTTAAAGAGTGGAATAATTATTGCAATAGATTCTACTTTTCACTTTTAATTACACTGCAATTTAATGTACTTTGACTGTCCAAGTGCTCAAAAAAAGGTAGTGTTTGACCTTAAGAGCGTTCTATAGTTAAGTCGCTATATTGAAATAAGTAAATTACTAATTTTGAGCTCCATACTTGTTGTAATTAACCTATTTTTGGCAAGTAGCTTTAAAATTTAAGTTCACACAGTGCAAAGTTATCTATTTCTATATAGTTTAAAAAAAAAAAATTGACCAGATCAAAATGACCACCTTTCTACCCTGACTAATACGAAAATAAACAATTTTTTTCCTATAAAATTTCTCCAAAAAATTGTAATTTTTCGTAAATTCGAAATTTCTTGATATTTTATTTATTACGTCGAGAGGTCCTATCACAATGCTGTAAGTTTTGGCTACAATATATTTCGAAAAATATGCTACCAAGAATACAGGTCAGCAGATGTGTTGGTAGTCTATCCAACAGATAATGAAATGGCATAAGAAACCGGGAAAATCGGGGCGGCTCGGTCAGCTAGTGAGTGCAGATTCATCTTTATCTCAAATATGGAAAATATAGACAAAATAAATGCATTTTGCATGTCTGCTCCCCACAAATATTATAAACAGATTTAACTCAATCTTAAGTTGCTTCATTTAGCCACTAGAGGGCATCAAATGTTAAAATAAAAAACCTTTTTTTGTTCAAATAACTGAGTGCTTTGTCAGATTCTACTGAAGTTTGTTACACTAATATATCCAGTGTAACCCATTTGAAATGGAAACAAGCCTGTAAAAATGATAATTATTATCCGATTTATGTCGGTTTTTTCCAAAAGATGGGGCAGTAAAAACTATTCTAGCACAAAATATGAAAATAATTTTTTTGTTTTCAAGGCCTACTTCGAATTTTTGTCTCGGTGATTTTTTACTAAAACTGTTTAGCAATTTTTTTTACTTCAAATCTAACTACAACACTGAATTTAGCATGCAAGTTTCATAAATAAATATTTACTATTGAGAGATTTGTAACAATTTTATTTAATGCAGGCTTCATTTTATTAAATACTTTTATAGTAATTTTCTAAAAATACAAGTTGGCTGTGAAAAATGATCTTAAAAAGTGAGTTATTAGTTGTACGCTTTTAATTAATCAAATTAAATGTAAAGACTTATAATTAACGGTTAACAATAATTAGGTATTTTAATAGATAACTAAAATAGCAAAGGAAAATGACTGCTTTACACTAAAACTACGACACAAAAATACAATAAGTTTAACGTCACAATAAATTTTAAATTTTTGTAGTCTCTACGCGAGGCCACCGTTGATTTGGATGCACTTTTCGAATCGCAGTATCGTGTAGTATCGGCACAAAATTCAAGGTACTAGGCTACAGAAAAACCAGAGTGGATTATTAATTATAAACGACAAAGTCAAAAAGTTAATGTTTAGTGTGGGATACTCAATGAAACAACATTGGCCTTTTCTTTTTGAGGAAAATATGAATAACATATAGTTTTTGCAGTTCCTAAGAAATTAATTTTGGAATATATTACATGAACTTCCAGCACAGGAAAGAGTAAATCTTCATTTTCAGTTAAATTTGTGCTACTTTCCTAACTAAATTGATATTTTATGGGGTATCATAACATTCAGTGTTTATAAGTGAAGAGTTGTGCGCTGGAATAAGACAAGTTTGAAGAACAACTACAGAATGTTCAAAAAAATATTCGTAAGCGATTCGAAAATTGCGAAATTAACTGTGGCCTTGTAGATGCTACAAAAATGTAAAATTTCATTGTATTGTGACGGTAAATTTATTGTATTTTTGTATCCTAGTTTTAATGTAATCCGGTAATTTTCCCTTGTTATTTTAGTTATTTATTAAAATACCTAATTAATGCTAACCGTTAATTATAAGTTTTTATATTTAATGCGATTAATTAAAAACGTAAAATTAATGAATAATTAATTAACAACATTTTTAATTCATTCTTCATAGCCAACTTGTATTTTTTTTAAATTACTATAAAAGTATTTAATAAAATAAAGTCTGCATTAAATTTGTTATAAGTCTCTCAATATTAAATATTTATTTATGAAACTTGGCATAAAACCGTTTTACGGGATGCTAAATCCAGTGTCGTAGTTAGATTTGAAATAAAAAAATTGCTAAACAGTTTTTGTAAAAATTCACCGAGAAAAAAATTCGAAGTAGGCCTTGAAAACAAAAAATTAATTGTAATATTTTGTGCCAGAATAGAGTTTTTATTATTGCTCCATCTTTTGGAAAAAACCCGAAATAAATCGGATAATAATTACCATTTTTACAGGCTTGTTTCCATTTGAAATGGATCACACTGTAGATATACTTTATGGCACATAGTGAATGAAGTAATTGAATTGGCAGAAGTGTGTAAAATATTTCCCTCAAACTTATTTATTTTGTCGGGGGTAATGTTAGCTTATATCAGGTAGCTTATATTTTTTTGTCTTAAAAGCAGGCAAAAATTTATTAAACATGTTTTCTACTAGTAATTTTTTGGCATTTGTAATAGTTGTGGATTAATTAATTGGTTAGAGTTGATTAGCAAGGCGATGATTATCTGCATTATTGCTGAATTGATTGAAGTAAATCCGCCAGCACGATTTCCAGATTTGAATCCTTTGGATTTGACATTTTCGTGGCAGGCTGTGGTAGATACAGAGATATAAGAGGAGGAGTACACAAAGTATATAGAAATATGGAGTAGGAGAGTACTCCATACCTCTGGGTAGATATTGTTGAAGAGAGAGGTTAAAGAATGTTATTTCGAGAGGCTATAAAGAATGCTATTGTTTCATTCCCTAGAAAGAGGATTCTGTACATATGTGGTGTGCTAATTAGGGTCATTTTGAACAAATACAATTAGTTACCTACTTTTACTAGTATATCGTCTTATTTTTTTAGAGTTGAAACTTATTTATAACATATTAAGCTTTTTGTTATTTTTTTAACCTCGAATATCTCAGAAACGATTCATTTTATCAAAATTCAAGTAGGTATACATTTTATTATAGCATCCATTCTGAGTTGATTTATCAAAAATTTTTATAAAATCTTATAAAAATCTCAAATTAAATTCCCGTTTGTGTGACACTGTGTTTACCACAGTAATGTGTAATTAGAACTCTACATACCGGCATAGACTATGATAGTCTATGATACCGGATACCGGTAATAAGCTTCTGTATGCAAAATATCAGTTTTCCCAAATCTATAGTGTTTTAGAATTTGTAGTAAGAGAACTGATCTCGAAAATAGAAAGCGATTAGAAAAAACTTCTATGGGTTGCATCACAGAACACCTAGTAAGGGTTGCATCTTATGTCGACTTACCATATAATTATTCTAATTTGATGCCTAGAGGTACCTTGTAGGATAATTAGGTACAGGTCTCGGTATCACTATATGTACAATTGCTTTTGTATATGTACGTAATACCATGAATATTAAAAAAAAATAATAACAGTTTAATTTTTGTACTTGATTATCTCAAAATAGGTATACAGAAATAATAAAATCTGTACAATAGAGAAAAAATTATATAGGTACTTATATTTTTCAGTTGAAAAAAATTTAGTCCATTCAAATATCCCAATGCAGTGTTAACCAAAGAAAATAATTTGTTTTGAATCAAATCACCATTTCAAGAGAAACCACTATAAAAAAAGATAGGCTAGTTAGAAATATTAATCAATAGCATATAGACTTAAAAAGTAAAGTCTATGTTCGATAGGTAACAATTCGTTCAAGTTAGGGCCGTACCTGTTTAGACTTCATTAAATATGTATGATGAATGTAAAAGAATATGTAAAACGTAAAATTTAAAGTAGGTACAACAAATGCGTTCGCAAAAACTGATATTTTAAAAGGTCTCGCGCTGGTTATTATTTTGGCGTTACTGGAAAAATATATGGTTTAATCGTTAACAGGTTTAATACTACAAATTCATAGGCGTTTGCCAAGGGGGGAGGGAAATATTAGACTTATAGTTATTTATATATTTTTTTGATCAATGGATGCAAAAGCATTGAAGTTGGCTAGTTAATTTCAGTAACTTCGCTCATGATTGCACGCATCCTTAGATTAAACTCGAATTAGGTGTGGAGAATAGAAAAAAGATGTTTCGAAAGCAAGTAGAAGGAATATGTGAATTTTTATAAAGCAATATTAGATAAATACTTGTAGGTAATTGGTATCTACCAAGTTATGAATTAAATCAGAATAAATAATAGGTAGGTACCTACATAAATATATTTTTAATAAGCCACACATGGGAAAATTATCTTTAAACAATTTTAAAACATCTGTCAAAAGAATAAGTAGATGTTAAATGCATATACCAAAATTGCTAATAATAATAATAAGTAAGTATATATTTTTAATAATAAAAAAAATTGTTTTTCACAATTAAATCAGTAAAGGGTGTGTTTCTTATTTTTTGGATTATGTTTGATAACCGATTGATTGAAAAGGAACTACATATTTTTTAATTAAAAAACCCCATAATTGTAACCTTGTTCCTATTTCATCCCGACCACATCTCTAGATGATCCATCCAAACTTAAACATAACATACACCGTTGCCGAATGTGTCTTGCAAACAATCCTTTTTTCATTTTCGGTTTAAAGTATTAAACAAATATTTATCGATTTCCGGAAATCTTTCTTATTTTCCCTGTACATTTAAACTGTGAAGAACCAAATCAGGTAAACCCTACATATATATCATATCAGCAGACGATAACAGCGGCAACGTTTACAACCTGCGTAAAATGATGCTCTGCTGCTGCCGTTTTCTATCTCGTTTTCAGCGACGGCAGCAGGCAGTCGGTGTTGTACTGTGGAGAGGTTTGTGTGTTGCGCTGGTGGTCGCCATGCGTGATTTGGCCAGTAAAATGGCCGAATTAAAATTTGAAGCCCCCTTAGCGCAATTCGAGGAGACAGATGAATGGGGTTCGACAGAATTTCAAACCGCCAATCTGAAAAACGAAAACGAGCTTAACAACATCAACATGAACAAGAAAAACAAAGACCTGAACGACGTTTTGAACGATTTCAATGAGGACATCATCAATAATTCGAATCCCGATAATTTACCGCCAAAAACCATCATTTTGAAAAATGGTGATACCGCATCGGTGGCCGACAATTTCACAGAGACGTTTTCGGGTTCGTTGGAGGATCTAGTGAACACATTCGATGAGAAAATTACTAAGTGTTTTGGGAATTATGAGGAATCCGTCGAAAAACTGGCACCGGTTCAAGTCAGGACACAAGAGGAAATCATGAATGAATGCCAGTAAGTCCTGTAATATTCTGCTTATTTTAAAAATCAATACCTACTCAAGAACTCAAGCAGCTAACCAAGTATCTTTCAAATTTAAACTATATTAAATACGCACTAAGGCACCAGATAATCAGCATCAATTTATCAAACATAAATATTAAAATAGGCACCTGAATCATAAATTAAATCGGAAATATTTAAATTTGGTTGCCCGGCAGCAGTGGCTAATGAAAATAAATGCAGCCTCTGATTCCTTTATTATGTCTAGAGTAAGAATGGAAGCTAAAGTCTTTTTTGCTGAACAATCAGTAGGTGTAATTTTAGAAGCATAAAAATGTGACAAAGCAAAACGAAAACAAAGCAAGTAGATAGATGCTTTCTGACAAAAGCCCAATCCGTCCAAAATCGATTAGCAATATTCCTACGAGCGCTATATAAAATCCATTATTAAAAGGGTTTTTTGCCTTTATACAGGGTTTCCAGCGGCGCTGGAAAAACTGGAATGTCTGGAAGAGCCAGGGATTTACACGCAATACTCTGGCAATAGGGAATATTACGTAAAATACCGAAGAAATTGGAAATTGGAATATTTTTTCTCCAAAAACTGGAATTTATTATAAATTCTGAATCTGATGCAATAAATCATTTAAAATTAATGTCACTTTATTTCTGAAAAATCCATTTATTTTTTTTGCCAGTCTGTTTTTTATGTTGTCCACATTTTTAAGTAGTTGTGTTCCCTATTCAAACGCCATTTTAATTTGTAAATATACGTTTTTAAATTTCATAGATTAAACAAATATGTAATGAAAACTACAATTTAGTTTGTAATTCTTGTTTGCTTAATCGTCTTCAAAAGAAATTTCAGTTTTCAAAAGCGCTGGAAACCCTGTTTTTGATACACCTACATAATTATAGCTTGAATTTGAGAAATAAGTATATATTTGAAAATAATTTTTCTATAACCTTTGTCTAATAAGTTTAAAGATTTTTCTAATCATTTCCCAAACGGCTTTTCCCAAAATGACCAAAAAGAGAGTTGTATTTTCCCTTCCATATTATCACTATTTTAAGTTATCTCACTATTAGGTATATCTTCCCTGAATCATTTTTAAATTAACTATTTTTGAAGAAGGCGGTACTGTCAGTATTTCTATTTTAATTCTGCGCAACTATCTCGACTCTACTTTAGAAATCTGAATCAAAAACTGTTATATTTTTGTTTAAATTGCCGTTTATTTTGAGTAGATAATAGGAAACTAAATACATAGTTATCTATTATGTGCTTACAATTTTCTATTGCCTGAGGTAATTCATGAAGCAATAATTTTATTTTATGTACCGACCCTGTTAAAATGTAAAGGAAAGCCACAAAAAACATATAGATTCGTCAAAATTTCCATTTTCACGTATAGTATTAGTAGAAATTACCTTCTATTATAACAACAACCAGTTTCTTATATAATGGAATCCTATACGAGTTCAGAAAACGTAATAATATACCTACACCAAAATGCTTTGGGGCTATTCGTGTAAGCTAACCCTACTACCTGAATCGTTTCCATAGCTCCGATCAGCCTAAGTACAACTGGTTTCGTCAAAGAAAGGTTACCGGAGTCTTTAGAGGCTTGTCTGTTCCGTGAACTAACAAACTGTGGTTGTCTTCCTTATTTGTGGTAGTACATCAATACAAGACATCTATTAAACTGCGAGCAAAAGCTCGTCCGCATTTTTCTAGCCTTTCTCTTTCAGCTAGCCAGTAGCTATTATCTAAAAATAACCGTGTTTTCCAAATTTAATATGAAATGGATACCTATAGTTTTAAGCATTGTTACAATCAATTTAAGAAAATCTCTAAAACATGCCAATTCTCAAGTAATACTAAAAATTCACATGAAACAGTTTGGCATAACATGGAATATGCTGTTTAGAATCAATTTGCGTGAAAACTCATTCTTTATTTTAGTATTTTGGCTTCATAAGACACATCAAATAGTACTGAAGCTTCCTCATGTACCTACATATTATTTGAATTTCAGTTTACATATTGTGAAACAAAAATTAATTAACCTGAAATAGAGGATGTTTCAAAGTAGAGGTCAAAAATCCAGGGGCGTATTGTATGGCCAAAAATAAGGATTTTTTGTTATACAGTATGCGCCAAAAGTATGGAATAAATTCAATAAAAACGAAATAATTATTTTTTCCTCGATTCTGAAAGATCGTTTAATTCTCTATCAGACAGTACTAAAATTTTGCCCTCTTACATAGGAAAGTTTTCGAGTAAATGACGATTGAATGTTAGAAAACGTAAATTTTATCCATAAAAAAGTAACAATTCTGAGGTATGTAAAATAAAATACAATTGATTAAATTTTATACTTAAATTAAATGTTCGAATTGCCATCCACCAACTTCTTGACAATGCGCAAGTCTGTGAAAAATTCTTCTTGCACATTATGAATGATTTCTGGGGTAACTGCGTATTTCGTCCCGAATGCGATTTTGAAGTTCTTCTAAATTACGTGGTTTATTAATGTACACTTTTGACTTCAAGTATCCCCATAAAAAATAGTCAAGAGGTGTAAGATCTGGCGATCTTGCAGGCCATTTTATCGGTCCGCGTCTGCCGATCCACCTCCCAGGAAAACAGTTGTCCAAAAAATGAAAAAATCTCGTACAGGGCTCGCATAGTGCGGAGGTGCACCGTCTTGCTGAAACCATATGGTATCGTCAGGAATGTCAGGGTCATTAACGTTAGGAAAAATTACTGCAAGGGCTGGAACAAGGTCATTTTCTAGAAACTCTAAATATCTTTGTCCTGTAAGGGTTCCTTCAAAGAAGAAAGGCCGTACTATTCTGTCGTCAACTATTCCAGCCCACACATTTAATTTCTGAGGGTGTTGGGTATGTGCCTCTGCCATCCAATGAGGATTTTCCCGATTCCAATATCTGCAAGTTTGACGGTTTACTGTACCATTCAGACAAAATGTGGCCTCATCTGAAAAAAGTATTTGCCGGTGTAAATTTCTATTTCCTTGACATAAATCCATTAGAATTTCGCAAAAGTGTAAGCTGCGATCGGGATCATCTTCATTGAGTTCCTGCACAAGTTGAATTTTGTAGGGATGATATTTTTCCTTCCTCAAGATACGTAGCACTGTGCTCTGACTAGTGTCATTGTTTAATGCAACCAATCGTGAAGAATTATAGAGGATTATCCACCATACTTATCAAAATGTTCTGTTTCTGATTTTCATTAATGCTTGTACGTCCAGGTTTTGGAATATTTACAACATTGCCAGTTTCTCTAAATTTAGACTCTACCTTACTGACTGTTGATTGGCTGATAGGGCGATCTGGATATTTTTCATTAAATAAATCGCAAACTTCCTGCTGAGTTCTAGTCATATCCCCGCATCCGATAAGAATTAAAATTTCAATTCTTTGAGTAACAGTTAAATCTGCCATAATACTTTCAATTGAATAATAATTTCTATGTCCCTTACAATACTTATTAGAAAGTCGGTGTGACAATGACACTTTGCAAAGATTTTCACCTACGTGATCCATAAAAGAACTATGGAATTCGAAAAACTAAACTTGATAACGTTTTTGCTTTATTTTAATTGATTTAAGTTTTCTAACATTCAATCGTCATTTACTCGAAAACTTTCATATGTAAGAGGGCAAAATTTTAGTACTGTTTGATAGAGAATTAAACGATCTTTCAGAATCAAGGAAAAAAATATGGTGTTGCCATTTAAAAAAAATCGATGACGTCATTACTCGAAAATAAATGACATTTGAAAATCGCATTTTACGCTAAAATATGTATTTCTTAAATTAAAAATCGACCTGTTCTGATGAAATGAAACGCTCTTGTTGAATTCTCAGTGCAGACTAATTTATTAAATAGGCAAAAAAGGGATGGTTTGTTACAAAATGTACACTCTCTCCTATACCTAGAAAAGCGGTCAGACCCTATTGCCAGATGTCCTTATTATATATTTGGGCTCATTTTAACACTCCCACTAGCACAAATATACGACAGTCTGTATAACATGAATCAGAAACCATAACACTTATAATATATTTACAATACCCAATTTCTCTAAAAAACTGTAATGTTTCATAGAACACAGGCTCTTTGTAAGAAAGTCGGCAGGCATTTCGGTTGTCTGTAAATACTTTATATTTATTAAATTCTGAGCTACAGAGTCCCTAACAAAATGATGCCGAATATCAATGTGTTTCGACCTTTTATGACTGGTGGAATTTACCGACAACTTCTGTGCGCTTTGACTGTCATTATAAAGAGTAATACAATTTACGACACCAAATAATTCATTCAATAAATTCCTAAAATAAATTGCTTCCTTGGAAGCCTCAGAAATTGCCATGTATTCAGCTTCTGCGCTGGATAAGGCAACAGTCTTTTGTTTCCTACTTTCCCAGGAGATGGCGGAACCAGAAAATTTAAAGCAAAAACCAGTATATGATTTACGATCATTTGTATCACTGGCCCAATCAGCATCTACGAAACCTTCTAGTTCCTCATCATCCTTTACAAATTTTAGGCCAAAACTTTTAGTTCCCTGCAAATATCTTAAAATGCGTTTGGCTTGTTTCCAATGGCTTTCATTGTAACAGTTATTAAATTGACTTAAATAACTAACAGAATAAGCAATATCAGGCCTAGTTAACACAGCTAAGTACATTAAACTACCAATGAGTTCCTGATATGGAACATTAATTTTTAAATCAGTTTCACTCTTAACTAATCTAGCATTTTGCTCCATAGGTGTGCTAACAGCCTTGCAGTTTGACATATTAAATCGCTTTAAAACATGGTTAATATACTGTTGCTGATCTAAGGTAATTGAATTATTTTTCTTATCTATTCCAACTCTCATGCCAAGACACTGTTTCACTTCACCGAGATCTTTAATTTTGAATTCGTTCGACAGCCGATTTTTCAAGTTTTCAGTTTCATGACTATCGTTGGAAAAGACAAAGAAATCATCAACATACAATGCAATTACCGTCATTAAACTACCATTTATTTTAGTAAACAAACATGGTTCTAATTTCGATCGTTTGTAGTTTAAATTTCCAAGCATCACATCAACCCTTTCATACCAAGCTCTACTGGCTTGCTTTAGGCCATAAATCGCCTTTTTTAACTTTAAAACTTTGTTGCCAGTGCAGCTAAAACCTTCAGGTAACCTCATATATACATCTTCCTTTAATATTCCATTTAAAAATGCTGTTTTAACATCTAAATGTGAAATGTCTAATCCTAACTTAACAGATAAAGACATCAACAGTCTCAAAGTTGAAAATCTAACTACAGGTGAAAAAGTCTCATGAAAATCAATCCCTTC
The DNA here is from genome assembly GCA_037114965.1 of Monochamus alternatus. Taxonomy (NCBI): domain Eukaryota; kingdom Metazoa; phylum Arthropoda; class Insecta; order Coleoptera; family Cerambycidae; genus Monochamus; species Monochamus alternatus. Next base: position 78,280,383 of record CM073429.1, read on the forward strand.
TTTTTGTGTGAATCCTTTTGCTACAAGTCTAGCTCTATACCTTACACGTTCATCACCGTCGATTTTTCGCTTAAACACCCACTTGCACTGCACAATAGTTTTATCACTAGGAATATCGACTAATTCCCAAGCATCATTTTCTTCAAAGGAAAGAAGTTCATCCTGAATTGCCTCTCCCCATTTCTCCTTGTCTGGTCCTGATAAGGCATCCTGCACCGTCTCTGGGTCGCTGTCTAAATGGGGACTGTCAGAACAAATGTACGTCACAACATTTTCAAACTTCCTTGGTTTTGGAGTTCTTTCTGACCGTCTAAGTGTTCCAGTGGGCTGCTCTGGATGTTCTGGAGTGTAGTCACTATCATCGCTCTCATCCGTTCCACTAAACGTTTCCGTGTTGCTGGATTCGTCACTAAAGTTTGCATCGTCATCGTTCTCTGTATTCTCGCCGTCTTCGACTCCCACTGAAACTGGAACCTCTACACTTTGGTCACTTTCTTTTTCAGTGATTTCCTGGACGTTTTCCATTATAATGACATCTCTGCTTATGGTTATCACATTGGACTTCATGTTATAAACCCGATAGCCTTTAGTGTTATCGCTATAACCTACCAAAATGTGTTTTTCAGCCTTTCTGTCCCACTTCAGTCTTTTCTGCTTTGGAACATGCACCATTACTGGACTGCCAAAGATCCTTAAATTGCTAACGTCGGGTTTATCCCCTGTCCACATTTCATAGGGGGTTTTCTGCAACCCTGATGCAATCGATCTATTCTTCAGGAAAACTACAGTATTTACTGCTTCAGCCCAAAATTTCTTCTCCAAGTTTGCATCAAAAAGCAGACACTTTGCTTTCTCGACAATGGTACGATTTAGCCTTTCTGACATACCGTTCTGTTCAGGTGTGTATGGACTCGTCTTCTGATGCATGATTCCATTAGCTCTCAGGAAAAATTCAAATTCGGTGCTGCAAAACTCGCCACCATTATCTGATCTGAATGCCTTGATTTTCTTATCTATTTGGTTTTCGACTAAATATTTAAAGTTTTTGAAACAACTTAAAACTTCATCTTTAGCCTTTAAAAAATAGACAAATACCATTCTGCTATAATCATCCTCAAAAGTTAAGAAATATTTGGCTCCACCAATTGATTTGGTTTCCATGGGACCACATACATCTGCATGTATAACCCCTAGCAATTCTTTAGCTCGTGTGCCTTTGTGTGTGAATGGCAGCCGGCATTGCTTACCTTCACAACACACTTCACAGTTTTGTTTCTCTATTTCTGCTACACCTGAATACACGAGACCATCTACCAATTCCTTTTTCTTCATTTGGTTCAAATAATTACTGTTTATATGCCCAAATCTTCGATGCCAAGTGTTCGCTGTGACTTGCTGTGCCACTGACGATGATATCAAACAATTTTCAGAGCTTGTATTGTTTATTCTATATACACCATCTTTTAAATCAGCTGTGGCTACTAACACTCCTTGCACATTATATATTTGGCAACAATCAGATTTAAAATGAACAGAATTCCCATTTTGAATCAATCGACTTACAGACAATAAATTTGTAGTCAACTCTGGAGCACATAACACGTCTTTCACAGTAATTTCGTATTGGGTTTTACCAACAACAGTTTCGAGCTTCACATTTCCGGAACATACTACCGATATTTTGTCTTGATTGGCTACCATTATTTCACTGGTCTCTGTATTCGTTGATCGCTGCTCAATCCAGTGTTCATTCGCTGTTAAATGAACACTTGCACCAGAGTCCACATACCAATCAGTCTTTTTAAAATTACCACTTAAAAACACGGCACTAAAAGCATTCGGAGACTTTTGTTGCCTAAATTCCGAAATACCAGCATTTGGACATTTAGTTTTAAAGTGTCCCATCTGCTTGCATTTGTAACACTTAATATCTTTCAAGTCTTTCTTGGTTTTCATCGTGTTACCAGCCTGCTGTTTACCGCCATGCCATCTTTTCGAAACGAATGCATTAGCAGTGCTGCCAACATTTCCATCCATCTCTAACAATTTGGTTTTGATAGCATCCGCAGAAATAGGTATTCCTGAATGCTCGATCGCCATTATCATCGGTGAAAATTTGTCAGGTAAACCCGCTAATAACAATGAACCAATCCATTCATCGTCTATGTTAAACCCTGTACCACGTAACTTTTGCCCGGTTTCCACTATCTGGTTAACATAAGCACACATGGATTCGCAGTTTTCTAGTCTTGCGGAAATTAAATTTCGTAACAGTCCTATTTTTCTGGCGAAACCAGAATCATCAAACAACGATTTTAACTTTTTCCACAATTCCACTGTAGTTCTCGCTTCCTTTATATGCACGTACAACGATGCATCAATGGTGAGAATTATTTTTGCTTTTGCCTTGGCGTCATCTGCCTCCACAACTTCCGATACACACTTTGAAAGTCCTTCAAGTACCAAAAAGTTTTCAATAGCAAACGCCCAATCTGAGTAATTTTCACGTCCTTTTAACTTCGGGACATTCACTATATAATTCGCGGCCATACTTGCACTAATCAGAGAAAAACTATCAACTTGTTTCGCACAATCGCGGGACTGGGCCCATAACCTGATGAAATGAAACGCTCTTGTTGAATTCTCAGTGCAGACTAATTTATTAAATAGGCAAAAAAGGGATGGTTTGTTACAAAATGTACACTCTCTCCTATACCTAGAAAAGCGGTCAGACCCTATTGCCAGATGTCCTTATTATATATTTGGGCTCATTTTAACATGTTCGAGGATTTTTCCCAAAAAATAATTGTTTCGTTTTTATTGAATTTATTCCATACTGTATAAATGCGGAGTCTTAGGGCAGCCATTGTCCAGCTACTTTAATTTTTGACACATTGTGACTGGATAATAGCTGTCTTAAGACCTCACATTATGTAACAAAAAAAATTATTTTTGGCTACAGAATATGCCCCTGGATGTTTGACCTCTACTTAAGAAACACCCTGTATATTTAATGATTTCTGAAATACTTGAAAAGACATAAGTACCATAACTTATTTATATCACTATTAATTTTACCGAAAATATAATATCAAAGTAGTAATTATAATAACTTTATTATTTTTTAAGCCTACAAACGATATAAACATCTCTAGTTTTAAATTTTAAAAACTAATTGTCCAGTTAGTATCACTTAATCAACATAAATTGATGATGCAGTGCCTATGAGTAATTTACTGTTTAGTTAATTAGTGATGCTAGTTTTTACAAATTATAGCTTTTTTTAACGCAAGATGAGAACTTATAAATAATATATTTTGAGTTATATAAAACGTTAATAATAATTAGTTCTTTGCTTTATAATACATGCTTGATATTTTTCACTAACTCTTAACTTGATCATAAAGGTCAAGGATCAATTACGGTCACGTCTTTACGACACTTAAATGTATATAAACGGCTATGACTGTTTGCCTAGTGTGCAAGTCCAGAAATATGTAAAAATTGGACAAATTTGCTATTAAATAGGTAGGTACATATTAAATATTGACCAGATTTATTAAAAACAATAAATAGGCAATCCGATGAGTCAGTGTTTGTTATTTATTAAATTTGATCTGATCTTAAAGGTCAACAAATGTTAGTCCCAGATACGCTGACCATGTCGAGAGCAGAAATGTCGAAAAGAATCAACTACACCTTTTCTATAATACTCTTCAAAAAGCATGAGTTGTCAGTGTAATCAGTTTTATTTCAGAAAGTGTATTATTTCAGTTTAATTAGTCACATATCTTTCAGAAGGTTTTATTTGTATCTCGATATAGATAGTTAATTTTAATAATATTTTGATTAAATCATTTCTATAGTAGAATGCCTAGAATAGAGGTTTCCAACTGCAAAGTGGTCAAGGGCTACAAATGCGTTCACATATTTAATGAAGAGCCGCATAGTATTTTTTTATATGTATTTCATATACAGATGAGTAACTCATTTGAAAGCGGGGCACCTCTATAAAAGTTTTATTTGTCTGCCGATTTAATTTTTTTTGCTAGAACTTCAATAAACCTGGTTCTTTATTGTCTCATCTCTGACATGCTACTACAGCGTTTTGTGATCGTGATAAACATAAACGTTCAAATCGATCCCATATTTAGTCCATTTTCTGTGAGATTGTTTTACGTTCTAATGAAAATTGCACAAATTATGCATTTACTTTTAACATTAATGGTAAAAATGAAGTTTGAGTTAAATTGATCCTAACTTTCTCAATGCAAACCGATAGTGCTAATTAATTATAATTATTAAATATTTTGCTATTAAATTACACTTTTTATTTTCCTACACTTAAATATAACAATTTCTAGTTTTTGCATGAACGTAGAAAAAATATTGCAACTCATACAAAAAGTGTTTCTTGCACTCGACGTGTTGTCCAACTCGTCATCAAACACTTTTTGCACTTGTTGCATAAATAACTATTATACAGGGTGATTAATTAATAATAGGATAAAGCTTAAGGGCATGTTGCTGACCTCAAAATAGAGCGATTAAGCTAAATATGCGTTATCCGAATGTTGCTCCTTTTCGATCTACAGGGTGTCAAAGTTGAAAAAATAAATAACATTTTCTTTATTATTTTTCGATCGCATCGACCGTATTTTATGAAATTTGGTATAGGAGGGTTTCTTGGTACTAGAAATTCGAATATGTCGACGGTTTTGGTGTATCTGCTAGAGGGCACCACCAACGATCGTTTGAACACCTTTAAGTCGCTACGACTTTTTTGTACTACACTGTATCTCATTTTGGACGGGAGAAATTTTCTTCTTTATATTTTCTAGTTAAAAAAGGTAAACCTTGTTGATGTCGCTAGAAGCAATGGTTTCTGAGAAAAACGCATCTAAATCTCATGATGCATACAATTCTAAAAGTAAAGTCAAATTGTTGCGTGAGTAATGGGATAATATATCTGCATAGCAAAGTAAATCTAATTTGATTGTTTATATTTTTTAACAAGATCAATAAATTTCAAACTAAATAACAAATATAATAATTATTCTATATAGAAAGTTCTAATACGTATCGATCATCTTTACTGATACTGTAAATTTTGTTTAAACATCGTGTTACTACCATGAAGCGTATCGACCCTTATCGTGTGCCGGTGATGACGGTATTTACAACTACTCTGCGGCTAATGCCCCGACCAGCATAGAATTACACTTGAAAAGCCTGTAGCAAACAACCAAAGTCATTCGTCAGCGGCGCGCCAAAAAAATACCGGTTTTATTATTAGCTTTCATCAGTATGCCATAGCGCTTAAAGATAGACAATGAAGTCTCAAGTAAAATTGTAACCCATGTTTCTTGGTCTGAAATTGATCAGGACCATTTTAGACAAAATTTGTCCATTTTTTTTTATTTAATTATACAATCAACAAAGTTTTATTTGATATATGTCTACCAAATTTTAAAATTATACTATTATATTATTTTTGTGGTCATTTGGCATATTATCATTACAAATAAAATTTCCTCCAATTGTCCATTCTTCGTCCAATTGTTCCCATAATGAATTGCTCTAGATTCTACTCTAATATTAATTTTGCTGCTTTATTATAATTCTTAGCAGTTAGTACGCATTACTGGTGATGAAATAACAATTAACATATTTATTTAATAGTATATTATTTATGTTGTAAAAGACACATTAATTGAACATCACATTTATTATGTAATGTAGGTTACGAAGCTTGAATTCTTAATAAGTACCTACTTAATGCTTGTTTAACACCATCGTAGCGCTTTCTTTTGGTAGGTATGTATTATCAAAATCATCGCATTTAAAGATACATGCCAACGGAAACTATTGTTTTAAACTGGATAAGTACAGGTATTGTTATGATAGTTAATAGTAATATAAAAAAAAACAAGTTAGAAATTGGGACATATATTTAAATTTCAGGGCTATGCTGAAGTTGTCCTTAGTTTTAGTTCAGGACTACTTGTTTTCATATGAAATGATTCCTTGACCTACTTCTTTCTGCAAAAAACGTTAGTCATTGTGGCCAAATCTGGACCATAAAGGCGTGTTCCAATTTTGCACTACATCTATTCCTACCAAATAAATGATCCCCTTTACGATGTCAAATTCGAGATGAAAATGCACATTTAAAACCTTACGTTTAATAGGATAATAATATAATGCAATGCAAATAATCGTAAATGTTCAAAATTTAATCATTTTATTGTGTCTATATATTATAAATGATGTTTAGTAAAGTTTATTACTCTTTCAGCAGATTGATAATCATCAAAGATGTTTGCAAGAAATGTACGTGCATCAGCAGAACTATTTTTATATTTTTTTACACGTTGTAATACAAATAAATAAAAAACATATGATGTTAAGCTGATATTAATTTTATCTTTAATGGTGATAAAAATAAACCATACGATATGGATAAAATTCTCGGTGATAGGTAAAAAGACTAATTGTGATCAAAAATAAAATTTAGATTTTTTTGACAATGCCGCTATAATTTTGGTTTCAATAATTCTTAAATATTACGGGTATTTCGTTAAGGAGTTATAGAATTCCATAACTCAAGAAAATAGGCAGACTGGAAAATTTAGGTGAACATAGCGCAAAAAGTTAGAATTTTAGCAGATAGGCTTTCCAATGTTTAGCTAATTATACATATTATGTACATTCCTATACCATCTGGACCAGTTTGGTGATGCATGTATTGGAATCTTGGAAACTATAACAGATAGGAAAATGAGGAGAGTTTTAGACGGTTCTGTTACTTAATGGCGTTTGCAGAACGGTCTTAGCTCTTCAGGTTTGAGACATTTTGAAAAAAGTTTTTATATAGACGAATTTTTTAAATCTGAAAACCCTTTTTCACAGCAAGTTTTACTGAGAAATTTCTCTATATATTTAGACTACATTGCGACGTTTCGGTTTTCATTGTTACGTTCGGTAAGAAAAAATAATGTTGCTGATGGTTTCTTGCAACAAAAACGTCGCAATGAAAATATAAGTACACAGTAAAATTCCTCCAAAAAAACTTACTGTGAAAAAGTGTCTTGAGATTTTAAAAATTCCTCGATGTTCGAAAACTACTTTTTTTCAAAATAACTAAAAAATCTGAAGAGCTAGGACCGGTCTACAAGCGTCATTAAGTTACCAGTATAACTGTATTGTCTAAAATTTTCCCCATCTGCTCTTATAGTTTCCAAGATACCGATACATACACCACCAAAATGGTTCCCACTTGGTATGAAAATGTTAATTTTATAGACATACCCCCTTCAATTTTGTATTAAATATTTCCATTTTTGTTAGGTCGCTGACCGGTCAAAATATCAGAATTTACAAGTGAAAAAATAATGCAACGTAGGAAAATATAGTATTCATTATGCTTCAAATGACAATGAAATAGCTCAGTTTCACTCAATATCGCGGTGAATTCTTGGTTCATTTCTTATATTTTTTTAGACTGGTGCTTGTAATACCACCTACAAACTTTTTAAAATACACATGTGTAATCTTGTGAATCACCTGCACGAAACTGTATCAAAAGGATTTGTTTAAAGCGAATTATTTTAAGCTAGGTGTTACAGAATTTATGTCTCCATATCAAATTGAAATACAAACATATAAAATGGTACAAATTACAATTTTACCAGAGCACTGTAAAAACTGTTATGTTAAAATAAATCTGTTAACTTTATTGAACGGATTTCAAATAACTTTAACAGGATTATAATATTAGGGGATAAGGGGTTGTAAACAACTCCATTATACAAAACCGTTAAATTCAATATTCTTTCACAAAACCTCCCTGGAAATATCAATTTCCTAGTTAATAGTTGCTTAATTAATGGCTTCCCTAAAATGTTAATCGATGCATAATTTGAATTTTTCTTTGGCAGAAGCAAACAGGCAGCATCAAATACATCAACAAATGTATATGTACACACCACTTCAGCTAATAAACAAATTGTGTAAATAAACTATTTCCTGCAATTTGACGTCAGTATCTGTCTCACAATAACAATTTTTGTTCATGATTCTACTAGTGATAAGCTAATGATAGTAGATAGTACATACCTATGTTGATACAGAATTTTATTATTTTAATGTATTATATATGTATTTCTCTTTTTGTATCACATTTCAGTTCCAATACCGAAACACCGAATAACAGGATTATGCAAAAATGTTATAAACTAAACTATAAACACATAACACAGTGAATGTGAAATAGACATTTTCGGAATTTTAACTTTTCACGATAAGCCTAAATATCAGTAAGTAGGTAGATACAGACCAATGGATATGTGGATAAGCATATTTTTAATTTTTTTTATATCAGAATGTACTAAATAAATCTAGCTGAATAAAATAACTATTTATAATTCTATCATATGTATCGGACAATTACTTGCATAATTAGTTCGACAAAGGGAAGTAAATATAGAAAAAGTAAGTACATTGTGGAAAATGCTAATGGGGATTAAATGAAATTTCACTAAGACAAAAATTAAGCAGGCCGCATTTGCGCACAGGAACGACTACGTTGGTAGGCCCTAACCACCGTTCAGTGCAGGAATGAGGGAAACCTGGAAAACCTCATTAATTAGGGGGGTAGTCAAACGTCAACCGGTATCAATCTCTCACATTGACCCAAGCCAACATTCTTCCACCCTACCATACCCGCAGAGAGGGTGACAATCCTCTCCAGTCTCCACGAATATAGCTTATATACGGTCTACCGGCTGCGGGGGTCGAACCACAGCGATCTAGTCACCTCGATTCAACTACTGACGCCTTAAACCGCGCGACCACTGACCGAAATAAACAGGGTATTCCATTTAAAATAAGCAAGTAGATGGCGACATCCTGTATAACCGAAAGTGCTAAGAGAATTGCTCTATTCTACTTAAAAAGAGCACCCCAAAGCCAAAATGTTCAAATTGGAAATCGATGTAGTCTATCAGATGTTCTAATGGTTGTCACCGTAAGACATAAGCCTAATATACAGTGCTTTCGAAAATAACGAATAAATTCATTATTTTTTAAATTGAGAAGTTTTCGAAAAAATCCCCTGGCACGTCGACTTTGTTTTTTAAAAAGGCACTGACATACGACCCACATTTGTGACGTCATCGTTGTTCAAGATATGACGTCATCGACAATTTTTTTAAATAGCAACCCCCCAATTTTGACCATGCCATTTGAGCGTGTCATTCTACATACATACATCATGAAAAATTATGGTGTTGCATAACAAAAATTTGAACAAAATAATGTTCGAAGATTTTAAAATTTAATTTTCACAATACTGTGCACCTCCCCATTATGCACACCTGTCCGTGCTTATTTAGATAAACTGTTCCCGAATCGTTGGATAGGGAGAAGGGGGCTGATTGTGTGGGCAGCCAGATCGCCTGATTTGACACCCCTAGATTATTTCTTGTGGGGATAGTTAAAAAGCAAAGTATACGTTACTAGACCGGACTTAAAAGCAAGAATTCATCACGAGATACATCGAAGAATTTAATAATCGTCTTGGCTACTGTCAGGCAGCCAACGGTGCACAATTTGAACATTTAATTTAGCCGATTTTTTACATAATCATTATCATTTTCAATATTGTGAAAATTTAATTTTAAAATCTTCAAACATTATTTTCTTGAAATTTTTGTTATGTAACACCATAATTTTTCATGATGTATGTATGTAGAATGACACACTCTTTCAAATGGCATGGTCAAAATTGTCGATGACGTCATATCTCGAACAACGATGACGTCACAAATGTGGGTCGTATGTCAAAAAGTGCCTGTTTTAAAAATAAAATTGACGTGTCAGGGGATTATTTCGAAAACTTCTCAATTTCAAAAATAATGAATTTATTCGTTACTTTTCGAAAGCACTATATATGCGTTAGAAAGAGTATCATTTTGGCACTAAAATTACAACACTATGTTCTGAAGCTTTATATACATAGGTACGTCAGAAAGAGTATCATTTGACGCAAAAATTCAAGAGAAATCGCTGCTTTAAAATTATAAGTTCTATGATTCTATCATTACTAGATATTCTCTGAGAAGAAAATAATAAATTTGGGGTATTATAAAAGATTTTTTAATACGTACTACTGCTTAATTTAACGTTGATAAAGTAGTGCTCATGGCACTGCTGTTTTGGCACAAAAATAACACAATGTCTATGTAGGCATAACAGAATTTCTCAATTTAGTTAAATTCATTAGTCAATTCCTGATTATCAATATTGATAACACCTGGGACACGCTCATTACTAAATTTGAGTGACCGGAAGTGTTTTATATTATCCTTAATAATACCTTCAATACCTGATGCATGCTTTGTACAGTCAATATTTCACGTCTCTTCTGAGATATAAACACAATTCATATGCAGCAGCATGTTATTTAAACTTTCTCCAACTTGTGTGTATTATTCCCATGACTTTAATGATATTTTGTACATTTGGAAAAGCACGGGGAAAATTTCTCATTAGCATCATATTTATTACATTTTAAAACAATGGCGATTGTAGAAAATTGCAATGGTCATTTTCAATAATGAAGCATAATACAAATACGTATTTAAGGAATAATTTCTATGGTCACAACTTTCGTGAAGAATAAAAAATTTTCAAAATATTTTTTCCATAACCAATAGATAGAGGTTTTTTTGTTTTCTAGAAATTATGAAGTAATACCTTTTCAAAATACAATTTCATACTAGCATACCACTTTTCAAACTTTATAATGCTGCTACTTTAAAAATGTATAAGCTTTGTATTAATGTTGAGAAATAGTGTAGATATTTTGATACTCAAAATTATTCTAGCGTTTCTGTCACTTCATGACTATAGTTGGATAAAATTGTACTTTTTCTTAAAACGCAATCGAAGGTCGGTTCTTCACCTCCCGGCAAATCATCAGGGGCTGACGTAGCAAGTGCATATGGCTCCGGCTAAGGGAAAGTGGGGAGCATAAACCACCCTGGTCTACGTATTGATTTTCACCACCGTAAATGGGGTTTCGTGCCTGTCACCTCGACGCGACACATGCGCTCTAACCAAACGAAATATGTTTTGAGCACTAGGATATAGTTCTAGGTTGACTAGGAACGAGCTGTTTTTATGAAATATATAATCTACAATTTAAGTTACAGAAAACAGCAAGCGCCGTGTTTTCGGTAGTCTACCTGAAAACTACGTATTATTTCAAAGAGTAAAATATGATTCGACACATTATGTGAATATTATTTAATACTACTGATTTCACAAACGAATTTATAGATTTTATTATTTTTATTTATTCTAAAAATAGCGTCTTCTTAAAACATGTTTACAACTAACAGCTGAGAAGCATTAAAAAGTCAATATAATCTCACTCAACGATACAACAAAGTATAGAATGTATTATTGCAGTTGCCTCAGAAAATGATGATTTAGAAAATGGAGGAACTGCCATTTATATTCATCATAATCATCAATATCGATATTTTTTCATATGTTTTCCTTTAATACGTAAGATGAAAATATATTTTTTTATAAAATAGTTGGATAGCTACCTATTATAAAATTTATAGAAATATGTGAATACTAAGTGTTCATTTATATCGATTTTTCAATTTAATTTTGTACTATACAGGGTGTTCCAGAATGGTGGTCAAATATTTTACCAGTGTATTCCACAAGCGATTTTAGGGGGGGATCTTTATATGAAATTTTTCAATTTGGGTCCTTTCTGTTGAGATATTCGAGTCTCAAAATGGCGGTTGCTATGTTGATGTTTCTCTGTTGTCTTGTCAAACAAATCGCTATTAGGTTGATAATTGACAGTTTTTGCAAATATTTCTTAACAAAGGTATTCCTATAACTGTTGCCAAACCTGCCGTATGCATATTTCGTCAATTTATTCGCTAATATTTGTACGGAAGAGTCAGTTGTTTACAAATATTGGCAAAAACTATCAAGACTGATTTGTTTCATAAGACAACAGAGAAACATCATCTTAGCAACCGCCTACTGCGGTTATCAGTAACCGGTGACGAAAAGATGTTTAGAGTAAGGAAAATTATTTTTATTTGGTTCCGCGCAAACTGTTGGTTGTATGAAAAAATTACAAGAGGGAAAAAAGTTGTAAAATTAGGAGAACTTGTTGAAATTGGCCATTGTAGGAAAAAGTTCTGAAAGAAATAAATCTAGGGGTTGCTTATTCCCGCCCTCCAGAGACATAAGCCACAAAATAGCTTTTGACTAGCTGATAATGTGTACCAAAATTGAAATATCTAAATGCAACCGTTTTTAAGGAAAAAAAATAAAACTATTTTTCTCTCGAAGGGAGGACCCAAATTGAAAAATTTTATATGAAGATCCCCCCCTAAAATGGCTTGTGGAACACACTGGTAAAATATTTGACCATCATTCTGGAACACCCTGTATATTTCAAAATATATAATTTGATAAACATAATAAAGTATGTCATTAGTCAGGGTTTTAGCTAAATACCAATTATGTTAAAAGAAACTGAATGCAAAGAAGTGATAAATATTATTGAGCTGGAAAAAATATTTACATATGAATTGAACGCTTTGATTGACCTTTTATCTTTTAAAATAACTTCTAATTACATAAATACAAGTCAGTATATTTCCTTTAGAACTACTTATTACATTATTTCTATATTGCCTTTTTTTCAGAATGTCTTATGAGTGAAATATTCATTTTTATGAAAATTTTCTACACTGGGAAACTGCAAATTTTGCACCTATGCTTGTGTTAATTATACGCTTAAATCAATTTAAGGTTTCTGCATCAAATTTACATAAAAATAGTCGCTCAGACCACGCCATATCGAAATGGTACTTAGTTGACTGACATGGGTTATTTAATTATTATTTGTTGTACTCTTTTTGTTTATTTGATAGGTATTAAGTACGCTCAACGTTCAAAATTAATTTACCGACATTTTTGTAATGGATAATAGGAAATAACGTTGTTTTCGGTATTCTTTTTTTTGAAAATTTCACACCAACGTTTTCTAAACAATTAGAAATCTTCTGTATGTTATCTGGGCTTAGAAGCTTGTATTTTGTTCCGTTGCCGTATTGATCAAAATATTTCGGGAAATTTTTATTCTCCTTGAAGTTTTAATGGTCTGTATATAAATTAAAACAATAAGTTTTTTTGTGTGAAATTTTCTTACCATGTATCTCACGAGCTGAAAGTAATGGTCGCAAATGTATTGCTCGTTCATAAATATTTTTAGAAAATTAATTTTCAAAATATTTATGACCTGATAAAGGAAATAATTTAAGTACTAGAGATATTATAAGTGCAAATGTTTAATTTTTGGCAGATATAGAAAATCGATTGATTCTTTTCTTTGAGTCAAGTTTTTCAAAAATTGATACAAAATGTTTCCATATAATGTGCGCTTTAAAAGTGACAATATTCATTTGGGACTTAAAACTAATCCCAGTATATGATGTAAATGATACCAAAATAGGAAATTCGTGGGAGGGAGCGTCCATATGGATGTGTGTCATTACTACATCTAACCGAGATAACAAGTATCATATACACCACAGACAAACGCATTTTTTCATTCAAATATAATTATTAATATTCAAACCGTCGTGAAAATCATACTGCAACAAAGTTTGTTTATAAATATTTTGAACCAATTAAGGAACTGACGTAAGTTTACTTGGAAAATTTGTATTAATACCTTAACGCAATGGTTTCCAACTTTTTTGCGACTCATTCAAATAATGCACTAAGTAGATACGATTGTGCCACTGGAAAACCTCGAGTATAAGATGTAAAAATGACACATTTTCATTAACTATTTTCTAGACTTCACTGTCCTGTTGAAATTGATTTCTTATGGTTTTGATTGAAATTTGAATATAATTCTTTAGAAATATTTATGAAACATTCAAAAGTGCAGCGAAAATCTAGAGTAAGTAAATACTTCGAATCATCTGCAGCAAATTGCAAGTAACCCACAAAAAAATTAAATGCGTCGCACTGTATATACAGGGTGAATCTTAAATAAGTACAAATATTTTAACCAGCAGTATAGTTTTGTGTGTAGAACACATAATTAATAGTTTTTTTACAAAAAAATCAGAAATAAAAAAGTTAAATTTTAAATAAATTTCGTAATTTTTCAGCAGAAAACTTGTTGAGGACCGCTGGCCTAGACAGACCCTTCATACTTTTATGAGTCATAGTGCTGCAGACTGAACGTGTGGTTCACAGTGTTGCCAGTATTACACAAATGTCTTTGCTTCAAGGAAGAAAAAATCTCAACTTTTAGCGAATTTTGTCAAGTGTAACATTTTATATTATTTTTTATTATCAAACTGTCATTGACTGTCATGACAGATTATCGGTAGCCCAAGTCAAACTTGTTAACCCCACATAATGCATGAAAATAGCAATAAAATTTGCTAAAAGTTGACATTTTTTCCATTTTAAATAAAAAACGCCTGCATAGTTTTTCATTATTCTTCATAAAATAACTTAAGGAAATTGTGTTTTGTGTCCCTTTCTAACAGTGTACAATGACATTTAACTTGTGAAATGTGGATTACTGATTAAATAGTTAATTTTTTAACAAACAGGTAAGCTTGTGTGCACGTTTATGTATAATTTTTGAATATTGAACATAGTAATATCACGTAATATCTTCCTAAATATTTTACGGTAGTATTGAACTTGCGGAAATTCATTTTTAATCGTTGAAGTATAGTAAGGTTAGTTCAAATGTTAAAATTTATGTTAATATTGCTACATACCCAATTTTACTGTACTTATGCTTAAAACAAGTATCTTTAAAATAGAACTATTACGTTAAAGGAAACGTAATATTTATATTGGAGATATGGCAACCTCGCAACAAATCATATGTTTCATTACGTTGTTGGATGAAAAATCAGCCAGCGGTCCTCAAAATGTGGGTATTTTTTTTAAAAATTAATATCTCCGTAAATATTAGAAATTTTTAAAAATGGCTTTCACTAGACTGATTTAAATGACGAACTACACCAGCAGTTAAAATATTTGTACTTATTTAAGATTCACCCTGTATACACATGAAAAATTATAAATTTAGAGGACCAAAAGTGATAATGAAGCAGAGTACTATTTTCTGACGAGCTTAGTTACAGATTTGGATTATCGAAATTATGTTCCTCGACATTTGCACATGAAATGTTTGTATTGCGCTTTCCAAACCCTTGCGGAGAAAATTATGGAATATAATTGAATAAACATCGATCTATCCATTGAATGTATAGAAGAAGCAATCGACAAAGATATTGTTTGGATAAATATTTACTAACCCAGACATTTCTACAATTTTTCATGTTTGTTTGGATGAATCAAAAATAATTCCTTCTGAAAATTATTGGAAATGAAATTGACCTCCTTTTGTATCTTTTGTGGTAATATTTTTTGTTGTATGCTCCTACAAATAACGATTGCGTATACAGTGCGTTCATAAAGTAACACATAAATTCATTATTAGCTAATTAAACAATATTAAAAATTCCCGACACAGGTCGATTTTTGATTTTAATTTACTGTTTTTTTCAAATAATAATACAGGGTGATCTACCTTCGAGTAATGACCATCACTGGTTTCTTTAAATGGAACACTCCATTTTTTTTCACATATCCGGATTTGCCCTGCTGAGCTGGTTCAAAATATGTATCACAAGTTGCTTCAAATTGGTACAGGGTGGGCAACAATATCAAAGCTGTTTATAAAAATTTAATAGAAAGTTGTATGATACTAAATTCAGATGCAGTGCTCCTGTCAAATTTTTATAAAAAAATATGGACCAGCAATTGCATTTCTCACAATACCAGCCCATACAGTGACCTTTTGTGGTCGTTGCGTATGGTAATCTTGTATCCAATGTGGATTTTCCTGAGACCAATAACGGGTGTTTTGCCGATTAACATTCCCGTTCAAATAAAACGTTACCTCGCCGGAAAATAAAACATTAGCAATGAAATTGTTATTTCGATTATTTTGGTGCATCATATACGCAGAATTCAGTTCTTCGGTCAACGTCGTCTTCAGCCAATTCAAAAATGAGACGTAAGATAGTCTCTTTGGGCGTGCAAAGATCATTAATAAACGTGTTTGGGGTGTTTTTTAATAGTTTATCAAAGTAGTTGTAATAACAATACATAATTTCATTTAAATTATAGTACATTTATTCATTTGTAAATAACTTATAATTTTGGTATTGTTGCCCACCCTGTACCAATTTGAAGCAACTTGAGACACATTTTTGGAATCAACTCAGAAAGAGAAATCAGGAAATGGGGAAAAATGGGGTGTTCCATTTAAAAAAACCGGTGACGTCGTCATTACTCAAAGGTAGGTAAATTATTATTTGAAAAAACAGTTTGGAAAAAATAGGACCGGTTTCGGAAATTTTTAATAATTTTGTGTATTTACCTAATAATGAAGTTATGCATAACTTTATGGACGCACTGTATATTTGTAACATTTGAAGATTCATTTTATTCATTCATTTCTTTCGTTTGGTACCTGATAGAAATCCAGATGATGATTAAACAAAAATGTACAAAACATAAAAAAATTATGACCTGGTGCAATTGAAACTGAAACGATTTTTTTCATCTGAAAATTGTTTCTTATTTTGCGGAAAACCAGTAACATAACAGTCAAAGCTATTACTAAACCCGCAATCTTACAGTGACGTCATTTTCGAAGTCAAACACAATACTCTGGGAATTCGACAAATCTACGAATAATAATAAATCCACTATTCAGTATTGCTCGGAAAAATACTGTGGCCGAAACGTGCTTTACTGCTGGTTATAAACTGATATAGAAAGTGACACATTTTAGAAACTTTCATAACACGTCGAGAGTGAAATGAGAAAAGTATTTGTTATTTTTTACAGTTCATTAATGTTATATATTAATAAATGATATTATAAATTCAACTGCGATATCAAAAGTATATTATTAAGATTAAATTAAAATTTCACTTTACAACAACTATAACTGTTAACTGTTTATCTACTTTATTTAACACCAAAACGTACCGGGATATTTTATGTATCAGGAGGAATAATAGTATTTTTCGAAACAATAAAATGGGATAGTTATTTATCTTTCAACGGTGTTGGCGTGTCTTGCATTGTTTTATTTGGAAATGCCTTATTCAAATCAAGAATTATCAGATATGGTATTAATATGTACGGGGAGACAAATATGATTTGTCGTTTGTATGCGAATTATTACATCCAAATACAACAATCTAATCCCAGAACAACACAAAACCCTGCTCAAATACTGGGAGACATCGGTAGAGTGAATCCAACCTATGAAGGCCGTGGACAAGAAATACCGCAACGTGAGTAAGGAAAATTTAAATATTAATCGTATTAGTAGTGTTTTTGTAAACTTTAAATTAATTATAAAACTGTAAAATTTTAATTTCGTAAGTATACATTTACTAATAAAATGTAGCGTAAAGCATAACCACGTGTATCTACTTAGAGATAACAGTTTATTAATTACTTCTTTACCAAGCTGTTTGTGTTTAACTATTTACCATTCGGCTTACTTTACACCTTCATTAAATATTTTTTTGGTATAAAACAAATTATTTGCGCTACAAACAATAAAATCGCGTTCTCTAAAACGCCGGTAAAAAAAAACACCTACATGAATAAGGTACACACAAAAGTAATTTTGACGCATCCCGTTCAATAACAAAAGAATATTAACTTACCCACCTTGCGGAAAAGGTATTCAAATGAGATGCGGACGACAATGCCTTATTAATAAAATAATATTTAAAAATATTATTATTTAATTCATCAAATCCTTCTAAGATTTATTTGAGTCACAGTTTTCAACGCCAAGCATACGATTTGAGTACGTCTATCTACAGGTACCAGACCATAAATTAAATAAAATAAAAATGGTTTTTAAATTTTTAACAATAATAAATTGTCTTATTTCCAATAATTATTGACATAAGATAATTGACATTTAACATAAGATCTTATGTTATTATAATAATACAGTAAAAACTGGTTTTAATTTGATTTTGATTCGCTGCATTCAAGAAATTGGTAAAATTTTCTATAATTCTGATTTTTAAATTTATAGATCGAATAAGATTGCCAAATTTTATTAAATGATTCCTTATTGATTTTTAACTATTGGGTATTATATGTATATATTTCAAGTACTTACTACGAACAAATGAATAATTCACTATAGGTATGTTAATTAAACTATTTAAGAAACTGCAACTGAGAATAATAAAACTATATACTACAGTAAATGTTTGCACTATATATTGCACTAAATTCAAAAAAATTATTGTTTTTGACGCGACCAAATATCGATAATTATGTTTTTCAATATTTCGACATTCTACACAAAAAATTGATGCGACAAAATTCTATAACATTTTTTCGAAAATTCAAAATTAACGGAATGACAGTGTATTAAAGACAGATTTATTATTTTTATTCAAATAGCTTTTTGTGAATGTACCGGTGTTTTTCCAATTTTGCACACTTATCACTAGTATTCTTTTGTATTCACTTTCTTAAAAAAAAAATATTGTGAAATCTGTTACTAGTTTCGGCAACATTGAAAAATTACTTCTCAGGAGGATCATTGTTGATACTAATAATAATTTATTTTCCCATCAATACAAAGTGCATTTATATAGCTATAGGCACATTTATCATCTACAATCTAACACATTCGGTAACATGTTGAATAATATATGCAATCCCAATAGGACTAGACGTCAAGCTGTATTTGCAAAATGGCACATAAAAGTTTTTTTTTTTGTCTAGTTTTTACATTATGTACCCTCCTATTCAAAGGAAAATTAGTTCTATTCTAAAAAATATAAACACACATTTCATATAATTATATCAACAACGTTAAAATACTAAATTTTTAATAAATAATAAATAAGTTTCAAGAGGACTTGCAAGACACGCCAGCAATACACCTTAAAATGCGCTTTTGTACTTTAAATACATCCAGTGCCTGAGTGGAACCCCTCAAAAATATATCTCATATTTCAATTTAGAGCTTACCTGCGCATGGCAAAACCATAATTAATTGTGTCTGTGTTAGAACAGTTTGTAGGCTTCTCAAAACAAAACATACTGAGTTAAGATTTAGAGACCAGTTGTGTACAGTGCATTTTCTAATTAAGACACTCATTCACTAGTGACACCAAGAAATTTAACATTATTTTTAAATGTCAACGACACACATCCATTCAAATTAATGTTCAGTGGAGAGCAATATTTTTGTCTATTGCGGAATCGCATAATATGAGTTTCACCAGTGTTGAAGTAGAGACAGTAAAACACATACCATTCATTAATAGATTCGAGGACTCTATTACATTTTATACACTAACTGCATCTCTAAAACATTAGCAATTAATATAGAATGATCATCGGCATGCATAACAATAAATGAGTCTCTAATTGTAGACTCCAAATCATTAGTATATAATAAAATTAAAATGTTAACTATTCATCATGATTATTGCAATAACTATAAATCCCATGATGATTTTGTATAATTATGTTGTGTTTATATGAGAATTTTAGTAAACGATCTAAAAAGTAATACTCGAATATTTTGGAAAAAGCAGATGAAATAGCTGTTTGAAAGAAGTCAAGTATCTGTATAAATATTAATAGTCACCAAAATCCCTAAGACTGCCCTAAGATTAGAACAGAATTTTTGATTTGTTTTGTATTTATTGGAGCTAGGAAGTTTACTACAATGGACTAACATAACTTAACTAATTTCTTGATCATCACGGTAAAATATAATCTAGAACAGAAATGTGTATATTAAGTATACTGAAAAATGACTTATTCGCTCATAATATGATTAATGCGATTCCAATTATTATCAGGGTAGTTATATCTTTATTATAATGCTCTACACAATTTTATTATATATCAATAATGTTTGTTTGATATTAATGAAGCACGTACAATATAATGGCAGTTATCGCACTTCGTGCAGTATAAAATATCGTAGTAGATAACAAAAGGTTTAGTGCACTACATTGAAAGAAGAAATTTCGGTTTTATTTTGTATGTATATTAGAATTACAGTAATTAAAAATACCATTCCACATCTCTGTGGTTGTGGTTATTTCATTTATCATCAACAAGGGAACACTATTTTTCTCGACCACCAATTTGAATAAGGTCGTTTTTTGAGGATAATTCTCAGTAGACAAATCAGTGGCCAGTGTTTTCCATCCAATCCATTCTTAAAATGTTTCGTTTAAAAATTGTCTCACAGGCAACGCATATTGTAGAAGAACCCCACTTTGTTATGTTCTTGGAATAGTAACGAACAGATCGAAATACCTTTCTCCACTCAAATTTCCAAACGCATTATGATCCTAGATACACAAAACTTTACACACGGCTGGTATTTAGAATACTTATAAATTTGCTATACATGATATTATGTATTTGCAGAAAAAAGTGTCTCGATAACTAAAATCAAGTAATTTTTCTTGGAGCCGAATGAGTTGTGATGGATGCCTAGCAATAATATCAACAAACGTGGTTTTCATGTGTGTTTTTCTACAATCTTGACGCAGTTCCTGAAAATGGCTCTGTTTCGTTTTCATTTGACCACACTGTATAAATATACAGGGGTACATTAGGTATTAATAACATTATGGCTAACTAACTACTCTGCCCACTAATGCCCCAACTGGAGTTGAATTACATCCACAATATTCGTTAACAGGAATTGAATTAAAATTAATTAGAAATAATTACAATACAACATATACCTAAAATATGCTATACCATGGAATGGGAATAATAAATTTAAGCTACAAATGTCCTTTATTATACTCGAGTGAAGTTACTGAAATATGCGAAGAATGTCGTCTAGCCATAGCTTTCTGTAGACTTTATGGGATGTTTTAAACAGTTTCGTTTTCTTTAAGATGCAATATAATTTTAAGTACTCACGCCTATATGGTTGGACGCGTAAAATGTTTGTAACTTGCACTTAACAATAATTGAGTTTCAAAACGGTTTCAAATATTTGTTGTTTTGTTTATGGAATATTAGCCTACATAGTTCAGCTATAAATAATTTTCAACTAAACATGGCTTGCTACTCAGCATATCTCGTCAAAGGTAAAATAAACTTTTAGATATTCGTATTCACAAATTAAATACCCTCTAAACTTTGTTTAGAGTATAATTAATAGAATACAGGGTGTTAAAAAAAAGTAAAATGTTTAAGGAGGTAATAATATGAACCAAAATAAGCAGAAAAGTGTCAATAAACATGGGTCCGCAAAGTAACAGTTGCGGAGATATGGAATGTTTTATGTTTTGCAAAAACGTTGTGTATTTTCTTATAATAGTTGGTTGATGTTTAGTGAAATAAACAGTACGTATTTGACAGTTGTTCTCAGTACACAAGTTTGCACAAGAATGGGAACGCCACCGAAGCGCGACGTCTTTATGTTGACGCTTATCCAAATCGCCAGATTCCTTCACAACGCATGTTTGGAAGAATTCACCAAAGATTGCGTGATACCAGTTCCTTGAGCAAACAGTGCCATTTATCCGGAAGACCAAGGTCGGAATCCACTCCTAGAACAGAAGAAGAAATTCTAGCACTGGTAGAGCACGTTTGGTTTTTTGCCGTTGGTTTCTACGTCATGATGCTCAAGACCCTCGTTTTTTTGCAAACATTCTTTTTACTGATGAGGCCGGGTTCACAAGAAATGGAGTGTTTAATTTTCACAATACGCATATTTGGACCGATGAAAATCCTCATGCTGTAATAGAATCTGGACATCAGGCACGTTTTTCATTAAACATTTGGATGGGTATTGTAGGTGACAGGTTTCTAGGTACTGTTGTTTTACCGAACCGACTAACAAGCGCTGCTTCCCTCAACTTTCTGCAGAACACACTGTATGAGTTTTTGGAAGACATTCCTTTGAATCAGAGGCAACAAATCTGGTTCCAGCATGATGGTGCTCCAGCTCATTTTTCCATGGCCGTTAGAGAGCATTTACACCAAACTTTTCTACATAGATGGGTAGGAAGGGACGGACCTGTTTTATGGCCTCCAAGATCGCCTGATCTGAACCCTCTAGATTTCTTTGTTTGGGGATATTTGAAGACATTAGTGTATGGTACTCCTGTAAATAGCCTGGAAGAGCTGCAGCTACGGATTAATCAAAAGTGTCAAGAAATCCAAACCAAGGAGAGTGTTTTCGAAAGAGTTCGATTATCGTTGAGACGAAGATGTCGTGTCTGCTTGGAAATGGACGGAGGGCACTTTGAACATCTTCTGTAACTTTGTTTTTTGTTTGTTAAAAGCTTCCTTTGTCGGTTTGTTCCTAATAAAATAAAATGTTTGAAAAACGAATAGTGGTCCATATCTCCGCAACCGTTACTTTGCGGACCCACGTTTATTAATACTTTTCTGCTTATTTTGGTTCATACTATTACCTCCTGAAATATTTTACACTCTTTTCTTAACACCCTGTATAATAGAGAGTAATTATTATGCATTTTGGCATGTACAGAGTGTCTTAAACTCGTTAATATGGGTCTACTGTGAGGATACAAAAAATTTAAATAAAATTAGTACACCCGAATTTCCTGTTCCTGTCTTTTTTGTAATAAACTTTTATTACAGAAATTCTTCTGTATTACTTCCAGTTATAACCAATATTGTCCTAAAGAGTCTCAAAAGAAATACCACCTAAAAATCACATTAGCAATGGAAGGGTCAAGTAGTCATTGGAAAATAATTAAATGTTTTTTATTTAAGATGTAAAGTTATAAATGTCGCAAAATACTTGTCATTACTCAATACGAGGGTCAAACGTATAACTTACAAAAATTTTCTCATTCAGAAAAAGTTGATATGTTACTAATTTACGGCGAGTCATAAAAAAATTCAAGAGGAGCTGCAGAGTTATATCGAGTAAGGTATTCAGAGCGCCTCATTCCTGATCATAGAACCTTTACAAGATTGGAGGCGACCTTGTGACGAAATGAAGATGCATTTTCTGTTCGGAAGAATCAAATAATTGACCGAAGGAAGAATACTGTTGATAATGTTAATGCAGCTAGACTGTTACAGTATTTCGAACAAAATCTACGAAATTCTATACGGCAGGCTAGCCGGGAATTGAATTTGGATAAATTAACCGCTCAACGAATTTTAAAGACCAAAGAGCGTTACATTGAAAACAGACTTAATTTTATAGCTCAAATTGTAGAAAAATGTAGAAACTGTTGATCAGAACCTTTTGGGCACGTTCTTTGGACGGACGAATGTTGGTTTGCCAGTAATAGTTTGCCAAAGAGGCGCTACGAACACTACTGGTCCATTGAAAATCCTCACATTCTAAATCCAGTCTAAAACCATGGTCAGTATGAAGTAAATGTATTTTGCGGCATCATCGGTAGGCATTTAATTGGGCCTTATTTTTATGAACATACATTGAACAGTGTGAGTGACTTAAATTTCCTATAAGAACTTTCTGCACTTATGGAGAATGTGCCTTTGCAGCTAAGGAGAAACCTACGATTTCAGCACGACGGAGCTCCACCCCACAAGGCCAGGATTGTGCAGCAATATTTAGATAACACTTTCCCAGAAAAATGGATTGGAACCTATTCAGTGGTCCGGAGAGTCATCAGATCTAACACCCCTCACTTTTTTATGGGGGGTTTTAAAAAATAAGATTTACAAAACACCTTGGCGAGATATTAATCATTTGAAAGAAAACGCACAAACGCTTGTTATAAGTTAAACGGGGAAATGTTAATAACCAGCTCACAACGAAGTTAGGTGAAGATTGTGTCTTGAGAGGAGGTTATACAGGGTGAATCTTAAATAAGTACAAATATTTTAACCAGCAGTATAGTTTTGTGTGTAGAACACATAATTAATAGTTTTTTTACAAAAAAATCAGAAATAAAAAAGTGAAATTTTAAATAAATTTCGTAATTTTTCAGTAGAAAACTTGTTGAGGACCGCTGGCCTAGACCGACCCTTCATGCTTTTATGAGTCATAGTGCTGCAGACTGAACGTGTGGTTCACAGTGTTGCCAGTATTACACAAATGTCTTTGCTTCAAGGAAGAAAAAATCTCAACTTTTAGCGAATTTTGTCAAGTGTAACATTTTATATTATTTTTTATTATCAAACTGTCATTGACTGTCATGACAGATTATCGGAAGCCCAAGTCAAACTTGTTAACCCCACATAATGCATGAAAATAGCAATAAAATTTGCTAAAAGTTGACATTTTTTCCATTTTAAATAAAAAACGCGTGCATAGTTTTTCGTTATTCTTCATAAAATAACTTAAGGAAATTGTGTTTTGTGTCCCTTTCTAACAGTGTACAATGACATTTAACTTGTGAAATGTGGATTACTGATTAAATAGTTAATTTTTTAACAAACAGGTAAGCTTGTGTGCACGTTTATGTATAATTTTTGAACATTGGACATAGTAATATCACGTAATATCTTCCTAAATATTTTACGGTAGTATTGAACTTGCGGAAATTCATTTTTAATCGTTGAAGTATAGTAAGGTTAGTTCAGATGTTAAAATTTATGTTAATATTGCTGCGTATCATACTACATACCCAATTTTACTGTACTTATGCTTAAAACAAGTATTTTTAAAATAGAACTATTACGTTAAAGGAAACGTAATATTTATATTGGAGGAGATATGGCAACCTCGCAACAAATCATATGTTTCATTACGTTGTTGGATGAAAAATCAGCCAGCGGTCCTCAAAATGTGGGTATTTTAAAAAAAAATTAATATCCGTAAATATTAGAAATTTTTAAAAATGGCTTTAACTAGACTGATTTAAATGACGAACTACACCAGCAGTTAAAATATTTGTACTTATTTAAGATTCACCCTGTATAAAGAATAGATTGTAATATGTATGTAGTATGAGGGCTTTTGCCTCATTTTTCAAGTTTAGTTATTGTTATCATCACCTTTTGTTTTAACTGTATAAATAATTATTCTTAATAACAAATTATGCACGAACATTCAATTATTGTCCAACGACTAACTTGATACTTCCACCGCTAATGTGATTTTTAAGTGGTATTTTTTTAGGACGATATTGCTTATAACTTTTAAACGAAACGAAACGAAAGTAATACAGAAAAATGTCTCTAATAGAAGTTTATTAGAAAAAAGAGAGCTTTTTAACAGGAAACAAATGTGGGTATGTTTCTGGAAAAAATATAATTGATGATGTCATTAGTCGTTTCTGCCAAATCCCAAAGATAATAGTTTCGGATGAAAATGGAGCTCACCTCATCCCATTTAACACCACGTGTCCCAAATTTCATTTTTGTATCCTCGCAATAGGCTTATACTATCGAGTTTGAGACACCCTGTACAAAAATACATGTTTTTACTGAGCAAGACATCATAAAAGGGCAATGCAATCGAGAATCTGCACTGTTTGCAGTCTACTGGAAGTATTGTATAAATTACAAATTACATTTACTTAACGGAAAATTTAATGAGTAAGCTGTAAGGTTTATTTATTCCAATTGATATCTTAATGTATGAGCTACCAAATATTCACATTCGTGTTAGGAAGATACTTAAATAAATCTTATTTTTTCTGCAATTATCTAGAACATAAAGACACCAAGTTTCAGTTAATTAAATATAAAGATGTATTTGATTAATATTAATAATTACAGATACCTATATATTAAGTTACTTAAAAAATACCACATTAGTTGTATTTGAGACAGTAACTAACAGTTGGGCATGTGGTTGTTTCTTGAATTAAAAAAAATCTGCAGAATCACAATTTCTTGACAAAAACAAAAAACTAATAACGGGAAGTGCCAATAAAAATTATGAGCTACGTAATAATTTTTATTAATTTTTTTGACTACTATTCAATTAATAAAACAGACATTTTCTTTAAACAAATTCGACTGTTTGACCTAACCTAAAATTAGAATGATCGATATAACGTAATTTAGTGAAGTAATATTTGGGGTCGTAAAAACTTTCCGCACGAATGAAAAATTAAACTGAATATCCTGCTTGATATTATGTCCCGTTCGAATGTTCGTGACGAAAATGCATCAGTAATTGGGATTTTGTTAAAAAAAAGTTGCATATAGGCACGCGAGTTGTACGTCTATGTCGTTGAAAAATTGCATATTATGCAATATAGTCATAATATTTTACATTTAGTTGTAAAATAACATTTACTTTATCTATACAGGGTATCCGAAAATAAATGGAACATAGAGCAAGAATAGATCCCTGACGACAAAAAAAGATACAGGTTGTCAAAGTTAAAATTTTATTTTTAATATTTGTAAATAACTTTTAAAAAATCCAAATATTTGCATACATTTTGGAGATCGGGAGTTTTTGGGGGCGAGAAATTCAAATTTGTTTCTAATTTCGAAGTCACTAGTAGAGGGCGCCATTTATGGCACATTATACTTCTTTTAAATTACAAAATTTTTTTGCGGCTGTGTATCCATCTGACTATTAACACGATTCTCCTACATTTTTTATCTGAAAAAGGTATACCTTGTTGAAATCGTTAGGAGTAACCGTTTTTGAAATAACCCTATTTGTAATATTCAATGCACCGAGTAGAAACTGCTTTGTTTTCAGGTAAAGTGCCTTTTCCGCTGAAAATACAGCAAAATTTTACTTGAAAAGCCGAATTTTCAGCAATGGTTTCCTCGAAGCACAAAGATTTCGTGCACCTTTTTAACGAATTCTGTCCCAATCGAACTATGAACCATTTTTAAGAGAGCACTGAAGAGTTATTGCTATTTATCTCTTATGACATATGATGCCGACAAGTTGACTTTAGATACAAAACTGTCAAATTTTCACTAGGCACCAGTCTCTCTTCGACAAAGCGCTGGAATTCGGATAATCTATCATATTTTTACTGAAATGCTAGGTTTTCTCAAAATTTTGTGGCTATAAAGCCATGAAAAATACCGAAATATTTGCTAGTATCGCTACAAAATTTATCATAGGATAAACGCCTATTAACATTAAATTACAAAAGCTAATATAACAAGGTGAGATTATAAGAATAAATAAAGTTACAGAAAAAAAAATTAACCACTAGCAGGTTCCTTTAACAATAGTTATTTATGTACCAAGGGAAATACCGGGATGATTATGACCGCAGGCGACAGGATGCAAGTCGCCTAAGGGCATAATCATCCTAGTAGTAGTAGTAGTCCTATAGAAGGTCAAAAGGCTTTAAACGTTTCTTGATTTGTGGTTATGACTGATGCTAGATATTTTCAGACATATCCATAACAACCCAAGCGTCATTATTTTCAGGTTATCATGGCAGCGGGCGTGGAAAAATCCATTTTACCTGCTATTGTGACAGCGGCCAATATGAATGTCTGGGGTGATATGGGTATGTTTATATATCTCGTATCTTAGGTACTATAACTAAATTATAAGTGAAATATAAAATTATTTTTATTACAACAGCAACGTAAACTTTCTGGAGCCGATAGTTTGTTGGGAATAATCAGTACAATCGTTTGCAATAATAATGACACTGATTAAAATGACTTTTGCGATTTCTATTGAACTGCTGACGTATTTGTAATGAAATCTACTTTCAACTTTTAACATTAGTTCTTAGTTTCTAAAAATTTCTATTCAGAACCTTCAGAAAAAAAATGTTTTCAACGTCTAAAGATATTATAATTTACTCATGACTGGATATACCAAAAAGAAAATATAAAAGCGTCCATTAAGCGTTGTTTTGTGCTTGAAAATATGTTATTAAGCGCATCTACCTGTACCTGTCCGTCTAAACTAAATCGATACACGTGGGCCAAACACCAACAAAAGCTAGTTGGCTATTTTCCATTAGATTGAAATTGCGGTGCGTCTTCCCTTGGCGCTTTATCGAACGGAATATTTAATTTAGGAGCCGATGGCGTCGTGGCGCTGCAGTTGAAAGTGGCGCCTGCATGTCTCTGTGGGAAGACCTTACGCCGACACTCCCCCCATGACTAACGCAAACAACTGTAATCGACGCCGACCTTCTACAGAGCGTCACTTTTTGTGACGCCAGTCGATAGTTCTAATTCTGGATTAAACAAAGTCGAAATATTTTGATACAAAGACTTAAAACAAAGGACGCGAAAATGTTGGATGTAACTTCGTTGTCTTTGGAGAAAATATTGGAGAAGTAAATATGATTTGTTCACTAAACTATTTTGTTTTCTTATGGAGCACCCTGTATATTTTTACATGCTCTATTAAGACGATTAAAACGGCCCACATACTAAGCAACTTGTACGACAAGTTGTAATACAGATTGGACCAACATTTGGTGCAACAAGTTGCTTATTTTGCCACAAACACAAACGGTCTGAACATCAATCAGTCGTGACGATTTTATAATATGTTTCAGTTGTCAATTGAGAAAACAATAGATAACAATTTCATTTGTATACAGTTTGTCATGATATTTAAAATTTATAGTATTTAATCGCGCCACTAGTTAAGAAAAGGAAATAGTACAAAAATTGGTTATGGCAGCGACGTATGTGCATTTACATGAATTTGCTGCAATGACGGCCAGTACAATGAGACAGGTGAAGCAGTGCATCAGTAAAAAATTGAAAGTAGTAAGTAACAAAGAAAAATCACTAACTCTGCTTACTTTAATCATCTAATCAATTTATTACATTCAGTAACATTAGAAAATATTGGTTATGTAATATATGTGTATATTTATAAACTACTGTAAATACACAAATATTACACCAACAACAGAAGTAATGACAGCGCGATTTGTAAACAGCAACGTTGAAGCACTTTTGAATTTGCCTCTGTAAATCGTAATAACGGTATTAACTAATGTGCAATAATGTGTACCTGGTAATTTGTGGTAATCTTCAATACGTTCATAAACACAATAAGATAAATAAGGATGCATCTGAAGCATGTCTCGTACCAATAACATATAGGTAAGAAAGAGATGAAGAGCATGGAATTCGTTGGTAACCAATTGCAACAGAAACAGTCTAATATAGTTTGCCATGTCGTTTCGTGATTCATTTTCTGCTGTTAATATATATTTAAAATTTCAGTGGTTCAGTGCAGTGGCGGCTCGTCGTATGAAGCAACTGAGGACGGGCCTCACTGTAAAATTTGGCTTTCACTATATATTTTAATACCTCCTAATTTCCAATCCGATTGCCTACTACATTTATCAAAAATCAATGTAACGAAATAAAATCTTAGCCCTCGTATGTTATAACGTACCACTGGTTTACATTTCAATATCCCGCCGTTTCTGCTTCTACGCGCGTGGGGAGTCCGGGTCACCCACCAATCCCACCACAGTGAGGCCGACTTTTCCGAGCCTCAAATTGCGTCGCACATCTCTATACCCTAGGGTTTCCCTCACCACGCTAGGCGGTTAAAATCGATGTTTTTCGCTCCATCTCCGCTCAAAACTGAGGCCCGATTTCTACGTGTGTGACGCGATTAATCGATTACAATAAATAAATAACGAATAAAATACAACTTCCTTACAAGGTAAGACTAAATTTAACATAGAATAGGTTATAGTAGGGTATTAGCGAATACCTCCATAATAAAAAATGGTAAACGTGTCAAGGAATATTACCTTAGGGGTGACGTGTAAATTTATTCCTATTTAGGTATTATTTGGGCCTCGCCTCTTGCAGCTACCTCGAGCCGCCACTGGTTCAGTGCACTGCAGTTAAAATTTTATTGTCGTTTCTGATTCGTTAATGTGAAAGGGCAATGCCCAGGGCCTCAAATAGAGGAAAACGTGAGAAATGTGCTAACGATATTATTAATTATTCAATAAAACAGCGCACTTTTTCAATATTGGTAAAAATGGATATTACGTTTACGAAGTTTTTTTATTGTTAATATATATTTTTTAAATTACAGTAAGTACGTATAAATAATTAATTAGTAGATTAGTAGATTAGTAGATTGAAAAATACAACTGAACTGAAAATAAATACAGGAAAAGTAGGTTGCTACTCAATCCATTACTGACTAGTCTGTTAAAAAAGTAGGTATTCATGATTACTTGAATCCTGAATACTTGTATTCTAGTACATATTCATATCATATGAATACAATACTGAATATGTACAATGTGTAGATGAGCATTTATATCTAATCAAGTAGGTATATTTAAAGAAAAAATATAGGGCTAAAGAACATAAGTCGCCGCCGCTGCAAATTTTCATAATAAAAAAATTAATTTAAAATATAGTTTTTACAACGTTTATCTAGTTAAATACATAGTTTAGCCTTATGAAATATATAAAAGAAAATACTACTTGCAAAAACGCCGAATCAAGGTTACCGTCGTATATCAGCAAAAGGTGCAGTGGGGTAACGCATATTTACTACGCTGTTTGGGTTCTGTTTAGTCCGCTCGTATCCGTAATCAAAGAGTAGACTGTGTGTATATAAAATAACTCACAGCTGGTTTATCTTATTCAATGTATTGGTTGACTTGTGTTGTTTTAAAATTGTAAAAGTTAAGTTAGATAAATAACTATGAAACAGAGTGAAATTAAAATTCATGACTACTCCAGTAATCATGAACTCTTTGAATTAATGAATACTTGAGTATTCATAGATACTCTAAATTCATAAAATACCTCGAATACTTATGGATACTACTAGAAAGATTGGTATACGCCGCGCCGATTGTATTGAATACAACTTATGAATATAATGTATTGAACTAAAATCCTGCTCTGATATGCAGGTTGTATTACTTTATAAGAAATTTGTCGATAGTAACTTTGTTAAAGGCTATTAAATAAAATTTAAATAAATAATTAATAAGATATTTTAAGAGAAGGCCATATGACAGATTAATCCATTGTCCTTTCAGCTACCATTCATCACTAATAATAATAGAATTGAAATAGAAAATTTTCTGCAGTAACATAACAGACATATAAATTGACTCATTCGAAAACATAAATATATGTATCGTGCAGAAGTACATAAAAAAGTAATTTCTTATTTAATGGCTTCATATTTATTTTGTATCCTATGAGCATGATTCCTATCAGATTCGATGTCACTACAAATACATTTATCAGTAACAAGATTGCTTCATATTTCCATTTTATCTTAAATCTTAATTAGATGATAAAATGCCTGAAGCATAGCGAAACAGTCCATAATAGATTGAATTGTTTAAAAGCATTGTTGCTCTCGTACATTGGCCGCAATAAATCAATAATAAATTTTGGAAAACGAAATATAAGGTTTGATAATGAAACTAATAATTTTATTGATTTATAGTAAATCTACCACTACTACTTTATACATGTCATTAAAATTCACTTTTTCTACAATCTTGCAAAAAGTTACTACTTTTTGCACTATCTATTGTGTCTAAAGTTTAACTTTTTGTACTAATGCAAAAGGTAACTTTATAGTTTATACTTGCGTTATGTTATATATAGTTGCAGTATTTGCCATTGCAGGAGCATGACGCAGGAACTGGTTAAAGAAAGTGACATTAAATGATATTAATGACATGGATTTTATTATAACTGAAAATTCTCACAAATAACTATTTTAAAGCAAATTTTATCGAGTCTAAGTCGACTAGGTTCAGTTCTGCTGAACAGAACTAATTATAAATTGATTGAAAGAACTCCGATTCTGTTTCGCCTATTTCATACATTATAACTTTTTATGTAAAACTGACCGTTTTTATATTTTATAACGGCTACCAATCGACCATTGTTGACGATTGACCGTATCGGTATTTACGTGTGAAGTGCGAGCGACACCATAGCCGACCGAGAGTAACCACCACTATTATCAAATCCGTAACAAAGTTCTATATTTCTCATTTGTATGCAAGAGTCGTAAGAGTTATGCAAGAGTCTTGCAAAATTGCGAGAGAAGAAATCTGCAAGACTCGCAAGCACAAACTTTAAAGAAACTCTTATCTTATTTTGGAAGACAAGACTTTTTCAAATTTTGTAAGATTTCTTGTCTCAGCCAACATTAATTATATGTAACCGAAAAATTTGCATTAAAAAATTTCACTCTTGAAAACAAAAACGAGCTTAAAAAGGAGCAATTTATAATTTCAAAGGAACACAAACTTTTTCCTAATATAATTACTCTCTTTTCTTGGGATTTTCAGGAAACGTGCTTTTATGAATTTGCCTACGGGTAAATTTAAATTTACTTTGGTACATTATTCATAAATTAATATGCATGGAGCACTTTCCTACCAAACGTTACGAGATTTACCAAAATGTTAATTATAAAATCTCCTGAACGTTGAATTATCAAACCTAATGTTATTGTTACTGTTCATCCCAATAAAGTAAATTGAAAATTTTCTAGAAGTTATTGTGTTATTAAAACACACATTCCAAATATATTTGATTATGTTCTAATTTAAAAGTATCAGTGCCATTATGTTCAGTTTGTTTTTAATTTGTAAACATTTAGATAAATATAAGGGGCGTTCCAGAAAATAGTGGTCATCCCATGTAGTAACCACAGATTCTTGAGGTCGAAACAACTGAATTTCAGTCAACTTATCTTCAGTTCAGCAAAACCAAGCATTTTTGGACTAAGTTAATTTGATTCAAATTCAACATTGAACTCTTTTGGTCTGGTATGAGTACTATATTCTAAGAGATCCGTATTTCAATAAATTTAACAAAACATTCCACAGGAAAAATTAAAAAGAAAATTAAGTCATTTTGAAATAAAGAGAACAAAAGCAGCTTAAGATATACTTACTTCAGTTTTTGAACTTAAGTAGTCGTATTTTATTATAGTGTAATACGTGTGCAATACCTATTTAGACTGTGTTTATGTATAACAGACGTTGTTTTCAAACTACTAGCATATGAAAATATGAACATGTAAAAACATATATCTGTAATTATATTTTGTCGCCACACTTTTGACGCAAACCGTTAATTACTTATTTTGTATTTAATGAAATGGCCGTCAATGTGGCAACAACCTCAAATACATGTCTTTAGTTTTAAAACGTTATTTTTTTTAATTTTACACAAATTCTTTCCATAGAATGTGGGTTACATCTTTACCAAATATTTATGTAGGTGATTCACCGACAAACTTTGCCATATGAAAGATCATGTAATTTTAAGAGAACAACATTTGGACAATATATCCAGTTGTGTGAGTTAGGCGACTACATTGAATGAGATGATCATATGTTCGTATCTATGATTGCAAATATTGCTATGTATAAATTATAAAAAGTGAGTCAATATGTAATCCTGGTAAGTTTTAATAGAAAATATTTATTTGCTCTTTATACAGTCGTGGACAAAGAGATTCCTAACCTAAAATATTTAAAAGTGCCTATTTGCCTGACAGTGCCTGACTATTTTTATGAAGGGGTTGGAAAATTTGTATTGTCTACAACTGTACAATAACGACATCAAGTATATTTCAATTTAAACATAAGTTTTAGCGGGGTTGACTACCAAAATATCAAAATTAAATCGATCTCTTGGAAAATGGAACACCTTGTAGAAGAATTGATGTTATTATCATATTCTACGCGCCATCTAGTGTCTGTATACCAAATTTCATCGCGCTGGCTGTGATAGTTTCTGAGATATAAGCACTGAAAGTCTTAGAGGGAACACCCGGTATATTTTCTACGGAGGAGGCTCTATCTACTGGTTTATGTAGTTTTCAGATTACAACTGTCTGAAGTCGTTTGTTACATTACAAGAATTAAATTGAATATAGGCGTCGCAGGTGGCACTGAAAAAGCAAATTTCCCAGGGGTTTTAGAAGATAGGACTATGAGAAAATCTTCGCAAGCTACATAGTTTAAATTGGCTTATTGTTCATATGTTGAAATTTCGAACACTTTGTTCCGAACGAATGACGATTTAGTCGCATTTCACAAATACATACAGAGTGGTCATGTGAAAATTACCCTCTTTCCCTTTTTCTACGGTATTGTTCAAGATACGAAAGAAGATGGTAAGTTATAGGATTTTTAAAAAATATTTTTTAACCCATGTATTCTGAAGACAATTGAATTTCCAAGATGTAGGCCTAACTTTTGTTTTTTTTTTTAAATGGAACCTCTTGTATATTTTTATATACTATTCGAAAAACATTAAATAAGATTTAAAAAAATATTGTATACATACACCTCTTTTACGATTCTCCAGATATTTATTGTTAATATGCAACATCGCAGTAAGTCATGAAATATGATACATTTTAAAAAAATACTTTTTTTAACAAATACATAAAAAAACATAAAGAAAGATAAGAAATTAAGTGTAATTAGAAATGTGTTTTCAACAATGAAACATAACTAAAGACGTAATATAGTTAGTAGTTCAAGCTCAAAATTTGATGTGAATTTATATTATACATTTTTTTTTGGTAAATCACTTGGATTCTTAGAAAAATGGTAATATCTGTAAATATTTGGTAAAGGCCAGCCAAAACGAAACACGCTATTTTTCTGCAAGGGAGTCCACTTTTGGTGTAATAAATGCTCATAATAGCAACCAATTACTGCCATATAATAATATAGGTTATATTCATATTGTCGGTCAGTGGTCGCGCGGTTTAAAGGGCCAGTACTTGAATCGAGGTGACTAGATCGGTGTGGGTTCGCGCCCGGCTGCCGGTAGACCGTATATCAACTATATTCGTAGAGAGGATTGGCACCCTCTCTGCGGATATGGTAGGGTGGAAGAATGTTAGCTTGAGTCAATGTGAGATATTGATACCGGTTGATATTTGACTACCTCCCTTATTTAACGAGGTTTTCCAGATTTCCCTCACTCCTGCACTGAATAGTGGTTAGGGCCTACCAACGTAAGTTGTTCCTAGACGCAAATGCGGCCTGCTTAATAATAATATGCCGCCCCCTCTCCCGCACAAGTCTCTGACTTCTGGGCTAATCCCTGTGATTAGAATGGGGGGTAGAGATATTATTATTATTATTCCAATCACTGTCATTCACTTCTAGCTCTGCAGTAATGAAGTCAAACGTTTCCAGGTCAGTGGATTGGAAGAAAATTACTATTTGAATGGCCAACACGATCACCTGACCTGTCTCTTCTATCGTCTATTTGAATGTAGGCAAAAAACACAAATAGCACAAAACTGTTTAAAAATAATTTTTATTTGGTACGGAAGTTAGTAATCGGTATTATGAACGTTTGTTACGATAATTATATACATTTTTCTAATACATAATAAAATTAGGAAAATATCTGAATTTCTATTTTTCATGTTTACTACTCTGTATCTTAAATAAAAATTTATATATTAAAAGACTCTCCAGACAACTTGTAATGTTATAATACAAAAACCTGTAGGTAGTAAGTTCATTTCATTTAGCATATTGTTAATTTATTAGGTACAATTTATAGGTATACTGAACTTTTTCAGACGTTCTTATAAAAGTTACTGTATTGAAAGTAAAAATTTTTTATGTCTGAATAAACTGTACGAATTTAATTCCTGCGCTGGCATTTAACGTTGGAATTAAACATTCAAATGAAACTCGATGAAAGATCTCAAAGCCATAATCCTTACATTCAACAATTAATAAATCTGTCCCTTGAGCTTTTCACCACTTCATCAGTTGATACATTCTTGTTATAAGTATGTACTTCAGGATGATTTTCAACGCTCAGTGAATATAAAGTTACCAAAAATTGTCATAAAATATTACAACAAAAAGGGGTTACAATATAGCGTGCAATACTGCAAGAAAGATAATTTTTGGTTCAAAAATATATTATAGGTATTTGTTTTAGCATATTTACATAGTTTTGAATGAAATATTTATTTTGTCAAGATTTAGATGCTTAAGTGAAAAAATGTTACTTAATATTCAAGATTATAATGATTATTTAAGGTCACAATAGATCTGTTTCCACAAGAATCAGGGACTAGTTTGATACTGTCAGAAGTGTTAGTCCAACTACATCCACAACTTAACTATAGACAAATATTGAAACCAATATCTAACTATTGTGAGAAAAAACCTAATAATTTTAATACATTCAAATGCACGAATAAATGTGGTGGTTATTTTTGGATATAATCACTATAATTATTATTACAATAATCAGCACTCTGGACTGTACAGATTGGTATGTTAAACGAAACCCTTCGTAAAATATACCGTTTGCTTTTCAGTCAGAGGACAAAAGTAAAGTCTATAAACATATGTACGATGGACAATGACAGCTAGATATTACAATGGTATAAATAATACTTCCCGTGCAGTGGGGACATCTCAAATTTCTACTCGATAAATTAAAATTTCCTTTCCACTGTGCCGATAAGGCAAAAGAAAAACTTTAAGCGCAATGTGGAGAGGGGAAATATATTCTAAACTGAAATAATTTCTAATAAGTTGGTTCACTTAGAGGATCGACTTATGAAAATACCTTTGGACGCTAGTGGTAGTCAGGAGAGGGGTTTGCATTGCATGCATATGGAAGTGTACACTCTCTGGTGTATCTCGAAGCTATATTTTTCCTATTATATTTTATGTAGACAACAGAGATATAGTAGTGAACTAATATAAAATCAAGTACAGTCTGGCAACATTGGAAATTATTATTTCTCTATCTTAACATCAGTGTATTTCTTTCTTTTGTACTGCATACAAGATGAAATATTTGTAAACTTTGTAAATTCCAAATATAAAATCAAATTTACTGAAATTTTTTCAAATAGAATTTATCCAGGTGCCAGGGACATTTACAATTAAACTTATTTAAAGAAATGTTTATAAATCATCTCAATATTTATTTTTCATATAACAGCTTGTATCTATAATATACTATATACCACCAAATTATATCTTAATTTTAGATATGCGATAGTTTCGAACGTATTTTATAAATGTAGGTACACGAGGATTTTAAACCGGAACTCTAAAAATAATCGACGATA
The DNA here is from genome assembly GCA_037114965.1 of Monochamus alternatus. Lineage (NCBI taxonomy): Eukaryota > Metazoa > Arthropoda > Insecta > Coleoptera > Cerambycidae > Monochamus > Monochamus alternatus. The sequence goes on from CM073429.1 coordinate 78,317,539, forward strand.
CACAACTGAAAATGTAAATATGATATTTAAACTTGAATTTCATTGTAATGGGAATGTCAATGTTAGGAAGAGTAGGCAGTAAAGACATGCTCGGATGAACATGGCAGAGCTGTACCATACAATACACTAAAATAAACTGGTCTTTGGATTATTACATTGTCATAGTAGCAATTTTCTTGTATAATTGTTACAATATAACTGGAGGTCGTTAAAGATGATAGTCATTGTTGAAAAATAATGTATAACATTTAGAATTTGTTGTGGCGACACTACACAGCTATAGGTAATTTGAATTTTTGATTAGTACATGTATTTCATAAAGTGTGAAATATTTGTCAAACTAAGAGAAAAAGGACGTATGCAATATTATTTGTAGATCGGCCCAAGTAGGCCGATTCGGCCTACTTGGAGACATGACAGAGTCGGAAATCACATGTTGATTCCGATAGAAATTAGAATCTGAGATTGACTCATTCAGTCTCGTAAGGAGAAAATGCACTAGGCTCATTTAAATCTGGCATTTCACGGACAAAAAATCGCAGCGCAAGATTCACAACAAAATTCACCAATAGGATGAGGTTCTTGTTAACGTCATGCTAAATTATAATGCTGAAATTGAATAATTCCCTTCAACTTTTGGAGAAAAAGTGCGTTAGAAAACATGAAAGACCGTATCACTGTGGCCAACACACCGTGATCAATTCAAGTCTTAATGGCTCTTTAAAATAATTCTGCACGGTATGATGTTTATAACGACATCTCTAAACCCTTCAGTAAATTATTCCACGATGATAATGGGTTTGTTCTTGCAACGGTTTGAAACAGAAATATTCGACAAGTTAAGTTGAGAACAAGTTACTAGAGAATTTAACGCAAGTAGTAGTTGGACGTACATATCTGATAGTTTCAAACTGCTGCAGAAACAAACCTAATGTGGATTTTATACTCTTGAACTCAATATTCCGTAATAAATTTAAAGGAACATTTGAGTGATTAAATTCTCATTGAAAAAGCGAAAAAAATCTATTGCATACATTTTCTCCTGAAAAATAAATAAACAAATAGTTTCCAAACTACACATCTATACGAATTTCGTGCTAAAAATTGAGAATTTTTGTCGTTTGGGTATTCTAATGAGACCAAATGTTATTTGTTATTCTTCGAGAAGTAGAAATGACCTTATGTTTGTTATTCATTGTTCCTTCTTTGTCTCATTTTGCTCTGCTAAATTTAGATCGACTACAGGCACTAAAAAAAATTAAAAACAGCTATTTTACCATATAGCTAGGTATCTAAATTTTAATATAATGACGCTGATAAATACTTATTCACACTTTTAATATATAATTTTTGACTCGGCTTTAAAATCTTAATGATTAAAAATTTTACAAAGCAGCATTTCTTTCACCGCTTATGAATTCTCGCAAAAAAAATATGGGAATGTGTAAAATACTGTGAAATATTAATTTCATAGTATTTTACATATGTATGTGTTTCAATAAAATTGTCAAATATGCCGTGAACGTAGTCAAAAAGAGTTATTATCAACAATACGTTTCTGCTTTTAAGAACGATGACAGACAGGGGTTTGTGCCGCCTCTGCAGCCAAGTTGACTGTTTACTAAGCACTAGGTATACTAAGACTTATACAGCGGTTTTCGTCCTCCGTTTTTTTTTTGAAAAATCTGCAATTTTTATTAAATTGAAGTAACTAGTCTGGAATACAAATAACGCCTTCTGAAATTAAATAACTGTATGTGCCAAGAGTGAACTAGTTAAATTTTCTGCGAAAGGTGATCTTATTGAATAAATTAAAAATGTACTATGTCGTACAGTAATGAATGATAATAAATATTTTTTATATCAGCTGTTCTGACAAAACAGACATAATTCTCGTAGGTGGGTGACCGAAATGTTTGATTAAAAAGTAAAATGAAACCTAATTTATACGACACAAAATGAATATTAATAACTTTACACAATCACTTTCGCTCCAATGCATGAAAGTTCACAAAATATTCGGTAATCACATCATTTATTCTTGAAGGTGATCCACAATTTGCCGAATGCCTATGCTTGAGACATTGCTGTGACTTTGATTGTAAAAAATGTTCATGTTTATGTTTACAGCATGTCATTCTGAGAATTAAAATATTTCTGTTTTAAACAGAAAAAATGTGTTTTAATTTTTAAACGTAGGTGTAGAACTAAACAGTGTGGGTATCTACTTCACCATTTAAGATGTATTGCCATTACCAAAGATGTACTATTTGAAACGTATTAAAATAGACGTAACCCCGGTTATACATACACATGTGGTAGTTATAATTGGTACTAAAATATCCAATGAAGGGATATGTACTTTCGACCCTCTTCACTCGGAATTGATTAGTAAATGCAACTAGCCAGAAAATTATCTTTAAATTTATTAAATCACAGAATGTATGTACCTAATAAAATCGTAGGTACCTACCTAATAAATATTCTATAGTTATTACTAGTATAAAGAACCCAAGAATGTGTGAGTTTATCTTTTAAGTGTTTACTTACACGCTTTTAAGGAGTGTACTTACAATAAAATAATGTCAAATATTTTATTTGAGTCAACGATCTCTTGATTAAATATTTACAAACGAAGCAGTTTCACAAAATTTAATTAATAGTCTTGGTCACTACTGTCATCGCCGTGGGTAAGGCGACGCCGCGATTCATGTGACACAGAGCAAATAACTTTCCGCGCTGTTCATAATTGCATACGATTACGAATATATTACATATAAATTACCAACAACACTTCACAATTTTGGCGAATGGTGTCCATATCAATAATATTACTGCCGAAATTTAACAATTAATATTGAGTCTATTACCTCTATTATCATTTATAATCATATTTTACTGTATTATATTTTTAATTTGTAAATATACTTATAACCCAATAGTTTAATCTTCAAAATAAGTGATTGGGGATGAGGTCAAATTTAAACAAAAACAATTTATTGGTAAGTCGACGTTTTGGCTGTATTTAAGCCTTCTTCAAGACAATCCAAGAATGGTTTTCCGTGTAAAATACAATTGCATAAAATGGGGAATGAAATAGGCAACAATAACATGTAGAAATACAGTTATACTGGGACCACAAACCTACAAAAAATAGACTGTGCCAGTGTCATATTGCCGGCGACCGCTAATTCATGGCTGCCCTAAAAGGTCCAGAATAGCTCAAACTTGGTTTTTATGCCAATTTACGTTGGTTGTATTGTAGCGGAAAGCAGTGGCGGCTGGTGAGATTTCAGGTATGCCATATCTCAACCAGACATGGGACCCAAATCAAACTTTAGGGTATATGTACTGTGGCCAAATAGAGAACTTTGGTAGAAGAAGAACGATTTTAGTTTGCGAAAAAAAGTTAAAAAAACGTGGGCCTCACCTCAAATTTTCAAAATGGTTTCTTTAAATTTCGAGAAACATTTTTTTCCATAAACTAGATGTAATTTTACGGATAGGTTTCACGTTTTATTCAAAAATAACTATATTTATAGAATTTATAGCATTTTGAAATTTTTATAATGCATTTTTATAATACAATGTTAAATTTCAAACTGCTGTAACTTTAACAAAAATTATTTTTTTTTATAAAATTTGAAATCTATCGGTAAAATTATGTCTAGTTTATGAAAAAAAATGTTTCTCGAAATTTAAACAAGCCAATTTGGAAACCTTAGGTGAGGTCCGCGTTTTTTTTAACTTTTTTCGCAAACTGCAAAATCGTTCTCCTTCTACTGAAGTTCTCTATATAGCCACAGTACATATATACTAAAGTTTGGTTTGGGTCCCATGTCTGATTATTAAGATATGATATGACATACCTGAAATTTCACCAGCCGCCACTAGCGTAAAACTTATTTGTTTACTGTGATTGGTCACATTCTTTAATGACATTTAAAATGACAGCAAGTTAGTTAATTTCATATTGCAATGCAGCCATCATATTTGCACAACCGCCAACATAAAGCAAATAAAATATCAATTTTCTGGACCTTAGGTCCCTAGAAAACGCGGCACCTGTCACGTGACCTATATCATGAACCGACGTTGTCTATATTTTTTCTAGGTTTGTGACTGAGACATAGCTCAACAATGGTCAGAATAATAATATATTTTATTTTATACTGTCCGTTAAATGACTATTTCCCGGAGTCATTTGCGACCGGGAAATGGAACATGGAACATTAGAGTATCTGATACCTTTTGCCCTAGCCTAGCAACACTATTTTATATTTTGCGTAATTTTATTTAAGTTAGAATTATATTAATACTATTATGCATTTATAGGAATGTATGTAACTACCTCTATTTGTAAAATGATTTTATCTGGATCAATTGTCACGTTGCTTTCGCGGATTTGTTTAAAATCCCCTCCGAAATTTCCATAATACAAAACAATACAAAAATGATGTTATTTTATTTGACAGTGACAAGTAAAAGATTGCCAACTAAACTAATATTTTTTCAATTTTAATAATTTAAACTTTTTATTCATTTTTTCTACGTTCATGCAAAAAACAAAACTTTATTGAACTATATTTAGTGGAAAAAGTGGTTCTTTATTGCACTAGTACAATAAAATGATTATTGCATCTGTCATTCTACTACAGCATTTTGTCATCATGACAAACATAAACGTTCAAATCGACGTCATATTTTCCTAGACTTAGTTTCATCTAAATAAAACATTTTTTGGTTTTTGCATGAACGTAGAAAAAATATTGTATGCAACTAGTACAAAAAGTGCTTATTGCACTCGACGTGTTTTCCTACTCGGTCTGACGGCCTCGTTGGACAATTTCACGTCGCGTGCAATAAACACTTACTTTTTGTACTTGTTGCATAAATAACTATTAAAGAGGGCTATGAAGACAGTATGAAATAAAATTCATCCTATACACGTCCGTTAGGTCTTATTACAGTACTTGTTCATATTTATTTTGTTATGTACTTAAGGTATTTTTAAATGAAACAAGGTAAATCAATCTACGGTCAATGAGACACGTTCACAACACATTAATCACAATAAATTAGTCAGTGTATTGTAAACAATTCAACAGGATCGGCCTCAATTCGCGTATAAATTTTAGATTCATTTTCTGTAACATGCCACTATACACCACAGATTGCTTAAAGAACGCTTTTATTTCAGAAACACCCTGTATTTACTTGTATTACTGTTTACTTAAAAATTTCAGTAACTTCAGTTTTACATGTCTACCAATTAAAATTAACATGTCAACGGCATGTGACATGTTTAGTTATATTCCTTCAACCGTTACTAAATATACTTATGCCTTATCTTATTGGTGCAAATAGCAATTCAAATATGCGTATTTATTTATATAACTTGCAGTATATATTTTTATATCTGTAGTAAAACGTTTACATAAGTGAAATTTCTAAGAAGCAGCTCGCCTTGAGATCAGTATAAATCTAACGTAATATATATTGTCCTCACTAAATATGGTAATCTCGCATGCGATTTTTTAAGAACACCTGTTCTGTAATTAAGTCGGTTTCGATAGTCCTAGTGCCCCTGTCACATGTAAATGTGCAACGTTAAAAATTAATGTAGAATTAATATAGAAAAACATATATAACAAACCGCAAATTTTTAATGAAACAAAATAATGATTACCTATTAATCTGATTTTTTTTTTCTAGAATGTGGTGGACCATAACAGGAAATTTTGGCAACATTCTTCCCATAGACTGGTCAAAATCATATGCGAGGAAACTGCAAATAAATGCTTTACATTTAGAAAAGGTAAATTCCGAAAATGTATAATTTAGTAACGTTTTACATCAATATAGGTATTTAAAAGTTAAAAATATATTATAACATCTGGGACGCTTATTTCTCTCTATTTATTAATTACGAACTTAAATTCATTTCGATTAAGTTAGTTTGCAAAATACAAGTACCTACTGAAAGCTGCAGCTGCAGCACCCAAAGATCGAAGACTGACATCATAAGTGTTAAAAGTTAAAGTGCATTTAGCTATCGTTAAATACTAATTTCAATGTCCTTGTCAGAAAATTCATGGATACAAACCACGAACTTCAGCGTGATGATAAAAAAATATAACAATGCATAGCTGTTTTAAAAACGTTAATGCCTTACAAAATATACAGGGTATAACTGAGTGAACGTACAACAATTTACCGGGTTATAATATAAATATGAACAAAATGGTACGAACAGCTATTATAACATTTTTTTCTATCGCGCATGCCTACTGAAATACAGGATGTTAAAAAATAATGCTGGTTTTAACAAAATCTGTATCCTTCAAACGATCAAATTGATTTTTAACTGAGATGTATACTACTTCAAGGTCGTTAAAATCATATGACACTTATTTTATTGTAACATCAGCGGAGGTCTTGATGTTGGCCACCTTATATTGAAAGTTATATCTTCATAATTTTTGCGCCCTTAATATTTTCATAATTTGGAGTAACTGTTTGTGTTTGATTGCCGTAAATCACATTCATTTTCAAGAAAATGAAGTAGAATTTCTGACTGCATTACTTAATCCTTTAAAAAATTTCACGAGGCAAATGTTCTAAATTGTTGCTAAATATCGAATAAGTATATGATTTTGACATAAACGTGAAATAAAATATGATGATTTTCAATAATTCTTAAAATAATAAGGCTCCCTCAAAATTTGTGTAGTGCTTACTTAATTTGTAATTTTAACCTGTCAATCTCCGTCTGAATATTTAAACCAATTATATTTTATACTTATATTGGCAGACGTTTTTTGAGTTTGAATGTAGCTCGGAAGAAAAAAATTTAATTTTAGCGATATTGTATGAAGAGGACAAGGAAATTGAGAAAATGTTGCGTTCATTTCATCATTTATTTTCTAAACTGGAGAGAGATCAAGGACCAGTATTTCCGAATGTTACAAAAAAAATGTTTCGATCTCTTGGACCGTCGTCGCCTACAGCATCAAAACACAAGATTTTGGAGAACAGTGTCACCTGACCAAATACTTACACTTTGTTTAAGGTAATAGAGATTGTTGATAAGCTAGGGTATCCGACAATTAAGCGACACCCACAACTTAACTGGTCCAATATATCTAACAGTTTAAAACCAATCCCTGACTTTTGTGGGAACAGACCTTACGTCGGACTAGCCCGACCGGCGTAGAAATTGCAGGTCATGACCTGCTATCGTTGCCGGTGACGGTACCTGCTGGTGCAGGTCTAGTGTGCGTTGCTTCATTAAATAACATGGGTACCTTCATGAACAGACTTTGCTGGTCCGTGCAGGTTATAATGTGCGCGATCTTTTATATTTGAACGGGCAAGCACAGCGCGACCTTGTAACCTGTATGACTTCGCTCATTTGTTTAGCCTGGACCAGTAACTTTGAAGGGGAATTACTACACCAAGCGTGGTTATATTGGATGGGCCAGCGTGTGTGGGCAGCAGCAATGTCCGGTGATGGTCGACACATTATATGGCCTATTATGGCGAGCCAGCATGATGAGTCACCATGAAGAGGGGCCTTTAATGAAGATTCTGTGTGTAGCAAACTTTTTTTTGAGTGTGCAACATAGAAATCTGTAGTTCGGAGGAAGAATTATTTATTTCCTGAACTGAAGCAAAATCACTGAGAATTATTTCAATACCTTCGAATGTCACATAATAAATTTTATAAGCTTTTGGATGGGGATCATTTGTCCCATCAACATACAAGATTTTACAGATCAGCGTCATGTGACGAGACTTGCAGTTTGTTGCACAGAATTTGCGGATCATAATTGTACCCCGAGCGAGATGACGTTCTCTGACGGTAGTTACAGGTGACGGTACATGATGGTGCTGGTATAGTGTTCGATCCTCCTTTCAAAACATGGATAATGGTATACCTTCATGAGCAGGCTTTTCTGGTTCACATGCAGGTATAATGTGCGCGATCTTTAAGTATCAAATGGCTTTAGCGACCTCGACCAAAAATCAATTGGATATCTTAAGAATTTCATACATATGGCCAAAAAAAGTTATTTCTTTAAATTTACGATCCTTTACCTTAGTAGCTGAGTACGATAGAAAACAATTTTATAGAGTTTTAGAATTATTTTGTCGGAATCTATCTCGGTGAATTTTTGAAAATATTTTTTTTATATAATTAAAAAGTGTTAAACTGGATACTTCTTGGCATCATTATTTAGAGTGTAACATATTATTCTAATATGAAATAAATTGATACACAGGATTTATTTCTTTGGAGTATCTACCTTTTGACTTCATAATTATCAATGTTATGCTTCTATAACTGTCTAAATTATGTATTTACATACAAAATTAATTTTTAAAGAATTTTTCGGCATACTACATTTCTATACAAATTAATAAAAGTATATGTATACCAACTTCCAACTTTTAGTTACATATAAGTATGAAACAATATTCTTTCGTGGTATGTAAGTAAAATTTTAACACCTTCTATCTATAACAAAAAAAAAAAAAAAAAAATAGATTATTCATGTTATTATTCTCCGTTCCCGAAGTTATTAAGATAAAATCTATTATAGGCTGTGTAATATTAAAGTAAAGGCAACAATTGTTCAATAATTATTTGCAGCGCGCCTTTGTTATTTCAATAAATGACCCATATTTGACTACATATTTATTTTTTTTATCACAAGATAAGGTATCAAAGGAATATATGAAATGAAATAAGACTATATTTTTGAAAGGGTACACTTGAAATTCCCCTTTTTTATATAAAACACATGTTGAAGTCAATTACCTGATTATAATACATACAATAGGTATGCAGAAACAGGAAAAATATTTTACTGACTACTTTAATTTCGCCATAGAAAAGAAAGAATGGCAAATAATAAATATTTATGAAGAATTAATGAGCACTTCAGGGGTCTGCCGAATAATTTACTAAAAAGCAGGTGTTGAATATTTTTACAGGAATAATTATTTTTTGTATATCCTTTAACCAGAAATCATAATAAATTTTGTCAAAATTATAAACAAAAATTTTATTTTGACAAATAAATAAACACCACACTTAACCGTTATTTTTTTTTTTTATGAGAAACTTATTAAAACAATATAATCATATTAATATTTTTCTTAAAATTAATGGTGTTTTATGCATATTTTCTGTTTTCAGTGAGTACATCGAACTGTTTATGAATCTGCTGCAATCTGCAATCATAAAATTTTACACTTGTACAAATTATTTCGATATGGTTTATTGTTTAACTGTATAATGCAATTTACCACATATAGTCTAAGGTCCACATTTATAAATACTGGTTGTACTCATACTCGTTTCCTTAGTATAGGCTTTTGTTTAAATGTGATTCTAACATAAAATTTATAGACGAGTCCATCCCTTTTAAATATTGTAGTAATATTACATTTTTTTTATGGATAATTATTAGACTAATATGTAAAACTTCAAATTCATCTAAGTATAATGAAGATATTGAAAAAAATATAGTATATTATAAAGCTGAAAAGAAATTTCAGTATAAACAAATATCAAAGGAAAAGGAAACATATTCAGTTTCCTTAGCATTGGTATAGTTTTAAAATAAACATATGTTTCATTTTAAATGTCTTTAAAATGTGTCTCTCACATTTCATCCTGATGTTTCCTACTGTACAATGAAAACAAATTCAATTAGAGCAATGTAAAATGATGTCATACTTTTTATGAACTTAATCATCGAAATACGACCATTTTTAGCTTTGTAATAATCAGCTTTATTTTATAGTAGACTCGAATAGAAATATAAGAAAGGTTTAAATAACACGTTTCTTATATTCTTCCTACCATCAATTCTTAAATTATTTATTTAACTGTTTAATTTAAATTGTTATGGTAGAGCTATATTTAAAAAATTACACTTTTATAAATATTGATTTTGTCAAATCAATTTCCTTTCCCCAGGAACCACAGACTCCAGAAGACGATCTAGATTTAAGTTCAGAAGACGAGGCTGTAGCGAGTGATTTAGATATGCATGCACTTATCTTAGGCGGCTTAAACCAAGACACAGAACCACTGAAAACTGCTGACGAAGTAATTCAAGAAATAGATGATATGATGCAAGACGAAACCAGTTCATTAGATGGTTCACCAGGTTCAAGAGATTCACTGATTGAAAATAATGAAGTAATGGAAAAAGCAAAAGAAGTCTTAAGCTCTCCATTGTACGAAGACAGTAAGTAATTTTTTCACTTTTGCCAATTAAACTATACAGGGTGTCCCAAAATTAGTCTGCCAAAAATTAGGTGTGGATTCTACGATAAAAAATAAGAAAAAATATATATAAATATTAAAACAAATAATTTTATTTATTCTTTTTTTTTACAGAACTGAGAGACCTCAGTCTCTCTCAACTAAATGAATTGTTTTTGGAGTTGGAAGTTCTGATTAGGGAATTTTCCGAAACACTGATATCAGAATTAGCTCTCCGAGATGAACTAGAGTACGAAAAGGAATTAAAGAATACATTCATTTCCCTTCTTTTAGCAGTGCAAAACAAACGCAGACAGTACCATGTTGAAAAGAAACGGAATGCTAAAAATTCATCATTAAAAACCGCAAGTGGACTTGATCCTAAGGTAAAGAATTATACTATTATAGATTATATTATTAGAAATCATTTTTAATTTTTGTATTTATCTGTTTTAGTATCTGACGACTGTAATTCCGTATCACATAGATAGTGGGCCCCCAGATAATCAAACTCTGCAAGTCCTTATTAAAAGTGAGTACATAACTGCAAATAAAAGTAAAATTATACAGTGTCTGAGAGAGCGTGAACTAATGCTGTCAAAATATAAATAATCTATTTTTTTTCTTAAAAATGGTCAACTTTATAGTTATAAAACAAAGGCAGCAATTTTGTTCAAAAATGGTTGTCAAATTACAAAAACAACTCCCTAAACTATAAGAACAATAAGGAAGAAAAAATTAGAAAGTGATCATTTTCAAGATAAGCTGATGATGTCTGAATGCACATGGTCTCAATCATTCTGAAATATTGTTTGCCTTACATAGAAATTATTAAAACGTAGTATCTACGTAGTTCTGTAATTATGGGTGCAAGTTTATATTGTTTAATATCTCATAACTCAGAGAGTGCAAAATTGAAAAAAAAATTATAAGATTTTCAAGTCTTAACTGAACGTACTGTAAACTCTTGTATGCAATTGGGAACACTGTAATAATTTCCCTTTAATCCTTTCCCTTGATTCTCCTACCTGTTATATTTGAAAAAGGTGTACCTTCGTTAGGAGTGACAGTTTTCGAAATATTCAGTGCACCGAGTAAAAACCGTTTTGGTTTCAGTTAAAGTGCCTTTTCTACTGAAAATACAGCAAAATGTTACTTGAAAAAGTTGTTCAGAACGGTAAATTATGGCAATGTGCAAAATTTTTAAGAAATTGGCCTGCTTTGATAAAATCTTTGTGCTTTGTTGAAAAATGGTTTCATCAAACCTCGCCAATCTGCTTGAAATTTTGCACGTCTTCATAATTTACGATTCTGAACAACTTTTTCAAGTAATATTTTGCTGTATTTTCAGCAGAAAAGGCACTTTACCTGAAACCAAAACAGTTTTTACTCGGTGCACTGAGCATTTCAAATAGGATTATTTCAAAAATGGTTACGCCTACCGACTTCAGCAAGGTATACCTTTTTCAAATAAAACAGATAGGAGAATCGATTGTTTCGATAGTCAGATGGACACATTAAGATGCAAAAAAGTTCTGTCATTTAAAATAAACATGATGTGCTACAAGTGGCGCCCTCTACTAGTGACATCAAAATTAGAAACATATTTGAATTTCTTGTCCGCAAAAACCCCCCTTATTTACAAATTTTATGTAAATATTTGGATTTCTTAAGTTATTTACAAATATCGAAAATAAAAATTTAATTTTAACACCCTGTATCTCCGTTAATATTGAGTTTTCGAATAATTATTATAGGACTTTGTGACCCTAATTTTTTGTGAGGAATCACCTCCTGAATTTCCAGACACCCTGTATAATAATGGGCTCAAAAATTCATATTATATATTGTTTTAAGGAAAAAAAGTGTTAGCTGATTTGAATTAGTGCTTGATAATACAACAATTTTATTTTTATAATGTGTATAGAATGTTTCAACACAATAAAAGGAGTATCTAACTACCGCAAATTGAAGTGTCTACTGAATATTCTTTGAAACAAATATTATTGCCCCATTATATATTATACAATATGGTAATATATACATGTTCTGTTAATATACACATATGTATTTTTTTAGTTTTGAAAGCCATTAATGAAGACAGTCCTACAGTACCCACTTTGCTAACTGATTATATATTGAAAGGTATGTATTACTTAAAGTTATACCAAAGTATGATTTCCTCCATAAAATTTTTAGAAGCAGATATGAATAACCGTTTTATTTTAGTCTGGCACTAGTGCTCTTTTCAAGTCTTATACACTCAACAGTTATTTATTTGCCTAACATCCACATCCCCCATATTTAAAAATAAATAAAAAATATGTGTTTAATAAATATTCATATATTCCTACTCTTCTTCAAACAAAATTAAATAATTTATTACTATACATCATAAAGAATTGTTTAATTGATTTATTTATAAATAATGTATAATAAACTTTTTTTCAGTTATTTGTCCAACGTAAGCACAAGATGGATAAGAAATATAGCCTCAATATATTTAGCGAAATAAGCTTTGATGACATATTTTGGTTGCAATATTAAATATTTATTTTTATTTGTTTGTTATAGATGTAATATTTGTCCCACACAGTAATATCAAACTAATGAAATTAGTAATAAAACTTTTATAAATATAAAAAATATAATGAAGTATTCTAAGGACAACACAATATCTCCACCCCTTACCTTCTTATCTTTAGTGCATCCAGCAGGTTTAGTGTACATTTTAGATAGGCTTCTCATAAATTCTTATAAAATCTTGCACTTTAGAAAAAAAATAACGCAATTACAAAGTAAATTAAAATGTATACCAAGAAGTTTAATAATTACAAAAAAATTGCCTTCTAACGTACTTTAAAATTTAGAGTGAAAATTCAATTTCAAATTGACTTAAATTAAAGCTCTTTATGATAGCCGAGTCGAAAGTAGTTTCAGTAGTTATTATAAAATGTCTAAATATCAAACAGATTTGCTGTGTGGTTCAAAATAGTTGTTCTTCTGTAAATTACGTATGATTTGTTGTAAATATTTTGCTTAAACATTCTAGTCTATTGTAATATAAAATGACAATGTGAAATGTTAAGTAATTAATATACCTCTTTGTCTGTATGCACACGTCTTCGCTATATTTTGTGCAATATGCACCTGTGACTCTGTTTCCAAAAATTTAGATATATAACTGAAAATTTTACAGTTGTTCCCCGGCAGTCATGACTTTTTTTAAATCAGATGTAACTCGTAACTCTTTAGATCATTAATCTATAGACTGTTTGTAATAAAATTTTAATTGAGTCGTTTAAAGATGGAAACTAGAAAATATTGCAGTGGTAAATAAATTTAGTTTGGTGAAAATAATTGTAAGAAGTTTTAATTCTTTACAGTAATTAATCAAGTCATTATTGTACAATGTATTTAGTTATAAACATAGAACTCTGTTCAAATTTACTTTAAATCACTTACCGATTATTTGGTAGTATCTGGGCAACTTATTATTGTACATTTTTATAATTTTAAATGTTTTATTTTGTACAAAGTGATATTAACTTAAGGATATTTATTGCTATATTTTCATATTCTTGCCATTTTTTTTTTTCATTTATTTGCCAAGATCATTATTGTAATTGTAAATCTAGGTCATTTTAAGATCTTTGTCTAAATGTTACCTGTTCTGACAAACAGCCTGTGTAGATCTCAATTACAAATAAATCTTTGCCCTCAACATATTTTATTCTTTCTGTTTATACCCCATGCCAAATACTTGATGAATGAGGCTGATACCATCCACTGCCAACAAGACAGGTTCAACCACTAACTGTTGTGTTTTATTTCAAAATACCTTATTCAAATTAAGAATTAGCAAGTCCTCTATCACTTCATTTGAAGTAATGTATTTATTTGAGAAACACCCTGTATAAGATAAACACAAACTGACCACAACTGTAAAATAATATAAAAAAAATCTATTTAAAAAAAACTTACCTTTGCACTACCATACCTACCATATTAAACTAGGAAAAATTTCTGTTTATATCAAAATTTGAAAAATAACTTAATCTTTCTGATTTCTAATCAACATTACAGACTACATACATTTTTAATAGAAATCATTAAAGAATTATATGGAAAGAGGAAATTTAGGTTAACTGCTATACAGGGTGAGTCAGAAGTAGGTGAAACAAATTTAACTGAGGATTTCTCTCGTCAGAACAAAATTTTTATTCAAATAAATTTTTGTTCTAACATACCTCCTTACAAGAGGTGTCTGTTGTAATACAGGGTGTTGAAATTTAGGAACATGGAATATCACTATGGTGAACTTTTTTTTAAATAACTATGTTGTGCCACTGACTAATATTAGAATTATTCAATTTTTTAGATTAACCCATTTTTTCACTGCAAAAGAGTATTCTTACATAATTTTTCTCTTTTGGAGTAGGAAATCAACTTTTTACGAAAATATGCACATAAGTATGTATTATGTATTTTCAGCAATTAAATTAAATACCCAACTAATCAAAACACAATATAGTTTTTCTTAAAAAAGTTCATCATAATGATAATTCCATTTTCCTAAATTTTAACACCCTGTAGTTTTATAAAAAGACATGTTAGAAAAGAAATTTAGTTTTATTGGGTTTTTGCCACACTTCTGAAAAAAAATAAAGATTAATTAAATAAGCCCTTGCCTTGAATGGATCAGTCGAGGGTTATTTTTTAAACTAAGTTTGCCTAACCAATATTAATGGAAATATATATCAGTGCAAGGGCTTGTTTAATTAACCTTTATTTTTTTCAGAAGTGTGGAAAAACCCAATAAAACTAAAGAAAAACTAAAATTATGCCACAAATAAATAGTTTCAGACAAAAAAAAATCATTTGGATTAAAAACTTTGTTTTGACAAGGATAATCTTCAGTTAAATATTTTACCTATATGTACTTCTGGCTCACCCTGTATAAGGATTAATATTGATAAGTAATAATTATATTGTATATAGATTACATTTTTATTTTCTTTCAAATGAATAATTAAGAAAATGTAATAACAAAATATATAAAGATCTTCCTGTATAATATATTTCATATCTAATAACCATTTTACGTATAAAGATGTTTATATGCATAAGTAATGTACCTATCGATGCGACAATGTTCTATACATGCAGGGTACATACCGATTTATACGTTCTAAACATCCAAATATACAATTACAGAAGCCAATTTTCTTTACATTATAATAAAAATTGCAATCACTTGGCTACATGTTTCATAATTAAAACTGCTTTATTTATATACAGGGCACTCCTTGTTTTTCTCCTTACTTACCAAGTTTTTAAAAATTAACAAAAATAATATCAAATGGAAATAATAGTCTTATACATTACATTAGATGCAAAAGATATGTTTTAATACCTTTCTGTCGTTTCAAAGCCAACTGTCTTCGATCTATACAATTTAAATTTTTCATATAAATGAAACACCCTGTATACATAAACAAGGAATATAAATAGGATGTAAATCAAATACAAACACTTGTATATATTTCTATATATACTTATGTACAATTTTAATGGAAATATATATCCTAGCTTATTAGACATCAATTTCTAAATAAAATTTATAGTTACTGCACATCATGCCACAAATAACCTAGAAATGAACCAATACTATGTATTGGTAACATTAAAATTTTAGAACAATAGAAACAAGAAAAATTAAATATTTTCTACATTATTTGTGGCAAATATTCAGTATATATCTGTCTGGTAACAAGAAAAGGTTTATTTTCATTAGATCTGAGAAATACTTTTTGTAGCAAGTAACTCGAAGGATTGCACAAGTCGGCAACAATTTCCCACACATTCAATAATATAGTTTTTAAATTTCAAAATTTTTTCAAATTTACAGACAATTTAAAAACTATTACAGCAAAACCTCATTTAATCAACCCTTGATTCACTTCCAATTATGCGACTATTTCCATATTCTATGTTGTCCGACCACGTTCTTATTTAATAAATAGTTTTAATATGAAGTCCACAACACTAACAAGCTAATTGGTATGCCCAATAACGGACACGTCTTGTTGAGGTTGGGTAAACGATACTCTACTGTAATAGCTATCTATTTGAACTTGTGTGTAATATATTAGTTGCCTGTTTCGTTCTTACAAACATCATTAAACCGGGAAATTTATAAATGTGCAGTTCTATGTATCACACGTAGGGAAAGAATGTATGCATATATATCTCCTTAATTATTTTCAGTTTAAAGAAATTAACCATTAGATATATATTGTGTATGTAATTAAAAAAAACACAATTTTGATTATATCGTTTCATTTACATATATAATATACAGCTAGTCAAAAATTCTCCAGAAGTACCAAATAAATAATCATTTTTTTTCTTAGTTAATTATTGCCTTTTATAATACCCACCTACTATCAGATAAATCCTCAAAATATATATCCTATTTAAAAAAGTATTACATAATTATATTTAAACTAATAAAAGTTGAAATATTTTTATTTAGTGGTGTTAGACACGAGGTAAATTATAGGCCATAAAATTTATTAAATTTTAAATTTGGTAAATACAAGCTATGTGAATTATTAAAAATAATAATAAAATTTGATAAAATACAATAATCTTCCTATTAGAACCACTTTTTGTATCTGTGGTTTCTGTGGAGGCTCATCTATGTGGATTCTTACACCTGAGATACTTTTTCGAATTAAAAAAATAATATTGAAAATTTGAGACAAATCCTGGTTTCAAAATTGATGTTTGAGTCTCTAATTGCATTCATAGAAACACAATGAACACATTTGTTAACAACAAATGAAACAGGATCATTCCAAATAATCTGCAGGATGATGGATGATGATCTAACCAAAAACCTGCAGTCTCCAAACTTCCATATTTTATCCATATTTTAATTTTGTGATTTTTTTAAAATATTTTTTTAATGACACGAATCTAAATACGATTCAAATCATATTCAAAATTTTAAGCCTTGTTTTTCATGGACGCGAAATTTGCGGATACTCGCGCAATTTCACAAAACAATAAAACAGTACAAATATTATTGCCACTTTCATTATTATGAGGTGTTAATAAGTTTGTTTTGAGCTTGAGATAATCTACCACAACAGTTTCGTGATGAACGTGATAAATGTTACAGTTTCCAAAATTTGCTTAGAGATTTTCCCGCTATTAAATAATTTGCGCAAATATTTGCGAATTTCTGATCCATGAAGATTTGACCAACGGCAGCTGGTGAGATTTCGGGTATGCCATATCTCAATAGCCAGGCATGGGACCCAAACCAAACTTTAGGGTGTATGTACTGTGGCCATATAGAGAACTTTGGTAGAAGGACAATTTTACAGTTTGTGAAAAAAAGTTGAAAAAAACGTGGGTCTCACCTCAAATTTTCAAAATGGCTTCTTTAAATTTCGAGAAACATTTTTTTCCATAAACTAGATGTAATTTTAGGGATAGATTTGTACAATTTATAGCATTTTGAAATTTTTATAATGTATCACAATATTCATTAGCAAATTGCTGTAACTTTAACAAAAATTAAATTTTTTTAATAAAATTTGAAACCTATTGGTAGAATTGTTTAGTTTATGAAAAAAAATTTTTCGCAAAATTTAAACAAGCCAATTGGAAAATCTTAGGTGATGCCCACGTTTGTTTTTAACTTTTTTTCACAAACTGCAAAATCGTTCTCATTCTACTGAAGTTCTCTATATAGCCACAGCACATATACTCTTAAGTTTGGTTTGGTCCCATATCTAGTTATTAAGATCCACCAACCGCCACTGGATTTGACATGTAGTTTGTTGGCTAGTTTTAAGTTAAATTGCAATAGTGTCAAATCTGGTCACCTAACTGACCGTGAATAGAATCCTTGGTACTAATCCAAATACCAGGAAATAAAAAAACTGAAAAGAAAAGGAAAAAAAATAGAAAAATAGACATGCAAATATCAAAAATCTCATACGTTAATAAAGTTTGATCATCCTCTATCTCAAAAATTAAGCAGTCTACGTTCATATCACCTAATTTTCTTATATTGGATCAGAAAATCACGCAACTATCACTGAATAATTGCAACACCCTGTATAGTTCAACAGTAGACAACTATTTGTCAATATTCACTACGCTATTAAAACTGTTCAAGAAATTATACGTGTTATATATATTTCTTTTATAATAGGCAATAATTAATTCAATATACGAAAAGTTTCAATATTTTGTTACAAAATTAGACATAAAAAAATCAGAAACTCTCGTTTAACTGACCCTTCATTATTCGACACACCAAACAATCTAACCCTTTCAATATCACTGTTCAAAATAGAATTTTTCAAATGGGAAAATATTCAGATTATTTATAATGACCGGCTGGTGCTGTCAGAGCCACGTAAACGAGAGTTTATAGTACGGTACTTATGTGAAATTTTTGACTAGTCCTAATAACCTTTATTCTAAATATGCAGGCCCATTTTGAATCTCTAGTGTCTACTCACGTATTTTGTGTTTCTTTTATAAATCCGCTCTATACTATTCACTAAAAAATTACTAAAAACGCTAACATCATTAAAACATGACAACAACATATAATAATAAAATAATCTAATAAATAACCTAAGAGATTTTTATAAAAAACAATAAATATCAGGTGCTGTCCGAAAAAAGTAATAAGTTTTTTTTTATCTAACCGTAACAAATGGAACATTATGCAAGGAATACACTTGCAAATTATCGTCGAAACAGCAAATATTTGTAGCTAAAGAATGTAACGTGAAACAGCTTACCTGTGACTGAACGCAAATCTGTTCTCGGCATGGATATTAAAGTCTTTTAGGGGTCAATTACAAAAGGGAACACTCCAAGCGTACTAATTCACAGGATACAGGTAATTTTTTCGAGGAGTCAAGACGCAACCAAATGAAAATGTTCCAACTTTTTACCTTCTTATTTCCAAATCTTCATGGTTTTTTCCGAACAAACGCATAAGATTATTTCAATTTGTAACTATAGGGAGAAATAAATAGTATTATTCGCCCCGTGGACAATTTGTCAGTCAGTCATTATCCTCCGATATTTCCTGTTTGGTGGTCTGATATCGTCATCGTCGAACGTCTCGTACGCGTACTCTGGTAGAAATTTTTCAAGTTGCTCATCAAAGAACTTTTCCAAAGTCTTCGCATCAATGTAAATTTGAGAATCCTCCTGCATAGAAAAGACAATTATAAACAAAACAACGGATTTATGACCTGCCGGCATAACTGCAAGATTACAAATCTATGGATACGTCTCGATATTCGAAAATCGCATATAATCAATTCAAGCTCTCATACGGCAAAAATTTTAACTATATCTGGTGCCAAAATTATTGAGCAACTTTATTTCAGCATGTGGACCTGCGCAGTAGATATGGCATGTGGAGAATTCGATTTCATAGGCGTATTATTTTTGAAAGTTCAACACTGATCTTGATCTTGCAGAACAGCAATTTTGAGAGCTACAAACTAAAAATATTTTTACTAGAATTCCGAGACATATACAGGGTGATTCATAGTAAAGTTACATTATTTTAAATTGAACCTCCTGTATATTATTGTATATTTGGATTCCTCGGTCAATTCTAGTGTGACTTCATGTACCATACTTGGTGCCTAAAACGTACCGTTTGGACGTTATTCGTTATATTCTGTCAAAAAGTTGATGTCTAGAAACAGTTGAATATCAAAGGTTGGCAACATAGGAGGCTGTGATTGGGGGAAATTATTGGCCACCCTCCATACTACCAAGAGCTAGAAAGTCAATTATAAACTTTGTTTGTTATGGCTGATATCGTCCCTCTAATTCTGAAAATTTCAATAATGGATAACTTTATTTTTTTAAATGGAACCCACATATTTTTTTCACGTCACCAGATAACACATTTCATTACCTTTCACCCGATATAAAGTTATCTGTTATTTATCTCTAATACTTTTCTTCTAATCCACAATTACTTTCTACTGTGATGGATTTATGCAAACCAATTAATTTAAACTAAATTGAAAAATTATTTATTTTTATTTATAAATATTATGGCAGCATTTATTCATACAAATTAATAATTAAAGTGATTTTTTATTAAAAATGACTTTGTTTATTTAGTTTAATTCAATTCGTCTCCATAATTTCACATTTAGTTTTTTAAAATACTCGGAAGTAAAGGTGGTCATGATATATGAAATTTATTTTTATTCATATTTTGGAAAAAATATAAGTACAAGAAAAATTAATTCATCCAGCACATTCGTATTCAAAAATTGCAATCTGATTAATCTGTTTCG
This sequence comes from Monochamus alternatus, assembly GCA_037114965.1. Lineage (NCBI taxonomy): Eukaryota > Metazoa > Arthropoda > Insecta > Coleoptera > Cerambycidae > Monochamus > Monochamus alternatus. The sequence goes on from CM073429.1 coordinate 78,338,188, forward strand.
GACATTTTTAGAAGTGATAAAATCGAATATATGTACGATTTCATAGACGTATCCATATAAAAAAAAATTACTGCATCAAGTTGAAAATAATGAATAAATAAAAGATATGTATCTACTCACTGGGTTGTAAGTGTAAGCATTTTTGAACATCAATCGTACATCTCTAATTAACTCCTCCATATTTCTGTAGTGAATTTCAGCATTCCAATTTAATTTCTGACGAATAGTGTCTAATGCAATAGGCTGCTTTATAATAGAATGATAGTCAACGTTCTAAAAGAGAAACAATTTTTTTTATCAAAAAGTACAAATTGTGATTTGTAGTGCACTTACCTCTGGTCCAATAACTTCCCTAAATGGCAAACTAGGGTCATACTGACAATACAGCTCCAGGACGAGCCTTTCAGCGATCTTCCTTTCTTTTAAGCTTAGTTCGCCATCTTTCTTTTCCGCTAGAATACTTTCAGGTATATCGGCAAAGTTCATGCAGAGCAGGCACTGCCATGTGTCGTTTTCTCTGAAAAAGTAGACAAACAATAATTTTTAAATGGTAGATAGAAACAAATACTTTTTATTTTCTATGTTCCTGTTATTACCCCCCAAAAAAACATATTCGATACTTAATACTTGCCTGAAAATAAAAAAAAAAAATATCATTGGTAATGAGTTTCGGTTTATACATAATCTAACCTAATCTGTTATTAAAATGATAGATACAGTGACGTTGTTAGATTTAAATATTTTCCTACTAATTATTGCAATGTTAAAATATTATCATGTAATGCTATAAATTATTTTTTAAAAGTAGGCGATTAACATATTAAGTTTCAGTTAATAAAAATATTTAATATTGAAATTACAAAACTGCCAGGTATCAAATAATAAACCATTTACATTTTACATAAATAGGGATATAAAAAAACAATACTCACTAGGTAAATTATTAAAAGACTGAAAAGTTTTTCTTATTTAAATACTGACAGTAATATGAAAAACCCTCGTGCTGTCAACAAAAAACAGTCCGAGACATATTCAGCGATAAATAATCTGGCAGCAGTGAATCTTGTCCTACCGTATTTAGATCAATGCCTACTCAATGACAAGCGCCGCAGAGCTGCAGAACCAAATAATAACAGAAATAAACAATTAAAAACACATTTTTATAAACACCCGATATAATGAATTGAAGTCATGACTATTTAACAGATTAGTCAATAAATTCTCGACCGCAGTAATCACACGCCGACATCATATCGGTTGTAATCGGCACAGCTAAAAAGTAGGCAGTTCAAGTTCCCGTTTAGTACGTTAACAGCGGAATAAACTAAAGCTCGTTTGGAACTATTTTCCTATGCCCCCAAAAGCCCACCTTTAAACTGAATCTAAAACAACGCTGTCGGTCTCCTCTCCCATCAGTTACCATCTTCACATTGTTTAGGAAGGTGCATTTCGTGTATTTGTGTCACCAGTGTAGATAATAATTATTAATTAAATTTACTATATATATAAATAAAAATGCAATTCAAATTGGGTGAAACTAAATTTCACAATTTTTCCTACCAGGAACAATTAATACTGAAAAAGTGTGGTCATTCCCTGCCTGATTTAAACATTGAAGATACTGAAGTGAAAAAATTTATAAGACCTTTTAATAAAGACGTATTTATGAAACAATTGGATTTGTGACTGTTTCGAAATTTTTTTTTTTTTTTTTGCGAAAGCCTGGAGGGAAATGGGAGTAAGGAATCTGATCCTGATGCACTTAAATGAGAAAATAAAAACATAAATGGTAAAACTCATATTCATAATTAAATGCAATTTGCATTATTTTTTGTATCAATATACAAACTCAATTAATTCCCCTTTCAAAAATTTAACAAAAAGTGGCAAGGTACAACGAATTCGTAAATTCTAAAAATCCTAGTATTTTCCGCAGATTAGTGAATTTTTTTAACTTGACAAAATGTTGTTGTTAATGAATATTTTAAAAATCCAACAATTTTTAAAGACACCTAAAAAATATACAAAATGACATATTTAATTGTATACTAGAAGACAGAACTTTACCATTAGAAAAAAAATACATCACTTCAGTATCGAACATGCTGTGAATGTATGTGGTCCTAATGTGGCAACGCTGTTTCTCTTCAACAGTTGAACACATCATCAGAAAATTTGTAGCGTACCAGGAGTGCCATGTTACCAATTGTTATGGACCAATTTGCTTATCTTTTGAAAGGTTGAGTAAAAATTTTTCCTCCCAATTTTGTCTATTAGACTTTCCAAATACATGATTAAAATTAATAACATTATGACTAAATCACCCCGTATTTTCTGGAATATATGACGCTGTTCTATGCTTTTATACCAATGTTAATTAGTTAAAATATTAAACAAACAAACACATTCATAATAAACACTGCAAAGTACTTACTCAACACTTAAATTTGGAATATGGCAATATTGATGGAACACCTTGGGGCATTTGTCGCAACAGACGAGTTCACCACCATCCATACACACAGCACACCAATCCTCGTTAGGATCATCCTTACTGGTCTCGGAAAGTTCGGATTTGATCTTAGTGGCCGGCCCCGTGTCACCCGTTGAACTGTCGACATGAGGGGAGCCCCCTTTCTGCCTACCCTCAGCCAAGACCTGGACACCATTAGAATCCAATTTGGCAATAGTGGCCATGAGGTCTTTCACAGAGTCCTCACAGAACTTATCCAACCTCTCGGTATCCGATCTTCCTTGTATGTGATTGGGACTCGGCGTTTTAGGAATGGTGGAAGTAACGGTGGCGGGAAGATTTTTATTGGAATCAGATTGGGTTTGCTGGCGAAGGGTTATTTTGAAGTTGTCATTTATTGTTGGAAGAGTCATGTTTCTATTGCCGTTACTCACGGAGACTGCAGAAAAATAAAAAATAAGTACTTTTATAATGGAGTGTGATAAAATATACCAACAAAACTACTTAAGTAATGACACAAATAAATTTAGACAATATCTAAAATAAGAGTTATTTTTATAAGTGAAAATATATATAAAATGTGTATGTTTAAGAAAGAAAAGTTGTTTTAAAATCGTTTACTGAATAAAGATAGTAAAATTCAAGGCACTGTCTGAACTAAAGATACAACATATATTATCAAAATACATTTCAATTATAACCAGTGGCATAGATATAGGGTACATCTGCAACCTTAACACGTTCAGTGCAGGACGATTTTTACTTAATTTTTATAGGGTGCGGTATGGGTCATATATGTTCCGTACGTGGTTTTCCCCCGGTGCGATACTGGACACATATGTCTCGTAGGTGATTTGTTATTTTCTAATACTATTTTCATATAGAAAATGATTTTACTTAATAAAACAAAATCAAATGTATTTATTTGGAAAAAAACAGATATAAAAGCAACATAAAAAATAAAAAACGAATAAATAAGATATGGAACAAGATAAAGAAAAAAAGAGAAAAACAATTCTTAGTTTTCTAGTTTCACAAATAAAGTATAAAAATAAAAGAAAAGGTCAATATTCAACCTGTTGATGATAAATTTTAAAGCACGGCGTTATGCACAGCCCAAAACCACAACTTTCGCATATGTATTTCGAATCTTTCCTTTACTTTTGTCTCTTTTTTGTGTGAGATCTTCTCAGTTGCAGCTTTCCATCTTTACGATTAACTTAAGACGGAAAGTGTTTTTCTGTTAGGGCAGATTGGCGCCAAAGCCGCTAAAATTCATGTGGCACTTATTCTATCATCAGACTTTGCTACGTTGCCCGCTGCCGTAAATATTCGTCAGTGCCGACAGGTTTGGGCATCCGTCTGTCTGACACACAGAAACGGACGAAATGGGTCGTCGGTCGTCTGTGAGCCAAATCAAACTTTTATAGGCGTTGGACCCCAAAAGCAGATGTTCAGAAAACAAATTAGCATCTGACGAATATATTCGGCACCCGTCTAACTGCCAATAGTCTTAATGACGAATATATCAGTCAGTCGTACTGAAAGGGTTAGGAACAAACATTATGTATGATATTTTAAGGCATTGTTGAATCATATGCATGAGTAGGACTTGGATAAGAATACAAATAGCTAAAAAATGTATACCTATAAGAAAATTATTTTCGCATATATGGAACACTTTATTCATAACAAAAATAAAACAGTTTTCTATTTACAAATTTTGTTATTGGTTAAACATATTTACTTCTATCATAAAAGAAACAAATGGAGATATTGATTTGTTGAATTTTGGAACCGTAATTAGAATTATTGGTCTTTATGGTTGAAACAAGAAAGACAATATCCCGGGTTACCTACACAAGTTTTGCAGTATGTATTTCAGAGTCACTCGGAACATAATTTTTGTGTGCAATGGAATCACCCGAGTCCTCACTAAACCCCTCTGAACTTGAACTTATACATTGACTCAAAGTGCAGGACTGTTAGATATAAATTTTATGATCGTACGACAAACAAATGTACATGTTTAAACCCCCATAAATGAACCGTGAGCAATATTTCGGTCTCTGGGTGCGGTACGAGTCATATATGTCATGTACCGTTTTTCTTTACTAGATGATAGAGCAAATGATTCTGATCACACAGATACCAAAAACTTTGTATAATATTCAAAAATAACGATTTTACAGCATTCGCACCTTGGAGCAATCTTGTGATTTTACCATCGGCCTGTGCGGGAGATCGGTACGGGACACATATCCCATATCGCACTTAACGTGTTAAGCAGCAAAATTAATGAGATTATATGATTAAATTTCAGCTACACCATTATAAAATTCTATATTTTATTCCCTACAAAAATAATTGTACGCAGGAAAAAAACTTTTCAATTTATGATTAAACTGCAGGAAATACAAAAATATTACAAAAATCATTTTGCATCTGTATAAACATAAATTTAATAAATTTTACTGTATACCCCTGTACACCCTGTATACTTCTGAGTGTTTCCAGAAATACAAAAGAAATAATTATTGTGCTTCAGAATTTTTTACGCACAAAATTTTATTTTTCCGAACAAAGCAATTAAAATTCGAAATTAAATAAATTAAAACAAGACATATTTAATACTTGCAAAGCCTTTACTCACCCGTGGAACTCTGTTGCGGGATATGCCACTTGGCTCCACCCATGCCAGGCGGGTACTGAGGCGGCCTCTGTTGCATAGGCATCCTACTTTGTTGATTGGGAACCAACATCCTCATCTGCGTATGCTGCGGTCCGAACCTGATCTGCTGCTGGTTCGGAAACCTGTTTTGGAATTGTTGTGCTAGGTGCGGTTGAACGGCCTGGTATTGCCCGGGTCCCGTTTGGATATAAACAGGGTTGTTGCTACCGCTGCTACCGTTATTCGGCTGCAGAAGGTGTCGCAGATTGCTTCGATCGTGTAGCATCCCTTGAGGGTGAGTTGAGGAGGACACCTGCTATGGGTTAATATCATTCATGTAAAATATACATCAAAGGTTCCGATTTATTTACTGAAATTCGAGGCATTTGCGATATTCTCAAATATGCTACTGGTAAAACAATTATTTTATAGAGGACAAGTTATAATTACATATAAAAAATAATATGAGGGTTAGACTAAACTGCAAGAATTCACTGAATTTTGCCACACCTGCTTATTGGAAGATTCAAACGTCTATTTGCAATCAGTCTACAGTCAACGAAATACATCAGCAGTTAACTACACTGATCTAGTTCACGCTATCTAATGGGTATATTGTAAACAGCTGAATAAGTGGAATGACGCAGGATCAGCTAAAGTTTTGAATTTGAACTGAATTTATTGTGAAAACAGTTTACAATAATTTAAAAGTATACAATTGCAGTACATACACATACAGAGATCGAAAGAAATTTACAGACATAGGTAACGATTTAACTAAAAATCCGAATATTACATATTTTGTTTATGACACGTCTAAACAATAAATTGGCGTGCGGCTTGTAAATACCAAACCTATATCAAAAACTAAAACAAAAATATATATTCACATACAGAGACTTCTTACAATAAGGAATAATAATTTTTTGATCCTCTGTTATTCTAATATTACATGTGACTTATATCACAAAGACATGAAGGATTTTTAAACACCCAGAGTAAACACTGATAAGCAAATAACTTGCTTATATTAAATACACCAGTTTCTTTCAATAACGCATTAGAAGGATGCAGGCGACCAACCTTTAAAATTATTCTTAAAATAGTTTTTTGTGATACATTTAAATTATGAAGAGTATTTTCATAAACACCATCTCACAGTACAGACAATATTTTACAACTGATTCTACCAAAGAATTATACAGGGTGTCTGGAAATGATGAGCAAAAAATTCAGGGGATAATTCTAGATCGAAAATAAATGCACCTCTTTTTATAACATTTTCTCCAAAACTGATTATTAACGGATTTACAGGGTGTTATAGTAAAAATTTTATTTGGAACTGGCTGTCCATCTAATGTAATAGAGATACTTAAACATTGAGTTTCATCGATATTAAGACTTACAATGCTTGCAATTAACCAATTGTACATAGTTTTCATAGCACATGTTACCTACAAATACAATAGCAGTATCATCTACATAAGACACTATATCACCATTTACTTGAAGCTTTAATAAATCACTTATATAAATTAAAAATAATATTGGACCTAAAACCGTCCCCTGAGGTACACCTCTAGTAACTGTCATAATCTGTCTGATAGATAGTTAATCAACAATTTCAGACATGTACCTCCCAATATTTTCCAACTTAGACATAGTTTATCAAAGGCTTTACGTAAATCAAGAAATACAGATAAACAATTTTTTCCTAAATTGATTCCATTTGTAATACACTTAGTTAACTGACAGATTGCATTTTCTGTTGATAAATTTTACCTAAAACCAAACTGATTATCAGACAATGCAGGATGATTTAGTCATAATGTCATTAATTTTAACCACGTACTAGGAAGACCTAATAAAGACAGAAAATCGAAAAAAAAATGTTTACTGGACCTTTCAAAAGATAAACAAATTATCCCATAACAATCGGTAACACAACACTCCTGGCACACTACAAATTTTCTGATGAAGTGTACGAGTATTGAAGCCATATAGAAGTCCAGTAACGTTGCCACTCAGGACCACATACATATGGTAACAGCATGTTCCGTACTGAAGTGGTAAAGTCTTGTTGGAAATCTAAAATGTATGCATTTTGTATATTCTTTGAGGTACCTTTAAAAATTGCTAAAAAGGTATTCATTAAGCGTTTTCTCAAGTTCTGACATAAACAGATAATGTGGTGGAGGGGAATGAAATACTTTACTCTGCAAATAATATGTTAGTACCAGTGAAAAAATTCAAAACTTCAAATTTTCCTGTATGGTATACCACTCAATTTAGGAATATAATAATTGAAACAAAAATTTGCTCATAAAAAATTCAAAGTTACTGGAGACATAGATCATTATCATCAATTTAATAACCTCCGAGCAAGATGTAAACAGCTTTAGACCCATTGTCATCAAAGTTATGTAGAAAAAATTGAAAAGAATATTGCCTCGTTTTTGGAATTCTATGAATAGTAAGAGTATATTATATAACCTACCCTCCAGCATGTTTTTCGAAGAGGTAACAAGTAATGATAAGAACGAAATTGTGACTCTTTTTGACAACTATTCCACAACTTACACTGATGAGAATGTCATCCAAATTCCGGAATATGAAAAAAGAGTGTTTGAATGTCTGTAATTATTACACTGAAATAACAAATAATTGATCAATTTATGTTTCATAAAAAATTATGTATTCACGCTGGCAAAACCTATTCAAACAATTTTCAACATTATTATCAGAAACATTTCCTAAGTTTTGGAAAGAAATTTACTCACTCCAATCCATAAATCAGGAGCTAGAGATGGCATAAAGAATTATCGTCCAGTGAGTTAGCAATCTGAAATCCCCAAATTACTTGATTGGTTAATTACTAAGAAACTTACTCATGACGCCAGGAACACAATTAACGAAAACCAACATGGCTTCACCTCAGGAAGATCGACCAACACAAATTTGGTTAGTTATCAACACTTTCTTTTAAATAATTTGGTGGAAAGGCACCAGGTTGACTCGATCTATACTGACTTTGCAAAAGCATTTGATAGAGTCAATCATAACCTTTTAATTACAAAACTCTTTGCGTTAGGCATTGACAGTCACTTTTTGAACTGGATCTTATTTAAGAGGCAGCACTCAATGTGTCAAATATGCTGACTCTGCGTCATTAGAAATGCCTGCAACATCTGGGGTTCCCCAGGGATCCCATATAGGTCCACTATTTTTTTTGTTATTTATTAATGACATATCAGAAGTAATACAATACAGCTGCTGTTTGATGTTTACAGATGACTTCAAATTCTATAGGATTGTTGACAATGTATGCGATGCTAAAGTGTTGCAAATAGATTTGAGTAACTTGTCCCGTTGGTACGATATAAACATGTCTCATCTAAATACAGGGCGGTCCACTTTCGAAAGTGGAAACTTTAGAGGCAGACAGAGAACCACAAAATAATATATATTATTATAAACTATATTTGAAAAATGCTTTGTTACAAAGATACGGGGTGTGAAAATTTTTGTCCCAAAAAGTTCCAAATTTATTAATATTTTTAAAATTACTTTAGATATTTAAATGAAATTTGGAACCTTTACATAGGTAATCTAGATATATATTTTTATGTAAAAAATATTATTTTTCTTCCACCAGTGGTGTGCGCACGGACAGATCTTCGGGAAATTTTAATGAAAAAAATGGTACGCCAATGTTTTCTTAGAAACAAAAACTATTTCTAGAATCCTTGTTCAATTTACGACAGAAAAAGGCTCCTTACTTTTTTTCATATGACATACCGTTTGCCAGTAAAAAATTTAAATTCTTTAAGCAACTGGAATTCAAACAAATTTTAATCTGTCATAGTAGGCCATGAAACAGGCCATACTGCCAGTGTTTTTGCATTTTATAATGACAGTTAATTGAATTGTGTCAGGTAATTTAATTTCGAGTTATTGTTAACATTGTTATTAGAGTGTTGTGTAAGTATTAATTTGAAAAATGCTTTTTTCTAACAAGGAATACACAGATATTCATTTTTGCTACGGATTTTGTGATGGAAATGCAGAAGTGGCAGTTCGTGAATATCATAGACGCTATCCAAATAGAAGAGTTCCAGATGCTCGCGTTTTCATTTGTGACTTTGGCCTGCGTGTTAATAACGAACAGAACAGAAACCGTCGATATAATATTCAGAATAATCGTATACTACGTACTTTTGATAACAAGGCAGCTCAGCCAGTGACTTTTAAACTCGACGGAAAAAAATCCTGACTTTTTACATAAGATTCTTTGGACAGACGAGTCTTCTTTTACCAGACGTGGGGTAACAAATTACCATAACATCCATATTTGAGCACATCAGAATCCTCGAGAAATTCGACCAAGATCATTTCAAAATGAATTTTCCATAAATATTTGGTTGGGCGTTATTGATGGTAATGTTTGTGGTCCACATTTCCTACCTACAAGCTTGAACTCGGAACTGTTTATGGAGTTTCTTAACAATAATCTGCAGGACTACCTAGAGGATTTACCCATTAATTTAAGGTATGAAAGTTGGATACAACTGGATGGAGGTCCATCCCTCATTTTGGAATAGCTGTAAGAGAATGACTCAATACCAAGTATCCTCAATGATGGATTAACCGGCTAGGGAGGAATGACATGAATAATGACATGGTTAATGGTATTGGACCAGTGGCCTGGCCACCCAGGTCACCGGGTCTTAATCCGCTAGACTTTTACGTTTCAGACCCTATTAAAGATAAAGTCTACGCTAATCCTTTATTAACAAGGGAAGATTTAAATTTAAGAATTCAGCAAGCCTGCAATGATATGCGGCAAAATCCGCATGAAGTATCTGCTGCAATAAATGCGTTAGTGAGAAGATGTCGAAAATGTATTGAGGTGGGTGGACTACATTTCGAGCAATTTTTGTGATTTTATCCGTAATTTTCTTTTTTTTTCTGTTATTCTTGTCGAAAGCCACTAATTAAATTTCTCATTTTCGTTTTTGTTTAGTTGTTTTTCAGAAATCATTAGATAATTTAATTTTTTACTGGCAAACGGTGTGTTAAACGAAAAAAGTAAGGAGTCTTCTTCTGTTGTAAATTGAACAAGGATTCTAGAAATAGTTTTTGTTTCTAAAAAAACATTGGCGTACCATTTTTTTCATTAAAATTTCCCGAAGATCTGTCCGTACGCACGCCGCTGGTGGAAGAAAAATAATATTTTTTACGTAAAAATATGTATCTAGATTACCTATTCAAAGGTTCCAAATTTCATTTAAATATCTAAAGTAGTTTTAAAAATATTAATAACTTTGGAACTTTTGATAAAAATTTTGACATCCTGTATGTAACGAAGCATTTTTCGAATATAGTTTATAATACAAACTGATATTATTTTGTGGTTCTCTGACTGCCTCTAAAGTGTCCGCTTTCGAAAGTGGACCACCCTGTATAAGCAAATGTTATCAAATCACATTTTCCAGAAATAAAAATCCAATTCAACACTCTTTTCAAGTGAAAATGTTAATTAGTCAGTGGTTTATAGTGTCCGAGATCTTGGCATATTATTCGATTCCAAAGTTACACTTAAGACACATATTGATAATATTGTTTCTAAACCATTTAAATTATTGGGCTTCGTTACAAGATCTTCAGATAAATTTTCCCTGCTCTCTTGCGTGATTAATAATTATTGAATAATTGTATGATATGGTGTCCATTTTATCAAGTGGATATAGAATAGAATAGTAGAATTAAGAATATCGAAGATTTGAAATTTCTGCATAAGATTATAAATGGAGCTATAAGTTGTCCGAATTTAATTGAACATTTTAAGCTGAATCTCAGAAGAACAAGAATTTCAGAACTATTCATGGTTCCCCATCACAGTATGATCTCTGACCAAAATGGATCAATTACAAGGATAGTTAAACTGGCAAATAAAAATAGTGAAATAATTGATTTATTCGACACTTCCATGTATTCATTCAAATATCAAATGATTGTTATAAAATTTGTTGTAATTTAGTCTCGTAATATTTATGTTTTGTTGTAAATTGGCATGTCTGTATATAAATAAATAAACAAATAAATGAATTATTCCCAATCAAACTGAAAAATAAAAGTAACCAAAACCTGCCTGCTGCTGTTGCTGGTTTAGTCCCATGGGCAGCCTAGGTAACAGTGGTCTCTGCAAATTAGGCCTCTGCATTCTATTCATACTCAACTGTTGAGCCAGAGAGATCGGTATGGCTTGGGGAATATTATTCATTGCGGGTGGGCCCATGTTCTGAATCCTATTCTGACCTACAAAGAAAACGAAATAACAAACGTCACGAATAAATTCACTTCAATGTACCCATATTTTGAACCATATTCTGTGCCATGTTTTGCCCCATGTTCTGGTTCATATTCTGGTTGATTGCTTGCATGTTCTGTCCCATATTAGGACTAGCATTCTGAGCCATACTCGGCCCGATTGCTTGTGGGCCCATATTCTGCGAGGAATTAGTCATTCCTTGCTGGTACTGATTATTATTCTGGTATTGAGAGTATGGCGGTGGTCCTGGAATTCTCGAAGGTTGAAAGCCAGATGGAGAAGGGAGCTGGTGGAGAGGGCTCATTGGTGAAGGCTGCTGTGGAGGTCTTGCATTTCCGTGTCCAGGACTGGGAGAACCTTGTGGAGGGAGGGACGAAGCAGGAGAGGAAACTTGAGATGGGTATATTCTCCCGTCCACAACTATCTGCCCGATTGTCGACATAACTGAAGAAAAAACAAGTTTGTGTAATTAAGGCGATACGAATATTACTTCCTATCAATTTTTACATTTTGTGATCAATTATATGTGGTAATTTAATGTTTAAAATATTTTGAACAATTTTTGCATTCTTTTTCAATATTCAACTGAAAGCACTGAATATGATTTTCAATGAAATAAGTATGACTTGCCTTAATACAAATGATAAATTTATCATACAACATCAATCGTACATTGTGTAATATTTAAAGGTTAAATAAAAAAAATGCTTTAGTCCCAATAATTGCATTTATTCACAAATTACTAAAGCCAAGAACAGGGATCCTATTCTCAAATCTCTATCAGTCCATGTGGTATACGACTGTCTCTATTAAAATTTACAAATTGATATTTTCAAATATCCCATTCTAAAATTTTTAATAGAATTTGTGACGATGGTTTCAGCCACTGAACTTTCTAGTTGATGTAGGCGAGAAAAGATAAAATATCTGTCACCTGTCATTCATTTATTATAAATATCACAAAGAGCATGAAAATTAAGAACAAGTTGATCACAATAGTACAAATATTCATAAAAGATCAAATGAGTTTGATTTAGAACATATTTTTTTTATATAAAAATTGTTAGGTCTAAATGATTTAATGGAGCATATTACCCCTATAGCTCTCACCCTTCATTATTTATTAAGCATATAAACAGAAATATTATCTTATAATAATTATTGTACTTTGGCTATCACTTGCCTTATACTTTATACCACTGGCAGTTATCACACTTCTACAGATATGAATATAAAAATGGGTGTCTCTCAGTCTTCAATGAAAATTATAAAAACATGTATTGTTTTGCGTAATACCTGTGTACAAAACAATTTAGATAAATGGGATAGAATTTGATTTGGGAATTACAGAATCTATTGAACTTAATATTGGACTAGATTTACTGGCTGGTAGAAGAATGCATCAAATGATTACTAATCACACTGTACTGTGGGAATACCTGTAGCATTTTTATATAAAATAAAACCTTGAATGTAACAAAATGTTTAGGTATTTAATAAAAAAGTTTTTAAATATATTAGTTTAGATAGATTTTAAGAATACATGTAAGAATATACAAATATTCATTATACAAGTGAATTTTACTGAAGCAAGTTTTGTATGTCTTTTAGCAGCTGAACCAGCACTTGCTTCTGTTGCTGCAAAGCCATATGTTTATTCCCTCCCATCATAAGTGACATTTGGCAATAAAATTTCTTTAAATATATACTTAGTCGAGGCAAGAATTCAAACTTGGCTGACTTTATACAATTGTTTTTATTGTCAACATAATTTTCAATAGTTTGTCGTTTTTTGTAATTTAGTTAGTGCAAACATTTAGTGTAGTATATAGTTTTATTATTCTCAATTGCAGTTTCTCAAATATTTTGAAAAAATATAATGAATTATTCATTTATTCGTATGACGTATGTCGTTGGAATTTTTGCTATATATATATTTTTTCTATCACGTTTCGAGAATACAAATTTTCTAAATGATGCTATAATTTATATGACATTTGTCGCATTTGACAATTGTCAGTAGAGATTTGAGAATCAAGACCCTATTTTGTGACATATAAATTTAAATTTTTTAATTCTGAAATTATAGAAATTATTGTTTTCTACTAAAGTACTAATACATCTTTTTATCAAATAGGGCCAATTTTATATAGTACAGTATATATATATAGTATAGTTTGCTTCTAAACAAAAGACAACAGAACGATGCCAAGACTTTGAGATATCTTAACCTTAAAAACACGGTTCTCCGTGATAGTTGAGGTTATGCTACAAGAATAGGGCAATCCAACAAACTGTCAAATCACTTTAAAAATGGCGGCTGTAGGACAAACAGCTCGACATATGACAAGCAGAAAATTGTGCTTTTGTGTAGAACTTTTAGTTATTGGTCTGTGTGAAGAACTGTGTGTTTTGCTCATTATATTTTATACCTATTTCGGAATACCAAGTATAATTCAGACTATCATAATGGTTTTGTTTTGTTGTGTTATGAATTGTTGGAGTAGAGGACAGCGAGAAGATCAAGTTAGATTTTTTAGGATTCCTGCTGCCTTGAATTATAGACAGAACTGATCTCAATGAACTCTCAAATAAGACGGCAAAAGTGGCTTAGTGCAATAAAACAGCAAGACCTAACTCAAGAAAAAATTAAATACAGTGTACAAGTTTTAAATATATTATTTATAAATAGGTACCTAAGTTCTTTTTTCTCTCCAACTAGTAGTATAATTACACCCCCACCAGTCCTAGTAATTCAGGGTCCTGGAGAATACTATATATAATATTAATAAAAAAATATATTGATAACAATATTGGCAGTTATATATAATTAATTAGTAAACTATTACAGAGGTACGTAATTTGATTTTAACAATTATTTATGCATAGATACATGGCAGACTCGCACAACAAAACAAAACCATTATGATAGTCTGAATTATCCTTGGTATTTCGAAATAGGTATAAAATATAATGAGCCAAACACACAGTTCTACACAAAATCACAAATTTCTGCTTGTCATATGTCGAGTTGTTTGTCCTACAGCCGCCATTTTTAAAGTGATTTGACAGTTTGTTGGATTGCCCTATAAGGCAATCCGATGTGCTGTCAAATCACTTTAAAAATGGCAGTTGTAGGACAAACAGTGCGGATTTATGTAACACAACAAAACAAAATCATTATTATAGTCTAAAATTTCCTTGATATTCCGAAATAGGTATAAAATACAATGAGCAAAACACACAATTCACAGTTCTACACAAAAACAAATTTCTGCTCATTGTTATATGTCAAGTTGTTTGTCCTACAACCGCCATTTTTAAAGTGATTTGACAGCACGTTGGATTGCCTTATGGCAAATTTTTTTACCCATCTTCATTTGTTTTGATCCAATTTTTTTCTTTTGAGATATACCAATTTTAAACTATAGTACTTCGTAGGCATTAGGCATCATAACGTAATGTTGTGTTTTAAACTTTTTTAAACAAACGTTTCTTAACAAAAAAAATCTTATTAAAAGTTTAAAAATATTGACGGAATCTTTGCAAGTATTAAAAAAGAACATTTAGATACACTAAAAATTTTGAGTACAGGATGACAGTACTCCAATAGTATGTATTGTCCTTTTAAAATAAATATGTATGGTAACCCTAATCGTAATACATTGGACACACTCAACAGTGTAAGCTCTGAGTAGAGTGACTCAGCCATCGTCGGCTAAATCACAGCACTTGTACTGTAGTCTGCTCCAAACGACATAGTCGTCAGTTGTTTGCATCAGTAATTCGACGTTTTTTAAGATATTATGATAAATGTCAGATTTCTGTTTACATATCATTTTTAAATTTATGAATTGATACAACCTAAAATAATAAGTATCGTGTTTTTTATGGCAAAATTGCGGGAATAGCAGTCCATTATTAATACATATGTATCCAGTTTTTATGAAAAATGTAAAATATTTAGACACAAAAGCTTTGTGCGAAGTATAGGAATGGTATCGGTGCCACATATTTTACGTTTTAAAATAGTAGATAAAAAATAAATTTTTGCAAACCAAATTAGATAAGTCGGTACTATTAAAAGATAGCTATTACAGTGTCAATATCAAATGTCAAATTCTGACATTTATGGTTTGATGTATATGTTCCCAAGTACTAGTCTTAGTCTTAGTTCTACGTGAGTGGGCCAAAAACTAGCCCTCCACTGCGACCCTGTGGCCTATTGTGGCTCACATACTTATTATATTTCACCGAACAGGTTTAGCCTCTTTATGAAGCCAATAACCTTGTTGGGTGAGATTCTATCCAGATCTTCTGGCAAGAGATGCACTTTGCCAAATATAGAAAATCTGGTCCGTTCTCCAGCCGGAGAGTGACATAAAATATGTTCTGCTGATTCGTCACTTTCTAAACACAATTGGCACTTGGCCTCCTCAGCCAGCCCCAACTTGTGCATGTGACTCCTTAACCGGCAGTGCTCAGTATATAGGCCAACCAGAGTTTTTAGGTCAAGCCTATTTAACTCTAGCAAGTTTTTAGCTCTCTTTGTCGAAGTGCCCCCTATGAACGCCTTCGAATGAGCTAATCTTGGCAGATCTCGCCAGTACTCCCTTATCTTTTCCTCCGCCCAGGTCGCGATGACTGCTTTGGCAGTAGCCGAAGCTAAGCCAAGAGCCAGTTCCGGACCTATAAACTGGAAGAGGCACCCCGCCTTGCTAACAAGTCCACTGCCTCGTTTCCCTGGATACCCGCATGACCAGGTATCCAAACCAGGGTTACTCTGTTGCTTGTACCTAACTGCTCCAGAGCCTTTTGACAGTTCCATACCGTTCTTGACTTACACCGGTAGGATCCAAGTACTAACATTGGATTCTCCACACATACATACGTTACAGAATTCTAGATTCAAATTCAGCTAATTCGACAGACAAGTGTTACAAAGATGATGTGATTTAGCACACGATGAATCAGCACTAGGATTTACTACCCATATGAATTGCTGAAGTGTTCTTAGGGTTTTCAATATGAATAATTTTGGTATTAATTTGTTAATGCCAGAATTCATTGTGCAATCTGAATCCGCATTGGCACAAATATAATTTTAATCAAGAATCGTTAACTTATCCATTTAATACAAATTTGGCTAGAAAAAATGGTATTTACCAAGTTAGTTTAGGTTAGCGTTTGCACGGTTGAATGCATTCATTGTATAAAATAATAAAAAAAACTTATGGTTAAATTTTGAATAGCAGTAAATCATTTTTAATTTTTTTCTGATGCAAACAGTAGTTTTGTGACATAAGTACAAATTAAATTTTTCTAATTTTTTTAATTGTGTACTACTGGAATTATAAAAACAATACTTCATTCAAATGAAAACAATGTATTTTACCTGTAGAGAGGCCTTGCGTAAGCATAAAATAAAAACACAGAATTATCAACTAAACAATAAATGAAAGATAACACCTACCTTTGATTAAATCGGGAACTTTGTCCAAAGCCAAGTGGATTCGAACGGGAATCTCTGGATTTGGAATATCGGCACGTTTACATTTAATCCTTTTTAAATGATCAGTAACCTGCTTTTTACTGTATAACAATGCCATGTCGCTACCATTTTCAAGAGCGTGCTGTGTGAATTCTATGCAGTGGTCTGTCATTTTAGAGAGCTGTTCCAACGCCAGCTTCTTTTCTTGGAGAGTCTTCTGTTTAGATTCACAAACTTCCGTTAACTTTGCAACAAGCTGCTTCCCACGGACGTTAATGGTGTTGGTCAGCCTATGGAGTTAAAAATTAGAAACAGTGTTTTATAATTGAAACTAACGCTTACTTGACCACTAACTGAGTGATTTCTTTTACAAGTGCTTGTTTCTTTTCTGTAATTAGGTTCTGCCTGTCGTCTATCACTTTCATTGCGCTCGTCAATAATGTTCTTTTGTAACTATAAAAAATATATGATTATTTTATGGAAAAATTAAACTTACTCAAGATTCATTTACCCCACATCCTTTAACATCTCAGCAATAAACTTTTTTGCTTCAGATGCTATCTCATTTGTGAATTTGTATTTATGTTCTCGGTGTTCTATCAATTGACAATCACGACAAGTTAATTTGTCGCAAGTTTCACAAAAAAGAGACAATTTCTCATGAGGATGATTCAAACAGAATAAGTTGGCAGGAGCGCCATTCGACACGGCCTGAAGTTCCATTAATCCATCCTCTTTTGCCTTAATCGTGTGGTCTTTAGTAATTTTTAATCTAAGAATATGAAAAATATTTATTAATGAGTCATATACCCACTACAATATTAATATACATTGTTGTTAAGTGCTACAATTTTAAATTAAAATCTACCACGCGGAAAATTGTTCATAAAAACAAATATCAAATATATCTTGGTAGATATTTACCTCTGATGAGCCTGCACACAATTATCACAAATAAATTCTGAGCAATCAGTACAATAACTACTAGCAACTGCATCATCGCTACAGCTGCTACATTTCATATCAGCGCTCTTTGATGTATCCTCAGGAGTTGAGAGTTCTAACAGAAATTGATTTTCTATGATGCGACTTGGGTCACACACAATCCCACATAGGGAACATTCAATTTGCCCTGGAAAAAAAATGCTATTTAAGACACAAGAGTTACCTAATACATTGGATTTGCACTAAAAGCACTCATCAGTGGCGGCTCGTCAGATGACACATTGTTTTACCTAAAATTACCAATTGTTTTTTAATCTAATGAAAATTTTTGTAATTTAAATTTCGATATTAAAAATATCTTCAAGTCTGTTTTTTTATATATAAAAATACAATCGTTTATTGCATAATTTATCAAAATCAGTAGATACGGGAAAAAACTACTGGATTTACTGATTTACTGAGAGTGACTACCCATCAGCCCTGCTTAGGTGCTTGCTATGATAACGGGGACGCATATAGCTGACCAAAATTAGCGGATTGGTCCTTTGCAAGTTATGAATATTTGAAATCTTCGAAATATTTCTATTTTATGATCCTGCTCATGTTTTGTTGAAAATACCATTACAATACTGTGTTTTTCTTGCTTACTTGTCTGTGTAACTCAAGGATAGAATCTTAACTTACAGATTTGGCAAAAATATCAAACGAGAAATGATTATTATATGAACTTATAAGTGCCGAATTACATTGCAGCTTTAAAAAATGGAATAATAGACTTCAAATTTTAAAAAGTCAGAAATACTACATATCCTTCCCTTTCACATAATGTTAAGTCCATGAACTGCCACAGGGTACCCATTATTATTTTCTGCAAAGAATACCATTAAAAAAACATGTAATTTACACTGTTATAAAACCGATCAATTTGCATTTCCATCATATATTACTTTGAATAGGAATTTTTATTCCAAATAATTTTCCATATCTTATTTTACCTATAGCATTGACTTTTTAAAGTCAATGCCTATAGAATGTAAATAGTATTTGGTATTATTTATTTTTAATGATTCAACAGCTAGGTATACTCGCGACAAGAATTCAGACGACTTACGTCATACGAACAAATGAATAATTCATTATAATTTCATTCAAATATTTAAGAAACTGCAACTGACAGTAATAAAACTATAGGCTACACTAAAAATTTGCATTATATACTGCACTAAATTGCAAGAAATCATTGTTTTTAACGCGAGCAAATATCGAAAATTAAGTTGACAATAAAAACAAATGTGTAACGTCAGGGGTGACGTAAGACGTCTGAATTCTTGACCCGAGTATACATAGGTTTAGATATATTTACATTAAACTGACTTTCACAACAGCAAAAAGTAGAAAAAGCAGAGATTTCTTTAATATCTTGGCGTACGGCTCCAAACCATGTTTTCCTGTTTATTATTTGCTTTTGAGGCACTTACAAATATCTTAGCTGGAGTCTTTGTTGTTGTTTTTGTACATTTAGGTTTGTTTTATGCCTATAAATTTTGCCACTAATAATCAGTCTATTATAACTCATAATATACTACAAAGTTAACGAGTTCACTGCAATTCTGTAAATTAAAAAGTAACATCCGCTGCCACCTCAGTGAGCATGTGACGTCACACGGCTAGCCTCTCACTGAGGAAACATTTTCTAGCCTCGCTCTTTTAAGAGTATTTCTACTACGAATAACTAGGAAAAGAAAAATGCTATAAATTTTTTAACTTCACAGTTGTTTATAGCATCCATAAGTCTACTTTTTTCAGCTAATATAAAAATTTTATAGACAGACCTGTTACACATAAAGCAAAAGAAATTCAACTAACTATTCCTTTGGAATATAAAAATGTATAATTTGAACAGAATAACCAAAGACAAGTAAGAACAATCAGAACAATTTTTTTATAAAATACAGGTTTACAGCAATATTAATTCCTTTATGCAAAGCGCGTAAAATCTTTATGTACGACTGGGCCATTAAGTATAATTTACGATCCACATTTGCGGGTGTAACAACGTAATTCCCCGCCTGCCAGACATTAAAAT
Source organism: Monochamus alternatus (assembly GCA_037114965.1). Lineage (NCBI taxonomy): Eukaryota > Metazoa > Arthropoda > Insecta > Coleoptera > Cerambycidae > Monochamus > Monochamus alternatus. Next base: position 78,358,185 of record CM073429.1, read on the forward strand.
AAAAATACCATTTTTTTTGTCATATTATCAAATGTAATAATTTGTTAGTTGTCTATAAACATTGTCTAAAAAAAAGTGGGGTCTCTGGCCCTCAGGGTGAATGAAACCCGTTGAATTTTAATTTTCTCACTAATATAATATATAATAACTATCTTTTTATATCAGTTCCTAATCGAGGGTAACAATTGGCTTCCTTCCTGACATTACCAACAATTGGTAATTCTTCTACTACATTGTTATTTATTAATATTAAAATATAAAAGAATAAAAGGCAAAATTATTTACCTGTAGCCATTCCATCGTTATGCTCATAAAGTTTACTATTAATGCAACTGGAGCAAGAGTTATGAAGACATTCCAATAATTTAGGATCGTCATTAGCATTTAACACACGATCACAAAATACACATTTAAAAGTAAAACTCTCCCTTGTTGTTGGACTTTCAACATGTTGTTCTTCTGTAGAATTTGTATACAAATCTTTTGCTGGATCTTTTTGATTTTCTAAATTTTCATTTGAATCAGAAAGTAATTGATCAATCATCATATCCTGTGCCTGGGTAAGTGTATCGGACTCTGCATTCATCACATTTTCTGTTAACTGCGACTCGGTGGATATTTGATTTATAAAATTTTGATCGTTGATGAACACTTTTGGTTCTGCCATGGTAGTAGCTGTGTTAAACGAGGTCATAAACTTTACTGATTAATGCAAAAATTGATTAGTGTCTTAAGCTAAATGCTATTGACACTTCATAATTAGTTTATACACTTTTGTTTTATGCTCGCTTTTATAATTTATTCGCACAATTATTTATTTATTTTTCAATTGTGACAGTTTCACTTTTTGTAGACGCCTTTTCTCCATTGTAGAAAACATACTGCCAACAACCAACATAATCAATGAAATTGCCCTAAACAAGAAAGAAGATGAAGAAGAGCTTTTCTCAATAATCTCGCTTCTTGTCTAGCAGTGTTGCCAGATTGGGCGACTTGGAATTGACACTTGGCGACAAAATAAACAATTTGCGATGGGCGCTTATTTAGGCGAGAAATTGCAGATGTGAAACTAATCTCAGTTTAGGAACAGTAGCTATGTTGTATAGATCATAGATCATCAAGAAGTTATCTTTTCGGTAGTATAGGTTTTCGATGAATTGCTACTCTGTGGTGAAAGATGCTATTTGTACCAAACCTATTCTGTGTTCTGACATTTGTGGTCTGTGGTACAGTAATCCCCACAAAACATATGTAATCCCTGTATTTGACTTTAACCGTGGCCTGTGTTTAATTTTATCACGGTAATTGCATTTGGCGCGTTTTTATGTTTCTTGTCGTTTTGATTTTCTCTTTATGTGATTTTTAAATGAATCTCTATAGATAGATAGGGAGATCGCTGTGGTTTTTCAAGTTTTCCAAAAAAACCTACTTATTGATTTATATTTAAAAAATATGGGAGAATATGCAAAATACAGGAAAAAATATATACAACCAGTTACACACTTCTTGTATATAACTGGTTACATAAATATAAATGGACAATTTTAGTATTTTTAAATTGGGTGATTTGGGCGACCTCTAGAGACAATTTTGGCGATTTCCTTAAATAAAATGCTGGCAACACTGTTGTCAATACTCACAGTCAGTCATGGTTAGGGATGGTCTGTGGCTACAGTACTCTCAGTTGTATCTCTGGTCACAGTATACTAAGCAATTAGTATACTGTGTCTCTGGTTGTGCCTAGATAAAATATACTTCTGTCACTAAGCTGTAGCTGTGATTCAGTTGTGCTGGTCGTGCTTAAAACCCATTTAAGACACTGATCATATTCAATCAAAATCAGTCGTTAAGTAAGAATTCAGCGTTGCTGAAATATTATAATAAGACGGCTAATCGTATGTATAATTTTGTTATATCTACCCCACCACACGTCTCCGACCCCTCGCACATAAATGTGGTATTTGTAAGAACCGTTTTACACACACAAGAATTATAGCAAAAATATTCGTAAGACTTTTTAGCTGTTTTATACATACCAGAATTACATCAATAATTTAATGGACATTTTCATTCGTAAAAATATAGAACATGTTCTATATTTTTATAATCGAGGAAGTGCAGCAGAATTTGCGCATATCTTGAGTTTGGAAATTTGTAAAGTAACGTAGTTAGCTGAAATATACATACAAACTTTAATAAAAATTCGTCGCAAAAATTTGTCCATAATTTTCGGAAGAAATTTCGTGTGTAAAACGGTTCTAATATAGCGCCATCGTCAGCACTAAACGAGACTAATGCATTTCTTCTGGAAAGGTTTATGGCCGAGTTAAATAAAATCACAATAAATACATAGAAAAAGATAGATCTATCTTTTTCTATGCTCTGCTCACTTTATATTGCCACCCTGCGCACCATAGCTCACCACAAACAATCTATCTGATCTATGCACAGTGAACCCCTGAGCAGAAAGCTCTTACTGATCCATATATTGCTAGATCATTGATATTAAGCTATCTTTGGTTGGCAATGTTGGCACCTTAAAAAATTCCCCACCAAAAAAGGAAAGCATTTTCAATTTTTGACATCTTAAACTTCAAAATTGAATCTGTAATAAGTGCATGTTTAGAAATTTTGGTTATAATAATTATTGCAAAAATAGTTTTAAAAAGTGATAATCTAGTGAAAAATGACTAGGTTTGCATTATTGTACTCTGTACCATGTTATTTATTGTATTAGTTTTATTGCAGGGAGAATATAGAACTGGGAAATGTTACCCCACACAATATAAAACAACTTAAAAAATTGAATAGTGTCGTCTTCCCGGTATCGTACAACGACAAATTTTACAAAGATGTTTTAGAGGCTGGAGAATTAGCAAAATTAGCTTATTACAATGATATTGTTGTGGGTGCTGTTTGTTGCCGAATAGACACTTCGGAAAAGACCAGAAGATTGTATATAATGACGCTAGGATGTTTATATCCTTATCGAAGACTTGGCATAGGAACGTTAATGGTACAGCATGTTCTAAATTATGTGGAACAAGATGGCAATTTTGACAGTATATTTTTGTGAGTATATAAGTGTACTCTGCAGTAGATATACAAGATAAAATTATGATGAATTAACATAAAATAACCAATAGGAGATATTTGCATTGAAATATTCGCTTACAATTTGGTAAAACTTAAATATTTTTAAAACGATGTAACATAAAGAAGTCAAATTTAGTACATAATTTAGGTTTATTACTACCTTTAATTGATAATGATTACAGATAAATTGAAACATCGGAAGAGGTGTTTTACCCTTAAATTTATGTAAATTTCTTTTTACGGCCGTCGGATTCCTAAAACAGTAATATTGTTTAATACTAAATTTCATTGAGAAATTATCTTTACACTTGTATTTTTACTGAAAACTTTCTGGTTTTCATGAAAAACGTGATTGACTTATCCAAGGTATCATTGGTTTTTCAAAAACAAGTATAAAAGTACCACTGATCATGTCATTTAGGTACTTATTAATTTAAAATAGTATATAATAACAACTTTAAAAGTAAAAGATTGAAAAATTCTAATTTATTAACTATGATATACATTAAATACATAATAAATACTTGTAAAAGTAGTTAATTTAATTTCCATCAATGAGTAGCCAAAACGGTAACTATTTTGAAAATTCATTTAAGTTTAAATAATTAATTTTTAACTACTTCTATGAGAATTTGTAAATTTAGGGGTAAAACATCCCTAATAATTCGTCCCTCCTGAAGTCCCTATTTTTCTGTAACCACTATCAATTAAATATAGTAATAAACCTAAATTTCACTTTTCTACATTATACCATTTTAAAAATATTCAGCTTTTCAAATTTTAGCCACTATTTGAAAAATGTGAAGAGGTAAGTTCTATTAAATCATATTTTTAATCCTCCTATACGATAGGCAATTGCTCTATATCCAGTCCATAAAGATTGTTAATGTTAATTAGCAAATTAGTTCATATATCAAATGTAAAAGTATGGGGTCCGTATGTGGTGATTTTAATTCAATAGGAAATTATAATTAACCTTTTTTTATACAAATATTGAAGTGAACAACACACCTTATATAATAATCAATCCTAAGCTTAAGGGGCCACACTAGATGCAAGTCAACTCGACAGTTCCTCTAAACGCACTGCAACCGTCCGACTTCCCTTTCATTTTCTGTTTTTGTTTGCCTCGTAAGTCATCGCCTAATGCTATTTGAACGTAAGCGGCTCCTTTAGTAGGCTTTAACTAAAAATGCACTTTCCTAGTTCCAAATTTACTTTATTTAGTTGAAACAAAGTGTATATAATTTAATAAAATAATTCGCCGCTTCTAGGATGCCCATTTATTTTGTTCTCTTTACGTTTCTGTACTCTACTTTACTGGTGTCAACAAATATGATTTCGGACATCCAAGAAACAAAATTTTTTTCTAAGAAAACTGGTGCAAGCCCCATCAAAATCGGATCATTATGGAAGTTATTTTCAAACTATTTCCAAGATACCTTTTAATTTGAGATTACCTTTTAAGAGTATTATTTTATTTATGTTGATGTTTAATTTTAAGGATAACACACTTAAATAGTTTGTTGTCTCTGTAAATGTGGCTATTTGTAATTTATTTGTTTTAGGCATGTTCAAGTAAATAATGAAGGTGCCATTGATTTCTATAAGAAATTTGGATTTGAAATTGTAGAAACAAAAGAACATTATTATAAGAGAATAGAACCAGCGGATGCCCACGTTTTGCAGAAAACATTGCGAAAAAAGGGTCATACCAATGGCACCATCGAGTAATTTAAAATCAGTAATTGTATTTTTTTTTTGTTTTACCATTTGTTTTAATTTTTTTAAGGCCATTTTTTTTTGTTGTACAGAATTGGAAATAAACCAAGTGTTCACTTTTTCTTGTATTTTTTCTAATTACTCTAACAATGTTATATTATTTTCTCCTTCCAAAAATAAATTTATGTTTGACAGAAATAAACTGCATAAATACCTATTACGGAAAAATGAGGAAATTAATTATTACGTGAAATAAAACACTTTCATTTTTACACTAGCACTATATTATAAAACGATTTAACTGTTTTTGGTTTTTTTATTAGTTCCCTTCTTAGTAAAATTCCAAAGTAAACTGTATAAAATAATGTTTTATTACATTTAGGTTAATAAAAAAATTGTATTTTCTAAAAAAAAAGTTCAACTTATTAATTTTAAGAAAAATCACATGCACAAACATATAAAGCATTATTTTTTACTGCAGACTTATTAGTATCGATGTCACAAATAAAATTTCTTGGCATTTCACCTGATAGAAATTGAAGGGTTTACATTTCTTTTTTTAATAGCAATTACATAAATATGAATTTAACAGTTACACATGTAAGTACAATAATTTAATGAACAGAATAATTATAAAAACATATTTTCAAATTACATTAATTGTAATATAATTTAAAAAGAAACTATTTTTACTTAAAATTCACCGCAAGGGAAAAGAAAATCATGTGTGTTTAAGCATATTACCTTAACTATAATAAATAGTATATAAAAACAATTAAATATATTTCCTTGTTTGTTTCAAAATATTGATTTTTTTAATTAATGTTAAATCCAACATTCCTCACCAGTGTTAAGTACGATATTTATTTTTGAGGACATTAACTCAGACTATTATTACAAAATAAGAAAGATTCCAAAATTGATCACAGTTTCGAAATAATAATAAACTCATATTTTAAATGTTCCCGTGTATAAAAATTTTCAATGCAGTTTTCAATATTCTGAAACAAATTATGTAAATTACATAAAAATAAATATAAATGCGATAAATTATTTAATACATATATTTTAACACAGAATTTTCACAACTTTATATGCAATACATTTTTTTAATATAACACATTTTCAACAGTTAGTATTAAAGCCCACATAATTTCTTCTCAAAAAATTTCATTTTCGTAACTTTCAGATAGTAATTATTTAAGTGTATATGTTCGTAAAATTAAAGCAAAATTTCACATAATACGTTACATTTATCACTGGTTTTTCACATTTTTGTATGAATAAATTCCAAAAATGTGCTATATTTCTATTTTCGTTTAAAATATTGTTAAATATATCACACAATCGCAACGTTTAATATATGTTTCTAAACTATCTTTGGCTAATGTATTTCAGAGATTCTTGTTAATTGTTTATATGTTAAAAGTTAAACATATTACATATGATGTAAGACGTAAGTTACAAGCCTTATAAAAGTTAAGCAAAATCCAATCTAATATTACATAAAATCTCAGTTAAACATGTTCTTCGATTACCTGTATAAAGGGCATATTTTTTGTATGATGTCAGTGTACGTTCTATAGATTACAGATTAAATATATTTCGGCCGTAAATAAATCACGAAAATCCTTTACAATAATTTATAAACTTACAATATAAAAATTCCTACCTTAACATTTTCAAAACTATTATTATTAATAGTGTAGGGCAATTATGTAAAACATTATTTTTATTTCCTTTTTGTCACAAAAAAAAAAAAAATTAATAATGGAAATATTTTTATGTAAAAGTTACATATATATCGATTTACGAAAGATAAATATATCGTGATGATTTTTTCCAGTAATACAAAATATTAATTCATTGTCCTCAGAATTACAAATATTTAAAAGTAAATAAAACATAATTCAAACGGTACTTACATTTTAGAAATACAGCAAGCAGACGCCCTACCTATTAAGAGAATATTAACGTTGGAATATACGAATATACGATTGCAACTATATTGAATTAATTTTAATCTAATGCATTCACACCAATAAATAGTTAAATTTTGAATTTCTATATAAAAATATGTTTTAATTCTTTTACTAACGTACGTAAAATTCCATACATATTGTACATTATTATTGCGGAGGAGGTAAATTGTCCAAATTCAACAATTCCCTTATGTGTCCAATACAAACCTTGGAGCCTTCGTAAGCTTCTTTAGAAAGCTAAAATCAATGAAAATACAATAATACAGTTTACGACTTATTAGATGTATAATTACCAGAGAAAAATTAAGAAAACCGTGTGGTAGGCCGCTTAGAATTTCTAATTTAACGTTATTGTCCACTTTTTTCAATCTTTTCGCAAACATAACACAGTCGTCGAGGCAGGGATCTAAATGAACACTCTAGAATACAGTTAATTTTGAGGTATTCATAATATAGGGTGTCCCGGTATAAGCATACAAGATTTATCAGATTATAGATTCAGGAAAAATGGGACTAAAACCAATCATAATTAGGTGAGTATTACATTTAAAAAGTGGTAACTAATTTTAGCCATAGCTTTGAAATCCTTCAAAAAATCAAACTGAGGAGGGGTACATTAATTCAAGGTATGATGGTATGGTAGGTATGAAAGTTATCTCGTCATAACTTTTTTGACGTTAATATTTTTGCAATTTGAAGTAGTTTTTTTCATTCAGCAATCAATTGTAAACAAAAAGTTACTCATCTCATAGCCAAAAAAATATATATTTTTTTGAGAAAAAATGTGATATAAATATTCCAAATTTTTACTGAATGTCGATTGTATGATACGAGATATGAAATAGAATATGACATTCAGTAAAGATGGTTAGCATTTGTCTTGGATTATTATTTTTTTAAGCGCTGAATAAGAAACATTACTTGAAAATGGTGTAAAAGTTGTCAAGAGACGAGCTTTCAATTCACGAACCTCTAGATGGCGCTGTAAAATTCAAGATGTCGGATGTAGGGATGATCAACAATTTATTTACAATTGCCGCTAAGATTATAATCCCAGGTATGTCTGGTTATTAAGGTATGACATACCTGAAAATTCACATTCAATTTATTACAAATTGTCTTATGCAAATTCTGTGATTTTCTTAGATAAAATTATACCATTTTTAAACTGTACTGGTACTATTTACACAGAAAAAAATAGAAAAATATTAAAAAACACAAAACTACATACTCCACTCCTATTATGCAAGCAATTTGTTGTTCACCCCTACAGTAGTTCCGAAATCTGTCAACAGATATCAGCCACTTCGTGATTTTCGCCAATATGAGTAGGCCTAGGCCTCCCCTGATGTTAGATTAAAATAACTTTAAACAACCTCGAAATAGAATACATCTCAGCCAAAAATCAATTTAATCTCTAAAAGAACTTCAAAGATATGGCTAAAAGTAGTTATATATTTAAATTTAACACTCTGTACACCTCTTAGTAGGGTTGCACAATAGAAAAAAAAAAATCATTACAGTTTTAGTATTTTTTAGTAAATTTTTGTACGCTCACACCGGGACATGCTTTATATAGGTTATCCAGAAAAGTAACTGCCACACTTCAAGAATAACTTAGATTAAGTTACTTAAATATAATTTTGCTTGCATAATAAATTATTAATTAAGAAATTATAACTTTCCAAGATTTTTTCTATTTAATTTTTTAAAGGTAAATGCATTTTCATTAAAGACAAAGCTTAGTGGAAAATTTTGGGATGATATATCAAATAATCCCAACGTTTTCTGAAAATCTATATGCATTAAAAAAATATTATGCATATTGACAAAAAAACGAAAGCCTGTTTAAGACTAATGACCTTTACATTTTAGGTAAAAAATAATTTTACATTCATATTCCCAAAATGCCTCGTACCACATTTTATAAAAGTACCTCAAAAATGACGCAATTATTATAAAAACAATTTCTTTGATCCGTAACGTAACTGTTTAAGGACGCGAAATTGTTCTGTTTTCACCGAGGTTTTTACCATATTTCCTATTTTCTCTGAGCAAAACAGAGACCAGAGAGTATTTGGTGAGTTCCTTCTCTCATAGAAGCCCAAAATTGAAACAATTTTTACACATCTCAAAAAATAATGCATTATTTTGTTTATATTTAACATTTACAGCCTGAATTTTTAAATTTAACTCGCATTTTTAGTATTTTTGGGGATAGTTAAAATTAATATAAAATGAGAAAATGGTTAGTCTACCATTAATTTGTATTTAATTTAAATTTTGTGTGTAAATTGCAAGATAAAATTGCATTAGGCTTTTAATATTAAAAGGAATAATACAAAAAATAAACAATTTTCATTTATGTGATCTAAAATGTCATATGTTCAATACCTATACAAAATAATTTCATAGAATTTGCCATCCAACCTTTCTTACCAATGGATAAATGTTTACTTTTAAACACTTTTGAGGGGATCACGCTTAGAAAGTATTAAAACACCGCTGGGACTGAAATTAATTAAGAAATAAAAGAAATAAACCAACCACAAATTGATATTAGGTAATTCTACAAAAATTTCCAGAGGCAATAAATAATTCTGCTTCTAAACAACGGTGAAGATTATCTCACATATGTGTCATTCAGGCATTCTCTCTAATTTCATGGGCTGCAATAAAATACCCTGTTGAAGCCACGTCAACAATAGGCATTTGGTCATACACCTCAAGCCATATCTGCTAATTCTTGATTTGAATAAGGCATTTTTCAATAAAATACTGTGTCCCTGCTGTTACGCATAAGACTGAACTCAACCTAGTTAGAGCATTGTAAACAGTTCATTAAGATGGTTGAGGGTATTGCAAGCACCACACTTTAGCTGAGAAAGAAACTCCCCAAATACCAAATTATCTCAAATCTACCAGCCCATTTTCCAGTAGGTTTAAATTTTGACAATTTTCATCCAAAGGTATTTGTGGAGTATGACAAGTTCATTTCTGGACATCTTATTTACATAAATAAAGATAGATATCTTACAAGGACACGAACTGGCGGAAATTTACGTAAGTCTTCATCGGTCGCAAATATTGGACTCAAAAATGGGTCCTTTGGTACTGTAAATTGGAACTTATCAACCATGTTACTTTGAGTGTCGACATCTAAATCTAGAAATCGTTCTGCCCCAGTTAAAGATCTCTCACCTAAAATTTTTAAGTGATGTAACCACAAAATCAAAAAAAAAGTATATTTATATTCTATAATTACTAGACTGTATTAAAATTACTACTATGGACCATAATCTGCAGGAAAACTGAAGAATCTACTAATAATATATTGTTGTCATTCAATACTACTTGGGGCATTAGTCCATAAAGTTCGAATTACATAAAATATTATTAATAAATATTGTAATTCAAATTAAGGCATATTCAGATTGCTGGAGTGTTTACTTACTTTCAGTGGCACCTAAAAATTTCGTAAAATGATTTTTCAAGTTGGAAACCATTGCTGACACTCGATTTTGAAGAGAGCTATCTAGATTTGACGCTGAAGATGAGGAACTTCCTTGTTTTAAAACAGATATTTTTGCGCCCTCTGTTTCTGTATCCGATTCTAAAAGAATACTGTTTATAATGAATAGAACTTAAAATACTAGAATTAATAACATTTAAAATTATTTAGCTCACCCAATACATATTTCTCAAGAAATTCAGAAACACATTTCTGCTGTTTTTCAACATCAGACACCGTCAGATCTGCAGTCTTTCCGTTAGTTTCTTCCTCAACGTTTGAGGTCAGAGAACCGTAAGTTAAAGTGTCTGACGTGTCAGATACTGGTGATTTATGTGCCTGCAACTCTAGCAGATCGGATTCTGAGATTTCTTCAAAGCTTTCGGTATCAGAGTTGCTATTTGTGGTCTTACGTTTTACTTTACGATCGGGAAAAGCGTAGGCTGTAATATAAACAATGTCTTTTTATTAAAATTGTCACACAAGAGAAGTTGACGTATACCTTTAAGACACCTCATCAGAAATCCAAAAGGCAACAACGGATCCATCATACATAGAAGACGAGCTGGAGATGGGAGGAAATGAATTCCAGTTGGCACATAAGCAACGAATAGGCCGTTCGGTGGAGGTATATTCATATGCAAACATTTTAATGTCGTGCAAAGCAGCAGATTCGCACCAGCTGAATCACCGGCACCAACAACGATTTCTCCTAAAAACACAGTCGTTTTACTATTACTTACTCCGTGACTGATATTATACTTAAGCTGCAAATTTTACTTTTTCTACCTATCAACATACTAAAACATTATGCCAAATTTGCCAAAAATATTTTAAGTTATGAATTTTAAATTGATTTTTCTATCATCTTTGGAAACTGTATATCTCGGAAGCGACGCCATTGGAGGTTATACTCATTTAACAAAGTTATCTTAATTTTAACCATAGAATATGCCTTTGAATTTACTGCAACCAATTAGGAAATACCCTGTATGTTAGTAGATTATATCACAATTTATTATACAGTTCGTCGAGTGAAGGTTCCAGAGGGTGTGGCTAAATCGCGGCTAAATGCGCAATGAATTCATGGGGTAATTCTACACATAAAAAGAATTGATACAACCTCCTATAAAACTTTTCAATAATTCAATATTAGCAGAGTTATATAACCCTTATATTTTTTGCTAATAGTTTCTGGTCCCTTATACGGAGTAAACCTGAAATAAAATAATCGATTAATTTGTCATATAAAGCATAACCGAATTTTTGAAATTTAATTTCGATAATATTTTTAAAATCAGACATAAGAAAAAGTGTATCAGTGCAGATTTCTTGAAAATAGTAGAAATCATCATCAAGTTCAAGAAAGTATTAATTTATTGTATTATATCATTATAGTGATTTTCATGAAGCGGAAACAAATTCAGCTATACTTATTTCACTAATATAACGTTGGCCATTCGATTTATTGCTCGTCTTCCACTATAATGTGGCAAGCAAATTATTTAAAAAATATATATATTTTCCGTTAGTGCTTACATTCTCCTACTCCATCAGTATTGTACTCTGTTGAATTGAGCTCGGATAGAGTCCAGTGGTAAGACAGACAAGAGTTTTTAAGTACAGTGTAAAAACCCATTATAACTACTACTAATGTGATTGAAAAAAAAAATAATAATAATAAAAGTAATTTCAGATTAGTATACTGAGAAATACATGTTATTTATACCGTGTACACTTATAATAAATAAATTTTTATTTTGATATGATCAGATGTACAAGAATATCTCAGTAGCACCTTTATTATTGCAAAAAAGCACTACTATTGAAAAAATAATCATTTCGGTAATTTGACATATAATAATAATCATCCATTTATTGCCCAACAGATAACATCTATTTACAGAATAAATTGTAAAATAAGGTACATTTAAATATACAGTTCTACAAACACATTCTAAAATAAATAAAGTGGTGTATATATGACACAGTTAAATACTGAATTTAACATTGCCACAGTTAATGATTTGCAAAAGGGTACTAATATTAATGTCACAGATGTCCGATATCATATTGAACCACAGGTCTGTGTATTGAACAGTACTCCAGCTTTGACCATATGTAAGAGTAATACAATTTTCAAGGCAACTTCATTTGAAAATTTTTGACAGTTTCTGATAACAAAGCCGAGCATGTTTAGAACTAAATTTCTGGCATGCTTAATATGATAAGAAAAAATAAGTTTTGAATGAAATATGACTCCTAAATCTTTTATTGTATCGCAGCGTTGAAGTATTACACCATTCAGAGTATAATTATAAACAATTGGGTTGCACTTACGAGTATAGCTTATTGTTACACATTTATGTATATTTAACATCAAATAATTTCTCTTACACCAGTTTTCCAATTCATACAGTTGCATTTTAGAAAAAACAATTACTGCTGCACAATGCTTTTATTTCTTATAAGAAGCTTTAAGTCGTCTGCAAATAATAATTTATCACAAGTGATTATATCGCTGATGTCATTTATAAATAATAAAAAAGTAAGGGTCCCAAATTGGAGCCTTGAGGTACACCTGAGGTTGCCCTAAATATTGTTGATTCATGCCCACAGTATGTAACAAACTGTGTTCTGTTGTACAGATACGTTTTGAAAAAGTTGCAAAGATGAGAACTAAATCCAAAAGTATTTAATTTATTTAAGAGAAGTTCATGGTCAATACAGTCAAAAGCCTTCGTAAAATCGGTGTACACCACATCAACTTGCCATTGAATATCAAGTTTGCTAGAAATATTCTGATTTATGCAAGTTGTAGAACTTTTCTCCATAAATCCGTAAATATTATTAATGTTTTAACTACGAGATAAATACGATCTCGAACACCTTTGAAAAATTACACAGAATTGATAGAGGTCTATAATTATTAATTTTTGAATGATTGCCACTAGACATACTCTGGACAATTTCCACACCTCTGGAAAAGTACCCGTTCTTAAAGCTAAGTTAAATGTTCAAACAAAAAAGTTCTAAATCATTATTTAAAGACTAGGGACACGTTACCCCTTTGGCATTGAAGGATACGAGTTAAAGTAAGAATGGGGATACAAAGAAATAATAGTGATACCTGTACAAAATTAGAAAAAAATTTGTAGACTCAGAAAAAAATTATTAAACGAAATTCATAAAAAAGATTTTTTTGACACCCTGTAACTTTAATTTTAAGTTTTCAAAAAAATGTTATCCGCAATATTGACGCATTATTTTCGGACATCCTATATACAATATATATATATTTTTGTAATTAATATTTTCTACAAGCTATCAATTTTACCTGTACTTCCCAGAAGCGATGAATTTTTCTTAGCCCAACAATAAGCGTACAAGACTTCTTCTAATGCCCTAGGATAAGGCGCTTCAGGAGCCAAACTATAATCTATACAAAGTATGGGCACATCTAAATCTTTTGCCCAGTCTCGTAAATATCCATCGTGAGACTTGGACGATTGTGCAACAAATCCGCCACCATGGCAATGAATTATTAGGCCTTTTGAAGGGGGTTCGAGCTGAGTCTTGTTTTTGGTCCCTAACATACCACTTCGTATTTTATGACTAATTAAGCGAACCTGAATAGGTTTCTGTCCTAAAATAATAAAATTTGTCAACATGAAAAAATATCCCACAAATTTATAAAATTAGGCAAAATACTTGCAGTATCTACTAATGCCTTCACCAACCTATATGAGAAGAAGGAACTGGTATCTCGATTTCCTGATCACCCACAGTGATGCTTAACGGTTCAGGTGATAAATAAATGACTTTAGAAACGGCAACGCTAGGAGAAACAATGGATGGTAATTGATTCATAAGTTCAGTTTCAGACAAAAACCAGAAGGCCTTACAGAAATCGACTTCGGCATTTTGCGAAATATTAACTATTCTTCTAGCACGTTGTTCTGGATCTGTAATATACTTTGTAGAAGACATCACAGAATTTGTTGCTTTTGAAATTAAGGAACCTAAAAAGTTTTACAAAATTTGAGATAACTAGAATGACATGTATTAGTAATATCATTGGTTATACAGGGTGATTTAGAACTTATCTAAAAGAATTTGGGAATAGATGCATCATGAAAAATGAAGTTGATATCGTAAAACAAAATCCTTATAGTTTCTGAGTAAAACATTATTGAAGTTGTAGTATTTTCAACCTTTACATCGCTGGACCACTGTAGTCCCTAGACAGGCAATTCCTTATATTGAAATCCGTATTAGTTTTTGTAGGCACTTAAGCTTTTGTGACGCCAGTGTTTACATTAGTATTTCAAGTGTCAAATGGCTTACGTGTATAGTAGTAACTCGGAGTTGATTTCGTTTTAATCGTTTTAATTTATTACACTGTGAAAATGCTTTAACAATTTCCTGGTAAATATGTGCCAAATGCACCTACTTTTACCGCGGTGTGCTGTGAGTGCAAATGTAGAGCAACACAAAGGAAATTTGAAACCGAATTGTGGAAGAGATGGAGATCCAGAACTTCCATGGCCTATTACAGCAGTGTGACGTATCATACACGAGGCTCAATTATATCTGTACAGCATGTCCAACAATTAACACCAAAGGATTGGACGAGGAGGACCGGCCGTCACAATCTCCTGACTTTAAATCATTTGGACTTCTTTTTGTGAGGATATTTAAAAAATGAAGTGTATCGCACCAAAGTGGATACATACTATTGATGATTTACGGAAATGTATCATAGTTGCTGCCAATAACTTACGAGTTGAAAAGGGCAAGAAGCAGAAACATTTGTGTTAGTTTATAGAAACTGGGTAAGACGGTAAGCCCAAAATGTAACATCAGGTATGTCAAACTATTTTAGTAATTAAAATTACAAATTAAATCTATTAGTAATTAATAACAATAGCGACAAAAGCAGTTAAATTTGCTGTATAAAATTGGTGTTATAAAATGTTATTTATTTCTTTCCTTGAACATTTCTTTCCATTTCTGTCTGGTCGCAGATTACCGCCTTATCAGGTTTTACAGTGGACCAGTTTTCAGTGCTCTGCAGAAGTGTTTATTCTAAATAAATAAATAAATTTTCGAACTGTCCTTTTTGATTTTTTCTTTACAAAATTGCCCCTGTACACTCAGAATTTTTTTTTTTTTAAATAAGTTCTGAATCAGCCTGTATAAGCTCCACTACAACTCAATGGTAATATCTCGAGTAATATGTATAAATTATAATCAATATAAATTAGAAAATTTAGAATTAATTATAATTTTATTAAAAATGTCATTCGCATAATTATCGTGAAAATATATTAGGTAAATGTAAAAACTGAAAAGTTAAACTACGTTTTTAGTTATGATACTGTTCCATTTATTCACTAATTTTTATCCTTATTCGAGTCTACAGCTTCTAATATTATGTTACAATCCCCAAGCTGTGTAAACAATACCTTCTCTAAATATTTATAAAGTAATGCTCAATTTCATAAATACACTCAACTCAATACACACATGTTATTCTTACCTTGACTATAATAAACTTCAGAGAATAATGTCATGGATAAAGCAATAAACTGCAAAATGTTTTTTAATGAATCGCAGTACTGAAACAATAAATCGTTTTAATTTATGAAGTTTTCTTAACAAAAGAAAATTACTAAACAACATTTAAGTATTTATTTGTTTATGTTTTACCTGAAAACCTAAATGTCTTCCATAAAAACAATGTTGATTTATTTCTCCACATTTTGTTAGTAATTCTTCAGGTGTGTGTTCCTCTCTTACAAATAAATTACCTTTATCGCTCCATGTTAATAATGTCTCTAAATGTATTAGGCAAATATCCAAACTAGTTAATAAATGGGAACATGATTCTACATCTCTAAAACAAAACTTTGTTGTAGGATAAACAAATAAGTCACGAGAAACATATGTAAATGTAATCCTCAACCAACATTTCAACTAATGTTTTGAGCTAAAACATTTTGCAAATTTAAAATAAAAATCTAACTAAAACTAAGTGTAGTTGCCTCACATATTTTTCTATTTGGTGAAAGTACATACTTAGTTAACGTTGTTTTCCTAAATAGTACACTCTCTCTCCTAAGTAAAACTTTTTTATTTAAGTCTGTAGCTAAGTCAATTGCTAAGTTAACAACATGTAAGTAACTTCTATAGCCATTTCCAGGGGTTTCTTCATCAAAATCAAACTCTTTAACGTGTTCCTCGATATTAGATATTTTGGGCCATAATGCGTCTACTGCATCATTCATTGCAAGGAAAGAAATGTATAATCTCTGTCCATTTTCACTGCTGTCCCTTGAAAAGTAATCCGCATTGTTGGTACATAATTTTTTTAAAGCACTTCTTTTGTCCTCAATATCTTTTTTAGATGAACTGTTAATTTCACCATTTTGAGATTCCTGGGTTTCTATCATTTTCAATTTTTATATTAAAATATATTCATAAATTGACCGCTAAAATACACTTTTAAACTCTTATTAACTACTGTGAAATATTTAAAATATTTGTTTTCCTTGAATTACTGAACTGTCAATTTATTACGTCACAAGTGTGTAAAAAACTGGCATTTCGAAAATCCACTAAAGTGAGTAGTTTTCCACTTTCGTTTCCAAATTTAAGGTGTATTCAACGAAGCATCTATTTCGATTCGAGCATTTTCCTTTTATACTCGCGTCAAGAATTCAGACGTCTTACGTCATGGTTGACATTAGGCAATTGTGTTTATTGTCAACGTAATTTTCGATATTTGATCGCGTTAAAATCAACAATTTATTGCAATTTCGTGCAATATATAATGCAAACATTTAGTGTAGTATATAGTTTTATTACTCTCAGTTGCAGTTTCTTAAATATTTTGATAAAAATATAATAAATTATTCAATTGTTCATATGACGTAAGTCGTCTGAATTCTTGACGCGAGTATATATGATTATTTTTTTTTCAACGGAGTTTATTCTTTTAATTGAATTATTTGCAGATTTGACATTCTGCAATTTTTCACATTTACCCATAAATATATGAAATATATGTATTTATTTACCAGATAAATGAATATGAAACTTGTACTTTTTCATAGATTTACAAACCAATCTTGTTTAAAAATATATGGTATTTAAGTTGGTAATGCCAATGTCAGCATATCCAGTTCTGGCAACCTAAATATTTATGAATTTTCTTTTCTCTCCCATCGAGAATTCAACCAATGCAGGAACTATTTTGATCGATATCTGCATTCTGATTTGTTCACAATAAAATCAATTTTAAATTAGGTTACTAATAATAGAAGCTGTCTGAGGTATTTACACACTAGCTTTATATATTATTAAAAGTTTTTGTATTACCAATTTATTGTTAGTTTATTTTGTGAACTGATATAATTATTTTTAGTCAGTAATTTATTTTTGAAATTTTATTTATCGTTATTTTAATTAAGTGGTGGGGGATGCAATTTCAAATCCGACATTTTGATAGGTAACAACTGTCTTCTTTTTTTTAGAAGTTTTTGTTAATAGTCTTTTTACTTTTAATGATTTTGTGACTAGAGTGAAACCAAAAATAATTTCTGTAAATAAATAGATAGTGAGTTAAAATTGTGCTACATACTTTAACACCTTTTTGGGAACAGTGAATCATCTACTGGTTCTGTTATATTTGACAAGTCTGTGTTATTAATTTGAGTTCCTTATATAGGTTTTTTTTACAATGGAAGACGAGGAATATAAAAAACTTCCTGTAGAGGAAAAATGTGTGCATAAATTATGGAAAGCAAGAGTTAATGGATATGAAGAAGTCACAAAGCTTTTTAGACAAATTGACGATGAAAAGTCTCCAGAATTTAGTAAATATCTTGGATTGGTAAAAAAATTTGTAGTAGATAGTAATGCGATGGGCCAAGAAAAAGGTTTGGAAGCTACGTTAGCATATGTTGAGAACTACGCTTTAGCTGGCAAAACAGTGTCTGAGGTTATGTCGGGAGTCGTAACAAAATGCATCGCAGCTCCAAAAGCCAGGACAAGAGAGCTTGCATTACAAGTTACGCTGATGTATATTGAAATAGAAAAATACGAAGCTGTACAAGAAGAATTAATCAAAGGAATGGAACAGAAGAATCCAAAAATTGTCACTGCTTGTATTAATGCTTGTACAGTTGCTTTAAGAGAATTTGGTTCTAAAATAATCAGTGTTAAACCGTTATTGAAGAAAATTAGCACCCTATTTGCCGATAGAGACAAGGGAGTGAGAGATGAAGCTAGGCATATGGTCATAGAGATGTATAGATGGATTGGTGCTGCATTAAGGTATAATTAAAATTGCAAATTTTAAATAGTTCTACTTACCCAGAGTTAGATATGAAATTTTGCTATGGTAATATTTATTAATTTATATCTAGAAATTTTTCTATTTTAATGGTATTAACCCTTTAAATATATATATTTATAAACAAAAAACTATCAAATATATTTGGAAATGTAGTCAAAAGTCTGTTATGTGTTCAAATAAAGAAATTATCTGTGTTGTCAAGCTTTCTTAAGTGTATATTTCTTTTTACAAAACATATAATGTGTGACTAACATTTAAAACTATACTACTTGAATGTTTAAGTTTAGAATTTAACGATGACTGTAATTTAGATGTCTTCCCTATTAATGGAGCTACTAGCTCTGTTGGGTGGCTAGTTCATAAATAAATTAAAAATTTATATATTTAGTTCTTAATCTTGATAATTACACAAATTGATGGAAGATATAAATCAATAGGTAATTCATAATTGTTTTGATGCAGTATGAGATAAAAGATATAAATAAGTGCCTTTTTATGATTAATTTGTTCATGTTTAAATATGCTTTCGATTATTGAGCAGTAGGTTTAAGAAAATATAGCTGGTGGTTTATTGATAATTAAATAATTATAGAGGAAGGTATGGGACTTTTAAAATAATTAAAATTGAACTGCTGTTGTATCAGTCCAATTTAATAATTTATATGCTTTTATAGTAATTGAATTTAAGGCAGATATTTACTTAATTTATGACCAATAAATTCAAGAATATTATATAAAAAAGTTTCATATATAATGCTGTACTTTCTATTAGTATTTTGAAATTACGTATTATACAATTTTTTAGACCACAATTACAAGCAGCCAATCTTCAGCCAGTACAAATTACAGAACTTGAAGCAGAATTTGGAAAAATAGATGGTCAAAAAGCGTCTCCTATAAGATATATTAGATCTCAACAGGAGAAGCAAGCCAAACTTGCAGCTGAAGTTGTTCAGGATAATGGTAAATATATATTTTTTTCCAATAATAATAATCGAAGAAAGGTAAATTATATCAATACATTTCCGGTTATGAATCAAATATATGACATCAAATATGTCTGAGTTTGTAATTATGTTCACCTTCAAATAATTTTATGATTCACTGACGTGAACAAATATTAATTAAGACATTGTGATCTTGAGAATCTGATATTTTATTATGAATAATTTAATTTAAACGTTATGTAGGGGAGGAAGATGTCGAAGAAGATGAAGCACCTCAAGAAATTGATCCCTACGAACTTGCCGATCCTATTGATATTTTATCGAAGTTACCAAAAGATTTTTACGAAAAAATTGAAGCTAAAAAGTGGCAGGAAAGGAAGGAGGTTCTAGAGATATTAGAAAATTTATTAAAAACACCAAAACTTGAAAATGGCGATTACGGTGAGGTGGTCAGAGCTTTGAAAAAGGTTAAAAATTTCTAAATTTGCTTGTGTAACATGTTTAAAGAAAATGTTCCAGGTCGTTCAAAAAGACACAAACGTGGTATGTGTCGCTTTAGCTGGGCGATGCACTGCAAGCCTTGCGGCTGGTTTAAAGAAGAGGTTTCAAACCTACGCAGGCTTTTGTGTACCAGCTTTATTAGAAAAGTTTAAGGAGAAGAAACAGAACGTTGTTACTGCTTTAAGAGATGCCATCGATGCAGTATATCTTACTGTAATTATAATTTATATAATGCTAATATTTCTGTTAATGATATTATTTAGAAAGGGTATTACAACAAGTTGTCCTTGTCAAGCCTATACAGTCTGCCTACAGAGTTTGCAAATTCAACAGGTTTTCATTTTCGACATTGGATGCAATGACTAATAATTTTCATAAAAAAGTAATTCAAATATGGTCAAATGAAGTAACTTTCAGCTTCTATTTTCTATTTACTTACAAAATTAGTTAATATCTTAACATATGCTGGTACATAGTTCATTCTATTGTTTTGTTTGATTTATTTTTATTATTAACATATTTAAATAATCTAAATAAAAAATATAATAGAGATTAAAATTAACATTTTAAGGGTCATATATCAATATGAAAATAATTTTTGATGTTTACACGTTTAACGTACCTATATTTTAAGTTTATTTTCTGGAAATCTATTGTGAAAACTGATTTATTGGGAGCTATGTTCATGCATTGTTGTTATATCTCATAATTTAAGAGAAAGGCGAGGAATTTTATTAGAAAGCAAATATCCACGTCTTATGATTAATTGCTACATACACTATATGTTTAGCATAGTGTCGCTAAACACTGAAATAAAGTGCTTTAGGTTATACTGAGTGATTCAGTCATAGTGTTATTAATTTTAAGAGAAGATAAGGAAAAATTAGTATATTATGAATACGCAATTAATAAATTTTTAAATGCGTATTTACGCTAAAAAAAATTACAAACCATTACTTGTACCATCGTTTGCGGCAGTTAAACTCGGTATCAGCCTGACGCGATATTGCCTAATTTAAATATTTTCTTAGTAATTATGGTAATGTTAAAATCTATATTTTTTAAAAGTATGCAATTAACATATGAAAACAGATGTATAAGTTTTAGTTAAAAATATATTTAATATTGAAGTTACAAAATTTTAACGGATCAAGTAATAAATCATTTACATTTCATTACATAAATAGTGAGATAAAAATTAAATACTCACTAGGTAAATTATTAAGAGTCTGAAAAGCTCGTATTTAAATCCTGAACAGTAATACAAAAAACCCTTGTCAACAACGACAGTCCGAGACAAATCCAGTGATAATAATCCGACACGAATGAATCTTGACCTATCGTATTTAGGTCAATAACCTTGTTTTAAGTGCCTATTCTATTACAATCTCTACAGAGCTGTGGAACCGTTAAATAATAGAAACAAACAATTCAGTCACATTTTTATACAGTCCCCGTATAAAGAATATGAAATCGTGATTTAACAGATTAGTCCTATAATAAATGCTCAACCGCAGTAATCATGCGCTGACATCGGTAAATGGCTGTATTAGGATAGGCACAGCTAAAGAGTTGCCAGTCTAAATAGCCGTCTAATCCGTTAAATGTAGGTTAAGTCAAAGCTCATTTGGTACCATTTTCCTATGCTGCTGAAAATCCCACGTCAAACTACGTGTCAACACAGATGTTATCTCAAATTGTTTAGGAAGGGTCCTGTCAGTGTTGTTCGTGTCACTAGTGCAGTTTATAATAATTAAATTTACTATTTATCTAAACAAACATGCAATTGAAGTTGGATGAAACTAAATTCCACAAACTTTTACATTTTAAGAAACAATTGGATTTGTGGCTGTTCCAAGAAAGAAATGTTTTTTTTTTTGCTTTCTGTCTGTTATTCATACTCATCATGACGAGATAGCCTTGAGAAGAACGGGAGTGATTTGATTCTGATTCATATTCATAATCAAATGCAATTTGCAAGAAATGTATAAAATGTGTGGAAATAACTTTATCACCTTGTATTTTATTTTTTGTTAAAACTGTTGTAGAATTTGCTCAGTAAATATGGCACACCCTGTATAGAATTTTGAATTATTGGCTTTATTTTGGCTAAATAACTAATTTCTATAAATTTTCTTTCATACTGACTTCCAATTTTTAGACTACTTTTGAAGCTATTCTGGAAGACATATTGGAAGCTCTCAATAACAAGAATCCATCTGTTAAAACCGAAACGTCCCTTTTTTTGGCAAGAGCATTTACTAAAACGTCACCAACTTCAATGAATAAAAAACTACTGAAAGCTATAACAGCGGCACTTACGAAGACAATCAATGAGTCGGGTAAAATCATCTATAATAAATAATTTTTTTAAATTAATGAATAAAACAAGTGTACTTGAAGGTATAATATTTTTTTTTTAGACCTTAACGTAAGAGAATCCTCAGCAGAAGCCTTAGGAACGTTAATGAAATTAGTTGGGGAAAAGGCTATCGGACCATTTTTGGTAGAATTAGAAAAAGATAATTTGAAAATGTCAAAGATTAAAGAGAATTGCGAAAAAGCCGTAATCACGGTGAAAGTACCTGGAACAAAGAAGGAAAGACCTACAACTGCTCCTGCCAAAGTAGCAGAACCCAGAACTATCGTTACAAGGGCAGCTGCTAAAAAACAAACGGGTAATTTAAAAAAATCCAATTTTTAAGTTTTTTAATTTTTCTTGCATCGTCGATTTTTATTTCTATTGCTTTAAAGCTATTTATTGATTTTTTTGTTTTGCTTTTTTTCTCTAAAAAAAAAACAGATAACACGACAGCTTCAGCTAAAAGAAAACCTGAAATTTCCTCAGGATCGGCAACAGTTGTAAGATCTAGGGGAGGAAAAACTGGCACAAAAGCGGCTTCCCATAATATAGAAAAAGAACTTTCCGATGACGAAGTCGATGAGATTATTTCTGGAATGCTGAATGCAAGTATCGTGGGAGAAATAGCAAGTGCAAATTGGAAAAGCAGGTATATAAATATTTCCCAATAATGATCGTACCTTAAAAATTAAAGATGATCTTTAATTTGCAGATTGGCAGCAACTGAACAGATTATAACGGAAATTCAAACGTTAGACTCAAAATCCGTGCCAACTCAGGCTCTAGTGAAGTTTCTTAGTAAGAAACCAGGTTTAAAAGATACCAATTTTCAAGTGCTCAAAGCCAAATTAGACATAGTCAAATACCTGGCAGAAAATTGCACCTTTTCTATTACAACGGCAAACTGTTGTGTTACCGAGATATCCGAAAAGTTTTCTGATTCAAAAAATGGCGGTGCTGCGGCGGAAACATTGACGGCCATAGCTGAGGCTACAACTTTCGGTCAGATATCCGGGATGGTTCTGGATTTTGCTTTTACTCAAAAGAGTCCCAAGGTGCAACAAGAGGCTTTGGTGTGGCTGTCTGGAGCTATGAAAGAATTTGGTTTTTCGTAAGTACATTATTATATTATTTGATTACTTATTTTACTTTACAGGTATTTTGACGAAATTTACGAATAGAATCTATTGAAAAATATGTGACATTTAGGTACACTAGCATCGGTGTAGGTTATTCACTGGTGCTTTTCTTTCCTACAGATGTCGCTGTTGTATTAACTTTATATAAATTAATTGTTTCTGTGAGTTACGTGTTATTGGAATTTTATTAAAACGAAATAACATGTGTCTGCCTCAAGTCTACTTCACATGCATGCAAATTTTGCAATTTCTAAAAACGGAATGTTTCATGACACTCTGCGAGTTTTTTAGTGATTTTTTTTCAATTGATTTTATAAATTTTGTTTTGTTTAAATCACAAATATTTCTTTGGTTCAGTTTCTGATAAAATTGTTCGTAACTTATTATTGAAGAATTGTCCTAATATTAACCTTAACCCTATTACTAATTATTTTTAATCTCACAATATATACGGTATTTTTTTCTGTGTGTATAACATTTTGTTGTTACTGTTGTTTGCTGTCTTAGCACATTGCTTTTCAATATATTTTTTTTAGATTATATCAGCAAATTTTTGTGAATTACTTAATACATTTAAACCTATTTCAGCTTTAAAAATCTGATCTTACAAAGAAATCAGTTTTACTCATTTTTATTAATCTATTATAAAGGGTGTTGTTATCTTGCTGTATGATAATTGTACCAAACAAAACATGTCTTAACAATTGTTTTTCTCTGACCAACGGTAATATTTATGACGGTTGAATATGTGACGTCGCACACTTATCGTGTCTGGTGTTTCTACATAATAATCATATCTAAACATACTTACCATTATTGGTTTTCTTAGGGATTTTTTTACAACAGAATACAGTTTAAAATAGTTATAATAAGTGTTCAAAATCACTACCTTTGCTTGCGAGAAACGTTCTCCATACAAACGTCTTGTAGCTAGAGAATTTTGTTAAGTTTTGTCCTAAATGAACAACGTATCATGCAGCTCATGATTACTAGAGGTCTGTTCTAACAGCCGTCGAGAACTGGTTCAGAATTATCAGAATGAGAATAAAAACAAAAACAACAGATACTGAAATAAAAACTATATGTATATGTACACATATCACCTACATATATATAGATATAAATATATTATATTATTTAATTTTTATTCAAACTAGTGTTGAAACATTCTTTCTTAATCTTAATTATAACTTAGATTGCAATTTTGTAGCATAGCTGTGCATTTGAAACGTAGCTGTAAAAAACTATTTGTTTTATATATTTTCTTCATAAGAGTTTTTTTATTGCTTTTGATCAGGTATCAGTATTCAGTCATAATGTCATTAATTTTAAAGGAAGTAAGGGAAAATTGAGTATAATACAAATGCGCGATTACAAACATTTTTTAAATACATATTTACCCTTAAAAAAAATTCAAATCATTTTTCAAACCCCTTTTCAGACTTTTACTCACCGCTGGCTGCCTCGATTCATTCACAGCTCTCGGTGTTGACCTACTTCAACCCTCGAACATACCAGGAGTGCCATGTTACCGGGAGTTATGAGTTGATTTAGTTCTCTTTTAAGAGGTCGTGTAATTTTTTATTTCGATTTTCTGTCTTTATTAGGCCTTCAGAATACGTAGTTAAAATTAATGACATTATCACTGAATCATCATATATGTAGAAGTACTTTCAGTATTAGCTCTCATATTTTGGACACTCTGTGTAAACTTACATTTGTCACTTTGACTTCGGTAATAATTTATGTTAAACAAAAATTATATTTGTAAAGAAACTTTAATACCTTATATCTCTTATTTTTTATAATCTTCCTGGTCTTAAAGTTATAAATCTAATCAACGATACTATAAGAACTGATTCTTCAGTATTATTATTTGTTTTTCAGTAATTTGAATATTAAATTGTTGATTGAAAATTCAAAAAAAGCATTAGCATCCACCAATCCAGGAGTGCGACAAGCAGCAATCACGTTACTGGGAACGATGTACCTTTACATGGGCGCCACGTTAAATGTATTCTTTGAAAACGAGAAACCCGCTTTACGAGATCAGATCAACGCGGAATGTGACAAATATGAAGGCGAGAAACCTCCACCTCCAACAAGGGGTATTAATAAGATTTCAAATTAATTAAAAATAAATTTTAACATCTTTATCTATAGGGGTCATAAAATCGGAGAGCTCGAACAGTCTCAATGCTGCAGAGGATGAGGATGCACCGGAACCGGAGCCAATAAATATACAAGATCTAGTCCCAAGAGTTGATATAAGCAGTCAAATAACAGAAGCTATCTTAAATGATCTCGCAGACAAGAACTGGAAGGTGCGAAACGAGGCTCTGACTAAAATACTTACGATATTGCAAGAAGCGAAATTTATAAAACCCAACTTGGGTGACTTACCTTCAGCGCTAGCTATACGATTGACGGATAGTAATGTTAAAATAGCTCAATCGGCACTCACCGTCTGCGAATCCATCACGAAGGCAATGGGGCCACCATGTAAACAGTACATTAAAGTATTTTTCCCAGGGATGTTGCAAGGTAACCAGTTAAATGAGTTGAAAAAATCAAAATAACAAATTGTTTAATATGTTTTGAGATGTCGATGTGTTATTTTTCTAATTTTTTTCAGGTCTCGGAGATAGTAAAGCCACTATGCGTGCTGCCGCATTGAATACCATTAACACATTTGCCGAACAAAGCGGTTACAAAGAATTCTTTGAGAATGAGATGATTGGTGATGCACTGAAATCAGGTTCGCCAGCTCTTAGAATTGAGCTTTGGAATTGGTTAGCAGAAAATGTACCAAAAAGTAAGTAACATTAGAATTGTGTATGTTGGGGGTGGCCAAAGTTAGACATTCGAGAGGAATTTTTTGGTCAAGGTGTCAAATTATTGTTTTTTTAGGTATTTGCAAATATTGATGAGATTTTTAGAAGATACTTATGAACTGATAACTTTTTTTTATAAGATACAAATTGAGGAAAACTTTTTTTTTAAGAATTCTTACTGGTTCTAAATTTTAATAAAAATTCAGTAAAATTTAGAGAGGAAAAAGAAAATTTTAAATAATTGTATTATAAAATTTAGTTTTTTTTTTCTTTTGGAAAATGAAATACGGTTGATTTTTTGTCTAGATTATTAAAATTCAAAATTTGTTTGTCTTAATTTTCTTATGCAACAGAAATATATGTATATATAGGGTGAGTGAGTCATAATGTCATTAATTTTAAGAGGAGTTAGGGAATAATGAGTATAATACGAATATGCGATTAAAAAAATATCTAAGTGCATATTTACGCTGAAAAAAAAATTTTCAAATCATTATTCAAACCCTCTTTTCAGACTATCACTGATTGCTCAGTTCAACATCGGCCAATAATAATTTAAAATGTTAATATCCAATGAAATCAAATAACAGTAAACAAATAATTCTATTAAAAATTGCAAGTCCATTCAGGTTTTCCGGTAAAAAAATACGGTCCAATCAAACGATCCCCGTACATTCCTGCCCATATGTTGACAACAAATTGCCTATGAAAGCTAAACCGACGAGTAGCGTGTGGATTTTCGTCTTACCAAATGTGGCTGTTATGACTGCAAAGAAATTAGCTTAGTTACAGTTATATTTAACATTGAAATCACAAAACTCCAACGTATGTAATAATAAACCGAGTAATAAACCATTTAGGTACATTACATAAAAAACCTATACCCAATGGGTAAATTATTAAGAGAAGCTGAAAAGTGTTTCGTGTTTAAATACTAAGTAATAAAAAACCATCGTGTTGTCGACAAAAAACTGTCCAAGACCGAAATGGCACGGCCATTGATCTGATAGTCATAAAAGTTATCGAAAGTGAATCTTGACTTACTATATTATTAGGTCAATAACCTAGTTACCTAGTTTTTGTACTGTTATTTAACGACAAGGAGTAAAACTATTTTTTTAAATCTAGATACATGAATGAATTTTCCTTAAATATTGATTTATTTGCTAATAAAGACTAATGTAGATAATAAATAAATGTTTTCGAATGTTAGATTATTACAGTTTAATAATTTTGATATTACGTTTTCACTACGTTTTACAAATAAATATGAATTTTTAGTATTACTCGTAAATACAATTAATAATTCAGTTTGTAGTTACGTACATCTAGCCTAGACATTTATTGTTTTTTAAGTAGTATGATATGATGCCAGTTCGAGTAAAGCTGCACTCCATAGCACTTTAATAAAATTAGGGTCAGCCGCAATTTGATTTTGATGCCAATTGCAAAATTCAAGGCGGCTGGGGAAATCAGCAGGGTCTAAAGCTTGAACTTTCTGAAAATGATGCGGGTTTAGTGAGTTTGCTTGTAATATTCTGCAGACCTTGCTTTAGGATATCTCCAATCGCTTTGAAATTGTTCTTGTAGAAATAGTAGGCTGCTACTACAATTAAATTTAAAACAGCCTCTATCACATTTAAGTAATTTTGCCGAGTTCCCGACGTGGTTTCACGAAATCCGTATTGCGAAGGTGTTGAAGCACTTGAAACACAAATTTCGCGCACCTGGAAAATGTAGACGTCTCCGATATTCCGTAGGAGCGGCATTTGCATTTCGTAAACATTCTCTTTATAACTACCATTTCCGCATATTCGAAATTTGTAAAATTAGGCATTGTGAATTTATCCCCCCTCCAAATATGTGGCGTGATCTCCAAATTTGGGGGGAAAGAAATGCGGGAAATGCAGAAAGTGCAACTAAGTAGGAATAAATTTGAATAACACGTTGAAGTATTAGAAGATATTATGAATGTAAACATGATGTGGCAATGATGTTCCTTCGGCATTCGATTGTCGTATGGCTGCGTCATCAGAAAATTCGTAGCGTACCAGGAGCGTCGTGTTACCGATTTTTATAGGGTAATTTGTTTATTTTTTTAAACGTCGAGTAAACATTTTTTTTTCGATTTTCTGCCTTTATTACGTCTCTCGAATACGTGGTTAAAATTAATAACATTATGACTGACTCGCCCTGTATATGTATGAATCTATGTATGTATGTTCATCGCTATATTTTCCGCTGTTTACAGAAAATAATTTTGACTTTTCTTATATTTTATTTGTCAATATTCATTTCGTTTCACAGACAGCTTTCAGAGGATTTAGTTCAGTTAAACGCATCTGTATAGAATATGTAAAAAAATGTAAAATTAATTTAAATAAGTACAAAAGATTATGTTCAAAATTGAACAAAACCATAAAAAAGTAAATTTCGACACTAGAATAATGTTTAAAAACAATGAGAAAAAAATGTTTTATTTTTTAATTTATCTACTCTCATCATGTTAATATATATACACGGGTTTCAAAGTAACGTGCCATATAGTGATTTTAAGGCTTTCATAGTTCGTGCTGTTATTAAAGTTTTCTGGTTGTTACGCTTTGTTGTACATAATTATTCGTCACCAGTCGCAGAATTAATTGTACCAAGATAATGGCCCGAAAAACTGTAGTAGATTAAATAATGTTTCCTCCCTCTATTGTCTTCTTTTCCTCTATCTCTCCCTCTCTCCATCCATCTCTCTTTCTCTTCCCTCCCATCCCCTTCCTCTATCGCCCTCCTTTTTCCTCTCTCTCTCCCACCCCCTCTCTATCTGTTTCTCTCTCTTTCTGATTTCTTCTTTCTCTTTATTTATCAACCAAATTAGATTTATTAATCAAAAAACAACTAAATTGAACAGCTTTAATGTCAAATCACAACAGGATTACTCAGTTTGCATATACATACAAGTAGTTCCTGCACCAAATACTGATATTATCGCCGTGGTACGATTCAATGCTCGTCCCAAAGATATTTGGAACACCAGGAAAATCGTACAATGAATGATAATTTTTAATTTGGAACAGTCTTTTTGCTATCACGCAGACTTTAAACCATACGTATGGTTTTCTATTTATTTAGAACAAACTTAGTACCACACTACGGGAATGCAAAAAACAGAAAAGTTTCTGTACACTTATTAAAATGTTAAAAAGTATTGATTTATACCAATTTTTAACTGTTTTTACGTAAGATCTTCTGTAATCAATAATTTGCAGTACCTCCAAAAACCATTCCCAAAGAAGAGCTCGTTGTTTGTATCCCTCATTTATACAACAACTTAGAAGACAGAAATGCAGATGTACGAAAAAATGCTCAAGAAGCAATATTAGGCATTATGATTCACTTGGGATATGACAGTATGGCAAAGCAGACTGAAAAACTGAAACCCGGTTCCAAAGCCGCGGTAATGGCTGCTTTGGAGAAAGTTCGTCCTAACCTGCCAGCTAAACCGTTACCTAAGAGCAAATCACCACCCGAAAAAGAAGAAAAAGCTGTACGGGGAACTAAACCAGCTGCAAATTCAAAGAACGCTGTTAAACCAAAGGTATTAGATTTAGTATTTATTCTATTCTGTAGTAGTGGACAACATTTAAAGATAAAAAATTTGAGACAAATCCTTTTGTTTTTGTAGGGAACTCTTGCTTCTAAGTCAGCTCCACCTGCCAGCAGGAAAAAGGATGAAGATATAGACACCTCTCCGTTGTTAGTTGTAAACAACTTAAAACACCAAAGAACTATCGATGAATCAAAATTGAAAGTGCTCAAGTGGAACTTTACTCAGCCTAGAGAAGAATTTGTGGATCTTCTGAAAGATCAAATGTCTTCCGCAAATGTAAATAAAACTCTAATGAGCAACATGTTCCACATAGACTTTAGGTATACAATTTTTAAATTAAATGCCGTCGTCCTATATCGATAATTTTTTTCTAGATATCACATAAAAGCAATAGAATCTCTAAATGACGACTTGTCAGAAAACGGACAAGCATTGATCTCAAATTTAGATCTCATACTGAAGTGGTTGACATTGCGTTTCTTTGATACCAATCCTTCAGTGCTGTTGAAGGGACTTGAGTATCTGCATTCTGTGTTTAATATGCTCATAGAAACTGAGTATCACATGCTGGAAAACGAGGCTTCTTCATTTATACCGTATTTGGTGTTGAAGGTAAGATAGTAATAAAAATATTTTTATTGTACAGGGTATCCCACAATAAGTATGCGTTAGAAGTATTTAGGAAACCGGAAATGATAAAAATCTGAATTTTTGTTTCTGGGGTTTTCAACACTGCTGTAGAAGAACAACACTGAAGTACACGTCAAGTTACTTATTTCTATCATTTCTGGTTCCCTAAATACGTCTGCACGCTCATTGTGGGACACCCTGTATATTGTTAATAATGCAGTTATAATATTACAATTTTTGAAATAATTATGTTGTCGATAATATAATTTTTTCTGTTCAAATTTAAATTCAAAAGTAAAATATGAAAAAGGAAATATTGAGTTTTAAAAATTTCAATTTCGAGTTTAGCATTGAATTTCAAATTCAAAATAAAGTAGGGGCAATTTTATTTTTCAAATTGCCAAATTCGTAATTTAAACTTACTTGAAATTTAATAAAAGGAATTTAGTTTAAAAAGAAAATTTCATATTAAAATTCAGAATTCTGTATTTCAAATGGAATTTTTGAAAAGGAACTATAAACCCAACTTCTTGTTGAAAATTTTGAGTTTGAATTTGAAAATTTGAGTCTAGCTCAATCTCGAAGTTTTAACATGAAATTTCAAATTTGAATTTAGAATCTTTTTGTTTGGAATCGAATATTTGAAAAAGAAATTTTGAGTTCAATTTCAAATTAAATTCGAAATTTGTGAGATGAAATTTTAAATTTGAATTTAAAAATTTCATTTTAAAATTGAAATTTTAAATTTGAAAAAGATACATTTAAAATTTTGTTTTGAAACTCAAAACTTCAAATTGAAGTTTTGTATTTGAGATTTTTAACTTCAAATCGGGGGGATACAAGTAACGGAAATTTTAAGTTCCAGCATGAAATTCCAAATTCACAATTTTAAAATTGAAAAATTGCATTTCTAGTTAGAATTTGAAATTTTAAAATTAAAATTGAATTTCAAAATTTTAAACATAAAATTTCAATTGCAATGCATAATTTTATTTATTAATCAAATTTGAAGTTCTGTATGATATTTTGTGGAAAATTCATGTCCATATTAGAAAATTTATGTTTGTTTATCTACTTTATGTTGACATTTCAAGTTGAAACTTGATTTGAGGTGAGCATACAAAATTTGCTAGACAAAACGAATTCTGTATGGCCTTTCTATACCTCCATACTGTATAGTTTCTTATATTAACTTACATTTGTTTAAAGATTCATTTTTATCTTTTTCTTAGCACAATTTTTAGTTTTATTTTATTTAATTTGTAGATTGGGGACCCTAAAGATTCCGTACGAAATGGCGTTAAGGCTTTATTAAATCAAATAAGTAGAGTCTATCCGGTCAGCAAATTATTCACTTACGTTATGGAAGGAGTTAAATCCAAAAATGCTAGACAACGAGCGGAGTGCCTAGAAGTAATGGGTTCTATTATTGAGGATTTTGGTAAAAATATTGTTTTTTAAAACATCGTTAAAAATTGCTCATATTTTCCTATTTTAGGTATATCTGTATGTATGCCTTCTCCAGGAGCTTGTTTAAAGGAAGTAGCAAAACAAATATCAGATCGTGACAATTCAGTTAGAAGCGCCGCCTTGAACTGCGTAGTTCAAGCTTACAATATCGTAGGGGAAAAAGTGTACAAGATGGTCGGAAATGTACGTTGCATTCATTATATTTTTTCATTAAATATTTAATTTTTGTATTTGTTTAGATTTCTGATAAAGATATGTCTCTCCTGGAAGAGAGAATCAAGAGATCAAGCCGAAAAACTATCGCTAAGCCTAAACCTGAATTTAATTCTACGATAACCATGACAACACCTATTTCCCCGCAAAAAGAAAATCCGTCACCTAATAGAAGCAACTATAGCAATCACAGTAACAACGATCAACAGGAGCAACCTCAGGAGGACGATATGGAGGAAGAGGAGAGTCTGCCTCCAGTAACGTAAGTATTGTGATACTTAAAGAAGTATTTCAGTTGGTGTTTTTTTTATCAATCGTAGGTTACCCCCTCAAATAATCCAGGAGCCCCCGAAAGAAGTAGAAGGACCATTCAAATTGGATCCGATATTTATGAAGGAATTGGACAATATCAAATTGCAGTACGATAAACCCAAGCTGCTGGAATTCGACTTAGAGTTCTTGAAGGAGGACGTAAAAATTCCATCGATATCTGACGCAAAAGCGAGGTAAGAATTGAAAACTATGTTTGTTGATAGATTATTGCATTAAGTATTTCTTTTCAGGACTACTGCCGTTACCCCTCCCAAACCGATAGTGCTTAGCGAAGCCATGTCTAGATTAAGCATGAACGTGCACAAGATGCCCATTGCAAGAGCCTTGGACCCAACTCTGGAGAGACTGATCAAACAAATGTCCTCGCAACATATTACCACAGCTCTAGTGGTAAGTGATGTACTTTCCATTTGTCATAAATTATTTCAATACCGCTATTAGGGTTGTTTCATTTTTTTTTTTTGTAAAGTCAAGGTATTAATTTTTACTATTGGCCGTTGTTGACACTGTCAATTTAGCAACATAATAAAGGATTGGGGAATGGACTTTTCCAGTGAATTTAAAAAATACGGTATATAGTACACAGAAATAAAAATCACCTTTTAAAAAATTTCCAACCGTATTTATAAGGCGAAAACATTTCATAACCATATTAAACCCTAGACTATGCGGTGTTGAAGGTAGTGACAGGGCACAGCGTTGCCATGTGTATTGATTTACAGCATTTTTAAAGAAAAAGTGTTATTTACAATATATTAGATTATTTAATGAGAAACATGATATGGTGGCACCGAGAGTAGCACCTGCCTTACAGATATTCCCTAATTTATTTTTTATTTTCAAATATACGAGGATTCGGCATATTTTGTTTATTTGGAAAACGTCTTTGGTATTTTGCCGCTACGTGATATGCACTTTCATCGCACTTCCCATAAATTAACACATTATCCGCCATTTCCACATTTGATTACGGCATGTTTGTAAATATACAAAAAATACGTGATTACGTGAAATTAAATATGTGAAAAGCTAACTTATGAACTGAAAACTTATTTTAAAAACATTTTGCAATTTTTTTGACGGAATCTGATACAGACGCCATCTGTAGGCTATTAACACAAGATGCACCCATGCTCGATCCATTTTTTAATTTCTTATATTGTTGGGGAATTAAATAATTATAATAATTGCGATGTTTGCATAATAATATTGTAGTATTATTTTAAACTATAACTTCCGGAAACGTTTACAGTGTTCTGTAATATTATTTTTCCGACCACTAGTGTTCTTTGACAAATAGACATTTGGAGAGTATAAGCAACCAGGAACATAGATTGCTATCGTCTGCCAAGTGCTATCTATTTGCATGCACTCCCATGCTACAAAGAAAGTGTCAAGGCAATACTGATATGAAAATAACCCACGACCGTTTCTAGGATTGTACACAAAAGCAAATGTTATGGATTATATTGATTGCCATAAGAATATCTATGTGAAGAATATTAGCTTCTCGGTGGCGGTGGAGACTGAACGGTTGTGTTTACATTGTGACTTTAGTTTTCCGCTTGAATCAATTTTATTGGGACATGTAGTTTTCCAGAATTTTCTTTAAACGTGCGTCGAGATGTTTTCTAGAGTTGAAGTCAATGCAGCAGAACTACAGACAAGATTTTATAAATTAAAAACTGCCAGGGGAGCATTCGGAGTTTTCTGTTAGTATTCTTTTCAATCGATTTTCTTAAATGGACAATTTTATTAACGATATCTATGCAGTGTATATTTTCTTAGTGAGTAATTCTGACGGACCTGTAATGAGTGAAAATGTAGTTTTGAATGAAGGAACGAAAAACGAATGTAGGTATCATTATTAATAAAAATGTTCATTTTTGTCGTTTCTACATTTGGCAATGCTGTGAAAAACGACCTCATGGTAGCTAATAGATCTAAAGTGTCTTACTTGTTTAATTGCACATTTTTGACAACTTTTACTAGCACTAGAAAAATAGATTTACAATTAAAAAATTGTGGAAATATGTTGTTGCATTCCATTAACAAACATAAACAGAACAGTGTTGTCAAATCAGTTGTGAATGACATTATTTTTTTCATGTCGATGATAGCATGGAATATCAATATATATCCTTTTATTAAAGACATATGACAAATACTGTAGACATGTAATAATTAATTATGAGGATGGTTATATGTTAGGTTATATTAAGCAGCTTTTGTGATACTTGTTAACGTTTAAAAAACCGATGTTGTAATGTAATTTTTAATTAACAAATGTCTATGTTGCTTACTACCTCACAGTGAATTTAATTTTCTATTAATGAAATATTGACAGTTGACAACACCCACAAGTCTGTCGTTTCCATTTGATTGATTCTCTTTAGCAGGAAAATGATATGTCCTAAACAAATTTGTCTGCTCCCATTTTAAAATATGCAAAATGAAGGGTCGTTATGTGTTCCTTAATGAAGGTCATTACGATTGATGTGATGACAGATTTTCATTATGAAACAAATTTTTAGTCAATGCCGTAGTTATAAAAACTCATTATTTTTTAACCAAATTGGCAAGTAGCATGTACATTTGTACATGCTACTTTGTCACAAATATTTTTTATCGATTATTACTTATTTATAAAAAATAAAATAAATGGCAACTCTCATGTAATAGTAATTAATATGTTCACATGAAATATACTCACCTGCAGCTTGTTTCGTATCCTACTTATTATGCTCATGTATTCGCCATCATTACATGATCGATGCAATTTTACAATGAAAAATATGACATTTAAAAAGTCTTGATCACTTTTTATGTTAATATTTTATATGCACAAATGTACAATTACAATAAACAATTCCTTAAGGCAATGGCCCAATTACAAGAAATTATTCCACAACCCAGAGGAAATTCTCTTTCCGAATATGAGGACGATTTTATGAATTCTCTCATTATACAACTCAAATACCTGCAAACTCAGGATCCAACCCTCGACGGTACCATATCTAAGGTCTATAGAAATTTGCTAACCCTCATGGATACTGTGAGTAAAATTATATAATTTGTTATGTATTTACTATTTAAACTTTAATTCCCTTAGTTTTACCACAACAAAACATTAGGCAGCCACGTATCGGTACCAGTTATCAAAGATTTAATGAATGAAATGATTTCCTTGCTGGTTGAGGAGAAATTGGTGGGTGTTCCAAATGGAGATGCTTATGTGAGAGTCATTAATTTACTTTGTGTGAAGATTATTGAGAGGTCCGATCATACCAACACAATTTGGTGAGTGATTTTAAAGAAATTGTTTCGGTTTTGTGCAGTGGCGGTTCATCGGAATGGGCAGGGTGGGTAAAGAAATCGGTGTTAAAACCATCACAGCTTATGGGATAAGCCTGTGGCCGCTGAAATCATGCATTAGAATATTTTTTCTAAAGCAATTGTCAAATACATGTTAATAATTTGAGTAATTTTTTTAATTATCAGTAATAAGTTGAGTTAAGCCACTTTCAGAGAACGACGTAGTGTTGCCAGCAACACGAAACCACGTGATTTGCGGCCAATGAAATTAGTCATACTCCCTTTTTTTGTTATTGAAGTCAGGTAATGTTCAAAATTTCCCACTTCAACCGCCTTGCAAAGCAGCAGTTGTACATAATGTAACCAATAAAAACAAAACCGACTCTATGAACTCCCTGTTTCATAGAAATTAAACTTATGGTGGGGATGTTGCCAGCAACACTACATCGTTCCCTGAAGTTGGCTTAATATTGTAAAGTTAAATTTCATCAACTCTGATTAATACAAATTTTATTTTGAGACTTGTAAAAATTGATACTTTAC
The DNA here is from genome assembly GCA_037114965.1 of Monochamus alternatus. Lineage (NCBI taxonomy): Eukaryota > Metazoa > Arthropoda > Insecta > Coleoptera > Cerambycidae > Monochamus > Monochamus alternatus. Next base: position 78,394,746 of record CM073429.1, read on the forward strand.
ACAGAATGTCACAAAATTACTTACCATATTTTGGACACCTTAGATTACTAAATTGAAAACTAAAATAAATGTAATAAAATGAAGAAGCGACATTCAATTGTTTCGTTGAATTGCTGCTGACTGTTTGTTACTTTACTGGTCTAACATAGTATTATATATTATAGTAGGTGTTCATCTAAACTAGATCAATGTCAAAAGTCATTGACACTGGAACTTAATTATAAGTCAACTTTATTTGATTAAAAAAGTTTTCACTTATAATATCACAAGAGCTTAAATTAATTCCAGGAATAATTTACGCTCATGGTATTCGGTAAGAAAATTAAAATTAAATTTTAAATTAATTTGACTTGGCCAAGGTATTGTTGTTGTTGACATATGTTGATTTGTCATTTTTATTTAAAGGGTTCTATCACAGTAGATGTCAATTACTTGTTCAAAGCATATGTACGTTGAGTTTAATAAGTGTACAATGAATTATCACAATTTGATAAAGAAAATCAACAAGTTATTAGACAAAAAATTCAAAACCTAATACCAGATAACACTAAAAAATCAAAAGTGTATGGAATCAATTTGTTGAAATTTGCAGGTATATCCACCACATTTCATTAAATAAAAAGATTACCAACTTTAGTTCCATCAAATGCTAAAACTCAGATGGGAGTAGTAGTAGTTCAATCTATCGTTCTATGGCAATTTTAGGTCACTAAAGGTGGTAGAAATATATTTTTTAGAAGTAACACGACACAATTTCAAAGAAATTCATATGTAGGTATATTCACTAAATTTCTTATAATAAGAGGCCAATGTGTAGATCATATATGTTTACCTTCTCAACTGTCAAAAAATTTCCACTTAATTATCGCCTCGCCACGAAAAAATTTCCGGAATTTCTTCTGGTTGTCCTGGTAACGAGTCAAAATAACGGCATCTTATTGGATTTAAAGTAAAGGTGTGACATTTTCACATCTATATTTTGGGGCATAGTTTAGAGTAGAGCACAAAAATAATTTTTACCTAGTTTTTCATAATTTAGAGATGATTAACATTGTGGGAGAATAGTTTGCCCACTCATCTCAACAAGTTATGACCCCGCCTGATTTTTAGAGAAATTTTAAAATATTTATGACTTTTTTCAGTGCTTTGGTTAAACTCATACACGAATGCATATGTAACGACAGCTCTCCGCGGCACGTGGATTTGGTCATGAAGTGCCTATGGAGGGTTATTAAGTTGATGCCAAATTGGGGCGACGATATTGATTATGATTCAGTTTTGTTAGAAGTTCACTACTTCCTTAAAAAGTTTCCCTCGTCGTGGTGGAAATCCAAGGAAGTCGATACACCACTGAGGACGGTAAAGACTATTCTACATTCGAGCGTTAAGATAAAAGGGGGAACTATTATGCTACATTTGGGAAAAATTTCCAACACCAGTGAGTCGGAGGTTGAGTCGTACATTCTGAGAATCCTTAAGGTATGTTAATTTTACGTAGCACATATTTTAATTTTTTTTTTAAAAGCATTTTAAATACTAATAATCTAGAACATGAAAGTAATGTTAATTTTCTTGATTCAATAATAATTATATTAATATTCATTCAATGATTTTTTGATTTTTTTTTTGTTCATCATAATTTAGGATCATATGTATTAAAGAAAATAAAATGTGCATCTGCTCTAAAAGTATTAGTACTTTTTGAGATGCAGTAGATATTTTTAACAAAAGATTTTTTTCAAATATTTTCCAGATGCTAAATATTCCTCTATTAAACTAAACTTACCTTAATCAAAAGTTGGTAGCTACTGGTACAGGGTGTTGAAGTTAAAATTTTATTTTCGATATTTGTAAATAACTTCTGAAAATATCCAAATATTTGCATACATTTTGCAGATCAGCAGTTTACGGAGGCAAGAAATTCAAATTTGTTTAATTTTGATGTTACTAATAAATAGCACCACTTTAAATGGCAAAACTTTTTTATGGCTTGGTGTATACATCTGACTATTGATACAATCAATCCTGCTGTGAAAAACGTATACCTTGTTGAAGTCATTAAGAGTAACTGTTTTCAAAATAATCCTATTTGAAATATTCAATGCATCGAGTAAAAACTGTTTTGGTTTCAGGTGCCTTTTCTGCAGAAAATACAGCAAAATGCTACTTCAAAAAGTTATTCAGAATGCTAAATAATGGCGATGTGTAAAATTTCAAGAAGATCTAAACGGTTTCATCGAACCTTGTGGATCTTAAAATTTTGCACATCACCATAATTTACCATTTTGAGTAACTTTTTCAAGTAACATTTTACTACATTTTCAGCGGAAAGATACTTCACTTGAAGTCAAAATAGTTTTTATTTGGTGTATTGAATATTTCAAATAGAATTATTTCAAAAACGGTTACTCCTAACGACTTCAACAAAGTCACATAAATCGATTGTTTCAATAGTCAAACGTATATACTGTGCCATAAGTGGCGCCCTCTGCAGGTGACCTCCAAAATGTATGAAAGTATGTGAATTTTTTAAAAAGTTAAATAACTTTTTCGAAATATTGAAAATAAAATTTTAACTTTGACACCCTGTATCTTATCAAACATCAACTTTTGAGAAAGGTAAGTTTGGCAACATCGCATTATTTGTTCATCAGAATTCTACTCTTGCTCCATATTGCATTAATTTTGGGACATTGCATTATGAAAAATTACTAAAGCAGCATCAAATTATAGTTTTTCATGTAATAAATCTAGACCAGTTTATGCATAACAAAGATATGAAAAGAAAATACATCTTGGAAATAAGCGATTATAATAAAATGTAAATATATAATTTAGTACAGTGTGGGGTTTAAAGTTGGCTTTATCTAAACTGGAATACCTTATACATAATTAATAAATATATAACAATCTATTTGTTCCTAAAGTTTAATAGAAGCACACTTGCTATGACTCACCAGTCATTTTACTGTGTACTGTATTAGATCACTGGTATTTATATCCTTTAATTATTTTTAATGTGTATATTGATTTTTGTCAGAGTTTAAAAATAGCCGAGGTCCATCAATTACCTTTTACCAAGCCCGAGGCGCAACGAAGATCTCTCTCTAGAGCAAACCATAACATGTTGACCGACATTTTCCAAAAAATCGGTAGCAAGGACGAAACTAAGGAAGGACTGAATTTGTTGTACGATTTCATGCAACATCATCCGGAGGCGGACATAGAGCCTTTCTTGAAAAAATCTAGTAAATTCTTTCAAGATTATATTAGGAACGGGCTCAAAGAAATTGAAGATTCCAGAAAAACTGCAAAATCGACTATAGTTGGTGAGTAAATGTTTTACTATTATCGTTTACGTGTGACAGCTATTATGTTAAAGTTTTTAAAATTTAGTTATTTTTTATTAATTGATTTTTGTTTTTTTCGTCAGAGAAAGTGGGCGATCGAGCTCAAGAAAATGAATACGCTTCGCTAGCAGCTGATAGAGAATCCGGCAAAGGTCCGGAATACTGGAAGCAGAAATTGTACATGTGGAATGATATGTTCGAAAACGTTAAGACAGGAAAGAAAACCACATCTACCGAATAAATTTTTTCAAATACGAATGTAATCATTTATGTTAAACGGTGGATATGTGCAAATTCCTTTGTTTACTGTTCCTTGAACTTTGCACAAATTTGACCGTTTTCACAGAAATTAAATACTTAACGGACTAATTAATTAGCTTATTAACGTTGTAACTTCCCCGACCACTTTGTGATAGTTGAAATATGTAGCGTTTTAAAATTACAATGACTTAATTTATATTATAGTAATTGTACACTTTTCATTTTATTTATTGTCATATTTTTTATGTGTAATCATATTTATTGAATGTGCCTGTTTTACTTTACATTTTTTTAGACTGTAAGAAAATGAGGTATATTTTTTACTGTTATTTGTAGTAGTTCACTAGTATCTAATAATAAACAATAATTAAATTCTGAATTTAACACCCCTTATTCAGTTTTGCAAGTTAAATGCTTTAAGTAACACTGGAAATCAATGTAGTTAAAAAACTAGTTTCTTTTGTGGCCAGCTGAGTTGTGAATGTGTTTTCAGTTAGCCCAGCTAAGTCTGGGAATGTGAACTTTAATTTTGTTTCTGGCAGCAACTAGTTACTGAGGTCATGGCACAATAACTCTGAAAATCATTATATAGGGTGACTCGAAATTAAGGGGAAATATTTCCCCAAGGTATTCTATTTCGGAAAATACATTTTCTTTATAGGAGGTGCATTTAAGTTCTAAGGTCTCCAATTATTTTGTTTCAGAACTGGAAACGGATAGACACCTGCGGTTTGGTTTAAAATTGTTACAAGAACGGCGAGTAAATATTAATTTTCCCACTTATGTGATGCGACACCTATTGAAATTTGTCTCAGTGAACTGGTGATAAATTTCAATGGGTTCTGCACCACGCAAGTGCAGAAAACGAATGCTGTTCTTGTAACGAAAACGTCCTCGTTTTAAGTGTCAACAATACTTCTCACTTTTGCTGCTACCACTAGAGGATATGTGTGCTGTACCGTGCTGCCATCTCTGTCACGCATTCGCAACGAGTGCACACGTATTTTAAACCAAACCGCAGGTGTTCATCTGCTCCCAGTTCCGAAATAAAAAATCAGAGATCTTGGAACTTGAACGCACCTCGTTTTTACTAAAAACCTCTGAAATTTCATATTTTTCAGTAAAGTCGAAAAATTCAATACACTAAAGTTATGGTAAATATTACCTACTAGGGGTGTTCCAACTAGAAGATATCATTATCGATTTTTTTTTTTAACACTTCTGCTGACATCTCTCGGGCTGCACATTAGTTTGATGAGGTATTACCAGTTATTGAATGGGATATTTTGAATCTTTATTAAGGAGATTTAAATAATTAATCTTCTATGTTTCTTTTAATTTTTTTTTTATCTTGACAATAAATGAGTAAATTTTTAAACTTTGGTAGATTTTGTTGGATTTGGCAAGTCAACTCAAAAATAATTTTCAATACCCATACTGAAAATACTGTGTTCTGTTTATAGAAATTTAGATTTTTTTTTAACGATATCCAGTTACTCTACAGGTTGCTTATTTGGTATCCAGGTGTTGGCTGTATCCAGCTGTTGGTGTTTCCTCAAAAGCAATTGTTACGATAGCTTTTCCTTCCATAGAATTTAATAGGTGGAATCTTTACATACAGTAAAACACTGCTATTAGAATAAGAAATTTGAAGACTTTTTTTCTGTCTGATGAAAAAAATGTTTTTTTAGATTTATGGCACTATTCTGTGTGAAAATTATGTCTTGTCAGACATCCAGGCCAATCAAATGCACGCATTTAGCTAAATTCTTACTCAGTGGCTGACCTCGTCTGAATACGCCCATTTATAGCCAGACTTACTTGTTTCAAAAATTTATTTCTAATAGTAATAGTTATTCAACGAGCATATGATGATGGTTGTACTGTATAAATCATCCGAGTTAATTTTTTATTATACACATGGTCATGGGTGCTGGCAGGATTACTTTCGGGGAGGTGCAGGATTTACATCTACACATACTATTAACCTAGGCATCTTAAGTTTTATTGAAATGGTAATGTTTTTATTTCTTAATTTTTTTCTGTGTATTTTATTTCATGGCAGGGCGGTACAAGCTCACCCTCTTACACCCCATCCCAGAGTCCATGCATATGGTCAGTTTATCAATAACCTAAACTGAATTAAATTCCTTGGTAATAACCAATTAAATATCTCATATTTTAGCAATTAAATTCAAATAGTTATTTGAAGTCAAGTCAAATGCAGTTCATTTGATTGAGAATCCTCAATTAAAATTTGACCCAGTATTTTTGTTACATCCTGAATTTCATCGATGACGATTTGAAACTATACTTTCTACAGTATAGAACCACACAAATTAAAAATACTGTTATTATATATATTTTTCATTTACAAATGAATATAAAATGACATTTTATAAAAGTTATTTGTCGTTACCCTTTTTATCGACTGTTTCTTCTTCGGAACTTTCTTCGCTGGTATCATCTACCTCGTCTTCTTCATCATCAGATTCTTCTTCTTCGTCATAATTATCGCCTCCATAATCGTAACCACCTGCTCCATCATTATTATAATCCTCATCGTCATCATACAATGCCTGTCCCTGTCTGCCAAACTTATGGCTACGAGCTAAAAAGTTAAAAGAAAAATAGGTAGAAAAAAGTTACATAAAATGTATAATCCCATAAAATATTAAATTGTTATAGATATTCTTACTAGACATGCTAAGATCTTTAGTTTGTGAAGTTTCATAACCACACTTAGGACATGGTATGGCTTTATTCTTCTCATATTTGAAACCTTTCCGACGAACATGATCCTCACAGTAGCACGTTTTACATCTTAGGCATGAGTACTGGCCAAGCTTGTTACAAGACTGACCTAGAAATAAAAAGAAACTAAATTGAAGGCTTCTTTTATGTTACGAGACTTACATTTGTAGTTTTCAGCTTCTAAAACTTGACAGGATGCTTGATGCTCAAATTGATCATCTTCACACAAAAAATTGTTACAAAATGAACATTTAAAAAGTCGGCCTCCGTGATCCCATACAGTTCTTTCACATTCTATGCACACGGCATCTTGTAATGGACAAGTGCATGCATGGGATTGCAAGCATTTTCTACCATGGCAAACCCAAGCCTCACAAAAATCGCATATAGCACCCTAAAAAAATACTAAATGATATACTTCAGTTAACTGTATGTAATGGAAAACTGTAAGGACTTGCCTCTCAAAATCATTTTGATTAATTTTCAATAAAATATTAATTTTTTTGTTGGATATAGTATCAATTCTAATGAATTTAAGAAGTATTGAAAAATTAATTGATTCAACTTATTTATGTCGGACCAGTTTGACAAACATATTTATAAAATAAAAAAATGTGAAAGTAGTATATAATACTGCTGTTGTTAATGTAGATACTTACTACCATACCCATTCCAGTGGTATAGGTACCAGGATGTCTTATAACACAATCTCCAGTTTTCAGCATGCATTTCATTTTGCCACAATGAGCACATATTGGCAATCTTTGCACGCTCTGGCAAAAGTAACAGAAAGCTCTACTTTTCTGTTTGCTGCAAAGGAATGAATAATTATTTCCTACATTCCGTTATATATCAAAACATACAAACCGATGACATTTTTCACATTCCATCGGCAAATTACAAGGATGTTCTGCCAGCTGAACATTTTCTTTTGCCGTTCTAATTTCTTTTTGCCGTAATTTCTGTTTTTCAGCTTTCTTTCGTTGACCCGTTTTCTTCTTAGGCATATTTGTAATTTCTAAAAATTACTAACTATGCGACTACTTTAAAAAATTTTATTAAGTTAATAATTACGCAAACTACATCTACCTATGATTTTAACAAATAGCAAAATTGTTAGGTTAGAAAGTTGTGGCTTAAATGATTTTTACATATGTTCTGTGTTCCGTGATTTTTACTTTTGACATTGGTTAAGGCACGTACACATGATGTACGTTCGCTTTTTAACGTCCAATGTTTCTCTTTTTTGTCATTGGACACCACAAATAAATAAAATAAAGCCCATAAATTTTTAATAAAATTACTGTTAAAACTATATGACTAGAAAATTATTCTTAGATTTCCCGAATCTTTAGTCGAGTATGACACAGTTTAAAGCTCTCGTCGTCCTTTCTTCGTTGGTACGTCACTGCATAAAGGGATGCCTCAAGGCACCTTTAGCAGATTGACGAGATATTTCTTTCGGTTTTACATACTATCGTTTGCAATAATAATGACACTCATTAAAATGAATTTTGCGATTTCTTTCGAACTTCTGATGTATTTGTAATGAAATCTTTTTCACATTTTTAATATTAGTTATTAGTTGTTTCACTCATCGATAGAGTTTTAATGAAATTTCTACTCAGAACTTCCAGAAGTTAAAAAACTGTTTTAAGAGTGTCATTATTATTGCAAACAATTGTACATATCATGACAACCATAAATAAAAGAGGTATTTTTCGTTATATCTCTGACAATTACAAATGAAATTGTTAAAATTTACCCACCTTTACCTACCAAATTGAAAATTATTATTGTTGTTACCTAAATCATAGACTAAATTTAGAATATGTGAACCAAAATTATAAAATAAATATGAATGAATGATCACATTTGCAATTAATTACCTTTCTAACACATTTCGTGAAACTATTTAAAAATGACGATGTGGGTTAAAATTGCAAATGAATTCATTCTATTTAACAAAAGCAAGAGCTGTTAAAAAATTGAAATTAAATTATACTGCACAAGTAAGTAGAGGTAGGTATGTACCTACCTTATTTAATGTTAGAATAATAAAAATTATTTACTCGGAGTACATTCTAGATATATATACATATTTATTTTTAGCTATATAAAGACAATTTTATAAATACCAAACAAAAATACAAGAAAAAAAATCGTGACTACATTAAAATATCTACCTATTTTACATCAACATAGTTTATAATAATGCTTGCTGAACAATAACATGAAAAATATTATGATGGCATAGTAAAGCAAAGTAATGCAAAAATATTGCCAGCAATTATCACAATTATTTAATATCAGAAATATAAAATATTTAAGAATTTAAATGCCTTTGAAAAATGTTTTAAGGCATTCCGATTTGAAAGCAGAGTGTTTCTTGACCAATCATTAAAGATATAATGTACAAGTATTGCATTTTTAAGTATACCTTAACAATTGTTAACTTTTAGTTATCTTACTTTTATAAAGTAATTAAATTTTTAAGTGATAGATAAGATTTTATTAACAATGTAAAACATTTATTAGACATAAAACATGATTGATTAAAAAATTATCAGATAAATAATTTACTGAATTAATAGATTCTTTGGTTTGGGAATGAAAACTTCCTCCACTTTCAAATTTTCTTGAGCAATAAATTTGCATTAAATTAAACATGATTATGAAAAAGTTTTTATCCCTTTTATGATTACGCTTACTTCACTTGAGTCTTTAAATGCTGCAAAAACTCATGATAAGAAAGAGCGTTTTCAACACGATCTTCAATTAATCGTTCCAAAAACAAAACTCTGTTGGGACTATTGTCTCTTATCACTCGTATTGTAGCTGCAAATGGTTTGTCTTCGTTTAAATAATTAATAAAATTATGAAGTCTTTGATTTCTGAGGTTTTCCAAAACAGGAATTTCAAACATTTGATCAGAAATAGCGTCGTAGGAGGGGACACCTAATGCTTCATTTAAAAATTCTGACGAAACATTTGGCAGCACCATTATAACCATATGTTCACCCATGTCCATTAAAAATGCACCCTTATTATCTAAACATCTGGCCGATAAATGCAGTCTAGGAGGCATAGATACCTGTTCCTCCTCAGCATTCAAAATAAGTTGTTGGTTTTCTAAATCGTGAATCGGATATAGATCAGGATATATCATTTGAATTAAAATATATAAAGGCTTCGTTTTCATATCAATCATACCTTTAATCCTATCATCTAGCCTTGTAGTAGTACCTGTTCTAAAAGCAGTATGTTTAAGAAGTGCCGATATATACAGTGGTAGTAATTTTAGGCAGTTGGGTGCTATTAATCCAGACGTAGGAGTACCTAAATTTTGCGACATCTTATAACTGGTTAATATATCTATTGCTACATTAATAAATGCCTCTCGGGCATCTGAAAGACTAGATTGCATCGATCGATCAACAGCCATTTTTGATAACAGTCCCACAATACACTGTTGGTCAGCAGAATGAATTATATCCTGTAAAGTAGCAGCAACAGGGAGGCACATGGTGTGTACTCTTATTCTACGTTCACCTTTGCTCGACGTGTACAACAAAGCTGCTTGGAAACAAACAGTCTTTACATCAGACAGACTCTCTTCTATAGCAACTTGCATACCAAAACCGGCGTCCGGGTTAATATTAGGCAAGGACAATAAATCTGTCGATCGTACAAAGAAATTACCATGAAATGTATGGATGGATAGTCCCCTGGTACATCTTATTCTCATGACAGCCTCGAAACCTATTTTCCTCAGAAGGTATCGTCGGAAACATCTTTCAAAACTCTCACAATCTAAAGTCTTTGTTATGTTGAAAAGGGGAAAATGATGTATGCATCCGCCGCTAAACCTACTTATTCCCGATATTGTAGCTATATCAACATATGTAGAATTAACAATGAACAAATCTACCGCTATCTGTTGGCCACTACACTCTAAAGCTAATCTCTTATAAAAGTCATTGGCAGGGTTTAGATGCGATACTTCAACCGATGCTCTCTGCGAAGGATCCTCTCTCGCAGTTAAAGCACCAGGTCCAATATTAGGAAGAGAAGCTTGAAAAATTGTGACTCGACCTCCTGTGGGTGTCATCAATCTGTACGCCACTTGTAAAGCCGCTCCTAAAGCGGAATTATTATCAAAAGTACCACTATACCTTGTTGGTAACTGTGAAAGCAGTTCCGCTACTAATTCCATCTTATCTTTTAAATTCACAAGCAAATTGTCAGGTGTAGGAAGAAATACATCCTCAATGTCCAATATAGTCATTTCGTGAGGTCTGCTCAGTCCTTCAGCAAACGAATAAAAGTGTAAAGCCGAATCGTAAGCCAAAAAACCTATTTGAGTTCTTGCATCACCTGGCAAATTTCTTAATTCTTCCAGTAAAATGTTACAGACAGAATGTAAATAACCGCTCTCGATCGCCAGCCGTGAAACGTCTAGTAAATATAAGTATACGGCAGGCTGAGGTGGCCTTAGCATGTATTCGGCAGGAGCAATATATTCTATTGTACTTGATTTTATCTCTGGTCTCCTCGAAGGGTCTCCATATGTTTTACTTACGGGGTCATACTGAAATTCTTCTGGCAATTCATTGATTCTATAACACAAATTACATTTCCATCTTTTGCTATCGACAAAAAATACAAATGGATTTATATAAGTACGGCATGCTCGACACCTAACTATAACATTACACTGAATTACCGGCAAGTGACTTAGATCTCTAAATGGATGTATTAACACACCTAGTGGAAGTCTGGATTTTTGTAACAAGGAATTATTTTCAGGGATCTTCGTCATTGTACAACGAAATAGGTCAGGACTACAATTCGCTTGGTCTAGAGCTTCTTGTCCCAAATGAATTCGAGGAGCTGCCTCTTTCATCTGCGGCAAAATATTTGGAATTTGAAGTAAATCAAAATTTTCCATCCCCCAGAATTTATTGAAACCTGTTTGGGCAACTCCTTGATATTGATTCTGGAAGGGCTGTTGTTGGGAATTGTAGTTGTTCTGAGGTTGAGTTAGATACGAATTTTGGGGTTGCGTATAAGTACCTGACTGTGGAGACATTTGTTGTTGCTGCAGGGGGCCTCTATTCAGATAGGGCTGCTGAGTCGCTTGAAAATTTTGTGGTGGCATATTTGTATTTAGTGGTGGTGCAGGATATCGATTTGAATGTAGAGCCGTTTTTTGAGTCATTAAATTCTGTGATGTAGGAGGTCCACTGGTTTGACTTATAGGAGGTTGATATAAGTTTGAAGGAGCAACATTAGGGGGTCTGAACTGATTATTGTTTAAAGGCAAATTTTGAGAAAATGCGTTAGTGGCAGAATTAAAATTTTGCATGTCACTGGAAATATTTGATGTATTAGCTTGAGAATATGGTCCCATGTTTGTATAGCTTTGACCGCCTTGGTTCACTGTAAACGGAGACACTTGTGGTAGACGATTTAGTGGCTTCTGTTGAGTTGATGGGCCGGACATTCCAGCTGCTAAATTTTGGTTCTGAATAATATGACCTTGTGGAGGAAACGAAGTGATAGGTTTTTGCTGAGGTGGATTCTGATAGGGCTGATTATAGGAAACAGCTGGACTTGAATTAAATTGGTTTGTGTGTGCCTGTTGTTGTATGTAATTTGGTGCCTGGTATTGAGAACTGAAATTGTTTGAACTGCTTGAAATACCACTTCGAGCAACAGCTGGGCCAGGTTGTGAAGAAGCTGTAACCACATTTGGAGGCTTCTTTATACTCTCTGATAAACTGCTAGTACTTGTTAGAGGCACATTCTCCAATTCTGCGCTAGGTCGTGATATATTTTGTTTTGGCACTGGAATGGGTGAAAACGCACCATTTTGTCTGAATCCTGCTGGACTTTGAATATTAGGTGTTGATGTACTAAATTTTGAGATAGTAGAGCCACCCTGACTAATGTCTAGTCCACCTACTTTTTGTGTGATGGCCGTAATTGGAGAACGAGAAGGAGGCAATTGTGACTGAGGTATGGACCTGCTTGGTGGAAGTTGTGATGATGGTATTTGACCCAGGCGTAGAGAAGGCGATGAACTTCTTGATGAATGTGTGGAATGGACTCCATTAATCAACTGTTGAACCTTATCTTGTGAAGGGTTTTGCTTTTTATTCTCAAGTTGTAGATCCATTCCATTTGATAAGTTCTGTTCAGGCGGTTGTTGATACATTTTAAAACTAAAATAATAACATCCAGTCATTAACTTATAGCATAACTTTGGCTAGTAACATATTGTCTATTCAGACTTATACAAATATCACTGCTACGTAATGCAGTTAGTGTTTTATTAGACATACAGATAACTACTGAACAATACTGTTATTTACCTGTGACAATTAGATAACAAATATACAAGTCAAGGTTGTAATTTAGTATTAGAGATTTTTACTATAAAAATTTACTCTTAATAGATTAAATTTATATTACTCTTTGATAAACAAATTTTATAGTTCGGATAACATAGTTATTCATTTACATTCTGCAACGAAAGCAGCAAATAGGTAATTGTGGATGAAAAACATTTAGAAAATTAGTTTAATAAGTATGTTCAAAGCCAACAAAACAACCTTTGACACTTAAAGACTACGTGAATTGTGCTTATTAATTGCTTGTTCTTTAATTGTATTCTAAGATATAAAAACTTATCATTAAAATGAAAACTGAATGTGGTACTTACTTAATATTATTTCACTATTTATGTTAAAAAAAACTCTAGAAACCTAAAAGTTTGTGCATTATTTTAATGAACTGTTAAAGAAAATGCAACCACAAACGTCATTGTCAATCTTACGTGGCTGAACGAATATGGCGCCCTCATTTCGCTACAATTAATTTCTAGGTCAGTAGCGCACCACAATTGAGTAAAAATATTTAATTATTTTGGATAAACTGCACCAATTTCTTTACAGAGCGCTGAAGGTGAAACAATATATTTACATTGGTGCTATAAGTTGTTTATAAATGGTTAACAACATATCCAATTTGTCTTGGTTGGTCTACAAGTTTGAAGTTTCGGAATTATGTTTAGTGACGTCATTAAAGTCAAATAAGAAGTGAAATAATGCTAAAAACTTTAAAACACGAAGTAACACAAATAATAGGAAAATATATCAACAGATGCATTCAGACCACAAAATATCGGACTTCAGAGACACTTATCAAAAAATTTGCGACATTTCATAAATTTTGTTTGTTGAACATAGCCATAGCGTATCAAATGAAAACATATGTAATAATATGTATATTAAAAATAATCTATAAATACATAACCATAATCACAATATGTGGAATAATTAAATTTCGATGACAACCGTTATATACACTATCGAAATCGAAAAACAATTTAAGAAAATCGAAAATGTTCCGAAATAATGCCATGTTGGTTAAACCATTAACCATTGACTATTGCAGTTCATTCATCTAGATTTGCATGGTTTGCTTGTTGTAGGGGTTATATGGGGTTATGTTATGTTTAAAAAAATGAGTTGTTTTGATTTTTGAGGTTAACTCGGTTAACCTTAACTTATTTGAATGCAATCTGATTTATAATAAAAGTATACATATTTTTTAATGTGAAAATATCAGTATTTATAAAATAATTACATATTTATTACTTTGCTGATAGATATTTGAAGACTTATTAGGAATTTAATATGGGTTTCATAATAAAGACAGCACGAACTCTAAGAAATCATTGGAAGAAGTCTACATTTGCAGCTGCAGTCCTTACATACGGTTCTGTTTCTGGTAAAACTTATTTGGAGTAAGTGAACCTGGCATTCTAATTATAAAACTAATATAAAAAATTACAGCAACCAAGCTTTGATGAGAGACTATTGTCTAAAAGCTGCAGAATATGGTAAAGAAACAATTCCTGTGCATTCAAACCCTAGGAGTATTACAGTAATTTTAAATCCTAATGCTAATAAAAGAAAATCATTAGATGAATTCGAAAATTATTGTGCTCCTCTATTACATTTAGCAGGAATTTCTGTTGAAATTGTAAAAACTGAATCTGAAGGACACGCAAAGACTCTTATGGAAAGTATTGAAGGTACTGATGCTATTGTTGTAGCTGGAGGTGACGGAACATTATCTGAAGTTGTCACAGGACTGTTACGAAGAACAAATGAAGACACAACCAATTTAGTTCCTTTAGGTACTCATTTTTTAAATTCTTTTGCATATGTTTATGAGCTTTTTATATTTCAGGTATTTTACCTCTTGGAAAAAATAACACCGTAGCAAAGAATTTATTTTCTTTGGAAAAGAAAAGTAATGTTCGGTTTTTGGTTGATGCTACTATGGCTGTAATAGAAGAAATGACCAAACCCATAGACATAATGAAAATTGAGGTCTTGGAAGGAGAAAATGCAACTAAAAAACCAATATATGCTGTAGCAAGTGTAAAGTGGGGTGCTTATCGTGATGCAGAAGCAAAAAAGGATAGTTATTGGTATTTTGGAGCATTCAGGAAATATGCAACATATATTTTTAATGGGTAAATATTCATGCTACATTAATTTAAGACAGGATTATTTTGAGATGTCAGGAATTATATATATATATTTTTTATATTAGATATAAAAGTAGTCTGTCGTGGAACTGTCAAGCGCTTCTGAACTACAGTGTGCCGTGCGAAGGATGTTCAAATTGTAAAAGTAAACCTCTTACAGTGCAAAAAACTGGTTGGTTCCAAAGGTAATATTTTCTTTATCTAGTAAAACTGAAGTAGTTAATATATAATAGCATAAGTCGTTCCTGGGCACAAATATGGCCTTGCAATTAGAATGAGGAGTAAACATATATTATAATTATTTATTTTTACTGTTCAAAGTATATGAAATATTGGCATATTATTTTTATTTCTATTGCTAGCCATAATTCGGGGCGACATGTTAAAATATATTTTACCAAAATTTTGGTCATAACATCATTTGATTCATCTGTTTACAGACTTATTAAAGAAAATAGATCTCGGGATAAATATTTTGGAGTTTACAATCCAGATTGTCAAACATCTCACCAAAAAGAAATTGTCACCTCTGATTTGGCATTGTTAACATCAAATGCTATTCCGAAGAGTTTAGATTCAAGAGACATTCCAAAACTGGAAATCCAAATCGGTCCAAATAAGTTGGATTATATAGATTTTGTTAGAAACGGATGGATGTCTGAAAATGGCAAAAACCGAGAAGTGAAGGAAGTTATTGAAGCCAGAACGATAGAAATGAATCCATTGAAAGGGAAGGAATCTTGGTTTTCCATTGATAATGAATACTATGAAGCGAAACCAATAAAAATTACTTTACTGCCTGAAGCTGTAAACATGTTTTGTAAAAAAGATTCATCTCTATAAGTTACGTAAAATATTTGTTACGTTAATTATTTGAAGTCTTAAATTTTATATTTCAATAAATTATTAAATTAAAAGTACTATTTTTATAAAGAGTAGTATTGCATCTCCCTACTAAAACTTTATGAAAACAATAATTTTACTTTATTGTTTGCTAAACAAAGTATATTCTTTTCATATACCTTGTATATTTTATTGTAAAAAACATTTTTTGTGATGACATAGTTATGAGATTTTATTTGCATTTAAACCTTCTAAACTTCTATACTAATGGTGAAAAGTAATTTTGCTGTACAGGTAATAAAATGATCTAAGAAAAAAGGTACTACTCGTACAATTCATTAGGAAACCCCATTTCCAGATACTTTATTTGTTCGTAATCATTGTTACTTTATGACTCCTATTATATTTTTGCATATTACTTTTTTTTATCACAGGTATTAATGAAAAAACAGACACCTTGTATAGATACTCAATAATTCAACTTTTCTCTCGGAATCTATGTTATTAGCTACAGACAAATTAGTCTAATGTTTATCTTATAAAGTTTTGACAACAATAATTATTGTAATTTCACAGAATTTTCATTGATTCAATATTTTGCATGTCACAACAAAGTTTCGTGCTAGATGGATCTACCACAATTAACTTACTTGCCTGGATTATTGATGTTTTCTATGAATCACAGATGTCTAATTGATGTAAATTTATAGACTTCGCTAGCCTTTTATAGAGTATCGAAATAAAGACTTGTTTTAAAACTAGATCATCTCGATATTCGATAGCTGTCTAATTAACTTTTTTCAGTTTGTGTTGTTTCTGATTATTATCCAATTTTTTTCATACTGAATTAAAATTTTGCAAGTTATGGTTTTCATGCAGAAAATCTAAATAATGTTACGAGAGATATTTTTTCAATAAATAAACATTTTGATTTTCATATTTCTTTTTTACAATTTAAAACATTCCTAAAATGAATGCAGATTATACATACATCATTATTTTAATACATTGTACATAAAAAATGACAGCAGAGCCTTTTTTCTTCCTCTATAATCTGAAATTTACGTGGGTAAAATTTGGAAAAAATTGTGGAATTAAGGTACTTTTTTTTTAAATTAATTTGATAAATTGTTGAAGGATGGAAAATAAAAAAGGAAGATTAATTTTTCATAACATTTTTTATAATTAAAATGCAATTTTAGCAAAGTACAAACAACAAATATAAATAGTTTTTATTTATATAAACAGGATCATAGATCATACTTATTATAAAATACTTAAACTATTAAAATATAAAATGATACACTTAACAATTCTGACACAAAATCAAAAATATTTACAAAAATAATTTAAGGAAAGTCGTGCGTTATAAATCAGACTAATGATTGAATACAAACGAAACTTATGACTAGTTTGATATATGAAAATTTATTTATTACTGTAAAAAAAATCGAGGTCAAAGTAATGTTACAAATATTGCAACACTTTATATTTTATTTGAATTCTTGCATGTGAATTTTACCTTTAGGAGATTAAAATAAAAATAAAAATAGTTCATATCACATTTGAGATCCACATAAACAAAATTTACTCAAGGTATTCTGTAAATAAATTAAGATAAATGTAATTATTAATTCGGATGTACCTTCGTAAAGTTTGTGCAACTGTGTGGCTTTGAACAGTTGATTCCATCACATTTCTGTGAATTATTCGTAACTTTAAAGAACCTTAAAAGAGGGCTTTTTGGTGATGAACATCTAGAAGTTGCAGGTGGCAAGTCGAATTTTGAAACCTTAGGAGTACTAGGTCGTAAAGTTCTATCAATCATTTCCCTTCTAATATTTTTCTCGATCCTAATTTTTGTTAACCAGTCACAGTCTTTTTTCTTTGGAGGTGAATAATTAATATGAGGGGCTACGCCGTCTACGACATAATTCGGAAGATTGATAGTTGGAGAAGACAAAACAGTTTCAGTTTTGCTTGTGGAAGGAGAAAGTAATTTTGGAATTTTTCTCGGAGGTTCCCAGTCTTCTTTATATATTTTTCCTTCTTCTTGATCCAATGATTCAGCCAATGTCTCACTCTCCTCGCTGACAATATTATTTACGTTTGCAAATAGTCTTCTGGGACCAAATTCTGTTTGCACTCTCTTGTTTTCATTCGTTAACTCGTAAGAACTTTTACGTTTTGAAGATACGTTACAATTTTCACAGAATCGAGTGGAGCTTGTATTGTTGCATCTTTTACACTCCAGGCAAATTTTCTTGGGTGTATGATGGTCGGTTACTGTTTCTAATATTATGGGCCTTTTTAGTTTCACTTTTATAGAAGAATTTTCCATAATGGGTATTACTTCGGCAAGTCCTTTTCCAACGAGTTCCCAATTTTCAGGAAGATTGTCCGGGCCGACAGTCCATATTTTATGAGTCATATCATCCGAGCACGTAATTAACATAACATTTTTATCACTCCATGCCACAGAAGTGACTTCTGCGGTATGTCCTGTTAGTTTTACGAGAGGATGTGAGTACTTTGTATTCCATATATACGCATTTTCATCACTACTACCACTTACTAAGTACATGCCATTTTTACAGAGGGAAGATTTTACGTAAAAAGTGTTATTTTGATGACCCACGTATTTCATAACCGGCTCATTGTTGTATGTACACATATTATAACAATAAATAGTATTATCCAAGCAGTTAGCATACAATCTAACTCCTTCATTATCGATAATCAAGTTGCTATAGCCATTTTTTGTGGTGTTACCTGGATATAGTATCAAACTTTTCGGCATCGCTTCTTTCTTATAAGTTACATAATTCTTTCGAAGATCCCATATTTTAATAATTCCATCTCCAGCTCCGCAGGATATTAAAGTGTTCTGATCTTGAAAAACTAAACCCGTCACGGATTTGACGCTTGATCCTGTTGGGGTGCCAAACTTTTTCCTATTCTTACTGGGCGTGAAAGTTCTAGCTGTGTGAGAGTTATGAATGGTTCTGTCTATTTTGCCTACAAAACTGCTGGCGTTGGTTCTTGTGTCCCATAGAATAATATTACCATCTCTACCACCTGAGGCAAAGACACTGGAATCATCTTTACGAAAAGCCACTGTCTTAACAGATCTGGTATGGCCGCAGAATACTCTTTCTTCTCGAATTTCACCATTTTCTATAGAGTACAGTTTTGAAGTATGATCTCCAGAGGCTGTTACAAGCTTCATTTGGTCAAACATCCATGTCAAATCAAATATTGCATTATTGTGCGCATGGATGCCGTATCTACACAAATAATTGATGATTAAAAAAAAATCAACAACCAAAGTATTGAAAGAAATTAAAATAACAACAAATAGTAATTTGAAACTAATGAACATATATTAATTAAAACTATATATATATTATCCAAGGTAATTATCTAAAAAAGATAATTTTGTTTAATCAACATTTACGTTCAGAATAACTACAAAACAACAAATTATAACCTACGTACGTTTCATATTCACTCGTATCAATTGGTTTTAAAAAATATTTACAAATTAACATCTAAACTACTTAATACTAGTAAGGGAAAATATTTACAACACATTTTTTTAAACATACCTAGTATTACTGCTGCTATCATGGATTGCAAGTTTGCCTTCTTCGTTAGCTAATGCCACCAAATGTTCATTGCTTTCTTGTGGTGAAAATTTGCAGGCAAATATTGGTGTATCTCTGTAAAAATCATCATTTTCCAAGGGAGGAATTAAATGTGTATAAAAATTTTCTTTAGTACATCTCAGTCTTTTAATTGCGGTATCAGAATTTTTCCATGTAGCTGTGGAATTACTACAATTAGTAGGGTTTAAAGAAAGTTTTAAATTATTACTTACAAAATCCGTATTGTTGGTTAAACATTGCTTTTATATTATTAACAGACATTATTCTAACTATATAATATTATCGTTTCCACCTGATAGATCTAGAATATCACATTAAGCGGGAAAACATTAAACATTAACTCTTGAGGTTTATTTTCGTCTTCGTTTTCACCATTACTGTTACATTAGCTGACAAAGATAAAAAAGAATCAATAATTTTCATCTTCTTCCTCTTGTAAAGGAGCAGTTGTACCATCATCGGCTAAACGCACATCCGGAATGCTCTAGCTGTTTCTCTATCCATTGCCCATTTGCAGTGACTCACCGCGTGCAGACCTCCATTAAATGTTCAAAACAGTACACCATGGGTGGCTCAAATTTGGTACAGAGGCGGACATCTGTGGGTCCGAAAGTGGTACAGTAGTGGACGTCCCTGGGTTGCACGAAGTTGTGACATTTATGCGTCCGTGAGACAATGGACGTCCATCGAACAAAAAACAGACGTCCACTGGATGTCCGAACTTCCGACTTTGGACATCCTTTGGATGTTCATAGGACGTCCTTGTGCAAGTAGGGATGTTCGTAACCGTTCAGATTTTGATATAATAGTTCCGTTCGAGATACAATAAGATATCTTTGACTACTTGAGGTATCGTGTACAACTTCTGAAAGAAGATGCATGAGGGCATTTTAGGCGAGTACATAATTTTCTGTAGAAAATTTTCAATACAGTTACACATACAAAACTGATTTCTTGAATTGTTGTTGACTCGCACACCTCACTTATTACAAATTGTCTTATGCAGATTCTGCATTTTTCTTCATTCAAGATAAAATTATACTATATTCAATATGTTCTGGTACTATTTATGCAGGAAAAATATGTAAAACATTAAAAAAACATACAAAACTTCACACTTCTATTACGCAAGTATTCACCCCTACAGCAGTGCCGCAATGTATCAATAGATGTCGGCCACTTCGTGCCAATATGAGTAGGCCGACGTCATTCTGATGTTAGACCAAAACAACTTCAAATAACCTTAAAGTAGAATACACCTCAGCTAAAAATCAAT
This sequence comes from Monochamus alternatus, assembly GCA_037114965.1. Taxonomy (NCBI): domain Eukaryota; kingdom Metazoa; phylum Arthropoda; class Insecta; order Coleoptera; family Cerambycidae; genus Monochamus; species Monochamus alternatus. The sequence goes on from CM073429.1 coordinate 78,415,464, forward strand.
TTAATCTCTCTTAGTAGCACAATAAAAAAAAATTGTAGTTAATAGACCGTGAGTTACATCAGCTGCATAGATATAAAAGGAACATTATAAACGGAATCGCAGTGCAAACAACTGAACATAAATAATAGCGCTCCAAGCGGATGCGCCAAGAATTAATTGCGGGAAATTTGAAATCCAGTACCTAATTATTTTATTGAAATATAACGACCTTTTCAAGTGACTATTCTCATAGAGTGTTCAAAGAGTATCTCTGTCATCTTTTATTTTTTAAAATAAAAGTAATAGCTATACTCGGGGAACATGCAAGTGCAGTCACCTGAAAACGATAAAAATTAATATATTAGAATAAGAAAATATGCAATAAAAGTAAATATTGTTATGTGTATGTATAATAACTGTGCAGCACACTTCCTCGCAAGAACAAACTGTCATATGATCTATATGGAAATATTAATGAAAACCAATACCAACAAGAAAATTTATGCAGAACGTATTTAACTGTTAATATTCTAAGCTAAATAACCAGGTCTACTGAGCGAAACTATATATCATCAGATAGAGCGTTCACCTAATATCCTACATAAAGTATACTTAAGAGCTAATGTAACTCCATTTTCCTACAATTCCAGTTAATAAAGTCTCAAATGAAATCATATGTATGTTCTTTGATACCAAATACCTAGTATGCTAAAGTAACAATTCCATAGATAATGTTATTCGATTCAATAAATATCTAAAATGAAAATTAATGTAGTTAAATTTTCTAACAAAAAAAAACATGGCTTGACATAACTTAAGACTAGAACTAAATCCCGTGGCTTCTAACACAGTACTACAGTTTTCGTATAGATGTCGTTTTCCAGTAAAACAAAGAACGACACAGCAAGCGAGTTGGCCGTTGGTGGAGTGTCCAGTCCAGTCTTGACACGTGTCAAACAATCTTTTTTCTCCGACGTGTTCCGTAATTTTGAATTAATACGAAGAAAGGCTCATATTGAATTTGCAACTGCCGCGCACCACGCCGATTTGTTTTGCAAATAGTTATAGTTATATCCTATATAATTTATTTACCCAAAAGAAGGGTGGATGATCTATGGCTGGGTGTACCTATATTGTACCAACTATGTAAACTATGTTAGGCAAAGATATAATATAATTTCAAAATTAAAGTAATTTAGTAGATATTTTATTTTTTATTATTACTATAATTTATTTATTATGCTACACAATTCTACAGAAAATAAAATCTTCCAATTGTGGAATTAAAACACAGAAAATGAATATGACCAATAATCATAGGCACTAGTAGGGAGAATGGGAATTTCTAATTACCCCCAAATTTAAAATTACCACCTTCAAATAAAAAAATTATATGTAAATATAATAATTTTATGTAAAAACATATTGTTTAATGCAAAATCTAACTATTTTAATTTAGAAGTAGGTACTTTGTTTTACCGTAGTAGTTAATCTAGGTTGAAGCTACCCAGATTTATTATTTCAAAGTCTTTATCATACAGACTGTTACAAATTTACGCAATAAGTTGTTAAGCTTAGCCCGCCCCTGGTAAACGAAAAAAGCTAAATAGGTTTCAAGGACACTATTTTAAGAGGTCCTTTCTGGGATATGTCTCCGTAGGGATGGCCTGCAGAAAAAAATTATAGGAACTTTTCATCTTATTTTTTCATGTTCTATCTGCACCTGAGAGATTTTCCACTTTCTGTAATCTATGTTCAGAAAAACAAATAGTGTTGGTGTTTTTTTGTAATAATTTTCTTCTGGATGAACAATTTATTCAAATATTTTTATTGTAAAAATTAAATAAAAAAATAATAAGTTAAATATAATAACACAAAAAGTCTGTGTGTGCTAGGTTAACATACAAAAACCATCATTGCATTGCATTTTAACTTTAACACCTCATACACAAACTGAAATACTACAAGTGTAATATACATATGCCCCAATGAATAATATTCAGAGAGAGAAAATACATTTACTCCTACAATTTTATTTTCAACTCTATTACTGATAATTTTTTAATTAAAAAAAAAACGATCGAGCATCGTTCTATAGAAATATCTATTGATATTAACTTTGTTTTCTTTCTATGTATATTATTTTATTTTAGGATTCTCTACTTTTACCTGATTGCATTAATATAAATATATAAAAAGTTACCTTTAACTTTTTGCGAGATATTGGTGATTAAATAAGTAAATCTTTGTGAAAAATTTGTTTAAAAATGTAAGATTAAGTTTTCCAATATCTCATAGGCCAGCAAAGTAGTATAGCCGAATCTAACGTTTTTCCGTGATCACTGTGTACATACCTTTTTACATATATTTTGAACAAGATTTAAGGATATACAAATTAACTAGTTTAGTTATAAATTATTATAAATATACGGTGACATTGTGAGTATCTCATAATTACACTGTTATGTGTATAAGTCTACGTTTTAATTGTAATATAAACTAGTTTTACGCTATAAAATTATGTTAACATTGTTTAACTAATCATCAACAAACATGACTACCTATCAATTAATAAGTACGTTATACTAAATTAACCACAATAACTAGTAGTTCGTGAAAAATATCCTAGCCCCTAAATTTATTTTTATTAGTGGCGACATCTATTCCAAACTAAGCCAACTAAATGTCTGACATGTAAATTAAATTATGGCTAAATATTTTGCGATTATTTTATTCCAATATAATATTTTTAATAAGAAGATACTGAAGACGCTATGCCGCAAGACGCAAATTTACTTTTGTATACATATTAATGAAAGAAATTAGCATGACAACCTCTCACCATAGATACTGTACTTTGAACCAAAAAAGTTATTGAATAATAAAAAATCAATAAGGTGTAAGTCAGTTCAACTCTACTTCAAGTAATACCTGCTTTTAAATAGGTGTACTACAGGCTATTTACTACTTAGATATAGCTATATCAAAAGTTCTAATTTATGTATGCGACCTGGGCCGTCTGCTCCAACTAAATTCTGATTTGGATTATAACTGTTGGGTAAGTAGGCATAATTTGATGATAAATGTTTAGGAATGACTTGATATCCAAAGGGTCAATCCCAAGAGCTACTAATGGGCGTCGCGACGCCGCAAGGAGGGACGCTCCGATAGATTACACCTCCGGGATTCGAACTTCGGAAGCGTAAGTTTCCGTAATCCCTGATTTGCAAATGGTTATTCCCAGTTTGGTAACATGTTAGCCTTAGCAAAACTGACGCTTACAGAGATGCCAGTTGTTAGATTGGAATTTTATGTATTTTACGTTCGAGCACAGGCATATTGAAGAGTTGCGAAACTGCGATAAATTGTACAGGTTGTCTCAGAAATAAATACATAAATTTTTTATAATCTTATAAGTTAAAAAAATGCTTTAGCTGAATTGAATGAAATGTTTACGGCTTACTAAAACAATTAGCATGCTGAACTAAGATAAAGAATTGAATTTAGTCGGTTGTTTTTTTTTTCGGTAAAAAATATCACTGTAGTTTTTTTGCGCGTCTTATGTAATATTCAGATAAACCAACTAAAAATGAAAAAAATTAAAATGAAAAAAAATATATACATAGACTTATTCAGAATTCGTGTCAGATTTGCTTACGGCATAAAGAAATATGACAGTGGGATTAGCACTCATGATTCTCGAAAATTTATAGCTTGACAAATTAAGACAGTTGCATCCTTTATGCATTACCCATAGGATAATAAAAACTGTTGCACTGTCATATAATCTACAAATTTTAAATGTTGACATTCCCATTTACTGGAAATAAAACAACACACCACTGCTTTGTATACAAGAAGCCTCTTATAATGCTCCTAAGCTGTATAATGATTTGTCTGTCGAATATAAACATTTTTCATAACTTAATTTTAAAAAGAAATTTAAGCTTTTATTGTATTCTTCAAATTAATATTGTTTGTTTGCTATTTAATTCAATCAACGTTTTGTTTTGATACTTTTTTCTTAGTCATGTTATGCTTGTCCAATCAAAATTCATTCTATATGCATGTTCTTTTATTTTCTTAATTACTTATAAACTTAGTGCAGCTGAGATATAAGTGGTCTGTTTACTTCCTGCTCGGCCTAAGCGGCTCGACTTACAGGAAGCGACCTACATTGCAGCAGGTACTTAACGCAGACCTCTCGCCCTGGGCGACGAGCCATTAAATCTATAAATGATACTGCAGGAAACAACTACTCCGCGGACTAATGCCCCGACCGGCATTGAATTACTCCTGCAGTATCTGTGTGAACAGCCAAGAACCCCTGTCGGACACACCACCATACATAGACCGGTTTCGGTCTTGTTAGCTCTCATCAGTATGCCATAGGTGAGATGACCGATAATTGAACTGGCTGTTCCTTCACATGTATGTTCACATATAAACTGAGTGCAGGTGAGATATATACTTATAAACTTATTCTTAATAGCACACTTACTTCTCGTCTTATTTAATTATTATATTCATTATGTAATTTTCTTGTATAATTTAACAGGGTAAGTTGAAAAGCAGTTTTACTGATATCTACTTCGCCCTAACTATTATTATTTTTATATTTGCACTTGTATTATTATTGCAAATAAAGACAATTTATTATTATTAAATAGTAATCTTGTCGAACTCGTTCGAATACCGGAGTGTTCTGAGTCGGTCTGCAAGAATCGAGAATTGTTTGCACAAGGTGTTTTAGGCAACTCCAAAGAAAAAAGTCTATGGATGTAAAGTCTGGAGAGTGAGGGGGCCATACAATGGATCCTCCTCTACCTACCCACCGTCTAAAGTAAACCTCATTCAAATGGTTCTCGGTAAAAATGCCGGTGCACCATCATGCTGGAATATTATTTGACGCCTTATATTTAGTGGATCTTATCCGAGGTGTCCTGAAAGAGTATTGAGTAAAAAATCTAAGTAGTCATTTCCTTTACAAGTGGATTTTATTCATGCCAAATATGATAATTATGGCTGTTAAAATATCAATTTCCCAGTAAATTGTTGATTTGCAAAGTTAAGAAGATATCACTGGCACAGAAACACGACTGGAGTCAGTGCCTGGACTTTTTGAAAATGGTAGAGATGCAGCTGCTGCTCATGCAAAACTCTCCAAACTAAACTGTGCCCAATTATCATAGCATTGGCTATTTAACGGGTGCTAGCAGATAGAGTATTTGCCACTCTTTCCAAAATACTCTTCTCGGTAGTCACATCATGTCTTTCTACACTCAATGTACCAGTTTCTCGCATTCGCCTTCGATATTTGGAAAAATTGCTTTGCTGAAGTGTCGCCTATTCGGCTCTTTGAGCATTGCAATGGGCCTCACCATACACAGAAAGCATAGCATATCTGTTAGTTCAGCAAAAGTGTATTCCATTTTTTTTTTCACTACCAACAACCAAGATAGGTATTTAAAAATTAAAATTGTTAAATTTCAACTCGAATAAATGCGTTCACAATAAACACATACACTTTGTTAATAAAATAATTTTAAGAATGAACAAAAACGTAAATTCCGGTATTTTTAATATTAAGAGGTACTTTGCGACATTTTAGAGACAGTATCATTTTCATAAAGAAATAAACTACGATATTTAATTGGATGAATTCCTAAGCATTGTTATTTTTCCTTATAGACTTCAGAGACGTGCCAAGGTTCTCTAAAACGAAACAAGACACTAAAAATGTCAAGAGACACAAATGTATTAGTGGGTTTATCTGAATATTACATAAAACTCCTAAACAAACTACAGTGATATTCTTTTCTGTAAAAAAACAACCGACTTGCACGTTGGGTACACCATGAAAATTCTGGATCAAATCTAATTGGTCCAGTAGATGTATGATAGTTGTTTTAATAAACCGTAAAAGTTTAATTCAAATCAATTAAAGCTTAACACCCTGTATCTTAGAAACGAAGTACTTGCGGATCCATTCCATCCATTCCAAAATTGAGCATTGTTTACGGCAAATTTTGACAGAGACATTCTTTGTGAACGAATGGTATGAGGTGAACAAAAACTTAAATGAAAGCTTGAATAACGCACTTTCGAAAAATGTGTGGCTGAAGTGGATTCACAAAATGCGGATTTAATATTGCGACTGAAATCTGTTGACCTCAACATTTCTTTCAGAAAATATATGTCAATCTAAAAAGCCGAATATCGATAAAAATCAGTATAAGGAGGCCACTGACGAATTGGGCGTTATATTTCCAAAATAGTGGAACTAACATGGTGGGCTTTTTCTTTCAGTTCACGGATTCTCAAGAGAATTGGGACAGGGGCTTAGGGGGTTGTTAATTACGAATCCTGTGGTAGATTTTTAAAATTCAATATGACGGATCCATATAGGGTGTTTCTAAAATAAAATATTGAATATATATATATATATATATATATATATATATATATATATATATATATATATTTAGCATCCCCTAGGAAGTTACAACTCTTTAAAAGTAAGTGCCAAAATCAAGTTTCCATGTTTTTTTAACTTCTAACGGTGTGAAAACACCGCCTAAATTTATTATAAGAATGATGAAAAGCAATTAAATAAACTGGTAATAACGGCTGAATTAAAGCGACAAGAATCTACTACCAAAAGTATCGTTCTAAGAATAATAGGATTGAGATGCTGGCTTCTATTTAGATTTTTTTTTTTGTATGAAAACTGGAAGAAATTTCGGAAATTGTGTTGAGAGAAAAAAGTTTTGTTTTGGACCAGGTTAATAATCGTACAAAGGGAGTATTATTTCATCCCATTACTGTGAGGTGACAACAAGTGGAGTAATTCAGAGAAGCGACATTTTAACACAAATGTATCCGTCCAAAAATGTAATGTTTAATTTGAGCCATTGCATACTTTTAAAAAATTGCGGCTTTTTAGAGGACGCTAAAATTATTTTTTTTACATGAAACACCCTCTCTAAAATCGGCTCAAATATCCACTGTTTCATTTTATTCATCTAATTTCAAAACATCTTGTATATTTAAATATTACAAAATGATCATACGTTTGAAAATTAGTAATTAAAATATTTCAGGTATTTGCAGTTCTATTGTGTCTTAACTATTCCAATTTTTTATTATAGTTATTGTTTTTTTAATTTGGAATTATTTTTTTAAATACTTACGTTCCAATACAATTTTTATCAAAGGTCATAAATAATCACTTCTATTGTTTTGAATTGTTGGTAAATAAATATTCATATTCATTCACAAACGCGTTAAATAAACAATTTTAATAAAATTTATATTATATAACTCGTATTTAAATTCATTTTAGCATGCTGTTCTGTATAAATCAAGTTTTAGTAAGTTCTGTATCAACACTTTCTTAAACATATGGAAGTTGTAAGTGACTAACTGGTTTCAGGAATTCATAAGCTGTTCTAACTAACTGCTCCTTTGGGCTATTCATAGTATTAATAATTTGCTTTGAACTTTGTGGTAAGGTTGTCCCTTGCTGTAGGTAAGTATGTATATGTCTGTCATTACTTTCTGATGTACAATCTATTGCAATAATAATGACACTCTCTCAAATCAGTTTTTGAACTACTGGGAGTTCTGAGTAAAAATTCCATTAGATCTATGAAAATTTTATATGAAGATCCCTCCCTGAAATGGCTTGTGGAACACGCACGTAAAATATTTGACCATCATTCTTGAATGCCATCGCGGAATTTAAATTCAAATATTCCGTAGTCGAATTCTCTATTTTCTTAATATTTTCAACAAAAGCAATTAAAGAATTACTTATTAAAGAATTACAAAAGTAATAAATAAAGAATTTTCAATTCAAGAAATCACAAATTTTTGTAATTTTAACAATATACTAAATTTAAATACCTAGTTTACAATAACTATAACAAATATTTGATTATAAATGGATTAGTATAATTGGGTTGGTATAAAAACAAAAAACAAAAAATTAATATAAAATGTATCTAAATATTGAATATGTTCAATCCACAAATTATTGACGTTGATCAATTGTAACTCAATTTCAGTTTTAAACTTCTAAAATAAATTGAATAGCAATTGGTGTTTGTCACAACTTAGTTGTTATTGTTCTATACAGAATGTAAATAAATAAGCGAGAAAAAATGTAAGTGATTCCCTGGGGTAAAGTAGGTGGGGTTTTCATATAAAAAAAGTCACATTTGCTGTATAAAAGCAGTTTTTTCATTTTTCCTGAAATACCGAAAAAATGAGAATGAGAAATGAGAAAAGAAATTAAGTAGACATTTTTTGTTGACAACAAGGCACTTAGCATATTGGTCATTTCTGGGTTAATACATCTCCATCTTGATGAAATTTGCAAATAAAAATTCTCAAAACGATCACAGTGAATCAGCAAAAAACAATAATTGTAGTCACTAAAAATTAAGTTGCCAATCATGCCATGTAATTAATTTTAAATATTTTTATGTTCAGAAATTATTAATTTTATGAAAAAAATACGAAACCATTTATGAAAAATGAATCATGCTATCTCAAATCAATTTTTAAGGGTTAAGGCAGCAATAAGAAAAAAATTTACGTATGAAACAAGTTTTAAGGGTGGCTTTTTCTACGAAAAATTAACAAATTATTTACCGAGTGCCTTCTCGATAATTTAATTTCTATCACTGTTTTGGTATTTCAAAAAAAATAATAATAATAAAAAAATAAAAACTGCCGATTGCATGCTTTGCCTTGCGCAAGGTCCGGTTTTACAGTGGATCAGTTTCCAGTGTTATGCAGAAGTACAGTCTAAGTTCTCTTTTTGATTTTGTTTCTATAAAATTGTGTTTGGAAGAATTCCATGTACAATCAAATTTTTTTTGATAAGTTCTGAATAACTCTGTATATCCTGGACTTCCTGTTTATGAAATTTTAACTCCATGGCAACTCCATTTTAAAAACCAGCAAAAGTTTTTATCGTGTCCGTTTTTTTCCATAAATGTAAAAAAAAGTTTTTCCGGTTGTTCACTTTAACCCTATATATGTATATACTGTATATTACGTAAATAAATTTTTTTATTTTTTTTTTATGAAAAAATCAAACTTCGCATTTTAATTTGTCAGTGGCAGGAACACTAACCATTGTGATTTTTAATAGCGTAATCTATTTTTTCCACAAACTAAAGTGTTTTATGTATGTACATGAAAAATGAGAACAGTGGTAATAAAAGGGCAGCATAAGAAGGAACCACTAGTGGGATCAGTGACGCGTGCAGTGTGGATTATATTTGATCTGCTTACGATAAACGGACACGTGGCCGCTGCGACTACTGATACGGACAGGTCACGTGTCCAATCATTTCCAAGTCTGCTATTCGTGCGCATTGTGAGCTTTCAAATAAGTAATTTTATGAAACGCATTGTAAACATTGGATGGTTAATAATTCACCCTCAAACTAAAACATATTTTTTGTAATGATAAGAAGGAGGAATTCCAAGAAACAACCACTATGCGGCCTAATGCTCAATCAGCATTAAATTACACTTGGAAAAGCTAATATAGCAAACAGTCACAACGACATTTCATGAAGAATGAGATGATATAGCAAAATAACAAACTTGAACAAAGAATGCTTTAATTGAAATAAATATGATTGTTTCTTTAAACATTCCTTCCCATATCGCGGCCAGTACGATGAGACAGGTGAGGCAGTGCCTCAGTAAAATTTTGAAAGTAATAAGTTATAAGTAACAAACAAGAGTCACTAACTGCTTACTTTAATCATCTAATTAATTTATTACATTCAGAAACATTAGAATATATTGCTAAGTATATAATATCTATGTATACCTGTGTATATATAATACTGAAAATGATAATGATTATGTAAAAAATCGACTAAATTAAATGTTCAAATTGTGCACCGATGGCTGCCTGACAGTAGCCAAGACGATTAATAAATTCTTTTTGGACATTATCAATAACTTCAGGAGGCATACGATGTACCTCGTGACAAATTCTTGCTTTTAAATCTTCTAAATTAACGGGTCTAGTAACGTATACTTTGCTTTTTAAGTATCCCCACACGAAATAATCTAGGGGTGTCAAATCAAACGATCTGGCTGGCCACTAAATCGGCCCCCTTCTCCTTATCCAACGATTCGGGAACAGCTCATCTAAATAAGCACGGTCAGGTGTTGCATAATGGGGAGGTGCACAGTATTGTAAAAATTAAATTTTCAAATCTTAAAACATTATTTTCTTGAAATTTTTGTTATGTAACACATCATTTTTCATGACGTATGTATGTAGAATGACACGTTCTTTCAAATGGCATGTTCAAAATTGGGGGTTGCTATTTAAAAAAATATGGGTCGTATGCCGAAAAGTGCCTTTTTAAAAAACAAAATCAACGTGCCAGGGGATTTTTTCGAAAACTTCTCAATTTCAAAAATAAAGAATTTATTCGTTACTTTTCGAAAGCACTGTACATATAGGTAAGAAGTAGATGGAGAGCATGGAAACCGTTGAAACCGTCAAGCGGTAGAGTCCCTTCAGAGGCATGCTTCGTCTCTATGACAGTGCAACAGAGACAGTCTAAGATAGTTTACTATACTGTACGATCGTTTTGTTGTTGCTTTTCCATAATTAACATATACAAGGTGTCCCAAAATAGAAGACCATACCATTAACCACATATTCTTTGGACAAAAATAATGCGATTTTCCTTATACCATTTTTTATTTGGGCGCCACTGTTTTAATATACAGGGTGTTAAAGTTACATTTTAAAAAATCTTTTTGTTTTAATAATCCCATTGTTTTGTAAGATACACACTTGAAATTTTGCACGTACTTTTATCTTATTCCGGCATACTTCATGCAATTTTGGTGAAAACAATCGAAGGGTGAATGGAGGTAACTGAGGAATGCAGTAACCTTTATCCCCTCCAATTATTTCTAAGTACGCCTATGCAGCTTTTTCTTTTCTTGAAATATCAAACGTAGAATTTTCGTCTGATCATTTTATCTCTTTTGTAATTTTTTATTTAAATGCTCCGTTTTGAAGAAAAACGGCAATTTGTAGTGCCCATAAATCTATCATTCACTATCATTTTCAAGTGAAACTGAAATTTTGTGGATATACCTATTATTACAATACCTTGGCAACTTAGCAAATCGTAATACTTACTGAATGAATAATTGCTAATTAAAACAGAATGGATAATTTTAAATTTTATAAAATGAGGAATACTTATGAATTGAAAAAATAACATGAACTGTAATACAGTTCTCTTATCAACCACAAAATATTATTAATAATATTATTAATATCTAGAAATATATATAAAAAAAAACGATTACATAAAGGGTAAACACTATTTAAGTAGATATTTGTCATATTTAATTTAAGATTCATTGACAGGCTAAAATCACTTTGACATTGTCGATATTTAATTTCAAATAATTTTGATATAATAATTTTTATAGTTAGATATTTGACTCAACTTAAAGGAGGCCACCTGAAGAAGCAATCCTAAAAATGCAAAGATAGGCCAGATCTCATTGTGGTTGAATTTTCGAGTTCCCACTGCTTCAAAGTGAAGTTAGATGTTTATAGAGTGTTTTCGTTAAACCAGGTCAGTAAATTTAGATAGATTAATTTTATTAGATAATTATTGAATAAAGCTTTGTCTGTGGAATTGTTCATTAGCATACCTAGATGTTTGGTATCAGAGAGCATATATATTGATAGGAATTGTAGAATATTTGATTTATATTAGCTTAAAATATCTTTCTAATAAAGTAAAAAATGTTACAAAAGCTAATAATAAAGAATATATGGGTAGATATTGTGGGTGTAATTCAACGCTGGTTGGGGCTTTAGTCCACAGAGTAGTTAGTTTCACACAAAATTATTAATACCTAAAAATATATATAAAAAAAAAGGAAATACATCTACCTCTAATTCGAATTGTTCTAATTTAACGGGAACAGGGGGGTCGCTTGCTCCCCAGCAAATTTTCAAGGGGAGCAGAGCCCCCTCCTAGCGTTATTTACTAACGTCGTATGAATATATTTACTACCTAGCTCAAAGATTTTAAAATAATAACATTGTTGGGAAGTCGCGACAAGCGGTTAGAAGGTGAAATACTCGCTTTAATTTGTAATTTTTGTATTTGATGTTTTTCATATTTTTATGAGTAAGAATATAAGCAATAAATAGATATAGCTCAGGAATATATTATTATACCTTTTGTAGAATAACCCTTTTATTGCTCTTCAGGTGCTTTAAGAATGTGTTACATGTTTTTTTTTCAAAAATAGAAAAACTAACCATTCAATTTATAGTCAGTTAAAAATTTGTTGCTGCCTTATATGTTTGTCTAAAAGCGTCAAATCACGCGGTTACCAAAATATGGATATTTTGTTGCCAATTTGTACCACCAATTTAAATTTTGTAGCTTGTGCCGTTTTCAAGAAAAATGATGGCTAATAGCGTAATATTACGCTAGCATATCATATAATTACTTTGCAAGATGGAAAGAATAAAAAATTTAATTTTCATCGAGAACAGTTTCAAAATTCATGTTAATGATGCAGAAAATTACTAATACTATTGGAAATTGACTAACGACTATTTGATTTTTCATTTTTAGACATCAAATTTTTAACTTCTGAAGGTACTTATTGAACAATAAAATACGGTACAAAAATCGATATTTTACGTCACCAATGTTTGCCCCCAGCAATTTTTAAGTTACGGCGCCTATGCAGATGAGAAGGTAGAATAACAACTGTCAGATCCATGATCCATGTATTATTCACCAATGTTTATATATGCGATTAAGTCAATACCTTATTTGCAGAACATTTTTGTTCGATGATTAAAAATTTCATTGTATTCCTAGTGGGAATATTTCTTCATGTGCAAATATATCATCAAAAAACAAATATTAGTACTGTTTATGAACGTCAGTTTGAAATTAGTTCAGAATAACAGTTGTCGTACTGTATGTGTATTTATTTGATTTTATCGATTTATTCACAGAAAAAAAAGCAGGAAGTAAAAATCTATGAAACGTAAATAAGTACCTATGTATATTCGGATTACAGTCTACTTAATTTCGCGCAATATTTGTTTTCAAATAATTATTTATTTGATTTTTGATAGTTCTGTGTTAACAATAATTGTTATTTCAGTTTAGGTGTATTAAGTTTAAAATTGGATATTTTTTATCATCTATAATGATATTCTACAGGGTGTTCCACATAAGAACCGACACAAAGCAATGTGCATGTAGAGGGTCCCAAAATATTGCAATTTAACTAAACACAGGCGTTCAAAGTGGGGCCAAATATTTCGGAAAAAATTAATATCTCTGAATTAGGTACTTTAACTTGGAATAACCAAATTTGGTACATGATTTAGGTTTATTATTGGTTTTCTATTATTATTAGTTCAAGTAAACTGAAATACTATAAGGCGTTTATTGAGAGTGAGTCACCTTTAAAATTATACCAATTTTTTCCATTGATCGAATTTAAAAAGAATGTTAATATCCCCCGCAGAATTTAATTTAACACAATTTTTTTTACTCTTGTTAAATTATAAAAAAACGTTTTTCAAGAAAAAATACATCAATTGAAATAAGTTTCTAATAGTGTTTATTAAAAGAAATCAAAAAGTCAGTAGTAAGCTTTGTCTTTAAAATTTGACAGGTAGTAATAAAACTATTTTATGTCTGCTACTGTTGAAAATTACTCGAAAATGTACATTCAGTGAACAAGTTGACATGTTACTTGTGCTGAGTTTATGTGAAGTAAACTGTAGAAGAAGTGTGGAAGAATATCGTAGGAGATTTCCAAATCGAGTGATTCTCCATAGACATTTTCTAATGTTGAAAGATAGGAAAGTTTTTCTATAATATCAGAGAATGTTCTAGTGTAATAAGGGTACAAAATAAAGGGAAATATTTTGCACAGTTGAAGATGAACCGCAAATAAGTGTTAAACGTTTATCTTGAGAAATTTGGTTATCAAGAACTTCTGTACACATTCTTAAACGTACCTAATCTACTACATCCATATCACACTCAAAAAGTGCAAGAGCAATTGCTTTAAGATTTGGATTGACTAGTGATATTTTGCGAGTTTATTCTTTTCACTGATGAGGCTTGTTTCACTCACAGAGGAATTACAAATGTTCACAACTTTCATGAATATTCCGATGTAAACCCCTATGCAATAATAGTCGCGTCAAATTAGCATGAAAAATGTGAAAATAGACAACTTTTTGCGGAGAAGTCCGATTGAGATGCGAAAATGTCTGAAAAATGTTCTCTCGGGGGTTTTCGAGGTCCCTCTTTATCACTTTGGTGTTAGCTTTATTATTTATTGCTAAATTGTTTTAACTGGGCTAATTAACAAATTAAAAACTCCACCCCCGAAATCACTAGAGAACCGGATTTTTTTCCAGGATTTCTGGCTTATTAAGATAAACCATCGGTACAAGATTTTTGCAAATATAATTGTTTATTGTTCGATTGTTGCAACATCGCTAATTAACAAATTAATAACTCTTCTCCCGGAATCGTTAGAAAATCGGATTTTTTTTGCAATAATTCTGGGATCAATTGAACAATAAACAATTATATTTGCAAAAATCTTGTGTCGATGGTTCGCCTTAAAAAGACAGAAATCCCGGAAAAAATTTCGGGTCTCTAGTGATTCCGGGAGTAGAGTTATTAATTTGTTAATTAGCCAGTTTGCAAAAATAGAAAAATAAACAATTTCGTGCAACAACCTTGTGCCGATGGTTCTCCCCATGATCCCAGAGTTGGTTACTTCAAGTTAAAGTAATTGAAAGGTATTATTTTTTTTATTTTTGAAATATTTGGACACACTTATGCGAACACCCTGTATATTATAGAATTAGTTTACCAGTGTATTTATTATTTTCAATAAAAACTTAAATTTTAACAATCAATCATTAATAATGAATTTAATTAGCAATCAATTTATCAGTTCAATATCAAATAAGGAATGTGCAGTAGAAGACATAGTACATGTCAAATAAATTAATTATTGTAAATGTCAAAATTTTCCCTTGATCTTTTTAGTAATTTTTGAAATGTGGGATACAGTTTTCGAAAAAAATGTTTTTTGATGATCGACTGCCAAATTCTTTTGCATTCCTGGATTCAAAAATAGCAATTTCGCAATGTAGCAAAATATATATGATATGAACATAAATACATGTCAGATGAATTTAAATAAAAAAACATATTTTCCGAGCAGAACAAACTGCGTCGCAACAAGGCATCAATCAACAATCAAGCTGCACATGCATTTTAAAAGACCGTATAAATCCGGATTATGCAAGGCCTAATTCGTCGAAGGGCGAAGTCGTGGGAAAAGGGATGATTTCGCCACCACCCTATTAGATACTGTTCACCACCTCATTGTGTGTAACTGTCCTGTGCTGATATTCTACCATTATGCAATTTCATTGCTTTTTATGGTTCATGTGGAAGAAAAAGGGAATTATTTTTTAATTAATTTAAGCCGGGGTTGACTTTCGAAATCGCTCATGTGTTGATAATGTGGATTCCCATTACATTCAGACATTCTGTCCTGGTCAGTTGACGTTCCGCATTAAATTCTGTTCTGAATGCTTACAACTTAAATATAAATCAAACGTTAACAAGAGAAGTTAGAAGAAGTGAGTTTATAACTTAATATACAGGGTGATTCAGAACTTGTAAGTTATTGGCAGCAGCTATGGTATGTTTGCGTAAATCATCAATAGTGTTTTATATGCTCTAACCGCACAACAAAAAAACCAATTTGACATAACATCTGTCGCTACTATTGTTACAAACAAGCAATGCCTACTTAATCCTATAAATTTTGTAAGGTCTTTGTAATCCCATAAGATAACTCTGATAAATTAAAATATCTAAAAACAAAACTCCTTATAGTTTGTTTGGAAATGAAAGAGAGTAATAAAACCTCGAGATAAGAACCGGCCATGGGCGTGGTAATATTTCGTTTCAGGTAATTATCGGGTAACACTAATGCTAACAGGTAATGGGTGTACATTAGTATATTTTACTGGATACATCATAGAGCAGGAGCCAGTGCATTGTGACAGATCAATCCAGTCTTAGAGCTGAATATACGTGCTAGTGCAGTAGAGTAAAATTCGACTTGTGTTTAGTGACTATTGTGCCAGTGTATATAATATTGTTTGGGTAAAATATCGAGTTTATCAGATTACGTACCTGCTAAACGCGTGAAAAGATGTGCGCTGTCTCAGAATGAGAAGATTATTAAATGTATTTAATGCATTGAAACACCAAAATCCTAGCAACAGTGTTGACGACATCGTGGAAAAGTGTTCCAAAATGACAGGGACAGACTTTTAAAAAAAACAAAAAATGAACAAGATACTGTAAATCTCCCAAAATCATCTACAGGGAGGTCAAAAGTCGTTATAGATGATTTCTTCAAAAATGTCATTCGCAGAAAAGTACACTCATTTTATTTTAAAAAAAGAAATACCAACGCTAAACAAAATTTTAAGTGAACTTTCAGAGGACAACGATTTGCCAAAAATCAGTAGAAGCAAATTATGGGCCGTCTTACGAGAGTTGAGTTTTTGCTGCGAACAGCAGAATAGGAAGTCAGCTATTATCGATAAAGATGAAATTATTTGTTGGCGAAGATCCTACTAAAGATCAATTAGAAAATTCCGTGACGAAGGGAGAAATATTTATTATCTAGACGAAACTTGGGTCAACGAGGGATATACTGTAATAAAAGCATGGCAAGATAAAAATGTAAAAAGTTTTCGACAAGCATTTTTGGATGGACTTTCAACAGGGTTCAAGGCACCTTCAGGTAAAGGGCGAAGATTAATAGTGACACATATAGGTAGTGCCAGTGGTTTTGTAGATGGCGGTTTACTTTCATTTGAATCTAAAAATACAGGTGACTATCACGAAGACATGAACGCAGATGTTTTCGAAGAGTATTTTACACAGATGTTGGATCTTATTACTCCGGGGTCTGTAATTGTCAATGATACAGACCGAGCCGACGCCTACGACTGCTTGGAGGAACGCCGATATAATTCAATGGTTATCCGGAAAAAACATTTATTTTGAAACAAATATGGAGAAAAAGGAACTTTTGACACTTGTCAATCTAATAAAGATCAGAAAAATATGTTATCGATGAAATGGCAACAAATCGCCAAATAACGGTACTACGGTTACCACCTTATCACTGTGAACTTAACCCAATCGAATTAATCTGGGTGCAGGTAAAAGAAGATGAAGTGCGAAATAATACGATTATATTAAGTGACGTGAAAATTTTGTTAAAAAATTCCTTGGAACGAGTAACTGCAGATAACTGGCAAAGATGTATACATCATGTACAAAAAGAAGAGGAGAAAATGTGGGAACTCGATAATTTAATTGACGTTACTGTGGAACCTACCGTTGTCAATCTATGAGACGAAGATAATTCATCAGAATATATGTGATGAATTTTAATATATCTACTTTTTTATTTTGTTTATTCTATATTTATACAACACTACATTTACTCACCATAATTTAAATGTTCAAAATACATATATTTTTGTGTGGAACAAAAGTTTATTCATTAAATTTAAATAAATATTCTGATAATAAAATTGAATAATTTTATTTGAAAACCCTCTTAACCCGGTTATGTTGCTTAAAATAGCCTCTAGTTTTGAAATGCTGATTTTATATTGTTTACTTATAAGAGAAATGGACCGAGAAATTGAAGCGGCACAGATAAAGACGGATTGTCGGGGATTAAATTTTAGCTACCTACTACAATTTAGTACGGTTCGATCACACAAAGTTTTTTTAAAAGTACACCTCACCTATACCGATAATACATAATATAAAAATATTGAATATAAGCACCAGTACTACATTTATTTACGATTTGCATACATAATAAGCTTCTATTACTCTCTTTCATTTCTAAACAGACTATAGTAGAAATAGAATAGGATCTTAATATTTGTACTAAAAAAATACTATATATTTTAGGGGATTCAATGGTGAAGAAAACCCCATACCTACGTCACTGGCTCTAGTTGAAAAAATATATTCACGTCAAAATATTAACTTTTTATTACGAATTCTTAATATCAAATTGAAACAAAAAATAAATTAGTTTAGTAAATAATAAAAAAAATAAAACATTTTTTTAACTTCTGTACCAGGAAAATGATCGCTCTGTATCAGGCAAACAGAGGTTCATATTATTTTTTCTTATATCTTTTTCCGAAGTAAAGAACGAATAATCGGGGGCATGCTGTATAACAGTTTGACTTGACCAGACTACATTGAATTTACATAATAACGACGTATACAGGTTCAGAAAGTGCAAATGTTCCTTCTTGTGTACAGTAAGAAAGAAAAAATAAACTCTTGTGTTGAGGCAGCCAGGCCAGAGCCAGAGAAATAAACACTTCCAACGTTGCCAGACTGTGGAAATATCTGCTTATCTAATATTACTTTGTTAAGGTTTTCTTAAAAAATTCAAATATCTCATCACATACTCCTTTTTGTATTCGATTATCGGATTACAATATTAAAAACACTAGTTGAATGCCTTACAATTATGCAAAAATTTGACATCAATAAATAAAATTACGTGTAATTTAAAAACACAAAAGTTGTCAAAAGTAGTCTTGGTTGAGAAAAGAAATATTGAAAAATTTGAGAAAGTCTTGTCTTGTGAAACGAAACAAGTTTTTTTTAAATCATGTTCTTGCAAGATCACGTCTTGTCTTACGAGACTTTCGCAAATTTCTTCTTTCGCAATTATGTACGATTCTTGCGAGACTGTTACATAGAAATGAGAAACATTATTAGAAATTTAGTAACAGTGGTGGTTATTCTCGGTCGACTACGGTCCCGCTCGGAGTTCACACGTAACTATCGATATGATCGATCCTCGACAGTGGTCGATTGGTAAACGTTAAAAATTTACACTTCTGCACGGCACTGTAAAACCTGACCTTGAGTAACCTTGTGTAGGGTAAAGCATGCAATAAAAAATAAACGGACAAAAAATTGAAACATTTTCCTAGGAAAGAAACACTGAAAATAGAATTATAGACGCTTATACAATTGTAGATCTATGTATAATTTGTTGTAATTAGATTAGATTTCAGATACAATTTTGTAGTATTATTTTACATACTATTGTGGTTTTAATTCTACTACAATAGAAATGTTACTAAATACTACATGCATTGTTGTACCATTTACTAAGAGTTGTGTGAGTTTATGAAAGACTGCAACAGTTTACCAGCATTTTTGTAACTCCCACTACAAGGCTTTATAAAAATGTTTGTTAAATTACATACATTAATAATTAATTCATTAAAAAATTACTCATTGGCAGTTAAAAGTGTTTGCTACTTCTATTGCAAATGACTTATTTCAGGAAACAACTACTACTCTGCAGGCTAATGCCCCGATCAGCATTATCACCTGAAAGACCAATAAGAAAGTACACACTTATAACTTTGGTTGGTTGCTTGACATATGTCATATGCGACGGAAGGTCAAGAATGCGCGAGATGTCATGTCATCTAGCGGCTACAGGTTTACTCCATGCTGGACTTGGCGGTCGCACAAAAACTACTTTAATATAATATATACATACTAGTAAATCATACTATAATTGTGTCTCTGTAGTGTTGGTAATAATGACTAAAAGTGTTGTATCAATGCAAACTATAAATATTATTATTATGCACTACACCCGCAATTAAAATTTTAAAATATTACATTTATTACAAAATATAGTAAACAAGTTTTATTATTATTTTCAAATTTATAACAATCCAATTACTATAATACTTTTGCATTTACCACAACAACGAACTTATATGGTTTACTACATTTGTAGTTTATTCTACGATAAAATTGTAAGCACAAATTTATTGTAACTGTTTTATTAATATTTCTTTCAGCGAATAAATACAATTTTGTAACAACTATTTTATATCAGCAAATACCACTGATTTTCCCGCTATTGTTATTAATTATTAATAAAATTAATTCGTGGTTTTAATTAGTAAAATAATTTGACATACCTGATTTTACAACTGTTCAAAACACATTTGAGCTCATCATGTAAATGTTGAAAATACTATAATTTTTTTCTCGGAAACTGTAATGATTTTACAACAATTTTTTTACCGTATTGACAACATTTTTTATGACACATCTATTCCCAAATATTTTTAGATAAGTTGAAAATCGCCCTGTATAATAAAAACTGAATATTATTTAGAACTTTACTATAATATGATAGTGACTTAAAAAAACTTTCTTTATTTTAGAATAACTTTCCGTTCGAAATAAAACACAGTTTACAGCAGACGGATAATAGAATCAATTGGTTTTATCAGGGCACTAGCAATTTTAAAATGGCCGTTCAATTATTTGACTAAACCTTATTTTCAACTACTATTCGTTATTTCTCGATTTCTCTCCCCTATAGTGCCGTTACACACTACAATCCTAATGAAATAATGGAAACTATTCGCGCGTGATCGCCTTTTTAAGGGTGGACTGTAACTTTTAATCTGCGATAAGGGTTGAAATGAACTTGGAGCACTGGCATTATAAGCAAGAAGTTTTAAATTTGATGAGATTGATGGTGCATTTTCTGGGCGTTCTATTTTGAAAAACGTTTTAACAAATACAAAAGTTTAGTGAAAAAATAATAATAATTGATACAATGTGTTTGAATTTATATAAAATAAGTGTTATTTTATTCGAGATATGTAAATTACTGAAGGCGCAATTTAGTAATTACATGTTATAGGGTGGTTATTAATGGTTCAACTTTGGAATCTTGGAAACCGTTAAATATACAGGGTGCCTCAAATTACAGTAAGAGATGTAGAATAATATTACGAATACATCAATATGTAACACTACTATTTTGTTTGAAGAATAACCTATAAAATTTAAAAAATACAATAATTTTAAATAAAAAATCTAGTTTTTATTGACGTAAAACAAAATTCACTACTTAACTAAACAAAATAAACAATTATTTAACAAATCCTTCGAAATCACGCCCATTTTTGTAGACACAGAACTTAATCAAATGTTGCTGACAACGTTCTGAATACTGAATGTAAAATAGACCTAAAAAACAGCAGAAATTCTGTCGCCTTGGTCTTCTATATGTTCACAGGAAATTTAATCAATTTCATGTTTCGGACTATCTTAAAGAAATTAAACACCATGGACGCAAAGCAACAGGTCACTTTCAGAGAACATCGTAGAGTTGCTCGCAAAAAGATGCCACGTGTTTTGCAGCCCATGAAAATAATATTTCTCTCGGAAACATATTGAATTATAGAAAAAACAAATCAAAGACAGTTGCCAATTCTTTTTCTGAAAACAAAGATCACAATTAAAAAATGTTTCCTCTTCGGGTAATAACATGTGGACACGGACATAAAAATTAAAATTACAAATTAATAAAATATGTAGTTATATTTATATGTTTATAGGTATTAATAATATTGTGTGAAACTAACTACTCTGTGGACAAAAGCCCCAACCAGCGTTGAATTACACCCACAATATCTACCCATATATTACTTATTATTAGCTTTTGTAACATTTTTTACTGTATTAGAAAGGTATTTTAAGTTAATATAAATCAAATCTCCTACAATTCCTATCAATGAAGTCATATGTATGTTCTCTGATACCAAACATCTAGATATGCTTTGTATGTGCAATTGTTCATTAGCTAGATGTTTGGCATCAAAGAACATACATATAACTTCATTGATAGGAACTGTAGAAGATTTGATTTATATTAGCTTAAAATACCTTTCTAATTCAGTAACAAATGTTACAAAAGCTAATAATAAGGAATATACACTCAAAAATATTGACTTATAGGTGATCTTTTTCTCATTCACCATTAAATTGACAAAAATTGAGAGAAATAAGCAAAAGAATAAGAGAATCCCATTCCACAAATTATTAACCAATAGCTATATTTTTGGACAAAATAAGGGCAAGCAGTATTTAAATAAAGTCATGCTTCCAACAACTCTCAATATACAATAAATATGAGTGTGTTTTATTATTGGATTATAGAAAATATTCTGGAACCATTAACACGAGCAAAATATGATTTCATCAGTTGAAAAAAATCTAAGCAAGTGTTTAACTGACTTATAGGAGATCATCCATATCCAAAAAATCAGTTAATAGATACTTATTGTGTTCAATGAGTTAGTAGATAAGTGTTTCAAAATGAAGTATTTACATAATTTTGAGACAAGAAAAAGCGTATAGAGAAGTACAAAAGCAAGCAGCGGTAAAAGACATTGAAATAAAAACGAATTTGCCAAATATGCCATACGATGAACCGTTCACACCTTTTTCTTTAAAAATGATTTGCCAATGTTAGGAAAAGCATTGCAGGAGAAAACAAAATAGTTTCTAAAATGAGTAAGGACACTTTGAGAAAAGTTTTACATAAATTAACTTTCAATACGGGAATGTTGATGAAAGAGTTTTGTGATTGACAAATATGATATAGTTGTATGGAGGACATATTATTTACAGAAAATTAAAGAATATTGACAACAAGGAAGAAAAATTTATGGACGAAACATGGATCAATGAGGGACATACAGTTAAAAAGTGTGGCAAGATGGTAATTTGACAAATGCTCGACAAGCAGCAACCATCTGGAAAGAGTCATCGCTTGATAGTGACACACATAGGAAGTGATAGCGGATTTCTGGAGAATAGGGAAATACTTCAGTCAAAAAAAACCGGAAATTGCCGCGAGGTTTTTGAAAAATGAATGCATTCTTGATAAGTCTGTCGTCGTTATAGACAATGCTCCATACCACAGTCAGATATGTGAAGAAATGCCACGACAATCATGGAGGAAACCAGAACTTCAAGAATGGTTACGAGAAAAAAGGATTCTATTTGAAGAAAACGAACTAAAACCCAACTTATGGAAAATTGTGCAGAGAAATGCTAGGTCATACAAAAAAATTGCTGAGGATAAAATGACATTGATTCATCAAATAACAGTATTAAGTTCCCCTTATCATTATGAACTAAATCCAATAGAATTAATATGGGAGCAAGTAAAACGAACATAGGCAAAAATGTTACGTCTTAAAAGAACAACAACAAGTGCGGGATTTAGATCTTTAAATCAATCATATCGATCCAGTTATAATCCATATTGGAAATAGTGGTAGTGATAAAGATATTGCTGATGACAGTGACTGCTAATGAAGGTTATACTCTGAGGTATGTTATTTACATGCTGAAAAGTCTTTATTTATTTATTTATCTGTTTGACTATTATGTTTTATATTTACTTAAATAAGTAATTTTGTTAATATTTTAACTAATACATGTTTAATTTTTTATATTTTGCTACCTTGAATTTGGATATAAGTATTATAATTTCTGTTACTTAAATGTTGATTATTGCTTTTTATAAAGAAAATAGGCATACAGGCAAACCACCCACAAAAAATGGTAACGCGCCATAAGCAACATTTCAGAAGTGGAGTAGAAATTTGCTTACACCTAACAACAAAGCTTTGTAAAAGCATAAACATGCTATGTTTAATTAACTTTTATTAAAGTAAAATATCTTCATTCATACCTGTTTTTACCTATATTTACTGATCATTTGTAATCTTTTCAGAAAAATAAGACGTACGCCTATGTGTTTTATTTATACAGGTCATTCAACTGGTTATAATTTTTGTTGGAGGGTACGTATCGATGTTTTTGAACTGAGTACACTGGTCAGTTAGGTGTGAGTTCTTTTGCGTTTTTTATTATAATTAAATTTTAATTTCCATCTAACTATATTTTATTTCATTTCAATTTATGTAAAAATATAAAAAAAATTAGCTAGATAATTCGAGAAATAGTCAAAGATTTAATCATTGTATATATATATATATATATATATATATATATATATATATATATATATATATATATATATATATATATATAGATAGTTGAGACACCGTCTAATGATTTATATTTATAGTTATTCCATGTGTACTATATACAAGTTTATCTAGAACTGCAAAAAAATTATCTACAACTACCTTAACTTGAGATCCAGTTTGTAAGTTTTGATTTAAAATCAAGAAACAATGATATTGTTATGATAATAGATGTCGATGACACAACATTCTCGCTAACAAAATAACATACATGCATAATTGAAGGTTGCCTTAATTATTGGACTTGGAGGTGCACGAGTTAACTAATTTGCTGATAGAAAACGTTTAAAATTAAAGAAACATTTCGCATATCTTCATACCAGATACGAAAACCAAAGTTTCCCGAGAATTCTTTATCACTGCCGAGGGAATCGAAAATGTGAATATGGTCCAAGTAATACGAAAATAGCTCGCCCTGCGTCCTAGTCATGCCGATCATGGAAGATTTTTTGTTGGTTACAGATCATCTACTTCACTTGTAGTCAACACATGAGCAGACCTTCTATCTATAAAACGGCATGATGGTTGGAAGTCCAACACCGTGTGTGAAGGCTATATTAATACGTCTCTTGAAAACAAGAAAAAATAGTCACAAAAGTTCTTGGAGGAGAATTTAGCGTCATTGAAGCTACTTCAAGAGCTTACAAAGAAAATTTAAGCATTGTTGATACAAATACAGACCAGCTGCGTTCATCCGGTACTAATTTTAACGAATTGCCAAAGTTGTGTTGTTAATATTTATAACAACTGTTGGTTCTTAATAAAAATAACCATCTATTTTTTTAAATATTTCACTAGTTAATAAGTAGTAATGTGACATATTACCCCACTAGTGGTGTAACGACCTCATTATTCAACTGAAACAGTGCCAAATAAATGATGTAATGAGGCTCTTATAAAGTAGTTGTAGATAAAACATTTTGGGTCAAGTTTCGTTTAAGGGAAATCAGCTATGAAAAAAAAACAAATAAGAAATAGCATTCAGAGGCCTCTCTGAACACAGAAACATTAAAATTTTCCCGTGGAAATGCGTCATTTCCATTATAAAGGAAATTTTGTGGACTTTAGAAAAAGGGAAATCAGTTACATAAAAAATATTTTTTTGCTGTGAATTATAGACATTTTTCTTAACACAAAAACGCCAAAATTTTCCCGCGAAAATGCGTCATTTTCATTACCTATATGGAAAAAATGTAGAAGAGCGGAAAAATGATCAATTTTTATTTTTGAATTCTAAACGTATTTCTGAACACAAAAATCCAAATTTGGTAAATGAAAATATAACAGAGGAAGTGTAGTTGAAGGTCCCTGGGTATTTGGAATGATTGCCGATAACTCAGAAGACTTAAGAATGGTAATTTGTCCCGAAAATAAAAGAGATGCAGGTACGTTAATTCTCCTTTTGGAACAACATGTAGAGAAAGAGTCCGACCGGGCGTCCTCAATTTTTAAAAAATGCTACAAATCCACTTACTTTTTATAACTTGAATAACATTGGTTTATTCACAAAACTCAAAAAACATGAATCCTAATACTAATTAACCGTCGATTATTCACAAACCCTAAAAAACATGAATATGTAAATGATTTTCCTCAATATTTTCCTTAAAAAGATTTCCGCAAATAAAATTATATATCATTAAAGCGCAAATTAGTAGTCAAATCAAATTATCTAATTATCATTTCTATACCAGATTTCCCTTATTCTAATGGAAATTTTCCGTAAATTTTTACATTTTTACATGAAATCAAAGCCGCAATTTTATTAATGTTGTATTTCTAGAGCAGCATGTAATATAAAGACATTTAAAAAAGAAATTTTTTAGGCAATTTTCAGTTAAAATATAATATAAGAAAAATTCGAGTTTTTCGGAAAACGAAACATTTCCGCGGAAAAAGAAAATTGGTTATATACTAGTAATCTTGTGTAGAACCTTCCTATACAACAATTTCTTTTGTAACTAATTTCCCTTGAACGAAAGTTGGGCCAACATTTTTAAACTATGGTTGAGACATCAGTAGATTCAGCGCTGAAAAAATTTCAGGAAAATTTCGAGACCGTGAGGCTCCTCCACCCTCCTGCAAATTGTAAATCAAAACCTATTTTCATATTACCCAAATATTTGACGTGACGTATCTGACAGTAACCACCTCTTCTATTATCCGGTGTTTCCCCCACCCCCTAGGCCGGCCGGAGCATTGGCGTGCGCGGACGTCACGTCGAAAGCTCGCCGCCAAAGCTCCGCGTCAGTTCGAGCGTCGGCGGATAAAGCTCGGTTCTGACACTGTGCTTCTTCGGCTACTGCTGCGTTCACTCACACACACATTGCGAGTCGACAGTTTGACGTGGTAGGACGCGTTGCTGAGTGCGACCTCTGCCGTGTACACAACATCGCCGCTCACTTGTTCCATGACGTTTAGCGCATTTATTTGTTGAGTTAGGTTGTCGCCTGATAAGCTGTTGAGGCCGATAGTGGTATTATTCTTTTTGTTTGTTTTGTTTTTTCGGCTGTGCTTTGGATTCTTTCTTTTTGTGGTTTTGGTGGTTTGATTTTTTATTTTGCGGGCTAAGAAGTTTCTTGGGGCGAGAATAATCGAAAGGCTTCAAAATTAAAGCGGTAAGTCTTGTTATTGTAATACCCAAGCGTATGGTAATTATATACAGTGTAACTATATGCGTAGGTATGGCATAAAAACTGCATAATAATGTTAAATTAGACACGGCTTATAAAAGTGGTGTTTGTTGCAAGGTGTTTATTTTGTTCTATTGAAATAAAAAAGTAGTCTTATTTATTTTATATGATTCGTAATTGACTAAAAATTTAAATTGCATGTAATGTCATAATAATAAATGTTACCATTACGATAATTACTTTAGAATGCAATTACTATTTCCCGCATAATATTAGATTCTTGATAAGAACAATAAACATGTAGTGAAAAGTAAGTGGGCTTGATAGATTTCCATTCTTTTTTCACTGTTAAAGTATCTATTCCCTAAGCTACCTACTCGTATTTGTTTCATCTGTCAGACGTTTGGTTAGTATCAAAGCATACCACGTGTTTATACGATCCCGCAAGTTTCGGATTGTGTTTATTATATATTTGCTGATATAATGATGCATTGCATTTTATGCATACCTACCTACATCATCAATTTGCATAGGCATATGTAAATTGATGCATAAGTTTATAATTTAATAAAATAAAGATCTGTCACATTTCAGATGAAAATCAGATTTTTCCCACGCACAGCATGCTTATTATTTAATTCAAGTTAAAATGATGCTTTGAATATACACAAATAATGAAATATTAACCCAAACAATACTTTTCAGCTATTTATAAATCTTGATTTTACCTACATTTATTTATCATCAGAAGGTATCTATATATTTGCAGTGTGGTATAATTATTTAATATATTTGAAATGTTTGTCCTATACAGGGTATTTAAAAATTACAGCAATAGTTGTGGAGCTGATTCCTTATAACAAACAAATTGCATTTTTGAGTGACAATTTTAGAAAATATATTTAAATACATATGAAAAAAGTATAATTATGCTGCAGTCTTTCATTTCTAGTTTTTGGAGAACGGAAAGCAGTCAGCATTTGTTATATAAAAATTTAGAATAAAGTGGTAAAATATTTATGAATGATTTTTTATGAGTTAGTTACAAGGCAAATATTTATTTTGAGTGTAATAAATATTGAACCTGTAAATCACTGGTTTCTGTACATATTTAAATTAGGTGTAAATATTTTTACAAGGTAATATTTTTGACACAGTACGAACACTTTTACATATGTTTTAAATAGCGTTTATTCACATCTGTTTTTCCGTAAAAATACCCTACTAGTTTAAATATTTTTATTACGTTTCTAAATTTTGCTTAATCAATAGGTTTCTATTTTTAAAAATCCTTTAAAAAATGTATTAGTACGTAATCTTAAAATAATTTTACTTTTGAAATTTTCTTCAAAATGATAAAATAGTGTACTTCAGATAAATGAAGGGACAGTTAATACCTTACTAGTATCAAATGATGTCATATTTGCTATTTTTGAGTTGATATCTATAAAATATTTCCGGAAATATGAAATAAAGCAGTTTTACAACGGCCAACTAGCTGCCCTGATGTGAACTTTCTTCGTAAAGGCACCTAAATAGGGGAACAAAAATGAGTAGGTACCTCCTTATCATCTAAGTTTCTTCCTTTTGAACAGATTCCTGCTCTATATCAGTTCTTCTCAAAATTATTTTCAGCTGACAAATGGGCATAAGTATATACGAATTCAACAGGGTGTCCAGAATATAAGTGCCAACACTTAAGAGACTTGCATATCTAACCGGAACTAACAAAATACTCCGCAAGTACATTTCAATAATAAAAATACAACTGTATTAAAATGCAGAACTGTGTTATGAAATTACAAACTGAGGTACAACTAAGATTTAATAAAAGCTCCTGTAACGTAATTTGTTTTTTTTATATGTATTAATGAAGTAAACAATAAAGATTTTCTCATGAAATTCATAAAAATGTAACGTACGACAACATTGCACCCATTACCTGCTGCTGTTAACCTCAAATTATTATTGTTATTATTATTATTATTATTATTAGTAGTAGTAGTGCGGCTGGTGCTTTTATGTACCTAATGTTAGCTTGACACTGGTGAGTGTACATAAACACAAACGAAGCAATTTATAGTAATCATGACCAGTTGGATGACATGTCAGTTTAAAGCAAACTTGAGAAAAACTAACTTGAGTAAGTATGTTTGGTGTATTTGTGTTTATTATGTACAAACACTTGATATGGTAGGTGTGCGACGTTATCGCATGTTTAAGAACAGTTGGCTGTCTTAATTATCTTACGTTGCGTTGCTCAGAGAAAACAAATTATCATACAGCAAAATAAAGGCATTCATTTCCCGAACACCCTGTATAGTATAGATAATATTGAACTATACATATTTAGAAATTAAGCTATATTTATTACATTTCTACTTTAATTACCCACAAAATATATATCATATTGTCGTTTTTTAATAAATAAAATGTGTTATTTATCAACGATTTTATTTTACTGTTTCAAAAGAAGTCAACTTTAAAGAAATATACGTAAGTAGTTACCTACTTTTTGTGTAGAAATTACTGCGATATTTCAACAGAAATAAGACAACAACTGCAAAATAGTTTTGAAATAAAATTGTAATAATAATTTTATCAATTGTACAAATCGGTAATTGATATAATTTCTTAAAATGCGTTTCGCACGAGGTTTCGTAGTTATATTATTCAATCATCCATTAAATTACAAAATATAGAGATTATCAGTTTTTTTCTAAATGAAACAAATAATTTGTGTAGATTATTTTCTTTTTAATGAAAGTGAAAAATGAAGAAACATGTTCAAATATGCAGCATTTGTTGTTGATTTGACAGCTGAAGTAAACTGGATTAACATTAAACATATTAATTTAATTGAAGTAAAAGACAAGAGGAATAAGGAATATATTTAAAATGAATTTTAAGGAGCTGATGCTTTTAAAGACAAAATTTAAAAAGTATGTACTTATTCTATCAAAACATTATTTGAGGAGAAGAGTTACATACAAAAATTGATATTCTTATTACTGAAAAAGATGTACTAAATTTGCTTCATTTAATCAACAAAATATATTTATAAAGATAGCTTCTTTTCTTCTTTTTCCCTCTATACATTACAGGATGTAACAGTGTATCAAACTTTGAGAGACGGTAGCACTGATTCAAATAGGAAAAGAAGTTGTTGTCAAAATATGGCATAAAATGTTCTCTTTCATAAAAGGCAGACTTTCAAATGGTGGATAAAATTTAATTATTTTAAATATATTGACAGTTTTTTGAAATTTGGTGTTCTACCATAATTTTTTATGTCCAAGTTGGTGGTGACACTGAAAAAAATCATTTCTGAAGAGGCAGCTTTTATACCGGTAAGAGGTTGGTTTTCACAAAACTTTTGTTTAAATAGGGATGGCACTTTTATAAGCAGATATGAAAAAAATATGACAATACTAAATTTAATAAAACTACCCTGTTCCTAAAAATATTTATTCCTCTACCCTTTAAAGGGTTTCAACTCTTTCAAGAAGCATTTTTCTATTTTGATCGAAGTTTGGTTCTTTACTTCCTGTACATCTATGAACAGCAGAAAGAAATGGAAAAAATATTAATAGTAGCCATTATTTACTGATCAAATTTTTTGTCGTTATGTATCTACAAGGACCTTCTTTTGATAATAATTCAACAAGGTGGATTATGAACATTATTCAGCTTTTCCAAATATCGTTATGTGTATTTTAATAATTGCACTTGCCAAAGGAAACACTTTGTATGCACTATAGCAATGAAATTTTGCGGCATGCATAGTTCAATATTAATTTTTCTTCTCAAAAAAAATTACGAAGAACAACTTACTTGTTTCCATAAAAGTTGAAGCTGTTTCTTCTATTATTTATACCTATAATTGAATTAGTATAAAAAGAAATGACATATGTTCAATTTTGTTTAAAATCAGGTGACTGCAGAAAATGGGTTCATATAGGTTATCGCGTCATACCATTGAGTAAAAGTTACTCAGTGGTCAAACTATGAACAAACGACATATGCAGACGACGAACAATTTAATATATAATCAGCAAAAATGACACAAGTCCTGGACATATCCTATTTTTGCGAATTACTAAATATTTTCATGAATCTGTTTTTAAATTCAGCAGTTTGGTGTGGTGGAATCCAAAATGCATTCTTATTGGTTTGTTTAAAGAATTCTGATATTTGATTGGTTAGATGGATTTAACATAATATCAAATTGGTGGGACACTTGCTATTCTGGCAAACTCATTGTAATGTGTTTCATTTAAATATTGTTCACTGTGGTAGAATGTGTGATAGGTGTAAAATGGAAACTAATGCTGTTCCTGAGAATTACATATGAAAAATATCTAAAAAAAAATCTAAACTCGCCTATCCACTGAGGAAGGTTCAAATCAATTTGTAGAAGAAGTTTATAAATAATATTACAATATTTCTTTGACCAACTGCTGCTGATTAAATGCTAAGAATTTGTTTGTAACATTTCTGAAATACAAACTTGTCTAAATAAAAATAATTATTACACTTTCAACTTGGACTATGCAAAAAAGTCACATGTCCATTGTCTAAGCACATCGTAGAAAATATAATTTTTTTATAATAAAATGTTTCATACCATTATTTTTAATAGTTACAATGAAGGAAAATATATTTTAAATAGTAGTAAAATGTTTTTTCCCTTTCTTCATACTATGCTTTTGTGGACTGACGTTTCTGCACTACAAAGATTCAATTGCTTATAAACAATCATCATTTAGTCACATTTTCTGTCTGAAACCGTTTGTATAAGGACTAGCATAAAAAAATATTTAAGAAATTTTGATTACGATTTTTAACATTTCAGAGAAAATTTTTGGTAAACGCCTGTGGACAAATCTTATGTGGAATTAAGCGAAATTAAAAAATAATTGTTATACAAAAATTTCCTTTTCACAATTTTTGTAGTATTTGATTAGATTTTGCCTCTGAATATCATACAACTGATATTTAGGAAAATAGAAGTGTTTAGCTCGTTTTTAAAGAATCCATGCAGTCAGACATTATACGAGTATTTCATTTTTCTCGTAAACGGTATACTTTACAGCAACAAAACAAATGTTACATGACTTGTTAGTATATATAAACTGTATGACTTAAAACGTCGTTGAAATAGAATACACCTAAAGCAGAAATCAATTTGATCTTTTGAAGGACATCAGAGATATGGCTAATAATAGTTTCTATTTTTTAAAATTTAATACCTTGTACCTCAGAGAGTTTTAATAATACTTTAGCTTGATGTATAACTGTAAAAAATAATTACACATTTTAAAACAAAATAACATAATACTGTGTTGATCGAGGTCCACACGGGATTTTGTATACTTTTACACATTTTTCTGTATGTAGCAGTGTGTTGAAGGTTTAACAGAATCCACTGTGTTAATATAACAAGTGTTGTGTAAGTTTTACACATATCAGTGTTATTTGTATCATTAAAGGTGTTGATTTTAAATATTAACTTATTAATTTTATTGTATTATAGCCTTGTTTATAATATAGTTAGTCAACCAGTCAAACTTACGAGTGAAAACAATAGATGGCAATAATCTTTTAAAATCCATCTCATCCTTATTTACACCATAGACAAGGGTGACTTGTATAAAACAAGGATAATAGGAATTGATATGGAAACTCAGCTACCTTTTTAGTTTGTTAATTATGTTGCTGTTTGCTTTTGAAATTATAATTTTCAAAATCAACATATTACAAACATAATCATTTCAAAAGCAAAGAGGAACATAATTAACAAACTAAAAAGGTAGCTGAGCTTCTGTATCAATTTATAGTATTTTCAGAATTATGATGTTACAGTAATAATAAAATAAAAGATATTTTACTTTTAAATTAAAATAGTAAATAGTAAATCAGAAACAACGAAACAGCAAATATTATTTAGCCACTACATAATAGCAGTTTACGACAATTAGCTGAGAAAATCAGAATACCGAATAATCTAAAACATGAACTCCTAATATTTTGAAAAGTTATAACCCTAATTAGTTTTAATTTTATCTCAATTATCAGCAATATTTGTTATAACTAAGTAAGTACTTAGCATTTTCCTTGATCAAACCTCAGTTTTCTCCATTTGAGAGGTAACTGAACACAACAACGCTACACGTCTAACATGGCGTAGTGACGTGTGTTGGAACAGCTGACACACTGCAGCTGCGCAGTTGTGCTCAACCAGTCACGAGTATGAATATATAACACAGAGGTGTGTTACAAAATGGTGTACTTTTAACACAACACTGGTAAATATTATACAAATTCAGTATATTTTGTAGTAATTTTAACTCATTTTGTGTAAAACATATAAAAAAGTCATAGTGTGTAAAGCTATTAACATGGAAATTTTACACTCTGGAAAATCTCACTTACACATCATCTCTTTTTTATGTACACATCATGTTGGTATAGGACCGTCAAAAGATAAAATTTCCTGAAATCATGTTTTAGTCAATAATACCTACCTGCATAATAAATAACAGCGATGTTCAATTATTACGTAAATAGTTAATCGTCGCCACCTTCGTCCCGCGTCGAAATTGAATGTAAATAAAGAAAATTGTGGCGGGTCCTCCTGGCTGCAAAAAAATAACAATTTCCAATTTCCCCCAAACAAGTTTATTCAATCACGATCCACTCAAAATTATATTTCTACCCGGCACACACACGCACATAAACAAATCCAATTAAGGGCGCATTTATTCTGACAGGCATTCCCTCTTTTGACTGGTCTCATATGTTAAGGGTGGCGCAGGGCTAAGGGATGAATTACGTATTATTTTCTCGCTATGCACAGCGATGCATGGCTTTGTCAATTCAAGCAAGTTACGTCGATTCATATCGTCTTTTGTATTAGCCCACTGTATTATTCTCATTAAATGATAAAAATTTCTCTTAGAAAAAGAATAAATGATTAAGGCCACAATTGGGTGCGTGTTCTGATGAACTGACGGTCTGACGTAAAACGTGCGAATTTCGAAGTGGCATAGTAATTTTAGTTATACGTCTACTTATTCGAAGAACAAGTGATATGCAAAAAATAGCCTAATAACATGTTAATATAAAAATATCCATACACTATAATAATAACATATCCACAGGTCATTATTATCAATACACTTGGGCCATTGCTATATCACTGTGTCAGCAAATTACAAGTAACTCAAAATGATACTAAGCACACAATATAAAATAGCAAAAATAATAACAACACCACGATTCGTTTACGTACGTATTACGTTGTTACCTAAAGGAACTTTATTTTAGGTTAAGATTATAAAGGAAGCGTGGCATCAATCATATATTAAAAATGAATATGTAAGTAAAATTTTTCAAGATGAATGAATAAGTTTACAATTAGGGGAGAACTAGATATTGCCATCCACAAAAGAAAATTAGTGTAATGCAATTATTTCAATC
This sequence comes from Monochamus alternatus, assembly GCA_037114965.1. Lineage (NCBI taxonomy): Eukaryota > Metazoa > Arthropoda > Insecta > Coleoptera > Cerambycidae > Monochamus > Monochamus alternatus. The sequence goes on from CM073429.1 coordinate 78,449,667, forward strand.
GATAGAGTTCCTCAAAATATGATCATTAGGTACTTCATATGGCGACATTAACTAAGTAATAGTTAAATCCGTTTTAAATAAAATATGTATATTTTGTAAAGAGGGATAGTGGAGGCTGTTCTAGAACGTTGGGGTAAATATGGTTCACTATGAAGCGTAATATATTGCCCACTAAATGTAGAATATATGTTTGTAAAACTATAATAAAGAGGTGAAATAATTTTTTTCACATACAAAAATCGGAAATGTGGCCTATGTACACATCTTGAGCTGTGCACTTCTTGTGAATCAGGTTTAAGTATTGAAAATTGAATTTTAGCGCATCATGGATAGAAGGAATAGAATACAATATTAGTAGTAGTTCAGTATTAACTGAGCTTGATATGTTGTTTAAATAAATATTCAAATATTTTGTCAATAGAAGAAACTTACGTGTCAAATACTAACATTTTATATTTACAACTTGTATTAATTGAACCGTTAAACTGTAACACATTTCTGTGTGTGTTTAACACAATCCACTGTGTTTGAATATAATAAATGTTGTGTTACTTGTTATTCATTTAAGTGTTATTTGTATTATTAAAAGTAATACAAAATAAAAGACATTCTACTTTGTATACTTTTGTTTAAGAATTATAATTCAATTTAAATGAAAAAAACCAAGTGTCTGGAATATGAGTATTTTGCTGTATGATTATACCAAACAAAACATATTTTACTTAACAATTTTTTTCGCTGACTAACGTATAGTACGGGATCCGGTTGCAAAATTAGTACATTCATAATGTAGTTAACCGAGATTTAATTTTGCTGGCCTTTTTAGCATCTTCGTCTAACAAGGCACGTTTCGCGCTCACTCTCTGTCACTTTATTTTAATTACCTAGCATCTTTAACGGTAGGAAACTCCTATTTGCGGCTTTTTTATAGGCAGACATGTTACATCACGTACAGAAAAAAATTAGCTTTAATGTGGCACAATTGAAATGAATATACGCCATGAACGTACACATTTAACAAAATTATACCTGTTTACACCTGGGTGCGGAGAGATTACGGCTAAATGATCAGTAGCAACTGTGCCTTTTCAAAGTCCTTAAATACATTGTCGTGAAGTAGAATATGCTTTATTTCCATAGAACGTAAACGAAATGTTTCACGAAAACCCAATTAATAATATTTTAATTAATAATAATCGCGGGCACTTTTTAATTGGCACCCCATGAGAAATGGGTTCCTCCATTTATAAAAATGCATAAAAATTAAATCTCGGTTAACTACATTATAAATGTACTAATTTTGCAGCCGGATCTTAGACTAGTAGTAGAATTATGGCAGTAAATAGGTCTTGAATATGTGACAACGTCGCTCACATACCATGTCAGAATTGTTTGTACACAATTATTACAAATACACCTAAACATACAACTAAGAATGGTGTTCAAAATGTCATGCCCAGATTCGCTATAAATTAACATGTGTTACTACAAATTGAATCATTTTTGTATGTACACTCACAAATCTCAAGTAAGCATTAGAGAAACGATACTACTATGACTAATAATATTTTTAAGTTAACAGCAGCAGCTGACAGATTGTAATGTTGTTAAACGTTATAGTATGTTACAGTTTTCTGGGGAACTTCAATGGAGAAATTGCATGATGTTTCCAATTATGTGCAGAAGAAATAATATATTATTTATTATATTATATATTATAACCTAAAAACGGTATATACAATGTTTGTTTAGCCCCAGAGAACGGTGGCCAGCACAGTGAAGACCTGTGACATCAGGTGATGTTTACACGTCTATACCTAATACATCGTCTATAATTGTGCTTTATATATGTATACATTTTTGAATAACACAGTACATATGTTTAGAAGAGTTAATTTGTCATTTGTGATGCTAATAAGTTTATTGTGTTAAATAGAGATTGATATTGAATAAAGTTGCAAAATAGACTCGTAAAATGAGCACAGAAAGTGCAAATGGAAGAAGTATTGCATTATGCCATTATGTACGAATAGAGTATACAGCGCTTAATAAAAATATTTCATCTTGCCAAAAAATAAAATTAAAAATGGTGTAGGGCGATGAAGTGCGACGAAAGGAAAACGTTAGCTCTCCAGCATTGCAATATTGTTTGTTTGAGAAGACCCATTCAATGTAAGTTTAATTGGACGTTTGGAAAATCAGTGGTAAAGCAAACTTACATTTTTTTATTTACGAGAAGTAGAATGTTATTTGAAATATTTATAAAATTTAGCTATCTGACTTCACTACATTAAATTACCTGTTTTATTCTCAAAATATAATAAAAAAAAATGATAAAGAAGGATTTTTAAATATGTTTAGGGTTAAAATAAATTTGCACGGAACCAACAGCATTGACGACGTAATTTTCACGAGCGAATCTATATTGTAAACAAAGAAATCAGTTACGTTTACCAATACCGTGAGATCATTACATCGCCACTAATAATTATGGTAATGTTAAAAACGTAAAATAATAGACACCTGCTTGCTTTGATTTCTCATATTTACTGCACTAATGAAGTTGGGATTAACGGGAATGAAGTTCATAAGTATAAAATTAATACTGATGCAAAACACAAATTACATTAAGAGCTTTTACTTAACTCTAATTTTACCTTAGATTGTAAATTCATAACACAGTTTTGCGTTTTTTTTTTATTATATTGTATTTTTATTTTTGAAATATATTTTTAGAGAAACTATTCGTTTTAGACATTTTTTTCATGATGTTTTGTTGCTTTTAGTTCGATATACAAGCCCTTATCCCCTACTTATATTCTGGACACCCTTTATCTTTGCATAACACCTTTTTTGCAATGTGTATTAAAATATGAACTGTTTGACGAAAAATATAGATATCTAGAATAACAATGCATCTGTGACACCAGAAAAGCTTCTCGTCGTTCAGTTCTAGGTTCCTCTAATCATATTCTTAAACTAACCGTTATGTTAGTTGCTTCTTATCACGACTAGCTAGCTTTTTCTGTTTCTTCATTCAGTAGTATACGTCCAAAAAGCAATGAGTCTAGCATTAAGAAAGGAAGCACGTCGCAGTGTAAACGAACTATTCATTAACTTCGATCTATCTAAAAATAAACTGGTCTAGTAGGATAATTAACTTAATAAGCATATAATTAAAACACAATTAATGCTGATTGAGAAATTTATGAGCTTTTAAAGTAAGTCATTATTCAAATGCGCTTCCTTAAAACTATTCGCTTGTTCAAAATAAAGTTGTTATTAACTGAAACGCCATTAACGCATCGTTATTTTAACTTATCTTTTAATTAGATACATTAGAGTACAAAAAGAGGATTATATCGGAAACGGTGACTGACTTGTAGGAGTAAAGTGGTTATAGTTATTTCAAAGATAAACGTGCTGTGTTGTGGCTTCAGATATTAGTCGGACCGGTTTTCATTAACCGCCTTCAATACTTCGGCTACTGCTTGTAAATATTTAATTATCAATTTATTTCTCCGGACATTTCATTTGAGGCGATCTAATTATGTGGATGTCGTTTCCTTAACGTTTTCAATTAGCCTACCGGTAACCCGGCGCATCTATCTAATCAGAGAATAAACGATCTTAAGAGTGAATAATTAAAAGTTGATAATGGAAGTGCCTTAAATCCGAAACTTGTAATTATTTTAAGAAGGCAGTAGGCTGTTTAGTACATTTAAAACAGCGGTAAAAGGTCGGGAAACGCCGGACTTGACGAGACCACTTGTCCTCTACGTATATTGGGGCGCTGATTACGAAAATGAGGGTTAAAGCTACCTGCAATTCTTGGAACACCCCTAAAATTGCAAAAAACACCCCTAAAATTGCAAAAAACACCCCTAAATAGGGACTGTACTTGTTGTTTTGCAAATTTAGCCATCTTGTATGTTTTTTGGGGCGCTGATTGCGAAAAGGGAGGTTAAAACTTGCAGCAATGGTTCCAACCATCCCCAAAATTGCAAGAAAACACCCCTAAATAGGGGTGTTTTTCGACTGTACTTGTTGTTTTGCAAATTTAGCCATCTTATATATTTTTTGGGGCGGTTATTACGAAAATGGAGGTTAAAACTTGCGGTAATGGTTCCAACCACCCCCAAAATTGCAAGAAAACATCCCTAAATAGGGGTTAAAACTTGTAGCAATGGTTGAACCACCCCCAAAATTGCACAAAACACCCCTAAGTAGGGGTGTTTTGTGCAATTAGCCCTAAGCAGGGGTGTTTTTCGACTGTACTTGTTGTTTTGCAAATTTAGCCATCTTATATGTTTTTTGGGTCGCTGATTAGGAAAATGGAGGTTAAAACTTGTAGCAATGGTTGAACCCCCATTTTCGTAATCAGCGCCCCAAAAAACATATGAGATGGGTTAGTTTGCAAAACAACAAGTACAGTTGAAAAACACCCCTATTTAGGGGTGTTTTCTTGCAATTTTAGGGGTGGTTGGAGCCATTGCTGCAAGTTTTAACCTCCATTTTCATAATCATCGTCCCAAAAAACATATAAAATGGCTAAATTTGCAAAACAAGTACCATCGAAAAACACCCCTATTTAGGGGTGTTTTTTGCAATTTTAGGGGTGTTTCAAGAATTGCAGGTAGCTTTAACCCTCATTTTCGCAATCAGCGCCCCAAAATACGTAGGGGACAAGTGGTTTCGTCAAGTCCGGCGTTTCCCGACCTTTTACCGCTGTTTTAAATGTACTAGTTATTGGTTGGAGAACCTGCAACCCCACTTTTAAAAATTCAATTTTTTCGTGATTCTTATAGATTATTGTCTGCAGGAAAAATTTTTTCGTTTGTAGTAATTTCAAAACAAAAGTTATATGACTTTGGAAAATATATAAAACCATTCGTGTTTTAAATATATCTAAACACTAACGTTTTTCATCACCTCAATTAACGTACTTACTTTAGAGGAACTACAAACGAAATGAAAGTTATTACAAGCAACTGCAAACGATTTATTAGCCTCCGCCCGAAGTATAATGAGTCTACATTAGATTTCAAAGAATTATAAACAAGATGAAGGTTACTACAAACGATTTTTTAGTCTCTGCTTGAAGTATTATAGTGAGTCTACTTTAACTTTCGAGGAACTACAAATGAAAAGAAAGTTACGACAAACAACTACAAACAAACGCTTCGATTTTATATATTTATTTAGAATTATTATTATTAACATTAACATTTGTCTCAAGAACGATTTTGACCGGGAGTATTTAAATTCACTCGATAAGGACACTAGGGGCTAGGGTAGGACCTGGATTTTGTCAACAATTGCCATCTTGCTCGACAGTGAATTTTCAACATAGTTACGCTTCACAGTGGTAATATCACCCCCACCATTTGCCACTAATGTTGCCGAAGAACGCCTCATTCCATGTCCGGTAAAACTTTCTGGAGTGCAAGAAGTGCAGCCATTTTTGAAAATGTATACACTTTCCAGCCACATTTCGCAAGAAAAATCTCCCAGCGGCATTTTTAGGTCGCAGATTGATGTATTTGACACATTTCTACAGCATTGGCTAAAAAAGCTTCTTCCATGATGAAACTTCTTGAAATATTTGTTTTCGTATCCAGAATGAGTACGTATAGGTAACTGCCTTTGTCTTGGACATGGGTGGTCTTTGGTTTATAATTTCTTGATTCTACTTTCAAATATGAAGTAAGTTTACTATACTTCGAAATATTAATCCACATTTATCCACATCCACATCCACGAAGAAGCAGCAAACCGTTTCTCTACATTAAAAAAGTAGGATAGTAGCACCTCTTCTGTATTGCTCTTTCTCCTATGCTTCTTTTTTGCCAGTTATCGAATTTCACAAATTTCTTCGTATTTCTCGTTCTCGCACTTTTGCTCTTCGCTGGTAACAGACGTAATGTTGCTTCTTGGGTTTCTTGCTGAATTTCAGCCGGAATGAAGAAATTTTCAGCATTCATTCATTTTTTGTGTCGATTTTGGAAATTTGTTCATTCTTGTCGACAATTAAACAAGCGCATGTCATAGGAACGATCTCAAGAGTTTCTAGTATTCAGCTGACAATAAATATTCTTGATTAAAATCAATTTGTCAAATAAGACGTTTTTCAAATCTATAATTTTTCACCTGCTCTCACATGGCTTTCACTTTCCTAATTGACTGCTTTTGGCCGTGGTCGTGAATAAAACATTGAATTACATTCGGGAAATTAACCAGCCATTAATCTTAATCTTAATCTCTAGAAAAATGTAACTCTCGGCTCTGCCTAGATTGTCCATTGTTTCTCGTGGAGTAAAGGCTTGTTAATGACTAAAATAGGGTACCGATATAAAAGCTTCTTACTGTATTCAATGTGATTCCACAGCCTCCAAATTGTAAAACCTGGAAAAAGATACGGATGGAGTGTTTTGAGTCAAATATCTGTGACTAAGACGTCAAAGTAAGGGAAACAAACAAGACAGTTGTAACTGAAGTTTATTGAAATATGTTGGTATCAAGTTAATGACAAAGAAATTAGTTTGTCCCGTTGAATTTGAAGGTTACAATATAAATAATGTTTTTACAAGTGGACACACATGTGTTTGAAAAGATAAGGAACAGCCTAATCTATAACATTATTTGGCCATACTTTTGTCCCTTGAACTATTCCCTCCTGATCGAGAAATTTGTTCTTTAATTCTAAATACGAAAACCATAATTTTCACCTGCTCTCACACGGTTCTCACTCTCCTAATTGACCAGTTTTGGCCGTGGTCGTGGATATAACGTTGAATTACATTCGGGAAATTAACCAGCCTTTAGTCTTCTACGTTTTGCTACCCTTGTGAATTAGTAGCAACACCCTGTGTGGCCGGTTACATTTGCGACAGTCGCAGCGTTTCGTGGATAATTCAATTCCATAAAAAATGTAAAATTCTATTTGTTCTGCAAAATATAAAGCAGTAAATAACGGTGTAGGTCTAAACGGATAAAAGTATGCATGATTGCGTCCAGAACAAAATGTAAAAACAACACGAGAGACTGGAGTGGACGAACCCGGTCTTATTACAGTTTCCTTTTCAATTTAGTTTCTCTATTTGAGCGTAAAAAACAAATTCGTTTTTTCTCAAGTCCATTATAGCCGGGGCTCAGGGCAGGCTATTTTTCGCCGGATCCCCTACTTATTGGCCGATTTAAATTGAAAAAGAATATTTGATATATCTGTCTAATCCACCTCGTGGCCCATGAGGAACAAACATGCAATAAATTTCTAAAAAGGGGAAGGGAACTGTGGCGATTTGGAATTGCACCTCGGAATTTAACCAATCCTGAGTTACAGCAGACACAAAAATTACCTTTTTTTGTTTCTTGAAAATATGGGAGGCTTTAACATTAGATGCGTCCAAAATGCATGGGTTTGGTGATTTTGATTTTTAACTTAGTAAATTCTAGAGAAAAACTGAAAATACAAGTAAAGTTATGGAAAGCAAATAATACATTTATTTTTCCAAAGTTCTATCAAATGCAAATAGAAATAATCAGATACACAATTTAGTTTACATCAGATAGAAATCTTATATCAAAGAATTAATCAAGTGTATAAAAAACATTTGTACATAAAAATATCTTAAGATTAATTTTAAAAACATTAAAATTCCGAGACTAAAATTCTAGGAAGGTTGTTAAAAATATTTAATCTTAAATGTTGAACATATTTACTAAACGCTACATAAAAATCTATACAGTGCCTCGTATTATATTCATAAATCAGATTATTGTGGAAAAATTTGCTTTTATTTCGGAAAACATATCAATAAATCTCAAATATGAAAGTGTTTAACAGGATTAAAACCTTTAAAAATGCTACAAGAGCACCTCTTATTCGCGCCTGCAATAATCCTCGAAATACGGTTTTGGACAACAAATAATCAGATGCACCAGAAGACAAGCCCCACCAAAAACAAATCCCATAATGCAATTTAGACCTGAAGCATGGTACAGACTCAACTCTTGTGTGAATATATATTTTAGGTTTCTAAACATGAAGCAAATAGTGCTTAATTTTGATTAAAGATAGATGCAATGATTTTTCCACCTCAATCAGTTGGTCCATAATTAATCCCAAAAATATTACCTCTCCAGTATGTTTTAGGTTAATATTATTGACTTATCGATATTAGGAGAGATATAGTGCTTTTGATAATTATGAAATCTAACTGTTTGTTTTTTTCACTGTTTAAGTATAGAAAATTTGTGTTGCACAGTTTGTAAATAATTATATTCCACAATAAACGTCGAATCATCGGCATATTTTATAAAATTAGCAAGGTTATGTTGTCTATTTTATTCGTATATAATCAGTCAGTGACCGCGCGGTTTAAGGCGTCAGTACTTGAATCGAGGTGACTAAATTGATGTGGGTTCGACCTCCGCAACCAGTAAACTATATTCGTGTAGAGGATTGGCGGGTATGGCTGTGTGGAAGAATGTTGGCTTGGGTCAATGTGAGAGATTGATACCGGTTGACGTTTGACTACTCCCCTAATTAATGAGATTTTCCAGGTTTCCCTTATTCCTGCACTGAATGGTCGTTAGGGCCTACCAACGTAAGTCGTTCCTGGGCGCAAATGCGGTCTGCTTAATAATATGCCGCCCCCTCTCCCGCATAAGTCTTCGACTTCTGGGATAATCCTTGTGGTTAGAATGAGGGATATATTATTATATTATTATTATAACCAAAAAAGAACAGGGCCTGGGACCGACATTTGTGGGACTGCTAGCTGTGGTTAGCTACTTTTATTCTCTGTCAAAGTAATGTTTTCTAAAAATTACCCAATTCAAAACCCAAAAACGCTGTCGTGACCAAACGTCAACGAAAAACAAAGTATGTGTGAACACACTAGACATCAGAAAACAATTGATAAATACGAAAGTTACTTTCTAAAAGAAATACATAAAATTCATAATTGAACTGTTTATTTTAAATGGAACACCCTCTCAATATATTTCTTATTTTTTTGAAATCATCTCTATTTTCCGATACAGATCACTATCGTCAAAGTGGCAAATGAGGTCAATTTTTATTCTGCGTTAAATGCTTTGACATCAAATGTGACGTTGCTACGCTTACTCCTAACCCCTGGTAACACCCACCCCAGCCTAATAAAAGTTTTAAATAGGAAGCTGGATCAAATGATACCTCTTCTGAGGGGGTCTTTATATTTAACTGTGCTTTTTTGAAAAACTAATGTATATTTTTTGCATAAATGTTTAATCATCTTTGTCAGAAAATGATGAAAATAAATAAAAAAATGGTTAACTTTTCAACTTTAGGCAATTAAAAAGGAGAACAAACGTTCAAATTAAAAATAATGTGATCTAAATGGTTAGACCAAAGGTATCCATATATTTATTTTAAACGAAAACATGGTTGTGTAAAAAATAAATTCTGATTAACTAACTGGATCATCCTGCTTACAAATTTTTATTAAGTATTTTAATACTATTTCCAATATAAGTTACCACAAGATTTAAGTTAACTGTGACATGTCTTCGAGATGCAACAGGATGAGTCGCGTCGTTGTGTTAGAATTGAGTAGAAAATTCGAGGACTTCCCAACGTTTGTGATTTCATTAAACTGGGTTAGTAAATTTAGCTAGGTTATTATTTTTATTTTAGGTAATTGTTGATACAACTTTGTCTATAGAATTGTTTATTAGCATTGTTTGGTATCAGAGAGCACATATGACTTCATTGATAGAAATTGTAGAAGTAATTTGTATTAGCTTAAATACCTTTACAATAAAGTAAAAAAATTACAAAAGCTAATAATAAAGAGTATATGGGTAGATATTAAAAAAGCGGATATGTCTGTTGACTATACCGTAAGCTAAAATTATTATGTCTATCGGAATCATAAAGTCAAGTGTGTTGCTGACTTTATATGAAATATTTTGTACCTCTTGATATAAAAAAATTAGTCTCGATCTCGACTACCCTCGTAGTATATAAAATTCTTGCCAACATGCGTAAACTCTGTTGAACCACATAAAAACCCGGGAGATATTCCAGTTAACTAGAACGAGAGCCGTAAATGAAAAATCAGTGTTTAAATTCCACCGAAAGCAACAGTGTTTGTTATTCAGTCTGTTGTAGCCTGTTTCAGCAAGTCTCTGATTAAATTTAGTAAGAGAGCTTTTCGAGGGTGAGTGGAGAGAATTGAGAGAAAGAAAACAAGGTAATCTCTTCCTAAAATCTGCGATATTTGATCGTAGTTTGCCGGCTCGCCGCAACGGCGCAATTCCAATAATTGAATCGCTCTCCAATAGCTGTAATGCGCTAATAATACGTCATAATGTGCGATGGTATCGCCTGATGAGATTGCTTTGTTTCGTACACAGCCTTGCTTCTTATTGGGGACCCCCGGATACATGGCTGGATGCAATACAATCTACGAAGATATCAACTTCTAGGTTGATATAAAACTGATGAACTCCATTTAATCGTATTAAAATCTTTTTTCCGAAATTCTTTTCCATTATTTTTATGAGAAATAAACCGTGCCAAAGCTACAACATATTTTGCATGCTAGTAGTGTAAATAAAATAATATTGTCATTAATTCGCCAATTACCTTGTGGTTATGAATGTAGAATTCATTCAAGTAGCTCACACTGATAAAAATGGGTGGAAATTTGCATGGTTTGTTATGCTCTTTTTTACATAATATTTACTGGTAATTTTTAATAATACATTTATTTATTTGAAGATAAAAATCTAATACAAACGGCGCAAAAAAAAAATAATTTACAAATATTTATCAGTGTATAATGTTTTAGAAGGATGCTTGCCTTTAATTGGAAACAGGGCTCGACTGCGTCACCAATATTTTGAATCTAATCAATCACAATCAATTGCGTTTGAATAAAGGTCCAGATCTACATTTTGAGTTATCGAGGATGATGAGGAAATACTGCTAAGTGTTAAAGAACGCTGCGAACCTCGACGCTAGGACCTGTTTGCTTTGATGTTACCCGACGAGGTTACAAGGTCTTATTTGCACCTTTGCCTTGAAGTTACATGACGACGTTTGCGATGAAGTTCTATTAAGCCGCGTACACACTTGTAACAAAACGTGGGTGTGTGTATATACGTCTCGAACACGGTTAAAATAAGCCGAGGTACGCGCAAACATGTTAACGAAAAAATTCTCTCCGCACAAAACTTCGTTACATTGCGAACATTTTCTTGTTTTTATGTTGGCTGCACTGAATGGTTGGTAGGGCTTACCAAAATAAGTCGTTCCTGAGTGCAAATGCGGCCTGCATAATAATAATATGCCGACCCTTCTCTCGCACAAGTCTACAGACTTCTGGGCTAATCCTCGTGATTAGAATGAGGGGTAGAGGTATTATTATTAAACTAAATTAGATCTACTTTTTATCACTAAAGTTTGTAAAGGCACTAGTCAATTACCCTGTACAGACTGTTTCGTAAAGTGTGTTACAAACTTTGGGTGACATAAAGAAATATGACTAAAAACTCTAATACATTTTTCTGCAAACGCACAGCAAATATCATAAGATTTACAGATTTTTTTGTTTCTTTATGATTTTTATGCAAAATGTTTGGTTTTGTAGTAAATTCCCAAAATGCAGAGTGAACATGCTCACCGCTATGTGTTAAATTTGGCGCATAAAAAGTAGGCACCTGCACATTTTACTGTTCATGTCAGATAATATCTACACATGCATTTTTCTACCCGAAACATTGGAGGAGGATGTAATGCACCAATACCTTGGCCACCACGATCACATGGCTCGAATCCTGTTGATTTTTATCTATGAGAATACGCGAAATCTCTAGTTTATGCGGTCCCTGATACAGAACATCAGTTTAAAATGTGATTTGTAAACAGGATAAATTTGATCAGAAATAATTAATTATTATTCAGCTTTAATTTTAGAGAGAAGAATTTTGACAGTTATTATAATAAAATTAGTTTTAGTTCTGTTTCGGGTTTTTTATAAAAAAAAATATTTTGAAATTTTAAAAGCAAAAATGCATGTAAATAATGTTGGAGAACTCATCTATCTGCATTTTGTAAATTTACTAGAAAACTAAACAGTTTGCATAAAAAAACACAAGAGATAAAAGAATGTATAAATTTAATAAAAATCTCTTTAATTGTTATAACCTTCGAGAGAAAAAAATAATAACGAAAATTGGGATCCAGAGTGATAAACAACACGCTGCTTTACTCGAGTCGCCGTATTTCTCGTCGTGAAATGATTAAATTTCTAAGGTTTTTAGGTACAGAAATCTCGAAAAATAATACACGTAGAGCAAAAGTAGTATCAATAATAAAATTATTGATGTTTTCTTTATCCACTTTTAATATTTAAATTCTACTCAAATAATATAATAACTTTTAAAATGCATTTGTATGACACACATTTTGCTATTCTAACCCCACATTTTAACCATTATTTTCACATGCTTATAAACGAAAGTGAATAATCTTATATGCAGAACTATGTAGGTTTATGTTATAACAATATTTACATATAAAATTGAATTTAAAAAAATACGTATTTTGAAAGATTTCTGTACCTAAATATTTGTTGGTTAGAGAATTTTCTGTAGTTAAATATTCATTCTACTTCGGTACCTTTGAATATTCGCAGGTAGCATGATATAACATTCTTGTTAATTGCTAAACACTATATTATTCAGTTCTTAAATGTCTAACATTAATTGTATTTGTAAAAAAACACTATTCCAAGAATACGGCGCCTTTAAGGTCTATAAATACAAAACGGTGCGTTTCAGGTTATGTTTACTTGATTTGTTAGTCGTATTTTTATGTACTATCACCACCCAAAGATGATTGTAACATATTTTATGGAACGCCTTGTATAAATATTGATAATATTAAATTGAACACTATTCATATTTTATATTATCCATTAAATATTTAGCGTGATTATGTACTTAGTTCCATTTTGCGGATAAGCTAGATAAAATTTCATGTGGAAATGACTCGAGTTTTAGTGGCGAAAGCGTCACGTAATGTAAAAAAATGTATAAAAGTTGATATAACCGCATATCAATCTCAGGCTGGTGGACCTCTCAGATTGATTAAATTTTGCATGCAGATGAAAATAATTAATAAGAGCAAAAAATAGGAGAGCGTTCTAGATTATTGATATTTAAACAAGTGACAGGGGACTTGATTTATACCCTTAATATCCTGGTGGGAACTTTAATTCTCATCTTAAAGATTTTTAAAATTAAAAAAGATTGTAATATAAATGACAGTGTTATGACATGCCGAGTTTTTAACTTTCATTATTAAAAAATATTATTTCTAAATCTGCATTTCAATGCGCTGCAACTTTGACTTATATGAAAAATTAAATTAGTGTTTGGCTTGTCATGAATTTCGCATAAAAGTAATGTAAATGTTTTATAACGAATTTAATTATGTTTGTTGAAACGTTTTTAATTAAACTTTTTATCAAATTCTTTCAGGAAATAAATTTAATTGTAATATAAATTAAATTGGATCTACTAAAAATATACCAGTTAAACGAGAAGCAGAGTTATAAACAGGGTTGGAATTACTCGAATTGGCGAACAAATTTGTATCGAAATTAATTTATCCCTATGTAGACAACTTGCAGTGAAAAATTGTAACACTATTATTTATTGCTTACTGATTATTGTTCGAAATAATTTAATTCCTGTAAAGCCTTTTTACTGTTTACTGATATTTCCCACAGTTTTATAAAACAAATTAATTATTAATTCCCACACGGAAAAATATAAAATATTGTAGTTCTTCATATTGTGAAAAAAAAACTATTGCAATTATGATCATACACTTTAAGAAATGTTGATCAATTTATCATTTTATTGTTCAAACAGGATTAATGATTTATATAGGTAAGCCAACAGCATATTAGATTGTGTCCGAAATAAGAGTGCCAGTGTTGAAAGGGCAAAGCAACAGAAAATTCTTATGAAAAATATCCGATGCGAATAGTTTTTCTACAAATACATTAAAAAATTAAAAATGCAATTACAATAAAATGCAAAATTGCAAACTAAGGTACAATTAAACTAAGAAGAAGCCTTGTTTACGTAATTTGTTTTGTGTTAAGTAAACAATAAAAGTTTTCCTAAAAACCCTCAAACAGTGACGTACAATAGCAGTGCAATCAATTACCTGTTATTATTAACTTCCAAGTGTATATCGAAATAGTTGTGCATCGTATATACTTCCTTCCTTCCTTCCTTTTGACTAGTAGATATTTTTAGTAACCATTAACTGCATGACATATTGTTAATTTACGGTGAAGTTGGCCAAAATTCTCTGGTTACGAGACTTTCGTACGGTGAACATTTTTCGCAAGCAACATCAGCCATTTTGAACACTTATAATTATTTGAAACTTTATTCTATGTGGTGAGTAAAGCTCTAAAAAAAATGGGAACTTGTGATTATTATTATGACATTTGACATGGTAGGTGTGCAACGTTATCATCTCTTTGCTGTCTTTGCTCTATTAGGGTAAGAGAAAAACAATGTTAGGCCAATTTTGTTTTGCTTCATGCAATTTACCACAGCAAAATAAAGACATTTATATTCTGGACATCCTGTATGACTTACTCTTGTACATTAATTTACATTGTCCGTGTGTTTATAAATCAAAAATTTGGTGAGGTGCTATCATTCTGATAATTGGTGTGATGAAGTGGGGGACATAAAAATGTGGTAGATATATAGACATATAGGTGGATTTATATGTAGACTTCTTTCACCAATTGGGACACACAGTGTATTTAAATGCAATTTTGTACTTTGTGTCCCGATAATTCTATTTTAATATGAATTTAACTATATCCGCCAAGTAAGGATATTTCTAGTAAAAGTAAGGACGGAAGGACTAGAGGCTGAAGTAAGGACTGTCCTTCCGAAATAAGGACAAGTGGCAGCCCTAATTATGAGTACTGTCCATTATGATTATGAATAATTTTGTATAAAAAAAGAATTGGATTTATTTAAAAAAACTGAAAGATATACAATGGTAAAATTTTTGTTTGTTTCTACATTTAGCTGTAACATGGAACATGATTTTTACTTAAACTTGTACTTACTTTGCAACTGTATAACTGTCTAGTTTTAAGCAAAACTAGAACGGTAGGCAAGTTCGCTGATGTGGACTTGACCTTTTCCTTGGGCTCTCGTTTGACTTTTAGTCAATGAATTATTTGGATAATCTGCAATATACTACTTACTTAACAACATTTTCTATGTCTTGTAGAAGATATATGAAGATTCCCTATACTGTAAAATAAATCACACTAATTTACTTTTTCTACAATTTTTTCTCTATTTCGTGAGGGTAAATATAAATTTTATTTATTACAGTATTGTTATAATATTAGTCTTAATTAGTCATTATATGGGGATTGAAAATACACTTCCTTCCAGTGATAAAAATTATATAATTAATATTTTTTCAATTACAAATTAAAATGAAACTTTCCAGTTGATTTTAATTAATTTGCGTTATTAATTCCATTTTAATTGTATAGCATAAATATTAATTAGATATTGTTAATTGTAACTGTAGTTTTTATTGTATAATGGAGTATATTGTAACAATAACTTGCTTCATTTCATTGCAGGCCGTATACATTTTTAATTGGTGAATAAAGCTCTTTTATTAAATGCAACTGGTTAGGTAATATTTCATTTTAATTTGCATGGCAAACATCACTTTAATTAAATAAAAATTCAATTTGCATGCTGACTGCAGAAGTACAGGTATCGGAAAAAATTCAGTACGAGGTAGCAAACGACAGTTGGAGTATTAGTAAACAAGGGTGTAGTTTGGTTGATGTCGTAAAATGGTGGTTTACATGTGGGTGTTTATTTTTAGAAGCAGGTATGGAGAAATTATGTAATTTATAAGTATACTTAATTACATGTTGTTTTATCAAGTACCTACATATTCTTTGAATCTAAAATATTATTATTAGTTTTATGTTGTTGCTACAGGGTTGTTTGATCATTAGTTTAAATTTGTATGTTTTTTGCTGGAGAACGAAGAAGCAAAAAATGGTAAAAAAAGTGGTCCGCTTTACCACGTATTGAAAATGACACTACGCTTGCTTAAGAACATTTTTGTAAGGTTCTGATTATTACCGCGCTTGTTAACGCATATTACATATAATTTTTTCTGTGTCCGTTTTCCTTGTGATCGCTAAAAGGTGACTTTATTAGAAGAAGTGCGAGAGGGCAATATCGTCTACAAGACCGGCCGGCATAGATTTTCCATATCCAAGTTCAAAGGTAAGTCGTTTTTCTTTGTGGACATAGTGCGTCTAATTAACTCGACAACCATTTATTTCATTTTTCTTAATACAGTCCATTTTTTCTCTTAACTTCTTTGAGTTATCGAACAAGGGTGATGAGTGATGGTTAATGAAGTCTAGTATTCTACTTTGAAGTATTTTATTAGATTAGGATAATAATAATAATAATAATAATAATAATAATAATAATAATAATAGCTGTCGGGTAAGAACAAGGTGAGTGCCACAAATATGGCAAGCATATTTGTTCCGATCCTTCTCTACTCCTTTGGAGTAGTGAAATGGACACAAGAAGAGCTGAGGCAACTCGATGTGGGGACCCGCAAAATGATGCATCTCCATCGGAGTTTGCAACCAAGATCTTCCGTTCCGCGGTTATACTTACCCAAGAAATCGAGAGACTCTTGAGTTTGGAGTGTCTCCAGGGCAGAGTGGTTTTAGAGGAGGCCTGTAAAGTCATCAGGAGCTCGGATCCCCTTCTCTGCATGGTCCAAGATCATGAAACAGCAGGGATAGGAGCGTTTGTGTATAAAGCAGCGAGAAGAGCAGCCGATGAACTTGGTCTCGTGTTCGATACTGAGCGGGAAAATCCAGTCTCTGTCACCGAGTCGGATCCTGCTCAGTTAAAAGCCCAAATTAAAGCTGCAGAAACGCGTCATCTTCTGCAGCTACATAAGGATAAGCCAATGCATGGTCTCCTCTATCGTCATCTAGAGGGGCTTGGCTTATCTGAAAAGCTGACCTTCGCTTTTTTGAGGTCAGCGGGGCTGAACTTTGAGACTGAGGGGTGCATAATGGCTTGCCAAGATGGTGTAATTAACACTCTCGTCTATCGTAAACGTGTCTTGGGTATCGAGGTTCTTGATCCAGCTGCAAGGTTTGCCGCCAAGCGCCGGAGGCGCTTATGCATCTCCTGTCGGCCTGTTCGGTATATGCGGCCACAGCGTATATCCAAAGACACGATTCAGCCTTACGGGTGTTGTATTATCATTTACGACACTCGTATGAGATAGACGAGACGCCAGTGCTGCCTTATGCTCCGGGGGATATAGAAAGCAAATAAAGCGAATAACTTTAAAGTATTACTACTTAACAGAAATCTTTACAGCACGTGAAATGGCTAACAAAATAGATTTTAAGCTGGTTTGATTTATAGCACAGAGATGCGACACTGTATTAAAAAGTTACACCGGTGACTTACACAAAAGATTAATTCTTGTTCGCAAGCAATAAAAAGTATCAGTACCTCTAGAATTATGCCTAGGAATTAGAAAATCAATTTGACTCAAAAGCTCAGGACAATCAATTTGACCATGCAATAACTTATAAAGGAAAGTGACTGAATTTAATTTTCTCCTCAAATCTAAACTCTGAAACCCAAATCTATCAATCAGCTGCCTATAAGGAGTGCCTGTTACAGGATAAACATGATCTATCTATCTTAAGACATAAATATTTGAGAATTTTTTTTGTGATTTTTCAAGAAACACTCTATGACATAAATATAATGGGTTCCAAACAGTAGAGCAGTATTCTAGTTTAGTTCTGACATATGAAAAATATAAAATAACAAGAGATTCGATATTAGTAAACGATTTACAGTTGCGAAGTATGACACCATAAGCCTTCATTGCTTCATCCACCTTGGACAGGATATGACATGAAAAAGATAAGATTAAAAATTACTCCCAGGTCTTTAATTTTAGTCAAACGATTAATTTCGATGTTATTAATTATGTACCTATAATGACAAAGAGATTTCTTCCTTGTAAAGCTAATAACATTGCATTTTGTAGCATTTAGATGTAATCATTTAAATTACACCAGGCTTCAATTTTGGCTATTTGTTCTTGAAGACTAACACAGTCATTCAAGGAAGAAATGTTTGAAAACATTTTTAAATCATCAGCATACATAAGTTTTCGGCAGTCCAGAGTGGCAGTAAGGTCATTAATAAATAAGAGGAATAACAGTAGACCCAAATTCGAGCCTTGAGGCACTCCTGACTTCGCCAAATATTTGACAGAATCATAACCATTATAAGAAACATAATATTGTCTTTCAGATAAATACGACTGTAATAGTGAAACTGAATCAGAATCGAAACCAAAGCTGTAAAGTTTTTGCAAGAGAATATTATGAATAATTTTGTCAAATGCTTTGGCAAACTCAGTATATATAACATCGAACTGATCTCCACTGCCCACTGCTTCTAATACATACTGCGATAGAACGGTCAGGTTGCTGGTTGTTGATCTCTTTTTCATGAAACCATGCTGACATGGACATATTTGTTGAGAAAATGAAGAGTAAACCCTGTTATACAAAATGATTTCAAAAATTTTGGAAAAGTTACAGAGGATAGAGTTCGGCGGATATCAACGCGATAGCCACTTTTGAAAACAGGGCACACTTTCGCCTCTCTCCAACTTATACGAAAAACTCCTGTTGTACCTGAAAGATTATATATTGCAAGTAAAGGAACCATTAAAACTGTGACCGTGTCTTTCAACGAAACCGCAGATAAACTTATTTTTTAATCTCTTTGATGCTTCAATCACATCTACCTCAGTGATGATTTTAAATGAGATACTACAATTTGCCGAAGATAAAAGATCGTTGTTATGATTATTAATCTTGGGATCAACAAACACGCTGTGGAAAAATTCTGCAAAAGCATTAACAATAATTTGTTGATCATTTATTGTTTGACCGTTGTAGTTCATACTTCCAGGAATTCTTGTGGAACGATTTTTTGAGTGAATAAATGACCAAAATTGCTCTGGATGATGACGCAGATTAAGTTCAGCATTAACTATGTAATCATTATAAGCTAATCCAGAACAATGCTTAAATATATGCTCTCAGCTCTTTATATTCACGTAAAAACTCCTGACGGCCAGTATTCTTTAACTGTTTAAAGCACCGTACTTTCCTCTTTACTCTTAATCATGTCCGCCGAGTACCAACGGGGATACTTACCTATGGCATACTGATGAGAGCTATCAAGCCCGAAACCGGTCTATCTCTGGTGACGGCCCAAGCGTTCGTGGTTGTTCACACAGATACTGTAGGTGTAACTCAATACCGGTCGGGGCATTAGTCCGCGGAGTAGTTGTTTCCTGCAGTATCATTTATAAAATAGATTGAGGTTTAAGTATAAATGAACATATTTTGCACTTGTCAACATTAATTAACAATTGATTTTTTGAACACCATTTCTTACTAAATCAATACTTACCTGTAAACTTAAGAAGTCATTTGTAGAATGTATATTTAATAAAGACAAGTCATTAATAAATAAAATAAAAAGGTCCACGATTGGATCCTTGGGGTACACCCAAAGTGGCTAAGAAAGTATTAGATTTAAAACTTTTGTAATGAAACTTATAATTTACGTTGCGAAATATATAATCGGAAAAATCTAAGTAAACTATTACTAAAGCCCAAATGGTCAAACTTATATATTAATAATTCATGATTAAGCCTGTCGAATGTTTTTGAGAGGTCTGTGGAAACCACGTCTAGTTGACCTCTATTGTAAATGTTGCTTGAAACAAATTGGGTAAATTCTGTCAAATTTGTTAAAGTAGCGCGTGAGGCAATAAATCCATGCTGATTCGGAGAAATAAAATTTCTGACTTTGCCAAAAAGAATTATATACACAGCCATCTCAGGTACCTTCGCAAGTTAGATAGAATAGAGTAGCAATGGGTCGGTAATGCGCCATACTGGCGCGTCGTGATACATTCCCTCTAAAATTTCAGACACCCTATACAAATTGGCAAATAGCTGGTGAAATGGCGCAGGTATTCCAGCAAAGTATGGCACGCTGACTGCAGAGAGCGGTCGGCTTGCAGTCCGGCTCTCCGCTGACGTTAATTGAATTCTGTGTTTGTGGATGCTTATTACCAAATTAGCAACGCTTAATTACCGATATGTTTTATTAGTAAACACAACTACTCGCTTACATTAGGCCGCATTAACGTTCAAAGCTTACACTTCTGCTAAACGCCGGCCGCTTTATTTAGTTTGCCGAACGAGCATCCGAACAAAGCCGTCAAAATCTAAATATGTATTTTGCTCCATAGCCTAATTAATATTACTTCAGCGTTAATTGTATTATTTAGCCAAATAAGGGTGTTGCACTAAGTTATTATTTGTAGTGATTACGGGATGAGGGATACGATTTGCTTTGTGAACACGCCAGTGGCGTGTTTATCCGAACAAGCTTTTAGTACTGTCAGTTTAAGATTTTGGATTTTTACTTGGCCACACTTATAAAAATATAAGCTGTGCGCCACCATTAGATTGGATTAGATAAATACACTATGCGAATTACATTTTTATTTCTATAAATAGTTAAGAGAGTCTTATCAGGAGCATAAATAACTTCTGTGTAGGAAGATTTTTTAGTGGAATTTGACCATCCATCTTCTAAATATGAATTATCCATCCTTCTCTGTAAAAGTGTATTGTTCATCCATCATCTAAAAATGTATTGCAATGTATTTCCTTAAAATATTTATATATGTATACAGGGTGTTATAAATTAGTACGTCAAGCTGTTGATCCCACAATAATGGGACTTTTATGGGCTCCATTTTCAAAATACAGGGTCAAAATAAAAATTTTTAAACTTATTTTTATTGATAGCTCCTGTGGTTTTAGAGATATATTTTGGTGTTTTTGGGTATATAAATCTCGAAAAATAAAACACGTAGGACAAAAATAAAATATTTAATGCTTTTACTATTTAAATTCTCCTTAAATAAAATAATACAGCGTTTGTAAGACATTATTTTGGTATTCTAACCCCACAGTTTAACAATTATTTTCACATACTTATAAACAAAAGTGAACAATTTTATATGCAGAACTATGTAACCTTATGTTATAACAATATTTACATGTACAGTTAAATTTAATTTTTTTAAATAGCAACCTCCAATTTTGACCATGCCATTTGAAAGAGCGTGCCATTCTACATCATGAAAAATTATGTTGTTACATAACAAAAATTTCAAGAAAATAATATTTGAAGATTTTAAAATTTAATTTTCACAATGCACCTCTCCATTATGCAACACCTGTCCGTGCTTATTTAGATGAGCTGTTCCCGAATCGTTGGATAGGGAGAAAGGGGCCGATTAAGTGGCCAGCCAGATCGCCTGATTTGACAACCCCTTGATTATTTCTTGTGGGGATACTTAAAAAGCAAAGTATACGTTACTAGACCGGTTAATTTAGGAGATTTAAAAGCAAGAATTCGTCATGAGATGCATCGTATACCTCCTGAAGTTATTAATAATGTCCAAAAAGAATTTATTAATCGTTTGGCTACTGCCAGGCAGCCAACGGTGCACAATTTGAATATTTAATTTAGTCGATTTTTTACATAATCATTATCATTTTCAGTATTGTTAAAATTAAATTTTTGTTATGTAACACCATAATTTTTCATGATATATGTATGTAGAATGACACGCTCTTTCAAATGGCATGATCAAAATTGGGGGTTGCTATTTAAAATAATTGTCGATGACGTCATATCTCGAACAACGATGACGTGAGTCTTATGTCAAAAAGTGCATTTTTAAAACAAAATCGACGTGCCAGGAGATTTTTTGGAAAACTTCTCAATTTCAAAAATAATGAATTTATTAGTTACTTTTCGAAAGCACTATATGCTAAATGGCCATCTCGTTCCCCGATCTCAATACGTTGGACTTTACTTTCTGAGGTTTTATGAAAGATTTCGTTTATATGGTTCTCATACGAACTGAACAACAGCTAAGGGAATGAATAATACAAAGTGGGAGCACTTTAGGTTGAAACCACATATTTTCCAGAATATTCGTTAATTTATAATTAAAATAGCCCCAGGTGGGTTGAAGGTGGTACCGTCTACTGTTAGTTGTACTATTTATTTATTTCAATTTACTGAATACCATGGAAATGACCATTTAATGCTTAGTGGTATTTACTTTGCACCTAGGACATGCAGAAAAGTTGCAAAAAAATAGAACACACTCTATCTAAAAAAATATTTCAAAGCATAGGCGTACTCAAAAAAAAAATAGGAAGTCCATGGATACTTCAACTCGTCTTTTCTCCGTTTATGCTTTGATAATTTATACCAAAATGACAGAAAGTGTGCCGACTTAAGATAAAAATATGTGTAAAATTTGAAACAAATATCTCTAAAATCACGTGAGCTATCAGTAAAAATCATTTTTTAAATTTTAATTTATTTTAAAATTGGAGCTCCGAAAGGAAAAGTGGCATAAAGAAAGTTCCAGTATCGGAAATAAACTAACAAAACAAAAATTGTCTACTATTGCAAAAATATGTAAATGAGACCGTTTTTGAGCCATTCTCCCTCAAACCTATCCTTAAATAATTGTAAAATGTTTGCAATCATTTGTGTTTATAAAAAACAATCCTTCATGGAAGTGGTGCTCTTAATTGTTTATTTATATAATTTTTCTTCTGATCAAATATTTTATCGAATGGCTAAATATCGGCAGTTTGTTCCAAAACATCCTGTGTATAATAGAACGGCTACATACGAATTCCTAAATGTGATTAACTTTTTCAGATACTTAATTATCTACCTATACAAAATAGTTGTTGACAACTTCTTGGAATTCTGATTAGATATACATATAGAAAGGTAATTAGAAATGTTATTAACTGAAGCATATATGTAGTTATAGACAGCATAAATATCTTTTAATTTGGTTTGCTGTGTATGGGTATATACAAATGTAATGAATTTTAAATAATTCAGAATTTTAATTAACATTAAATTCAAAATTATCATTTAAATTACTTTGACTAAAACGGAAAATTTAATTATGTGGTAGTACAATACTAATAGAAAAATTCCGCCAAATGGGATGTCTGTTAGTGGCTTTGAAGATATGAACCACGATAATAATGACTTTATTTAAAACCCAAATAAAACCCATAAGCAATATTAAAAAGTAATTATTTATGATTATTACGTTGGTAGGCCTTAACCACCATTCAGTGCAGCAATGAGGAAAATATGGAAAACCTCATTAATTAATTAATTAATTAATTAGGGGGGGGGGGGTGTAATCCAATGCCAACCGGTATCAGTCTCTCACATTGACCCAAGCTAACATTCTTCCACCCTATCATTCCCGCAGAGAGGGTGCCAATCCTCTCCAGGAATATAGCTTATATACACACTTATATATACACATTGATTTAAGTACTGAAGCCGCGCGATCACTGACCGACCAAACCGATTGATTAAGCACTTATTAAATTTATAGTTATGCATATTGTAGTCTTTATAATATTAAATTTAAATATTCCCGCCTTAATGTTATTTACCGCGTTAAGTTGGCATGATTGGGAACGAGAAGACAAAAGAGAACGTAACGTTTGTAAAATGCTAGAATTAGTTTTATGGTTATGTATGGCGTCGTTTGTTAAGATTGCTATTAGAAATAAAAGTAGAATATGCAAATAGATGCATTCTGTTTAAAAAAAACTTCCCTGTACGGTCTCCTACAGCTTCAGCGAAAGGTCCTGGGTTCGAACCCCGGTTGCAGCAAGCACTTTTTTTTATCCTACTACAACTTCAGAAGTGGGATAATGATTGATAGCAGAACACCAGTGATAGCAGTGTCAGATTATGCTCAGCAGCCGACGACGGCTGTGTGGCCAAATTGTAGTAAATTATGTCAAAGAACAGTACCAGGTTAGTAGAGTGGAGAAGTGTGACCGTGGTAGCTCAGTTACTACATTATTAATAATTTGATTTTGGATTTTACAATTTGTGCAAAATATTTGTGAAAAGACTTTACTTGCAAATTCAAGATACTACGCATTAGATTAAGTTAAAATAGATTTTAGACACGTAAAAGATTTTGTAATTTGTATCTATTATGAACTTGAAGCTACATTGTTATAAGAAGGCAGAATAATTCTAATAGTTATATCTAATTTTTTTAAGCCCTGATTTAAGCCTCAACTTATCAATAAAATATAATAAGACTCTGTTATATAGGGTGTGGCGTCTTTGATGCGGAAAAAATAAAATACAGGTTCACGTGTTGCCAAAAAAATTTAAATTCAATTGTGTACTGAAAAATAAATTCTAGTACGACCCTGGCCAAAATATTACCGCTTGCCAGCTGTAAACCTAGCGGTTGCCTATCCAAATACCGAGTCAGTGTTGCCAGATGGTATAATTTTACGGAAATTTGCAAAACGAACAAATAAAGAGATAAAATTTTAGTTTTAATGAAGAGAATAGTGAATTGGTTACTTTTCTGTAATCGGTAATGTATGATCCGAGATAAGATATTTGTTGAAACAAAATACAGGGTATTACATTAATTACTATTATTTTGACAGGTCATAGGTTGGATTTCTGCAAACGAAATTAGGTGCAAACTTACCGCTTTAGAATAGAAAATGATATATATCATTAGCGCGGCGGCTGACCTGGGAGCTTGGTTTAAGCAGACAAATAGCGTCTGACTTTTCTTATTTTTTACCTGGTGTAATTCACAATAACAATATTATATATTCTTCTGTTACTCAAATCAAAACAGCAAAACAAACACAACACAATGCAAATACATAAATACAATAATGTAATACACCGATAGTTTTCACAGAACTTGACAATTTGAACGTTTCTTCACTTAACAAACATCTCAATGGAACAGCAATGGAATGCTTATTAGAAAATAGCCTTGAAATAAATGCACATAAATCGAGTAGATATTATAGTTTACAAAAGCCTATTGTTCAAAATAATGTCAAATGCCATTTAACGATCACGATTCGAACGTCGACTCTATACTAAATAGTTCTAATAACATTTTATTATGATATACTTCATTGGGATAAAGAGCGTATTTTAAAATTAATACATTTAGAAGTAGAAACTTTACGACACATTTTTAGATCATCAGTATAAAAAAGGACAGTAATGTTATACTTAATATAATATTGAACACAAAAGTGGGTGAAGGTATGAACCCTGTGGCACATCATAGGTAACCTCCGCAAAAGATAATTGAGCAATAATTAATTTTAGCACACTGTGATACATTAAGTATATTATATATCATATTCGATAATACGGTTTATATCGTTATTTCTGAAACTTATTTTTTAGCACAACTGCCCTTACGCCACACATTTACGATTAAAAAATATATAAATAACTGCCTTTTTGACCTACGACGCTCAAATTAGCTTCTTCCCCTCGTTTCCTGTCATCTTATAGCCTAAATAATAATTATAAAGGCAGTAGGTGTGAAATAAATTTGTTAAATTTGTAACTATTAGGAACATCCTGTTGTAATTTTATGTCCCAGTTGGAGCTGTTTCTCACTTGAGACACGATAATCCCATAAAAAGCCCTCCGAAAAAAACAACTGCTAAACATATGACGGGATAAAAACTGTTTGTTTACTATTTTTTAAGTTGTGACGTTTTGGAGATAAGTAGTTGGTAATGAACTGTGACGCAACTATTAATCTTTATTAGGAAAATGTTTGGAAATTTAAGATCGTCATTTTGAAGATATTTAGGTATCTATTGGGTGTGGTTCTAATTTTGAATAGTCACTTGATGTACAGGGTGTTGCAAACCCTCTCACAGTCACTGAAATTTCAGTTTATTAAAAGAAGTTGCATCATTTTCACAGGGATGCAGTGCATGACTGTGTTAAATAATGATTTGTAATGCAGAATGATAAAAAAACAATATAAATTGTATATGTACTAGAGTTGACTTCTCTTTTCAAAATAAACAAAAAAATAACATCATTATTTTTTTCATAGAACAATTTCTAAGGTATTTTACGAAAGTGAATCACAGATTTGATCTCTATTAATAGCTACTATGAGTCAATGGACTGTAAATGTTAAAATTCTGACAAAATTGCAAATAAAAATGCATTCAAGCTTGTCAACTATCACAAATCAATGGCAATAAATAAACAATAATCAACATCGGTGCACACTAGTTCGCTCCCGCGGTTAGTTTGTTCTCAAAACAGCGTACTAGTTCGCTCCCGATGCCCTATGTTAGTTCGCTCCCATGGTCATTATTTCAGGTCAGGATTTGTATCATAAAACACTAATTTGTCTCTAGTACGGCTCTGGATGCAGTGATTATAAAGAAACACTCTCATGCAATACATTCTTGTACTGAGTGGTAAATTCCAGAAGGCAAAAGGTTTTTTACTGACGATTTTTCAAGGAAAATGCACAAACCAACTGAAGGAGAGAATTAAAAAAAACATAAATTTTATATTCGAAGCATTATAAGAATATTATTTTTCCATTTAAGGGCTAATTTACTAGAAACAGTTACTAAAGTTGTAGTACTAAAAATATAGAAAAAAGTGACCTAAATGACATTACACATAATATAACTATAATCATTCAGGTAGACTATCTACAGTCACATACCAAATTATATTAAAATGAGCTTAAGGGTTTAGGGAATATTTGCAAATCAACATTTTGTGTCCAATTTAACGAGACCAAAGATAGTGTTGGCTGAGACAAAAAATTTTGCAACATTTGAAAAGTAACAGTTTCTTGTTCTTGCTCGATCTTGCAAGATCATTGCTTATCTTGTAAGAGTCTAGCAAATTTCTTGTCTCGTAATTTTGCAAGCCTTTTGCATAATTTTTGTATACAAATGAGAAACATGGAACTTTATTATTAGAGTCGGCATATATGGAATATACCGGGTAATATGGAATATCCGTTATTTTTTAAACGAAATGTTCCATCTGTTGGATAATGGCAATATTGGCATGACCATCGGTACTGTGGATCACTATTATAAGTATACCCAGTAGGTAAAACTGAATATGGATGCAAAACGTGAGTTTGTGATTTTACTGTATTTAATGTTTCTGCGCAGCATTACCTACTGAAGAACGTATTTTGTTTGAATTTGCTATAACCAATTTGTTTTATTACAAGGTGAGTTTGCTATAATATAATTTAGTTTAGCTATTGACAATTTAGTCCAATAATTTTATTAAAAAAATTTTTGTAGTGATATTTGTTTACGTTTACTATGGCGGCTAATATGGAATATTCCATATTATCCGCCCTAATGGTATCCCATATTACCCGATGTTTTTAATTTATTGCAAATATTTATTTTTACAGAAATGTAACTATGTTTTTGCAAAAAGCTATAGAAGCAGTGTGAAGCAAAAGTTTAGGCTATTTAACCGCATCAAAACGATTTAATGTTTCAAGATCTACACATTTTCGTCTTTCGTCTTTAAAATCATTACATCGCCACCGAACAAGGAAGAACTTGAACAATCAATTAATAATAGTTCACGAGAAAAAGTTACTCGAAAAATTACCGATGAAGCTAGACCTAGTGGATTGAAAACAAAAAAGCAGAATCCAGAAAACAGTTTCTTCTGGCTCGTCTGAATCTGAAAATAACCTTGAATTTGATAATTCATCTGATGATGACCTTGAATTAAGTTATTACATTAAAAAGCCAGACAATAATGATGTGGAATGTTTTTTTTTGTCAAGAAAAAACCCTTATGACCTGATGTAAAGGACGAAATACGCGAAACAGAATCGGAGCTCTTTCAGTCAAGGGGCAGTGAATTTATAAGTAGTTCCACTTCAGTAGAACTGGACCTACGCTTAATAAACTTTGATTTTAAATGTAATTTTATACGCTGGATGTCCTTTAAATAAAGCATATAGAAATGCAATATTTCTTGTTTAACAAAACTTTTTTTAATTTTGTCTTCGAGCTGTCAAGTTTCATGTCGTGTCTTATGAGACCAAGACAAGATCAAAAAAAGCATGACAAGATGTCAAAACTAGCCAAAGTGTCTCCCAAAATTGGATTTTAATAAAATAAAAAAAAAATTGTCAAGAAACGTCTCAAGTTGTCTATGTACTCAATATTTTCCTAATATTTCTTAAATGCCCTGCAAATTGATCATTGTTGCTTGAAAAATACTCCCTATTGTAACGCGCAGTAGCAGGCGTCCATTGAAAGCTAGCGACCTCTATCGCGAAACGGCGATAACGATATGTTGCAAACATGGAATTCCAGGAAACAACTACTCTGCGTGCTAATGCCCCGACGAGCATTGAATTACACCTGTCTAACCGACAGTAGGGACCGTGAGGTAATAAGCTCGAAACTGGTATATGTCTGTTGGGCCGCTGACCAATGACTTTATCTGCTGCTATAGGTTTTTCAGGTGTAATTTAATGCTGGTCGAGTCATTAGCCCGCAGAGTAGTAGTTTCCTGGAATTCCGTGTTTTCCTATTGTATTGTATTTTTTTATATAATTAAGAATTTTTATACCTTTTGTATATAAAAAGCACGTATTAAGTAAACGTTTTTTTTTGACACTGGGTCGTGTAATAAAAATATACGTAACTCTAGTTCTTTATAACAATAAAAGTTTTTATACTTCTTACTATATGTTTTGCTAAATATTTGTTACTCTCAGTATTATTTCATTTCGAAAAATATAACGCGTAAAACGAAAATAATATCAAAACCTAAATCTTGGAGTTTTGTTTTTCCACTTTTACTATTTAAATTCTGCTCAAATAAAATCATAACTTTTATAAGGTTGTTGTAAGACGAGCGTCTTACAATCGTATTTTGCTATTCTAACCCCACATTTTTTAAATTATTTCCACATACTTGAAAACAAAAGTGAATAATATTATATGCAGAACTATGTAAGTTAATGTTATAACAATAATTACATCTACAGTTAAATTGAAAAAAAATACGGATTTTTGAAAGATTTCTGTACCTAAAAATTTGTCGATTAGACCGCTTTCTGTCGTTATATAATCATTTTACTTCCGTATCTTTGAATATTCACAGGTGGCATGAGATAACATTCCTGTTATTTGCTAAGTTCTACATTATTTAGTTTTTAAATGTCAAATTATTTGTAGCTATTTGTAGAAAACACTATTTCAAGGATACGGCGCCTTTAAAATTAAATTTCTGGGTGAGTACTGTACGTACTAAGATTTTGTTCTTGTGTATATTTGCTATTTTGTGAGATAATGGAAGAAAATTAAAATAGAAATTTGCTATTTCACGATTGTTTGGAGCAATTAAAAATCCAATTTAGCGTTAAGTTTTAAGGATGTATATTACTAATCCTTCAGCATTTTCTTATCCTCGACCGTTCCAGTGTTCCGGAAAATACTAACAAATTAAACAAATTTAATTTGCTTAAAGAATGCCAGGAGTGGGCGTGCTTAAGCCGTTTTCAATTTATTTCTATGCAAATGAACACCGTAAGACATTTATTTTATTATGCATGGGATAGTTAAGAAATCTAGCAATCACTGAGTTTAATTAATCTTTTACATTGCGATATTTTATTCATGGATTGCACAGTTGCGAAGAAGTAAACGATTTCGTTTAATTGTCGTTTGTATGTGTCGATTTAATTAGAATTATCTGCCATTGTTCTTGGAAATTGTAAAGCGCATATGTTTATGCAAATGGTTTAATTAAGTCTACTATTTTTTATTTAATGGTGCTGCGGATATACAATACGATTTCTAATAAACTTGATTTTATGAATATCTTAACACGCGTGTTGAAACAAAATATCACCAATAACAGCAGCAGTAAAAACAATTAAATGTTTAGATATTAGGCGAACTGTTTGTTTTAACAACTTTTATTCAAGTTATGAATATATGCGTCACAGAGTATCTCAGGGATCTGTACTGGGGCCCTTACTTTTTATTACATATGTTAATGATATGTTTCACTTCTTAAAACCTTTTAGTAGTACACTATTTGCCGATGATACTACTACTGTCTTTAAATCAGCGTAAAATTTGACTGACCTCCGTCTTTTCTCATGAAATGATTGAGAAGGTCAATGTATGGTGTTCAGCAAACAATCTAGAATTAAATGAAAACAAAAGACAAAATATGATTTTTTGTTTACATGCGGACATGGTTAGAGGCAAAATTCTTGGTGTAATTCTTGATGACTTTCCAGTATTATTTTTTTAATTCGTAGATTGAAACATTTTTTAAGTCAGGATTGTTCGAAGATGTGTTACTATTCACTTTTCCTTTCCCATTTGGGGAAACAGCACAACTCTCATAAAATATTAAAATTGCAAAAGTCATACATTTAATAACTAATTCTTGATATATTGAACAGTGTCTACCGCTTTTTAAAAACCTACAAATTTTACCAGTACTTTGCCTTTATATATATATATATGCTACTCTGCTTGAAGTTCATTCATAAATACATTTATATACTACACATTCTTAGTGCCTCAGCTATAAAACGAGATGTGCTGACTATTTTATAATTCCACGTTATATACTAAATCAAAGAAACATTCATTAAATATTGGTTTATAGCATATTTAAATATCAGTAGTTTTAAAAATTAAAAAAAAATATTTTGAGAAAATCTAAATGTATAAAAATGCGTATTTTTTTCCTAAACTACATTGTGCTGACCATACTGTATATAATTGGCTTGACACAGGTAAACTGAAAATAAAGTGCATACTACAATTTGAAGGCATTTTTAATTTTTGTGTTAGAAAAAAATTATCAATTTTTTTTTATATATTTTTAGATATTAACAATATTGTGTGAAACTAATTACTCTGCTGACTAAAGCCCCGACCAGCGTTGAATTACACCCACAATATCTACCCATATATTCTTTATTATTAGCTTTTGTAACATTTTTTATTGTATTAGAAAGGTATTTTAAGCTAATACATATCAAATCTCCTACAACTGATTAAATCCTGAGCTAAACAAATTGTCCTGCGTTCTTGATATTTGTATTGTTTTTTTTTTATTTTATTACTTTCTCCAGAGAGTTCATGTAACTATACGAGTATTTTATTCTTAATGTTAACCTTAGCCAGAATAACACAGTACAGTGATATATTTCGACTTGTTTTGTTTCTAATGACAGTAAAATATGTGAGCATCTACAAATGACCGCAAATCAGTAAAAAATACGATAAAAATAGGTCAATCCGAGTCGATTTTATGAAAGAGGAAATATAGTTTTAAGCCAAGGAAAACAGTTAACTAGTTTAAAGCAATATTTTGAAAGAAAAAGGCAATATATAAACATATTCGTAACTATACTATGATTGTTCTTATTCTCTTGGTAAGAGATTGTTCGAAATTCTTTATCTGTGGCATCATTTTAATGTTTTGTCTGTTTATTTCAATAGTTTGCCATCTGTTAAACAAATAAGAATTAATGTAATAAACCTCTGTTTAAGTAGTTTTGGATATTTAATAACAAAATAATATAGATTTTAGCAAATAACAGAAATGTTATCTCATGCCACCTGCGAATATTCAAAGGTACCGAAGTAAAACGAATATACAGGATGATTTAGTTTTTAATGAACAAACTTCTAGGGTACGTAGAACTTTGAAAAATAATGGCAGTTTATGTAAGATAGAATTTTTGGTACCAAATTAAAATACACATTTAAAAAAATCATAAACTTTAATATTATACAGGGCGATATAACTTTTTTCCTAAATTAAAGATACGAACTGCCCATATCTCCGCCACTGGTTATGCAAAGTGCTTGATATTTTCACATTTTATGACACCTTAACTAACTACACTGTGTACCAAGTATGGCTTAAATATCTCCATTACTTTAGTAATTATATCAAAAAATCAAATTTTTTTCCTCAAATTATAACACTCTGTATCTTCCTTATAAAGCCCCAAAACTATAACTATTATATAATAAATTGCCATTATTTCTCAAAGTTCTACTTACCCTCGAAGTTTGTTCATTAAAAATTGAATCACCCTGTATAATGGCTGAAAGCGATCTATATATATATATATATAGACTAGCTCTGCAGCGATCTAACCAACAAATTTTTAGGTACATAAATCTTTCAAAGTACGTATTTTTTTTAATTAAACTGGATGTAAATATTGTTTATCATAAACTTAGATAGTTCTGGATATAAGATTGTTCATTTTTGTTTATAAGTATATCAAAAAAGTTTTAAAATATATTCCAAATAATCAGAAAACAATTATTTGGTTAAATTTTCCTTTATTATTATTATTTTTTATTATTTTGTATATATATTTTTCTGTTTGTAGACATAATTTTGTTTGACATCGGAATTTTTCAAGTTGATCTATCTATTCGATACATTTTCTAAGGTAATCAGTGAATAGGTACTAATAATATCTATTTTTTGTTTTAATGGGTATTTCTGCCACTGAAACTAATTATATGTCTAAATACATTTAAAATATGTTATAAGTATCATTATATCTTTAATGTTACTCTGTTTAAAAAGTAGAAATAAAAAAATACTCAAAATCTGTTTTAGATGTATTGTTATATTTATTTATTTATTTAAACATTTAGGGACACAAACGAGATAAGCCCATAAATAAAAAACAATTTTTTTAATTTAAATATAACCGGAATCATATAAACAAATCCATATCAAACAAAAATTATTAGACGAACGCATCATTCTACAAATGGGTGAATTGCTCGTATAATTAGTTAAAAAAATGTTATCTTTTATAATCTACCACTTACAATTTTCCGTGTATCTGCATTCAAATTCATGTTCCTGTCACACCGCAAGACGCCATTACCACCAAACCAGATTATTCGTAATCTACATTATTTAATATTTTACAGGAAAAAGTATTTCCTCTTAAAACCGTCGATTTTAGTAATCAGCGATCATTATTTTTAATGTCACCATATCAGTTATAATATCCAGGAGGTGGCGGTGTGACGCTTGTTAATATATACTGGAAATTAAATTAAAATTTATCATCCATAAGTAATAAGTTAGAAAAACTTTTGATTTATTTCATTATTTCGGCACCTCCCTTAAATTGACTTCACGAAAAAGGAAATTGAATACAATCTCAATCTTGCTGAAAATTAAAATGAGGTGCACTTCGTTAGACCTCCCCTTATTTATAATCAAAGATTACGTTACATACCAACGTGAAAGAAAATTGGAAACTTCTACATTGTTTCAAAGAATTCCTATTTTCTTTTAACACACTTTTATAGATTATTTCTGGATTGTAAGCAAATTGAAGCGGCGTTATAAGATATGAGCCTGATTTGTATGAAAATGGAAGTAGCTACATTTGCAATGGAGTTGCTGATATAAACTTTAATACACCATATAAAGTATACAGTAAAACACTAAATATTAAATTTTATATTAAATAACACTCCCGTGTAGGTTTGCATATTGCGCGGTGTAGTGTGCTGTAGAATTTTCGATACACATTGTGCCTGTCGCTAGCAAAAGGTTCACTCTCAAAACTATTTTTAACAGTCTATATGTATTTTTATTAAAATGTGCAACTTCTTCAAATAACTTTTTATGTAGATAAGAAATCTTACACTCACATGTAGGCTCATTTTAACCCCGGGTAAAGGTTAGCCTAAAAATTGACTTAAAAATTTTAATCTAGTCACACCCTTAAAAAACGGTGGCCACCGCACCAAAAACCTGTGAAGTAGTTTAATGTGAAGTCAAATGATATAATTTTACATTATCGTCGTAATTTTCACGAGCGCATCTGTATTGTAAATAAAGAAATAAGTTACGTTTAACAATACCGTAAGTTCACCACATCACCACTAATAATTATGGTAATGTTAAAAACGAAAAATAGACACCTGCTTGCTTTGCTGCACTAATGAAGTTGGGTTTCGCACCAATAAAGTTCAAGTATAAAATTAAATGAATCAACTCTTGCAATAATAATATTCGTCCGATTATGCGTTCACAAAACCCGCTTCCGTCATCGTGGAATTGGAACAGAATTGCCTACACAGTATTTACACTATATATGAACCAAAAATATCACAAAAACATAAGAAACATCAACATCATCAACACTGTAATACTGCATCTGTATCTACAGAAACATAAATCGCGCTGAACGTCGTGTGACGTCACACCAATGATATTGCGTTTTTGGCTACGCTAGTTGGATGTGCAATCTTCCATCCCACAATATCTTTTGTTGTAGAAAATATAAGGAGGGCTACTACTATTTGAGATTTGTAACATTTGCAAATAATGTGTTTCAAAAACAACATATCGTTTTGTATAATGTATTGCTAGGAAAAATATTAACATATCTAACAGCGGAATGCGTCGTATATCAGTACATAATTTTATATACATATAGGTAGGTAATGCAGATATGCAAATTGAATGTTTATATTAATGCTGTCGTATTGTTTTTTAATCAGTTTGTATAAAATACACATTAACTGAGTGGGTATGTAGATCGCCATTTCGATTAAAAAATTTTGTTTCGGGCGTAGAAAAATAGATAACTACTATTAAAGACTTAGATGGGTGACTACACATGTGACAGATTTTTCAAAGCTATGTTATTAATATCCTTATTATTCGTTTCGTTTCTTAATAGTTACAGCTATAGCACGATCCAGAGCAAGAGGTCTTTATACATAAGACAGATAATTAGTACCGGAAATTGCAGACAATACTATACATATAGAGTATTTTTGAAATAAATGCTTTCCTCCAAAAGGAGTAATAGAAAATGTGAAATAAAGCAATTTTCACAAGGCACTTGTGGTATAAGTATAAACACATTGTCAAATTAAAGCAGTATACAATTTTGAAACCAACCTTGTTTGTATGAACGTTTATATAACGTTTTCAAAACGTTGTTTAAATGTTTTGCGCTAAAATATTCATCGTTTATTTTTGGTTAAAAATTTAAACGTATAAAATATATCGATTAAAACACGTTAATAATATTCACATTTTATCTAGATGTTGAAGTGAACACTAAAGATTTACACCAGTAATAGGTACAGGGTGTCACGAAATTAATGCACCATGAAATGAACAATTACTTGAATACAATGCTTTTTAAAGAAAATTGCAGATAATTATTTGTTCAAAATAATCCCAACTGTCAATAAACAAATTATCATAGTATAATTTTATACAGTGTAAAGATACTTTTAAGACTAAAAAGCATGTGTAATGTATCAGATTAATGTTCAAACAGAATTGTTCCCAGACCTTTAAATTTTACATTGCCGCAATTCCATTTTTATAACACCTAAGTCTAGAAAGGTTGAATTTGATTAGTTTAGGGATATTTGGAGAAGAAAACAATGGGTTGAGGATAGGGCTGTGAGGGGAAACTATAAGAACTGCGGTCAAGACTTTGTAAACAGATCGAACAGTGATTGACAATATCCACCAAACTCACGAAATAGGTACTTCGCTTCTTCAAACTTATTCAAATAAAGATAATCATCCTTTGTCAACAAGATTTCAACTGGATTTATTTAAATAAGAAAATAAGGGGGACGGCGAGCTTTTGGAATAATAGATACAGTTTGCTTGAGGGTTTTCTAACGGTTTTTTAATTTAATACTGTGTTTAGTTTTCTCCTTATATACAGGATGTTTGTTATTTGGCTATGCCCGTCAAAAAAATATTCAATGGCTGTGATCGGTCAGATGACTCAGACCTTTGAAAAATTCATATCGTTTTAATTGTGTTGGTTAGTTTCACACAAGTATTTTTAAGTAATAGTTAAACATATATTAACTTCAGCTGCATGTATGTGTATTAAGATAGTAAATATTAATTAAAAACGCTTCGGATTATGTTAAAATTAACAAACTGGTAATTTAATTTGTACTTCATCCTTTCTTCGATATGTTATTAATCAATCAGTCGTTGTCAAAAGTTAGAATCTAATTTTATAAGGAAGTAGCGCGTAATTTGCATTGATTTGAGATTGTAGTGTTGGCGACCTTTTTATTCGCAAGGATAGGCAACTGTACTGGATGTTGTTTTAAAATGGCATGCAAATTCTTTTAGTTGACATTCAGAAGTAATAATGGATATGATGTACAGCTGCAGTATTCCAAGTAGCCACTTTTTCAGATATAACAGGAAATTTTGTCTTTTTCCGTCGAATGCCTTATATACACATTATTTATTCTTTAAAATGGGATTTTAATTCAGCAACGTTGATCTGATGGATATAATGCAAATGGAGCAATAGGATAAAATTTATAAACAGGTATCTTCATTTTGGTCTAAACGTAAGAAATTTTCTCTATTAGGGGATATGGTATGGAGGTGGCCTTCGCGTTGTCCCGATTTCAATCTCATCGACTTTTTTTATCGGAATACTTGACATTCTATTAATTAGATGGAAAACGAATTGCATGATCGTATCAATACTTTATAAATTCGAGGAACATTTATACATGTGTGCCACAAATTTAATTACAAGGGGGCGGACAAATTTCGAACATGCCCAGTTCAGGTATGTAAAATCCTTTTTGTAATATTACACAATTTTAATTTAAGATATAAAAAATTGCGACAATGAATTTCTTATCCAGAAATAAGTGTAGTATCGCTTTTGTTTTTCTTAAAACATATTTTAGAATTTTGTATCAGAATATAACAAAATTAAGTTTTGGAAACCAGTCAATAGATATTTATCCTTCTGCTCCATTGGGTTGCACTGGGTGGAGAAATATGTAAGGCTATACTTTTTATACTAAATTGCTTTATTTACAACATTTATAATAGCAAATGGTATTTTTGGTGTTCTTTTAAAACGTCTAAAACACTGTCTTGCTTGTGAAACCTCTAATAAAGCATTCTCAAATAATAATTTGTATAAAGTAATGTACTTTTTTTATAGGATTCATTGTTGTATACTTTATTATTTATTCCAGTATGTGTATGAGTATATTATACCTATATCATGGATGAATATCCGTAAAATAATTAGACACTTATGCTGCTTTGAGAAATTTGCTGAGAGAAGATTTTGTATTGTGTAAGTTATATATTGTTATGCCATGAAAATAACTTGTGATTTGGGAACATTGGGCTTATAATTTCGGGCTGTAGAAATTAAGGTGATAGTACAAAAATACGTTTAATATTATATAGTGATCCGGGTAGCAATTAGTCTGTTGTTAAACCGAGGTTGTAGATTTAAACTGCTGATCAAATTTATGGAATTCTCCCCTTCAGCTCGGATGACGTGTGTCTTGTTTAATTATAAGTGGGGGAATATTCAGGGAATATTCATATACGGAGTAGTGAATGGAGGAAATTTAATTAAAATGGCTTGTTATAACAGAAGAACGCTATAAGCACATAACACATAAGTGAGCTTTAGTGTATTTAGCTATGAAGGTGTATAATTTATTAAAAAAGTAATTATGTAGACTACTCGTAATATACATAATTGCAAAATTAATTTCCTTAATGGACCATATGACAATTACGCGGTAAGCAGTCAAATTTTACTGTGTAAGCCATTTGCGCCATTAACTTATTACATTTATTTTATCAACTGTACACCATATGTCACAGGAAGTGGAACATCTAGAAACAATTAAAATACATTTCCAGAAAAATAATTACGTTTTAGAAACATTTTAACATTGTTATTGCAGGATGTAGCTACGATGGTTTTACTGGAGGGCTTGATATTTCTGTGTCATATTAGCTAAATGTTTATTTTATGTCGAAAATATGTTTATTTGACTATATATTTATTATATTATCAATTTTTAACAAAACAATAAAAGTATGGTTCTATAAGTTATACATAAAATTACAACTAAGTATTAATTACTTGTTTATTTTTCTTTTGATACCAAGTTACTAGCAAATAGTTTTTTAAATTATTGTTTACCAATTAGTTTTAAACTTTCATATTATATAAAAACTTAACATAATTTACTAAACTCTAAAGTCACCTAAGTAGTATTAGCACGCTATTATTGTGCAAGTACTCTAAGCGTTCAAAATGTTCAAAGAGACACATTTCATCATTTATGCAAGTAGAAAACGGAATATAAATAGAAAGAAACATATATGAATGATATCATTATTAACAATAATATACAGGTAATCTGTTAAACTAAACTAAAACTAAACTAAATTGATAAACGAAGACATCAAATTCTACTTCTTATCCAAAAATGCTTCCTAAGGAGCGTAGCGCTCTTTTTTTAATGAATATTAGATTAGAACAATAGAGAAAAGTGTCACTTTATGCTTTGAAAGTAATGGCCGCCATGTAGAGCATTTTTTTAAATTAAAGTTTGTTCGTTTTTGTTAATCGTCGTTTTGTTATAATTTGTGCCAGTTTGTGATATTATTTAATACACAATTCAACTTTTTTTTCATAGAATTTTACTTTATCAGTTTTCCTAATCTAACTATTAAATATTAAGAATTTGTAATTTTGTTATTATCGTGCAAAAAAAACACAAACATTCCTAATAAATTTTTCTCGAATACGGTAGGTACCTGCTAGCTACTCGAAATAGGAGTAGCTTTTTGATATAAAATATTCTGAAGTTTTCGTTTAAAAAATACCCAAAAAGTCGAAGAAAAAAAACCTAATTAAAAATATCAGCTGACCCCCTAAAATATTAATTTTACATCAAAAAGACAATTTATATCTAATCGATATGAAATCATCCATAGAATTTTTTGCTTTTAGCTTCCGGACACTCTGTATACCTATTACTTTGTATAGATTGCATATTCTTTGATTATGTATGTCTATTCTCTGTGTACCATTTTGCTAAGGAGTCATCAAATAGGTTGATGCTTTTAAGTATTACTTGTTTATTATTGACTTAAATCAAGTACCTGAAAAATATTAATATGTGACATATTTTGTTCCAGTCCAGTTTTATCAATATTTGTACTGTTTTGCTATTATTACATAACAAATTTTTAAATTAAGCAGATAAATCTGTATAAAATTATTTATTATTGCTAACTAATGTTATTTTTATATCGAAATGTTTGAAAATAGATGACGTTTTTTCAAGTTTAGTTACAGTGAGTACCAATTTTTTTGTTACCACTAGCATTCTCTTCCTATTTTGCTGAAAAACAGAGTTGCAGAGCTATTTTAGCTGTTAAAATACTAGCAGCAAATTGAAATATCAAATATTAACGATATTGAAATTCTGCATTTAGTTTTATAAAAATTTAAACAAATTTGGAGAGATTTTTTAAAATAATAAAATATTTTTTTAAAAATTAAGTAGTAGCTGCTGAAACTATTTTGCAAAAATAATTACTTCGACCACTATTATTTGACTTGAACTTGACTTTGAAGTGAAGTCATGTAGCTTGATTGTGATTCAGTTTAAAATACTATGGTTTTTCTTAAACAAATAATTATTCTAGAGGACATTCATTGCAACTTTGTGAGAAATCAGGTATATAATAAAAAATATCTCTAAAAATAGTTGAAAAACGACACAGTGTGATAATGTTAAACTGTACAAGTTTATAGGAAGAGCTTCGATTTTTTTTATCACAGTTTTCTTCACCGATCGTTTACCTCTTGGAATAATGTGTGTTTTACATAACACCTTCAAATAGTTCACCAGCGTGTGTTAAATTTTAAATTCGCTAACATAGGTATGTTAAATTTTACAAATATTTACATATGTGAAATATTGTATAGTAATGTGGTTGTCTTACTGATTCCATAATCCAATTTAGTATTTGTTT
Source organism: Monochamus alternatus (assembly GCA_037114965.1). Taxonomy (NCBI): domain Eukaryota; kingdom Metazoa; phylum Arthropoda; class Insecta; order Coleoptera; family Cerambycidae; genus Monochamus; species Monochamus alternatus. The sequence continues at coordinate 78,489,705 of CM073429.1, forward strand.
TATATCGTTTTATATTCGAGCAGTGGGTTCGATTGTGGTAAAATAATACTGATTTGACGACGAGGTACAAAATATTTCCTTAAAACCACCTCGCTTTAAATAATATCGAGTTAGATGACTAAAATAGACATCATCTATAGAATTATGATAATATCACAATATAGGAAGACCAGTAGAAACACTCGGGCCGAAATAATAAGTCGCGCATAGCAGCTCGCGCATCCATTTCAAGCTGCAGAGACCTCAGCTTACATCCAATTCTGGGAGTGCGAACATCGGTTATACAGAGCCGTATTAAAGCAATATTTTGAGTCTGATCGAGGAACGAGTCGCTGCGCAGCAGTTAGATGTTTAAATATATCATCTATAAATAGTAATTTAAGTTTCTTTAATTTCTCTAAAGACATAAGTAAGTAATAAGTAATCTATAATATACTGTACAAACCATAAATGATATTTTACTGCTATTACCTTACCTATTAACTTATTTCTTAAGTATAACATTGGAATATAAATACTTCTCATGAAAGTGAAGTTAAAATACAGGGTGAATCTTAAATAAGTACAAATATTTTAACTGCTGGTGTAGTTCGTCATATAGATCAGTCTAGTGAAAGCCATTTTTAAAAATTTCTAATATTTACGGAGATATTAATTTTTTTTTAAAATACCCACATTTTGAGGACCGTTGACAGATTTCTCATCCAACAACCTAATGAAACATATGATTTGTTGCGAGGTTGCCATATCTCCTCCAATATAAATATTACGTTTCCTTTAACGTAATAGTTCTATTTTAAAAATACTTGTTTTAAGCATAAGTACAGTAAAATTGGGTATGTAGTATGATACACAGCAATATTAACATACATTTTAACTTCTGAACTAACCTTACTATACTTAAACGATTAAAAATGAATTTCTGCAAGTCCAATACTACCGTAAAATATTTAGGAAGATATTATGTGATATTACTATGTCCAATGTTCAAAAATTATACATAAACGTGCACACAACCTTACCTGTTTGTTAAAAAATTAACTATTTAATCAGTAATCCACATTTCACAAGTTAAATGTACACTGTTAGAAAGGGATTAGCAAGTTTGACGTGGGCTTCCGATAATCTGTCATGACAGTCAATGACAGTTTGATAATAAAAATAATATAAAATGTTACAGTTGACGAAATTCGCTAAATTTGAGATTTTTTCCCCACCATCAAATAATTCGAGCGAATATTCGCAAATGTTACGTCCATGAGGACAAGATTTTAAAACTTCCTTAAAGCAAAGACATTTGTGTAACACTGGCAACACTGTGAACCACACGTTCAGTCTGCAGCACTATGACTCATAAAAGTATGAAAGGGTCTGTCTAGGCCAGCGGTCCTCAACAAGTTTTCTGCTGAAAAATTACGAAATTTATTTAAAATGTCACTTTTTTATTTCTGATTTTTTTGTAAAAAAACTATTAATTATGTGTTCTACACACAAAACTATACTACTGGTTAAAATATTTGTACTTATTTAAGATTCACCCTGTATACATATTTAAATTTTTCACAAATTTTTATTTTAGAGCAAAGTTCTGTGCAGAGGCTTCTAATAGAGAAGATTTATTAGAAAAGCTGCTAAAAAAGCATTAGTAACAGTTCATACAAACTATGTCAAATACATTTTTAAAATAATATGTTTTCTAACGATTCGCGCAATACATTACGCAAAGCGGCTGTTCCAACGTTTCCTGCACAAGACGGCTCATCTTCAAATTATGTAGATGATCATATTTCTTGTAGTCACTATAATGAGAGTAAGTCTCAAAACAAAATAATAAAAAATATTTTTTTTCTAAATTTACATTTTACTGCACTTTTATCTCCAATTTAACAATTTTCAAAGTTAAGTAAACATAATTTTTCTGTTCTGAAAAATACTTGTCTTCTGGTTTACGTAGATCATTTAAGAAAATCCCCAAAAAAATGTAATTATCACTAATAACAAAAAAAAGTAAATAAATAAAATTGTTTTGTAGTGCAACTTTTTTTTTAAAGAGTGCAAAGAAGTAAATCGAATTTTCACACTGTATGTTAGTAGCAGTAAATGATAGTATATAATACAAGTTGAATTACCCATTTATAACTGTATAATGAATTATTACATACTGTGGATAGATATAACGTAAACTTTCATGTGGCATAACTTCGCTTTCACGCGCAAATAAAAATTCTTATTCCGGTCCTGATCACCGATTTTGTAAATTCTATCGGATGCGCTATCGCACTCATATTTCGAGGTCACCGCAGAAAACTGAAAGCAGTTCAAAGTGTCGACAACGGAGTGAAACTGCTGGTCTACCTATGCTGTGATAATATATTATGCATATATCCACATATTCTAATTTTGTCACTTGCTTGAAATTATATTTCTATCTATGCTATACGGTCGGCGCCTTTTGAAATTTTTTGTATTATCTTATATCGATGAGATAGGGTATACTAGTGCGATTTGTACATTTTGTTCTTAATCTCTCAATGAGGATACAATAATAAATGCTTGAAAACGATAAGCGAGTTAACTGTCCAGTAAAGGTGATGTATGCTCACGACATAGGACTATAATTATTTTTTAGTTGCATATTCAGTTACATTACACGACCTTACGGTTAAACGTATTCTTTTAATTACACAATGTAAAGTTGTTTGTGTTACATTTAACATAGAAGTCGTGACACTTGTTTCTTTTATTGTAGACGGTGTTTCAAAAATAAATAGCGAAAATCAGGAAATGACGTCGGGGGACCAAACTGAGTCCAACAGTTCTTCGCTACGCCGCTTCAGGCCCTCGGTAAGCATTAAAGAATGCATTTCAGATCTGCCTCACTGCCTCACTGGTCCATTTTAAGTGTCTCGAATAGAATTTATTTTACTATTTCAGTTACAAAAATTCTAATGAATAATGCAAACAATCTTTAAAATATAACATGAATGTGCGTTATATAACAATATAAGAAATCAAAATTTATAATTGCTTCTAATTCCGATATTTTTTTCGTAAAATGCCGATTTAGTTTTAGAATAGTTCATAACATTGCCATTACATAATTACTTCTGTTTTGGTATAAACATTTTAGTAGTTGGCCAGGTTTGTGGCAGATTATTGACTAATAGTCAAATATGTACATAAAATACACGACATTTTCCAAAAACGCCTTAAAGACACTTACAGTTTATAGACGTCAAAGTTGTCAAACGTTGATATTTTTGTCAGACTACTATTGCGATTGCTTTAAACCGTGATTTTAGTAACCGGTAACTGTAATAGTCGTAGCTCCTATCTGCTATGGTGTATCGCTATCGAGGTTTGTACGTTGATTAGTGTTTTCATGACTTCTTTAATAAACAAGCAGCATATCGCAAAAGTAACGAGATACGAGATGCAGTTTGTATATTATTTTAAATCTTATAATCACTGTCTCTTTATTTTTTATGGTTAAAATGATGTCAAATGTATTCTAAATAATAGTAAAATGTTTTCTCCATTTTTTCATAATGTGCTTTTCTGGGCATGCGACGTTTCTGCATTCATCGATTTATTTGGAAAAGTATTCCACCAAAATATAAAATTTGTGGTGAAATTAATTAAAGTGATTTTTATTACATTACATTCAAGATCTACGAGTTTTGTCTGACAAAATTCATGATTATATTTGAGTAAATTACTATATGACTTGAGTTAGTATACTTTTAGATACCTAAGACAGAGATGAAAATACCAGGATATTCAGAATTTTCGGATTCATCATGTAGTGCAAGTTCAAAAGAAGCGCAAATTATTTTAGATAAAACATATCTATTTTTGTGATCTTTTTGTTATGTTCTTTAAAGCGGAATTAAGTTGACCTTGTATATTGATATTCCCAAATAATGCAAATCGTATTTGATTATGAACACGAATCAGAACCATCGTGATCAGTACCAAACGTTCTTTTCTCGGACAGACTCAAATCCAATTGTTTCTTAAAATGTCTTTTACAAATTTTTCCACAGCAGGGGACAACTGCGGTCTTTCTCTATTAATTGTTCCTGGTAGGAATGTTTGTGGAATTTAGTTTCACTCAACTTGAATTGCATTTTTATTTAGGTAAATAGTAAATTTTATTATTATAAACTACTTAGTGACATAAATAACACCGTAAAGGCTTTTCGTAAACAACTCGAGATCCGTGTCGACATGAAGTTCGACGGCGAGTTTTCAGCGGCCTAGGAATACGGACACGAACGAGCTTCGACTTATTTAGATTGCCAACTTTTTGGCTGTGTTAATTCGATTACAGCCATTCCGCCCATATCGCCCATATGGTCTTTGATTACTGCGGTTGAGCATTTGTTATGGAACTGATCTGTTAAATACTCATGATTTCGTATTCATTACACCGGATGTTTCTAATAATGCGATTTTAAATTGTTTGTTTCTGTTATCATTTGGCGGTTCTGCAGTTTTACACTGTTTGTTATTGAGTAGGCATTGACCTAAAAACTGTAGGTCAAGATTCACTGTTCACTGTCGGATTATTATCCCTGTATATGTCTCGAACTGTTTTTTGTCGATAGAACGAGGTTTTTTTTTGTGTTACTATCAGTATTTAAATACGAAAATCTTTTCAGACTCTCTTTATAATTTACCTAGTGAGTATTGTTTTTTTTATCTTATTACTTATTAAAAAAAAATTATATCATTCATTATATATTTTAACATTACCATAAGAACTAGGAAAATATTTAAATTTGGCAACGTCGCGTCAGGCCGACACCGAGTTGAACTGCCGCTAGTGGTCAGTGGCAGACTGAAAAGGGGGTTTAAATAATAGTCTGAGAGATTTTTTCCGGTGTAAATATACATTAAAAAAAATTTTAATCGCATATTCGTATTCTACTCATGTTTTCCTATATTCTCTTAAAATTAATGATAGTATGACTAAATCACCCTGTATAAACAAATAAAATATATATTAGACGTCATAATTTATTTCGTGAATTATTAAAAATGTATACATTCGTTAAAAATTTTATAATAGGCACTTCTTATTATGTGGGTTTTGGGCGATTTCCAAGAACTTGGGAATAATTATGTGATATTGTGGAACGTGGGGTGTAAAAAACAACAGATACCATCAAACACTGGCTCACAGGACTAAAAAAGGCTAGTAATTATCACATTTGCACACAACGACCAAAATTACCAGCAGCTGCAGGAAGGTGGTTGCGTTGAAATATTAATGACAGTGACACATGATCTGTAGTGGAAATATAATCTCTTATTCTTACGACTAAATTGTAAATTAATGGACTAATTAGATATATAGTAAGGGCTTCGTATTCCTGAAATTGTTTTCTACTTCGAAGGTTTAACAAAAAGAATATTGTAAAATTTATGACACTATATTCATTATAATAAATTCACTACAATTAGATATATGATTAGCAAAATTTTCCAAGCACTTTTACTGATTACTGATGATACGGGGAACAATTACTCTGCGGATTAGTAAATAAAGATTATAATACTGATGATATATAAACTTTTAATTTTCTTTTTCCCACGGCGACTTAGGTCTTGCTTTCATAGCACCTGCAAAAACAACATGCCTTTCTCCACCACGGATTGAAGAATTTAGGTATTGAGTAGGAAAAGTTACTACTTAACAAGTTCATGACATAAATTTGTTTATTTTTATAAATACAAAAAAAATCCGTGTGTTTATATTTCACTCACGAAATGTATTAGATATCAATTAGTATTTAATAAATTTATTACTGATAAGCGTATATAAATAATATATTATTCTGACAGATGTACTACATATTTCAATTCTTCCAATTTTGATAGAACCATGCATGCAAGAAAGATAATTTATCAGTCATCATTGCTGTTTTAATATCACACATTTTGCATTTAGCACGTTTAGCTCAATCTCTGAAAACTGGCACATAATTAAGGTCCTTAAATTCCAAAGTACTACTACAAATTTGTTAATACAAAGAATAAAAATGCAGCGTATCACGTGATGCAATTACTTTTCTAGAGATAAGAGTGATTTTCTGACACCATCACTGTTCACTAAGACTATGAGGATCAAATGTGACTTTTATGATTTAGATCATAATTTTGCCCTAAATATATTCCCAAATTGGCACAACAACAACTTATTAGAGAGTGTAAATTTCTTGTTTCCTTTTAAAGCCAGTCCCATAATATCAAGTATTTTTTTTTTTTTTTTTTTTTTTGGAAATGCGACCAAATATATTATTATATTTTCTACGATATTATTTATCAATGGGCATGTGACTTTTCTGCATAGTCTAAGGTGAAAGTGTAATAATTATTTTTAGAGATTTTTTTCAGAAGTGTTACCAAAAAAGTCTGACATTTAATCAGCGGCAGTTGGCCACAGTGAATAACATAAATGCCAGTAATGCCACCTGCCAATATTCAAAGGTATCGAAGAAAAACGAATATACTGGGTGATTCAGTCACAACGTCATCAATTTTAACCATCGGAAGGTGTAAGACAGAAACTCAATACATTTTTTTTACTGAATCTTTTGAAGTAAATCAACCCATAACCCCCGTTAATATGGAGCTCCATGTTGACAACAATTTCCTAGTCACTATGTCCGAAACCAATAAAATCCAAGAAAATAAAGGAGCCTACTGAATATTTTCATAACTTATTTTAACAATAGCATTAACGTAGCCATACAAAATGTTTTGGTTAAATAGTTGGTCAGTAGTCGAGTGGTCAGTACTTGAATCGATATGTAAGCAAAATATACAGATTTATTCTAATTTTGGGATTGTAATTGTACTGCTGGTTGCATATTCACACTTTTCTCAACATTATCGCGATACAGACGTACAATTTTTTACTGTATTAGAAAGGTATTTTAAGCTAATATATATCAAATCTCCTACAATTCCTATCAATGAAGTCATATGTATGTTCTCTGATACCAAACATCTATGTATGCTAAAGAACAATTCCACAGACAAAGCTCTATTCAATAAATATCTAAAGAAATTAATCGATCTAAATTTACTAACCTGGTTTAATGAAAACACTCTATAAATATTTAACTTCAATTTGACAGTGGGGACTTAGAAATTCAACCACAATAGATGAGATCTGACATATTTCTGCATTTTTAGGATTGCTTCATCAGGTGGCCTCCTTTAAGTTGAATCAAATATCTAACTGTATAAAAATGCAAAATAATATGATACATAGACGTTCAGAACAGACCTACATTTTTTAAATATAATTTTGCTAAAACTTTCCGTGTTAACTATATTTTACTGTACAAAACGTGAGTGCAGAAACTCATTATAATTGCATGTATGCTTTTAAAATAATTATTTTATAACTGCATAATTTTTGCCCCGTATCACTAAACAACTGCTGCCATAATGGCGGAACAGTTAGTATGTTTATATAAAATACATTTATTTGCCAACTCGTTTCGTATTTCAAGTTCTGCGTTTAATTTAAGATCATTAGCCAGATATGTATAACATTGTTTTTCACTCTTCCTCAACGTAATTAATAAAAAAGCGGATTAATTAAAATTTATTTAATAGCGATAACGGCAATAACATTTTCATTTAATACGTTCTAATTAATTTGATTTTCTAATCACTTTTATCCGTACCAAACCATAATTGATAACGCTTGTAATAATGAGTTAATTCTGCTCTGACGCAATATAGTAATCATTTCAGCTCATTAAATGTAACATTAATTGCTGCATAAGATATGGAGTTGTTAATTCTCAATGAGAACGACCTGTGGGTCGCACAATTATAATTCTTTTTTGTACCACTGTAGTAGGAAGTTATCATTGTTTATGTACCAGTGGCTGTCCGAGGGGGCACGGCAGCGGGGTCATTCTCATGTCAACAAACAAATTTTTTTTATACTCAACTTTTTCAAATAAAATTATCTCTAGAAAGTGTAGCATAAGACTTTCTAGAGGTTGAAATTCCGTTTACCTAATTTATAATTATGATCATGCAACCAACACAACTCCGTGACTGCTGAACAGTAAACTGATTTGTTGGAGGCGTATACTGAATAGATATCTTAGAAAGAAATAGATGAACAGCTCAACAAAATCTTGTGACTAATTCAGTACTACGCATTGGAAAATAAGGATAAGAACGGGAAACCGGGTTTGGTTACTGGTTATTATTTTTATTTGTGGATATTGCAACAGTGGCGCTAATCGTTCAGTTGCTGAATATCGACGTCGCTTCCCGAACAGAAGAGTGCCAGATATAAATGTATTCCAGACAGTCTTCAACAATGCACGTGAAGTTGGAATGTTTCCCAGTGTGAGAATTACATCTGAGAGGCAAGCTGGTTCTAGTCTAGCAGTGGAAGAGGAACAACCCGTCTCCAAATTGATCAAACTACGGCATGGGAAGTGATTCACAAAAATGATTTAAAACCTTTCCATTTTCAGCGCGTCCAGAATCTTCAGGACGGCAATAATGATTTGCGGTTGGATTTTTGCAATTGGATAAACGCAAACTATACACTTTACAAAGACATTTTGTTCACTCAATTCACTCGTGACGGAGTAAATAACTGTCACAATGAACATCAGCATCGGTTCAGCAGTAACGAGTGGTGAGGTATGATTAATAATCCATTACTTGGCCAGTTGTGCTAGATGATCGTCTTATTGGAGGATCTTCCATTGGATATAAGACAAAACATGTACTTTCAGCATGAAAAGTTAATTCATTAATTTCGGTTGATTAGATCTTTAATCAGTGTTATAATTTATAATACAATACCTACAGAATAAACACTTTTCTCTATTTATGCATTACAATAATTAACTCGGGTAAAAATATTTTCATTGCTATCTCAGTAATCGTTGATATTCGGCCATATGTTTATTAGGCTTTTTTGTTCACTTTTGCCCCTTGAACACCTTTTTCGAATATTGGGGGTTCCTCCCAATCGCCCTGTATATAGTAATTGAAATTTTTCACGTTATTGTTGCAATATCATGTACCAAGCATAATAAAAACTATTGCCAAGTAAAAATTTGATAACAGTAGCTACTTATATTAACGTATTATGCACAAGGATTATAGTATATAAGTATCTAATATAGATAATAATAACCAGTAAGATCATGTGATGTGTATGCATTATGTAAAGTACCTAAAAAAATATATAAAAATTATTTTTACCAAATTGTAGATATCTTTTATTTTACTTAAAACTTTTTTACCTAATGTGACATGAAAGCTTAAAGACAAAGTTGATAATTGAACTAATCTAAGTGCACATAATAATGGCATGAATATTTGCTGGCATTGCTATATAACTAGTCATCTTAGAATTAAAGCCTCAATGCAAATGTTTGCTGGGATGAAAATTTTAAAACTGCTATAATGAGAAAGAGATTGTCGCTATAAATAAAAAGTTAAAAACAATTTTTGCACTACTAGTAGCTTCCTTTAGCAAAATAGTTTTTATTGTGACAGCAACGTAACTTTTTTGGAGCCTATTTAATGAAGATATTTTGCAGGTAATACAATTTCTACAAATGGCTAAAAGAGTGAGTGCTTGTAAGCCTATTTACTATTATATTTAAAATCTGAAAAATACTTTATGCCTTCTAATACACGGAAACATAGAGGAAATAAATGATACATCTACATTTTTCGAGTGAAAAAATGCACATACAATTTTACAGCATTGTGACGAAATTTTTAGCAATTTGCTAACCCACTTCAAAAATATACGAGTCGCCGCTGGATTAAGGAAGATTAAAATTAATACTAATTGGATGTATTTCCTGTACGTGCATATTAATAGTGTAGAAATAAATAATATAAACACAATAAAGCTTTTGAGCGACAACCATATTTTCTTTTTTCAGCTTTGGTAAACTTTGTTTAATAAAATAATTAATGTAAATTTCAAATCTGTTATTTGAACGAAAATCTCATTATTTGATTGAGTTCAATTTATTTGTACTAGTGATACCTTTCACGAGGATTACACGTGTTTAGATTTCTCATTTTTGGAAAAAAGTCCGTCTATGAATTTAAATTTTATTGGTGTGGTTAATATTTACGTTTCTTTTTTGTTTTCAACAGGTAGAAAAGAGAAAAATTTCCAGGAAAATAATTTGTTTATCAGTGCTCTCTTTGTTGATATTTATTTATCAAAGTACTTTTGATATTTTGCCTCTACTTGGATATTCTTCCCAACTTTGAGTTCTAGCAATGGTTCTTGCAGAATCCCTTAAAATACGTTGTTGTATCAATCAAGTTTAAGAAAATGCAGCAAAAAAATCAAATTCATGGTTTTTATCATTGTGGTACTAAAAGTAGGTATGTTATAACAAATAATAGAAAAATATACAGTAAATATTTCCCGATACGGAAATAAAAGAAATATTATTTCCATTAGAACTATGATTTGCAAAACAGATATAGTGGTATGTATGTATATATAGTATTAATGCAGCACAAAGTACAAGAATTATACCTTTAACTTTTTCACTGTTAAATGATTCTGCAAATGTTAATTATTCATGCACTTGGTTGGTGACAAAAAAAAATTTTCTTATACAGTACTGAAAATTTGGAATTCTGACATTAACTACAGCCAAAGTGAATTTTAGAGAAATTTTTAAGTCATCTTTTATGATCACAAATTTTGATCTAGAACTCTGCCATTGCAGTATCTTCAAAACTTCTTGAAACCCCTGTACACATTTTATTTTTGTAATTTCCCCTACTTCAAAAAATCAAAATGTGACAAAAATATTATAAATAAGAACAGCGTACACTATTTGATCTGATAAATACAAAACTCGTGAAATAAATCTAGTGTCAATTGAAAATATGAAGAACAATTAATTGTTAATAAAAACTGTTGTTAATGTCGACTGATTCAGAATAATAACATTTCAACGCTTCGTCAATATTGTGATTAATCAGTAACGCTAAAATTATAACAGTGAAGTAATAATTGTTTATGTACGTTTTGTTGATAACTTAAATAGTTTTCTAGTTATGTTAATATATTTTTAATTAGTTTAAAAAGAGTAAAAACTTCCATTTATCAAGGGAAATAATGAGCACTGTTGTTTTGGAATGTTAAGCTTTTAGAACAAAATAATTATACTATAAATAAAAGTACACGTACTTGTAATTAACATAATTTTGTTCATAATTTCCTGACCGTACCGTACAGTAAGTCTATTGTTTTAATTTGAAAAGGAATTATTTCAAAGGTTTCGTTTGCTATCCATTGTTTTTAAGGGTGTCAAATGTATAAATAATAAAAGAACTAAGAAAACACTGTTAAATTTAAAAACGTAAATTATCGACATTCAGATTACTAATACGTATTTTTGTTTTATTACAAAACGGACACTAATTATATTCAATTTTGTATGAATTAATAAATTATTTCAAAACATTGTCAGCATTATTTAACCTATTTAAAATATACTGAAAATATTCTTCTCCTAATCTAGATATTTATTTTAGAATCGTCAACCTCAAATTATCAATTTGTTGGTGTCAAATATAAAAATTTAAATTTAAATTTAAAAAACGGATGTAGGGTAAGATAAAAGATTAAGATCACTTTCCAATATTAATCTTGGTCAGCCAAAATCGAAGTTAAGCGTAATTTTGAATAAGTAGTAGGGGTCCTAGACAATTATACGACTGGTATGGTACAGATTTATTTGAATACCTTTTAACATATATGTGTCTTGTTGGTATCGTATTCATCAAAACTATCATCAGATGAATCAACAAATATATTATAAGATTATAGAACAATTTTATCAATAAATCAATAATCATTTAGACATAGACATTCGAATGAATATGATACAAATATACTACACTTTAAGATTTAATGTTAGATTGAATCTTGGTTAACCAAGACTATGTTGTAGTTATAAGTATTTTCAGCAAGCAACCGAATTTTTTTAGGATGATTGAAATATTTTGTACAGTACCTACAATTAATATTGGAACACGACCTAAGAAAAAAAATATAATTGATTTTACTGCGTCATTTATTAGTACAAATACTTTATTACTGACACTATTGTTAATTGTATATGTGTGGCATATGTAAATTTTGTGTTTTCTTGTTATGTTGTTTTTCCGACCCTGTAAATGGAATGTACATTCTGTTGGGTTTGTGTAGTAAATAAATAAATAAATAAATTACTGAATTAACACTTTAATTACTATTACACATTCTCATTTGCGTTCATAAAATTTTAAATAGTAGTAAGTACATATATATATATTACTACTATATTTAAAAAATATATATTTTACCCATTACTAGTGGGATATATTATTTGGAAAATACGTAATAATTTTTGTTTTTCAAACAAAGGTTACACAGAAAAAATCTAATCTCTATTTAAGTATAATATACTTAAAATTTTAAACTTCATTCAAGTGTATATGTATTAATTCAATAATAAAGTATATTTGATATACACATTTACATATTCTTTACATCCAAGCAGTATTTATACTTAATTCAACATTTTTCATTCTTAAAATGACACTAAATTTAAGATTTACTTAAGGAATAATATGTTGTTAAAATACGAATAAAATATTATTAATTGTAGGATAGGTTATTTTTCTTTAAATTATTGATTTAAACGAATTAAAGTTATTAATATTTTGTAATAAATGTTATACTGTAAAATTTAAAATGCGGCTATAGTACAAAATAACAATATTTATAGAATATATGAGACAGATATTTTGTAGTTACTGTTACATACCTCTCCTCAGATTGCCTTCTGTCGGATAAATCGTTGATTGTCTCGCTTTCTATGACATACTGAGGAGAGTTAACGAGCTAAAAGCGGTATATGTCTGGTGTACCGCTAATGAATGACTTTAACGGTTTGCTACAAATCTTTCTTTCTTTATTATAAATAAATAAATAAATACTATTGAGTGAGTAGTATTTAATTATTTATAGTAGGGTAGAGTAGTAACTACTCTAGAAAGGAATACAATATAGCAAGAATACTGAAATACCTATTACGTATTTCAGTTTTATTTTTTCTTAATACAATGTTGCTAGTTACTTTATTCAAAATTATTTAATATTATTTAAACATTTTGCTGTAATTTTTTCAAGTCAATTAAATCTTCAAATGAAGAGAATATAACTTTATTTTGAGAATAACAATAGTTGAATCGAGTAATTCATATTATCCAAATAAAACAATTCTTTAAACAAACATAACATTATGTCATATTAAGTATAGCAGTGTTCTTGATGTCAAGTAATTTTTATTCTTAATTGAATAACATATACCTAATTATACAAGAATAAGTTAGCGTTGGAATAAGTTTATTAATTTTGATATTAGTATAGCTTTCTTTCCATGTATTTAATTTTATTTGATTTTTAATTTTTGGGTATATTTTAAAATATTGTCCATAAATAAAATAATACAAATATTAACATACTATATTCAAGTACTATACTCTGTCAAACACATCCACAACATGCTATTGTCGTTTGCAATGGTGTCTAAAGTATTAAACCAATTTCGAAGAATATTTGTGCGTAACTCCTAAGCTTAACCAAAAATTGTTTAGAAAAATTCAGTCTTTTTTATGAAGGAAACGATAGTGGGAAAACAATTCTCGATGATATCAAGTTGTATCTTCAAGTTAGGATTATCGTATATTTAAATGAAACATTTTTTTTATGGGATTTGACTTATGGAAACGATACTGTTTAATATCATCGACTGAAAAATGTAGGTATTCTTGTGATAACTCAGAAACATTATCTGCCTAGTGGGTGGCTCATTGGCCGTAGTCGACATCTGCCAACTCGTGTATCCTTTTCTTGTCACCGAACGTTCCCAAGATAATCTTCTTAATTTGCTAAATTACTTTTACAGCTGTTTAAATAATATGCCACTAGGATACGCCCCCCAGAATAACACGGAGGCTTAAACATACATACACATCTTCGGGATATTTACGATTTATGATATTTTCATGGTGAAGACAAATATTTATGTGGGAGTTCCAGTAAAGCCGTAAAATATGGCCTGCACGCTCTATTAATTTGTGTCATATTTGTAGGTACTAAAAACGGCCTAAAAGTAAATTTACGTTGCACCTCTGCTTCTTACGGTCTATTTCTATATTCAGTCGAATCTAACCGGATATATAAGTATTATTTTAATGAAAGCTCGCCGAGATTTACGGCAACCGAGAACTATATACAGGGTGTTCCGAAAATACGTGTACAACTTGTTATGAAAATACGGATTTTGTCGAATAATCGGATATATGTGTTCACAATTTTGTCTTGCTTTTGCAAGACAAGGTAAGATTTAAAAAAGTCTTGCGAGAGAAGACAAGAAATATTGTTACGGCAAGAGGTCTTGCAGGTATAAGAAGGGGTAATATTTAAATGAATATTAGCTGAAAAAATTAATATTGCATATAATGGTATATTATTCAACGAGCATAACGATGCACGACACGGGCCTTAGCGACTGCTGTAAATGATCTGAGTGAATTTCAGCCATTATATGCAAGTAGAATAGGTACTATACTTTGTCCACGATTATTAACAATATTTTAGCAAACTTTTTATTGGAAACATTGCACAATATTTCGACACTCACAACATGAACATGAGAAAACATACAATTCAGAACTGTCAAAACACCTCATTTTCAAGTTTGACATTTGTCGTTCACTTGAATTTAAAAAAACAAATAAAGCTTTAATTAGTAAACTTCTACCATCATTCGGAAAAGTGTTAATATTGCCGTAACTGGTATAGTAGTTATAGCGTTTGGCTTTCACACAAGAGGCTCAGGTTCAATTGCTGATACCGGAAAATTTTTGTTTTGTTAGTTCATTCGCGATTCTTTGATACCCGTGAATAATGATTTCATTAGCCACTAGTGAATAATGGATATTATTATTTAGGAAACACATTTAATGATTTTATAGGTCTTGGTCCAGTTTTGACTAGAAGTAATTTTAAATTCACTACCGCTTTCTGAAAGAATTCCGATTCTGTTCCGTCTATTTCGCCTATTCTTTTTCCGAATGGGATGGATGGTATTTGGAAGGTTGTTTAACCCTTAAAGAATGTTTGTTCGATGAGCGATTTTGACAAAAAAATGCAATAAGTAAATGTTAGTAGTATGTATTTAAAAAGTAAAAAAGAAAACATTAATTAAACATGACAAATGGTCGCTACTTTGCTGAATACACTTATTAACACATTTTAAAAATGAAATTGGACTTTAAGATCTAAGGATTATTAAAAAGTTGCCTGCATTAAAAACTCTCGCCAATAAATCATGGCGAGTATTTCTCGACATATTTAAATATAGAAAACGTGGTGACCATCTTACAGGTGCATCATTGCCTTTTCCGAACCATTGGTTGGTATATTGGCTGCCAATATTGCCAAACATTAATTGAAAAATGAGGCGGGGCACCATCGTCCATATACCCATATTTCCTGCTAAGTAAAAGAGTCACAGTTGGTAATATGTTTTGCAAAAACTATAAATAAATATTTCCATCTAGCGTGTCTGGAATAACCACGGGACCAATAATGCAGCGGTAAATAATACCTTAATATTATGTATGTATTAGAGAAATTTCCAACTCAAGTTGTAAACTTCGAGGACTAGTATTTGATTGTTTGTCTAGAATTTCCTCTTCTCTTGCAATGGGTGAAACTTTTCGCATACGACTCCTACCCTATTTTTTTCAAACCTGCCTTTTTACGAAGATGACGCTTAATTTTGGCAAATGTTTGGTGGTTTGGTATTTGACGGTTAGGAAACCTATTCTATCCCTAACACTTTCACGCCTATTTCTTTAGCAAAATTTACACCACTGTTAGCTAATATGCCAACAATATGTTCACTATTATGCCATTGTTACCTACTCAGAATTAAGCAATTTTAATTTTATTCAACTTATCCATATATTTATGAAAGACAAAAAAAGGTTATATGCATATGATGATTCATTTGCATATACATATACAAGCATAATATCGAACTAAGTAAAATTATATCATTTGGATAAATAAATCTTCTCTACTTACTTACTACTATACTTAATCAGGTATACCGAATAAATTCTATTCTTTATCCAAAATAATATTTTTTTTTTCTATGTATATTTGTAGGAGCATCATTTTTACATTATTTTGTAAAAAAATTAATTTTGATCTTATTTGTTTATAATTTCAGTATTTTGTATTCACTCAAGCAGAATGTTATTAATAATTCCATAGATCTCTTACATACGATACTAGTTAATATATACCATTTTCTGTTCTGTATTGTTTCCTTTGTTTTCCGCTTTTCCGGAGAGAAATTTGTAGAAAACAATGATCGTATTATGCAATTGCAAATTGTTCTCAAGGGGTTCAGGGCTATACTATCACATTTTATCTATTAGGACATAGAAGATTGTACTTCTTATTCTTATTTTATATCTATAGAGGAGTCGGGTGGCCGTGAAAATTAGTTTTTCTATCACAGTTATGTTCAGTGTTTTCTAAACAATAGTTAAGAGAATTATATTTATAATATTGTTCTTACATTTTAAGTATTTGCAGAAACTTTTTCATATTTTACTTCTATTATTAGCTCTTCAACATAAGCGAGATAATAATCTAATTCAAAAGTATTGAACCTGGAATTGAAAATTATAATATCCTGTTTTCTACGAATATGACGATTAATGGATGTCTATATTATTATGTCTCTTATGTTGAAGAGCTAACAGTCTATTGGCGAATATTGCAAAAACGGCAAGGGATAAGGAAGGTTATATGAAATATGTTCAAGGAATCCAAAAATTGAAAAATATACAGGGTGTTCCTTTTGAAATAAGAAAGTTAATGGGCAAGGTTAAGTTTCTAAAATATGTTTTTTAAACTGCGAATCTAACACTAAAGGTAATGTCAAAATTTGAATTATGTACTTTTAGAAACACTGTGTATATGGTGTCCAATAAAAGCTGGGACACACGGTATATCCAGTATAGCGTCTTAAATTTAGTGTAAGTAATTTTTATCTTAGTTGTTCTAAAACATTGTTTTTCTGCACTTTAATTTAAGAAAAATTTGTTAAAAAAAATATTCAACAACAAGTCTTCTTTTCTTTTATATTCTTTCATTACTTTTTAATAAAATCTCTCCCACGCATTCAAATTATACCATCAGCACTGATTTTCATATATGATAATGTACCCATTTCTCTTTGTTCGGTAGTGGTAGAGATATAGAGTAATGACTACTTGTCAGTAACAACAGTCTTGTCCAACTTTTGCTCCTTCATCTGTTCAGTTGTCCAAACAGAATGGAAAGATAGTTCAGATGCTTTAGTAGGTACATGGTTTCTCCAACTTCGTTGTATGATGAAAGAACTTTTGTTCAATTAGTATTTACCGTGTCAATAATGGATTTACAATGTGGGGATTTTCAATGGACCAGTAGTGTTCGTTGCGCCTGTTTGGCAAATTATTACTGACAAACAGACTTTCGTCCATCCAAACAACGTGCCGAAAAACATTCTGATCAACAGTTTCTACATTTACTACGATTAGAGCTATAAAATTAAGTCTGTTTTCAATGTGATGCTCAGGCAAATGCTCCAAATTGTGAATTTTGTAGTCATGAGATTCATTGGTCTTTAAAATTCGTTGAACGGTTGATTTATTCAAATTCAATTCCCGGCTAGCCTACCGTATAGAATTTCGTGAATTTTGTTCGAAATACTGTACCTATGTAGCTGTATTAACATTGTTTCTTACCGTTCGGTCAATTATTTGATTCTTCCGAATAGAAAATGCATCTTCATTTTGTCTCTAGGTCGCCTCCAATTTTGTAAATCTTTCTTGATAGAATTCTACAGCTCTTGAATTTTTTTGTGACTCGTCACAAAAGTTATACGTTTGACGTTGGAAATGACAAGTATTTTGTGACGTTTATGTACATTAAACAACGAACATTCAATTATTTTCCAGCGACTACTTGATCCTTCCACCACCAATGTGATTTTTAGGTGGTATTTCTTTTGAAACTTTTTAGGACGATGTTGCTTATAACTTTTAAATGGAAAGTAATACAGAAAAAATTCTATAATTAAAGTTTATTAGAAAAAAGAGAGGTTTTTAACAGGAAAAAATGTTTGGGTATATTTTTGGAAAAAATATAATTGATGACGTCAATAGCCGCTTCTGTCAAATCCCAAAGATAAGTAATACTTTTTTATTGAAAATGGAGCTTACCTTATCCCATTCAACACCACGTGTCCCAAATTTTATTTAAATTTTTCATATCCTCACAGCAATTGGTAATTATTATTGAACTGATTTTATTATAAAACACATATTTATTTCACAAGTTTCACGTATTAAGATTCAGGAGTAAACTAATAAATAATTTATTTGGACATTTTATCATTGTATTGGGACATTTCGGTACAATACAATACCTATCTAAAGTTTGATTGTTTTGTTTTAGTTCCTCTTATAACACTTTCAATATTTGAATTATCTATAAAACCGCAATCCTATGCTTCGTGTTCTAAATGCAAATAAATGCTAGCGAGCGCAACCCACCATGCGTCACACAGCGGTTTACGCGAGTTCATGTTCTTAAATTATTTGAAAGGACTTAGAGACATCAGAAAATATTTTTTTCCAGATTGCACTAAAATAGCACCAATTTACTTTGCATTACTCAGTTCCTTTCCGAATCATTGGATATGCAGACACAGGCGGACATAATTTATACAGATTTCTCAAAAGCGTTCTACAGAATGAGTCATACACTATTATTACACAGGTTACATGAATTTGGCTTTAGTGACTCACTTTTAAATTTGTCTTACTTGACTTCTCGTAGTCAATGTGTTGTCTACAACGGTTTTAAATCATACAAATTTTTAGCTTCTTCTGGGGTACCACAGGGTTCGATTCTGGGACCACAATTATTTAATATATTTATTAACAGCTTACCTGACGTATTAAATGTGCCTTGTTTACTTTACGCAGACGATTTGAAGATTTTTACAACTGTCAAAACCATAGAAGACGGTTGGCGACTTCAGAATAATTTATGTAATTTATCTAGATGGTGCACCATTAATAAACTACCCCTTAATGTTGCTAAATGCAATGTCATGTCGTTTACAAGAAATTTGTCTTGTATTACTTTTGATTACGACATAGATGGTATAAAATTAGACGACCAGCCACGTTCCGAGATCTCGGTATAGTCTTTGATCCCAAATTGACGTTTTCATCGCATATTCAAACTATTGCTGGAGAAGTCCTTCGAACGCTGGGATTCATTATACGTAACAGTCGTGATTTTGTTAATGTAAATTCTTTACTGCTCCTTTGTTAGAAGTAAACTTGAGTATGCGTCGCTTGTTTGGTGTCCCAATTATAATATTATACCATATAAATACGTTAGAAAATATACAAAGAAGATTTTTGAAACTTTTGTATTTTAGGTCTCATGGTGTTTATCCACCTGTGGGTTATCCACATTCGATTTACTCAATGAATTTGCATTTTTGTCACTCAATGCTAGACGTACTTTTAGCAGATTTTTCTTTACAAAATTATACATAATAATCTTGATTGCCCACCTATTGCCCAGACAAACTAGAACCTTTCACCTAGTGGTTGCACGGACGAATTTGCTACAAAATTCACCACTGTATTTTATGTGTGGAATCCATAATAGGATCTGCAGTAATATCGATACTTTTAACAGCAGCCTTAATAATTTGAGGTCATATTTCAATGGATTTCAATAGTTTATGTCAAATAGTTTTTTGTTTCTTTTTTTTTTATCTTGTTACAACCGCTACAACATAATATTATTATTTATATTTTTTCACATGCTGTACCCACCTGTTCTGTAATTGGGTGCAAACCTGTAGAACAGTGTATATAATAAATAAATAAATAAATAAAATAGTATCTTCAGGGTTGTTTAAGCAACCATTTACATTTTAATTGAAAAATATGTGACTAAGTAACTGTATCACTATGTGTGGGTATTAAAAGCTGAAATGAATTAATTTATCGGTGGGTATCAAGTGCATCCGTTGTGTCAACTATTATTTTTTTATCTAACGTTAATGACTCATCAACCAAGATTGTATATTAATTAATACAACACACATGATAAATAAAAACATATTGTTTGATGTGTGTTGTACAAATCTCATTAAGCTATAAACATAAAATTATATATTAGCTGATTGTAAAATGGAGCCTACTCGGAGTGTAGTAACGCTAATGTTTTATCTCGATAAGGTTTTCCCAATAATTAAATATTTGTGCAAACAGTAACGCCTAATGTATTTTCAATTAACGTAATTATTAAATATTTTTTGTCGTTAATTAAAACGGGACCTTTTATCTTTATTATTGTGTTTACATTTCCTTTGTCCAATTTCCATTTCATTAAATTAACAATGAAAGTTGACGTTAGCGCTTCCAGCTTAGAACGTATATATTTACAGTATTAACTGCAAATGACGCATTTTTCTTTTTATTTCAGGTAAGATCTCCTTCATTTTGTTCAGACAACTCTGGTTAGCACAGTAAGTACTCAAAGCCAGTGATTCGCGGTTCTGAACAGGACCGGACGCAGTAAGATGTTCACAGAAAATCGCAGCACAGTAATATTAATATTTAATAGTAACGCTAAAATATAAAAGAACATACGTAAAAGTGAAAACAAAGTTTCATTATTATATCGGCAATTTTTAAAACACCACGACGTAGTTTATGAGTTTTCTGAAGTGAAATTTTGACACTTAATAGCAACTTGTATTATCACAAGTATTAACTGGTTATACAGTTTTTGCCAATTTCGAGACATTATATAATAAAAATGATTGAGTTATTTAATTTAAAGTTTTTATCTTGTAGCGGTATGTCAATTACCCAAGGTCGAAATTAATAGAGAGAAAGACTAATTCACAGCACATAGATGAGTACAGAAGGTGAGGGTTGGAGGGAATAAAATTCCATAGGCGTGTTACTTGAGAAGGGGGGAAAGTACACAAAATTACCAACAATAAGTCTTCATTCCACGTGTTTTCACTATTTTCCGTTTTGCAGTTTTATTCCTTGGGCACTCTTTATTGCACTATACAAGATGATTCAAAACTTATCTAACACAAAATTTTTGAATGTACAGGAGACTTTTACAAATATAATTTTGTAAAAAAAATCAAAAAGGGCAGGTCGAAAATGTTATAAAAATACAATTCTTTACGGCATTGGAAACTGGTCGACTGTAAATCCTGATAAGCCGGCAAAGCATGCAATCGGTAACCGGACAAGAATTACCAAAGAAAGAAATAAATAACATTTTATAACACCTATTTTATGCAGCAAATTCAAGTGCTTTTGCCGATATTGTTATTTTATTACTAATATAATTAATTTGTGGTTTTAATTAATAAAATAGTTTGATATCGTTTTACTCAGTTTCTACAATATAGTATTTACTTCGGAGCAATACCCTTAATTTTTTAAATTTCTTCTCAAAAATAAGTCTAACTGATTTAAAATTAGAAGAACGTGTCGGCCATGATACCGGTCTTCCTCGTCCAATCCCTTTGTATTAATTCTTGAACACGCTGTATATGGTACTGATATAATTGAGTTCCGTATATGACACGCCACACTGCTGCGATACGCCTTGGACCTCCATCTATTCAACGATACGGTTTCAAGTTTCCCGTGACACACTTGCGTTGCACTACACTTGCACTCACTGCACACAGCGGGCAAAGTAGCTGCATATGGCACATGTTTACCGGGAAATCGTTCTGCTAAAGCATTTTCCCTTCACCATAAATTAAAACGATATCCATCAACTCCGAGTTGCTGTACACATAAACCATTTTTGACACTTAAAAAACTAATGTAAGCATTCGCATCACAAAAACGTTAATACCTACTACACTAGAGACTACAATAGCCCAGAGATGTATAGGTTGGGAATATTACAATAATTTTTTACTCGGAAACTATAAGGATTTTACAATTTTTTTTTACGATATTGGCCCCATTTTCATGATGCATCTATTCCTAAATTTGTTTAGCTAAGTTCTGAATCATCCTGTATATAATACACTAATACAGCATTTTAGATGCCAGTGAGTGACTCCATGTTCTTATAATCTGAAGAATTATGTTAATGCTATGTTTAAAAGAATTTCCGTTAATCTCTCTTTTCGAAGTTTAATTATTATTATTTTCAAACAATACATTCAGTTTTGTAAATACACACGACACCTACAACTTATAGCTGTTTTTGCACACATCCGCATCTGATGGACAACTGAAATGTCGAAACTGAAATGAAATTAGAAAGAGACCAAAGTAGACCCTGTTAGGAACCGCATCTCCTAGTCTTTGCGACTAGATAAATCATAGCGTTATTTTTTTTATTCTGGTACTACAGTATTATTAAGTAAGACAAAAATATAGAAGCAGGAACTACTAGATAGAGAGAAAGCATAACGAAATGAGTTAATCAGCGAATATGAAAGCAGGGCGGTTTTTTAATTTAAGATATAGATTCATAACTTTGGAGTGGTAATCGAATAAAGTGTAATAATTTGGTCGTTATAAGTGTCGATTCTTATAAGGAATCGAAGTTAACAAAGTGGCCAGGCCTTTTAACTAAATTGGAAATATCCGTATAAGTTACAAGAGCGTCGATGAAGCACTCTCCTTAGACAACACAAAACAGGCACAGGACCTCTCAAATAAATTACTTTTATCGAAATTTACCGCTGTATGGAAGGAGGCTCTTATAATATTGTGTTTTTATTACATCAATTTTATAATATACCAATTTAATCAAGGAGGCAATTTCGGTTATTGTTTGTTTATTGCATATTTAAATGGACTTAAACTGTGCCATACAGGGTGATTTAATCATTTGATTCTATGATATATTCCAAATATTCACATTGTTCAAAACAGATTATCTGTATATCAGCTGATTTAATAAATAGTAGGTACTATTGCAGTTATAGTTTATTTTATTATATGCCGTATTATACAGGATATTTCAAAAAGACATGGCAATATTATTAGGGTTGTTAGAACATTGAAAATATGTGGTGTGTGTATTCATTTTTGACATACAAGGCGTGTAAGATAATTTAAGGAAATCAAATTTTGGATGTAATTTGTTTAATGACCAACAGATTTGATACAAATTTGGAGGGCGCTGGTTGCTAGCATTTTCGTTGACATTTTATTCTTTAACTCCTTTTACGTTTTTTTTTCATTCTAGGCCTTATTATATTATGTAAAATTTTATTGTACACAAAAAAGGTGCTCTCAGTAAATTTGTTAAAAATACACCGTTTTCGAGGAAAATCCAAAACCCTCATTCTAATCACGAGGATTAGCCTAGTCGAAGTTTTGTGCGGGAGAGGCGGCGGCATATTATTATTAAGCAGTCCGCATTTGCGCCCAGGAACGACTTACGTTGGCAGACCCTAACCACCATTCAGTAAACCTGGAAAACCTCATAAATTAGGGGAGTAGTCAAACGTCGACTGGTATCAATCTCTTACATTGACCAAAGCTACATATTTCCATCCTACCATACCCGCAGAGAGGGTGCCAGTCATCTCCACGAATATAGCTGATCTAGGGTCTATCTGCCGCGAGGATCGAACCCACAGCGGTCTAGCAACATCGATTCAAGTATTGACGCCTTAAACCACGCTACCACTGACCTACCCAAAGATGTTTCCAAACAAAATTTCCAAACTTATTTATAAGGCAAAAATTTGCAAACCATCAACAGTAAACGATCAAATTCTGTCATAATTTAAATCTTGAGTGTTTACGTTGTAATTTCCTTCAGTTTTTGGTGCATTTTAAAAAATTTTTAAACGTTTTATAGTGATTAAATAAAGGAATTCGCGTGGTTTATTGATATTTTCCTATAATATTCTTTCTATTATCTATTATTCCTTTCGTTCAATTTTATTAGTATAAATGGGTATTTTATTTAACTGTACGCGAAGCGTTTTTTGTTGTTAATGGGTACCTAGTCTTGACGGACCTGTAATGAGTGAAAATGTAGTTTTGACAGTTTTGAACGAAAGAGCAAAAACGAATTCAAAATACTGCAGCTAAACGGATTAACTTTTACCTATCAGATTTTATTATTAATAAAAATGTTCATTTTCGTTAGTTTTTACATTTGGAAACGCTGTAAAAATGACCACACAGTAGTTGACAGACCTAAGCCAACTCGAACGATGCTTATCATGGGCGCCGATTTTCCTGAGGAAAAAAGGGGTTCAAATTATTTGAGGACATTGCAAATCACACCATTTTCTGGTGTGGATATATTCTTGATTTTTCGGTTCTAACAAAAATCGTAACATATTGTTCTATAAATATGTACATAACAGATGTCTTTCCAGTAATTTTAGGATTTAATGAACTCAAGTAATATGTGAATATTTTGGAAAAACTTCGTCCCAGCCTCTCTCTATATCCGTCTATAAACATCCTGTGCACAATGATAATGAATTACAATCGAGTTTATTTAACATCAGTGAAAGATTTTTACCTAGACGCTGTGTTTAATTCAGGCGGTATAAACACTAAAAATGTTTGGGTAATAAATCTGTCAGTGGGAGGTGTTTGGTTTCTATATGCCTTAAAATCACTTTAGGAACGTTTGTGGCATCTGACATATTCATTAGTGGATTCTGTTTGGGGTACACATACGCTAACGTTTCTTCTTGGTGACTGATCCACGTTATCTAAATATATTCTGGTGTAAATTACGAACCGATTTATGGCTCACAAATTATTTATTCGGGAAGGAAATATTTGAAGTTTCGTAGTTTTTTTATATATTTTTAGGTATTAACAATATTGTGTGAAACTAACTACTCTGCGGACTAAAGCCCCAACCAGCGTTGAATTACACCCACAATATCTACCCATATATTCTTTATTATTAGCTTTTGTAACATTTTTTTACTGTATTTCGTAGTTTTGCATGGTGATGATGTGCCACCAAAGTCTTACAATTTGACGTCCCTAGACTTTTTCTTATAAGGCTATGCCAATGCCTCTCAAATAAATTTACATTTAATGAACAATATTAGAAGTTATCAATAAGATTCCACTTGCTTTATGTGAGAGTGTTTTAGAGAACTGGGAATCCATTCGCTTAACATCATTTTTTATGTATAATCCCATCGATTGTATTTACAAACAAAAATTAAATACAACAATATTGGTTACATACTTATTTTTATTTCAGTAGAAATTTAGGGCGTCTTTATTGAAAGAGTCTATAATTACATTTTGAGATTTTAATGAAACAGTGATTAGGCCGTATTCTGCACTCATGTTTATTAAAGCCATGATGTTTTTGTGTAGATATTTGTGTGACCGATAAACAGCTAAGTCGTCATAATTTAAACAAAATAAGATACTGCGAGCGTTCAGTTTCTTTGTTCGGTTGTTTATCCTGTTAGGATTTCTATTGCTTTTTCATATTTCCTTTGTTTTCGATAAATTTTTTAGCTGTTCAATATGTTGCTAATAAATCGTGTAACAATGGTTGATGTTGAAATTTTAAATTGCATTGGAAATTATAAAAGAACTTTGAATAGCTCATAATAATTAATTAAGAAGTGTTTTGCGGTTGTTATATATAATTAACTGTTTTCGGGGAAAAAATCGGA
Source organism: Monochamus alternatus (assembly GCA_037114965.1). NCBI lineage: Eukaryota > Metazoa > Arthropoda > Insecta > Coleoptera > Cerambycidae > Monochamus > Monochamus alternatus. The sequence continues at coordinate 78,515,576 of CM073429.1, forward strand.
ACAATCGAGAAAGAAATGTATTTAAAAAATCATTTATAGATATACAAAACCAATGTATAGTAGTTTTGGAAAAATATTTATATAATAAAAGACATTTATCTAATTACAATTTATTTAACTAAATCGCAAAAACTAATTTTGCTGCGTACACAGATATTTTTACGTCAAATATAAACGATAATTGTTTTTAATTTTTTATGTATTGATCAGCATTCCATTCCTATACTCCACATACCTTCCAATTTCGATTGAAATGGAATCGAATGCAGTAGCTACAATATTGTGTATTTTAAAATAAAAGCGAATATTATGGTTATATTTTTGTATATTTTTAAAATCAATAAAAATTTCCGGACTGTAACTTTTTTGACTTATTTAGCAGTGACTAAAATTAAATTGTTTCTATATTTACCTATGATTTTTACGAGACCCTCGAGTTTTTTTCATTTTGACTCATCTTACAATTTCAATAGTTGAAACCAGTCCAAATTACTTTCCTTTCAATTTATTTTAGGGACTTTCCATTATATTTTAGGTATGTTTATTACGATTTAATATATTATCCTGAGCTAATATTTTTTATAAGGAATTATACAGGGTGATTCATTAATAATGGGACAGAGCTTAGGGGCATGTTGCTGAACTCAAAATCGAGCGATTAAGCCAAATATGCCTTATCCGAATGTTGCTCCTTTTCGATCTACAGGGTGTCAAAGTTGAACAATTAAATCACATTTTCTTTATTATTTTTCGATTGCATCGATCGTATTTTCTGAAATTTGATATAGCCACCATCGTTGGTGGCACCCTCTAGCAGATACACCAAAATCGTCGACATATTCGAATTTTTAGTACCAAGAAATTCCCTTATACCAAATTTCATAAAATACGGTCGATGCAATCGAAAAATAATAAAGAAAATGTGATTTAATTTTTCATCTTTGACACCCTGTAGATCGAAAAGGAGCAACATTCGCATAAGGCATATTTGGATTAATCGCTCTATTTTGAGGTTAGCAATATGCCCTTAAGCTCTGTCCCATTATTAATGAATCACCCTGTATAGGCAATTTTTCACAGTGGTCTTTGTTGCTCTTGCGGTGAATGAGACGAATTTTCCTATGTTCATGGGAAGAAAAATTTATAAATACTACAGTCACACGATAAAAATATTCATATATTCATAAAATTGATAGCGTAAAAATCGCAAGGTGTGATTATACATGACGTCTTATAAGAATTCCATATTTCCATATTTTAAAACCGGTTATTATACCACTAGAAAATATAAACGAAGCAATTTTGAATAATATATCTGTAGTTCATTTATAAATTATAAAAAGTTTAATGACCTCAGAAAGTCAGAGTCATTCTTAGCCAGAAGCGTGTGTTATAAGTTTGTGCTTTAAAGTAAGTTTTAGTAACTACAATTAGAATAAGTACTTCCATGACCAATCTCATTAGTAGCTTTAGTAGAAATTATTTTCGTGAAAGTTGTACCAGGGCTCGTGATGCTCTTCCTGTTTTGTAATGAGTTTTATTATACCCTCCGCTACTGTACTGGACTTCCATCCACTGTTTGTCTTAATTGTAGTAAGATTAGCACTAGAGTCTCCTAACAAACTAGCCGAAGATCGTCCAGTGAAATGGTGAGAATCAGGCAACTTCAAAATTCAGTAATATTGGCAGACACCTTACCAAATGTGTTGATTCCAACTAAAGTCGTAACACATTTACAGTACTTTACGAAAATTATTGAAAGATATAAAAAATAATAAATAATGCCGCCCCCTCTCCCGCACAAGTCTCCGACTTCTGGGCTAATCCCTGTGATTAGAATGAGGGGTAGAGATATTATTATTATTATTATAATGTACCAGTAATAGCGAATGTTCGTTATACATTAGTTTGCATAACTAGTAAAGGTCCCAAATCTTCGATATTATTGAATATCATCAATTTGCACAGTTTCCTGCGATGCGACGACAAGTTCTAAATACACCGAAAATTACGGCAACCTTCTGCATGAGGCATGTGTTGACGTTTTTCATATTTTGAACTTTTCTTCAGTATATGCCAAAAGCACTTGTTCACTGAACTTCCCACTAACATTTTTCAGAGCAGACCATCTCAAGCAGCAATTGTACGAAAATTGTTGCTTTGACTTACATTTGTCAACAAACGATTGCACTTTCACTACCTTTGCAACAATAAACTTCATGGGCAATAAATGGATTTCGATATATTTTATAAATTATTTAAAAACGTAAGAAATGCGTTGATTTGTACTTTTAATGGTGTATTTAGAAAAAATAGTGTGTGACATATACTAAACTACTAACTATACTAACTATATACTAAAGATTTTATTTTATTCGAAGGGATGGGGCACTTCGCCTTCTCACAAAATAAAATGTCTCTTTTAACACTTCTAAATAACTATTATTATTATACTATTTAATAATAGTAATAGTAATAAAAAAAACAAACAGAACATGGAACTTTTGAAATAAATAATAACATTCACATATTTTCCAATTATTGAGAAATGAGAAATATCAAATCTAGAATTTTAAAGATGCTCTTCAACTCGAAACAGTAATGTTTAAGAGTTGCAGTACTTTCTGTTCGTTATTTTAGTTTTCTATAAAATGTAGTCGAATGCCGAAAAGTCTTATTTCTGCGAGATTTTTTATTGCTACCTATGTTACACACATACACAGGCTAAAGCTAGTAATAAACTAATGTATTTTGTCTAGCGTTAGAAGATCATGTAGGGAGCAGGTCACTATTGGGTAAGTTTACTCCATAGTGGTTTGAAGGTAGTATCAAATTTGTAATAATTTTGATCCCATATAAAATGTGGAGATCACTTATGGATGAAGCAATAACGTACGATATCTAAAAGGGATTTTATTTTGTTTGAAAGAATGAGACACTGCGCCTTGTCACAAAATAAAATATCACGTTTAGCCCTTATAAATAACTATTATTATTGTATACTATTCAATAAAAAAGCAAATCTTAATAAAAAAAACAAACAAAACATGAAACTATTGAAATAAACAATAAAATTAACATATTTTCTGTATGGACAGTAAATTGGCTTCAATCTATTTATTTTGAATCCTGGAGATTTTGGTCTAATGTTGGCATACCCTGTGTGGATTGTTACCTATTGTTGGTAGATACTACGGAACTGCTCCTCAGATAACGGTGATCCTCCAAGACGTCTCTTAGTTGTCTCTGCAACTAGCTGCATCTCATCTAAGCGTTTCACCACTCTTCACTGTTAGCATCTTCAGTGATGGTTCCGCCAGAGCCCTTCAGCGGAGGGGAAGGTCACAGGTCTGATAGCAGAGATGTCAATTTTTAAATTAACTGTAAAATTTATTAGCTCCAGAATGAGATGTTTCTCAAACGACACGATAAACGCGAAAATTCCGAAGGAGCGGTGCGTGTAAGTATTTATAACGCTAAATAATAAATGTCACATCTCGGCGTCCCGTAAATGGTTGCTTAGGATTTTATTCAGGGCTGGAGGTGGGTCTCGGCGAATCCGTAGCGAAGGCTCAGATGTTTGTAATTATTTTCCGAAGCACTTTGGCTGTTAATTGCATTTGCATCTTGACAGCTTCTTGTTGCTGGCATGTCACCACGGGTTAAGGTAAGAAAGCTGCTGGCATGAATTATTCAGAGTTGCTTATATACTCGCCGACACACTTAATTGGATATACGCCATCGTGATTTCGGATATAGATTATTTAACGTCTTAGGTCGATAGTCATTAAGAGTGCTCATCGGCGACGTGTTTTCAAATTTCAGTTTCGTTTAATATTCAAAGAGATAGATTGAGATATCGGCAGGAAGTGCGTGGGCGCAAATTGTCCTCATCTGAATTACAGATAGACTACAGGGTCACGCTCAGTAAATAACACTGGCGGATTTTTGCCACACCGTAGAACGAAATATAAACTGTGAATTATTAACGACGCCTTGGAAAACGTGATCTAGTTGAAGGTGCGTAATTCATGCTTAACGAAGCAGTGGCGTTACTAATAGAAACACAACTCTTTAAAAATACAGGGTGTAATAATACAATTTTCAGTACATAAATTGGAATTAGACTTCATTGTATAGGTAAGGTAAAAATTTTAAGTTTTAGAATTTATATCTACAAATTTGACGGTGAAGTATATTGGGGTAAAAAAATTTGATGTGCATGTACTAAATTCTATCAGAATTTCATTTTGTGGTCAGTGTAGAGAGTGTCAGTTTGAGCAGAACGGGTCAAGTTTGGGGTATACAGAATGATATCATAAGCAAACTTTTGTGGGTATGGGTGTGGGTAAGTCTGTTAACGTGAAATAATTTTTACTCAAAATAAACCTAACCATAATAATTTCACTGTTTCCAATGAACCTGCAGCAAAAGTAATTTAATAAAAAATAATAATTTATAATTGTTAGTTATTTGCATTTAAACTGAGATTGAAACATGTTGATAAAATGTCATTGCATTCATTTACTGCCGAATCCTATTAGGCATAATCGCTATAACGCTGGGACGCGGTATTTTATACATTAAATTAATTACATGCTGTTTATATCAAAATTAGATGGATTAGGGTTAAAATTAGAGACAATTAACATTATTAGACTCTAATGGACATATAATGGATACTAACCAATAAATGATATGAAATATCATCAAAGCCCTATATTAAATTCTTACTAATGATGATTAATGACCATTTATTTGTATAACTAAGTTCGGAGTTCAATGCAATTACCTGTATGGATTGATTTCCATTTGTTGATAGTATGATAGTAGGTAGGTATAAGTAATAATTGACAAAATTAGGGACATAATCGTAACTGAACTAAATTTTTTCTTATATACCAAAATTTTATACAAAGTGAAAAATTGAAGAATAAAGGGAATATTTTAAGTCAAATTTGAATAAAGATAATTGTGAAAGTTTATGTTGTTTTTTACAGGGTGTTCCTGAGTGAGCATAAGAAAATATGACTAAAAGTCTATGTTCCACGTTTTTTGAGTTACGAGGTGTTAAAGTAAAATAAATAATGACTTTCGGTTAGTGTTGACAATATTGTCTTGGTTAAACAAAACTTGACAGTTCAAATTGCAAGACAAGACAAGATTTAAAGAAAGTCTTGCGAGACAAGATAAGAACTATTCCTACGACAAGAAATCTTGCAAATGTAAGAATTCTGCTAAACTAAACTAATTATAAATTCACTGCCACTTGACTCTAATTCTGTTTCGCTAATTTCGTCCATTATTTATAACTTACTATGTAAAACTGGCCGTTTCTGTAACCATCACTGTTATCAAATTCGTAATAAAGTTTCATGTTTCTCATTTGGATGTAATAGTCTCGAAAGAATCATGCAATATCAAGGCATGACAAGACTTTTTAAAATTTTCAAGATTTCTTGTCACGGCCAACACTATTTTCAGTCATTCTTTAGTGAGGTGAATACTAACTTTAGAGTGATTAATTGGTTTTAATCAGACATCAAAGGAGGCTTTGTTTAGTTTATCTCGGAAATTATCGCCTTATGACGTTTTCGCCCTTAATATTCTTACAGATTGAGGAGGATTTTATAATTGGGCGATCATTTAAAAAGTTGTTGATTCAAGTTTTTACCAAATAGTCTTTGTACAAAAGAAAACAACATATTTCAATGATTATTTAATGTTTCGAATGCAAATGAATGCATTACAAAAATTGTTTTTAATAAATGTTTTATTAATAATCGAGATAACTGAATTTAAATTTATTGCATTTGAGTGCCGCACTTATTTCAGTTAACCTTAAAATTCCAAATCAACATACGTGTTAAAACCGAATTATATTATCATTATTAGTATTTTATAGTTTGTGCGTAGTATAATTTTGTGTTAAACGTAATTGGCTGACAGAGTAATATATGTGATAATAACGGACTTGCATGATTAGATATAATGTCCAGAGAGTGTAATAAAAATTCGATGAAATACATAGAAATTTCGCTGTAGCATTTTATTGGGATATTTTTTGCATATCATTTGTTCTTCGAATAAGTAGGCGTGTATAGTTCACTGAAATGTATGATATGGAATGCTCTTAGTTCCATTTCGCATCCAAATAAAGGTACCCCACCTACGAGCATTCAAAAGGAGGCACATGAAACTCAGAAAAGAAATACTTCATTGGTTATGTATGTGGGTCCTAGAGAGACAATCATCTGCACGTACAATATGAATTGTGTTCTTAATTTCCCATTATTTTGTTTGTAAACACGTCATTGGCGTACAGTGTGGTTAACCAGTATATTATTTTATCTTGTATCTCGTTAGTGTTATTCTTTGAGTATTTTTGTGGGTGTTATTGTTGCAACATGTCATGTTTTACTGTACAATTAACCAGCATATAGCACCAAATAATTCTTCATATCCAGAATTCAATTTCATTTCAATTCACAATCAGCTGAATCTTTATTGCTCCGCCATTGCTAGGAGGCACAAAACAAATCTGGTGCTGATCATGAGTACCCATTCACGCAGCTTTTCGAGTCGATTCCAGTCATCATAATATAAAATTACATTACATTTCAATGGTATAGTTGCGGCAAGAATTTAAACGACTTACGTCACGACTGACGTTATGCAATTGTTTTTATTGTCAACATAATTTTCGATAGTTTGTCGCGTTAACAATATTTTTTTATAATTTAATGTAATAATATATACTGCAAACATTTAGTGTTGTATATAGTTTTACTATTGTCAGTTGCAGTTTTTTAATTATTTTGATGAAAATATAATGAATGATTTATTGGTTCGTATGACGTCTGAATTCTTACCGTAACTATACTAAAATTACTATCCCACTTTCTAAATCACCCTGTATATCTAAAGTACATGATAAAAAATATTAAAATCAGCATTGATATCTTTTATAAATGTTGAGATAATTCTGAAAAATTGGAATTTTCTATTCTGATCGACTCGTTCTATTCATAACCGGGTATTACACTAATTTATTGTCGAAGAAATTGATGAATTAATTCATTAATTCAATTATATTTTAGGGAAAAAAGTGAAAAATAGTTCTAAAAAAGCTTCCATTGCATTTATTATTGCTGCTGTTCGGTTGCTGGTTAAATATTTACATTTATTTTAGGTTGGTATTCCTGAATTGAAGTAAAAATTGACGAAAAATTAGAACAAGTTTTAAGTCGTCAATAACTTGACGAAGTTCTTCATCAATTTATTTGACGTCCAAGTTTTAGTATTACATTTGTCAATTGACTTGACGAAGCCACTTGATCAATTAATTGACAAAGAAATTGTTAATGTAAAGCGGGCTTTACAGTTAACTGGTTATGAATATGTATTTTTTGCATAGTAAAACTGTATTTTTGTACACATGTAATGTAATTTTACAACATTATGTATTTTTATAAAAAAAATTACATTAAAGTTGTAAATGTATATCACATGGATATTGTTGTAATATAGTATGAATTTGGTATTTTTTTACATTAATGTATGATCTGACCAACGCATAAGATTATTCATTTTTATCAGTGTTTGTCTGTTGTTTTTCTTCCAACTGTATAAGTTGCTAAAGATATTTCAGACCCCAACTCCCTAATTTAGACATTTTACAATAACCCAGATACCAACGTTTATACACGTATAACAACTTGTAATGTATGGTACCTACACAGTGGTCTGTATTTTATAAAATTTCGTAAATATCATGAGATTTTAATTTTGCGGAAAAAGATTAATATTGAAGTGAAGTATTCAGAAGCGAGAACAACTTTCTTGTACAAGTATGGTGTTCTTAAATCAAGAAAACGTGCGTATTGTCATGGTTACAGTTGTTTTTGCTGCTTAGTTACTAATTACCTTAATGGAATGGTGTAAATAATACTTGTCTTTAACTTGCTCCATTCACACTTGCCTTTTAATGGCAAACATCTGTTGTGGCAGAACCACCAACAGTGAACCACTTGTGGTCCCCACGGTCTCGGCTTTGGAGTTCTATAATTTGTTCCATAAAACATTGTGGTAGATCTCGGATAAATCGTTTTAGATGATTTTATTCCGATATATATTCTTATTATTAACTTTATAACTCATATATTCCTTATTATTAACTTTTTGTAACATTTTTTACTGTTTTTATATATTTTTAGGTATTAATAATATTGTGTGAAACTAACTACTCTGTGGACAAAAGCTCTAACCAGCGTTGAATTACACCCACAATATCTACTCATATATTCCTTATTATTAACTTTTTGTAACATTTTTCACTGTATGGTATCAGAGAACATACATATGATTTCATTGATAGGAATTGTAGGATTTATATTAGCTTAAAATATTGCTAAAAAGCTAATAAGCTAATATATATATCAAATCTCCTACAATTCCTAGATGTTTGGTATCAGAGAGCTTATATGACTTCATTCATAGGAATTGTAAGAGATTTTGTATACAGGATGTCCGGAAAAGACGTGTACAACGGAGGACTACATACTGTTGGGTTCAAAATAAGTCGATTTAGCCCAATTTACTTATTTCCAAAATTGCTTCGTTTAGCCGTTAGAGAGCGCCAAAGTTTGCGAAAATTTTTTGTTTATTCCGAATATCTCAAAAACGACTTGATCGATTTTAACCATTTTTGGGCTACGTAGTTATAAGTCTAAACGACACTTTTTGACATTATTTAAAATCTTTTGCAATCATTAGAAATATAAGAAATATCCATAGACCTTATAAATCATGGACGCGCCCGAAACCGTTTTCTGTCTATACAACTCGTTGATGCTCAGATGTGTGCGACAAAGATAGAGCTAGTCCAGGCAAAAACCCACAAATCATTGGCCGAAAAAAAAACAAAAACCGTAAATGACAGACGTATGACATTTACGGTGACAGACCGACTCCACCATAGTTTATGAGTCTTTAAAAACTATTGCTAATAAACACATTAAACACAACTAAATCACAAAAGGCACACAAATCATTAACAATATTAACAGGAAAGGTTGTGTCAGGTTGTTTATATATTTTTCTGTCATAGAACATCTGTTTTTGCCCGGACTAGCTTCATCCCTCTTGTACACATCAGGACAGCGGACCTCTCTTTCTAGAGCCGGTCCATGATTTATAAGGTCTATGGAAATATCATGTATCATGCAAATATAAACACATATTTTTTTAACCCCCAGTATAATTACTCTCAGCTTTTTTCTATTAGTAGCTGACTTTATTTAGAAACTTTTTCTATACTTTCAGAATTTTGAACAGATGACTAGTTAAAAAATATTTTTCGTATGTTAACAATATCAGCATTCGTTCTGCAACAAATAACGAAGTACCAGAATTTGGCTCTGATATTTTAAGTATCAGTTGTGTGTCAAATCTAATCAGCTACTGAAATTAGTCTCTCGGTTTATTCTTCTTGCTAAACTACTTAGTTACTTTAGATCTCACTTTTTTTAAACGAAGCAATTTTGGAAATATGTAAATTGGGCTAAATCGGCTTATTTTGAACCCAGGAATCTGTGGTCATCCGTTGTACATGTCTTTTCCGGACACCCTGTATATTAGCTTAAAATACCTTTCTAATATAGTAAAAAAAAACACATCTAATAACATTACATATAACATAAAAACTTACTACAATTTACTTGGAACGAAAATTTTATAGTGTTCATATCTAGTTAAGTATTTTTTATTCGTATTATTCTTATTTTATATAAAAGCGGTTTATTTGGAGTAATCTTTTATATTAACATTTTCATTTACATTCTGTGTAGATTTTAATTTGAATCGTAAGTGACAAGCTAAAGCTTCGCCGACTTCTGATTTGCAAAATATGTTTGTCTCGAGAGGTCTTCTTGCATTAACTTTTCTAACGCATGAAGTAAGATTATCGTATACCGTATTCTAGTATAGACATTTCCGGTTATAGATCAGACACAGCTTAATTCGGAGCTTTACAGATTCTGGAAGAATATTAAATTATGATCCCCCACAAATAAATTGTGTTATGTAGCAATACAAACATTGTTATACATTTTCGTTCGCATTTAATTTAGTTTTTCAATGTTATTTACTACATAAAAATGTTAATATTTTTCTACCAAGTCTACAAATTGCATTTCTTTGTTATAGTTACGATTATATTATTAATAAAAATTGAAATATTGTTTCAATTTTTTTCGTTAAATGACACTGTAGTTTAGTTCAAAATTGCCACCGCTAAATCAATAAAAAAAAAATGTAAATTTATTCTAACAATTATCTATTATTAAGCAGGCCTCATTTGCGCCAAGGAACGACTTACGTTGGTAGGCCCTAACCACTATTCAGTGCAGAAATGAGGGAAATCTGGAAAACCTCATTAATTAGGGGGGTAGTCAAATATCAACCGGTATCAATCTCTCACATTGACCCAAGCTAACATTATTCCACCCTACCATACCCGCAGAGAGGGTGCCAATCCTCTTCACGAATATAGCTTATATACGGTCTACCGGCAGCTGGGCTCGAACCAACTCCGATCTAGTCACCTCGATTCAAGTACTGACGCCTTAAACCGCACGACCACTGACCGACCCAATATAAATAACAATATAAAATTTGTTTTTACATAAAGCAAGCATTCCCATTTAAATTGCTTAAAATACACCGTTTCGAGAACCGAAATCAACTAGATCTGTTGTCTAAATACAAGATGCTTCTTAAATAAGTACTCTAAAATTTTTAGGTACTTAATTTTTAGGTAGTGCTAAGAAAAAAAAATTCAAATATCCAGAATTTGATTTTCTAAAATTATTTTGCACGTCTTGTATCTAAAATATTTGTGGCTTTACATACAGGGTAGTCCGTTTTTCATGGCTTACCATTGGCATCTAGGAAACCGTCAACTATACAGGGTGGCTCAAATTAGAAAAAAGTTGATGACCATTAAGATAAATCAAACAAATCCAAAATATCTGCTGCCGTTGCTGAAATATTGCTAAAAAATCGAAAATTATTTTAGAAAATGCCATCTAGCGTCATTATTTCACAACAGAAAGAGCTGAAATTTGGTACAGATGGATATGTAGCACTATTATTTTATTTGAAGGAATACCTCTTAACATTTAAAAAATACAATAATTTAATTTAAAAATCTATTTGTTTTTGATGCAAAACAAAAACAATTACAATTTTTGAAAATATGTCGTAAACTACATATTGTATAATAAATAAGTACTTGATATCACATTTCTTCATCTGAATTACGTAAAACTTTTAATTGCGGTAGTAAATTCTGCTTCACTGTTCTTCTAGTTTTAAGTTTTATATTGTGTTACTTTAAGTACAGAACATATTTTCTTAGTCCATCGTTTCATTCCAATTGTTTCTCAACAGACTTTAAAAACTGTTTACCAGTTGTAACCATTATTTAACTTAAGGCGGGCACAGTAATATACTCCGACTTTACGATGAAACAACTGAAAATATTATGGTTTTAGTACGAAGTTATAGCAATGACAAGTTTATTTTATTGTCTTCACTACTGATTCTCTTGTATTTTGATTCTACATAAAACATTAAACTCGGATTTATAACGTCGCGACAATTTGGCGATATTCATCTTTTATTCGTCGAGTCATTCTTTCCTATTACTCCTCTTAAGAGTAAAGCCAAAGTCTGTGCCTTTAATAATCTGCTGAAATCCATACTTGCCTTTATTATTTTTAAAGTCGTATTGTCTGTTTTCCAAAATATGAAAATTAGTTTATTAATTAGTATGGTATAGAGGGTGTAACAAAAAAGCAGGTTATCCTATTAACTGCATATTTTTGGTAATACAATATAACTATTGAAATTTACTTACATATACAGGGTGTTAAAAAAAGAGTGTAAAATATTTCAGGAGGTAATAGTATGAACCAAAATAAGCAGAAATGTCTTAATAAACATGGGTTCGCAAAGTAACGAGTATTCTATATGTAAATTCTTAAATTGACAATTGGTATTAGAATAACCGAGATTTTGTGGTACCTCTATTTCTTAATAATTTCCTATTACCATTTACTAGTGCTGGACAAAAGGGGAGCAAAACGAGTCGACCGTATGCTATCTTGCAGTATTCGTTGTTAAAGAAACCCTAAAATAGTGCTCCGGCTATAAACAAAATTCAAATATTTTTCATTAATATTTGAATTTCAATTTCAGTCTCCTTTTGAACAAACATTTACTTTAAAGAGTCCCGCCTTTCTAATATTACTGTATTAATATTAAATCTTTTCAAATATTCCCGTAATAATATTATATCGAGAACAAAATAAAGCCGGGGCGACCCCTGTCCCTTGCATTTTACCCAAGTGGAGAGACTTGACGTTTTTATTAAACTACCTAGACGAAGTGAGGTATGTTACTCCGGATTCTGGACTAGTCCTACAGAGTGAAGCGTCAAAATTGGTAGGTAAATACGTTGCAATATGAAAACTTTATGGAGCCGTAATTTATGGCAGGCGTCACCAAACAATTCTTTGGAAATAGGAATTATAGCTAGTAAAAAAATTCGAAGTTAATCAAAAACTTCTCTAATTTATCGCGTATTAGTATCATCATCCATAATAATTATATTTGAGGTTGGCTATCTTTTTGAAAAACTGACATTTAAAGAAAATTAAATTTGACAAAAATTATTTTAAAAAGCCTTTCGAGATATGGTCAAATAATAATATTAAAGTGTCATAATGTTTTTTCAAACTAAAATTATAAAATTCTATTAGACTTCTCCAGTTCAGGCATTCATCAATTGTTACTTGAAAAATTTAATTAATTTTTTATAGGGTAATGTATTAGAATCATTTATAGAAAGACTTGATATGTCACATATTTACTGTCTTAAATAAAGCGTAAGTTTTAATACTGTAACCTCTATGTTGAGTTAGCGTGGGAACATGTCACGTAGACAAACAGACTTTATTGTCACTCTTGATTACACAAGGAATATCCTTCAATAAATTCACAACTGTCAAATTCTTTACTTTGACGTTTCGGTTATTCGCGCTTGACTGCACAATATAAACTGAACTGAGTCAGCGAAACCGATCCGCTTATATAAGTTTTTAGGGTTCTAGAAGTTTTCGGCGGTCTCGAGAATCAAATAGAATGTGGTCAAGAATATTCCAGAAAACGTCAAAATAAAGGCATCACAAAAATTATAAATTCTAACGTAAACAGGAACATAATTAACAAACTAAAAGGGTAGGTGAGCTTTCGTAACAATACATAATAAAACAGGAATCAGAAAGGATGTTACCAAATTCGTTTGTATACATTAAAAGATTGGACCTAGGATGGATCCCTGAGGGACACCCATTCCGACTTCAAGGTCAGAATTAATTTTTTATAAGATTTTATTGTTCCTCCAGAAGAAAGCTACGTACGTATTTACTACTCTCCGTACACCATACCAGGTCCAGTTTTGAAAGCAATTTGCTGTGATTAACGCAGTTATGGTGCTATGTTGGCAGTACCAACCACGAGCAATAGCATTAGTTATATAAACTTCCCTATCAGATAAGTCAAAGTAGTTTCACAGAGGAAATCACAGGACATTGTGATCGAAGCTCTCTGGTTTAACAAATTAAGCATTTATCATTACCTTCACACCCGATTAAAATAGTATGAGTAACAAATTAGTTTTTTTTTCTGGCACAGGTCCTGAGATCTGGAGTAGTTCATCCAAGTGCCTGACGTTTCTGATTGTCTACAAACGTCAAAAGATGTGGGCAACTCTTTCATTTCTACTACTCTTTATATATCTACTGACCAATAATAGTCGCTTAGGTGCAAGATCACAGATTATGTTTTACTTTCAAGGTTACATCATTTTATTAGTCTGTTAAGAGCAAAAAATGCTACAAAGCTGTCTACATATATTTTAAATTGTTTAATTACATTTTAAAAAACATAGTATTAATGAAATGTGACTTATACTTGTTTTTTTTTTAATAGTATATTGTATACCCCCTGATATTGTAAATTTTTGCAAATTAAAACAAAAATAATTTCTTATTATTTTGTTTTGGATTTGAAAAATGGTAAATACCTATGTACAAATTAGAATTTTTGCCTTATTAAAAAAATAATTATTTTGTTGTGGAATCATTTCATACCAGTAAAATACATAATTCTGAACAAAAAATAAATAATGCATTTTTTTCATTTGAGAGCTCATTTTACAGATACAAATTATTTTAAGTTGAAAAAAATTGTTTTTCTACGGCCTGTATCTGAAACATCTTTGAACCGACAACGATGTAATCTTGTACCAAGGGGTTTCTAAAGGTGCTGATTAAGAATATATTACTAGTTTTTTTCTAAAAAAATTGCTAATACTTTTTTTTGAAAAATCTACTTCCTTTCTTCATGTTAGAAGTGGACGCCTCTGACTACAATCAAATATGGTTAGAGAGCATTTACACCAAACTTTTCCACATAGATGGGTAGGAAAGGCCGGACTGTTTTATTTTATGGCCCCCAAGATCGCCTGATATGAACTCTCTAGATTTATTTGTTTGGGGATATTTGAAGACATTAGTGTATGGTACTCCTGTAAATAGCCTGGAAGAGCTGCAGGTACGTATTAATCAAAAGTGTCAAGAACGAACGAATAGTGGTCCATATCTCCGCAACCGTTACTTTGCGGACCCATGTTTATTAAGACTTTTCTGCTTATTTTGGTTTATACTATTACCTTCTGAAATATTTTACACTCTTCTTTTAACACCCTGTATATAAATCCATAATGGAGTTCTAAGTGGCTATGGTCATAAATAGACTTTATTATCAAAAATATAACTAATTACAATTAAAACTACAAATTGGTAGTAAATTTTATTTTTTAATTTTAATTTGACTTCATCGTGGTTCGTCCAAAGGTTAACAAAGGCCGACACGTGTTCTTTAAAACTTTTTCTGCGAGTAAATTACAACGCGATTGATTATTTGTCAACCAAGTCCAATTCCTCGCAGTTAATAACACATTTTATTATTTCACACACGATTTACTGACAGATTTTCACGTTGTGCGACAGGGAAACTTTCATAAAGACTCTTGTATATATTTCACGAGCAGGTGAGACGTGCCGTTATCAATCTCTCCTCTACTGGCTCATCCCGGCAAGTGAAACGACGCAAGAACGTAGAGCAAGAACGAGCAAAAGTTGAGACATATTGTATTCTAGCAGGTCCAGCATATAAAAGGATAAATAATGTAAGGCAATAATAAAATATGGCTAGTCCGGTGGAGGCAACTACAGGGTGGGCAATTCACGGTCGCGAAATCTGAAAATATATATTTTGCTTGTCATCCGGATAAGCTGTTATCAAATTGCTTTTAAAGTAAGAAATTGGGTAAAAAATTAAGTCAATGTTTAAATATACTTACAAGACCAATATCTAAGTGCAGATACGACTACGTTGTCGTTTCTTTGCCAGTAAAATTCTTTTGAAAGAACTTGATGGAAGGCTCTTTTCAGGAGGATGGTAATTTTGTACATCTATCAGAAATATGTACATGTGTATGTATATATGTTCGTGTATGACTAACGTTTTTCTGAACATATATAAAGAGTGGCATGGGCTCAATGTTACCCTCAGTAATAACCCATGTAAGTACTTGAAAAACTCGAGAAAAACATCCTCACAGATAAAAATTTTTTTGTAATTTCACAGAACTTCGACGGTTTGTGACCAGCAGTTATGTAGTGTTATTACATAATACTTTACAATTCCATCGTAAATTTCCGACACAATAATTTGTAATTAAGTTGAAATTTGAAAATATGTAATTTTACTGATTAATTTTAATTTTCTTATATTTTTATATGCCTACTTACCTTTATAGTCACAATTGAAAAATATGCATACAAAAAACTGTGTCATTAACTAACATTATTTCACGTATATAGCTAAATATCAGTGTGTAAAAAATTTAAATAACAATATGCACAACAAGGTATACCAAAGAGTTTAAATATTCTCATTTTGTTTAACCTGAATAGAGTAGCAGAAGCCAATTTAAAAATGTATTAATATTATTTTAGTGGCCATATAAAGAGTGTATCGATAGATCCAGTTAAAAAGAGGGAAAACTTTTTACTTTTATTGTGATAGACAAAAGTTGCAGAGGTTAAAAAATTCTGCTTGTTAAAATGTCCAAAAATACAAGTTTATGTGAAATTTGCCCATCCATCCTCAAAAATGTGTATTATCCATCGCTTCCTCTAAAAGTGTATTGTTCATCCATCATCTAAAAATGTTTTGCTATGTATGTGTTGTAAACTATTACTATTTTTACTATTTATTTACGATAAATATGTTATTGTTGCATAGTTTAGAGATAATGGCGTAGTTTTAATGCAGGCATTTAAACAATGTACTTACCATTTCAGTTTCTATTATGTTTATTTTTATTTATAACATTAATTCTTATACTTATTATTTTCTGAATATCTCACAAATAGCTGTTGTCTACCACATAATAATACAACTAAAACGTATTAGGTTAAAGGTTAGACTGATTTACCTCTGCGCATGCGCAACAGAAATCACAGATTAAAGTAAATAGTTCCAAAGTAGTACATTTCCTAATTTTATTACGTAAAAACACGTTACTTAATTTTCCCTTAATATATAGCGTACATTAAAAATTACAAGTAAATATTATGTTAAAAGAACATAACAAAACATGAAAATAATTTTCACCCATTTTTATCAGGGTTAGAGTTCGCAACTCTAATTTCAATATATTAACAATACCTTTATCATTTAGTCTCATGGGCAGAAGGATTTGCATATTAGGAAAGTGCAAACGTTTTCTCGGGAAGATAACTGACAGTGAAATCCTCCCAATATAAATATTGTTGATGGAAATTGTTATATCGTGAAGTTGGGAATATAACTGTCATTGTTTATGAGAGGACTTTATTAACTTGCATTGTCCCCTTACACAAATGCAATGGAAATACTTGATCTTTTTGAACCTGTACATACTATATTAAGCCGGATATCAACTTTATTCAATTAGAAGAAAACGGTATCCTTTCACTTCTAGATGTACAAGTTGAAACCATAGAGTTTACAGAAAGCTAACACGAATGACGGAATATTGAAGAAGTTACCATTAAGATATTACCTGTTCACCCTACATCCAAGAAATACAGATAAGTCGTCTTTAAAGAAAATTAATATTAATGCATATAACAACTTAACGATGAGCCAAAAGGTATTAGAAGAACGATGTATTCCAAGGCTAGGATTATGCAACACCCTGTAAACATGGAGCACAGCATACGTTGAACAAACAGAAAAATACTTAAATGAGATTAAAGAAACTTTATCTAAGAACAGAGAGAATCGACAGTTGTGGGACATAAAGAGGCTGAGGCAAGTTTAATAAATATTAAAACTGTAGCAAGACAGAGAGAAGATTGTGGCAAAGATTTTGCTTTACAGATAGAATAGTATTCCAGAAAAATCAAAATAATTTAACAGAGCCAATATTTTAAAATGAACTACCTGTAATGTGGAAACCATTCATTAAAGATCACAAATCGTAATTCATATAATTTACCACTATCCAACCAGGTATCGGAATGTCATGGAGTAAATGCAAGACCGATTGGAAGACTGATGACGTAACAGCTGCCATATGATCAACTGCCATGAAGAAACTCTGATTCTTAACAATATAGATTACAATGAGATGTCTAATAGTGGATGGTAGAAACCAATTATTGATTATATTTATGATTCATCTAGATCTTGATACTTTATGATTGGATAGATAGATGTTTGAAGTTTTTATAAAAATATCTGACATTATCTTCTGAAGGAAAATATGATAAGACTGATGGATGAGTAACAAATATTTATTTATTTATAAGAAAGAAAAACGTTATAAACCAATTACATATACTATCAAACTACGAGTCTATGATGAAAACTTTGCTCATTGAAAATGGATGAATATATTCGAATATGTTTTAGAGTTATTTAAAAAATATGTTACTGCAGTGCACAGTTCATAGAAAACTTTTTGTTCCCCCTGATATTTCATATTTGCTGCTTCCAGATGGCACCATAATTTATAAACACACTATATAATTCAAATAAAAACATATTTAATAAACGTTGGTAACTTGTAATGAATTAAAATGTTTCCTTCAAACTTTATTAATGAGATTCAAAATATTTTGAAATGACCAATTATTCTTGGTCGCAGCTGTCTTTAATCTGTTTGTCTGTACAGAACACATTTTCATGTCATCAGCACAGAACAAACAGTTGACACTCGCATAGGTAGTTACGTCACTTATAAACGATTAATAACAGTAACCAAAACATCCACCACTGTATCACCGGATGTAAAGGGAAATTGATCAGACGTGAAACACGCTGTGTCCGAGGTTTGATGTTTGTACCTATTAAAAACTTTGTCAAATCGATGTATATACCTAATGGAGATTAGAAAAAATACTGTTTACAAAAGCACATTTTACTATTATTTAAAATATATTTTGCTTCGTTTTATTAACCATTAAAACTAATAATATGAGGCATTTATAATATAACGAAACACTGATTTTATTTTAAAAATAAAAAATATAGTTCTTGTTTTTAAACATATGTGACTTTTCTGTATAGTCTAAGGAGGAAGTGTAATAATTATTTTTATTTAAACTAGTTTATGTTTCAGAAATGTTAGAAGAACAATTTTCAACATTTAATCAGTTGGTAGTAGTTGGTCAAAGATATATTGAATTGTAATATTCTTAATAAGCTTATTCTGAAAATTGTGCACGTTTTAAAAATATTCGGAAACTGACAGTTCTGAACTGCCTTTCTTTTTCTTTGGCAAGTATTAGTTTCATCTAATCTAATCTACATCATGGGACCGTGGATTTCATCCACTACACAAAACTATTGAATTTAGTTTTGTGTTGTGGATTTCATCTCACCAATCAACAATCAGAATTCTTTAAACAAACCAATAAAAGTGCATTGATGAATTTCACCACCCCAAACTGCTGAATTTAAGTACAGACCGTTGTCTAAATTTCATATTTCGCTAAAAAAATGTCTAAGATTTTTGTCATTTTTGCTGATTATCTATTAAACAGCTCATCATATGCAACTAAAATGATTAGAAGGCTTAAGTTCATAGTATCATGCCATGACCAATTGATTTGTTTTTTTTTTGCATTGAAGAAATTTGAATCTTTTAGCAAAATAGCGATGTTATATGAAACATTATGGACATGAATCTGTTTAGTTTAATTATTGAAATATCAAAGGAAATGTTAGTCAAAACGATGGCGGTTCCTATAGATTCCTAATCTAAAACTTGAAGCATTTGGAATAAAATTTGAATTTGGAAATTTCAGATATACTTTGGAAACTTTAAAAAAATATTTCAATGTCTAATGGAGGTTCGATTATTATACAGATAGATAAATAAATGTCATAGGTCCCTAGATCTGCTGATGTCGATATAAAAGTGAAAATTTATGTGCAATGGAACCTTTTTGTAACTACTGGGTGATTCAGAACTTATTAAAAAAAAATGAATGTTCAGGGGACTCTTATAAATACAATTTTGTAAAATAAATCAAAAAGGGCGAAAATGATTTAAAAATGCACTTCTGCACGGCATTGGAAACTGGTCCACTGTAATACCTGGTAAGGCGGCAAAGCAATCGGCGACCAGACAAAAAATGGAAATACATTTTCAAGTAAAGAAATAAATAACATTTTGTAAAGCAAATTCAACTGCTTTGGCCGCTATTGTTATTAATTATCAATATAATTAATTTGTGGTTTTAATTATTAAAATAGTTTGACACACCTGATGTTACAATAAAATTTTGGGCCCGCCTTACCCAGTTTCTAGAAACTAACACAAATGTTTCTGCTTCTTGTCCGTTTTGAACTCATAAGTTATTGATAGCAGCTATGATACTTTTGCGTAAATCGGTAATAGTAGGTACCCACTTCAATGCTATACGCTTCATTTTTTAAATATCCTCACAAAAAGAACTCCAAATGATCAGGAGATCGTGGTGGCCATAGTACCGGTTCTCCTAGTCCTAATCCCTAATTTTATTAATTAAAACCACAAATTAATTCTATTAATAATTAATCTTTCCTTGGGAATTTCATTTTTTGTTCAGTCGCCGATTGCATGTTTTGCTGTCTTATCATGTCTTACAGTGGACCAGTTTTCAGTGCCGTGCATAAGTGTATTTTGAACTGCCCTTTTTGATTTTTGTTTACAAAATTGTGTTTGTAAGAGTCCCCTGTACGTAATTTTTTTTATTTAGATAAGTTCTCAATCACTCTGTATAAGTTAGCGATGTGGAAATTTCTAACTCTGATTCCGATTACAGTGTATATATTTTTTTATGTACGACGCAATTTAATATTATGCAGTTTGGATTATATGGAAATATCAGTGTAATGTTTCTACTTTCTCCGTATTCGTGGGGTCTAAAAAGTTACCCCAATTAAAAGTCGAATAAATCTGTGTAAACTTAAAATTGGAGTGTTCTTACGGATGACCATCGGAACGGTTTAATTTCCTTCTAATTACGCGAACAAAACGCCGACTCTTAAAGTTTATTTGCTTCTTTCTGCTAGTAAAACAAAAGATACTTTCCAACTTTTTAATTAAAATTAGTACCTATTTCGTTTTACTACCTCAAAAATTAAAAATTCTTTTTTCTGCCGGCTCTCTTTTATAATCTTATTTCATTTATTTGCCCCATCGTAATCGTAATACTTCATTATGTTTTTCGTAACCATAAAAAGTTAATTTATTTGTATTTTTCTCAGCTAATTAAATTGTTTCTCTGAACTTCCACCGATTCAAAAGAGTTTCCTAATTAAAATTGACTTGAAGATTTCTCGCAAGCAGGAATCAAGTTTGTGAAGCGTAGCTGCTTTGTTTACAATTTATCAATACTTTAACTCGGCTCAGTATACTAACGGATCCTAGCCAAAGATGGATTACACAAGGATCCAAAAAAGCATAATGGTTCTGCTTCTAGAATTCAGTTCTAATATAACTGACAGATTTAGAGATATCTGTATTTGTTTGCTGTTTGTATTAATGAAGTAAGTATTTATATCTTTTTAGATATATTTCTTAGATGTTTGTATTTTGGTTTTGGTTTTCTATTGTCCAATAGCACATTTAGGTACACTTTTACACACACTCACACACACTTTTACACTCACATATGCAAAATTGGCCAATTAGGTTTTCATTCAGTGTTAGCAATGTTGTCTTGCTTTTTCTTGATATTCTATTGGTTCCACAAGACAAGACAAGATTTAAAAATAGCCTTGAGAGACAAGACAAGAGCTATTGCTATGGCAAGAAGAGTGGGAATTAGCTGTCATAATATATATTGCATTCCTATTGTATATATGTATATACATTCAGCATATAAAATTATTTTTAAAATCAGTGTATTGAATCTAGGCATAGTTCTCCTGAACTGAACTAATTATAAATTCACTGCCACTTGACTGAAAGAGCTTCTATTCTGTTCCGCCTATTTCGTCCATTATTTATTACTTATTATGTAAAAGTGGCGGTTTTCAAAATCTACCAATCGACTATTGTTGACTATGGACCTTAGCAATAGTTACGTATGAGCTCCGAGTGGGACCGTAGCCGACCGAGAGTAACCACCAGTGTTACAAATTTGTAATAAAGATATGTCTCATTTGTATGCAAGAATATTGCAAAAATCATGCAAGTCTTGCAAAATTGCGAGACAAGACGTTAACGAGACTCGTAAGACAAGACATGATTTTGCAGGATCGAGCAAAAACAAGACTTTGAAAGAACTCTTATCTTGATTTCTTGTCTCAGCCAACACTGTTTTTATTGCATTGGTAACAACCCTGTAACTGTTATCAACTGGTATGTTACCGAACTGCGTTCTTTACACAACTTTAATATATGTTTGAAGTATGAATTCCGTTCAATGTTTGAAGTGTCAAGTATTCGCAATTGAAGTCACATCATGTATGCTATGTATGTAATTGTTACTAATTTCCGCTCTCACAAATGTAAAGAATCGTAAACTTAATTTTGCAAAATTTTATTGTATAAGAACTTTTGAAAAACTTTTTGAAAAAATCATAGTTTCTGTTTCTAAAATATTTCTAAAGGTGCTTGACATATGTCTTTGCGTTAAAAAACTTGGTGAGTTGCTAACGCTTCTATAAGATCCGAACAACAAAAAGTTTTTTTGAAGATTTATTTTCGTCTTTCTCAGAAACTGAAAAAAGAAGGAAAATTTTGATGATGAAGATAATAGCAGTGGCTGTGACAATTAGTTGGTCTCTATTCTACCTAAAAACCGTCAGTGTTATTTTATGATATTGTATTTTTTACCAGTTTTTTTTTTAGTTTTCAATGGTTTTTCTTCTCCCTGTATAAAGTTATCCACATCCAACATTGCATTAATTTTTCTACTCGCGCAATTAAAGCGTCCCCGTGCAGACGCCGATTTATTCGGGTTTTTGGAGGGTAACTTTGAGTGTTATAAATTGCTTCTGATTCGACGTGCTTCATAAAACAACAGAGATCTCATTTCGAGATAGCCGCTCGTCGGGAATCTTCTTACTTATCTGAATCCTCCCGCAAATTTAGATTATTAAATATTGCTCGGTGTCAGAATTTCAACTTTCAAAGAGGGAAATAACAAATCTCTACTATCCGTCACGAATGCTAAACCGGAGAGATAACAGCGCGGCCCGAGCAACATCCACCCGAATAACATTCAAATATATTATGGTTAAACACCCCCGGTTTTTTATTTTTAAATTGAAATTACCGACTCGTTTTTTAATTAAACCAGGTTGGACGCTCGGGCCGGAATAAATGAATAAATCTGTCGTTATGAACTGCTTTTTGCTTGTCCACATCGACGGGAGCTTACCACATGTTCGATGTTCATTTCTTCCGAACCGATTTTGATGTTCTGTTTTCAATCTGGAACGAATCTTTAATAATTCTAGTCTTTTGTTAATGCAGCTATGCATATAATTTTACAACTTCTGCGAGCGTTTATTCCAGACGTCTGTCTAATTTCATCGGCTGCAGAAAAAATAATACACTTCAAGACAGTGGCGTCTCATTACTTTTTAAATTAGTGAGGTAAGCAGGCTGGGACTGTTCCAAATTAGAACTACAGAATTAACATTTTTTAGAAACTTTTTTCTTAATCATTATTTATAGGTCAATCAAAAAATACAAATACAGGATTATTTGAAATTGCTCGATTTTTTTTAGGCGGATAATTTGGTTTAAGTAAGAATTTTTTCCCATTTTGTCGAACTTTCAAATTAATTAATTTTAATGCTGCTGTAAAATTTTATTTATTTGTATTTATCAATGTTAATTTAAAAAAAAATACAATAAGCAATTTTATTATTATTTTATTATAGAATTAATAATATCGTGATTTCTCACGTTCTCCTATTAATCGGTGGTACTTGAGTACAATCATATTCATAATTCTAATTTGCTGTTACTGAAAAAAATCCGTCAATTCACATTATTTTTACGGTAGCTCTGATAATAATATTGTGGAAAGTATTACGAGTTCCGTCTACATGTTTTTAGTATAATTGCAGAAAAACTACTAATTCATATAATTTTATCTTGCACATATAATTTTTACAAGTATACTTCTCATTAATTGAAAATTTATAATGAATATATTTTCTTGTAAAGCTATCATAATTTCCTTGTAATTTTACATTTGTAACTGCTGTGATTCTTTGGTGTATTTTAATGTTCGTTTTTTAATATTTCTCTACAGTTCTACCAACATATGTAAAGTAGGTATTAATATATTCTGTAGAATACATTCGCAGCATCACAATATTCTTTCTTTCAGTATGTTAAAAGTTTTAGGATTTATGTTTTATGTAAATATTTTATTCCTCACGGACGTATCAGTAGAAATACTAGTACAATTTTAAATTTATTTTACAGACATATGTAATTATACAAATGTAAGTTTCATTAATTGAAAATTTTCAGTTTAATTTTCACATTTACCATATGTACTCGTAATTTCACTATAATTTTATGCTTACCATTGCTGTGATTCTCTGGCTTGTTGAAGATATTATTTACACAATAGTGAAATAAAAAAATTATGTAAATAAAATGTATGCCCATAATACATTATGCCAAATTAAAGGTGAGAATGTACTTTTTCTGGATATGCAGATATTTAGGTACCTACTTCTTAATGTATATTGTTTGTTTTTCGCTGTGCTATTATATTTTAAAATATGTCCTAATTGTTTATGTATTAGCTTTGCTTCTTATGTAAATATACACACAAACAGTGAACTGTTTTCCTTTAACCGATTAGATTAGATTTCATCTAAATTTACATTTTAAATAATTTACAAATGTGCAAAATTGCTTGCTTGATGGAATAACTAATTTTACATGGGTGTACTCGTATATGTCAAGGGAACTATAATCGGTGTATCATTCGATACATATTGGGATGATGCGTATTTGTGTTTTTCTTGTTTCAAAGAAGGCTATTGTAACAAGAACTATTCTGCGTGTTACATCTGACCTTAAATAACGCTTTGATTCAAGATGATTTACGTCAAACCGGAAATCATCAGTATCGATAGATTGTGGCTAGTTGACTATAGTACATTTGTATTAAATGGACAAGCTTCAAACATTCAGCGTCCGGATGCAGCATGTTTTGAGTATAAACAGTATTTGGGCCTCTTTGTTAGCTCATCATCTTCTAGTTTATCAACAACGTCAACCGTTGCTGCAGATTGTTACTGGTGATGGAAAATTGTCACTGTTAACATCACAAAAAAATGGCTTAGCATCAAATAGGAAGGCAAAAACAAATAACTGACTTGGAGAATTCTTCACTTTCAAACTACCGGATGAAAGAAAATATATCTTGATTTATAGGTCATTTTATGCCCAGAGCAATGTTATTTTTTCCACTCCCTTCTGTTTCTCGTCTCTTTCTTCCAGTCCGTTACATTTTTATCTCTTAAATCTATTGTAACGGCCTCTATCCATCGCTTCCTCGATTTACTATTATCTCTATTCTCTCTATTTTTTTATTGCCTTTTTATCTCCCATTCGTTCTAGATGCCCTAGCATTCTTCTTGGCATCACAACTTGATTTATTTTTAGTCCATGGTACATGCCAAATATTTCCTCATTATTTCTGGTTACATAACCATCTTCCGTCTTCTTCCTTCCTAGGGTTCTTTGTAAGATCTTTCTCTCCCACCTCAACAAGTTTTCTCTTGACTTCTTATTTAGAGTCCAAGTTTCACTATCATATAGCGCCGTCGATCTTAAGATTGTTTTGTATAGTCTAAATTTTACTCCTCTGGATACATTTTCGTGAAGTAGTTCATTGCTACTGAACTTCTGTTTACTTTTATTATATTCTATTACATTTAGTTGTTAACAGCGCCTCCAAATGCACATATTCTTGTACTTCTCCAACTCTTCGTGCTGTGTCCTCAATTTGAAATTTGTATTTTTTTTGGTCTCCCATTCTCTGCTCTTGATTTATCTGCAGTCCCACTTTACTTGCTTCCTCCACAAGTTTTCTCACTACTTCCATACTCTGCCTTACAATTATGTTCACATCATCTGCACAGTTTACTATTTGATAAACTTGTGAACAACATGTGCCCTTCTCTGTTCAGCTGACTATCTCTTATGACATTTTCTAGTACTAAATTAAAAAGAAAAGTTGAGAGTTTCCTTGTCTCAGTCCTGTGTCAATAGCAAAATATTCTGATTCACCTCTTACTTTTGATACTTTCAAATGTCGTTTTCAATAGCTTAATCAGATTAGTTGGTATCCCAAATTGTTTCATTATTCTATTTAGTTCTTTTTGGCAGGAATCACATGCTTTGCTGAAGTTCAGGAATAAGACTATTGCTTTAATTCTATTCATAGCATGTCGATTTTTGATTGGTTTATGTATTTTGTTTATGTAAACTTACTACTACTACTACTTTTTACGGAATCGATCTATTTCGCTTTTAAGTAACCATCAAGTACTTAACTGGTTTAATTTCATTAGTATTATTGTAACTTTCTTTTTGTAATTACTGATTATGTCACCACCGTAGATTCACAGTAAAATTACATCTGTTAGGGTTAGGTAATTATTGAGGTCGATTGTAATTTTACAGAATATTGTTACAGCAACGCAACTGTGAATTTTAATTGATATTTGATACTTTCCTGATATACAGTATGCGCCTAAAGTATGGAATAAATTCAATAAAAACGAAACAATTATTTTTTGGGAAAAATCCTCGAACAGGTCGATTTTTAATTTAAAAAATACATATTTTAGCGTAAAATGCGATTTTCAAATGTCATTTGTTTTCGAGTAATGACGTCATCGATTTTTTTTAAAAGGTAACACCATATTTTTTTCCTTGATTCTGAAAGATCGTTTAATTCTCTATCAGACAGTACTAAAATTTTGTCTTACATAGGAAAGTTTTCGACTAAATGACGATTGAATGTTAAAAAACGTAAATTTTATCCATAAAAAAGTAACAATTCTGAGGTATGTAAAATAAAATACAATTGATTAAATTTTATACTTGAATTAAATGTTCGAATTGCCATCCACCAACTTCTTGACAATGCGCAACTCTGTGAAGAAATTCTTCTTGCACATTATGAATGATTTCTGGGGAATTCTGTAACAAGGTTATTTTCTAGAAACTCTAAATATCTTTGTCCTGTAAGGGTTCCTTCAAAGAAGAAAGGCCCTACTATTCTGTCGTCAACTATTCCAGCCCACACATTTAATTTCTGAGGGTGTTGGGTATGTGCCTCTGCCATCCAATGAGGATTTTCCCGACTCCAATATCTGCAAGTTTGACGGTTTACTGTACCATTCAGACAAAATGTGGCCTCATCTGAAAAAAGTATTTGCCGGTGTAAATTTCTATTTCCTTGACATAAATCCATTAGAATTTCGCAAAAGTGTAAGCGGCGATCGGGATCATCTTCATTGAGTTCCTGCACAAGTTGACTTTTGTAGGGATGATATTTTTCCTTCCTCAAGATACGTAGCACTGTGCTCTGACTAGTGTTATTGTTTAATGCAACCAATCGTGAAGAATTATGAGGATTATCCACCATACTTATCAAAATGTTCTGTTTCTGATTTTCATTAATGCTTGGACGTCCAGGTTTTGGAATATTTACAACATTGCCAGTTTCTCTAAATTTAGACTCTACCTTACTGACTGTTGATTGGCTGATAGGGCGATCTGGATATTTTTCATTAAATAAATCGCTTCCTGCTGAGTTCTAGTCATATTCCCGCATCCGATAAGAATTAAAATTTCAATTCTTTGAGTAACAGTTAAATGTGCCATAATACTTTAAATTGAATAATAATTTCTATGTCGCTTACAACACTTATTAGAAAGTCGGTGTGACAATGACACTTTGCAAAGATTTTCACCTACGTGATCCATAAAAGAACTATGGAATTCGAAAAACTAAACTTGATAACGTTTTTGCTTTATTTTAATTGATTTACGTTTTCTAACATTCAATCGTCATTTACTCGAAAACTTTCCTATGTAAGAGGGCAAAATTTTAGTACTGCCTGATAGAGAATTAAACGATTTTTCCGAATCAAGGAAAAAAATATGGTGTTGCCATTTAAAAAAAACGATGACGTCATTACTCGAAAACAAATGACATTTGAAAATCGCATTTTACGCTAAAACATGTATTTTTTTAATTAAAAATCGACCTGTTCCAGGATTTTTCCCAAAAAATAATTGTTTCGTTTTTATTGAATTTATTCCATACTTTTGGCGCATACTGTATATTTTATAATCAACATTATCAGGCATTGTCAAAACAATTGTTGTTTGCGCGTAGATCACCCTGTACAGCCCGGGGCGTAAATAGGTAATGAGATGATAAATTGAATGAGTCTAATCCGAAATAAATAAGCGGAAGGAGGAGAAAGCAAAACAGAATGAACTAAGTGGCACTAAACGAAGTAAGTGACGGATGGGGGTAAAACAAAGAGGCGAAAAGTCATAACGGGAGGCAGGAGCGAGAGAGACGGAATGTAGACGGAACAATATAACCGTGAAATTGATCGCCTTCTTCGAGAGACCACTGAGCTATTTCGAACTGGCGATGTTAAGCAAATCCGAGTGATTGTATATGTCGATCAATTCTGTGTTTCTTTTCAGTTTTCGAATTGAAATTGCCGTTTTATGGCCGGGCGATATGGAAAAAAATTGAAAGCTATCGGGCAGAGCGAGTTGCTGTAGGGGTAAGTGGGGCGACTGTGATGTGTTGTTTATACCTTATACTCGCTGGATGTAAACATCCCAATAAAATAGACATTTGTGATACGTTCTTCGTGCCATGAACGAAGTTTGTGCAGCGACGTTACGGGTTTTCTTGCTACTTTAACGTGATATGTGGAACTGAATGTGTAAGTAAATAAGTGGATGCATTTAACAAGTTATTTTGGTATTGCAATACTTTATACAACGACCTTAATTCTAAAAATTTTAAATAGTTATTAAGAACGCACATACATCAAATGGGCAAATACTGAAATTTTGGATATTGAGTACATATTTTTAGAATTAATAAGTTTTATTACATTTATGTTGATAATAATTCTGTCGTGTTAATTAAGTTGAAAATGCCAGTAGTAGCCAATAGTAGTGTTAGATACTTAAATACAAATCTTGTATACATTTGTATAGGGTTTTTAAAACTTGACCTTCTTAAGGGAAAATAACACATGAGAATAAAAAATTAAATCCATAAACTCGAATGGGACAGAATAAGCCAAGACAGAACAACAATTTTTTTGAGGTTCCTGAAAAAGAGATTGTGGTGTTTTCCGGTCAAGTTACACAAATGTTTTCATCATCAATAAGATTCCATATTTTTCAACAATTTTTAATAAGGAAAATTTTTTGCTGTCTGTATTCGTTTAAAAGTTATACAGATATATTCTTCGAAAAGTAAGTACCAAAATTAAAATTAAAAAAAAAAATATTTAGATCACAAAACAATTTGATTGCGAACTTACTTTGTGCAGACGGTCACCATAAGTTTAATCAATAATAAAAAAATATTTTGGAAAACTTACTTATATGGTTAGATAAGTACCTATACACATTCGGAAAGTTTAGAGTTTTCTACT
Source organism: Monochamus alternatus (assembly GCA_037114965.1). Lineage (NCBI taxonomy): Eukaryota > Metazoa > Arthropoda > Insecta > Coleoptera > Cerambycidae > Monochamus > Monochamus alternatus. The sequence continues at coordinate 78,544,940 of CM073429.1, forward strand.
GCTTTTTATGTAACAGGAACAAAGCAAGTCGATAGACTTCTGGCACTTACATTCCCAATACTTCACGATCTAAATAATACCATAATACTGTCATTTTGTAATGGGAGGATCTCAAATATTTACTCCATAAAACAAACATTTTTGCGGGACATTTCAACTGATGCCATCGATATTGAGTTGATAGACAGAAGAGCGCTGGCTGAAGGCACTAGGAGGCAAGTAGAGAGTGGACCGACTTATTAGAATATTATTGGACGGTGTTTACACTCCCATTAGCATCCAAAGCTATTTCTTTATTTCTGGTTATGTGAATGACAAAGATGAATCATGCAAAATAAAATTCAGCGAACAGACAATTCCACAGTATGCCAACGTCGAATGTGTTTGATTGTCTCAACACAAAAGTTTGTTTCCTTCTTTCTTATGGCAGACCAGAAGAAACATTTGGCAATACTGAACCTAGACAGGGTGATTCACTTAAAACTCCCCAGGTAGAAGTACAGCGAAATTTAAAAAAACCAATGGTTTGTAGAAACCAGCTTTTAGGAATTGTTAATAGATCCAATTTTCTATACGGTCACAACCGTGGCGATCCAAACGTCGGCGTCATCACGTCTATAATTTTTCTTTGTTGGGGTAGTGCTATATTTAGAAGGGTTGTGTATTTCTAATCCTTTTTGAGGGATACATTTTTTCATTTAGACGAATAGTTCCGACGATACAGGAGGATCCAGAGTACCCAGACACTTGTCGATTACGTCATAACCTTTATTTCAGAATTTCTGAAAAATATTTTTAGCGTTATCTAGTCTTATTTGAGATCGTAAGTTCAGGTTTTTATTGTTACGTCTTGATACAACTGTAGCCAACAATGATCAATGTTTACTGAACAGTTTGATACCACACACTTATACCCGTTCAACAAAATAATCGCGGTCTCTGTTAATTTTCTTTTTGTTACATTATCCTCCTCTAAAATTTTTGCCGAACCCCATTGAATCAAATGACCGTTTTCCCAAGTGTGTTCGTATCGATAAATAAAGTTTTACATTTTTGTAATTATTATTTTAAAGTAATTTAATTTAATCAATGAAATAATTTTGCAAATAAAAAGTGTATTTATTCCATTTAGTTTGTAAATTGGGCTTTTTGTATAGTTCACACTTCAAGGGTTCCGTTATGTTTACATTTTATTTGCTAAACGACTAAGCACTCCTATGAAGGCTTAATTAATGTAACTATGCAGAATATTCAGGACGGCCACTTGGCGCATCTACTTTTTGAATAAAAAGGGGCGATAACTCGAATGATAAGGACCGAATCGTACTCGAAAGTAGCCGAAGAATAACCCTGTTAATTAAGATTGTCACTTTACTGTACAACGGCGGGGTAAATTTAGGTTTTTAATTATTTTTGTTGAGCATTTCCTCAGTTAGTTCATTATATAAAATTTAATTAAGTTTCGTCGGCCCTAATTTAACGCTCCTAATCAAGTATAAAGTTTTTTCGTTTAAAAGAGCTGCTCATTTCAAGGCAGAATTGACGTACGTGCTCGGAAAGTTAACTGATTAATTTTTTAATGGCATCCTTTATTTAGTCACTTCACTTCTGCATCTCTACCCGTTTTTTATTAATAACTTAATTAATGTTTTTTATTTGTATAGCTCGTTTCAAAGAAGCTCAGTTTTACATTGCAGCAAAGGCTTATGCAAAGTTAAACGATTTCGGACAGCGCAGGCCTGTGATATTACTACAGTGACCGAAGATGTCATTTATATAAAATTCTTATGCACCCGTATGTAATGAGTTACTCTTTGTTTATCTTCGAGCAGTTGTTTGCTTTTCTTTAACTTCATAATATTAAACCCAAATAATATACTAGAATTATTAAACAAAAGATATTCAGTAATCAAGGAAATAATTTTCCTCCATTGTCTTTGATTGCCTCCCAACATTCTGCAGAAAATCTGGTTGTTTGGAAATGAAGATGATGAAGATTTCTCAAAGAATATTGCTAGAGAGCGAAAGAGATGTAAATCTGATGGCAGAAGAGTGAAAAATAGATGTGGAATACCCCGTCGTTCTTAAATTAAACATTAAATATGTGATCTACATTATGCCAAGACTATCTTGCTTTTTTCTTAAATTGTGGCTTCAAAAAAATGAAATGGTTAAATTCCTCGAGAAAAATTCATAGTAGGCGACGCCTAACTGGTAGTTTTTGCTCGGAGAACAAATGTTGACCAGTCAATTTTTGTTTTCTTTGCTAAATGCCTCACCGTACGTCCAACACTGCCTACGCATTTCAAAGGAAATGTAAGGTAGAAATTTCGACTACGGAAGCCTGGCTGGCTAATCTTGATGGTCAGGTCTCAAAACGGCTCGTCCGGTTCACATATGGATCAAAGACAGACTAGGACTCAAGAGCGACGATCTATGGGGGTGCGGTCAAGAATGAATTTATCACTTTCTGTAGAAATCCACCAGAGTATTTAGGTTGAAGTGGTTACTACCTCTGTCTGCCTTCAAAAGAATACTTGAAGGAGATTATAAACCACCATATTCAAATATGCATCGACATCTCTCTTGTGGTTCTGGAATATGTCAGGGCTACTGAAGGGAAAATCATGTTAAGATAATCCGGGTTCCGGGTCATAATGATATGACAAACCATGAAAGGGCCGACATGTTGACCAGATAAGGCTTGAATAGTCAATTTGTATTGGGGTACCATAATGCTATCTTCATTGATGACTGGATCACAGAACGATCAGGAAGATTGGTCAAGTTATAGAGGACTCATGGGCAGACGCAGACTGTAATTTGATTATGCTTAGTAGAAGCAACCATTCTTTGTTTGTGGAAGCAACATTAGGATTGTCACAAGTCTTCTAATGGGCCATTGCCATCTCATCTGGCATCTATATAGAATTGGCTTAAGCAGTGTCACGAGGTACAGACTTTACAACACGGATGATGATTCGGATCACATCATTTCATACTGTGTCTGTTTAATGATAAAGAGACACCAGTATCTTTCGGCACCTTTTTTTTCTCCTCGAGATATTAGAAAGATGCAGGACTGATCTATTTTGAATTCTACACCCAGCGGTATGCACATTATCGAGCAAAAAAGGATATGTCGAAAATACTCGTATGTTTTTACTTGACATTCAATTTTCATTTGCAAATAATTTACAAAATCTTTACATACGTTTACAGAACACCGCTTATTTAAATAATGACCATGGAGACCATCATCTACTTATGACATCCTAATACTTCATAGAGGATACTTGTAGATTATACTTCTCTCTTATTCTTATAAACAAAAGTTAAGTAATTTTGACGAAAAAATAATAAAAATTGGGGTAGAATGTAAAGTGGATACACCGTTTCTTCGATTGTAACCAAACATAAGTTTATTAGTGACCGTTATGATCTCTTTATAGCTTTATTATGGTTTTAACAGAGGCTTCTTCGTACAGTTTCCAGTATCTCGTTTTTTCTTGGTTCTTTTCTACTCTTCTTTCTGGTTCCAGACATCCGGACAAAGACTAACTTCGGCCAGGATTTTATGTTTCCTAGAACTTCTAACTGCAATGTGTGTTAGCAGTGCTACTGTTATCCTCATTGATCTGCGACTTTGGTTCAATTGTCATGTCCTAGAAGTTTATTGCAATCCACATAATAGTTATTTTCCACAGTATCATCAGTAATTATGAAGTATACTCCGCCTAGTTTGACACAGGTCTTGCTTTTATGGTAGATTAGCAGAAATACCAGATCGTTATGTGCCTTGAAAGAACAAAAATTATTATTAACTGTTTCTCTTAGAATTACAAAACTGCTCTATTGCAAATTAATCTTTTCATAAATTCATATTATTTACTTAATTTTGTATTTACATAGGTAACTTAAAAATTATATAATATTATTCATTAGTGCTAAGAAATGTACCTACCATAAATGTTAAAACCGTTCCACTATATGCGGAAGTTGAAAATAAAATATTAATCTTAAGAATCGTGATCCAATAAAAGAACGATTGTTTGGGAATATCCACAAGACTCTAATTCAAAAGATAGGATACAAAATACAGATCGATTGTTAATTTCGTTCGAATTTCCTCTTTTTCAATGAGATATCGTTGAAAAACCTAAAATAATTACTTGAAAACAATGGAGAAATAATGAAAAATAAAACTGAATCACATCAGACTTGAGGAGAATTCTCAATAAAAACAATATCACTAAAACCCAATAAAGTGAGTAATATCGTGAAACAATAAGATCCAGACCACAATCCACAATAATATAAAGTCAAATACTAAATTGAATCCAGAAAATTATTAATGAAACACAACAGACAACGGTTTTCAGAATTACTTCTACAGTGTGAAATGGTGAAGAATCTCGCAAGTGTTTCTTTAATTGAAATTTTAATTTAAAACATGTAATAGCTTTTTTTTAATAGTCTGTGTATTACAATTAGTGACTAATTTAAATATTCGAGGAAATGATATGTTAAAACACCATAATCAATTTTTGAATATGCTAATAATCACATTGCCGGTCCTTCGAAAATGCAATAGCGTTCATATTTAAATATTTATTATTATTATTGATTTATTGATCAGAAATGATGTAAAAAACTGAAAAATCCATTTTAAAATTTGTTAATAAAAACCGTGTACATATAAATGATTTGATTTTTTTTTGAAAATTGAATTTTAATGAAAATTTCGTACCAGCGTTGTCCAATCAAATATGAAACTTGCATTTTGTTTCGCTACCATGGAACACTGGACGTTTCTTGACATTTATGTATAGATTGACATATTATTTCACAGCACTTGGTATTTTAATTACTTTTTATTCTTAACTGTTTAATAGTCTGTATGTATATAAATTAAAACAAACAAATAACTTATATTTTCAATTACAAGTGTGAATACCGCACGTGATTCCCATTTATACCTTCAAATTAATAGATAGTATGGTGTGTAATTTTCTTCCCGAATATTTCTCGAGCTTAACTTTAACCGGAAATTTTTCCTGGTTCATGATTATTTTTAGAAAATAATTTTCAAAATATTCATCTCGGAAAATAATTTATGCTCTATGGATATTATAAGGAAAATTATGAGTATTAGATTTCATTATAGTTTTTAATGATTCTAGTTCGTTATGAACACTATAATAAAACGCGTGTAACGTTACACACACGTTAGTTACACAAGTTTCATTAAGATCATTCAAAATTTAATCTACGACGGCCGAAATAGATTTTACTTGCAGATTCGATTTATCTTAAAATATCAGAAACGGTTTTATAAATTGAAATTCAAAATTATTAGGTGCTCTTATTCGAAGATGTCGTGGTAATCAGAGTTATGGATTGTTTTAAATTTGATTTTGACGACTTCATTATTGGCGTCCAATTTTGTGTTATACGTTAAGTTTCAGTGAAAAAGTATATTAATATGTGTGATTCTGAGAGTGTCCCTGCGGATATCGAAGACATTGCGCAAAGTTTTGTCGATTCCCTACTTCCCGAAAAATCAAGACAGATGTACGAGCAAAGTTATGTAAAATTTGAAGATTGCTGAAAAGAGAAAGTAATCAAGACAATGGGTAACATTTCAGGCATTGATGCTCCTTAAATAAGTTCAAGAACTCGGGAAATAAACTTATTTTATGCTAAATGAGTCATAATTACACCATCGTAGACTAAAAAAGTAAGAAATGTTGAAAGAGGCTAAATTGCAATTTGTTGAAATTTTTTTTTTTAAATTAGATATATTTTACATAAGATACCTAAGTATAGGAAAGGAAGATATTTTTATAACTCAAAATTTATATTATTTTTGCTAAAATATTCTTTTATTGACTATTTACTGTTAATTTAGATTGATATTAATTTACTACTTTTTACATTTATTATAACTTACAATAACTTATGAAATAGTACCTATTTAATTAACATGATAAATATCTATATCATTCCTGATTTTGCGTTTATATTTCTACAGTAAATGAAATGAATAATAAATAACCTGTTGATGAAATAAACGAATGAAAGTTTTCAAATTCTGCTGTATTTTAAAATAGTCGTAGCACAAAAGTTTTCTCACTCCACCATGTAGGGTGGAAAGAGCGCTTCGACCAGACAAGGAAAGAACTACGTATAAAAGGATTTCAGGGATCGTAGTAGGCTTTCAATTAGTTTTTTGATTGATTTTGTAGCCGCCAGTAGCGTTACTTAATTGGCAGCGTTGATTACAACCCAAGCCCTCTTTGATCTTCTCCAAATATAATTGGCATGTTAAGATTGATTATGAATTTCGTTAATCGATTCTGCAACTGCAGATATTGAATTTGTAATCAAGTACTTTAGTTAATTGAACCTGTTTTCAATCCTAAGTCTTGAAAGTAAAATATAATTAACTAATTGCCGAAGTTGGTGGCGAAGTTGAGCGAGCTTGCTGCGACTTACAGGCCCGGATGTTTTCACACTTTTTGTTTACAAAATAAGAGAACGATTCGTTGTGGACATTTTGTAGTTAGCTCAAATAGAACGTAAAAATCAGTAACGAGCGGATTACTGCTTAGTGTTTGTATCCTTTTGATCAGTTTTATTGTAAAAGCAAGTAAATACATAATAGTGAAAAATTAACAGAATTGTATAAAAAATCATGATAATAAGAACAATGATACTTAATCATTATATTTCATTTTTCCAGCTACTAATTAACGACTAGAGTTTGTGATTTGAATGCAAGTCACTAATGTTACTAAAATATTTTAAAATAACTTTACTGTGCTACATACGTTCTAAAACACTTAATTATTTCTATTTCAAATTTGTCACGTGCACTTAGTACCTAAGGAGTAATTCTTTAATGTACTACTCAATACTTTTCGGACAACAGTGCCGTAGAGATGGAGGTAACGTGGTCCATTTACAAATATATCTACAGCGCCACTACTAAGTTTGCCAAATGGACACAATTTTTGAGTAGTGTTCAATTGTTTATCAAACTAATCTCTTAGAAAATTTAGACCCAACCAGCAGTTTTTTAGTAATCCAAGTTTCTATTAATTTCGTTAGTCCTATTTATTTACATTTATTCTGTCATAGTACGTTTACGCTCCTTCTCTACGCCACTGTTATTTGTAGTTTTGTAATTATCAAAAACAATGTATAGTTTTAAAGAAACTTTAGTACCCTGTATCTCGTACGGTGACGTCCCATGCATATTAGAACTTTTTGCCTTCATTTTTGATATACTTTCTGCGCTGGAAGTCTGTCAGCGGTTTTCTAAATCGCCTTGTATATTAATATATTTGTATCAGTGTTTCTTCTTATTGTAGGCGAAATGTCGACCTTAACATGTGATATCGTTGAAAAAATAACGTCTGGTATATCCTTCAAACACTTAACGTTTATTGGTTAATTGTTGGTGTTGTTTTGTTTTATAACATAAATATAATACGTTTAAATATATAATTTTTTGTTAATCTTGCCAATTGTAGTTTCTGCTAGTTATTCACAATTTTTATGTACATTATTGCCAGCTTCTTCCTTTTACGCTATACATGTAACAATTAGGTACACAGTTCTAACAAAATAAATTAAATTGTTCATTATTGACCACACACATCATAATATTGCACGCACGAGTAGAAAAATTAAATTAAAACCAGTACAGTAGCAGTAGTATTGAATTTCTTATACATTTGACTATGTCTTTTTAGTCCCAGTTAATATTTTTCCAAATTCATTTCATCACTGTATAAATCACGAACATGGATCTATACAAATTCTGTTAATAATAATATAGATAATAATATCCTACTGAAGATTGAATGTTTTGAGAAATTGGTCCGGCTTGATGTTAAAATTATTAAGAACGAAACATACAAGAAAAATATGTTGTATACTTTTTCGTATCACACCAGAATCAATTCCAAAAAAAATTAAAACTTCAGTACCATGTAATGGTCTTAATTACATAAGTAATATATCCATATGTTTCATTTTAATTTTTAGATATGCACGTCAGTCGCACATTCCAGGACCGTACTTTGTTTTCATACATTATGAAATACATTTTTTTTTATCGTGTCACAGATCAACAAAAGGGAATGTAACATATAATAAAAGTTAGTCCAGATACATTTGTGAAAGAGAGGTGCATATTATTATTTTGTAGATCACTTAGAAAGTAATCATATAATGAATGAATAAAGTACACCATAAAAACTCCTTTAACTAGAGAGGACAGCTAAATGTCAGTTTGCGTCACAAGTTCTACAGGGTTAACTATGACTAAGTACAAAAATTTTAACCACGTGCTCAGGAAGGCCTAAAAGACAATAAAAAAATTATTCCAGAATTTTAGCCCGATATTTAAAAAATGGGGCATAACCCTCTTTTCGAAAAATTTTTTATTTCGCTTTATAAATAAGTTTGGAATTTTTTTGAAGGGTGATTCCATACAATTCTTAATTTTCTCTATCCCCTTTAAAAATATTTGTACTTAGTCATAGTTAACCCTGTATATTATTTTCTTTATGGTTCCAATCCATATAACCTGGTTTTCGTCAGCTTTTAGTGGTCATTAGCGGTCATTTATTTTATTGATTTTGTAATAATTTGATAATTAGAAGTTCTTTGAAAGTTATGGGATGATATTTGAAAGTCTGCGGTGCTGAAAAGGATTTCATGAAATACTTATTAAGTAGATATGTATATGATAGTTTACTGAAAAATATTGGAAGTCGTGCTCGTCTTGGGCCTGTTTGGAGATCACCTGGCCCGCTGTAAAGCACGACTTTAATCTTTTATTCACTGAATTAGTCGTTCACAATTTATTAAGCAAATTTCAATTTTCTTGGTACTTGAGACTACACCAAGTCTGGGTTAATGAGTATTATGGATAATTAATGTTGATTCTAAACCATTTTCTGTCATGCTTTCGAACCTTCCAGTATCAGTAGAGGTAAATACAAGGTCTGCGAGCTTTTTCTCGATAACCTATTCTAATTTAACGTTTTCAAGATAATTAACTAGCAGGTGGTAAAAAAGGCAGGAAAAAATTTCGATATTCTGATCTCATCCAGGAGATTATATAAATTGAGCTAAAAAATCGTCCTTGGGAACTGAATTGACACGTTTTTATTTAATTTTAAAATACAATACATATATTTTTTAATTAATACTACCAATATACTAAACATCTTTATGAGCAATAAAAAACAAGTTGAATTCTCGAAAAGCTTCCAGCAATTGAAATTTTGCCTGCCGGCTTGCCTTCTTGCATGCAAGCCCAACCGAGTCTGTGTGTATAGGCCAAGAATTAAAACTACGGGAAGCAGTCTGGTTAACATATTCCGTAGTCTTCTATTAGGGAAATACTTGTTTATTTAAAAAATTACTAAAATAAGAACGTGGTCTTTTGATGTTAACTGCTTGCAATATATTAGTGGAAAAATTAAAGATGCAGTATTTTATTTTTCAAGTAATGTAGGAACATGGTTGAGTAATTCCGTATATGAATTTTCGTCCATATGTAGATAATTTCTATAATCATGGGTTCTAGTTGTAATTCGTTTATTAGGGGCATATAACAATACACTTCTCAATTTTTTAACCAATGACTATCGCACGCATATACCTAATACAGCATTATGCTTATACGATCTCCTTTTTCGGACAGCGCAGTATATACATTTAGAAGAATAATATCACAATTTGTCATTTGTGATATTATTAAGTGTTATTGTGTTAAATAGTATTGGTACTGAATAAAGTTGCAAAATAGACTCATAAAATTAGCACATAAAGTGCGTCTCACTGGGCAAATGTGGCGTAGAGCAATGAAGCGCGACGAAAGGAAAACGTTAAGCTCTCCAGCATTGCAAAATTGTTTGTTTGTGAAAACCATTTTAATGTAAGTTTAATTGGAAATACATAAGTAGGTAAGTAAAATAAAATGTAAAGTTGTAAAGCATCAATTAATCTTTTCTATTAAGCTACCGGAATGTATACAGTTTGTTTAGAAAATCAATGGTGAAGTAAACTTTAAACATTTTTTTCATTTATTGTATTCAGCGCTTTATTCCGCTTTCAAATAACATGTTCTATGTATGATATTACCATTTATGAGATGTAGAATGTTATTTGAGTCATTTATAAAATTTTGGAATCTGACTTCACTACATTAAATTACATGTTTTATTCTCAGTCAGAAAACATAATATACAAAAGTGACAATTATCGTAAAAAATAATTTAAAAAAATTATAAATATGAAACATCTTTATTTATTGGTTTTATTTTTCAAATTAAAACAAGTAGTTTAATGTGAAATCAAATGGCATAATTTTATAAATACCTCAAGTAAATCCCTCTATTTGAAGACATCATTGTCGCGTTTAGCAATATCGTAAGTTCACTACATCGCCACTAATAATTGTGGTAATGTTAAAAACGGAAAATAATAGACACCTGCTTGCTTTGACTCGTCGAATTTTGCTGCACTAATGAAGTTTATAAGCATAAAACACAATCTAGGGCCCAAAAATGCCGCAAAAACGAGATACTAACGCCTGTGTACATCATCAACACCGTAACGCTGCACCTGTCACCTATATCTACGGAAACATAAACCGCGCTGAACATCGTGTGTCATCACGCCCATAATATCGCGTTTTCGGTCACGTGGTTTTGTTTATATGCCATGGCATATTTTAATTGTTATGTGATTATTGCTGCCAGATACATATTATCCTTTCAATATGTTTAAGAGGTTACCCTGATAATACATTACAAACCACCACAAAACTTATACATTCTTATTAAACCAGGATCATGTATACAACACTACTTTAATATAAAACTGAACAAAACCCAGCGATTAAAAAGCAACATGTATGTCTATTCGAAAGTACAAGTTTAGCCTTCCGGTTTAAAGGCTGGCTATTCTGCAAGCCGGCTCGTGGATGGCCACCTTATGTTTTTCTAAACAATCAACGCTTAGCTAATAATAATAATAATAAATAATAATAATAATAATAATAATCAATACAATACAAACTTACACATGTGATAACAAATGGAAAATAAAAGGTTTTTTGTTCAGCTTACTGATTTTGGCAAATCAGGAGCTGCTTAACCTTTACTTACACAATACAGACATCTCTTGATAATAATAATGCATTAACAATAACTAAATATGTAGTAATATGCAGAAAAAAGAAAGACAAAAAAAGCTAACTTTATTAAGTACAATACAGGAAAACGGGAAGGAAAATAATTAGTTTAATAGACATAAAACGAAGAAAAGATAGAAAGAAAAAGGAAAGAGATGATGATAATAGTAATACAATTTTAATATATTAAAAAACGACAAAAAAAAACGATATGGGATCATTGTGCAGATAGGAGTTTAGCATGTAGCTGTTGCTTAAATAACACATAGGACAAAGAAAAATCAGTAATATTTTGACAATTAATGCATGAGGCTATGTTATAACTGAATCACTCGTTTCAAAAACAACATAAGTCACTAAAATGCAATTTTACAGGAGAAGCAAAAAACTGAACAATTACATAAATTTAATAAATTAAGTAACCAAACAATTTTTAATTTATGTTATTACATAAAAAATACACACAATAGTTTTTACCAAACAGTGTTCTTGAGAAAAAAATATTTTTGTTATCTTGACTTACGCAGTTTATGCAAAAAATAAAAGTAGTCTGTAATATTTTCTTACATATCAAGTACTACAAATTAAACACACTCAATGGACAGTAAAAAAACTTTTATTAACGTTATTACAAGTGTTTTTACACTATGGAACGTAATCATATTCATTATCATCTTCTGTATCTCCTTCTTCTACAGTATATGTTGTTGGCCATCGCAAGATTTCTTGATAAAATGGCTTATACTCATCAAGAATGTGGGGCTGAACTTGTCGAATATTTCCTATTTTTTGGGGTTTATTGGAACATAATTATTTGGATACGCCTGTTGTGTCGGTGGAAATGCAATGGCATGATTTGATGTATTTCTTAGTAAACTAACCGTGTGATAGTTTAAACCATCAATAAAGTCATGTGCTATAACAACTCCTTTTTTTATTGTGATTGTATTCAAAGTACATGATTGAGGACGGTGTAAATTACTGTTTTTGTTCTTTGGGTACTATCTTCCCAAACGATTCATCGGATAAGCAGTTTCTTTTATAATGAAGAGGCCACCATTTACTGAAGTTATAAATCTGATATGTCTTAATGACAAATACTTTAAAATTTGGACTAGTATTAGTCATAATGGTATAGTACTGATCTGGAATAAAAACGCGATCATGTTTATTTATATTTTCCTTTTAGTGATACCAAAGTCCTGGTCGTTCCTGCTCGTCTTTGGTACTAAAGCCGTTTATTTTCTTTATGCAGAAGTTAAAGTCGTCTACCGAAAATGCTCGAAAGCATTGGTTTTTGCAACTAAAAAAATTACTTAGTTACTAAGTGGATCATAAATAAGAGTTTTGAATAACTTAGCAAATCGCAAAAATGGAGTACGATCGACCGACTATCCATACCATACCTACTCGTATATAAAAATGTTCGGCGCAAGAACAACATAAGTCAACGACTAATGTTTTTGCCACGAACATAGGATGTGACCTTGCATTATTTATGTAAGGGTAAATGGGACTTATGTCATCTTTATTCGGAACGTGTGCCTTCTAATGAAGATTCGTTTCGTGGTAAAAAGTGAATTTCGTAAAAAAGTGACTTATGTCGTTTTTGAAACGAGCGATTCAACTATAAGATCGTTTAAAAATTTCTTTGCGATGATGGGGCACATTTAATATATGTTTTCTACGGACATTTAAGTTGTGAATGTCTGTTCTGTATGTGATTTTACTATGTAAAACCTAAATTTTAAAACCTTATAACAAAAACATGTTAAATGCAAATATCTGCGATTACTCATATTGAACCAAGACAATTCATTTAATTTGTAGGTAATTCTCTCTCTACGCCTGATTCCAAATATAAATCTAAGACATGAATTTTGCAATTTTTGTAAATGTTTCGAATCAATATTATTCAGACATGGGCCATATATATTATCACAATAATTACATATAGACAGAATAAGGGAATTGCATAACAATTTCTTTATATATCTATTCAAATAGTGTCTGTGTGAATAAATCATTTTCAGAACAGAATAAGCTTTCTTTAAAATACTAGTTACATGATATTTGAATCTCAGATTAGACGCGACCTAAATTTTTTGCTAAATCTTTAAATTGTATATTATTATCATTAATTTTTAAGCAATTTTTCCCTAACATTATTGTTACAGAATAGTAAGGCAACAGATAATAGTGATTTAAATCTCTAAGTACAATTTATTTAACAAGTCCTGATTGTCTTCTATTAAACTATATGTACGGGCTGTTTGTTAAAAGCATGCCTACCAAAACATTCGAACATATATTTATTACCATTTTCATTGAATCGATTACCGATTTTTATGTATCTGATTTGATGTCGATAAAATCTACATCTATTAAGGATAAATTTCCCTAATTCTGGTTTATGTGGGCAGCCCGAACAATTTAACTAATAAGAATTGGCTATTACTTTATTAGAAATAAGAATAACAGGAATTGTAATAACAAAATGGACTGGACAGAGCAGTGCCGTGCGATACTATTTTCACGACGTGTATTATATTGTGTCCTCCGTAAATGTATGGATTAAAACCCACTTCAATCTTTAGTTATACAGTTCGGTGAAAATGATAATTATAGCTCATTTAAAATAAAATTAACGAATTCTAATAACGTTTCAACGTATTTGTAGTATTTTTAAATAGTTTTTCTTTTTTAAACATTGTTCTTATTATTATTTTTATTTAGGTATCATGTGGCAGAATACACAAATAAAAATTGACAGAGAAGGCAGCTAAATTTGAATCAGTTTAATAAAATACAGGGTGTCTCTAAAAGAACTATACAAACGCTAGCATAGATTCCTGAGCCTGAAATATGAGGATCTAGCTAAATTCACCTTAGTCCAAAAGTTGTTAGAGTTTTTAGAATGACAAATCGAGATATAATCACAGTTTCGGTCTACATTGCAGAGGGTACTATCAGCAGCACGTCGCCTAGATCACAAGCTTCATAACTTTATTGTACTTAGTATATTAACTTTCTAGTTACAAATTATTTTTCCATGGCATTTTTTGTCGAAAAAAGATATCGATTTGTCATCCTAAAAACCCAAAGTACCAAATTTCGTAGGGTCAGAATTAGAAAATATGTCAATAGTTTTTAGATAGGTATGTAATTGTTTCATTTTTTTGCTGTTTTTGTCATTTTATATGAAGGTTCAATGTTATTTTACTTGTTACGAATGTTGTTTTAGTGTTATGTATCTTTCGTTGCTTCCTTTTTTTGACTTATGTAAACATTTTAATGTGTGGACAGCAATAAATGATTTGTTATTAAGATAAATATTTACAAAAAAATCCGCCCCTGCAATTTGTGCTAGTGTTTTATACATAGTTTTTAGAGATACCATGTATATTGTTTAAATTATTATTTGCAATAATTTAAACCTCATCTCTTTTGTTTCTTATAGAGTACAAATTCTTAATTACAGTTTTGTTATTTAAGACTGTAAATTTGTCTAGTTATTATATTTAGTTTGATATTAAACCATTATAAAAAATATTGATTTTTTTTAAATAAAACGTGTTATTTTGTTTATGTCACGCCCCAAGACGCCGCCACTGAAACTGGACGTCGTCATCAATACTACTGCGTCCTATCACTATCTATTCTGTAATACACTTAAAACGCCCTGCATATATCAAACATCTGCCCATTATCCAAATTGACTGCCGTAATCAAGTAAAAAGAATTCAATCCACTTCCACATACATTCATATTTTTGTCTGAAATCGTTCTTTATGGTATTCTCAATGTATTTCTTTTTTTTGAAACATTTAATTCAGTATCCAGGATAAAGAAATGATAACACGTAAACATACTTATATTGATTGTGGTTTGTGGTATGTCTTGGATTTACATATTAATGCAAGTTCTAGTTAAATTGGTACAACAAATATATCCTCTTATTTCAATATTTATTCCATTTTAGAAATATATGAATGCAATAATAATAGCAAATTTAATATGATAATACATAATCCAGTTGGACATACAAAATTATGTAGGGTGTACGAGCCTATATTTTAAGATTGGGTTACTTTCCCTATTTTATGAAGAAAATATAAACGTGGCCTAAAATGTTTATATTTCAATGTACAGGATGTTCAAAGTTGAACGTTAAACGAAAAAATTAATGTCGAAAAATCATCTGGTTTTTTTAAAGACCGCGTTTGTTATTAAACTACTATTTTTAAATATGAAGTATTCTTCATAATCAGTGTCTGATGAAACTTCAGCTATTTTTTCTATTTTGATTGATAAGTACAAACAAGAAGATAATGTTTGGAAAAGTATCCAGTATTCATTTAATTCTACCAAACGGCGTATATTTTTCATATGATGATCAATTAGTTGCAGTTAATTAACATATGAGAAGTCTGTTCTATATTTAAGAGAAGAATTATTTTTTCAGGCTGAAGTCAAATATTTATATGAATATGTTTTGATTTAAAATAAAAGTTGTAAATAGAAGTTAGAAAATTTATTGGCAAAATAAATAGCAAATGGAAATAAAATAAATGAGTTAAAATTTATTGATGCTATAAGGTTTCTTATGATTCATTCCTTCAAACAGGCCTGTAATTAAAATAAAGTTAAAATATGGTTACGATGAAAACGGAAATATCGAGCATTCTTCCACGTTGCTTCATTGATGATTAGTCGGCAAGACATAGTTTTAATTACATTTAAGGAAGGTAGTTCTTCTAAAAGATTCTATGACCATGACATTGATAATTTATTGCTACAAATAAAATATCTATATATCATTATATATTTGTGAAATAATACTGACACATAATAAATTACAGATTACAAAAATAAATTTATTTGGTTAGTACGTTTTTACCAGGTCGCCATGTACCCCAAGGAAAATAAATTACGAAATTAAAGAAGTAGTGAAGTCCTAGTTGAAGACACAATCAAATACATTTTATGATTTAATAACATGGGGAAAACGTTTTTTTATTTTGAACTGAATGATATGTCGAAATATTGAATTTGCTGTTACTTATTAGATGTCCTCGTACTTTCTTAGTTCCATAAAAATCATAATGAGCTACAAAAAAAGGTACCGAAAATAACTGATACTATGGAGAAAACTGGGTAATATTGTAATAACTTAGTTTTTATGAGTTGGTTGCACTAACAGCGTAGGTTGACACTAATGGACGAGCATTTCAAAATATAAGAGTAATACAAAGTTTTCAAAGCAACTTCATTTGAAAATTTATGACAGTTTCTGATAACAAAGCCGATCATTTTTAGAGCCGAAGAATTACACAGAATTGGTATGGGTCTATAATTATTAATTTCTGATTGATTGCCACTTTTAAAAACTGGACATACTTTGGTCAATTTCTACAGCTCTGTAAAAGTACTCGTTCATAAAACTAAATTATACATAACTGCTAGAGGCTGAGCTAGTATGTGTGCACAGTTCTTTACAAAATAAGACAGAATTTTATCATGATCAGATGTCATCTTATTTTTCAACCGGAGATTGCTGAAATTATTTCTGTTTCTGATATGTTGCAAACATTCAAATATTTAATTTAATGTTTGACGATTATTAGTATATATACAGTACTGAAAAATTCAGCATACTTATTAACTATAGAATTAGGATTGTCATAAGTATTGTTGTTATACACAAGTCAACCAGGAATTCTTGTTCTTGTTTTTTTAGTTGCGAATAAAAGACCAAAAACTCGAGGGATCTTCTGCCTTCTTTTTTGCGAGTTAATCTGCTTCGTAACTTTATTTGCCAATACTTTGTACTCTGTTGCATCTCTAACAAGTTTTGTGTACACCTTGTTTGAGTCTGAGATCTTTATTACAACGGACGATATATAGATAAGCTCATGTATTAATTCAATTTTTCGTAAAATGGAAAATTTATGTTTGGAACATTCAAAGGGAATTTTCATATACTGCAGCTCTTGTTCCACTGACTATTTCTGAACCACATCAACTCTCCTTCTCTTCGATTCTCGAAAACGGATGTTAATTTTACTATGATTTTGTTTCAGATAAAGTCGAGGCCTAACGGCCCTATGATGACGATGGACGTATCCAAGACCGAGGCTGCGAAGCCCACTCCAGGTCAGGCACCTCAGGAATGCGCCGGTTGCTGCAAGCCCATCACGGAGCGCTACCTTCTCAAGGCCTTGGACATGTTCTGGCACGAGGACTGTTTAAAATGCGGCTGCTGTGATTGTCGGTTAGGTGAAGTCGGTTCCACTCTGTATACTAAAGCTAACTTAATTTTGTGCAAAAGGGACTACTTAAGACTTTTCGGTAACACCGGCTACTGTGCAGCTTGCTCGAAAGTGATACCGGCCTTTGAAATGGTCATGAGGGCCAGAAGTAACGTATATCATCTCGAATGCTTCGCCTGCCAACAGTGCAACCATAGGTAAGTTGTTAACATGTTGAAGTTAATATCGTATAAATAGCTATTAAGTGAACCACTAAGACAATAATTTTACACTGTAAAATTAAGTTAGCAATCTATGAAACTGAAATGAATAACAGATATGTATTAATCACATCACATGTCTGAAAAATAAAAACAATCAGGATTAAATAGCATACTTACGATATGACGAGATGAGACTTTGTACTACTATACTATATAGACTATATTATACTATACCAGTTTTCTTGGAAAATTGGAAAATTCCAAATCCAAAACAGAATTGATTTAAACTTAACCCATGCATTAACTTTTTTTATTCTTTTAAGATTGTGCGAAAAGTTTTGAAACAATAAGGACATCATTTATTATGGTTCTATTTTATTACTAAAACCGGAAAGGTGTTGTATTATTTAAGTCATTATTATTCTTGTCGAATTGTTCACAGCAACATTACATTTAATGGCTTCAAATTTAACGCTTATTCTGTTCTATTTAACCTCTTTTAGGGGTTCCACAAGGCTCCTATCTGGGCCTACATCTATTTTTCACATTATCACATTAATGCTATTTTTTGTTTCTAAGATATTCTTCAAGTAATTTGTAATAAAAATTCGAGTGTTCTTGATGTTTATGGATTTATAGGAAATAATTTGCTTAAAAACCAAATTGACTGTCATCTGTTCCAGTTTGCTCCAGATTGTTACAACTAGGACAATCTGTATCTTAAGGCAATTACAATTAAAACCTAAATAAAATTAGTGATTTAATATCTCTTATATTAAAAATAACATTCATACGATACTTTTTGATTTAAAGTTTGTAAATATCTGGAATATTCAAAAATTATAATTTGTGTTATTCAAATTAAATCTGTTTCTCAGAGCATTTAGAATATTTTGCATTTTCTATTGTAAAATATTTTTCTTCTACATATTTATGATTTAAAAAACATTCGTAATGGGTATGTAGCAGATTTGAAGAACCTTCTACTACATACTATTTCGTTTGATATACAGGTTGGGAAAGTACAAACGTTATCTTCGGTATATAATAGGAATGAAAGAAATAAACTCTTGCTAAGGCAGTCAGACAGAGAAATAAATGATTCCAACATAAGCTAACTGTGGAAATATCTGTTTATTTGCGTGTTTATCTTAGTACTATGAAATATATTTGAAAATGTTCGTTTAGTGATATTATAGTCCACTTCACCCTAAAGTTTTTATTCTACCGACGCTCTTCTTCTTACCTACTCACTCAGTATCGATAGCCGGCCTGCCGATGATTCATTACATCATTTGGATAGAAAAAGTTGAGAAATTCCTGCTACAAGTGAACAGGATTACTAAGATCATGAAGACTTGCTGAATAGACATAACGGTATTTATCAGATTTGAATTTTGTACAATCTATTAAAATGTAGAATATAAAAAGTTTTTCTATTGCATAGGCTAAACAGTTTGTACCTCCTCACAATAAGAAATCAAGATCTTATAAACATCTTGAGATATTTTGATCTTAAAACTATTATGAGATATAAAATCAAATTGAGGATTCTGAATATTGTTATTTTGAGTATATTTAAGACGCATAAAGTTAAAAATTAAATGACCATTATCAACCAGAATCATTCGGGTAAAACTGGCGGGGTCTAAGAATTTTAGATAATCTAATCTTGATGTTTGCTTATTCCTTCAGACACAAAAAACACCTCATTTCATTAATGCCTATTAAAAAATAATATCATTAAATTTTATTTCTCTCATTTAAACAACGTGTTAATAATTTGTGCTTGAAAATGGATGTCAGAATTTAAATTTTAAAATTTTTATCCTAAATAAGAAGAGAGAAATCTTCTTATTCTGCCCCCTCTCCTTATAATTTGGTCTATGAAAATTGAGATGCCCTGTATACTTAAACTTCATGGACTTACATGAAATTGATTATTATATTAGTAAGGATTTTAAGTTTAAAACACATTATATAACTAATAAATATTATATTGAAGTATAAAGAGAGATAAAAAATTGTGAAAATATGCAGTCGTAAGTTGATGAAATAGTGAAGAATGAAGTTTTCGGCACTAGCAATGTAATTTATATTAGTTCAAAATGTTTACAATGGTATTCGTAGTTAGAATCGGCCAAGTTCTAATGAATCGACATTTCTACACACTGATTGCCGGTTCCCTTACCTGAATATCCTCAGTCAGTTGCACATTTACTTTGTTTATAGTAAATGGTGTTTCGAGTTGTTTGTGTTTGGCTTCCTCCCTTCCAAACACCGCTCCGGCTATAATTTTATGGATTTAAATGGTTAGATAAAGGATTTATAGTAGAGAAGCCGTATAGGTATACAAAAGCGACATGATCGCCCTCGCCCGTATATAGAAAATCCGTTTTCATATTGAGTTGATATGGCTGTAAATCATGCGACTACAAAAGCGATTTAACGGGCATAAAATGGCGATACTAGTATATAAATCACGGTGTTAAACATTACGAATGAAAAACTAACCGATGTACGTCATAACTCTACACTGAAAAGCTCTAATGTGTTACTGAAAACTACTTTTAAACACCTGCACGGTCGTGGCAGTTCGCATACCATCCAAGCTCACTGATCTGCAGGTGGTTATTGAATTAGCTTTCTATACTGTCCTTAAGCACTTTGTATGCAATTATTATTATATTTTGAAAGTAAGATGTATTTTTTAAATAAGAAAATATGTAGAGTGAAAAATAATTTATTTTTTCTCTCTCTTTATTTTGTGAGTGAAGATGATTAAAAAACGAGCGTAGCAATTTTTTTAACTTCACGATAAATAGCTATTTTCTACAAAACTGTTAAAAGTGGGCTTTTTAATTGTCATTTTTGATGTTAAAAATGTCATTTTTTGACACGCGTGTTAAAAGTAACTTACTTTTAACACTAGTGTTAAAAGTAAATCAAAGTTTATTTAAATTTTGTTTTGAAAATTAATAAAACGTTTTAACAAACACATGAACAACTTTTTATTTTAAATAAGTACAAACCAACATTTTAACTAGTTATTACTATTAACATTTATAGTAAAATTAGAACAATTTGAAATTGTAATTCCCTGCGGAGTCATCATACTTAAGTTGGTTTTACTGTCAACATGTGTGACACATCAATTTTCTGTAGAAATACTACTGGTAGTACTGGTGGTCTTGCTAGTAGTTGCAGCAGTAGGAAGTATTTGGCACGCAATTTCCTTCTTCTGTTCCAGTGAATTTTCAATGTAACCTTCAAATACCGTCGAAGATTTCCATCCTCCATGTCTCTTGATGGTAGTAAGATTTGCACCAGAATCTGCTAACAATGTCGCCGATGAACGACGAAAACAGTGTCCGGTGTAGAGTTGAGGATTTGGTAGATTCAAGAACTCTGCAATGTCGGCAGGCATTTTACCAAACATGTTAATTCCGACTGGATTCTTCACATATTTATTCTTCATATATTTAAGAAAAAGTCGTCCATGGTCAGCGTTGGGTGGCCGAAGTGCCATATACTTTCTAAAAAAGTTTAAATAGAATTCACCAACAACAGTGACAGTTCGAGGCACTTTCGTTTTAGTATCTGGTATGGTCACAACAACCAAAGTGCCCAAATATTCGATATTCCTCCCGGCGACACGCCCCGAAGACACCCACTATTGCTGCGACTTTCATCATCAGATACTTTTCGTCTTTTGCTTCTGTGAGAAATTTGTCGATATGCGTCTTCATCAAAACTTTTGACTTTTTTGCTTGATATCCTTCACCCTTCCGTTTTAAAAAAGCAATAAGTTTATAATGTTTGCTTATATCTTGATCTTGCTTTATTTTTAACATAGTTTTGATCATGGAATAATTTGACCACAGTGTTGACGGCTTTTTCCTCAAAATATGCCAGTAAAACACTTTCGTTACATTTCCCAGGGACCTTTTTAATGTTTTGTAGAAAAAATAGTGTATGATATACGTGTTAAAAGTGATTTTATTTTGTTCGTACTTTTAATGATGTTTGAAAAAAACAATAGTGTATGATGTGCTAAAAGTTATTTTATTTTATTCGAAAGGATGGGACTTTCTTGTTACAAAATAAAATGTCACTTTTAACACTTATATCATAACTAGACGGGACATTTTGTTTGTTTCGAATTTGGTAGATTCCATACTTTTGTATATGTTGTTTGTTCTCCATACATTTCATAGCTTTCATTAAATTCATTGCTTATTGTTGTTGCTTTCTAAATAATTTTTTATTACAAGAACATTTTAGTAAAGCCAGTTGTACGATCGGTTCTATAGACTGTCAGATCATACCTGATTGATGGAAAATTTTGTGTTTGGTGCCACAATCATGCTGTAGATCTCATTCATTTGGTTGAAATTATTAGATTAGATATTTAGGTAGTTAATAGCTTACTCTCATCTACAGACTTCTGTTTAATTTCCTAAGTTTTTTGAACAGATAGACAAATCAAAGGTTCTGTTCAATTTCATCTATCTAACTTCAGATTTTTCACCATGCACCGACGCTTCTACTTTACAGCTTTATTTATTTCATATTGACACCATCACATACAAATATTGAGTTAACGTAGAAGTTTGAAACTTTTTCATGAAATTGCATTGATTTATTTATTATAATAAAACATACAAGAAGTAATGAAGAATGATGATGTCAGTATTTCTGCTTTGTCCCGGTGGAGTCTATTGGTGTGAATAATTCGTCAAGCCGTCGTCATTGAAGCAAATTAATCGAAGGTTGTTTGATAGACTATGGCAGAGTTGAGAATTGGACCAAAGTAAGAATAGGAATAACCAAACTCCTAAATAACCAGCTTTTTGATGTAGTAGGTAGACATTATCATGTTTCAAACTTTTCTTGCACTGCAACCGACAAAGACGACAGATGATGATGTCAATAAATTTCAGCAGGATTCAGTGGAAGCATCAAAAGCACTTCAGCTTACCTGGATGGGTACCACTCGAGTTCGTATTTCATAATATTAACAATTTGTTTTTCTATTCATGACCTTTATATAAAGATCCGAACAATAACAATCTGGGACAAAACCGGATGATATCGTTGACCAGATAAACGACTACAAACTGGCAAAGAAGTGAAAATATTAACACGTTGGTTTTTGTTGTCAGTGTAATGCAAATATGGTAGCATAGCAGCCCACTGATTACAACCCATCATACTGGTCACTTCCTGAGTTGATTAATGTACATAATGTAGACTAAATCATTCAAACCATTTTCATCACAGTCAGATGCTCTTTCTGGACATGCACATTGATTCATATCAAAATAGCACTTCTCTAAAACCATTTTCTTGCTGTTCTTTAAGTATAACCATTCTAGCTTCTTGGAATATCTTCAGCGCAAACAGAAGAATGTTATAATGTTCGTTTTCCCGCCACTTTCTTATGCAAATAATTTCCAAGGTATTTTTGGTACACCACATCATCCCAATATGACTAAAACTAAAGTTTATGCGAATGTTAATATTCCCCGATCTTTGAAGTCAATCTCTGCATTGGTGGAATAAATGCGACCCAATCAAGTTCAATACAGCAGCGCACATTAAAGTGAGCAGAGAGTTAATCCGTATGAAATGACAAACGGCCTCAATATGCAATTACTCATTACTTACACGCTGTGCTGTACACGCTCGCTCATTATATTCAATTGACCTGTCACTCCTAACTTATTTCCCGTACTTTACCGAAGGTTATACTTTATTTTTAGAGACATGTGTGCATGCAGTACGTCGGGCTGGTCACCTGTCATGCAGATTTTAATGCGTTTTAAAATGTCTCTCGGGATATTGTTAAGAACATTGTAATGGCGGTTCAAAAGTGGCAGCAGTTTTTCTCTGCTTTAATATTTTAATGGTTGTTTATGAAACAAGTGCTAACAAAGCCGTGCACTTTATGCACATGTCAAGCTTAATGTAATAGTCCACACGAACAAAGCGTAATCGATTGATTAATAAAAATATTATTTTCAAAAACTTCTTTACAGACATGTTAACGATAGGTTGTCGACATCTTTCGCATTTACTGATCATTGGAGACTTTGTGGCGTATTTTTATGCTCGATTTCAACCATTTTTTATAATGGTGTCGCCGTCACGTAATTCTGTATAATGTGATATTTTTATGAAGGAACAAATTACTTATTAATGTAAAAAAAATAATTTATATAACAAAAAATTATTATTATTAGTTCAAATTTTTCTGTATAGATGGGGTGGCGATATTAAAACAAATTTAGATTCCTGGAACATCGAGATGTGGTCCGTCTAAAAGATCGTTAAATTTTGAGTAATTTTTGTAATTTAAAGTTTTTCGCAATATTTACTTGTTCTAAATATTTTATATTTTTCATAAAACTGGGTTCATACGCATTAATAATGGACTGACACTCCTGCACTTTTACCATAAAAACACAATACTTAATTATTTTAGGTTGTATCAATTTATAAATTTAAAAATGATACGTAAACAGAAACGTACACGCTAACAGATATTTGACATTTGTAATAATTTCTATGAAACAATTGACGACTACGTCATTTGTGTTGTAGTGTGCTGCCACGCGCGGTGAGTCACTGCAAACGAGCAAAGGAACAGACTAGAAAAAGGACGGCTGCTGCGATTTAGCCGACGATGGTTCGACATTACAGGCTCTTAATAAAATGTCACGATCTGAATGAGCCACCTATGACTGAATTTTTTAATAATATTTAATAAAATACGTTTCGCCCCTGCTCCTAATTAGATTTTTCTGTAGTTTGATCATTTATTTTTTTATAATTTATTGTTTATAGTAAGTATGTGGTGTGAATACAGCCATTGTAACAATATTTTAAAAGAATATGTTCTCTCAGTGTGATTTAAATAAAATAATAGATTTTATTGTTACATTATACATTATTGAAGTCGACATGTTTGGAAAACAAGTAAATACTGGGAAATTTTATATTCAGATGAACTACTACTTCAACTAATAATTCTAACTGCAATTTGAAGCTATTCGAGGGACCTTAACAACCCCAGCTTCCGGAACTAAAATAAATTTCTTCATTTTCGTGATATTGGCAGCGGTAGTGTTAAATGGCGCACCCTGCATATCGGATCCTAACACCAACTTGTTTTTATTTATGTGCGTCGAACCCTCTAACAATGATATTCCTTTGTCGGAAATGATACCAGGTAAACCAGCAACAACCTTTAATAATATAAACATATACCTAATACTTGTAAAGAAGTTAATCCTAAATAGCAAAAAACATCAATATTATACAGGGTGTAACAAAAAGCAGGTAATGGAAGTATTAAAAATAGATTACAAATAAAATGAACGCACATGCTAATGGGAACTTTTTTTCTTATTTTTATCCAAAGAACCTGTTCCTGAAATTTTTCGCAATATTAAAGAATCAA
Organism: Monochamus alternatus; assembly: GCA_037114965.1. Taxonomy (NCBI): domain Eukaryota; kingdom Metazoa; phylum Arthropoda; class Insecta; order Coleoptera; family Cerambycidae; genus Monochamus; species Monochamus alternatus. Next base: position 78,570,098 of record CM073429.1, read on the forward strand.
CCTGTATAAGAAGGAACGCTTGATATTACATTTAATTTAAATCGGTTTGTGACACATGACCACTGCTGTTTTCCTCAGAAAGTGGTATTAGTGACCTGTAAAGGGATATTTCGGGCATAATTTGATTTTGAACATAGTTTGTACTTAAGCAAAACAAAAAATATAATCGCCAATGATTTTATTTGGTATAGCAAACAGAACACGAAACATTCTACAGAGTTTACTCTAATTTTTGTCTGTAAACAACTTTAATGTAAAACAATCTTAGATTTTTCTAAAAATAGAGTCACCAGAAACGAATCTGGGAACGGTGAATAACCTATACAAACAACAATTTAAAGTACGAATGAAAATGATTAAATCCATTGTAATTATAATGGTTCTGAACGCCTGTGTTTACATTCGAGTAGGTATCTGAAACATGTTATTCAATGTACTTCAGCAATAACTAAATGAATTTGAAATTACACAAATACATGAAAAAGTGTAACAGAAAATTTTATATTCTGAGACAGATTATTGAACTAAAACAATTAATCTTCAATTTGTCTATGCTTCTTTTTTTTCGAAAGTTTAGTTCTCTATTTGGTATTCATGACGTCCTGGTGCATAGTTTGAAATTACTAGCCTGTGACGTTCTGATCCTTGGTTTCTAGCCTTCTTCCGTTTGAAATTATTTCCATTTTTTCCATGCCAAATTATTTCCATTTTTTATAGACTCCCTGTAGAGTCTTGAACAGAATCTTATCTGTCACCAGAATGTTGGTTTTATCTAGGTATATGTACTTTATCTCTATTCATATGTTACGTTCTGCCTATGTTGATATATTATGTAATTGCAGGCTTCTCACTGATATTATACCTTATTAACATTGCTGTTCCTCTATCTAATGTGGATTTGTGCATACCTCGACGCATGTAAATGAGACACTGGTCATAGGAGAGGCTACGTACATCTTCCTTATTTCTGGACCCCGATGATGATAAGACTCGGCATTCATACAACTGTCACCATAAGTAGGTTTTCTGTAACTACCATGTCCTGATATTCCATCTGTTTTTTTTTACGAAGATATCTAGGAGCGAAGATAAACTGTACTCTTCCAAGTTTATAGTGAAGTTAATAACCGAATATATTCTATTAATGTGGAGTCACTCCCCCTTTTCCTTCATTAACAACGACAACTATTTTTGTTCTAGTTGCATTTGTTATAATCTTTGTCTCTAGTCGGCATTCATGACATTCTAGTGCATAGATTGGTCTTTGGTTTTTAATCTTAGTTTCGTTTGAAATTATTTCGATTTGTCTGAATTTCTATAGACTTCTTGTAGAGCCTTGGCCAGAATCTTATCTGTCACTAGAATTTTGAGTTTTGAATATAGATGATGAGATTCTAGCTCATAAATGGATCGATGCAATATAGTGTTAATACATTATTTCTGGATCCGATGATGATAAGACTCATCATTCTGTCAGGATGAGTAGATTTTCGGTAAGTACCATGGCCTGATATGCCATGTGTTTTTTTGCCGAAGACATTTAGGAACGAAGAGGAATTTTTCTCTTCCAAGTTTGTAGTGCAACTAATGACCGGGTGTATTCCATTAATGTGATATTACTTCCCCATTTCCTTTATTAACAACGATAATTATTTTTCTTCTACATACATTCACTATAATATTTGGCTTACTGTTTTTATATCTGCATTTGTTTCACTATAGTACAAATAGCAGAACAGAATTTTCCTAATTTATAAAATGTAACATCAACTTGAGGTTCCACTTTGGTATTTTGTGTAATGCACTTATCAGTTATCAGTTAATTGCTACTGAATATGGGAGACATTTTTGACGGTTTTAGATAGTGTTGTTACTAGTCGAGTAGTTTGTTTTGTTCACGGCTGCATACGGCTGTCCAATAATTAATAGCAACATGCAAAAATCGGGCCTCAAAGGCAGGTATGACATTCGATACATTTACATTTCTGTGTAGATTAAAGCGCACAATGCTAACAATAGTCGCCAACGGTATCAATTTACAGAGGTCTCTTTCAATTACATCAAAAATGACGAACATTGCGGTGCCATTAAATCTGCGGAATACAGATATAACTATAATGGCGCAGCCAACAATGCTCTTCCATATATTTTCGTTTATTAGCCTCGATTTCCACCTAACTGCCTCCCATAAAGTCAAAATCTGAACATCGCGATAAACCGGCCATTGTTTACTTGATTGTTAAATTTATGTTTGTACAAATTAAATCTGCTGCACTGCCGCTATCTGGTGGTAACAAAAGTTGACAATCAGGTGGAGTGCCTGCCATCATTCGCCGGGAGCGGCGAACAAGGACTGTGGTGTAATAACGCGGGCTGAGTGGAAACTTTGGGAGATCGACTGAATTTAATTATCTCATAGCTGGAGGGACAATGGGATCAGCCCTTACAGCATAAACAATCATCAATTATTTTGAAACGTGTCTAATTATTTAACTATACACATATAAGTAAATAGAGAACGTAATAATAATTAGCTTCTGTGTTGCTTTATCGTTGTGCCAACGATTTATATTAACGTATCAATATTAATTGAGTTTTCAGTTAAATATATAATTAAAGTCAGTTACTTAATAGGCCTGTCCACAAAATTTTGATATTAGTTGAAATAGGTAGGCTTATAGATGTTAGATATAAGCAACTGTGAAGTTAAAAAAATAGTATTTTTCTTCTCTTAGTTATATGTAGTAGGAATCTAGAAACGTCTGACGTCACATGCTTGCGGAGGTGACTGCAGACGCTACCTTTTAGTTTATAAAATTGTAGCTACAGGTTGATTATATTAGTGGGCGTAATTTATGATACACATAAAACAAAAGTGTATTAAAATAGTCATAGTGGCAGAAAAATGATGTTTTGTAGTTAGTAAAATAGCACTGTTTACTATCAATATTTACTTCATAAACTTTAAGATAGAATTGTACAGAATCAATATTAAGATACATGGAGAATCATAACTATAAGACATATAAATTAGTGAATGAATGAATATAAATTAAATTTCTTCAGGACAGTTTATTGGCTAGTTAATCTGGCATGTAGAAGTCGCTATTCTCTTCTGGGATACTCTTTCAATTTATCAGTTTTCTTTTAGTTAATGGGACATTTTCTATTGTATACTTTATGTGCAATATCTGGTAAAGCAACAGTGGTAGCAGGTTTTTTAAAAGCAATACAGAAATGTAAACGTGTTAAAGTTAGTTAATTTTACTTAAAAAGTGTCTCTTGGACTTTTTCTTCCTGACGCACTGTTTTCGAGACAAAAATAAAAATTAATTTATTAATCATTGCAATAGACTAGCTTTGGAAGGCTAATTAAAAAATAATAATAATCTAGGTAGCATGTGGCATTTTCTCATAAATTTTATGTCAGATTTAAACAAAAGAAGATAACAAAAAAATAAAATGTATGTCTGCCAATTCTTCAATGGAATAATTCACCATTTTTACTTATTTTGTAAAAAATTGTATTAAAAACCAGCTTCGGAGAATGGCGTAGTGTTGCCAGCAACACGAAGTCACGTGATTTTTAGCCAATGAAATTAACCGTATTCCCCTCTACGCAGTTGAAATCGGGTGAAGTTTAAAATTTCCAACTTCAACTATCCAACGGAGCAATAGTTGTACATAACATAACCAGCAATAATAAAACTTTAACCAACTTTATAAAATATTTGTTTCATAAAAATTAAACTGGTGGTGGCTGTTGCCAGCAACACTACATTGTTCTCTGAAGCCGGCTTAAGTCTGACACGGAATTTATGACAAACTGACACGTGCTACCTAGATTATTGTTTTTTAATTAGCATTCCACAGTTGGTCTAGTATAATGGTTAATAAATTAATTTTTATCTCGAAAGCAGTGCGTCAGGAGGAAAAAGTCCAAGAGAGATTTTTTACGTAGAATTAAATTGACTTTAAGAGAACTATACCAATTTGTCCAAATATCAGTGGTGTACAATTTTTTTCGTTAAAAATTAGTATTTAACGGCACGAACGCCACTGAAGAGAAATTTATGCACGTAAAACTAGCCCTTCACTATACACTGTTGCTTACCAAATCTCATCTCAATATATCGATCGGTTTTCGAGAAATGAAGACTATAGTATTTAAGACTGAACATTTTAAACAACCTATATCTAGGAAACGAAGCATATAAACTTTTTTTCTTATTTTTAAACATAGACTCTGCCCCATCATTCTGTAAGAATAATAATAAAAAAATTAAATCGTAAAAATCATGTTTGCTGAGAAATGGTGATACAAAATATTTCAAGAGACATGGATTGTTTGTAATTGAATGTTCCATCGACAAATGATGAAAGAGATCGGGACACTATATACTAATGATATGCTGATATTAAATTGGCTGATTTTATTAGGAACTGAAAAAACCGATCTTTAATTTAATTCACCTTAATCTTAATGAAATCATATTTATAATAGTTACACAGTTGAAGCGACTGAGAATAACATAAACTAAAATTATTCTAAATTGAATATTATGAGTGAACGTTCTGTTTCATAAGGGTTTAAAAGATTTTCAGTTGTGAAAATTAAGTAATAGATAGAACTTGCCTATTTTCATAATCATACTTTAATAATTTTAGTAATTATTACTGTTTTAGTAGGAATAATTACTTTATTTTTTAACAAACTTTCTTACGGATTTCTTTTAGAAGGTTATTGAAATTGTTTGAACAATTTTACCTGCAGTAACTTTATATTTTAGATGAAGTTAATAATCCTTTATTAACAGTCAAATCTATTGGACACGAATGATATTGATCTTATGAATATTCAAATTTTGAATCTATTGAATTTGATTCTAATATAGTTCCTGTAAATTCAATAAAACCATTTAATTTTCGATTATTAGATGTTGATAATCGTATAATTCTTCCATTCAAGACTCAAATTCAACTTTAAGTAACAGCAGCTGATGTTATCGATTCATGAACAATTCCTTCCTTAGGAATAAAAATTGATGCAACAGTGAACTACATTATAGACAAAAATAGTACATAGGTGACTAATTACCCTTGGGTACTTTACAAAAAATATATATAACCCACAAATTCATATGTCAGAAACGTTGAAAAAGTTTAAATAAACAAAAGAAAAATCCTTGGGCTGGCTTGGTTTTATGCAATTATTATATACTTGAAATTACAAATCTAATTATTTTGAGTAGTTAATAATACTCTTTTAATTCTGCTTTTAGTTCTTTGATATTCCGGTTGATAATTTAGCCGGTAGGTTATCTTTTCATTGAATTATAGTAGTATGTAGTCCAAATTCAATTTAAAATTACTTTTAGAGAGGTAGCTACCTTATCCGCTGAAAGTTTCTAGTCTACTGAAACGGTTTTGTTGTAGTTAATTACTCGCGTAAGATTTAACCAAGTCTCCGTAATTAAATTTTAATGTTCCTGCTAGTAAATTCATGAGATTTCACTATAATACAATAAAGAAAATTTTGTCTCGTCGTTAGTCCTGGGCAAAGGGCGAAATCTTACTTATTAATTTAAAAATTCTTACTTGAAGAAAGATACCACTTGTACGGAAACATTAAATAATATACAGGTTTCTTTATGAGTTTTTAAAATTTAGTTGCTTAACACGGAAGAAGACATCTATTTGCTATCCAGATTCAAAATGGTGAATCTAGTGAAATGCCCATGATACAGTTGAAAAGAAAGAAAATTTAATTTTGCAGAAAAAAATAACTGTAATTGGAACAATGTGCTTGTCCGCTTCTAATATATGATTATAGTCCAAGATCCGACCGTTTGATTATTACATCTATCTGTTTTTTAATTAATATGGAATTTTTAATAGATGATTCTGGAATCTGAAATTGTGGGTAAGGCAGCTTAACAGATTCTCTTATTGACGAGATGACAGTGTACTCACAGAGTGCATGGAGTACTGTCTCGTCTTTTTGTTCAGAACCATTATCACCACAAAGAGGTGTTTCACACTTTCTCATGTAATAAAGGTGCTTTGTTAACTAACAGTGTCCAGTTTCAATACCTGTCACCAGGCGAAGATTTGTTCTAGACATGGCCAGGTTCTTTTTAGCTGTATCCTTGCAGGGGTACTCTAGAAACTCCTTAGCAAATTGACGGTTATTTGTTTCATGCCACCGTTTCCTAAACTCTTTGTGGATGCCCTCTTTGATAATTTCAACAAATGCTAACAACGGCAGCATACTGAAGAGACTAAGTCCAAATATTGAGACCCGATGCACTCCTAGCCAATTTTGTTGCCATTGCATAGGTCATGTCCCTTACCAAGCATACATATATGCTGGGAGAAATACTGTCAATGTCTGGAAAAGGGAGCATCTTCCTGATGACCCCATTCCAGGTGACTCCTAATTTCTCCACATTCTACATCTGGTATATCAGTATTCTTGAGGCGAGGCATAGTTGTCGCAGCCACTTCTTTTAGATAAATATGCAAAGGTGGCAGGCATAGCATCGCCTCCATTGAAGTGGGTGTCGTACGCATAGTTCCAGTTATGCTTAGGCAGGCAATCTTTTGTACCTGGCTGAGCTTTTATTTAGCTGTCCTCTATCGGACTTTCCGCCACAAGACAACAGCTCCATAGGCTAACATTGGTCTCACAATGGCAGTGTATATCTGCGGCACTGCTCATAGGATATGTACGCCTTTTTAGTCTTCTCTCCAAATGAAGATTCCGTGTTAGCTTTGCATCAAGTGTTATTCCAAGGTCTTTCTCATCCGATTTGAAGTTTAAAGTAGTGTTTAGGAAAGTTGGTGCCTTTGTTGGTCCCATTTGTCCTCCTCCTCTTGAAGAGAACTATTTCTGTCTTCCTGAGGTTAATAGATAATTATTAATAAAGGAATGCGTTTCTACTATAATATTGTCACAAAAGGACATGCGTAGGTAGGTCACAGACTGCAAAATAACGACGCCTCGTTGTGAACGGCCCCAAAAATGTCTCCAAATACGAAGTGCTTTTTCATCAATATTGACGTTTTGGCTAACGTTACAATTAATTAAAAATACTTACGATAATATTTTGATAGCAAACTCAGGAAACGTATTTTCTCTATTAATAATCATCTATTATAATTGTTTTTAATTAAAAAACAGATGGACGTAGTAATCATGCGATTGGATCACGTACCATTGTAAATATAGGGGCATACAGGAACTAATAAGCATGCTTTTTACGTTTCGAAGATCGACTTACACACTTATATCATATCTGCTAATTCTTGATTTAAGTAAAGCATTATAAATACTTATTCATTGCTTTATACAGAGTGTTCAGTAAAGAAGGGCTACTTCCTTGAACAAAAATAATGTGATTTAAATTAACTTAGTACAATTTTGCTTCCTTAAGAAGTTATAGGTCTGAAGAAGTGTTTTTTATTTTTTTTTGCGATAATTTTCTTATACTTGGGTAATTATAGTCGTAACTAAATAAAGACAAATTTCCACTATGTCATTACTTTTTTTTAAGGATATAGATTTTTGGAAAATGATGAGTTATTTAAGAGTTAAGAGTTATTTTGAAACAGCTTTCGATTACGTTGTTGTACGTCGTCAAAATTAACCATTTTGTAAACACAACATTTGAGACAACATTTTGTAAACACAAAAGTTATACATTTAACGTTCGTATTTAGTAATAACAAATATTTTGTGACATGCACTTTAAACAGCGAGTATTCAATTATTTTCCAACGACTACTTGATTCTTCCACCGCTAATGTGATTTTTAGCTGGTATTTCTTTTGAGACTCTTTAGGGCTATATTGTTTATAATAATTAAACGGAAAGTAAGAAAAATTTCTCTAATAAAAGTTTATTAGAAAAATGGAAGCCTTTTAACAGGAAAAAAATTGGGTTTGTTTTTAAAAAAAATATATCATTGATGATATCATTAGTCATTTCTGTCAAATCCCAAAGATAATACTTTCGATTGAAAATGTAGCTTACCTGATCTCATTTAACACCAGGTGTCCCAAATTTTATTTAAAATTTGTATATCCTTACAGTAGGCCCCTACTATCGAGTTCAAGACACCCTGTACATAAATAAAATAGTAATTTTCCAAATAGTTTCCGCAATGTCTTAGCAAGTTAAATACGAACCTGGAATGTACGACTGACTCACGGTCACGGGTCTTGCTGGTTACTTTTCAAGTACAATAAATATTCATGCGATGAATTTTCTCGTGACAAGATGATGAAAAATCCTAATGATTTTACACACTGCCTGCTTGACAATGCAAAGATATGCAGGCGCATCCTCCAGGTAACGACTTCTGTAACGGCTCGCGTTTCGAACGCAACAAGCGGGTTGTAAACGAATTCGTTCGTAAGTAGTACAGCCCTCAGTAGTGTAATACGATATGTCTGAGATACCAACGCGGAATATTAGAGTTGGAAAGGACGAGGCAAGAAGAAAAGCACAAGGACCACGCGCGCCCCATCAGTGTCCTCTGTGAGACGGCGGGAGAGCTTTTACGGGTGTGACGGAGGTTTCGCTAGATGGAGTGTCGCGATTGTTTCAGCTTCGGCGCTAGCTAATTATTGGTTTTAATTTATTTACGGATTATTAACTTTATTTACGTTACCGTATCTCGTAAAAACCCGTGTTAGTTTCTAATTATTTCAAACAGCAAAAAATATCATTTTTAGTCCTTCATGGATTAAATCTCCGTTTAGTGTATACAGGGTGAGTCAGAAAGAATGTGTCAGCACTAAGCTGGAGATACCAGACACCAAAATATGTTTGAGCTCATCATTCCTTATACGAATGTCCCTGATTTAAGAAATAGGTACCGGGTGTTCAAGATTTAAATTTTATTCTGAAATTTCTCCGGGCCCGTTTTTCTACAAACACAACTGTTTCTGCTTCTTGTCCGTTTTGAACTTGTAAGTTATTGGCAGCAGCTATGATACGTTTACGTAAATCATCAATAGTGTCCACTTCGGTGTAATATGGCGGCCATGGTACCGGTCCTTCTCGTCCAATCTCTTGGTATTCATGCTTGGACACGCTGTACATGGTACGCATATAATTGGTATGAAACGCTGCAATACACCGTGGACGCCCTAGACTTCCATCTCTTCCACGATTCAGTTGCAAATTTCTCGTGTCACACCAGTGTTTGCACTTCACTTACACTCACTGCACACCGTTATAAAAGTAGCTGCATTTAGTGCTGCATGTTTACCGGGAAGTCTAAAGTATTTTCACTTCACCATAAATTAAAACGATATACATCAACTGCGAGTTGCTATAGACGTAAGCCATTTTTGATATTTGTAAAGCTGAGGTAAATACTCACAAAAAAAGTTAATGCGATAAGTAATCGGGTATTTGAAATCGCCTGGCTGGAGACTACAGTAACCCAGCGATATAAAGGTTGAAACTTCAAGAACTTCAATAATTTTTTTCTTGGAAACTATAAGGATATTACAATTTTTTTTAAAGATTGCATTTTTCATGACGCACCTATTTTCAAATTTTTTTAGATGAGTTCTAAATCATCCTGTATACTCGTAGTGGCTCTGCTTTATTCACAGACTTATAGTAATTAATCTTAGCAATGCATACAGGGCCTTTTTATAATTAGAGAAAATAGGTAATATTAAATAATTTTGAATAAAGTAAAGTAAAGATAACATAGTATCAAGAAAAAATATAACTGGAATACGAGTACATATTTAGTATTCTTGCTTTCAACACATGTTGATTCTATTCCTTTCTAGAGTAGTATTTAGTTATTTATATAAAGTGGGGCACATAAAACATATGTGTATAAAGTAATTACACATGTGTAAATATCTGATTTATAGCCAAACTGCCAAAGGAATTCATTTGTGGCACGCCAGACATATACCACTATCGAGCTTGTTAGCTCTATTCAGTATACTGTAGGTGAGGCAACCGACGACTTATCCGACAGAAGGGAACCTGAGTATAGGTGATGCAGCACGTAGCAACATCTTGTGGGCTACATGCTAAACCTGACAGCCCCATAAAAAACACGCTTTTTTAATTCATTAATACAATTTGTAGTAAATAATACTACAATTATTATTGTCTTTATAGTTTTGGTATTTATTACTATAAGTGTTATATTAATACTAATTACTACTTAATAATTTTAAATCGTCCAAATCTATAAACCAAAAATTAAGGAAGAATAAATAACCTATTCTGTTTTTAATAATATTTTATTCATATTTTAACAAAATATTATTATTTGAACAAATCTTAAATTTAGTGTCATTGTAAGAAAAAAGTGTTGAATCAAGTTAACAATATGTAAATATATATATCAAATATACTTTTATACTGAATTAATACATATACACTTGAGTGAAGTTATTAGACTTTCACAATCGGTGCTATTGTTTGATAAAAATAATTTGTTTTATTAGAAAGCATCGAATATCGCGTGAATTGATGTAGCGTTCAATTTCCTTTCGAATAAATGTTAGAATATGTCAGCTGGCCAATGAAATATTCAGACAAGTTTCGGAATGCCTCCATTCTCTTTAAAATATCCGAAAAATGGAAAAGTCATACACATCCAATTTTAACGCGGAAAAGCGACTAGACACTTGAAATTTTAATCTACTCTAGGTGGTTCCATAGAGACCGAAAGATATATGCAGTACATGTGTACCTCATAGCATTCGGCATCAAGGAAATAAAGAAGGATTCCTCAGTAAGGAAATCGCGTGAGTAGCGCCTCAGGACCAGCAGGACAATCACGGAATGGGAACGCCAGGACCGTTAGAGAATAGGCCACATATCTATCACAATTCAAATAGTCCGCGAGACTCGGATGCGCGAATGATTTCCCTCATGGCTTATAAACTGCTCTAAAGGACAAGGTGCCGGCCAATTTTCGTAGACAAGGCGCCTGAAGTTAGTCCTTCCGTCATCAGGGCCGTGCGAATGAACTGCATTAAGGGGAGTTTAAAGTTACTTGAGCAGAAAGCAGAAGTTCACAAAAATATTCTCCATCGCAATTAATGCACAAAAAATTAAATTTGAGTACTTTTATTACTAAAAAAAGTTAACGGCCTAGGAGCACTATTTTTTAAAATAGGAAAAAATTAAGGAATCGCCGAGTCATTAATAAATGGTACATAGTTTTTGTTTACGTCAAAATATAGCGATTGAACCAAACATGCCTTATTGAATATCATACACCACAAGTGGTTGTTATTGAATTTTTTTTGTGGGGATACCTATAAAGTAAAATCGCGTGAACTTTTCGAACAAAATCTTTATTCTTGTGTAGATGCGGCCGGTCATCAGTTTGAACATTTAGTCAACTAAGTAGTAAGTAAGTAACTACACATAATTTAAATTTTAAAATATACATTTTTTTTCAAAGTGTTGGGCGGAATTATAAAATTTAAAGTCTGTTGTAAAGAGAATTGTAAGAGCTTTCAAAATAAATATTACTCAACCCCCAATGCCATTTAAATATTTTGGGGTGATGCTTACCCTTGCTTGGGAGTGAAATTGACAGAGACAAAAATACCAGCAAAGAATGTCGCCCTTTAATCTAAAATTGACGGGTCTGAGCATTTTTCTACAATCTTGACGCAGTTCCTGAAAATGACTTTGTTTCGTTTTTATTTGGCCGCCCTGTATGTATATTATCGTGAACGGCAACGCTGCTGATCTTCTATGTAGTTTCAATACTCGTACGTGTCATATTTTTTTTTTTTAGCGTACTAGAAGTGTCGTGTTACCTATTGTTATGGGTGATTTGATTATCTTTTGAAAGTCGAGTTAAAAACATTTTTTTTTCGATTAGGTTTTCCGAATACATGGTCAAAATTAATGACATTATGACTGAATCACCCTGTATATTACCGTTTCCGAGATCCTTATACTGGAACTACTGTTCAGCGCCGAAAAAGTGACCACCCTGTGTAACAATATAGTCGTAGACAAAATATATCAAACCTCCACTAATTGATTTGTTAAGTCTAGGCAAGGCTTTAGAAACACTAGTTGTTTTGTCTATTAAGTATACATATTTTTTTGGCTAATTAGTTTCGCTCTTAAGAATTAGTAAATATCCTAAATATAGATTGTTTTCTGTTTCTGCTAAATTGAAAATGGTGTGAATACATATTATGCAATACCGTCAAATTAATTTACCATTTTGAAATAGCTGTTAAAAAAGACAATATTTCAATGGTAATTAGCAGAAAATAATGTGTGGTTAATGTTATTATTCGTAAATACAAAACGTTCTTTATCAAATAACGGTTGACCAAAAACCAGGAAATATCGGTAGTGTTTATTTTATAGAAGCCGGTTTATCATGAAAAATTCAAAACAAAAACAGTATTTCATGCGATACAGTTCCGCTTGAAAGGGACAATCATTTTATTGTCAAATTATCCGAAAAACGTAAAACAAATGCCGACCGAAACAAAACAAAATCTAATATAAAAAGCACAATAGGCTAATAAAACACAATCGGAAACAAAAACTGCAATTATATACATGACAATATATCGCGCAGACCGCTCCGTAATGCAGTTAAATATATTAATAATTGCAAACAATAAAAGTGGATTATTTCGCATGGACGGCCACTGTAATATTTCAACAAACTGGAAAACGAAATGCAAAACAACGGCAGAAAGAGAGCACAATAGGACGCGCGCTGGGACGGCGGCCGCCTGGCCTGGACAATGTGTTTAATTTAAAAACATTACGAATGGAGTCCCGACTTCGCCAAATTATATTATTATTTTTAATGAGTCATTAATATCCGCATTAGTGGAATTTATGGCGGGCAGTTCTGTGGAAGTTACGCGAATTTTCTAAATGAATGAAGCGGTTTATTTTTCTAGGATTTATTGTTGTTTGCTAACTACATAAAACGAGCTTTTCATGAGACGTGAAACTAAAAACATAAAAGTAAGATAATTAAATGATATGAGTTATAAAACTTGCTGTTTTTTATTCAATTTATAATGTTTGTAAAGATGTCTGTACTGAATTTTGTAAACATACCAATTTTTTTCAAGAAGGTAGGCGTTTGGAATAAAGATAGGATGGGTGACTATATAGTTGCCTCTCCTTTGTTTTCTACCAGCTTTTGCGACGACGGTCTTCATTGGGAGACGTCGCGTGATACCCAGGGTCGAAGGACGATATATAAAATGAAAATTCCTTTATACAGGTTGCAGTTATTTACTCCATCACGAGTGAATTGAGCCTCATCACTGAACAAAATGTATTTGTAAAGTATAGTTTACGTTTATACAATTGCAAAAATGCAACCGCAAATCGTTATCACCGTCCTGAAGATTCTGGACGCGTTGAATATGGAAAGGTTTTAAACCATTTTTGTGAATGACTTCCCATGCCGTAGTTTGCAATGCACCTTGTACTTACACCCGGGCTACGTTCTATCATATTAAGAGTTTCTTCTTCCATTGCTGGACCACGACCAGCTTGATTCTCAGATGTAATTTTCACACTGGAAAACATTCCAGTTTCACGTGCATTGTTGAAGACTGTCTGTAATACATTTCTATTTGGGACTCTTCTTTCAGGAAACGATGACGATATTCAGCAACTGCACGATTAGGGCTACCGTTGCAATACCCATAAATAAAAATAATATAAGCATATTCTCGGTGACTAAAAAATATGGCAGGCATTACGAAATTATACCGACTAAACGAACTCACATATAAAAATAAATGCAAGTTATAAACAAAACTAAGCGTTTAAATCACAAACATCAAAATAAATGTGACAATTAGTAATCACTAATGCATGACCTATTCAAAATAAAATATCATATAATAACAGTTTTCGCAAAAATAGAAATAAAAATATTTTCATTGCTCAGTAACCGTTGATATTTGACCATATGATTATTAGGTTTTTATGTTCACTTTTGCCCCCTAAACATCCCTTTCGAATATTGAGGAGTCCTCCCCAATCATCCAGTATAAGTTAAACCTTGGAATTAACTGGCTTAACTGTGACTGCGACTACTACACTACTACGACTACTGTGACTACTATTACTATACGACTAAAACTATGACTACTGCTACTACGTCAACTACTACAATACTAAAATATATAACAGTACAGTACTTTGCATCTGAAATCCATAGATAATTCAAAGATAAGGCAAAATGGTTGAAAAACACGGATAACAAACATACGCGCGAATTTATACAAGCATGAAGCATGGATACGATCATAACTATTCTTGAATGAATTGATGCAAGAGAGTGACGAATTATTAGCCAAGAATATTAACAAAATCTTCATTGCAGCGCTTAGAGTTGAATCCCACTGATGTAATAACAATGTTTGGTATTCCATAGTTATTAAAATTACACAAAATGCATAAAACATACCGCTTTGAGGTACACACCATAACCTCACAAAATTTAATGATGTCGCCGAATTGAAATAATGTACGATATCCTTCGGTAAATTTCGCCTTTATTCGTGACATATTCGCCGGTAAGAAGTGGATAAGTTCACTTATCGCAGCAACATAGTTACTTGTGGTACCGATTTATACCGCTATGGCCATTATGACAATAATTTATGTTACAGTAATCATACTTATCGGCACTGAATTTTGAAATTTAATAAAATACATTACTGAACACCAGTTATGTAACCTCTTGTTAATGATATATATGAGTGGAAATATTATTTTACTCATGGGTAATATTTAAAAAACCTACACCAGATAAAAAATATTTACGGTAATTTATTTTTTTAGCGACATTTTAGTTTACTTGAAGGATTTTTCCATCATACATCTTCAAATATTGTCCTTTAGTCAAGTTTGATATTGAAAATAAATAATATCTAATAAAATTTGCTACTACTACTACCTACTGCTACTGCTACTGATACGGCTACCTCTACCCTCTACCGCTACCTCTACCCCTACTCCTGCAGACTACCACTACTATTTCTGCAAATTTTCGTGTGAAAGAAAAGATTCAAATAATAAAACGTTTTTCTTTGTTACAGATTTTGTGTTGGAGATCGGTTTTATTTGTGTGAAAATAAAATCTTATGCGAGTATGATTACGAGGAACGTCTGGTATTTGCTAATATGGCGTACAATCCTCCACCACTGTCACATCTCAAGAGGCAGACAGCAATTCCACCGGTAAGTTGAAAAATTAAACTACATATTGAAATGCAGTATACTGGAAGAAACGTTTCTTGATATATACAGCGTGTTCGTTTATTTTATTAATATTCCTCAGAGATTATAATCTTCCTCCAAATTCCATGGTTTTTAGTTTAGTTTATTTTTTTTGTTTGCATGGTGGCGGTAAACTTGAATATTAATTGCTAGTCATATGTTAAGGTTGTTGATTAAATGCATAAATTTTGAAACTTGTAAAAAATAACTAATAAAGTTGCCACTACACGCACACGAAAATAATAAGATATCCTTATTACACTTAACTCATTATATTTTTTAATAAATTAGAACCAAACAAATGTTTGAAACTTTGAAATTTGATGCAGTTGTTACGATGATTAGATCCTGTCAATATGTATCAATATTCGTTTTTTCTCTAGGCACATGATTGTATAACAGATAAGCAGTAGTCATTATTTAAACAAAATATGGTACTGATTCGGGTTAGAAACTTTTGTTAGGCGAGTGTACCAACAAAACTTTTCTAATTTCTTGAAAATTGGTAAATGATAAATGGTGATGATAAAACACGTACAACTAGTTTCACAAATTATATTTACTCAATTTTTTTTTCAGGTTTCCTTACCAAGTCATTTATTGAACGGTCATCGACCTCCACTGCCTCCATCTAACGGTGATCTGAACAACAACATGTCTGGGTCGGGCCAACCGCCATCAAGTTCCATGGCCAACCAGCCTTTCCAGGGAGCAAGCCATCTGAAGAACGGTCCGCTATCTTTGGGTGCGACTAGCTGAAAATATTAAAAGACTGTGATGAAACTTTTTTTGTGTGAGAAGAAGACGGTTTCTTCTGCATACATTAGGTTTGTTACAGGATGAAAAGTACTTCAACTTTTCCTCTTTATTTATGATTATGGTGTACATATTTAGAGATTTTATTATCGTTTTCTACCAATGCTCAAGTTGTATACTATTAGTAATCTGTGCAATATTATAGGTACGGAAGTTATGCTACCAAGTAAGGTCGCTTCTGAAAGAAAGACAATCGTTTTACTGCTTAAAGTTAGATTTATCTAGAAACTACTTTATTATTTGCAAATCCAATCTTTCATAAACTTGCTGTTTTTCCGTTCAACTATACCTAGTTCTTTTTCAATTTCATCATATAAATCTCCGTTGGTATTTTTATTGTGATGAATACAGTAATAGTTATTTATCTAACAACTGTGAGAAGTGATGCATTTCCCCGCTGATTGCAGTTGACCAAACGTCGTGAAGCGGAATTCAGTCAGCAATCGACACTTCCCTCACGTGTTAGGTACAATATTTTTCCTACGATCGTGATAATTCTAATCAGTCGAAACAGTTTATTTTAATTATCAATTTATAACATTAACAAGTAACTATTAATTATTTATTTAAACTAATAGAATATGTTACTGAAAAACATTGAAATTAAATTTACAATTTGTGGTATTTTGTAAATTCAATGCTGAGGCAATAGCGGCTTGAGGATGTTCTTCAGTCGTGGATTTTACTGTTGACAAAGTATGTGCATAGGATTAGTTTGTAACTTCAGTCACGGAACATACTATTACTGTTGATTTACTACATGCTTCAGCACGGTTATCTTGAAGTTCTGATGACAGATTTGATGCTTTGAGAATGCTGTAGGCTATTTCCATATCCAAACAATCCTCAATGTATGACTTGGCTACCGCTGTGGACTTCCATTCACCATGCTGTTTTATGTTTGTAATATTGGACCAGAGTTGGCTAATAATGTGGCAGAAGAGTGCTGAAAATGTCCTGTATACGCTTCAGGGTTTAGCAGGCCTAAGTAACCAGCAATGTTAGATAGCATTTTTTCGAAACTGTTGATACCCACTCAATGCTTAGTACATTTACCCCCTTTATAAAATAACAAAAATCGATCGTGGGCGGTATTTCTACGCAAATTAGTATAACTTCGATATATATCGACATATTAAATTGTTTCTTTGTTGTTTACCAGAAATTTCCTTGAAATATTAGTTTTCGTGTTTGGTATGGTAATAATAAGCACATCCCCTTTGTCTTCTATATCGTGGATAGTCATATTTGCTAGTTCTTCGCGGCACCGGTAATTCCAAATAGCGTGGTTACTTTGCTCCTAAGATATATGTTATCCGGAGTATTTAAGAGGACATTTTCTATTTTCTTTTTTTCTAATACCTTTGATTTTTTTGGCTTGTAACCAACATTTGATTTCTTCAAATATGCCGTTAGCTTGAGGTGCTTTCTTTCCAATATGAATGTCCTTCTTTATTTTGTAGCATAGTTTAAACATCGAATACTTCGACTATAGAGTTGACGGAGAGTTACGTTTTGCAATATCGTGGAAATAAGTCAAAAATACCTCGTCTACTAAAGATAAAGTGTTGTTCTCCATACGCCATTAGTCAGAAACAACAAGCTCTTTTTCATAGCAAATTCTTAATTTTGCAGGAATTAATGCATTACTTTCATCAGTAGCAGTCTCCAATATCTTTGTCGGAACATCATTGAGAGACTCCTTTCTCATTTTGGGTAGTTTATGACGAAGATAAATGAAAAATAAATCAAACCCAACCTTCAAACTGAACTGATTGAAAATTTGAAAGCTCAAAAAATATTAACAATCAAAACTGCAAAACGACAGGAATTTTTATCGCGTGTGTCCAGCGTAATTCAGCGTCACAGCAGCTTTACTGCTGTTTATTGTTACGGTAAGCTGCATCGAGTGGTGCTCATAAGCACCTTGAGAAAAATTTAGCGCAAACTTTTTCACTTAATGCTAACTGCATCCGCTGAATTACGTTGGACACAAACATTGACACAACAATACGATATGCCTACTGTGTAATGTAATAAAAATCATGCGGCAAAGTGCACTTTACCGCATGATCGTAGGAAAATGTTTTTACTACAAATTTAATAATAATATTTCTTTCATAAGCGACTTCACACAAAATGTATGTATGGTATGTATATACAGTGTTTCTGAATTCTGGTGATTGTACATTGGGAAACAGTGTGACACTACTTGTTCATAAATATGAAGGGTGCAACAAATGTTAATATGATGCGGGATACTAAATTTTTTATAATTATTTCAGAAATTAAATTATATCATAAACTACTACCAATTAATAAATATTGTTTCGATATCTATGTGCCAAATTATATCTGAATTACCTTGAACATTCTATACGTTACATAATGAGATCAGACTTTTGTTGCAGGAAGGTCATATTGTTTTCGAATATGTTCCAGATTGTTGCCTAGCTTGAAAAATTCCGATATAACTAACCTATTCATCCTTATTTTGAAATGTCAATATAATGCACCTCGTAAACCCATTCGGTTGTGTACATAGATTTGTTAGATATAGATAAGGAAAAGTTGATATTGTATACTATAGTCGGTATGTCACAGAAATATGCTGAAAGCGAGAACGCAATGTTTAAAACGAAACTCCTAATTCTGTTACACTGTACTAACTAGTTGTTTTCAAAAATAAATGTTATTATTACAAAGTTAATCATAAATAATCTCGAGAAGGGGACAATCACTGGCTTGCAAGTCCCCATTTTAAAGTAATTATGTATCTTTTATTTATTAAGTATATAACATCTAACAGTTGCCATTTTTATGTTCAAGTTAATTGTTTATATTTTAGATGATTATTGTACATATTACGTGTAAGTATTGTTTTGTAATATATATTTAAAATAGGTGCCAATTTTTATTATTTTATGTACAGTACAAATACATATAAATTGTCAAAATGTATTCAATTATTATACCAAATGATTTGACCAAAGACGTAATAAAACTTTTGAAGCCGATGTACTTTTTTAATTAAAACATGCACATCCCATCCAAATACATTTCATAAAAAATTTAACCATTTAAGAAACGCTATGGCAGCGTTTAGGATTAAATAAAAAAATTCAAATTGAAGTATTCGAGGTATGTTTTACATTACAAGTTTAAAGATGAGATATCTTATCTCAGGTAAGTAAATAAAAAAACTTTGAATTTAAACTTTAAAAGTTGTATCGTTCTTCATATTAAACTTCTGGAGTACTTGTGCTAGAGCTATAAAGACCGTAACGTTAGCTGCCATTGACATACTCATGATAAACACAACACTACGTTAGCTATCTTTGCTACGGTATTATTTACGTTAAAACAGCTAATGAATCATGATTACATACAGTGTTAAGCTAGTTGCATTTGGCAAAATCCGTGTATGTATTAAAAATAACTACCATTGTCTTAAGGTAACACATAGTGTAGCTAGGTTCGTTGTTATAAGTTAAAACAGCTAATACCGCAACCACACATAGCGCTGTACGTATTATAATAACTCATTAAGAGCATTGTGGTGCTATGTATATTAAAAAAGGTCATTATTTTTTTATGGTAAGGCTGCACATAATGCTAAACTAAATACGTTCGGTGTTGACGTTAAAATGGTCAACACTACGCCTCCATAGAAAGTTTGGTTAACTGTGTGTTTGCTATACTCAGTATGTGTATTAAAAATAGTTGTCACTGTTTTATGCTAAAGTCACACAAAGCGGTATGGCTAGCTGTATTCATTTGCCATATTCGTCTTTATGCATTAAGCATAGCTATAATTGCTTTATGCTAAGGTCACACAGAACGTTATACTAATTGGGTTCGTTCGTTTCGTTATCTTTGCTATACTTCGTCATTGTTTTTTGTTAAGGCAGCACAGAGCGCTATGCTAGTAATGTTCGCTATGTTCTCTTTCCATTGTAATTCTAACACAACGCAGAGCGATAAGCGCGAGAAGAAAACCTGCTTCTACTGCGTTTCTACTTTTAGTGCAAGCAGGTTTCTTGCTTACCGATAGTTCGCGCTTATCGGCCCGGTTTTCTCGAGTCCAGACCCGCACAGAGTACAACCATATCATCCGATAATGATATGGTTGTTCTCGATTCTTTAGTTACCAAGTTAAAAAGTAAACATTTTAATCGCAAAAGAAGAAACCGATGAAAGTTTCTTTCCTATAAACACGGATATTTCCGGCGCTGACATGTCAATTTAAAAGTATGTTATAATCCATCATTTTATGCTTACACAAAGCTTTATGCTACCTATGTTCGTTCGTTATGTTCGTTTCTGTCATGTGTATTAAAAATAGCCATCATTATTTTTTGCTATGCTGTACTAGTTGTAATTGCTACGTTCAGTATGTATATATACACTATCATAGTTTTATGAAAAGCTACACAGCAGAGTATGTTATTAGCTATGTGCGCTACGTTAGGTATTAGTATTAAAGCAGTATTATGACTACTCGGAGCGCTATGCTATGTATGAATGTATCCAAGACGCAATTAAACATTATCATTGCTGATATGTAACAATCGAAACGAAAATGTCAAAGATTGGTAACAGGCAATTGTTTCAAATGATACACGCTTACTTCAAGAAAATGAAAGAAACAAAATATGCTACAATAAATTGTTGTCTCAATAAAATGGCAGATAACGATTTCAGCTAGCCCATGGCCACCTATGGTTTGTATTTTAAAAAACACAAGTTTAGGTTATAACTCAAAAATTATGCACGCCACTGGACTCTACTAAAAAAAGCGTCTGAAGAACATATTAATTATTTTTTTCTAGGTTTACAGACATGTATCGAAAAGTGGAAAATTTTAAATTTTGTTTATTACTTGAAAACAAAAGACAGTAAATCATTTTGGTATTGACCATAAATTTTCTCTTAAAAAAGAAATCGAGAGTTGGAGGGGGGCTAATTTGTTCTATCTCCTATAGTTACCGACAGTTTATTTGAATATTATTCATATGGTAATCATGTGACATAGCATTCTTCCGTTTTTAATATTTTTTCATCTTATTCGAAATACCGTTTCATCCTGCAGAAAAACTATACATTACCTTTTTATTAGAACCTTAATTTTCTAGATCCAGTTGCAAAAGTTGTACCTATATTTTTAGTAAAATAACTCACAATTGAAAAGTGAATAGTACTTTTTTGTGCATAGTGGAAACAAATAAACACGAGTGAAATTATTTCTCAAATTGATTATGTATTATGTTTATGTTGGTTATAACATTTTTTCAGTTTATAAGTATATATCAAAAGTTTATATTTATTTTATTTTTACTTATAATTGTTTTTATGTATTTTTAAACGTTTATTTTTTTTAATAAACAAAATAAATGTTAAAACTACAGCACTACAGTGAACAAAAGCAACTCTCTTGTTCAGTCAATATATTAAAAGGCGAAACACTACGACCTTGTTTAAAATATAAGGTTTGAAGTATAAATAGAATGTGTACTTTACTTGATATATCTCTAATCTTTTTCTATTTTTTTGGCATAGTAGATATAACAATTATTACATTTTTAATAAGTTCTTTCCAATATTTGTTTTTATAGCCGAGACTCGTAACGTAAACTGTGAATAAACATAATCATTATTCATCAGTTTCATATAAATTTTATCCAGCATTAAATACATATTTTGTTTTTATTTCATCACTAATCCTGATTCGTTGCCAAGCTGGGTTAAAATATTCTGTTAAAACCTATTAAATGATATTAAAGGACTCTCACAAAGGTATATCTGTCTTGTTTATTTTATAAATTAAATAGATAAATTTAAAGTCGAGGGAATTTAAAGTCCACCAAGGCAAGTCAATTTACGTTACATAACCAACCTTATTATATACAGCAATTTCAGATTTGCGGCATAAGAAAAATTGCACCTCTCCCCTTGTCCTGTTCTTCTCTCTCTATCTCCCATCTCGACGATATTCCGGTCCTCCTCATCCATGATGAAGCTGCTATCTGAACCATCTTTAATTTCAGAGCTTGTTAACTCAAACTTACAACAATAAACGAGTTATTGAGGGGATTTTGCTTTTGTACTAAAAATGAAATTTAAAATAATGAAATAAACCTTGTTAAATTTGTTTGTTTCTTATTTGAAAGCACGATTGCACAATTCTTTAAAAACGATTCTAATATAAAAACACCCCAAGTGAAACTATGCTCGTATACATATAGTGTGGGCATTGAAAACTTGCCACACATGTTTTCTTTGTTTTCTGTGCAAATACTAAAAAAACGTTTGGTATTGTGTGATCATTTTAAAGGACATTCAATTTCAACGTCATATAACTAGTTTTTTCAATTTTAGATGATCAGTTCTCAAAAAATTCATAAATTATTATCTGAGAAATGACATTTTGATATAAAATGTAATAAAACAACATCATCATCATGTGAGTAAACATCTATGAAAAATACACTTAAACAATTTACTGATCCACTTCTGCGTAAAAATTATTGTTTACAGTTCAATTCGATGTCGCCCTGAAGCGACGTTGCCAAATTCAAATATTTTCCTAGTACCTACCTAGGTATTAGACATCATAAATAAACGATTGTACTGACTGTTTTAGAATCTCATATTTCTTCTCGCTCAGTTCAGCCAATAATAATTTAAAATGTTAATAACCAATGAAATCAAATATTAGTAATCAAATAATTCTATTAAAAATTGCAGGTAACGCGGTCCATTCAGGTTTTCTGGTTGAAAATACGGTTCAATCAAGCGATCTCCGTACACTTCTTCCCATACATTGACAATAAATCGCCTTTGGAAGCTAAACCGACGAGTAGCGTGTGGATTTTTGTCCGACCAAATATGGCTGCTAGGACTTCAAAGAAATTAGCTTGGTTACAGTTTAAAAAATATTTAACATTGAAATTACAAAACTCCAACGTATCTAATAATAAACCGAGTAGTAAACCATTTGGTTCATTACATAAAAAACCTGTACCCAATGGGTAAATTATTAAGAGAAATTGAAAAGTGTTTCGTGTTTAAATACTAAGTAATAAAAAAACCCTCGTGTTGTCCACAAAAAACTGTCCAAGACCGAAACGGCACGCCTCTCATTTGATACTCATAAAATTTATCGAGAGTGAATCCTGCCGTATTATTAGGTCAATAACCTAGTTACCTAGTTTTTGAACTGTTATTTAAGGACAAGGAGTAAAACTAACTTTTTTTATCTAGATACATGAATAAATTTTCCTTAAATTTAAGATTGGGTCAATTGGGTCAACAAAGTAAATGAGGTGTCTGAGAACATCATGTTGGATTATTATTCCAGAAACCAATGCTCCCAGAAACCATCTACTCTATGGACTCACTATTCAATGTTGAGAACTATGATTTCAGTTAAGAAAAATCAAGATATAAGCAGATTTTCTCAACTAACCACATTTTTGAAAAGAAGTCCACAGAGTTACAAGGCCAAAGAGTTCAGAATTTTTGCAAAGGAAGGAATATATAAGTTTCTAAGTACTGCAGATGTTGAAACATATTTACTTATGAAGGTTGCTACGATAATCGACATTTTTGGGGCCTGTCGTCTCGAAGAATTAACATAAGCTAATGTTGAATCATATTCAATATCATGACTTCTATATAAAAATCGTGAGTCCATGTACGAAAACAAAAATTGTCTGATAATTTGTTATGACAAAACGAAATGTGGTAGGTATCATCTGTTTAAATATTTTTGGAAGTAATGCGTCCTTCGTCCTCCTAATGCAACTTACAGGTGTTTTGTATTGTACAGACAATCAAAAGTACCTCCTAGCCTGTCGTAGTTAATACTTTTGGAAGCATTCCAGAAATGATTCCAACAACGGTTGGATTGAAAAATCAAGAAGAGGACACTGGACATTGACTTGGAAGATTCTTAGCCACCGTTCTGGTTGATGGTGGTGAAGTCATACAGATGTTATGGGGGCTGAAAACTTTTCAGAAGCAGAATACTATCTTTAGAGAATAGGAATAGCAAAAAGAATCATGGGGTCAGAAAAGTATTAACGATTGGAAATTCGAACTTAAACAGCTCCATCACATCTACTTCTGGTTTCTAATTGTAAAAAGTGTATTATTAATGTTTATAAGAAACCTTAGATTTTATAATAACTTTTTTAATAATAAATAAGTCATTCTTCTAAAAAGAGGGGTTTTATTTAACAGAAAAATGTTAAAATCTTTTTTAGAAGTAGTGCTGTAAGAATACGAAACTATTTATAGAAGTGAAAATTCATATTACTAAATGAATGTAGATAAAGAATTTTTTATTTTTGGATCTATCAAAAATTTTACAAAATAATATGTCAAAAGTGCCAAGGTTTAGACATAAAGTAGCTTGTATAATTTTGACTTAAAATGTTACGTTCTTTTAAAAAATGGAATAACATTTATTTATTGAGAAAGGTAATCCAACAGAATTATACAAAATTCCAATTTCAAGATCACACACGATCACAATCTGAGAATTTTATAATTAATAAAATGAGATAAGCTTAATGAACTGGTAATAAAAATATTGATATTTTTGTATATACAGGGTGTTCCATATAAGAACTGATACAGAGCAGGTGCATGTAGGGGGTCCCAAAATATTTCAATTTAAATACCTATAAAAAATTAATATCTCTGAATTGCTCTAATTTGAATTAACCACTTTTTTACTGATGTTAAATTTTAAAGCTTTCAAAAAGAATGCATTAATTAAAACAATAAATGACAAAATCAGTAGTAGGTAGGCTGCCTTTAAAATTTAACAGTAATAAAATTATAAAATAAAATAAAATTAAAACTAAAGAAATTGTTCAAAATAAACACCATTTTGTCTGAAACATAAATTTACTCTTGAAAATTGAAATTTACTCAGTCTAATAAATGATGATCGATTTTTATAACGATACATTTATTCGTAATACTATTGGAATGAACAAAATCATTCAATGATTCCCAAAGAAAATAATCACATTTGTTGAGGTCTGGCGATCGTGGTGGCCAATTTTAAGGACAATTATTTCCTCTTTCTAACCATTTATTTGGAAACTTAAAAAATCTAACAGTAACACTAAAATGAGTCGGCATCTGTAATACTTTATTTATTAAACACCCATAATATACTGAATAGTTCTGAGTAACTTCCAAAATTTAGTGCACTTACTCACTACAGTTCTTAGTAGTGTGAAATCGAGTTTTAGCTATTACGCACAAGCCAGTTATAATGGCGTCCTTACTATGTAAATCGAATAAAGTGCACTTTTATTCAAATTCCATCCCTTATTCTGCGATTTGCAGGATCAAGTCAGCCGTGTGTGATGTGATAGTTACATTTAAATACGACGTCGGTGTTCAATGGAGCGGAGCGTCGATTTATCCACCAAAACATGGCCGTTTGCTCTAAAATATGTATTTGTATTCAGCATCAACGCCGTGTTAACATTCTTAACATCGCATCGATACTACATTTCGACGATTCTACTTATTCCAAACCAACTTTATGTTCTGAAAAGATGATAACTGGGTGGC
The DNA here is from genome assembly GCA_037114965.1 of Monochamus alternatus. Lineage (NCBI taxonomy): Eukaryota > Metazoa > Arthropoda > Insecta > Coleoptera > Cerambycidae > Monochamus > Monochamus alternatus. Next base: position 78,595,800 of record CM073429.1, read on the forward strand.
TTTTCAACGAGTCATAAATACGAACCGTGGAAGTATTGCTTTTTATATATTTTTCTTTTATTTCGCCAGATATTGATCTCGTGGAAGTTTCTTGTAGCCATCCCTGAAGTACATATTAATACTTTTATTATACGGAAGGAGCTTAAAAATTCGGATGGTAATACAGGGTTTAAGGGGATTATCTGGTATTTCGTTAAGGGATGATACAAACAAACAAACATATACCTAATACATATCGTTATACGAACAGAAACAATATTTGTGTTTGATTTATTTAAATTAACAAAAACTGTTATAGCATAAAAACTCGGACTTACAAAAGCCTAGGAAACAAAATTAAGTACAACTAAAAAACCTACAAACATGACTCTATAACCATAACGTGGAAGCTGCATAACTTTTGGAAAGTAGAACATTTGCCTATTAACGATCCAAAACTACCTACAAAACCCGAAGTGTGTAGACTTCTGAGACCCCATAAATTTAAAACCCTATGTATCTATTTATGACCACTATTTCTTTCACAAGAAAACATTGATCCACATAGGGAACTTGAAACCCAAAACTGACTGTAGTGTTACATTTTGTGATATCAAGAGCTATAAGGTTAAAGAGGCTTCCATACCCTTGCTATGCGGATATGGAGTTTTGAGTTTAAGTGGATTCAGAAGTCTAAACACATCGGATTTTGTGGTTTTAAATAGCTAGCAAGTGAACTTTCTGTTTTTCAAAAGTCTTCCATGCTCAGTTGTGGGAATATGGAGCAATAGGTTTCGTTTCTCTTGTTGTAGGTTACTTCCCGTAGGTCATAAATTAAATTACCTTTGATTTTAATAGACATTTCCGGATTTTATCATAAATTCGATATGCGATCCCTATTTAGGTACCATCAACCGTACTTACCCGGAACAGTTAAAAAGTGTTCCAGCAGACAAACGACGGTTAATGGGACTATCTTGGTGACATTACAACCAATCTTATGAATCGTACCATAATTTCGGTACATCTTCAGAAGTAGAAATCGTTTGGAACGACTTGCCAGTGCATACTTAGTTAATTTATCGTGTCTCTATGTGTTAATAAAGCTATGATACTAAACAATCCCAAATCAAACATCATTCCGTTCCAACTATTCAGTGTTGTGTACCGACATTAGGAGGATGCAAAGTTAACATCTGTGCATAAAACCGATCAAAATACTTTCTAAACCATTTTAGGGCAGTACTGGAATTAGGTGTTGTAACACATTGTTGGTAATGCTGCAAACCTATATGTTCGCTGTGATAATAATGTTTGAAGATTTTAAAATTTAATTTTCACAAATTTTTGTTATGTAACACCATAATTTTTCATGCTTCATAAAAACTCTTCAACAAGTCGATTGATTTATATTAACTTGAATTACCTTTCCTAGCAGAAATCTATTAATTATTAGCCTCTTGTAAAAATCACTCAATTTCCTCTTTCGTTAGAATTCTGAACTTTTTTGAACGGTTCCGATATTTACATTTTTTTTGGCATTCAGTGAACATGTTTTACGTTCGAAATCTGCAAGTAATACCGCTTTGGACACTTTTTGAATTTTCTTCGAACTACATCCTTTGAATTCGTTATACAGCACTTTGTGCCGGTTGCAATACTAGACAATTGTCTTATTTTATTGCAGTTTTCGAAAAACTATTGTTATAATGGAATTATTTGCCATGCCAACGCCAACGCAAAAGTACCATTTCACGTTCAAGATACAAACTTAACTATTTTTGATTAAAAGTCTTCAATAGACATGATAAATCCGGCAATAATAGAGTACATAGATAGAAATTGATGGGCTACCAGCAATTGTGCACGTGGTGTAATATTCTGTCCAGAACCATATTGATGACTACTTAAACACTAAACTCTTTCATATAGGACACTTTTTCATTACAAATATTAGGAAACTGCTCTTATTTTTCTCCATTATTATTATTATTAACAGTATATCCCGCATAATAAATAAATCTGTACGAATTTCTCGACTTTTTATTTAGGTATTTGAATAGTGAACTCCTAATATAAATATATGGTACTGTCGATAATAATAATAATAATAATAATAATAATAATAATAATAATAATAATAATAATATCTCTACCCCTCATTCTAATCACAGGGATTAGCCCAGAAGTCGGAGACTTGTGCGGGAGAGGGGGCGGCATATTATTATTAAGCAGGCCGCATTTGCGCTAGGTATATAATAATGAATTTCTCTCACGATATTTAGATTTTTTAATTTATTGTTATAATAGTGCTATTGGCGAAGATCTCCATAATAAAAAACGATAAACGCGTCAAAGAATATTACTTCAGGGGTGACGTGAAAATTTATTTCAATTATTTGAAAATGGGTTGGGCCTCTAGCAGCTACCACGAGCCCCCACTGTAGTGAAGTATGTCAATATGAATATATTCTTTTACAAATTGCATCTCATCACAATATCTGATTTTACATATTGAATTTCACGTCACTTGATTTTTTTTGTGTCTTATATGCAGTCTGAATAGGGCAGGCCCAGAGAGACCTGAAACTGAATTAAAAATTTAATTGATGGAAATGTGCATGACAAAAGTGGGCAATCCTCCCAGTTCCAAATTAGAATGAAGTTTTTGTGAGCGTCCATTGTGGTGGTTTGATACGGCCATTGTTATGCCTGGGCATGAATGGGTCCTGATTGACATGTTCGGTTTTCCACAATACTGTCGACTCGATCTAACACTTACTGCGTTTAAATACTTAATCACCTACTTTATCGGCTACTCAAAGAACCATTGGAAGCGATGTGTTGATAATTGATTAGGTTTTTTCTGGTTTAAAGCCTGATGTTTGTGGAAAGTGGAATTCACAATGATACGTAACACCGTGGCAATCAATCGCATTTAAAAGTGAGATATATATCATTTTTCATCCTTGAGTTTGAGTTGCAATTATTGTGTTATCAAAAAATTATCTATTATTTCAGGTTTTACAAATGGATTTATTTATTTATGTACAATGTGATCACGCTCAAGCGTTAGATTCGGAAAAATGTGTGTTTATCGACTATAGTCTGTTTAGATATGAAAGAGAGTAATAAAAGCTTATTATGTATGCAAATCGTAAATAAATGTAGTACTGGTGCTTATATTCAATATTTTCTTATTATGTATTATAGATGAGGTGTAATTTTTAAAAAACTTTGTGTGACCGGGTTGTACTAAATTGTAGCAGGTAGCTAAAATTTAATCCCCGACAACCCGTCTTTGTCTATGCCGCTTCAATTTCTCCATTTCTCTTATAAGTAAACAATATAAAAACAGCATTTCAAAACATGAGGCTACTTTAAGCATCATAACTTGGTTAAGAGGGTCTTTAGTAATTCAAATAAAATTATTCAATATTATTATCAAAATACTTATTTAAATTTAATAAATAGACTTTTATTCCACACAAAAATATATGTATTTTGAAAATTCAAATTATGGTGAGTAAATGTAGTGTTGTATAAATGTACAATAAAGAAAATAAAAAAATAGGTATATTAAAATTCATCCTCTGAATATTCTGATGAATTATCTTCATCTCCTAGATAGATAACGATAGGTTCCACAGTAACGTCAATAAAATTATCGAGTTCCCACATTTTCTCCTCTTCTTTTTGTACATGATGTATACATCTTTGCCAGTTATCTGCAGTTACTCGTTTCAAGGAATTTTTTAACAAAATTTTCACGTCACTTAATTTAAACGTCGTATTATTTCGCACTACATCTCCTTTTACCTGCGCCCAGACTAATTCGATTGGGTTAAGTTCACAGTGATACGGTAGTACCGTTATTTGGCGATATGCTGCCATTTAATCGATAACATATCTATGATCTTTATTAAGATTGACAAGTGTCAAAAGTTCCTTTTTCACCATATTTGTTTCAAAAGAAATGTTTTTTTCCGGATAATTGAATTATATCGGCTTTCCTCCAAGCAGTCGTAGGCGTCCGCTCGGTCTGCCGTGAATGGTAACTGGCATTATCCATGACAGTTACAGACCCCGGAGGAATAAGATTCAACATCGGTGTAAAATACTTTTCGAAAACATCTGCGTTCATGTCTTCGTGATAGTCACCTGTATTTTTAGATTTAAATAAAAGTAAACCGCCATCTGCAAAACCACTGGCACTACCTATATGTGTCACTATTAATCTTCGCTCTTTACCTGAAGGTGCCTTGAACCTTGTTGAAAGTCCTTCCAAAAATTCTTGTCGAAAACTTTTTACATTTTTATCTTGCCATACTTTTGTTACAGTATATCCCTCGTTGACTCAAGTTTCGTCTAGATAATAAATATTCCTCCCTTCGTTACGGAATTTTCTAATTGATCTTAAGTAGGATCTTCGCCAACAAATAATTTCATCTTTATCGATAAGAACTGACTTTCTGTTTTGCTTTTCTCAACAAAAATTCAACTCTCGTAAGACGGTCCATAATTTGCTTCTACTGATTTTTGGCAAATCGTTGTCCTCTGAAAGTTCACTTAAAATTTTGTTTAGCGTTAGTATTTCTTTTTTAAAATAAAATGAGTGTAATTTTCTGCGAATGACATTTTTGAAGAAATCATCTATAACGACTTTTGACTTCCCTGTAGACGATGAAGTTTTCATTTGGAGAGAAGATTAAAAAAGACGTACATATTCTATGAGCAGTGCCTCAGGGCCGTTGGTAAAATCTGGGGAATTAAATCAAAGGTGGTCAGGTGGATATACACTGCCACTGTGAGACTGATATTAGCCTATAGGGCTAAATCAGCTACAATGAATTGCCTGCCTGAGAATAACTGACACGACCGGTGATATGGCAATAAAATAGTTGACAAACTGGCTAGGAGTCCATCAGATTTCAATATCTTTGGATCTAGTCTCTCTAGAAAGCTTCCGCTGTCAGCTTATTGAAATTATTAAGAAGGACCCACAAAGAATTCAGAAGACAGTGGGATGAAACGAATAATTGCCAATTTGCTAAGAAGTTCCTAGAGTACCCCAGCAGGAATACAGCCAAGAAGTACCCGGCTATGACTAGGATGAATCTTCGCCTAGTGACAGGTATGCATAACTGGAATATTGTTAGCTAAGTAAGCACCTGTATTATTTGAAAAAGTATGAAACACTTCTTTGTAGGGGTTGCGAACAGGAAGACGAGACAGTGCTTCCTGCACTGCTGTCTCGTCAACAAGAAAATCCATATTCTGAAAACAATGACCCTCTATGGGCTACATTAGAGGTATCCTCATGTGCAACGCCACCACCTTTTTATTTTTATCCACAATTACAGAATTCAAAATCCAGAAGCCACATGGCGCTTTTCCTTCGGTCGCTTCATCCCAGTATCAAGACACAGGACCATAGTGACGCTTTCTTTCGCGATGCATAAGCTTCTCCTTAGTGGACGAGCACCTTAAACAGATTTTTTTTGGGAGATAACTCTGCTAATACATACCTATTTGAGAGCAAGTGTTCATTAACTTATTTTTTCTATAATTTTTGTGACATTAAATCAAGTTAGAACACTTCACACGTAAGAATGACACATTAAATTCGAAGTACAACTACAAGTTTATTATTTAGGCCCTTTTATCAAAATTATTAATAAAATTAAAAATGTCTGAAGAAGAACAACCACCCCCGGAGAAGGAACCAACACCCACGCCTACCCCACCTCCAGAGAAAGCGGCTACTCCTACCCCCACGCCACCTCCAGAACCGGCAGATACACCCCAAGCAGGTGAACCTGCTCCTAAATCGACGGCAACAACCTCAAAGTAAGTTAAAAATTATGATGATGTATCTGATAAAATTAATTGTAATCAGTTATGGTGGGAGAACGATGCAAAAGAACAAAACAATTTTATATTTGACAGTTGACGTTAACGTAACCGTATTCTTCCTATTATGCTGGAGCAGCGATAGTTCACGTAGGTAGTAGCAGTATTCTTGTTTGATAGCAAAAAACATGAATATTTCGAAAAACGCTGTCGTGTTGTATTCTGAAAGGGATTTTAAAAGCCGTCTTAGAATGTCTCGAAGTTCAGTAGTGAAATGATGCCATTTGATAAAATTGGAAAAATGCTGTGGTGTATGGCCTGTTTATGTTATACTGTTACTTCCATCTCTTTTATTTATCGTTTTTACATCTCCTTAATTGCTTCCTCGTGACTAAAATATAAAACTCTCGCATTTTCTAGTACTAACTGCCTTTCGGCATCATATAGTTCTATGAGTGCATTCCATTAGGCGATCGCAAGGTTCATTCTCATCATCGCAATTTTACCCGTTCCACTAGGTTAAAACAGCTCTTGTGCGCATTGTTCGCGGATGTGATTTGAATCCTAGTGGAACAGAGTGAGCAGTTGAGATCCATGTTTGTTTATATTTGTCAGTTATTAGTTTGATGGTTAGGTAGAAAAGGTAATTATATATATTTTTTATATATTCTAGGTAAATAAAGTTAAACTGGGTTTACTCATCGATTTTACTAATGTAACTAAGAATGTAATGTATGAATATATAATTTTAAGCTGCATATGTGACTTATTTCCTCTTCGAATGCCCTTTCAACTACAGATGATGCAACGTCTTTAACAATAGATTCAGCAGATTCACCAGAAAAAGAATTTGACTCTTGTTGTAAAGCAGCATTCATTAATTTTGTTGCGAAGGCAATATCTGTAAGAAAAACAAATACTGATAAAAAAAATATAAAACTGAATTACATACCATCTTTTGCACTTCTTGCCTGAGCAACCCGACCTCGATGTCAATAACAGTGCTTGTTTAACAGTTATATAAAGTTATTTTCTTCATCTCAACAATAGATCTTAGACATTAATTATTTTATTTGACTTTTCCCCCCATTTATGACAAATGATGTGTTGACCCACCTCAAGACCGTGGGCGTTGTGAGCTCGAAGCGGTCGTTTGCGATGACGTGAACTCATAACGTCTCATGACGTTGCAAGCCCAATTGTAACGCCCGTGGTTGCTTTGTAGAACGACTCATTGGTCGTTGCGATCGCTTAGTGGAACGTACTCTATATCTTCCATTTTTGACAAGCAAAAAAGTCAATTTAGAAAAGTTTGGTTATATCAAACTGATTTCATTCAAATGATTAAAAAAAATTATGTACTCGAGGGGTGCGGAAAATTCACATATCAATCGCTCTTTGAGTTGAAGAGGAGGAACTGATTGTAAACAGAAAAACAGAATTATCATGTCAAATCACTCATGAGTGAGCATTTCACCATGTGTAATTAAAAACTTTACTTTCAATTATAATCTTCATAAAGTATAATAAATGTTAAACATCTTATTGCCATCAAGGCTTTTAAACGTTATCCAAATCCACGAGAACGAGTTATGTAATCATTATCGATACTTTTTTACTGTATTATAAAGGTATTGTATGTAGAAGATTTGATTTATATTAGCTTAAAATACCTTTATAATAGAGTAAAAAATTTTACAAAAGCTAATAATAAGGAATATATGGGTAGATATTGTGGGTGTAATTCAACGCTGGTTGGGGCTTTTGTCCACAGAGTAGTTAGTTTCACACAATATTATTAATACCTAAAAATACATTATCCATACATCTACAGACAATTTTATTGACCTTCTATGAAATCAAAACATATAAGGAATTGGTAATATTTGTTCTTACATATAATTAAATGTGTTGTCCCAGATAAATAAATAGATATTCTTCTCTTTTAGGTCGGTATATATTTTTTGTGATGTAGATAAATCAAAAGTTAATGTTTATTGAGATGTTTTCCACATCGCAAAACTAAATTCACAGAGATATCTGTCACTAATTAGGAAAAAATATTACCTAGTTAAATATTTTTTTCGATTGAACTATATTTTTCAAACTGTGGCATACATTTAAATTGCTGAATTAAATATCATTTATCCACAATCACCTTCGGACTTTTACCCACACATATGAACCATCTAAAGTGATCCACTAGTAAAATAAAGTAAATTTATTTCACTTGTAATATAATAAATCAAATTTAATTTATTTACTTGTTAACATTTATATTTATAGTAATAGACATTTCGTTTTTTGTTATCACAATTAACTTCCTTTCTGTTAATAACAGACCGGAGCATTATTGCCATTTTTGGACCGCATAACATCTGCCGAAGTTTGTGAACAATTTGCACAAGTCTCTTCTTGTAAGGAACACCTATATTTTTCTTGGATTTTCTTTGAAATATCAAGTTTGTTAGATATTGACTCCTCAAGGTAACTTTCTGCTACAAGGAGCTATTCCATCCACTATGCCGTTTAATGGTAAGATCAGCACCTTTATTGGCCAATAAAGCTGTTGAAGTGCGCCTCATACAATGGCCAGTATATGCTTCTGGATTTGTGATATTCAGGAATAAAGCAACTATTGAGGATCCATTCGCCAATTTGTTGATTCCAACAGGCTGAGAAGTACAATTTTGGTTGATCTGTCTTGTATTAAGCAAATTAGGAGCAGAGAAATATATTTTCAACAGCATTCACGCAAAATCCGTCTTCGATAGTTGTAAAATTTCTGGAAATGCCCGTCTAGGTGTCAGGTATTTAACATGTTAATCGCCATGTGAACCAACATTTAGTTCTCAACTCAAATAGTCTTCCAGGCTCTGTGACTCAACATACGGGCGTCACAACTTGTTTCCACTTTATGCTCTGTGAACCGCGGTATGGATCACATATTACATTGTAACTTATGGACTATTGAAATGTGGGGCCTGGGGATCTCAAACAACTTTTGAGCCTGAAAAACATTTGTTTCGTTCGAAGGATAATGGAAGTTAAAAAAATTTATATCAAAACATTATTATTATCTTGAATACAAAGTTGTCAAAAAATAAGTTGAAATTTATATACTTAGATTGTTTTTGGAATTTATGAACATCAAAGAAGCATGACAAACAGTAAAATTTTGCACATTGTTGACATTGGAACCTAGACTTTGGTGTCTGCAACTGTGCCTTTTTCCGACCTTTATTGGTGCTTATTTTTTCGTAGTAAATAACGCATCTACGGTGATCCTTAGAGGGCACTTCATCTAAAACGTGTTGTACATTTTCACAAATGTCTGGTTCTACAGTATTCAATGCACTTTCAATTATCTGCTCTTTGAATACTGTTATGGATGTATTATCTTTGGTTATCTTTTTGTAGAGAACATAGGCATTTACCAAGGAAGTACCTAGTAATAACTCAAATGCAAGTTTACGGTACCATTTTATCCTTTTTCTTAGGGGCGTTGAATAAGCTTTTAGTTGATCAGATAGATCAATGAAAGATTTACTGTTGTTATAATCGCAAATAATAGTAGGTTTGTCAATGTATCCGGCGACCAAATTATGTCTTCCACATTTTCGTTATCCTCACTCTCATTTCCATCTATTGCGCAATAATTAGAAATAACCGCTTCTATAGTATCTTCTACAGAGGATTGTACGTATGTATATGTGTCAACATTATTTGATGTTGCCAACATATAATAGAAAGATTTATAAAAAAAAATAGGATTGGGGCTCGGAGGACATTTTTCTTTCTCTATTTGAACGATGAACGTGTAGATAACTGCCAACGTTACGTCAGTAACTTTCAAATTTGTCAATTCGCAGCATCGACAGGCAGCAGAAACTTCCATTATTAGTGCAACTTAAAATAATTCAAAGTTCCCTATATGCCTAACAACATGTACAACGTAACGATGTATTACCTTAATCATTAAATCTTCTTTATCGGAAGCCCCAGTCAAAAATTCTTCAATATGTGCTATTTCCAACACTGCAGCTTTTTTTGCTTTATATCCACGCGAGTCACTCTTCAAATAAGCAGTAAACTTGTTATATTTTCCAATAAATTTAAAAAATACGATAGCATGACTGTCATTTATTGTGATTATTCTCCGTTTTTTTCTCCATTTGTTAAATTCGGCGTCGTAATGTTCCCTGGATTTCCCTGGCAATAAATGAAAAATTGCTTCTTGAGCTTCTTCAACAACAGCCACAGAAACACAATTACATTCTTGCATTTTTACCAAATTTAGATAGAACTGTTTATTAAATAATTGACAATAAACAACGTACCACAGTAACCAGTAGGTTATAACAAAACCCACCTCGTTTCGTTTCATTGAGTAGTAAGAAATATCAAGTCGTGCGAATATTTTTTTTATTAAATTCCAATAATTCTGACTCCACAAATATAATTGTTGTATTGCATTCGTGTTGAACTAGCTACTTAAAACACTTTTACAATAAATATTAGGTACTCTCTACATTTCATTTATTTATTAAACAAATGAAAAATATGATTCTAGAGGCACACCAGATCCTTTACATGCAGAATTCTTATATTACACTGCTGTTCTGAGAGTTCTTGGACCGACCATAACTGCAGAAGGAGACAGAAGAACTATAACGCCATGGATTAGGAAATTATTCAGGCCAGAATACCACAGTTCTAAATTAAGAGGGAAGAGAAACAGGTAGGTAACATCTATGGCTTTCACAATGTAAAATAGACACTATTGTGTTAAATATGACGAAAAGTAGATTACGCCCGAGGACGAAGTTTAAGGATTACGCTCTTATTCGGGCAAGGGCGTAATGCTTCTTTCGACCTGGAATATGTACATTCTACGCACAAATGAATCAAAATATGAGAATGAAATCAGGTTATATTTCTTTTAATTTCTTTTTTGACGTTTAATTTAAATTAATTTAACAGAAATGACCGATAGTAAAAACATTTGTGGAAAACTGTAGTTATTTAGCATATGTGAGATATTTAACAATGGTTATCACTATAGCATCTGTAACTATTATTTTAATTTATAAAATGATTTACTCAGAAAAATAAAATTCATCGACTCATTTACTTTCTTCATACATGAGAGAAAAGGCAAAGGAAAATAATTCCCGAAGAAATGGAAAAGTAAATAATATAGGCTGATTCACAGCGATTGACCGTTAGAAGTTTTCACGATTGTAGTGATTATTTTTTCTGAATATTTGCCTCCCTGTACAATCAAGTATGGCCTTTTCAATGAAAATATTTTCAAGGAGCTGTCACTAGCGAAAGTAGTCACCATCTTCGTTTTTTTAAATGGAACGAGACTTCCATAAGATATGACTTCATTTATAAAGGATAGTTAAAGAATAATATATATTAATAATTAATTTATATAATTATATATAATTTTTATAAAGGAATAGTTCAATATTTAAGCTTTCTAGCAATGTTTTACAGCAAGGTGCAAGGTGTTAGAAAATCTAATTTTGTTAACTTCAACCTTTTTTTAAATGGAACACCCTGTATGTTTTTACATTTTCTAATAATTATATTCTTTGTTAATCCATATTACACTTTGTTATACCTATATCTTGTTTTCTGTGTAAATGAGGATTTTTTTAAGTAAGTGAATGCGTCATATTTTCGCTGAGAATTATTATTACTTGTCTGTCAAATCATATCTGCACCATTATAATGCAATGCAAACGAAAGCACGGTTAATGTAAATTTTTTCTAAATTTGGAAAAATAAAAGCAGATACGGACTTGTATTAACGTTTTCACCAAAATTTATTATTAATTTCATCTTCAGGGCGAAGTGCTTGCGATTTAATGAACGAAAAATCCGGCATTTTATGTTTTTGTTTAGATTCGTTGAATAGACGAATAAGATAATCTCAATCTGTTGAAGTCGATTCTATAGAACTCTGTAGACAGACACTAAAATAATAATAATAATAAACTGTACTATTCCAACAGGGAAATCCAATTACAGGAATAAGTAAATTAAAAAAAGTTTAGAAAAACATTACACATTAAAATACTAAACTATGAACATTAAAAAACTCATCACAAGTTTGGCACAAAACTACAAATTATATTCATACTATCACTTAAGATGTCGCAACTATTTCCAATTTTATTATATAGTCCAATTTGTTCTGGGCGTATCACAATAGAACAATGCTTGCTGCTGGAAATTATCTCGCGAAATTTGAAATTTTATTTTGGCCAACAAGATGAAACAATCAAATTTGTATAAAAAGCTAATTAAATAAATTTTACGACCTACTTCTAGTGCTTCCATACGATTCAGGAATTCAACATCGTTAATGCCTATAGGTGCATAGAAGCCACCTTGTCGATAAGATATAAATTTTAAGAACCTTCATTGAACTGATTCCATCTTTTGACTGTCCACATCATAAATGGGATACCAGATTATTGATCCATATTCTATTCTCGATCTAACGAGGGAATAAAATAAGGTTTTAAAAGTATATTCGTCAAAAAAGTCTACAATTACGATATATAAATCCATGTACGAAATGCACTAGACAAAATATTATTAATATGCTCAACGAAGGTCAGTTTGTTGTCAAAAGTTATTCCCAAATCCTCGATCGATAGTGTAATCATTAACACAGTAATCATAAGCAATAAAATTAATTTTACGGGCGAAGGACATTAACTTACATTTGGAGATGTTAAGAGACAATTGATTTAAATTATACCATGATGACATACTGTTTAAGTTCATCTGAAGCCAATCACAATCTAACGATGGTAATTATGAACATCATCGCGCATAAAAATAGTTAGTCCAAATTGACTATGTTGCATTGCACGTTGTGTTGAATGTTATGTTGCACCTAATCTCTTTCCGGTTTTAAGAAGCAGGCAACATGTGTTTTAGATATTTAGCCTTCCTCTCTACGTCCTTGTTACTAGACGAGGCAATAGGTGTCTTCAGTATGCTACCACCAGATGGAGCTATTCCAGACTTGAAGTCATTGCAAATGCAGCCTGTCCCTGCGGCGGACTGGGAGATAGATACGACGTGGCAAGACACTCTGGTAGGTCTGCCGGATGACTTTAAGATGCTGGAATGTTCTGTTCATGCAACGGCAGAGGAGTGCAAGGCTGACAAAAATTTGGATAAGGTAAGTAATGTGGTGAAAGAACAGTTCCTTGAATAATAATGATTATTTCCAATTGGAAAACTGCATGATTTTTTCCAGAAGAAAGAATGCATTATTTTAATCGAAAAGGCGTTTGTCCTAAACAATTTCGCGGAAGTATAAGCCTAAAAACGGTATTTAAAAATTTTGTCTGGCCACGTCCCCACAAAATGATCGCCGCCACAGTGTAGACTTGTAACGTCAGACGCTGTTCGCACGTTTACACCTAATACAGCGGTGTGCTTTAGTACATGTCTGTATACGTTCTCCAACGCAGTATATAAGTTTAGAAGAGTTAATTTGTCATTTATGATATTATTAGGTGTTAATGTGTTAAATAGACATTTGTATTGAATAAAGTTGCAAAATAGACTTGTAAAGTGGGCACAGAAAGTGCACGTCACCGGGTAAATGGAATAAGTATTGCATTATGCCATTACGTAAGAATACAGCATACAGCGTCTAATAAAAAATATTTTACCGTGCCAAAAAATAAAAAGAAAAATTTGTTGTATGGCGAAGAAGCGTAACGAAAGAAAGCATTGCAATATTGTTTGTTTGTAAAAGTTGTAAAGAATCAATTAAACTTTTCTATTAAGCTACCAGGATGTTGACAAGGAATTTAAAAAATCAGGAAAAATAAACTTAGATTTGTCTCATTTATTGTGTTCAGCACTTACTGTGACTGTGACTTCACTACTTTAAACTACCTGTTTTTTTTAACGATTTTTAAAAAATATTTAAGGAGAAATGAAATCAGAAGTAAATAGCAATAGAAATTTATTAAATTAATTTTAAAAAAATAATATATGCTAAATGTCGTTATTCGTAGTTTAATGTGAAATCACATGGCATAATTTTATAAATACCTCAACTAAAACCATCTATCTTGTACTTACCCAACAGCATTATCGCCGTAATTGTCACGATCAGATGTATACACAACGTCAAAAGTCTTGGACCCTTTGTATATAAAATGATTCGATTAAAACTAGTGGTTTTTCTTAATATGGTAAAAATGTACATGTACTTAGGGAACAAAAAAGACAATATAATATTGCAGATCAATATTTTTATAAATCTGGTCAGCTTGGCATCAGTGTATTCAGCCCAGTATTCCTTTGAATTTTTGTATATTATAACGCTAGGACATGAAATTTCTGCAAAAATGACTGCTTTACATGATGCAAGACATTCTAATCATCAGATATCGAACATGTTGGACATTCCTAGATCATTTGTTGTACGGATAATATACAGATATAAAGAATTTGATACAGTGATATTGATATTTACACTATGTATCTATGGCCCATAAATACCATAAAAAAAACGCAAAAATACAAGAAACAAACGCCTCTTTACATCACCAACACCGTAACCTGCACCTGTATGCACGGCAACAAACCGCGCTGAACGACGTGTAACGTCACACCAATGATATCGCGTTTCCGACCACGTGGTTTTGTTTACATTCTATGGCAATTTATTAATGTTAATATTTTAATTATTATGCGATTATTGCCATTAGACACGTGTTCTGGCCTTTCAATATGTTTCAAAGAATACCGTGAAATACATTTCAAACTAATACAAAATTGCTGCATTTTCCCCATTGAAATGTGTTACTAAAACCAACCTAAAAATTTGTTTGATATTAGAAAACTATATATTATTAGTAGAAGGTAAATAGACGTCCACTAAAATATAATATACAGCTATGTGGCTTTATTATTATTTTGTCACTAATAGCTCAATGTTTACGCTGTAGAATTTCATGAACATTCATCAAAAAGTTAAATGCACCAGGAATAATTCTAAGATTGCTTGTTAAAACACATATTATCTAGAGTCAATGGTTTTAAATTCTGAACCTTCCTCATATTATAACACAGACACATATTTTCTGATAAATGAATGTAATCTTTAATTTTGTCTATAAATATGTTCATTGTAACTTGCACGTATATTAACCAATATTTGTTGAATTTTTTTTTATAGATCCTCGACCAAGAGTTCCAATTATTTCTCTATATAGCTAAACCGTATGCATATCTGTTGAAAAATGGAAACGACAGGACAAGAGTGGCATCCTGGCTTCAAATGTTATGTTCAATACACGGAAGGGAATCTTGTTCTAGTATGAAAGCTATTCGAAACGATTACATGATGGCTTTATTAGGGTAAGTGCTAATTTAGGTTTATATTAAGCTTCTCCTGTTTTTTATTATCAAGTAATGCCTTATGATGGTCATTGTAGTATATCTTTTGGCCGAGTAATACTAATCTGGTCACTGTAATATACTTTTCGTAAAATAATAATTACATTTCGATTGCCATTTCAGTATCGAAATGATAGTTTTTAAGCACATGCGATTAAAACAATCTTTTTAAGCACATCTGCGTAAAAATAAAATAACTGGATTTTATAGTATATTATTTAACGAGCGGTAATGCAGGTCATAACTCACGCAGATGAAGTTTGCAGCACGAGCCGCAGGCGAGACGTGATAAAAAATCGGTTGTGATCAATGGTGAATGGATCTAGACCTGGGTATTTGTGGAAAATTTCAATAAATTGTCTCCTTATATATCTCCCTCTGGTATTGTAAATAATTTAGGAACATTAATTTTGGTACTGGGAATACCTTAATCTCTGTAATGCACGACTTCAACGTTCTCTGTATGTAAATAAGTTAATTCTTCTTTACTACAAACATACCAACTATACCAACATCAACTTTTCATCATCTGCCTCTTCGATAAACCTCTCAACCTGTTCCTTGGAAAATATTCTGAATTTTCTGGGTCTATAAACACTTGATTTCCTTTTAAAGAAAGCAATAACATTGGTATATTTACTAATATCTAAACTCACCGGCAAAAAAACCGGCCACTAAAAACCAGCCCCAATTTTAAGTTGGTTTCCTCGCGGACCGCGCATATGATTTTGATGATTTTTTTTTAAATTGTACATTGATTTCTCAGGAACGGATGCTATGTCGGAAATTTTTATTCGGAATTTAATTTGAGCATATACGAGGCGCAACAAAAGACGCAATTTCTATCCGAAATATTGCATCTTTTTTTCGGCCCACCAAATATCGAATTTTGCAAGTTGTTTGGTACAATTTCAATTTCACTAGAATCTGCGTCACACATACTGAAGTTTTATGAAGAATTAATGCCGAGTTTAATTATTGGGGTTTAATGTTTACAAACGTTCACAGATTTCAGAATTTTTTAAAATGTTTGTATAGTTTGTAGACATCGTACCATAGCAACGGCTCCGTAACAACAACCTTATAGACAACTTAAGTTGCTTAAATAAAATAGTTTAGCGATCAAGTTAGTAAATGCAATCGAAGATTACGTCGAAACCATTTTGAATATTTATTTAATGACTAGGTGACCCGGCAAACGTTGTTTTGCCATATGAATTATTTCTAGTGAATATTTTGGTAGTCGGCTTCGTTTCATGGCTGCCCTAAAAGGACCAGAATCACTAAAACTTGGTTTTTATGCCAATTTACGTTGGTTGTATTGTAGCCTGAATTTCATTTGTTTCTGTGATTGGTCACATTCTTTAATGACAAATTAAAACTGATTGGAATCTAGAATGGAAAAACCGATTAAATTTTACGAAATCCAAATATATACAAATAATAAGTAATGAGTTCCCATCCAGTCCCTGGTTTTCTAATTTCCATATAAAGACAGAAGACACATATCAACAATAATTAGAATCAGAACAGGACATACCTTAACAAACAAACATTTATATAGAATAGGTATATTAGAGCATCCATACTGTGAATGTGGTCAAATAGGTGACTTAAATCACATACTACTGGAATGTCCAATAAACATTTTACCTGGCCTGGACATATATCATGAATTAACAAAAGCAATTGGCATAAATCCAATGTCAATCGAAACTCTAATAGAAAATTTAAATTCTAAAGCAATACATATATTAATAAAATTTTTAAAAATAAACAGTATCAACTTGTAACTAAAAATATATCTCAACTAGAAATCTACTATTTTAACCTTGGGTGTTTCTTCTATCTTCCGAAGAAACTTTTCGGAGTATGAAAGCTCGGTTGTTGCCCCTGAGCAAGAAGAGTGAATAACATTTGTTGTAAGCACAGTATCTATACTGTGGTTGTAAGGAAATATAAATATGAGCAGTCAGCAGATCTCAGATGCACTTTACGGTGCATTTCCTTATCATCAGAAAATAAATAAATGTGAAACTGGTTAAATGTCCATGGGACGAAGACCATTAACAAGAAGAAGAAGAAGAAGTTAATTTCATATTGCAATGCAGCCATCATATTTGCACCACCGCCAACATAAAGCAAATATCAATTTTCTGGACCTTAGGCCCCTAGAAAACGTGGCACCTGTCACGTAACCTATATCATGAACCGACGCTGTCTATATTTTTTCTAGGTTTGTGGTGAGAAGTGACACCGGTAGACGCCTGGCGGGGATAGTCTAGTGATAATCGATCAGTTATCGACCAGGGTTAAAACTGATTAAATTACTAAAATGGCTATTAAAAAATAGGGGTTTGTGATAGAAAAGTGAAAATTAAGGGTTGTATGGATTTTTTAATGCCACATCATAAAAAAATAAAAAAAAATTTTGTCCAAAAAATAAAAAAAATGTTTGGGGTGGACCACCCTTATCACTTAGGGGTATGAAAAATAGATTACGACCGATTCTCAGACCAACCGAATATAATAAAAATCGGTCAAGCCGTTTCCGAAGAGTATGGTGACTAACACTGTGACAGGAGAATTTTATATATATATATATAGATTTTACGAAAAATCTTGTTCGATACATGTTGCTAAATTGGCGTTTTAGGCACTTCATGTCGCGTGCCTAAAACACCATTATTTCGCTACTTGTATCAAAAATAGCCATTTCCAATCCAATCCGGATGGTGTGATAATTTCCTTACGTATCCGTTTTTGAGTTAATACGTTCTTACTACTTTTTTATAGTTACCTTCAAGATCTTAGATCGGTAGGACCTTTCGCTGAGTTGCCCAGTTGGAAGACGTTGGTGCCTTTAGCAGAAGCAGCTAAAATTGCAGCCGAAAATAAACCTATAACTGATCCAACTGGAATCGAGGCCAATGAGTTCCTGTCGAATCAACCAATGCCTGACGACGGGGCATTTTGTTACATTGCTCTGACTGGTGAAATGATTACCTCGCATCTTCTACAGGATTAGTTTTTACCGACTTGGTTTTTTTTAATATCTTGTCATTTTGAAAATAAATATGAGTAGTAAATACACGTTATTGTTTTTTTTATATCGAGTAATGAAATATATGTAAGGAAAATATATTTTTTTCTAACCAGCTTTTGATTGAGCATAAGTGTATGTACAGGGTGCTCCGTAAGTATACCTTAATAAAATGTAAAGTGTTGATAATAAAAAAATACAGTCTTAAAATTAAGCGTTTTGTATTTATTAACGTATTACGTTACGTTAATTACATCAACCATCAAGTTGCTTATCAATACACGAAATTTTGTCGAAGTATGCACCAACGCCAAAACAATTGTGGAAGTTTGATAATAGTTACTTTAAAAATACCGTATGTTGAGAAAATAATTTTTCATTGATAAACTCTAAAGTACGAGACAATTTTATGGCAATCGAAAGCACATTGTTTGATAAACTTAACATAAAATTACGAGGCATTTGCCAATGGCAGAGGGATAGTCAATTAGAAATTTTGTTGACAAAAAATCAAATAAGTCGCAACACAACAAAACAACTATTTATTTTTTAAAAGTGAAGCTGGCAAAGGTAGTTATTAAAATTTAACGCAATATTAGATTAGATATTTGGGCGTTATTGGTCGATATTTAAATAGGGTTTTATAAAATTCTGATTGCTACAACCAGTAATTATCAGCAATTGTTCTTGCACACCATTTTTTGCCAATTCGCTATTGACCTGTTCGAATGGTTTGTTATATTTTTGTCCTTTACATTCAGGACAATAGCCTCAGCAGACGATATAGCCCATCCATTAATAATACTTTTTCGAATAGGGACATTATCGTACCAATTATCAGTTTCCATTTTCCAGTGTTGATTAGGTTTTAACAACAGTCATGATGAGGTAATATGTTCGCCTTTGATATGAATTTATGAACAAGGCGTACAGAGCAGCTTTGACTTTCACTGTTACCAACCAACCATTTACTATTTGCACAGCTTTTTGAATTGCCGTGGTAAATTTTGCTGAGCACCGAATTACATTCAATGCGATTTGTTGGAGAACCATTATTATTTTTCTCGATTTGAACAATAGCAATATGTTAATTAACGAACACCTTCAGGGGTATTTTCAACCCAGAACAATATTATTCGGTTTACTTCTGATAATCTTACAAGGATCTATTTGCGTCAATCATAATCTTATGGTCATTATAGTACTTATCCTGTAAAAGTTTGCACGAAACCTTCCACACAGTTTACTGTTACTTCTTTGAATTCCGTCCCATGTTTCTTGCTCATATTGACCACCTTTTAGTATCAATGCCAGTTCTACGTTTCTATGCTAATTTAACTTGTATTTTCGTTCGCAGCTTAAATATTCCTCACGTGTATTTGTGACAGTTTGCGGTATTTATTGGAATTTTTTCTTTAATTAGCGCGTTAATAGATTCAAAATTCGAATTGCTGAAACGTGACATTTTGAAATTTATTTGAAATATGAAACTGTCACACAAATTTTTGGTGCTATGGTGATTGAAAACATCCCTGGATGCTGTTAAATGTTTAAATGACTGGGTGAGCTGCTAGAAGTGTAAAAAAAATTCACTTAAAGTTTGTTCCAACCAGAGTTAGAAATTTGTTTGAAACTGTTAGAAACGTTCTCCCAACTACTTCTTGTAGTACATTCAGTGGCAATACCTTGACAACTTAACCGACCAAACAATTCTAGTAGTTGGAAACCAGTCTCTGACTCTAGTTGGAACATACCTATAATATCACAAGAGCTTAAATTATTTTTTCCAGGAATAATATACGCTCGTGTGGTATTCGGTAAGAAAATTTCTGATATTTTAAATTAATTTGACTTAACCAAGGTATTGTTGTTGTTGACAGATGTTGATTTGTCATTTTGATTTAAAGGTTTTTGTTACAGTAGATGTTAATTACTAGTTCGAAGCGTATGTACGTTGAGTTTAATAAATGTATAGTGAAATGCCGCGATTTGATAAAGAAAATCAGCAAGTTATTAGAGAAGAAATTCAAAACCAAATACCAGATAAACACTAGAAAATCAAAAGAAAATGTATGGAAACAATTTGTTGAATTTAGCAGGCATACCCACCATATTTCGTTAAAGAAAAAATATACCAACTTTAGTTACATTAAATGCTAAAACTAAGATGGGTAATAGTCTCTATCGTTCTTTGGTAATTTTAGGTCACTGAAGGTGGTTGGAATATATTTTTTACAAGTAATATGATGCAATTTCAAAGAAATTCATATATAGGCATATCCGCCATATTTCATATATATAGATAGGATGACAATGTGTAGATCATATATGTACCTTCTCAACTGTCGAAAAATTTCCACTTAATTATTGCCTCGCCATGAAAAAATTTCCGGAAATTTGTCTGGCTGCCATGATAACGAGTTAAAATAAAGGCATCTTATTGGTTTTAAAGTAGAGGTGTGAAATTTTCAAAAAAATTTCAATGAACGTGATGCGCAACAAATTACAACCTGGTAATCGACTATTTCAAAAGCTGTTCATTTTACGTGAAAGTTGGTCGTTTGTTTTAAATGGCGAAATGTCACACCACAAACATAGAAAAAATATAGTCGGTGCCAGTGGCATATTCCCGACGACCGCTAATTCATGGCCGCCTTAGAAGGTCCAGAATCACTAAAACTAGCTTTTTATGCCGATTTACGTTGGTGACACTGTAACCTGATGCTGATTATGTTTTGTAGATTATTGTAATTGTTTACAAACAACGATCTCCCTGTAGTTATATAGTGATTTAGTTTTATATTTTGCATCTTCGTAAAAAATATATTAACTTCATTTTGCAATATAGCCATCATATTTGCAGTAGCACCAACATAAAACAAGTAAAGTATCCATTTTCTGGACCTTAGATCCTTAGGAAATGCGGCACCTGTCACGTGACCTGTATCACGCAACGGCGTCGTCTATATTTCTTCTAGGTTTGTGTGTAATATCTTTCAATTATTTTTTGCGGTTTCTAATATATATATTTTCCTTGATTTTGAATGTTTAGATAGATAAATATTTTATAATTTTATTGGAATTCGCAAATTATGATTATGCTACACCAAGCAAATTACTTTCTTTGAAATTAAGATAAATTTATAATCATCATAAGTATTCAAAACATCTAAAAAATAATGATTGTTTTAAATATTTGAAATTGCGGCTTATTTGCTACATGAATTGGTGCCGGATATTTAATACCATTTCATTAAACGAATGAAAATATAATGCATTAACCTGTAAAAGTTAAAAGTTTCATTATCGATGCAAATTACCCCGAAAAGCACTTAATTTATCAGCACAATGCGATCGGTATAAAGTGATTAAAATACTTACGAAATCCTCACACCCCAATCAAATATGTAAAAGTTGAGATAAGTTTCTGACTAAAACACCCTCCACTTATTAAAGTAGGTTTAAAGTTAAGGGTTGGCTGTCTGTTTCAAATAATCTTATGTAAATCTGTTAAGGCTTATAAAGAGAGAGGTAACGACACCCTTTCTACACTAGAAAGAGAACTCGCGAGTTCTAGGAAACCTGAAATTTACAGGGTGTTACACCTTAAAATCTTAAGCCTTTCATTTCATCGTTTATACTATCTCGAACTTTGTCATAATGGGGAAATTGCATGAATTTTATATTTTGGTTTGAAATGTATTACAGGGTGATCTTTCAAATATATTGAAAATTCGGAACGCGATTGTAGCAGTAATCACATAATAATTAAAATATTAACAATAACAAATTGACATGAAATGTAAACCAAACTAAGTGGCCCAAAACGCGATATAATTGGTGTGACGCCACACGACGTTCTGTGCGATTTATGTTTCCGTAAACAGGCACTTTGTTGTATTTTTGTGGCATTTTGGGGTAATAGATAGTGTAAATACTGTGTAGGCAATGCTCTGCAAATTCTACAATGACGAAAGCGGGTTTTGTATAAGCACAATAGGACAATTTGCCACGAGAGATGGCCATTTGATTTTATGCTTATGAAATTCATTGGTGTGAATTCCGATTTCATTAGTGCAGAAATGCAGGAAGACGGATAAAGCAAGCAGCCGTTTTTAACAGTACTATAATTATTAGTTACCTCCTGTGTAATACACTGTTTTTTTCTACGACCATTCACAGTGTTTTACATTGGTTTTACATATATTTTATTATATTTTCTTATGCATGACAGTCAAACAACCAAATATGTCAAAATGTCATAATAAGTATTTGGATAAGGAAATATTGTTAAAAATCAAAGTACATGGAATGTTGCTAAAGTTGCTTCTTGTTAACAAAATAAACAAACTTCCCAAAAGTTGTTAATAATGTATTTCGAATGTGAAGATAAAGTTCCTCAAGATATTCTGGAAGAAGCAAACGTAGTTTCGTTAAATCGATTACCGTTAAAGTCTCATGAAAAATATGAAAAAGAGTACCAGCTATTTAAATGTTGGATGGAGACTAGGTCGTGAAATTAGGTCATTGTTAAACGTAACTTATTTCTTTGTTTATAACATAGATCCGCTCGTGTCGTTAAGGGTTTTACTTGAGGTATTTATAATCATCTGACCATCTGACTTTACATTAAACTGTTTGCTTGAAGTTGAAAAATAATAGGTAAATAAAAGTAATGAATAATGATATTTAACATCTATTATTATTTTTTCTGCGTTTATGCAAAAAACAAAACTTTATTGAACTATATTTAGTGGAAAAAGTGCACTAGTGCAATAAAATGTTTATTGCATTCATCTATCATTCTACTACAGCGTTTTGTCATCATGACAAACATAAACATTCAAATCGACGTCATATGAGTTAGTGTCATCTAAATAAAACATTTTTTGGTTTTTGCATGAACGTAGAAAAAACATTGTATGCAACTCGTATAAAAAGTGTTTATTGCACTCGACGTGTTATCCTACTCGACCTGAAGGTCTCGTTGGACAATTTCACGTCGCGTGCAATAAACACTTACTTTTTGTACTTGTTGCAGAAATAAATATTTTAATTGCTAGTCACTACTGATTTCATTTCTCCTTAAACATTTTGAAAAAAAACTTATTTATGACTTTTGTTTGTTATGTTTTCATAACAACATATTTTGTTTTGTTTGACTTATATAACAACCATTAGAGTTCTTGTAATCTATTTTGTATATTAGATTAGTTCTAAATTTGGCAAGGGTGGTTTTAATTATGAACAAATATTATGAGGTTTTTTTGCAATATTGATATTATACGGTTTAACACAATTTCTTTTGTTGTTTATATCAGGAATAAATTGCATAGAAATTATTCCTGAATAAACAACAAAATAATAAATTATATAATTGTACGAGTAATAAATACATGAATAATACAGAAAATTCACTTACTTTTAACTTAAACAATATCACTCGGTGTCCATGACAGAGTGGTATTGGGGAAGGCTTGCAAGACGGTAAGAATAGGAGCGTTCTTGTATAAGGCGATGCGAAGAACAGCCGATGAACTTAAGAGTTTGAAAATCCAGACTCTGTCACCCAGTTGAAACCTGCAAAGAATAAACATACATAAGGATAAGCCAATGTATGGTCTCTTCTGTCGCACACACGATTTACGGGCGCAATTATCACTGACTTCACAGGACTTCACTGGCTTCACAGGAAGCGGTCAATGTTTGACGCCCTATTCCTTGGATATAATTTTTTTTTTAGGTTTGATGTTAAAAATGAACTCATAGCTGAATTCCATTTGTTTACAGAACCAGAGTAGAACCGGAAAATTTGTATATTGACAATATGAGAAATATAGTTCGATTTGATGAATGTTTTCGATGTTTTGCCGGATGCGCTGGTGATAAATCTAATCATCTTTTACTCAAACAGAAACAGTAAGTCATTAAGTACATGTAATTATTTTCAAAACAAAGTCTAGTTGTCTCACGTGATCACCATTTCTACCTTCAAATTAAAAGATTGTTTTGTGTGAAATATTCTTACCGAATATTCCTTGAACATTAAAACCCGAAATATTTTTTCTCGTCCATCAATATTTGTAGAAAATTAGGTATTCCTCGTATTCGGCTCGGGATAATTTTCAAGATATTCATGACCTCGAAAATAGTTCCGATAAATTGATACTAAGCAGGGATATTATAAGCAAAAATATTTTATTTATTCTGAATACCTCTAATTCTAAATTAAGTTTAAAAAAGTACAATTTTATTAGTTCATTATTTCTAACCCAACTTTTTCTTAAAACAAAGCAAATATATTATTTAAGAGAAACATACACTTTTTAATTAAACAAAATGAAACTGGCAAAAAAAGTAACGGTGAATTAACAAATTATGCGGTAAAAAAGTACATGTACTTAGGGAACAAAAAATATAATAAAACACTGCAGACCATGAATCTTTGCTTTATTACCTATATTTTTACATATCTAGCCAGTTTGGCAGTATATATTCAGCCAAGTGTTCCTTTGAATTTTTGTACATTATGCCAGGACGTGAAATTTCTGCATTTACATGATGCCGGACATTCTAATCATCAGATATCGAACACGTTGGGCATTTCTAGATCATCTGTTGTACGAATAGTACACATATATGAAGAATTTGATACAGTGGAAAACAGACCATGTAGTGGACGTCCTCGAATATCTAATGAAAAGGAGGATCGGTATTTGGTGCAATATGCCCGTAGACACAGCACAAATGAAATCAGAATTGGGCTACTGATGACAATCGACAAAGAGCCTGGCGAGAACCAGGTCGTCAACAGCGACTTCATCTTCCCCGTGAAGTTGCTCCGTATGAAGGGGGTACCGTAATGTTTTGGGGTGGAATAATGTTCAACCGACGCATCCCATTAATTCGCATACCACAGAATATGACTAGTCAAATTTACATCTAACAAGTTATTACGCCCATTACCTACCCCCGTATGTAATGAATTAGGTGAAAATTTTATGTTTGTGGACTACAACGCTCGACCACATCGCGCAAGAAGGGGTTCAAGAGACACTAGAAACAGGACATGTCAATAGATTAGATTGGCCAGCCAACTCTCCTGACATGAATCCTATTGAAAACATGTGGGATTTTGTTGCTAGAGTCATTCATAATCATATTCCTTCACCTCAGACTGCAGATGAGTTAGTCGTGGCGGCAGAAGTGGAATGGAACAATATTCCTCAAGAGATCGTTAACTGCTTGATTATCTCAATGCACGGACGTGTCAATATGCTATTAGAACGTGGTGGATGTCATAATTTTGTCAAAAATGTCACACATTTGCTGGTTTTTAATTTTCTAAGTACTCAGTTTATCAAACATATTCTTTAAAAAAAAAAAGATTAAGAAAACAATATAGTATTATAAATGTATTTGGTTTTTCTGACAAAAAGATTTTTTTAACAAGAATGAGGGAGAGTCCAAGACTTTTGACGTTGAGTGTTGGAATCCAGAGCAAAACAGTTCATTTCCGTTGGGCTGTACACCCTGTAACGCAAAAGAGTTAACTGGGGAAAGTTTAGGATGAAGAATAGAGGCATTTAGCGAATAAACTTGGCACCCACCTGGTTGTTCTCAGATTATTTAAGCGTTTCTTAATACAAGCCATTATTTAAGATAGCAAGTATGCTAATTAGGAGCTTCGAGTGTGTTTATTACAGCCGCGCGCTCGGGGCTGATACGCCGAGTTATTGTTTAAATACCGACTGTATTCAGCTTTGTGCGCTGCCATATATAAATCCTTACAAATCGCCGAATAATATGTAACGTACAAGGAGACGCGACTTTAATAGTCGAATTTACGCGGCCGTATATCGCCAAGCCGTAAAATGATGAAATCGGAGTTGCCAACGGGGCAGTTAAGTCATAATTGCAGGGTAAAGATAAATACGAATTAGTATCAGCAATATTAGCGCGACACATCCATACTATCCGGTAATAAAGACGTTTTAAAGAGGTACCCATCTGTGATATTTAAAAATTTGATCACTTTATTCATAAAATTTATACAGAGTGTTATTAAACTAAGCCAAAAAATTCCAATTAACATGCCATTAAAAGGGTACAAACTGTTTGTGTATTATTATTAACAAAACGGTTGAAAATAAATAGAAAAAATTTACGGAACATACATAACTTTATACGTCGAGTAACATAAGCTAGTCACCATTTTTTGTTATTCAAATCATAGGCGTCCCGTTTAGAGGGGTGAAAACGGTGTTAGACCAGTAAATTTGTTCATTTAAATTTTACAATTTTTTTTATAATCAATACAATTTCAAGTTCGTAGCTTTTTAAACATTCTTATGTAAAAAACCGTCTTTGTTCAAATCGATATTGGCAATGGTTTTCAATAATTCGGACGATTTACATCACGGCTGACATTACATAATTATTTTTATTCTCAACAAAATTTTCGATAGTTTGTCGCGTTAAAACCAATAATTTTTTGTGTTTTACTGCAATATATATATTTATACAGGATGTCCAATAATTATTGCGACTAATTGATAGGGGTCGTAGAGGGCATGAAAATAAGCAATTTTACCTTATAAACCCCTGTCAGGAAATATGCCATTTAGCCGCTACAGCGCAGGTGCCCCCTGACTCATTACTTTGCTGTGTTTACTTTTTTGTCGGCCTAAAATCACCACACCGATTCAGTTCAATGGCTGGCTATCATAACACAAAACAACAACAAAAAAAAACACACACACACCGATTGAGATAGTTTCAGTGAATGGTGTGCAAAACGTAAATAGCATTAATTTGGTGGTACAATGGAGCATTATTCATATGCGGAATTTGCTGATATGCATATGATTTACGGAGAAGCTGGTGGTAATTGGAAAAGAGCCCCGCGATTGTACACCGAACGGTTTCCAGAACGTCATCATTCTCATCATAGCATTTTTGCTAGAATTCATGGACGTCTTCGTGTGTGCCATTGCACATGATATGAGAGAGGCACGAAGTACTGTTTGGCGGGTTCTCCGGGATCAACAAATACACCTGTACAGCCTGTTACAAGTCCAAGCCATGGGTTTGGAGGACCATCTGTCATTTTTGTCGTTGATGGTTGCAGCAGTAGTTGAGACAACCACACTTTGGTCGCTACCTTTTGTTTACTGACTGGCCCGTTTTACAAGTGATGGTTATTTTAATAGTTATAATAGTCACATTTGGAATGAAAATAACCCGCATGTCATGGCCCTCCGTAGATACCAACATCAGTTTGTAATTAACATCTGGGCCGGCATTGTGGGCGAGCAGATCAACGGGCCATATTTGCTCCTACCACATTTGGGCACGTTCATCCTCAATTCTTGCAGCATGTGCTTCCAGAACTATTAGAGGATGTGCCACTGGACATAAGAGTTAACATGTGGTTTCAACACGATGGCGCCCCAGCCCACTTTGCTTATTTATTTCCTAACAGGTGGATAGGCCGAGGTGACCCTGTGCATTGGCCTGCGCGGTCATCCGACTTAATCCCCTTGGATTATTTTCTCTGGGACCATATAAAAGCTTTAGCGTATGAAACTCCTGTTCCCAACCAACAAGAGCTACTGGGAAGAGTGATGGCCGCGTCCGCACAGGTTCAGGACATGCCGGAAATAGTCCATAGAGTTCGCCAATCAATGAAAAATCGTGCCCTACTGTGCACTGAGCAATTACTCTTTCAATAAACTGGTACTTTTTAAATTTTTTCATTTTTTCTTGCTGAAGCGGCCAGTTTCATTCATCACAATTGATTCATTGACAGGTTAAAATCACTTTTGACATTGTCGATATTTAATTTCAAATAATTTTAATTTATTGGTATAATAATTTTTATAGTTAGATATTCAAGTCAACTTAAAGGAGGCCACCTGAGGAAGCAATCCTAAAAATGCAGAAATCGGTCAGATCTCATCTATTGTGGTTGAATTTTCCAGTTGTCACAGTTTCAAAGGTGAAGTTAGATATTTATAGTGTTTTCATTAAACCAGGTTAGTCAATTTAGCTAGATTACTTTTTTACATAATTATTGAATAGAGTTTTGTTTGTGGAATTGTTCATTAGCATACCTAGATATTTGGTATCAGAGAGCATACATATGACTTCATTGATAGGAATTGTAGATTTGATATATATTAGATTAAAATACCTTTCTGACATAGTAAAAAATACATTTCTTGATTTGGCAGCTTTAAAAACTCAGCTATCTTCTGTGAAATTTTATAAATTGTGTTTATTCCCAGAGGTTGAACAGTGCATTTCTTCTGTCAATATTTAGTGAATAATTTCGTATAACCTTCAAGACGCTGTCTCCAAATTTCTTATTCATAATACAGAGCAACCGGTCTTTCTTGGTTTTGGTGTCGAGAAGAGAATCAAGCATTACAGATTGTCAGTCGACTTCAAATCTGTGCAACTCATCCGAACTGCAAACACCATATAAACCATTAAAGCTGCAACTTGTAAATCAAGCGAATAATATACGCATTTAGTTTAGAAGGTATTTTGAGTTTTACATTGACAAGGGAATATTCACCATCTGTAGAAGTTTGTAGAAATTTTATTACGTCTTCCGGATTACAAATTTGGGAGTTTTTTTGGTTGGTAACGGTTAGTTGATTTGTTAGGAAAGCTGCGACCTTACTGTATCTACAAATAAAAGTTCAATTGGTACTACCTATGTGATTTTAAACTGTTTCTCAGTTTACCCTTACCCTGAAAAATCAATTTTCAATCACCAATATGGTACTTTGCACTGAATACGACCATAAACTTGAAGCCAGCATTTTCTATTTTTGCGAAAAATATGTTAACAATAGTCTATTATTATTACTCTCACTTAGAGCCTTGATGTTCTTTGTGTTCTTCCATTTTTTATTTAATAAACAAATTTCATACAAAAACAATGTTAATTATGCAAAAGTTTCCCTAATTTAAAATTGCTTCAAATATTTTGTAAGCGCGTACCTTTTCGGTAGATGATAAAATTTTACACCCTGCAGGAGAACAGTTACAGAAAAATAAATTGTAGAAATTCTTATTGAGATTGCATATTAACATTTGCAATTACTTTATACACTGTAAAATATTTCATATTCGTAATTTCTTCTAGAACTCATTAAAATATGCCAGAAAGTGCCTATTGACTATGTGGCTTAACACACACTTGGAAGGCTTTATGCCCTTAAAGGGATGCAGATAGAACTGTTTTTTGATATCGACAAAACGGTCAAAATTAAGTCTACACAATTTGCGGAACATATACATAGCTTTGTATGTCAAATAATATGAGCTATTCCATGTTTATTTATTTAACGGAGGGAAAATGATGTAAGATGTAAATTTTTTTATTATAACTTTTTCTACGACTTTTTCGACAAATTCATAATTTTCTGACATTGTTTATGTAAAAAACCTCTTACTTTAAATTGATATTGGCAGCAGTTTTAGAGTAAATTGAGTGTGAAAATTACTATAGTTGTAGCACGAATCGAGACGACTTACGTCACGCAATTATTTTTATTGTCAACATAATTTTCGATAGTTTGTCGCATTAAAAACAATCGTTTTTTGTAATTTAGTGTAACATGTGTTCAACCATTTAGTGTAGTAAATAGTTTTATTATTTGCAGTTGCACTCTTAAATATTTTAATGAAAATATAATTCATATAATATAAGTATTCATTTGTACATATGATGTAAGTCATCTGAGAACATTGCCTTGGGTCAACGTGAGACATTGATGCCAGTGGCCGTTTGATCATCCCCCTAATTAATGAGGTTTTACAGGTTTTCCTCATTCCTGCACTAAATGGTGGTTCGAGTATAACAATGTAAGTCATTCCTGAGCGAAAATTAAGCCTGCTTAATAATAATATGCCGCCCCTTCTCCCGCACAAATGTCTGACTTCTGAACTAAACATGGAAAAAACATTGTAATGAAAATTCACACACTTGTACACACATATAGCTCTAAATACGACAGTTGTCAGAGTATTTTAAATATTCCATTTTAAAATTTTGACACTTTATAGCATGATCTATTTTTGCTACAATTATATGAATTTTTGTTATAATGCTTTTTCCGTGAATTGCCAAAAAATAATCTTACTTTTAAAAATATCAATAAACCACACGAATTACTTCACTGTAGAAATATTCAATTTTACAATTAAACAAAATCATCGAAATAAAATTTTCGTATATTCCCAATATAAATGTAACGAAAAACAAATTACATAAAAATGTACAGTTTTACTAATAGCACAGTTAAAATATAAATTTAACTTGGATCCTTTTACTTTTGAAAGTATTTTCCACCAAGTCTTCGGAGAGTAGGAAGATAAATTCAATAAAACATTCATTAAAAGTTAACAGCCAATGAAAGTGATCGATTTCCAACTTGTCAAACTTATTGGACACCGCACTAAGTAGTAAATAAGGTCGGCACTTCAATATTCAACAGAACTCGCTGACCAACGGTTGTCACAGGGGACGTTCGTACACTGTTCTTCCATTTTTCCGTCTAAAATAACCAACAGCTAATGGAAAATACTTTTAGCTCATTTGCCAGGGGATAGCGGATGCAGTTCGAATAAAAATAAAGCATCGCTTAGGAAAGTTCATATACCTTTAGAAACATTTTTCTTATATTTTGTAGTATATATTGAAGACCAAATTAAATTTACACAAAATTTATTAAAAGGCGGATATACTTACTTCACTTTCATCATTACTATTATGGTTTTGAAAATAAATGAACTTTGTTATTAAATTACTGAATTTTTATATATTTTAAATTATTGAAATGAATACATACTAAATATTTTTATCATTGACCATCCATGGCACACTTAATTGTATTATGAAAAAATATTTGAAATTTATTTTACGTTTATTATTAAATGGCTTTATTGATTTTTTCTATTCAAAAGTCCCGAAAGTTGATAACTTCAGCCGTTTCTAAGCAATTCCCCCGTCAATGAGCTCAATCAGCACGTAAAATTTTAAGGTTTTATCAGTTCGTTGTTTCTTCTTTTTTTGCATATTTACTGTCATTAAGATTTCTTGAAGCCTCCAGCCTCCAAGATCCTCAGATCTAATTCTACCTAATTAGGTAATTTTTTTGAGATAATTTAAGAAATCACATATACCAGACAAGAGCTGCTAAAAATGTGAAGAATAGAAGAACAGCAGGATATGCTGCATATTTATGGCTGTATTTTCCATACAGAATTTATAAAACATAAATTTTACATTGCTTATTTAAAAAAAAATAGATTCTGATTGAAACAAATAAAACTGATGGTTTCTAAGAAGAGGCAGTATTTACACAGCATGTAACCTCATAGTTATTTTTTTTTTATTTATTTTTTGGCTATATTTTTTTTAATACTGGAACGATTTCTTTTTTCAAATTTGGCACCCTTATACATATTTAGTTACAAGTAAAATATTTTTGAAATTGCAGCTGCTTAAAGAGTAGAAAGAATATGTGCTAGGTAAAGAAATAATCTTAGCTTTCTTGTCTTTAATTTCATTGAAATTTGATGGTAATTCCTTGCTGATGCTTTATCTTAAAATTTAATGCTCTTATTTGAAGTCGAAAAAAACAATCGTTTGCGAGGAAATCGACATTTAAATTAACATACTGGTGAATCCCGTTTCTTTTACGATGTAAGTGTACTTTGAAAACAATTGACAATCTGTCATAGTATTGCTTTGACGATAATTTCAAACCTTATGTTTAGGTAAACAGCAGAAGTGCAACGTTTTATGAGAGAGAAAACAGAAATTTAACTAATTTATTTTAACCTTGGAGGAACAATTTCCGGAATGGTCGCCACGTCGTCAGTTTAGCTTCCTTGACGTTTGACATATCTAACTACTCCTATCTCTCTTCCTCACTTTAATCTTATTATATGTCTCTGGTATTTTCTGCTTATGTTTGCGCCTTAGCTCTTACCTTGTATGAACGAAACATAAGGTTTGAAATTGTCGAAAAAACAATACTATGATAACCATAATTCACCAGTAACCAGTAAACGGTGGTTTTTCGGCTTCAAACAAGAGTATCAAATTTTTAAATAAATTATCAGTCTTTAAAGAAATGCTATCAAAATGTCAACAAAATTGTAGACAACAATGTTATGATCATTTTTTCACTAAGCATGTATCGTATCTACGTTTTAACTGTTCTCTTAAAATTGATTTAGTTTTATTTTATTACAGGGTGATGTTTAAGTAGAGATCAAAAATCCGGAGCGTATTCTGCGGCCAAAATAAGGTTTTTTGCTATATAAATGTGGGACACTTTTTTGTATTCCAAACCAATTAACAACATTGATCAAGTGCATTTTTACGATACTTACATTACTTTACTATGATTTATTATAACAAATCTTGGAAATGGCCACCTTCAGCCAAAATAGATGCTTCAGATCTTCTTGAAATTGCAGCTTGATCACGTGCAAAAATTCCAATAGTTCTTATCACATCACAACCAGCTATAATTCGTTGACGTAAGTGCTCCTCAGATTCAATGTGAACCTCGTAAACTAATGTCTTGAGATGTTTCCAGACAAAAAAGTCAATAGTTCATATCGAGTGATCTGGGAGGCCAAGGTTGATCTGGTTCGTGAGTGCCTCATCCAATCACGTTATTACTGAATCTTTCATTGAAAACTTAATGAGCAGTCAAACTCGTAAAAAGTAAGGCCCAACAAGAAAATTTCCAATAATACTCACCTATACATTCAAATAAAACTGATGTTAAAATCGAAATTCCATTTTCAGCGGTAGAATCAACATTTTGTTAATTGTTTTTGCAAAACCCAGTAACAAAATTGTAGGCGAGCTAGTCTTGCGGCAGTAAAGCTTGAACTCTTTATATGTGATACAGGTGTAACTGTCGATGCTTCAGAACGGGCCAAACTTATTTATGCTTCACATTAAGATTTGCAGCGATCTTCCTAGTACTAGTATTTGGGTCATCTTCAATTTTGTGTAGAATAGCTTCTTTCAACTCGGGTGTTCAGGAATTGAACCTCTCTGAAATGAGCCTAGCCTCAGTACCATTTCCATCTGCAAGGCCATAAATGTAAACCATATTGGCCATTTCATCATTTCCATTCTATAAGCCATTAATAAAACTTAATATTAAAAAAAAGGTTTAATTTGGCAGTACACAATATTAAATAAGGGGACGGTTTCTTATTTTGTTTTGTATGTCCTTCCTAAGATATGTTTAAGTATGTAATTTAAGTAACTGTGTAAAAATGCACTTGATCAAATAAATAAATTTTATTATTAATCGGTTTGGAATACAAAAAAGTGCAAAGAAATAAAAAGGGAAGATAATACAATAACGCATATGATAACTTATTTTGTTTGTAATAGTGATATTGTGATATTTTTTTTTTTTGGGAAATAATGATGGATGATACCCACACCTACGCCACCGGTAAGTTTCTAAAGCTGGTGATTTTTTGTTTCATACTTACTATTATACTAAATATGCACACCCAATTTGGTTAGATTATTCCAAGCGGTTTAGAAATTAGACATTAAAAACTGATTTCTATTTA
This sequence comes from Monochamus alternatus, assembly GCA_037114965.1. Classification (NCBI taxonomy): domain Eukaryota; kingdom Metazoa; phylum Arthropoda; class Insecta; order Coleoptera; family Cerambycidae; genus Monochamus; species Monochamus alternatus. Next base: position 78,629,758 of record CM073429.1, read on the forward strand.
TATTTTTGGACATGCTGTAGCTGGACAATGGGGCTGTCTTAAGACCCCGCTTTTATATAACAAAAAAACCCTTATTTTTGGTCACAGAATACTTCTCTGGATTGTTGATCTCTACTTAAAGAACACCCTGTATGTTTTTTTTAATTTATGTTCTAATATTGTAGACTCAAATATTCACCGTACGAGTATCTAGGTGCATGTTCTGTTAAAATATTCCATCTCAGTCGATAGAGCAACTCAATTTGCTTCAGCTTCCATAAAAAATAAAACAGAGTATGCAGAATCGTTACTGTATTTTCTACCCGCTCGGTGACTAATGTTACCTTTCATTCAGATGAACAGATATGCAAATCAAGATATATTTATTTAAAAGCCTCGAATTGAAAAATTAATTGATGCATTGCAAATTCCGCATTCAAGTAAATAGAGTTTGTCGAAAATAAATGAGTACACTGGACTCACATTAGGGTCTATAAATATATCCATTGACAAAAAATTGGTTACATGGAATTCATTTTACTTAACCTAATGGAGGATATAGTGTAGTGAAAACCAACAGCTACAAACCGTGTTGGCGAATATCTCTCGTAAGATAAAATTGACAGACTGTATTGTTGTTTTGCTGCAATTGCAATTGTTTTTTCATGTATCCGAAAAGTTATTCGCGTTATTTTATATATTCGGATTTATTTTGGAATTAGCCGTATCAGTGAAGTAAATTAAATTCTTTGAAGGCTTTGCATTGTGGCGTCAATTAACTGAATATCATTTTATTATTTTAAACGTTTATGAGTTTTATGCCAAAATAGCGAATAGCTGTAAATTAAATTTGCATGGGTATTTCCACAGCGGAATTTTGATATTTTTCTGCAGTTATTCAAACTGTAATTTAATTCATACTTCTGAAGAGAAGTAATCAATATCAATATCATTGTATATGATGAGATCGGTTTCTGGACAAAAATTTTGTTGAAAAATTTATTACTTGAACAACAACTACTTTAGACTAAAGATATACAATATAGGAGATATCAAAATATTGCAATTTAATCAAACATACTTATGTACAAAGGACCATTGTCGGTCGCACCACCAGACATAGACCGGTTTCGGGCTGACAGATGACATTGAATGTTTGCTATAAGTGTTTCAGGTGTTCTAATCCAATGTTGGTCGTGCATTAGTCCGAGTCCAAGTAGTTGTTTCCAGGAATTTCGTTTTGAAAATATCGTTATCGCCGAAACGCGATTGAGATTGGGGTCAGAGGCTCTCAATAGTACCTACAACGAGGTAGGTTCATTGCTTTGTGACCTGTCATGCCAGCATGGAGGTGACTAGATGTAGTTTTGCCACATTTCGTACATATTGTTCATATTGATTATTTACCTTCATGGTTAACATGATAACGAAAGCGACATTAACGAAAAACTTGAATTGTAAAAATTCCTAAAAATAATACATTTAACACAAACAAAATTTATATCAGGGATAAAGAGTTTGATTTTGCACAAATTGCAGCAAAGAAATACAGATTATTATATTTGAAATAAAAAGGTTTTCGTCTATCGAAATTGGTAAAATGTAACCGGAAGCGTCGACCACTTGGTGCAGTAGTTTAGAACTACTGTTAAGTAGTGGTAAGGTGGAATATTTTAAGATTTCATGATATACCAAAAATTAAATGCCTAAATATAACACGACAATGACAATTTTATTGTCTGAAGCTATTTATATGTGGCATAATTTTAGTTTTTCTTTAGTTTTATTGGGTTTTTGCCACACTTCTGAAAAAACTAAAGATTGATTAAATAAGCCCTTCCGCCAAACGGATCAGTCAAGGGTTATTTTTTAAACTAAGTTTGCCTAACCAAAAAATCTCACGCTGAAAAAAGCAGAAAAGTAAAAAATAACAAAAATCACATTACTATCGCGCACTTCCGTATTATCGAAAAACTCTCTGTTTTCGTTCTCAAAATAGTAGTAAACATATTAAACGTATGTCAAAACTTGTAAACGTGTATTTAAATTTCATATGAATGTTACATAGGACTGGCAACAGTACTTCTAGTATGTTATTCCACACTATTTACCTAAGCATAAATAACCAACAATCAACCATGTAATATTACAAATAATAATTATTATCAGTGCGATTGTGTAAAATAAAAAATTACGGTTTTCTTCATATTGACATATCTACAGACTGAGCATACTAGAAAAATTCTATTACATATTTTGCTTATAATTTACCTTCACTCAGCCGTGAGCGACATAAAGAATCATTAGAGTTTTTGTATTATAGCGGCCAGATCGGACCCTGTGTACTAAAACAGAATCATTATTTTTTTCATAAATATGGGTTTGCAATACACACTCTGTGCATTATCTGGTTCATGTTTTATTTTCTTAGAGTACCTCGTTCTTGGAGATATTGTGCCACACACGTTTAAGAAAGACTAATATTTTGAAAGACCGCAAAATAATTCTGATCCTTTCCCATGCAGTTGGCCGTGTGCAAATCTGCCGTCAAGCCGATTCAATTACGATTTTATCTTTAAAATAGATGACAGTTATTTCCATGAAAGGGCAGCAGCCATAAAGACGACTGCGACTTATTTTGTTACACGATATTCATCCGTATAGGCACTCGTACCTACTATACATGTCCGTGGCAAGGATATTTTTCATTTGTATGTGGATATGCAAACACTGTCTAAAACTGTGTTAGTTACTGTTTTAGTTTTTTATTTTCTCTGCTTTAACTGCAAAGGCGATTATACTTACAGAGTCATCTCGACTTTAATTCTTTATAAAAAGAAAAAAAGGAAAACGTAGACAGCTAGGTTCTTGGATTTGTTGATCGAAGCCTAAAAATTTAAAATCCAGTGTCAGTACCGTCTATGTGACAATGATGTTTAGACAAAGATGCCATCAAATCGAAATTGAGAATTATAAAATTGTAATTTATATGACCATCATGTTAGCAAAAAATAAACTCTATATATCTTGCAGCATCAATCACAACTTATGCACAAAACAGAGTTCAATTGACTTGCATACACCTTTATTTCACTGGGACTGACTCTGGCAATCCAAGGAGTTGGAAAGCTGCAAACAAAATTGATTTTTATTCTTATTCTCTCCAACCAACCAAGTAACCAAGTAAAAACGTTGGCAGACTCACACCAAATACGTCACTGACTGAATATAAATAGACTTTTACTACCTAACGTAAATTATTAACTCCAAAATTTTGCGAACACAGCAGTGATCGTTGAAGATTAATTTGCAAAAATATAGATTATTTTGACATTTTCAGTGAGATGCAGTCTCAAAATATTTACGTTTCTGGATACATATTTGTACAAGTTGTCCAGAATATAAGTGCTTTTACTTTCCTGTATGATAAATTGCACAAAACAACTCATATTTGACTTGCAAACATGGAGTTCCAGGAAACTCTGAGGGCTAATGCCCCTACCAGCATTAAATTACATCTGAAAACATATAGTAAACAACTGAAGTTGCTCTAACTCTCATCGGTATAGATGAGGTATTTGACGAATAACCCTAGTTGCCTAAACGTTTGGCATGGAGTGTCGCTAGATGTAGATTATCTACATCGCGTATATTTGACTTAACAATTATTTTTTTCTAATTAACAGAATTATCACAGCAAACAGGTGTTGAATATGACAACGTAACTCATGTACCATGTCAGGTTTGTCAGCTATTCGTACATAATAATTACAAACAGGTACTTACTGTGAATTGTGTTCTTAGAGCTCTTTTCATTATACAGAAAAAATATGAAATAGTTACAAGTATTTAAAATGACTTATGCGTTTCGTAGCCAGCTTAAACTAACCACAAATTAACACGTCATGCAGCTGGTCATGGTTACTATAAAATGCTCCATTTTTGTTTATGTACACTCACAAGTATTAAAACTGCACTAGAGAAAAACGAAACGCACTAACCACAATACTACCATATCTAATATTACTTTTAGGTTAACAGCAACAGTTGACACATTGCAATGTTGTCGAACGTTACAGTTTTAAGGACTTTCTGGTACATAATTACAAGTTACGTTACAGGAGCTTTTAATTAACCTCAGTTTGTAATTTCGTAACTTTGATTTTGAAATGTAATTTTATTTTTGAAATGTATTTATAGATAAACTATTTGTTTCAAACATTTTTCTCATAGGAGTTTTTTGTTGCTTTTGGTGAAATATATAAGCTCTTAAAATTACAGTATATATATTTCGGACATGTTCAACTTTAGCTTAGACTATTGTCAAGAATTACACCCTGTGGTTACGGAATGTACTTAGAAATATCCCACGTAAAATAATTGTTTATGTATTTCTCAAAACACTGACACATGATAACTACTACCATGGTACAAGTATAAGGAAAATACGAAACGATGAAACATGAACGGGATAACCTTTTTTAGAATGCAATATCAACACTCTGCCAAGTTATTAGTACAATTTTTCTCTTTTTTTTTTGTCTTTAATGTTGTCCTTACACACAAATTCACTGCATTCAACTCCAACCTATGAAGGGAATTACTCTGATCGGACCAACCCTTCGCCCAGCAGTTGAGATGGAACATTTGTTATATTTTGAAAGTGTACACTACTGATTCTATAAATATTTCTAATACTAAAGAGTAGGGGTATATCATAAAAGTCATCAAATTGCAAAAAACTGATTTACTGCTTTTCTTAAAAATAAACAAAAACTATTTATTCAGCCACCCTTTAGAGATACAGTCCTTCATCTCCCATTTTAAGTCAAGTTGTTTTCAAGTTGTTTTGAGAAATACTAAAAAGTTATAAGTATGTAAGTGAATTATATTAGTACTTATCTTGTTGACTATTTTATTATTATTTATAAGCTTGCAATTTATGTCTATATAACAATACTATTCTGTAGAAATAGATGCTTATTATTTAAAAGAGAGAAATTAGTATTTAAGATGTATATTAAAAACTGTAAAGCTGATTCAAAGAAAATTAAATGACCACTGAGTTTAATCTCAATGCCCTGACATCTATAGTATACTTTGATTTTTCATTTAGAAATTCATTTGAACCTCATTGCTGCAATTTTTTTTGTTTGTAACGTATCTTGGAAACTACAGGAGATAGAAGGACACTGTTTTTGCAACATTGAGCTACTTTTTAGAGAAACTTAAGATGCCGCAGTCAGACCTATTTGTTTTAAAGATACAGGGTAAAAGATAAGAAGCTACTTTTAAGCAATTTTTCGTATCACACAGAATAGCTGAAATATTGAAATGGTGAATATTGCCTCCGATAGACATTATTTAAGTAGAATTCAGTGGCGTACTTGCAATTTCTCTACAGGGTGTCTCTTTCAAAATGTGATTAAAAAATACAATTTTCTTTAAATGAAACAACCTGTATGTTTTTATGCAATTTAATTGCATTATTTGTTTCCTTTTGTGTATAAAAATGCATGGCCAGTTATGCAATACGCAACATCAGTTTTTTTTGATAATTTTAAAAATATAAAAAAATAAACTTTTATAATATCGTTATGAAGAAAAAAACGTAATGCAATTGAATTGACAAGCGACACCTTGTAGAGAAATTATAAGTACGGCACTGAATTCTACGTAGAAAAAGTATATCAGAATGTTGTAATCAGAATCAGTTTTCACCATTCCGATATCTCAGCTGTTCTCTGAGATTAAAGAATCCCTTAGAAGTACCTAGTTTTTTAAAATTTCGCCATACATGTCAAAAACTAAAAGCTCTATGACATCTAGTTTTTAGAAGTTTTTAGAAAAAGTAGGCCAGTTTTTCGAAAACCGCATTCTTCTATCTCTTGTTGTTCCCGAGATTACAACAAAATTGGGGCACCCTGTATATTTACTTTATTTTTAATTTAAACATAACGAATGGGTGAGTTCCCATAATTCTCTCTAGCGGAACTAAAATTAAATTTTTGGTAAATTGGGACACACTTGTGGTCCGTTTCGCGATGTGACGTCACAAGCACTAGTCCTGCTGTAGGTACCGTGTGCTAGCAGATAGTTTTTAGTCTTAGCTTATTTTGAACAGAATTTTGTTTAGGCATTTTAATAGTTAATATAATAAACATTTTTATGGCTTTATTTATGGGCTTTAATTTTTTTATTATTTTACTTTTCTATGGTCATAAGACTACTATTTTTGTTCTAATTAAAAAATAATGAAGACACGTATGACTTGCAGGTATTTGTTTAATAATAAAATATGTTAGTTTTATCAAAAAAGCTAATTTGATACTTTTCGTTCATTCTAAAACAAATTTCTTATTCCAAAATGTACCACTCAGACCAGTTGCCCTACTTACCCCCTCCGAGATCGGTAATTTTCGCTCTTTCGTTGTAACTCAAAATCTAAATATCGGAAATTTTTTATGACCTGAAGATATTTCCCAAAAAGTTAATGAACATTCGTGAAAAGCGCAACTTCATATCTCTCATAACAATCTAGATGCCTTCACATTTTACAAGCAGATCGCATCTGTAAGAGAACATCTAATATCGACGCAGGCGACAACGCCTCGTATATTTATCGAGAATCGCCCACGTCGTAATTGTGCAAATCCTGCTAGCTGGACGCGCAAATTGAAACAGCAGCAGTAGCAGCAGCGGAGAGGGTGCCGTGGCGGCAAGTGGTGTCTGTAGGGGTGACTGTGATCAGATAGCTGCGTGAAATCAGCGCATAACAACGCGGTTTACCCCATTATAATACAAACTAGGGTTTCGTTTACCCCCCTTCCACGACCTGCCATGACTTGAAACCCGCTCTAAATGCATTCTCGTTCTAGATAAATCGAGCTGATAAAATATGGACTTTAGTTTCGTATTAATGTACGGAATGATGCATGGACGCGTGCGTGATATATGGTTTTATAACAAGCGATTCATTTACATATATATTCTTCGCATTAAAAGCTACTTTGGCTTTTTCTACACTTTATACAGAAATTTACATATCGGGGAGAGTGTTTTACACAACTTACTGGTTTATTCAAATCTCATTAAGCAGGTCAAATATTTTACATCATTTTGATGCTGTAATTGCGATAAAATAACTTATGAATTTGATACTCATTATATTGTAGTTACTAACCCTATAATTTATCAAACCAAACAAATAGTTTTCGGAAAACAAAAATGAATATCATTAATGTACAGCAATTGGAAAACTACCAAAATCTATCTACTATAGAGTATTATTACTTGTCGATTACATGAGTTGAATTGTCTGCAACAATCCCCACAAAAAAAAATTTCAGATCTGGAGGTCAGACCATATTTACTATGTTTCTGGGGTCGCTGAATTCGAATCGGGGGTAACGTTTAAACCCATCACGTCATCACGGGTTTTGCCATAACCTCAAAAAACCTAATAATTTAGACTTTTCTGCACTATTAAATGTATATAGGGTGTTAAAAAAGAGTGTAAAATATTTCAGGAGGTAATAGTATGAACCAAAATAAGCAGAAAAGTCTTAATAAACATGGGTGCGCAAAGTAACGGTTGCGGAGATATGGACCACTATTCGTTTTTCAAACATTTTATTTTATTAGGAATAAACCGACAAAGGAAACTGTTAACAAACAAAAAACAAAGTTGCAGAACATATTTAAAGTGCCCTCCGCCCATTTCCAAGTAGGCACGACATCTTCGTCTCAACGATATTCGAACTCTTTCGAAAACACCCTCCTTGGTTAGGATTTCTTGACACTTTTGATTAATCCGTAGCTGCAGCTCTTCCAGGCTATTTACAGGAGTACCATACACTAATGTCTTCAAATATCTCCAAACAAAGAAATCTAGAGGGTTCAGATCAGGCGATCTTGGAGGCCTAAAACAGGTCCGGCCCTTCCTACCCATCTATGTGGAAAAGTTTGGTGTAAATGTTCTCTAACGGCCATGGAAAAATGAGCTGGAGCACCATCATGCTGGAATCACATTTGTTGCCTCTGATTCAAAGGAATGTCTTCCATAAACTCATACGGTGTGTTCTGCAGAAAGTTAAGGTAAGCAGCGCCTGTTAATCGGTTTGGTAAAACAAAACCTAGAAACCTGTCACCTACAATACCCATCCAAATGTTTAATGAAAAACGTGCCTGATGTCCAGATTCTATTAGGGTATGAGGATTTTCGTCGGCTCAAATATGCGCATTGTGAAAATTAAACACTCCATTTCTTGTGAACCCGACCTCATCAGTAAAAAGAATGTTTGCAAGAAAACGAGGGTCTTCAGCATCATGACGTAGAAACCAGCGGCAAAAAACCAAACGTGCTTGATGATCATTTATTGGATTTAAGGCCTATACTCGTTGCACATGGTATGGATAAAGCAGTTGCTCGTGAAGGATTCTCCAAACAAGAGGACCACTAATTCCTACCTCGGCTGATATTCTCCGCACACTCGTACCTGGATTCTGCTCGACCAGTGCTAGAATGTCTTCTTCTGCTCTAGGAGTGGATACTGACCTTGGTCTTCCGGATAAATGGCACTGTTTGCTCAAGGAATCAGTATCACGCAAGCGTTATAAGTAAAACATTTTTCAAATTGCGCAGTGTTATGTTTAGGTACGGTATACAGATCCCTTTCACGAGTAGGCAATTGATGCGTATCACAACCACGTATCAACTTCTCGTAAAGATAAGTAGGTAAGTGAAAATAATTTATTTTAAAGACAAGGCAGGATAAATGATAACAAAATCTTTCACTTAGATTAAGCCACTTGGAGCGTACAAAATCAACCGATACGTGATCAAATTTCCGCAAATTAAAACAATATCGTAAGCAACAATTTTGTATCTTTTGTAGCGTATTTTTATTTTTAACAGTTAACGCAGGCCAATATATAACATCACAGTAAGCTAATTGCGATAGAATTAAAGAGTTACACAACAGTAGTTTTGTGTCAGTATTAAGAAAATCTCTCTGCATATAAAGAACTTTTAATTTATTGTACGATTTTTGAACTAATTTAAGACTACCATCAATAATAAGACCCAAAGTTTTACAATGATCAGCTGGCTTTAAAAGTACATCATTAATTTTTACCTCAAAATCAGGGTTATCCACCAACCGTAGCCTATTTTTGCCAAAAATTAACATTTCAGTCTTTTTCTCATTTAATACTAAACAATGTAAACTAGCAACATGCACTAACGTTTTTAAATCCCTATTAATATAGTTAGCAGCGACTGAAGCATCCGTCGAATCAAAAGAAAAGTAAAGTTGTGTGTCATCCGCAAATTGATGAATTTTACACTGTGAAAAATGAGTGAAAGTCTGCAGCATAAATTGAAAAAAGTGTAGGCCCCAATATACTCCCTTGTGGAATCCTTTGCTTAATAAATCTATAAGACAAGCAGATGTTCCCTGAACAAGCTTTTTGACGACGGTTAGATAGATAACTAGAAAAAAATGATAGTGCGTTGTTACCAAATACGAAATATTTCATTTTGTTAAGCAAAACTGTGTGATCTATAGTATCAAAGGCTTTACTAAAATCTACCAAGATTAAGCAAGTATTATGATTTAGGTCATTAGCCTTGAAAATGTCATCTGTGATATGTAATAGAGATGTAGTTGTACTATGAAACTTCCTAAAACCAGATTGGACAAGAGGTAATACATGGTTTTCAGACAAAAATGTATTAAGTTGTCCACCAACAATTCTCTCTAGCACCTTGGATAATGTAGGCAAAATACTGATGGAACGGAAATCAGAAAAAGCCTCCGGATTATTCTTTTTCGAGACATGAGCATCTTTCCAGACCGAAGGAAATATACCTGAGGTTAAACACTCATTAATAATAAATGCAAAAGGGAAAACATATAGTAACATCTTTTGGTTAATGTTGTCACAACCTTTAGCTTGATTTTTTATGTTGTAAATAATTTTTTACGCTTGGTCAGCAGTAACTTAAATTCTCCTCTCGTTTTGGAAATCTGCCCATGTATTTATCTAATAAACCTAAATCCAAAATATTAGGAGGCTGAGGCAACTCATCACACAGAAAGTTATTATACATGTCGGGATTGATTTCAAAGACACTATCATTAGATTCAGTGACATTTAGATATTTTAAGGTTTTCCAAAAACTTTTAGGATTATTTTTAAACTGAAAAAGTAAAAATGCTTTTTTCTCCGCCCTGACACATATGTTTACCAAATTGCGTAAGTCGTCATGAGATGAATCCGTTTTCAATTTTTTATATTTAGCAAACGCGCGCTTTTTAAGACTAATCATGAGCTTGAGATTGGGCGTAAGCCAAGGTGCCGGTTTCTTGGTAACTTTAAAGGTTCTGACTGGAGCATGAATATCAAAAACTGAAAGTAAAGATGTATTCCAAAAAAATATGTAAGATATGCTAATAAATTGTAAAGATGCTCTGTGCTGCAAAATTTCACGATAAATGGAAAACAGGCATGCATATTCATATGGAAAAATTCGGTCTGTACTAATAATAAACTACCTAGGTATCCGAATATGATAAATATGTATAGAAAATCAACAATATTAGACAATTATTTTTGCTCTGAATAATTTCCAGGCCGCTGAATATTCCAAGTGCCAAGACGTCTACCAAATAAAGGACCAAGATGATAACTAACGTTTACAATTACGAATCCGTGGAAGCTTCCCATTTCAAGTTTCATTAAGTAATGCCAGTGTAATTCCACGTGGCTTAGCAGGACTGGAAGGAACAATAATAGCGAAATTAAATTATTTCAATTAAACATCTTCCAATGAGATTGTTTTTCACCATTTCGCATCAATCAAGTCATCCCTTAAACTATCTGAAATCCGCGTCGTTAATATAAACAATCTGAGTCGGGGATTAGGGTTAGCTTTTCTGCATAGACACCAACTGACACGGACTAATTAAGTACATCATTAATAAAGATTAGCGATGCTGCATTTGTGTCCTGATCAAATACCGGTATAGTGGACGAGTCAGTGGCGCGCGGAGGATTTTCATGCTGCTCACGCTACTGAAAACAGAAAGGGTTGTATTTATTTCATGTTGATGGGTACCGAATTTCAAATTTGTATTAATTCTAAAACTTAATTCTGATGGTACCTATATAATGAAGCATGTCTGCATTAAATTTTCATCAAAATATTTAAGAAGCTGCAATTGAGAATAATAAAACTATATACTACACTAAATGTTTGCACTATACAGGGTGATTTTAAATAAAGTAGCAAAAATGAGACCACATATTCCTTAGGTGAAAATAAACCGATTTAACGACCGATTTTTACAGCCTGTATCTTTTTTATTAAGCGACTTGGGATATAGGTATGTTAGGTTAAATCGGTTTATTTTCACCTAAGGAATATGTGGTCTCATTTTTGCTATTTATTTAAAATCACCCTGTATATTACACTAAATTACAAAAAAAACTATCGAAAATTATGTCACTTGCGTGACGTCAGCCGTAAGTAACATAATTTAAATGGTGATGGTAGTATCTCAAGGTAATCATTACTCGTATATTATTATTATACAGCTGTATTATTTTGGGATACTACTATCATCCAAATTTTAAGATTGCCAAGGTAATAGTTTAGAAATTATTACTGAAATTCAATAACTTTAACTTTGTATATTCCTAAGGTCGCCGTATTTCTCGCCGTACAAGGATACAATTTTTAGTGTTTTTTAGGGACAGAAAAATAAAACAAAATATCAAAAATAAAATTATTGATGCTTTGTTTATCAACTTTTATTACTTAAATTCTCCTCAAATATTATAATAACTTTTAAAATGCGTTTGTAAGGCACACATTATTTTGATATTCAAACACATTTTAATAATTATTTCCGCATACTTATAAACAAAAGTGAACAATCTATATGTAGAACTGTGTAAATTTGTTATAACAATGTTTACATCTACAGTTAAATTTTAAAAAATACGTATTTTGAAAGATTTCTGTACCAAAAAATTTGTTGAATATCCGCAGGTGGCATGAGATAACATTTCTGTTATTTGCTAAACTCTAAGTATTCAGTTCTTGAGTGTCTAAAATCACTTGTATCTATATAAAACACTATCTCAAGAATACGGCGCCCTTTTAAGTAGGCCAAATATGACAAAAATGTATATGAAGTACTGACATTATTTTGACACCCTGTATCATTTTTGACCACTGATTTCTGGACATCCTGTATAATATATAACCCATATAAAAAAGCACATTATATTTTTAATTAATTGTATAATTTAGAGAATATACACTATTGATAGATCGAATTACTATTATTTTTTAAACACATGAAATTGAGGAATATTTTTCAAAAAATAATTTATTAACGGAATACCAGTCAGGGTTCAGACCCAAGCACTCTTGTGGAACAGCATTACAATTGCAGTTTTTCTGGATTTCGAACGAGCTTTAGAAACTGTAGATATTAAACTACTTCTCAAGAAATTGCAATATTATGGTTTTAGTGGTGTAGTATATGATTGGTTTTGTAGTTATCTAAGTGACAGAATGCACAGACTAGGCAGAATGCAATGATTGGAGTGCTATCTTCTAATAAAAATATAAACACTGGAGTTCCGCAGGGCAGTGTATTGGGGCCTCTTTTACTCATCATTTACTTAAACAACATTACTTTTGTTCAGGTTTTGTTCAGGACATTAATTTTGTTCAGGACTGTGAGTTCATTAATCTTTTTGCTGATGATACACTTATCACAACCAATGATGAATCGCTAGAGCTAGCCGTGTTGAAAATTAATAAAACTCTCGAAAATATTAATTGCTTTCTTAATTGTAATAGGCTGAAACTTAATGCAGTTAAACCAAAATGTATGATTGTCACATGGCAATTTAAATATAAGCAAATAAATTTAAATGGTAAGTTAAAAGTTATTTTTCTTTTCTAGGGTTAGCTCCTTCTGAACTGTTCAAACATCTGTATTGGGCTATAAAATGACAACCTCATTTTGATTACTGTGCTAGTTTACTTGCTTTATTTGATGGTGATAGTATTGCATCTTTACAAAAACTTCAAAACAGAGGAACGCGAATTATTTTAAAATGTAATAGATATATTCCAATTAATATTATGTTGAGCGTGTTGAACTGGAAATCGGTCAAAATTAGATTATACCATTTCTTTGTTATTTATCTTTAAGGTGGTAAATGGGTTATTGCCTACATATTTTAATCAGTTCTTAGTGTTCAGTTATGATATACATCAACATAATACTAGAGGTAGACCTGATTTGCATGGTTGCGCACAAGTATAAAAAAACGATGAACTCCACATTTCATAAAGGATTGACATAATCAACTGAGATTAAAGAATGTTGTACAGTTGGTAATTTTAAATCATTTGCATTAAAATCAGAGACGCATAATTTGTATTTACACATCCGCCTGATAGTGTACTGTCTGCTATTATAAATGTCGTTGTAGATCTCTCCTCTGTTTGTAGCATCAGTCTGCTGAATTTTCTGGAGTTATGAGTAAATTAGTATTGATGGTATATTATGTATTTTTTTGGTATATATTGAATTTATTTTTTGTGTTGGTACATCTCTGCAACAATGCAGTTTGTTATATAGTTTAATATAAATGTATTTAATATTGTATATTAGGATGTTCTATTTAATAAAGGTATTTATTTCATATTTTTCTTATTACATTTTATAATGACAGGAAATTGAATTTAATTAGTCTTTATAGATCGCGTAAATAGGGAAAATTGATGGTAATGTTAATAATTATTATTAAGTACATTTAATAATATATTTATATTTATAACATCATCTTAAAAAGACAATTAATAGTGATCTGGAATTTTTAAAAAAAAACAAGTCGATATTTCGCATGAGTAAGCTCAGTGAGGTATTTACAATATTTTTTAGGGATACTACACTATAATTTGTTTATATGGTACTTGTACTAATTATGTTATTATAAATTTGCATTCCATGTGTTTTTAAAAATGCGAAAATAACTAGGTAATTACTCTGTCACTATAATTTATTCTATTTAAATTATTATGTCAATGTGATTAATTACGATTACGATTGAATATATTATCATTTATTTTAGCTAGGTACGCTATATACCTACTAGGTACAATGATTGTACTTGAAAAAAATAATCTTTATTTAATGTTTTCTCCTCAAATTATTTGGACAAACATCATAACCCATTATTCCATTCAACGTGTTCAGAATCCGTAGGATCATGCACTATATTATGATTTCTACAAAATTAACATCTTAGGTTACTAGTTATTAAAATCATCAAACCTATTACTATCTGCGATAATACAATTATTAAATAGACAAACCTGAGAGTAAAAGCCATAATTTCAAAACTGGTAATTACATTTAAAAATTCGCCTTTTTCAGTAATAGAAAAACAAACCTGCTATTTCTTCTTGAAATTTAAAACAATCAGCTCCGCCTAAGAACAGAAGAACTTTGCTACCTATCAGAATATCAAGTTACTGTTTGCAGTTAATTAGTTAGTTGGAAATAATTAGACTCCCGCAGCAACTTGATAAGATAAACAGTAGTCTTTCTTTGTGATGTGACATTTAAACTTACAAGGAGGTGTAATCAACGTATACTTGTACTTTTACGGAATTTTAAAATAATTGTCAATTGGATTTTATTCAGCTTACGATTAATTTAGAGATTTTTAAATTTACAGTAACTTATAAGGCTGTTTGATGACGATACTTTTATAGTATGATACTCTAGTTTTAAACTGAGGAGTATGATTTAAATTCTCGCGCATAAATAGGAGCTTGTTATTGGTTAATTTGTCGTCAAGTTTAGCCTCACATGAATTCATGTTTATTGTCAATGACACTGTCAACTACTAACATTTAAAATGTCAGCTATATTAGTCTACGATTAACGTTTCTACTTCGTAGATTTATTTTGTGTATATTCTTGTCTCATTGTTAATTCAAAAGCAAATAAAATAGTTCTTTTCATAACTCAGCAACGAATTATATTGCTTTGCATGACCTTCGAATGTGTTGTACAGAGACGTTGGAAATATTAATGATCGACAATCTGAAATACTAATTTCTCTTCTTGACACCAAAACAAAGAAAGACCGGTCGTCGTGTATTACGAATAAAAAATCAGGAGAGAGCGTCTTGAAGATACGAAAATACATCGCCATGTGCCCTTGGAACGTATCCCTTATAAATTGTTCATCAGCTATCTATAGAAACAATGCACTATTCAACATGTGGTAATAAGCACCATTTATAAAATTCCACAGAAGATAGTTTCTTTAAGCTAAATCCAGAAATGTATACTGGCTGAATATTACTTTCGCCGTTCTGCAGCTGCAGCTACGATGGCTGCAAATCTGTGGCCAACAAGATTTCTGTATCAGAATGCATACTTAACAGCGTGATCTGGTCGGTACAAAAAAAAATAAATCTTTGCTTTCCATGCATATTTCTAGGAAAGCAACTTGGCAAAAATTTAAAAATATTTTTTACATGCTCCTTAATAATTAATAGGTGTGTACAAAATTTCATAAAAATATCTGGAGTGATAAGAAAATTATAATAAAAAAGTAAATTTTTTCTTAATACTTTAACACCCTGTAGCTCAAAAATTAAGAGGTTCAGGACATATGTTGATATTAAGTTTTCTTCTTAAAATGACCGAAGGATTCACACCCTTAAGTATCGACATTCGATTAATAAACACTCTGTATATTTAGAGGTAACACAACAAATCCTACGCCCATAAACTTAAACATATTGGAATTAAATCGAACCTTTTATACTAGTTATATGCATGCTTGTCTGACAGAAAATTGTTACGGAGGATTTCCTAGGGTTATTCTTAGTTCCTGGTTATTGCTTATGCAGTACCTCAAAGATCTGTTATTATCTTTACAAATGATCTGCCGCTATGACTGGAACAAAGGTAAAATATTATCAAATCCCTTAAAACATGTCATCTCAACAGGATGCAAAAGTGTTCAGACTGACTGCTTCCTCTCAAAAGTTAAGAATTGTATTTCGTATTGCAATTCACCAGACCTAAAAAATTTATGGCGTTCCAGTGTCGATCAGCAAAACAAATAGCTACTAAAAACTTAAGTTGATTTATACCACTTAGAAATGCACTCCATATGACATCCCTTCAAAAAAAGGCTTTAAATCACCTTCAGCAGAATTCTTTAATTGAATGTACAAAGCTATTATTCAGCAAATACTGGAATATAGTGCTATAATTTGTTCTCCTTGAACCTGTTCCATGAAGATCAAATGGTTTTTGATAAGCCTTATTTTTAACATTCGTCCTTTTGTTCTGCAATAATAATTTCTAAAACTTTTTCCATCACTCTTATTATTTGGTGTAATTACTGAATCACGTGACAATTACCTTTGTAATATACATATTTCTATTAACTAAAAAACGTTAGAAGTAAGCACATTTTTTATCGCTCTAATATTACAATTTACATTTTAAATTTACTCTTTTTAGGAAATGTATTATTTAATTATGTTTCCTCTGTTACTGCTACAAATTGCAATCATAACTACACGAATTTGGCGACTTGTTTTCAACTGCTGGCGTATTTCTAATGAAATTTACTTTAAACTTAACATTAGTTCTAAGCTAATCCACCCACCAATAAGACTCAATAATTAAAAGTTTGATAATTTATAAGTTATTTTCCTACATTTTATATCAAAATGTCAATATACACATATGTATTTGACCTTGGACCAGTTATTCTCTATTTTGTCTATTCAATGTCGAATTTGCCACTAAGTTATTTTACCTGATCAATTCGAAGCTTCCCACCAGGTGAAGCATTTCTACTCAGAAGTGCCAGTAGATCAAATACTCTTTTGAGGGAGTGCCATTATTATTGTAATAGATTGTATGGTGGAACTCAGCTTAAACTCACCAGTTGCATGTTCCATTCTTTTATAGTGTCATTTGTTATACACGCTGCTAGAAAAGGACAAAACATGCAAGTGGTGACCACCATTGTACAGACTCAGGTAACATATTGGACTGAAATAACATTGTTAATTTATGACATCTCGTTATAACATAATATTATGTATCTGATATTTGACCGTATAAATAAATAAAAAAATATATTTAATTAATTTGATATTTATGATTTCTCTATCCACTATCCTATCCAGTATCCAAATATTCCGTATGAAACGCTTCAGCATCCGGTTTCTTCTCCTCCGCCACTGTATTTTGACGAGAGGCCCAAGTCAACGAGCCGGCATCGAGTCCAGAGAGTAATTAGTCGCATTTGGGGCCAGCACGCTTAGACCTGCACCCATTAATAGTAGCCCGGAGCCAGCCGGATTCGGTGACCACGATAGCAGGCTATCTGCATCACGCAGTCCTCTAATGGAATAGCAATGAAATTAGGAAAATAATGTCTTTAGTTTAATTGCCAGGCTGATCGTGAGCCGCCCGAACTGCACTAATCGGTTCCTGGCGCGATCATTTGTTTTAATATAACATAAATTTCAGGTCTCTGGATAAGGGTCGGTTTAATTTTTTATTTACATGCCGCATTATATATTATAATTATTATTATTAACGTGTAACATTATTTAATACTACTATAAATTTTTAGTCCGCCACCGTACCTCCTCCAAAATTGGATCTTTAGTCCATTGAAATGTTACATTATTTTGGCCTTAGCGTGCATTTTTTAGAGGACGCAATTTTATTGTTTAGATGTGAGAGGGGGGGGTCAAAAAAAGCTTAACTTGAAGTTTGTGGGGTCACACCCCTCCAACTTCGGCCGCCATCTTTGAAAAGGAGGTTAAATTGTTTTTAGCATTTATCAGGTAAACTATTGGTCATACAAATTTTTTTAAAAAGCATTTTTTTTTGCAAATTGAATCCTCTACAATTTTAGTTCAGTAGCTTTTTGTTGTAAAATCAAAAATAACAAAGATATTAAAGAAAAACAATCAAAATCTTTGAACAACTTTCCTTTGGGACCTCATAATTTATTTATTTTTTTATTAAAAAAATAACATCAGAGTATTTTTGTAGAGTGATTTTCAACCAAGAATTTTTATTATATACTTTTTTTATTATATTCATTAGTTTGGGTTTTACAGCGCTGTGAAGTAAACTAATTTTCCCTATAGTCCATTGAAAAGTTACATTTGGGGTTGTATTTTTTAGAGGACGCAATTTTATTATTTAGATGTGAGGGGGGGGGGTCAAAAAAGCTTAATTTGAAGTTTGTGAGGTCGCAACCCTCCAACTTCGGCCGCCGTCTTGGAAATACAAAAAATGTTTAAAAACATTTTTTTATTGCAAATTGAATCCTCTACAGTTTTAGTCTAGTAACTTTTTGTCGTAAAATCATGGAGGTAGTTTTTGGTATCCTTGCAGGGGTACTTTAGGAACTTCTTAGCAATTTGACAGCTATTTGTTTCATCCCAACGTTTCCTAAACTCTTTGTAGGTGTCATCTTTGATAATTTGACAATGGAAGGAAAAATATTGAGACCCGATACACTCCTAGCCAGCTTGTGAGTTACTCCATTGCCATTGCATTGGCCGTGTCCCTTTACCCAGCATATAGATACGCTGTTGTTGATTGAGACCACTACCAGTGCCTGATGGCATCCTCATGCTGATCTAATTGTTATCTTATGACTTCGTAAGATCAGTAGCAATTTTCTACTATATGTGTAGATTCTAATGGTTTTGTATGTTTACGAGCAATTTCTTTGGCGGCTTTGGTTATACTTGCTAATTTAGTTTGTACCACGGTAGCATGCCTATCCATTGCCCACTCATATCGAATATGTAAGGATCTGAAATAAATCCCACATCTTGCACCTTCCTTCATTTTTGATCCGTCTGTGAAGATGTTGATTTCATCTTCGGTGGTCGTCGTTATTCCTGATAAGTATAGTGTAGGGTCTGTCGAACACAAACTTGGGAGATATACTGTCAGTGTCTGCCTGCAAAAGGGGCAATCTTTCTGACGACCCCATTTCACAGGTGACTCCTAACTTCTCCACATCCTACATCAGGTATAATACCAGTATTTTTTGCCGAAGCATAGTTGTTACAGCCAGTTGTTCTTTTAGATAAATATTCAAAAGCAGTAGTTGCTATGGTAGGTGTCGTACACATAGCTTCAGTTATGCTTAGGCAGGCAATCTTTTGTACCTGGTTCAGCTTTTGTTTAGCTGTCGTCTGTTGAACTTTCGGTCACCAGACAACAGTTCCATAGGTCAACATTAGTCTCACAATCGCAGTGTATATCCACATGACCACCTTCGACTACATTCCCCAAGTTTTACCAACGGTCCTGTGGCACTGCTCATAGAATATATACGCCTTTTTTAGTCTTCTCTCCAAATGATAATTCCGTGTTAGCTTCGAATCAAGTGTGAAAGTATTCCGCATCCGATTCGAAGCTTAACGTAGTGTTTAGGAGAGTTGGTGCCTTTATGGACACATTATGATGTTTTTCTGGGGTTAACGGACAGAGCATGGTCCTCACACCACCTTTCAATGGCAGGGCTTGCAGGCTTTGGCTATTGATGGAAAAAGAAAAAAATATTTAAAACATTTAAAGAAAAACATATTTTAGAATAGTTAGTCCAAAATTATCAAATGTATGCATACTACTGCAACGTCACGCATTAGTGTCCATACTTTTGTCACTTGAGCCATTCCTTCCTGATCGAGAAATTTGTTCTTAAATTCTAAATAGTCTTGTAATACGAAAGCTATTTCTTTGAAAAGGACCTTAAATTAATTAAAACGTTCTTTTTGGAAGACAACGTCTTAATAAAAATTGTTTTCTCTCAAGTAATTATTCCGCAATCAGAACTCGGAAAAGGCTATTATTTTTCATCCCATCTCTCGGCTCCCTTACTACATGAATTACACTTTCGGGTTTCAGTGCAATTTAATCTGTCCCACCAAATAGTCCACAGGCCGGTCATCCAGGAAATTAGTTTTGATTAAGGACTCTTCGGGAACAAGTTCTCGCTTCGTGGGAATGTTATATTAGTAGTTTATCGCTTGGGGTGTAATCTGCAGTGTACAATGTCTTAAACTTTGGCGTAAGGACGTTCCATTACAAGATACAGCCGAGAAGACGGTCCACGAAAATCATTTACGTTTAATGCTTTAGAATTAAATGTGGCTTTTTATTTTGCAAAAATAAGTTATCCAATTTTACAGATGATAGGATGTTAAGATTATTTATGATTATCTTTGTTGTGGTATGTACAGGCATAGGTAAGAGAGTATAATAGAAAAGTTGCAGTTTTTCACTTCTACTGAATATTTAAAATATCAACAAATCATATTGAAATTATTGATATTCCTTGACTATGAGTATAAGTGTATTGAAACACTACTGTGTGTATGTGTGTGTGTTCCTTCAATGTTTCCAAAAGAAAATAATCACATTTGTTGAGGTCTGGTCATCGTGGTGGCCAATTTTGACAATTATTTCCTCGTTCTAACCATTTATTTGGAAACTTTAAATTCAAAGTCTCTCATAGTAGCACTAAAAACTCTAGTCTAAGTTGCAACAGTAAATCTTCGATTAAATCAGGGAGAGTGTTTTGCAGAAATTCTAAAATTTGGCAAAATAACTGGTCCAATGAAATAACGATCAATAATACCAACATTTATTTATTGCATAGGTGTTTCCATCGGAATATTCATGACAGTTGTGAACATTTGCAATTCCTCTACAAGTGAAAAAGCTCATCAATGAAAAGAATTTTCTTGTGAAAATTAATATCCTGATGCAAGATTTCACTCGTCGATCCAAATCTTGAGGCAATAGCTCTTGAACTTTTTGAAGGTGATATGGATGTAGGAGAATATTTGGCTCCACTTTGAAGGCCTGTGCATAACCTTGTATATATTGTTATGTTTGATTAAACTGCAATATTTTGGGACCTTCTACATTCACCTCTGTGTCGGTTTTTATGTGGAACACATATGCTTTTGATATTGAAAACTAAGTAATTAAAAATAAAACTTTTAGGATACTGACAGGATCAAACTATCTTCTGAATTTATGTGGCGATTTATATTTTATAATTTTCGTTATTATGCAATGTCTTTAATTATTTTGACTACTTTACTCTTTGGTATAAACGTTACATTATATCGAAAACGATAACAATACACGATGACAGACACAAAACAATGCAAAATATTTATAACTGTGGGAAACAAAAGATTTCTTTTATTAACGAACTGAAATTATGCACAAAAGTATATAAAAACAGTCTACGTTAAAATGAATGTATTTAAGCAGGTAATAAAATATTTAGGTAAACGTAGCCTACTTAGTACAGAACAATTTTAGATTTTTATTTATTTGTGGGATTAAATAGTAGATACTTGTTAAATTAAATGTTTAAAATTTTTAACAAGTAAGTGCGAATGTTACTGTTTCCAAGTGTTCACATTCTTAGGAATTACTAATTAAAACAATATTTGATATGAACTTATTTCTATTTGTTGGTATATTTCATAAATAGCAGCATATATACCGATTGGATTATTTTCCCTTCAAACACACAAATTTCTAATTCAGTATGCTGGGAACCAAATGATTCGCCTTATACATACAGGCAGATATAATAAAATTTCTCGGTCTGGTAAATCGGACCGCTCTATAATGTTAATTAAATATGCACTCCTAATTTGAATGTATAACAAAGCACAACAAAAGAGTTTGCTAAGATTATTTATGTGCCTCGTATAGCCGGAAGCTATGTAACTACCTAACTACAAACAACAAGAGTACTATATTCCGTTGTTTCGTACCCTTTCCAAGCCTGCATTTCTTTTGTATGTACACAACGTACATCTTTTCCGAAACAGTAGTAGAGCCGGATTTTCATTTCTTAAGTACATAAATTTATGACCAACTGAAAATACGACAAGAGGAAAGCAAAAGTAATGAAAATGTCCTCTATTCATCTCAGATTTAAAATATTTAAAAAAGTTATTGGAACAGATTTTAGTGAGGCGATGTTTGTTCGTAAACTATGTTCCTTCAAAGAAAAAAAAATAGAATTTTCATTTTTTTTTCTTTACTCAATTCGACATTAGAAGTTTTATATTTATTATGATAAAAAATAACACAGGTCTACTAGAAAAACGTTGTATGTGTACAAACTGCTCATTCCATTCGCTTTTCCCACCCACTAACTCAGAAATGTCAGATATTGCTTGCTAACAAATTTCGACTTTGATCTATATTTTTAGAAGTACATCTCTGTCCCGTGTTATCATTTTTGTGTTATTGGAATTATTTTCATGTTTTCAGGGAATGTTTGTTGTTCTGGAATTTGTTATCGTTTGGTTGTCATTTAAGTGCTGTTGAGAATACATACTTTTATGTTAAATCTCAAATTATGTTGCGTTATAATGCTGGAAGCAGACGAATCTATTAGCTTCCATAGGTTCTCCAAAGATCGTTAGTTAAGAAAAGAGTGCCAAAGTGCAATCGAAATCAATACATTTTAACCAAATAACCAAAGAATTTTCAGGCAGCATTTTTGTAAAGAAGATATATCTTGTAGAAGAAAAATGGACGAAACTTCAAAGAAATGATAATCTACAGGTATAAACTCTTGTCATGTGCTGTATAGGTACAAGCTATTACATTTGATCACTCATTTTAATAATTTTTTTGCCATAATTTTGAATATATCTGGGATAGATCAATTTAGAAATATAATAAGTGTTCTGATGAATGTTGAAAAGTTAAAAATGTCGTGAATGAAGCGTAAATGAAACCCATTCCACAGATGATTGGAATGCAAGAGGGTACAAGATGCTAGATGATTATAACCTATGTGGTCATTTGCCCACCCGAGTTCCAACATTAGATGTCCACTGCCTTGGAAAACTTGTTCAAAGGTTATGTGGTTATTGGGAGACTAGAAAATCATGACATCTGCTGGAACAAAATTTATCAGTGATGGACATGAGTCCAGATCATATTAGCTCGTTCATTAATTCTATGTTATGGTGCTACTGATGTAAATTGCAGAATTCGCAGCGCACATTCGGTAAACTTTTACATGCGTGCCTTAAAAATGCATTTTTAACGCTCACATCATAAATAAGTATTAATATAACTGACGCTAGGCTACATATTTTAAGATTTTATTTTGTAATTTGAAGTGGTTACAGTTAATTTCGTTTAATTTGAATTAATATTTTAGTTTAAACATAAGACATATTTCTTCTTGGCGCTCCAAATTTTGTATAATACAGACTCAGAACGTGCAAATGTTCCCTCAGGGTTACAATAGGAACAAGAAAGGAATAAACTGTAGAGTTAAGGCAGTAAGATCTAGTCATTGTGGATCTACTTTTCATTTCGCGCCTAAATTGTCTCTTCTGTCAACGCACTTCTTGCTGCGTACCAATATCGATAGTTGGCTACTGGTAGTTCGTGGGGTTAGTTTGAGTGTCCGGCAATGAATGTGGAAGATTTGGTTTTATCGAGTATCGAGTAGAATTTCAGATGATTCCACTACAAATTTATAGCATTATTTAGATCGAGAAGAATTAGAAATACAGAGTGTCCGGAATATGAGTGTTAATATACAAACGGCTTGTTGAAGTATACCATAGAAACTTTCCAAAAAATCCACCAAACTGTAATGTGCGACAATATTACAACCTATTGTCTGTCCTGTAGCTGCTAATTTGAAATTAGTTGCGGATTGTACATGCTTGTGAGCGCACATAAACAAAAGTGCAACCTCTTAGTAACCGGACTGGACAAAATTCTCTGGCTACAAGAGTTTGTTTAAAACTTTATTGTGTGTTGTGAGAAAAGTTCTAAGGAAACCAATCACGGTAAGTATGTTTAAAGGTAATTGTCATTATTATGTAGAAACACCTGATATGAAAGGCGTGCGACGCATATATTCAAAACTTATTTGCTGTCATAACTCTAATACCGTTTGTGAGAGCGAAAAAAAAGAATAAGTCAATTATGTTTCGTTTGGTGCAATTTATCATACCCTGTATAATCGTCATTGTCTATTGCACATTAGTCTTTTGAGTTATTTTGTTCCTGTTCTGTTCTGCAAAAGCAATGAGAAGACATGAACTTTCCGATACCGTATGCACGAAAGTGTGCAGGAGCCTTTAGACCACCCGTATTACAAGAAGTGCCAGCCATGGCGCCGCGTGATGTAAACCAAGCACGCAGTGCATAAATCGGATAAAATTCTGTTTGGGGCATAGTTTAAATCCTAGCTGTATTGGCCATAATGGCGCTAATAGCTATTCAGAAGCGTTATGCGGTAATATCTCGTTAAACCGACGACCACAGTCCCGGTTTACGTGTCATTTGTGGCCAGACTGGAATTAAAAGTTAGGGTCGTTTTATCCACGCCGATACGGCCTTCGGTTCTCGTGAGCCTCCAGTTCGGATCGTGCTCATGCTCGTAGCCGTTTGGGAATAACAATGTGTCGTAATACGTCTGCAATGATAACGTAAGTCACAGAGGATTGAAAAGATACAATCTAAGTTATCTCATATAATAATTTGTATTTATGAGTGAGAAAAATCACGTCATTTGGTGGGATTGAAGACTGGAACAGAAAAGTTTCAGTTATTCAAAGAATTCATTGAACCTATAAATACACGGGAATTATTTCAAATGTGGTTTGAACGTGAATGTACGAGTACAACATAAAAGTTTATAACACGTATACTTCTTTTAAAGGGGTGTGCTGGTGGACTATTAATAGGAATTCTAGGAGGCGGAAGTGTAAAAAATTGTAGTTAATCAGAGTGAATTAGAATATGTAATAAATTGCAGCAAAATCTAAATCTTGTTAATTTGTGGTGTGTTACTAATAAATTACCTTTAAATGTTGCCAAGTGCAATGTAATGTCATATTGTCGCAGGTCTCGTATGCTGCTTTATGACTACAAACTGGACAATATTACTTTAAATAGGCCTGAAACTATATGCGATCTCGGTGTCACTTTTGATTCAAGACTATCCTTTGTACCTCATATTCAGAAAACTATTAGTAGTGCCTATAAAACTCTTGGATTCATATTGAGGAATATGAAAGAATTTAAAAATATGAGTACTCTTAAACTTTATACTACGTTTATCAGATCTAAACTGGAGTATTCATCTATTGTATGGAATCCTATATATGCAGTACAGTTTTTTTTTGGATGGTGTATATCCATTGAGAGGCACACCTTACAATTATTTCTTGGAGAGGTTTAGTATGAGTAGTTTAGAAAACAGGAGGAGTATGACAGCTGTACTGTTTCTATTTAAAATTCTCCACAATAAGGTTAAATGTCCGTCTCTATTGTCTTTGCTGGATTTTCGTGTGCCTAGGATTAATAACAGAAATAATGGACTATTCTATATTAAGAACTATAGAACCAACATATATAAGCAATCTCCAATATACCACATTATAAATAGTCATTCACTAATAGATGGTCATTTAGATATGTTTGTCTGTACAACATAAAAACAAATTTTAGCTTCTGAATTTATGTTTGTTATTTGCTTTTAATGTGTACAGTTTGTTTATTATACATAGTAGATGTTTGTAATGTGCCCTATATACACGATTTTAATTATTTTGCATTCTTCATTAACTTTTATTTTTACACAAAATTTTATATATTTATTTGTACATTCTTAGGAGTATTTTAGTTTGTTATGTTTATGTTAAGAAATGTTTGTAATGTGCCCTATATACACGATTTTAATTATTTTGCACTCTTCATTAGCTTTTATTTTTACACAAAATTTTATACATTTATTTGTACATTCTTAGGAGTATTTTGGTTTGTTATGTTTATGTTAATTAACTAAGTTATATTATCTTTTTACTATTTTTATTGTATTCTTGTGAAACTTATCCTGTTAATGGGTTCTATCCCGTTGGATATTTTAAATAAATAAATAAATAAATAAATAAATAAATAAATAAATAAATAAATAAATAAATAAATAAATAAATAAATAAATAAATAAATAAATAAATAAATAAATAAATAAATAAATAAATAAATATACAGGAGGCTTACAAATACAATTTAAAAAAAAATCAAAAAGAACAGTTCAAAAATGTTTTAAAAATACACTTCTGCATGGTATTGGAAACTGGTCTACTGTAAAACCTGATGAGACAAAGCATACAGCTGGCGAGCAGGCAAAAAATTGAAAGAAATTTGCATGGAAAGAAATAAATTACATTTTATAACACTTATTTTGTACAGCAAATGTTTTTGCCGCTATTGTTATTAGTTAATAGAATTCATTTGTGGTTTTAATTAATAAAATAGTTTGACATACATTTAATGTTGCAACAACAATATTTTGGGCCCGTCATACCTAGTTTCTATAATCTAACACAAATGTTTCTTGTCCATTTTGAACTTGTAAGTTATTAACAGCAGCTATGATACGCTTGCGTAAATCATCAATAGTGTCCACTTCGGTGCAATATAGGTACTTCATTTTTTAAATATCCCCACAAAAATAAGTCAAGAAATTGTGGCGGCTATGATACTGGTTCTCTCCCTTGGTATTAATGCTTGGGCATGCTGTACATGGTACGAATATAATTGCACTTAGTGTATGATACGTCACTCCACATTTTAGCTTACGGGTGCGTGAATTTTTAAATCACAACTATCGCGATCGGTGGATAGGCCGCGTGGGATCATCTGAAAAGCTTAGTGTACGCAGTACCGTTTCAAGCCGAAGAAGAGTTACAAAATCGTATAATAGTATGCTGCCAAACCATCAGAGACACCCCAGGAATTTTTGAAAATGTACGTCAGTCTATGCGAAGAAGAGTAGGTGCTTGCATACGTGTGGGTGGAGGACACTTTCAACAACTACTGTAAATACATAATTTGGGTTCTTTATTTTGTTTGTTTTTTCTTGTCTTGTCGTTTCGTTTTAGGTTTAAGATTTTGAATTTATCGTTTCACTAAATAAATCGCGATTTTAAAAATAAAATTAAAAAAAAATCAGAGGCGTACCTTTTTTTTTCTATCCAAACATTTAATATTATGCCTACGTGGAGGTCACTGGTTAAAGTAGAAAATTAATTTTTGTCCTAAAAAAAGTGTTTCCACGCATGGGGGGTGTCTACTAAATGGCAACAAAATATCAAAAGCAGTCTCAATGAACTGGGGGAAAAAACTTTGTTGATTTTAATTTTTTTACGTGAAAATGGTGCGTCGTACGAGAGTAAGTCTAGTGACCGAATTTGCTGTAAAATAAATGGAGATTTTAAAAATAATTTTAGTTTTTAGAAAGAGCAGTGGCGTGCCATTTTTTTTTCTTCAAAAATGTTTAGTTCAAACCTCGTACGGACGTCCTTGGCAAAGATTTTAAAACATTTTTTACATCAAACAATGACTAATGATTAATAGGTGTGTACAAAATTTCATAAAAATATCTGGAGTGATAAGAAAATTATAGTAAAAAAGTAAATTTTTTCTTAAAACTGCAACACCCTGTAGCTCAAAAATTAAGAGGTTTAGGACATATGTTGATATTAAATTTTCTTCTTAAAATGACCGAAGGATTCACACCCTTAAGTATCGGCATTCAATTAATAAACACCCTGTATATGCACACCAAATTTGGTTAAATTATCTTAAGGGATTTAGAAATTAAAAACAGATTTTGCTTTTTGATTTTTGACACGCTACAGCTGGGCTATCTTACGACCTCTGATTTACATAACAAAAAACCCTTATTTTTGGTCACAGAATACACCCCGATATTTTTGACTTTTACTTAAACACCCTGTAGTGACTAAATTATCTTAAAAAAATGCAATAACAAATTATAAGAAGGCTTGAAATTTTTAAGGAAGCTAACCCGTCCTAAAATAACTTAATCTACATAGGTACATTTCCACTCAAACAGCTATACTTAAACTGTATGAAAAGATCACTATTATTATTTTTCAGTTACTATACATACATCAGGAACTTAATAGTATAGAACTGATTTTTTCAATAATATAGTCAAACAAATGCATTTTAATTTAGAATTCTGAAAGTGAGGTTAATTGTAAAATGACCGCCATTTACCTAGCCCTAAAACCAAATGACTATGGCACTGTTCTCCCTGTAGGCAATCACGCACTCTTATAAAGAGCTAATAAAAGTAGCTTCAGCTAGTTATTCTTGGGCAAATTTGTCGACAAGGACCAACAGGCGAGCGATTACCATTATCCTTGAGATAATCCTTGTTGGCGTCGTGTTTAGTGTGAGACGCGTACAAAACAAGCACACAAAACAACTGTTTTACATCCTTTTCGCTTTGATGCTCCTTCAGCGGCGAAGATTATCTGCACAGGATGGTGAAGCCAACTTCAGTGGTTTCACAATATTGTAGGGGTTTTGGTTTATTAGCGTTATTACATATACAGGGTGTTTATTAATTGAATACCGATAATTAAGGGTGTGAATCCTTCAGTCATTGTAAGAATAAAACTTAAATCAATATATGTTGATATGTCTTAATTATTTAGCTACAGGGTGTTACAGTTTAAAAAAAAATACTTTTTTATTATAATTTTCTTATCACTCCAGATATTTTTATGAAATTTTGTATACACCTATTAATCATTAAGGAGCATTGTTTGATGTAAAAAATGTTTTAAAATCTTTGCCAATGACGTCCGTACGAGGTTTGAACTAAACATTTTTGAAAAAAAAAATGGTACGCCACTGCCTTTTCTAAAAACTAAAATTATTTTTAAAATCTCCATTTATTTTACAGCAAATTCGGTCCCTGGACTTACTCTCGTACGACGCACCATTTTCACGTAAAAAAATTAAAACAATTTTGTTGTCATTTTGTAGACACCCACCATGCGTGAAAACACAGAAAATTTATTTTTGCCCCACAAAAAGTGTAATGTTATTATTTACTTTATTCAAAAGTATTTAATATTATTAAATCATTTTTTCAGATTACTTAAAACTTCAAATAAAGAAGACAACTTTATTTTGAAAATAACAATTTTGGCTCAAGTAATTTATATTTGAAGTGATTAGTTTCAGACCTATAAATACTCTTCCTAATATCGAAAAGGTGCTAGAAAGTGCAGTGAAAGACTTGTGAGACTGCGCTTCAACTTACAATAATATCTAAATGGAAGCAAATAATTGATAATGGGAAATATGTGATTGCTGTTTCTCTTGATTTCAAAAGAGCCTTCGAAACGATAGACAGGGACATTTTATTGAATAAATTAAAATACTATGGAATTAATGGTACTGTATATAAATTGTTTAAGTAATATGTAAGAAATCGAACTCATAGGATGAAAGTAGTTGAAGTGGTATCAGATAGGATTGGAAATGGTATTGGTATACCACAGGACAGCATTTTGGGACTCATATTATTTATTGTTTATTTGAATGATATTAACTATGTATGTTCATGGATTTGACATTAAAAAGTCATTGTGAATATGTCCAAAAAAAGTCTCAAAGAAGCTTTACTTTTTCTCAAAAATCGTATCACATTTGTCTTTTTTTGCTAGAAAAACTGTGTATAGTACGATCGTGCTGCCTCTCACTTTGATTATTGCTCTTCACTGTTGAACCTCCTGAATATTGGCGATAAGCGTTCGTTGCAAAAGCTTCAGAACAGGGGCATGAGAATTATAGTACGTTGTAGTAGATATACGCCGATTGATGATATGCTGCAGATATTGGGATGGTATTCTATTGAAAAACGATTGTATTTTATGGCAATGCAATTCATTTTTAAAATAACTAAAAATATGTTGCCTGACTATTTTGATCAATTTATAACCTACAATAATCAAATCCACGGGTTTAACACGAGAAACCAGAATGACTTTTACATTAGGCATGCACATTTTGGTCAAGCTATGCAATCATTGTTTTATAGGGGTTTGAATTGATTGATTATAATAGATTGCCTAGAGCAGTGAAGAATGCTCGGACACTGTATGACTTTAAGAAAAAATTATTATCAATATTGTGAATGTAATTCTTTGCCATTGTTTCATTATATTGTGAATATAATTGCTGCTGTCATCATTGATGTTGTTAGTTATAAGTTTTTCTTGTAAAGTATATGCATATTTGTAATCTTTTATTTATATATTAGGACATCCCAACTTATTAAATGATTATTATATTATTATTATTTGCTAAATAAAACAAAACAATTATTCAAACAAACATAACTTTATCTCATATTACGTATAGCAGTTTTCTTAATTTCAAATAATGTTTGTTCTCAATTGATCTTAAATGATGTTCTTAAGTATATAATCTTATACAAGAATAAGTTAATCTTTCAATAAAGTATTACTATACCTGAGGAATAGTGAAATTAAGCTAGGGTTGAAATGTATTTATAAATTAAAAACTGATTTCTTTTTGTAGTTGTAGCTGGACATGGGCTATCCTAAGACTTCATATTTATATAACAAAAAACCGGTATTTTTGGCCACAGAATACCCCCCTGGATTTTGACCTTTACTTAATAAACACCCTGTATAAGAAAATAAACACTTGCAAACTATCAAAATCATCCATAAGCGGCACATCAGACATATACCGCATTAGAACTACGAAGCGAGGTTTCCGACAGAAGGGAACCTCAGTAGACGTGATGCAACATGGAACTATATCTCTTGATCACATGCTGAACCTGGCGATTCGTCTGCATACACAACTTTAATACAATTTGTATTAAATAATATTACAATTGTGTCTCTATAATTTTGGTAATGATCACCACAAATGTTGTATTAATATCATCTATAAATATTGTTATTTTGCACTATTGCCACATTTTAAATAATATAAGGATGAAATATTATTCTCTAAGTAAATTATAAATTTAGTGTCATTTTAAGAAAGAAAAGTGTGGATTAAGTATAAGAATGCTTGAATGTCAAGAATATGTAAATATTTATATCAAATATACTTTATTACTCAATTGATACATATACACTTGAATGAAGTTTTCAATTTTAAAAATATTATTATAGTTAAATACAGATTAGATTTTTTCTGGGTAATGATTATTCGTCTTTAGGTGTTAACGAAGTGCAAATTTAAAATAGAAATGTTATGGCGTTTTTTTTAAGAAAACATGTGCAACCCTATGTTTATTAGTACTTTCGCGTTTTTTGAATCACCTTGTATAGTAAATATTAGATGAAAACTGAAAGCATATCATCACTCCAAAGCCATAACCAAGAACGTACAAATCAATAGTTTTCAAATAATTACATTTTAAATATTTGTAGAGCTGCTAAAAAAAAATAAAATATTCAAAACCATTTGCTGCTGTATTAGTATGGGCTATTATTAGTATTCTACACTGTGTTTAAATTACATTTTGTGTTAACAATGTAACCTGTGTACGTAGACGATATACAGAAATATTGCACATTCGTGATTTTGGCATTGGAGTGACGATCTATTGTGATAAACACAAAATACACATATGACACAAAGAAACACACTGTATAACAGAAACAACAAAACTAACATAATCACATCAAATATAATTTGTTGAATTGAATAATAAAGAAGGTTAAATAAGAAAAGTAAAATAGAAAGTAATCTCAGATATAAAATTAGTCAAAGAAATGTGCTGAATGAAATGAAACACATGGTATATGTGGAGTGGGAATTCAAACCAGAAAATAATAAAATTTAAATTTAAATACTTCTGAAATAATAAATAATTCAAATAGGATAGATGAAGCTGAAATAATTATTAGTGAGTAATTCACAACAACTTTGACAGATACCAAAAAGTAAATGCAAAACTTGTTAGGCTAGTGAATCGTTTTAAATTAAAAACTAGTGAATTATGAATTGACTGCGTAAAAGTGACTAAGGTAAAAGGAATATTCTCGAGTAAGAATAACTGGTAAGTACCAACTTTGTACACAAATAACTGCGAAGCCGGTATACATATTCAAAAAAAAAAAAAACAATTCAGAAATTAAAATTTAAAACCAAAATCAAATTAGTATTATAAAACTATGTTGCTTTTGGAAAGTTGCATCAGAATGCAGTTATGTCGACCCTCCCAGCCATAGGGCAAGTTTTCGTGGAAGTGGTTGAGGGGTGCAGTTGGTGCGTGTGCCCCAGGAACAGGTCCCGGTTATATCAGGATAAGAAGCGGTTGCGGTCCGCCGAATATAAACAGGCAATTGTCTGAAATGAAGTAATCAGTGGCCCAGTCGGCGATAAGAGCACCGCGTAACGACCCGCTGGGGAAACATTAACAGACTCCTCGTCAGATTACTTGCACATCTCGCCGCTGAAGGCGTTCCCGCCTCCACTGGGTCATCAAGTGGCAGGGCACAATATGAGACATTATATTTGATTCGGAGATGTTCTTATGGCAATTAGCTTGCCAACGAGTCAAATCCTTTTCGAATTTGTGCTACACATTTTGACGTGCATGCTACAGGGTGACAATAAAAATCTTCGTTTATAATACTTCAATTTTCAAAAATACAGGGTGTGCCAACCCTAAACAGGCCGATTCTATGAACATGGGTCCTTGGTGTTTTGCGTGTGTAACTTTTTCATCTTTGACTTTTAAACAAATTGGACAGCAAATTCCGTTTTCCCGAACTGTTTTACGTTAAAAAGGTTTCAAATCGTTATATTTAACGGTTTCTGAGAAAATCGCTCCTGAATTTAAACAAAATTGTCAAGGTATTCTTATGTCAAAGTATTGTCAACTCGATTGCCAATTTAATAGTTCTAAGCGAAAAAACAGGAAGAGTTTACGGGACAAGAGTAAGAGCCTTTTCACACGAGCCACCGTGCAGCGCTTCTCGGAAGCGCCGTTGAGTGGTCCGTTTTGATGAAACATTATTTTATATAGACTTATTCACAAGGGAGCGCCACAGAATTAGCAGCGCCACGGTGGCGCGTAGTCGCCGACTCCCACCGAAACGTCAACCATAAATTAGTGGCTCCACTCAGCAGCGCTGCACAGTGGCCCGTGTGAAAAGACTCTTAGTTGATATGATATTTATTTATGGCTTTTGCGATGGTAATGCTGCAGCGGCAGAACGCGAGTACGGGAGCAAATTTCGTTTTCCCGAACTGTTGTTTCAAATTGCTATCTTCAACGGTTTCTGAGAAAATCGCTGTTGAATTAATCCCACTTTGGTCAATTTCATAGTAATTTAAACAAATAATAATAATAATAATAATAATAATAATAATAATAATAATAATAATAATAATAATAATAATAATAATAATAATAATAATAATAATTTAATACGTAATCAGTAATACACATTATTGATGTAGAACAATTATGATATGATGATTTGTTTATGGCTTTTGCGATGGTAATGCTGCGCGGCAGAACGCGAGTACGGCAGAAGGTTTCCAAACAGAAGGCTGACATCAAGGAGGTTAAGAGCGATTTTCTCAGAAACCGTTAAAGATAACGATTTGAAACAAGAGTACCTTTTTAACGTAAAATAGTTCGGGAAAACGGAATTTGCTGTCCAATTTGTTAAAAAGTCAAAGATCAAAAAGTTACACACGCAAAATACTATGTACTATGCATTAACTACAATGGGGAAATTGCATAATTTTTCCAAATACGTCCAGAAGAAAGAATGTACTATTTTAATCGAAATGGCTTTGTCATAGACAAATCCGTTCAAAATAAGTCTAAAAACGATATTTAAATACTTATTCTTGCTATGCCTCCACAAAACGGTCGCCGCCACTGCGAAGGCCTGTGACGTCAGACGTGTATACCTAAATACAGCAGCTGCTATACGTGTATACGATTGTCATTTTTGAACAACGCAGTGCATATGATTAGAAGAGTTAGTTTGTCATTGTTATTGGCAACATTCTCATCATTTAGTCCTTTCTATGTTTTTTATACGTTCAAAAAGAAGAATAAAATCAAGCTTCATTATTTCGTAAAATTCTTTCCAGTTATTGTGAAATTTTATTGCTAAATGTGAGTTTCTGCTTGCTTCTTGAAATACTAGTAGTATACCCACTTTTTCATTATGGGTAAATATTATACAGTATGCACCAAAAGAATGGAATAAATTCAATAAAAACGAAACAATTATTTTTTGGGAAAAATCTTCGAACAGGTCGATTTTTAATTTAAAAAATACATATTTTAGCGTAAAATGCGATCTTCAAATGTCATTTGTTTTCGAGTAATGACGTCATCGATTTTCTTTTAAATGGCGACACCATATTTTTTTCCTCGATTCTGAAAGATCGTTTAATTCTCTATCAGACAGTACTAAAATTTTGCCCTCTTACATAGGAAAGTTTTCGAGTAAATTACGATAGAATGTTAGAAAACGTAAATTTTATCCATAAAAAAGTAACAATTCTGAGGTATGTAAAATAAAATACAATTGATTAAATTTATTAGTTTAGTGGATTTAGATAGATTAATTTCTTTAGATAATTATTGAATAGAGCTTTGTCTGTGGAATTGTTCATTAGTATACCTAGATGTTTGGTATCAGAGAACATACATATGACTTCATTGATAGGAATTGTAGGAGATTTAATTTATATTAGCTTAAAATACCTTTCTAATACAGTAAAAAATGTTACAAAAGCTAATAATAAGGAATATATGGGTAGACATTGTGGGTGTAATTCAACGCTGGTTGAGGCTTTTGTCCACAGAGTAGTTAGTTTCACACAATATTATTAATACTTAAAAATATATAAACACGCTGTATACTCTTTCCAACGAGTGCTAATAAGCTAATATCCGATATTGAAAAAAAAGCAATACAGTTTTAACTATTGTTGTTATCCAAGAAGTAATAATAGCTCAATTTAGAAAACATTTTTAGGTGGCGAGATGAAGACCAAAAAAAATGAAACTGGCCAAAATGGCGAATACGATTCCACGAGACGGGCAAACAGAGGGCTGATAGGAGTGTTAAAAAGGTAATGAACGCGGTTAATGGGAAGATAAATAATAACGGCGTGCAGCTTAATGAACGGGTTGTATCGGGAGCGGCATGTGTGCCATCTACTGTTCAATATTTCACGGGCTAAATGCCGCCGTTATGAGATAATGGCCATTAAAGCACAGCACACCCAGTGCATATTATGTATTTGTTATTTTGTCGTTCTCCTGCGATTTCGCCCGTTACTGTAAACGCGGATGACTGAATAAGCGTTTACTTATCAGATTTTTTTAATTGAATTTCTGAATGGAACATTTTTTTTATCTCATCATGTTGAACGTAAAAGTCTTTAGATAATGTTCGAATGGTTTCAAGTAGCGATGAGCAAACTTTAATTAAAAATAACCTGTAATCCGACTATGGAAATAATTTTAGTGTCCGTTTATTTATATAAGTAATTAAAATATTCGGAGTTTAAACTGTATGG
Source organism: Monochamus alternatus (assembly GCA_037114965.1). Taxonomy (NCBI): domain Eukaryota; kingdom Metazoa; phylum Arthropoda; class Insecta; order Coleoptera; family Cerambycidae; genus Monochamus; species Monochamus alternatus. The sequence goes on from CM073429.1 coordinate 78,665,295, forward strand.
AATGTTAAATAAAATAAAGGTCTAGTGGTCTATGAACTGAGCTGAACCTACTTGAATTTACAGGACAATGTTTTCAGTATTTTCTGTGTTCAGGGTGTTTCTTAAGTAAAGGTTAAAAATCCAGGTTCGTATTCCGAAATATCACCCCGTATAATATTACAAATAAAATAGGTAATCATATGCGTCATTCTGTTATCTTCACTTTTTGTTTCCTTGCACTTTTCTGTATTCCAAACAGATTAACAACAAAATTGATTTATTATTTTATATATTTTTTTGGTAGTGGTTTTTGGCTGGTAATTTTTTGCTTCACAATATACCGATTGTGATACTAAATATGCTCACCGAATTTGGTTAAATTATCTCAAGCGGTTTAAATATTTAAAACTGATTTTTTTAATTTTTGACAAGCTGTAGCTAGACAATGGCTGTCTTAAGATCACACATTTATATAACAAAAAACCCTTATTTTTTGTCACAGAATGCGCCCCAGGATTTTTATCTCTTAAGAAACACTATATCTAACGAGTGCAAGTACAAGTAGAAGAAATAGGAGGACGATTTTTGGCGTTGATGCTGCTTCCGAAGCTGAATTTTAGATTGGTCGGAATAAGGAAATGGTCATTATGATTTGTGACCATATTATACTTAGTTTATGAGAAAATAAAAAATATATTTTTCATAACTTTGCAAAATACGATTTTATCAAATTCTGTGATTTTGTGCAATTTATTCTTAGTAGCCTGCTGTCAAAAAGATGTTTTTTTTCACAAATAAAATTATTTCTACAAAAAGCAACCAGCGGCGTACCCTTTTCTTGGAATAAATTGGCAGCCGTCAGTGGTAACCAGGAGAAAAATTAAGTAACGGATCTTACAAACAATTGTTCAAAATGACAAGATGTGAAAAGTGTATTGATGCGGAATGACTTTATTTTGAACAATTGTGAAGTATTCAAATTTTTACTCGACCTATTTGCTAATGCTATTTCATTATTTAGTTTGATATTTTTTCCATAAGTAAAATTATTTCTACAAAACTCCATCAGTAGCTTTTACATTTCTTGGGAAAATTGGCGGTACGCCCAAATATCTCGTAAACGGCTGCTGCTATTAAAAACACCAAGAGATAATTTTCATTAATTTAACGTAACAGTTCCTGAATTTAACATTATTTCTACAAAAAAAAATAAACGCCAGTGCCATATTTTCTTCTTGGGGAAATAGGGCGGCACATTCAGTAGCACAACACTAGTTAAAGTCATGAGGTTAATATTATACTCAGTAAAATGTGTCATTAAGTGAATACGCAGTGAAAAGAGCAGTTCGAAAAATATACTTTTGCACGGCACTAGAAACTGGTCCACTATAAAACCTGACCTTGCGCAAGCCAAAGCAATCAGTCAGCGACTGGCATAGCGGCAACATATAATATAAAATGAACCAACAAAAAATTTTAAGAATTTCCGTCTTGTAAAAATATTTGGGTTTTATCTAGTTTCTACGAAATAACACAAATGTTTCTGGTTCTTGTCCGTTTTGAATTCGTAAGTTGTTGGCATACTAGAGCCTCCTGTATGACACTCCACCCTGTTGATTGGGACATTCCTCGTACTTGTTGAGCGATTTGCTTGGTACTTATTCGTCGATTCTCTTCAACAATTTCTAAAATGAGTTCCTCAGCTGCTGCAACTACTAGCCCTACGATGTAAAGGTTGAAATTACTACAACTTGTTTTCTCAGTCACTACAAGGATTTTACAATTTTTTTTACGACATCGACTTCATTTTTCATTATTTATCTACTTCCAAAATTGTTTAGATAAGTTGTGAATCAGCCTGTATATTTTAAGTGAAATCGCCGTATCTTTTTTAATTAAGATTAAGGGGAATTGTTAATTATTTTAGCACAATATTTCACATCAAAAACTATTTCAATAGAACAGTCTTCCTGCTTTGATTCCTTACGATTTAGTTTAGGTTCTCTCATCCATCGATTTTTAAATAGAATTGTAACCCTCCCCATGGCCGAAGTCTAGCAAAAACAAGAATCTGCTAATTTCGGTTAGGCAATTCCAGTTTACTCAATTACTGTGTGTGGGGCGTAACGGCGCTTCAGTAGCTATTATCTGGCCTTTAACTACTATTACAGCCGTATACACGTTGTACCTAACAACACGCTATGTCCCTCTATATGGTGGCCCCATGGCTTATCATTCTATAATTAAACTTCTATAGTGCAGTAATCTGTTTCTGTTAAGTACAGTTATTCGAGGGAATTTTATCGGTATTCCAAATATATCTAGCTATAGCCATAATAAAAGTATTAATTTAAAAGCTAATGTCAAAAATATGCACTGAAAAGAAGGCCAGTAACTTTACAAATATACTTTGTAGGAATATCCTTATAATTGTCTTGAAATAATTATAAAAATAATGGTGATATTACACTGACACTTGTAATTTTACAAGAAAAATGTCGATATACAATAAAACCGTAAACTTCATATGTAATTATAACATAATGTTTACATTTATAGAATATATTATAATACGTTTACAATTAGCAATGTGAAATCCATTTTTACAATGTAAAACTACTGAATATACCAAATTTACTATATAATTGACTGTGAAAATATGCCTAATGTGTGTGTGAAGGTACCACCAATTTTGAAACGCACTACCACTAACCGTTGAGAGCGTTGGTGACGCCTTCGTTATTTCTTGCTTCATTTAGATGAATGTAACGTGTACCTAGAACATAGGTACTTACCTAATTAATTTAGTGAGTAGTGACTAGCAATATAATCATATCTAGAGTGACTAGTGAGTGTTTTTAGTAATATAAAACAGTTTTGGCTTGTGCTGGTTTTAACATAACCTAAACGAGATTAAGAAGTAATAGGTATGTAAGTTATACATAATTATTGAATCAAAGAAATATTGATATCCTTATATCTACAAAAATCGGGTACCCATTGTTGATTTGTTCATCTTACATAATATATAAAAAATATATTATTTTCTATTGGATTAATGGTTTCTGTAGGATTAGCATGATTTAAGTTCTGGGTATTTATATATGGACATTTATATAATTAATATTACTTTGTAATAGTTAATATAAGACAATGGTAGATCTCGTTTATATAATATTATAAAATGTTAAGTTTAGTTCTATGAATATATTTTTACATTGTTATATATGTTCTGTATAACGTTAAGTGTTCTGTTTTGTACAAATAACATAAATGTGCAGGTACCAAATTTTAATAAAAAAATTGCCGTAAAACCATAATATTTTATTACTTTAGGACCTATATGTACATGTCTTTCTAAGCTAAAAAAATAAGCAAAGGGCAGTTAATATATTGAAGATATAATAAAGCTGTAACTAATTAGCTAATTAGCTAAGTGAGCCGTAATAAAAGTACGGTTTTGTGTAACAAAACGTTTTTCACACAGTTTGTACACAAATTTTAATTATAAATTTCAAAAGGATTATTCTGCTGATTCTAAAGTACACGGGAAGTATAATAGAAATAAGTATTTTTTGCAATCTAAACGAATCATAAATGCCAAAGTACTTAATTTTTTGTATGTAAATCTGAAAAGCATATAGAAAACGAATTTTTTGCTTCGGAAATATTTGACTTCACTAGGGGTTATCATATCAAAAATTCAGTATGCCAATTTTCTCCACGAATATACCTGATATACGGTATACCGGCTGCGGGGATCGAACCCACAGCGGTTTACTGGTCTACTCACTTCGATTCAAGTACTGACGCCTTAACCCGCATGACCACTGGCCGACCCCATTAATGGGGTAAACAATAGAAGTTTCTCAAAATATCCTTAAAACTGTAACGTACGACAACATTGCAATTTATTACCTGCTGCTGTTAACCTCAAATTATTATTATTTGCTTGATATATGTGATTGTACATAAGCCAAATATAACAATTTATAGTAACCACGACCCATGTATTATTTTATGGCAAATTTGGCTACGAGATGCTTGTACGGTAAATGCAAACAAGTTTCGCAAACAACGACAGTTATATTGAACACTTGTAACTATTGTCACATATACGAGACGTGTTTGCTGTCATAATTTTGTTACCGATGGTCAAAGAAAAAAATATGTTCATTTGGTACCATTTATCAAACAGCAAAAAGCATAAAGGCACTCATATTTCGTTTGGTAACAGACATAAAAATCTTAAAATTAGCAGGATATAATATAATATAACCAACCTGCACTTCTTGATATCCATAGTGCAACACATTTAAATTGTAACGGTTTGTAAGAAAGCTTAAAATACTTAAATTCATAACTGCCATCCGCACTGACTGAAACAGTAAAATTTTATTTATAATTGCTGGAGTTCTTATAATTGTCTGAAAAGGACGTTAAAACATTAATGTTTCAGCGTTCCGCCATAAAAACTGAAAAATAAACTCCCAGCTCAGTTCCATCAATAGAAAACCCCATCCCTTTGAGAATATAATAAGAACTCTCCGTCTCCGGACGAACTAACTTTGTTTCCGGTCAGACCAGGATGTTTTTACAAGCTTAGCTGTCTACATAAAAAGCCAACATTGTTGTTGAGTTAATTCTCCTCAGTCTCTTACAATTATCTACGATTACAGCGCCATCAAAGTTGGCTATAAGGGAAACTGTTTGAAACGGGAATTTGATGTCTTTATGGTCCCTGCAGTGGTTTTTAGACTCGTCCTACAATCGGAATTTTGGGATATTCCAGGGAGGCTGTAAACATGATTTAACCGTATAAGAAATCACCTTTCCTTTGTAAGTCCTCTTTGTTATTTCAGACGTAAAAGTTAAGGTTGTGAGAATGTGTAATGTAATCCTGAGCTTTAAATGTCTTAATTTGACTACTTAATTTTCAATTAAAAGCAAAATAACATATTTTCTGAGAAAATCAAAGACGAAACAAAAACAAATGTAGTATACACGTTATGGTAAATTAGTAGGTTAATCACACATTCTTTGGACCAAAATAATGGGACTTTTCTTATGCGACATTTTAATTTAGGAGCTCCATCAAAATACAGTGTCTAAATAAAAATTTTAAAACTCATTTTTATTGATACCTCCGGTGGTTTTAGAAATATTTGTTTGAAATTTGGCACATATTTTTATCTTTCTGTGTAATTTTGATCTAAAATATCAAAGCATGAACGTGGAAGGGGCACAATCAATTTTTTTGATTACTCCTATGGTTTCGGATTTCTTTATTATTAGCTTTTGTAACATTTTTTACTGTATTAGATATTTATAGAATGTTTTCATTAAACCAGGTTAGTAAATTTAGCTAGATTAACTTTTTTAGATAATTATTGAATAGAGCTTTGTCTGTGGAATTGTTCATTAGTATATCTAGATGTTTGGTTTCAGAGAGCATACATATGACTTCATTGATAGGAATTGTAGGAGATTTGAGCTTAAAATATCTATAATGAACATTTAGTTTAACTGAGTTGAATTTCTGTTTTTTTGTTTTACTGTTTAATGTTAGTTGTGCCTTTTCTTTATTACGCTTTACTAAAAAAAAATGGAAATGACCATTTAATGCTTAATGATATTTACCACACCTAGCACATGCAAAAAAGTTGCAATATCTTGTAAACTGAGTCTCTATTCAAAATTTTATGAGTGAAAAAAATAGAGAAAACTATCTAAAAAATATTCTGAAACCATAGGCTTACTAAAAAAATATAGATGGTTTATAGATACTTCAACCCCCCTTTTCTTCGTTCATGCTATAATATTTTAGACCAAAATTACACAGAAAGTGTGCCAACTTAAGACAAATATATCTAAAATGCCGGAATTATCAATAAAAATCTTTTTTAAAATTTAAATTTCGACACCCTGTATTTTGAAAATGGAACTCCCACATGAAAAGTGTCATTATTTTGGTGTGACCTACTAATTTTCAACACCCTGTGCATATATTACAAATATTTTAAAATATTCTATCTCTAATTTAGGTTACTACGCCCTGGAAATACTAAATATACATAATGGGCTGTAAAGAATGGATCATAAAGTAATTGTAGATTGTGGACACAGTGTAGATATCTGTCAAAAATCGTGATAATGACCATGTCCTGCTCAATGTGAATGTTACGTGAATAATTTATTCTCAAAATCATTCTGCTCCTTATGTTACTTCTGGTGTGCCATAAGGTTCCCATTTGGAGCCACTGCTTTTTTATTATCTTTTAATATACGCTAAAATAAATAGCTTAGCAAATTGTTTATTTAGACCAATATTAATAGATTCTTTTGCATACAGTAATGTGAATAAGCTGTTTTTTAGCATGGAATAAATGCTTATATATTAATTTCGTTAGGCACTTAAATGAATACTCATTTGACGATAATTTTAATTAAACTAATCTGAAACTTCTGTAACTAAAGATTTAAGTATAATGTTTAATCGTGTAAAATGCTATTTAACACGCACATAGACATATTTGGCATACCTGCAAAATAAAATAAGTTTTCCTTATACAGAATGTATCTAAATAACACCGAAAAAATGTATGGGGCGATTCTCTACTGAACATTAATAGGGGTCTCTGATATAACATTTTTTGAAAAAAATCCTTCCCTGAAAAGTTAACCTTTTACTACACGTTTTGAAATTTGTTCAATAAATAAAAATAAATAATATGACATTGACATCTATTTCTATGGATTCCAGTGCAAATAACAGGCCACTAGATATTTTAGCAAAATACACTCGCTCATCTTTTTAAAAATGCAATGCAATACTTTTTTCTCAGAAATCTTTACCTTTTCGAAAAAAAAATGAAGAGACGAAAAAGTTAGTAAATGACTGGAGCTTTTTAGAGGAAATTATTTTATTGAAAAGAAAAATATAACAAAAAATGTCACAGGTTTTGATTGTTTCCACTCCTTTCAACAATACTTTAGGGTTGAAAAAATTTAAAAAATTGTGATTTTATTGATAATGTTTACCAAGTTTGGTTTCTTTAGCTTGATAAACATGGAAGATGAAAAAGAAAAACAATTTTTTTTTTAATTTTTGGAGGAGCGTAACTTTTCAGGGAAAGTTTTTTTGAAAAAATTGTATACCACAAACCTCTATTAATCTTTATCAGACAATCGCCCCTTACATTTTTCCGGTGTTATTTAGATATACTCTGTGTATCAGTTACACATCTACCAAATTCTAGATTAATTTATTGAGTAAAAACTGGCATAAAATGTAAACCAGATTTTAGTTTTGTGAAATTTGTGAAAGCATATCAAACAATAATAGACCGCGCTTCATTCAGCATTCTGTATCAACAACCTAATACCCAATTTGATTATATTCGATTACTTTGTACGCTGATACTGTTAGAGGTCTAACCGCCAATTAGGTACAAATATATAATCGCTAACAACAATAATTTTGGGAAATCTGATATTTTGTCATTAACATGTATTTAGAATTTTTGATTAATTAACTTTGATATATGATAATATTATGCAGGTTGTTTTAATCAAAATATATATTGTGACAATTTAATGCCGAATGTTGTTACAAGCAGATTATGAAAGTGACACCCTCGAATTATATGGCGTTTTGTGTTTTGGTCGAGCGAGAGGTATAAATCATAAGCGTAGGCAAATAAATTGTAGACCTGTAAACGTACTACAATCTAAATTTTAGGTACCGATTTTTACAGTTATGCCCTATTTATATGCTTAGTAACTATTTATCTGACGCTGTGAAATAGACGAATGAAAAAAAACACACACAAAAAAAAATAAAGCGAAGAGAGCTGTAGAAATAAAGAGCTCCAGTTATATCCCACAAAAAGTAAACGAAATTGTGATAAATATTAAGAATAAAAACTATTCCATTTAATTGCCATATGAATAAAAAAAAACTAGATACTAAAATAGTACTACCACGATGATAAAGTCTTTAGAATTCTTCTTCTAAGTTAGCCACATGCACCTGCCCATCAGACCTCCAATGTATTTTTCCATAACGAGACCAGACATTATTTTTCCCATATTTCTTCTTCGCTTGTTTTTGGCATCAAAAACTTCTTTGCATTTGAGATAAGACACAAAATTTATTAATATTGGTCTGGGCTTTGATCCTACAACTTTGCCCACTCTGTAAATATAGTCTATGTCCACTTGAGAACAGGATACATTAAGAGTTTTGTTTATGAACAATAACATTACATTATTCTGCTCCTCAATTCCATTAAAACGCAAAGTGTTCCTCAATCTTAACTGGTTTAAGTTGTCATAGTTTTGGTTAAGTTTAGTTATATTTCCTTGGTTTGTAGAAACCGATTTATTTATGTCATTTAGGGTTTTATTTATGTCATTTAATTTGACATCGAGTTTTTCAAACTTCCTCTCCAGCTGTGTTACAAATTTGGAGCAAACTTTATTCATTAATTCTTCCAAATAATCCTCACTCGATTTGGGTTCTGCTGCTACCGCCGCACTACGAGTGCTTGGCTTCATGATCTAAGCTTTATTGCTGCGGTACGACTATAAACAAGGAAATTTTCCTAACCTTGCAACCTTGATTCATATGCACCTTTAACTAGGTGAAACGTACTACTATTTCTACTCCAATCACAGGCACAGTATATACACTAACTGTGTTACAAAAGTCGATATGGAATTCAAAGAAATTACCACTCAAACTTGATAAATTTAACCAGAGCTCTACAAAACAACCTCACTCTTGCCAAGACATTTACATTGAGATGTATGTTCACATATAAACCAAGTGAAAGTGATATATAAGTGGTCTGCTACTTCTTGCTCGGCCTAAGCGGCTCCACTTGAACTGGCTGTTCCCCGTACTTCGTTAATATGTGAACATATGAAGGAACAGCCAGTTCAATTGTCAGATGTGAGATGACACCTATGGCATACTGATAAGGGCTAATATGCCTGAAACCGGTCTGGTGGTGTGGCCTACAAGGGTTCACACAAATACTGCAGGTGTAATTCAATGCCGATCGGGGCATTAGTCCGCAGAATAGTTGTTACTTGCAGTATCATTTATAGATTTGAGCACAGCTTAGATAAACCTTCATAATCACTAATCGAAATAATAAGTCACGCATAGCAGTTCGCGCATCCATTTCAGGCTGCAGAGACCTCCGTTACCCGTCAGATTGTCTCAAACGGTGATGTGCAAGCATCGTTTGTACAGAGGTGGATTAAAGTAAAATTATAAGTAGAAATGGAGGAATGATTCGCTGCAGCTACTAAATATTTAAACACACATTGCAATGGTAATTTAAGTTTTTTTAATTTCCTAAAGAGGTAGCTAATCTATAATAATACTGTAAAAATTCTAGATGACGTTTTACCTGGTTAAATCTTTATAAAATTGGTAATATACGACTATAAAATACTTCATGGTTCAAATTATGTATTTGACCATATTGCTTTTAGGCATTGTAATAAGAGTAAGCCTTACTTAGTCTTATGTATGGTCATATGGAAATATATAAACTGTAATTATTAACAAATTATGTATCTTGAGATGTCAGCAATAACCATAAAGATGGAAATAGTTGTAAGATATTCAGAATTCGATATTGCAGTTCTATTACCATACAAGTTTACAAGCTGTGATCAAAACAGTTTGTTTCAGTAAATGCATTTATTTATTTTACGAAAAGTTTTGAGACTGTTTTTATTTTTACAGATAAATGTATTCCATCTTTTCCTTAAAACAAAATAATAACAGAAATATATAAAATAGTTATTGAATATTACCCATTTTTATCTTCAACATTGAAATAAATCCTGACAAAAGAATCAGTCAAGCAAGTAAAAATCTCTGTTTCTATTCACCTACAAAAGAACAATATCGTTTTATTAAAACTGCAAATTTAGATAAAATTAAATTATTGTATGCATCAAGAGAATCCATTTTATTAATGTTCAGGTTACTGAATGTTTTAAATATCCTAAAGAAAGAAAACACTTTAATGATTTTAAAAATTATGGTTTTTTTAACAGCCCAAGATATATAAATTTATATAAAATTAATTAGCTACAGATTTTTTTATTTTTCTGTAAAAATTAATTTTAATAGACCTTTAAATAATATATAAAAGTAGGTATAACGAATTTTGTGGACAGACACACTATTACTTAGGTACATAAGTTTTTGTGAAAACGTGAAAACCTGAAAATCCTCATTAATTAATGGGATGGTCAAACGTCAACCGGTATCAATCTCTGGCATTGATCCAAGTCAACGTTCTTCCACCCTACCATTCCCACAGAGATGTTATACAAGTTTCATTAGCAATGTTCATATCGAAAGTTTATTATTCAAAATTTAAGCTGCGACGGTCCAAATATATTTTATTTGCAGAATACAATTTATCTTAAAATATCAGAAGCGTTTTCATAAATTGAAATTTATTAGGTGCTGTTATTTGACAATGTCATAGTAACCACAGCTATTGATTGTTTTAAATTTGACTTTGACAACTTCATTATTGGCATTGGATTCCGTACTCAAGACATATGTACTAGTAAAGTTATGCAAAAATTGGTGTAAAAGGAAAGGGATCAAGAAAGCAGCAGTGAAAAGATTCTTGCGGCATATTTCGAATATCTTTCAAAACATAGCATGCCTTCGTTGCTTTGGGTATATTATTCTATGCTACGTTCAGTTATATCAATGAAGAAAGATACGGATACTAGTAGGTACGTTCATTTAATTGCGTTTATAAAAAGAAAACATAATTCAATTTTTGCTGGAAGCCGACGACAGAAATCATTTTATGATAAAAGTTGCCTTGATAGTGGGGTTTGCATGTGCCTGCAGTACTAAATTGAAAAATATGCACCTACAAAATGTTAAAGATAAAGAACAATGCATTAATATTATTATTTCGTTTACGAAAACACAGATATCACGAGGTTTTTTTATTACGAACGGAAACATTGAAGAAATAAATATGGTGGAAATGGTTCGAAGATATATAGCGCCGAGGCCAAGTAAGAAGTAGCCAGTTGGCATAATACTTTTGAGAGAATGCCATGTAATATAGCATTGATCCAAATCCTTAACAATATACTGGACATAACCTGTGTTTTGTTGATATTAGGTGAGTTACATCACTGAATACTTGGGATGCTTATCATTTGTTTATTGGCTAAGTTAGTAGTTGATTAATTAATTATTTGAGATTATAAATGATTGTGTATTACTGACGAAGCCGGCCTATTATTGCTTTATGTATTCTTTATTGGCCGTTAGCTGCGTGTGACACGGTATTTTGAGGTATGGGGTATCTGTAAGCTGCGGCGAGCGGACGATATCTCGGGGGGCCCTAAGCTGTATGTGACATGGTCTGGTTCTGCAGTCTAAGACAGAATATATTTACTAGTTGATCTAAGTAGTACAGGTTGATGTTTAGAGAATGTGAAGGTGTTCTTGGGTACTCATATGTTTCTCTTTTATTTGTTGAAAGGTTCTGAGCTTGTTGCAAGAGCTACATGCCAGTGAGCGATTCCGACGGCAACTATATCCTGACCTAAGCTCAATAAGTGTTTTTGACTGTTATTCATAGTTATATAGTGTTGATGCAAGGCAACAAAACATAATCAATTACGTTCAATGGTTCACGCCCTGTAGGATTTATATAAATAACCAAATAAAATTGTTATAGTAAATACAATTTTTCATAATGATACCGTCGTAGACTAAAGAAATAATGCAACATTTGCTGGAATGATTACCAAATACGCCAGAAATTTGATCATTTCTCGGCGAGTAGCAATTTTTTAAAAGCAATTTTTCGTGTTGTCTTCAAAAGAAAAACAAATCAAGTACCTGATAAACTACGCCAATTAGAATAAACCGAAGCCATATAGGTGTCTGTAATTTTCCGGTACAGGGTTTGACAGGCAGCGAATTGAAGTCCTCATAATTTTCGCTGGCCCGCCACTGGCTTGACAAAGGTATAAGCCCGGTGGCTCGAGCCAGATATGAACGGCTTATATGTGAAGTAAAGCCACCAATTATCTGAACAAATTGCCAGAATTACTGACTCATCCTCAATCTAACACTCATAGCCCGGCATTATTAAACGCACGCGGCTAATTTATAGCTGTTTATATTGCACGTTTAATTAAGTACGGTCGGATGCCTAACTGGGTTTTTGAACGGCCGTATTTGTTTAAAATTTATTAAATGCAAACATCTGGGCTGGCGTGGAGAATATGTCGATCCGGTTTTTCATGCAGATTTACCTACGTGGCACACGCTGCACTATGCAGAATAATTGACGGGCACGTTCAAATTGTGACAAAGAATCAATAATCAGTGAATAGTAGATTCAAAAACGAAATTATATATAACCAGTAAGTATGAAGAATATTTATGTCATCAAGATATAGGAGTATACAACATATCTAAAAAAATTTGGTAGTAGAAGCACGAAGAAAAATGGAGTCAATATAGTAAAAAAAATTGTAAGCAACTTCGTATAAAATAAAAAGAGAATATCTTTCAAACCATAAGGTTTTCGCTACTTAAAAGGGCACGTACATGTGTTAATGAGGAGGGTGGGCAAGTAGAATGTTTGTTAAATTAGTAGTAATTAATAAATTATTTTATTTAATGTTATTTAGATAAAAAGTTATTATGTTGATCGTTCATTATTACTATTACTAAACAAGACTATTATTTTTTAGTTGATAAGAGAACTGTATTACAGATTTTAATGAAATATTATTTTTTCAATTCATAAGTATTCCTCATTTCATATTTAAAATTATCCATTCTGTTTTAATTAGCAATTATACATTCAGTAAGTATTACGATTTGCTAAGTTGCCAAGGTATTGTAATAATAGATATATCCACAAAATTTCAGTTTCACTTGAAAATGATAGTGAATGATAGATTTATGGGCACTACAAATTGCCGTTTTTCTTCAAAACGGATCATTTAAACAAAATATAACAAAATAGATAAAATGATCAAAAGAAAATTCTACGTTTGATATTTCAAGAAAAAGCTGCATAGGCGTACTTAGAAATAACTGGAGCGGATAAAGGGTACTGCGTCCCTCAGTTACCTCCATTCACCCCTCGAATATTTTCACTAAAATTACATGATAAGTATGCTGGAATAAGATAAAAAGTACGTGCAAAATTTCAAGTGTGTATCTTAGAAAACAATGGTATTATTTACAAAAATGGTTTTTCAAAATGTAACTTTAACACCCTGTATATTGAAACAGTGACGCCCAAATAAAAAATAGCATAAGGAAAGTCGCATTATTTTTGTCCAAAGAATATGTGGTTAATGGTATGGCCTTCTATTTTGGGATACCCTTTATATTATTATACCTCTGGGTCAAATTTCAGCTATTTCAGTTGAAAAATATTGACGTTAGTTGGCATTTTCTGAAATAGCTATTTTCAGTTTTTTCCCACATTTCAGCAACGGCAGCAGATATCTATGATTTGTTTGGTTTATCTTCTTGGCCATCAAAAGGCACAACTTTTCCGAAATTTCAGCCACTCTGTATATTTTACGGTTTCCACGATGCCTATGGTGAGCCATGAAAAACGTGTCACTCTGTTTAAATTTTTTATTCACTTTCAATACATTTATGTATAATCAATTCATCACGCAATATTATAAAAAAAATTACAGTTATTTCGATATCACGTACACGTTTACAAAACTTGCAAAAGAAAAACTGGACGATGCGATCAGTTGCTATTCTTCACTGGCTAGTCAGCATCGGTGAAGTTAGGAGAGGATTTGGGAAATTGAATTAGCCCTCCCTCCAAAAATTCATATGTAGTTAATTGATAAAAAAAACTATGTTTCACGGTTACTCTTTGAGAGACTATTTAAGTAAAAATAGTTCTCTTCTTGTTTTTATTTGTTTTGACGAGATAAATCAGCTTTGAAAGTTTGCTGTAACGTTGCTATTACATCCACTACGCAAATGACTTGATGAAGGTTTAGCAATATTTCTAGAATTACTGAATTAAGTTAACAATATATTTTACAAATTTATTGTTCAGATTGCTGTATCTCGATCAATAAAGCGATACTGTTGCATTTCTCCAAAATGAACTCAATAAAATAGAACCAATAATTCTCTCAAATCACACTATTATAATAAAACGAAACATTTTTGCGCTTAAATGTAACAATAACGCCCATCTGGAATATTGGAGTACTGCTTCTGAAGTCATCAATAATTCACACAAATTTCTAATTTGGCGCCATAATTGTCTGAAAGTATTTGAGATCTTGAAGCAATATCGCTTTTATGGTAATCGCTACACTCGGCAGTAAAGAGTCGGTGTCGAAAATGAACCTCGTAAAATCCGTAAACATAATTCCAGGGCAATGTTTTCTACATCAATAAAGTAGCACAAAGGCAGTTGGCTACGCGATTTCGTTAAACGATAAGTTTGATTGGCTAGATCCGAACGAGGTTTATAAAAACAGGGTGTATAACTTTTTAACAACGTCCTGTAAAAATATTGTTCAGACAAAAGTTTTTTTTTTATTTTTTGCACCATCTGGTTACCTAGAATTTGTTTTGGAGTTAGTAATTTCGTTGCCATGGCAACCAATTTTGTTATTCAGAATGCACCACACTATTTTTAGTTCTTATTTAGGATTACCGAACTCTTTTTTTTGCGTAGGGACATGTAAAATGCGTATGGAATTGCATTATAAAATTTTGTAAAAAAAAACTAGTAAACAACATGATAAATAGACAGTAAAGAGATACGTTTCTAACAACGTTTTATGTTCGATTATGCCATATTTTCTGTAGATTTGTAGAACTGTGTCGACTTTTTGCAACTGTCACTTTGACGGCTAGTATTATTCAAAACACTGCTACTTATACACTGCCTGCTACATTGAGGAGTTGTCTGGAATTTTTATTGAAAAATGTGTTAATTATAAAGTAGATGAAGGTACACACTGTTAAAAATGGATAATGAATAAAATACTCAAGATTTTACCGACAAATTTTTTTACTGAAATAGTGCATTGAAACCTTATAATACACTTACTCTTATAAAAGTCAATTTTTTTAAACTGGAAATTATGACAAAGTTGGCATATTTAACATGATCACAGAATAAGTTATATAATAAATAGTCAATATTTGTTATGTTTCATCTAATAGATCTTTAGTACCATAACTAATAATACTATATATGCTACGATGTGTGTTAAGAATAATATTCATTAATATTGAAAAAATTTAACCCAAAATACATGCTTCTACTTATCCCTATTTTATACTGACTATTTTATATACGTACATTATCAAATGTCTTGGATCTCCCCTCATTGTTGTTAAAGAAATATTTTTGTCAGAAAAACCAAATACCTTTATAAAAGTATATCGTTTTCTGAATCTTTTTTTTTTAAATTAATATATTTGACAAACTGAGTACACAAAATTTATAAAATCAAAAAGAAGTAACAAAGCAAGTTCTCTATTTGACTAATAGTCGGTATGACCTCCACTACGTTCCAATAGCATATTGACATGTCTGTGCACTGAGATAATCAAGCGGTCAACGATCTCTTGCGGAATATTGTTCCGTTCCTCTTCTGCCGCCACGACTAACTCATCTGCAGTTTGAGGTGGAGGAATATGATTATGAATGACTCTAGCGCGATGTGGTCGAGCGTTGTCGTCCATAAACACAAAATTTTCACCTAATTTATTACGTAGGAGGTAGATAATGGGTGTAATAACTTGTTTGATGTAAATTTGACTGGTCATATTCTGTGGTATGCGAATTGAACATTATTCCACCCCAAAACATTATGGTACCATCTTCATACGGAGCAACTTCACGGGGAAAATGAAGTCGCTGTTGACGACCTGGTTCTATCCAGACTCTTTGTCGAGTGTCATCAGTAACCAGCCCAATTCTGGTTTCGTCTGTAAATAAGACCCACCGCCACTGGCGTAAAAGACAACCCTTATGCTCTTGCGCTAACTCGAGACGGACAGCACGATGCCTTGGAAGTAGAGTGGGACCCGTAAGAGTCTTCTAGCACGTAAATTTGCGTTGTGGAGTCGTCTTCTAATAGCAGGTGTCGATATAACATGGCGAAACGTACCTTGAAAGTGGGTCCTGAGAGCTGAAGCTGAAGATGTGCGGTGTCTACGGGCATAATGAACCAAATACCGATCCTCCCTTTCATTAAATACTCGAGGACGTCGACAACGTGGTCTGTTTTCTACTGTATCAAATTCTTCATATCTGTGTACTATTCGTACAACAGATGATTTAGGAAACGCAGAAATTTCACATCTGACCAGATTTGTAAAAACGTTGGTAATAAAGTAAAGGTTCATGGTCTGCAATTTTTTTATGATCTTTTTTTGTACCAAAAGTACATTTACTTTTTTACCACAGGGGGCCCAAGACTTTTGACGTTGTGTTTAGTTAAAATCTTCAGCAGAGGAAAAATTTAAATATTTCCTAATTATTTTTTCAATATTAAATAATTTTCAACATTTTTTTTAATGATATTGTCGATTAATGTTCCTTTTATTTGTTTTAGGTTTATCTCTGCTTACTTTCAAATGTTATTCAATTAAAGATATTTATCAATTACTTAATTGGCTAATATAATTAGCTGGTGAAAATAATTTTTTGAATTATTAAAATGAATTAATTCATGAACCAATTTTGTATAATTACATAAAATTGCATGGCCAATTATTCATCAAGTAACATCACTTTTATCAATTTAACGTTTTTTTTTGACAATTTCCAAAATATAAGCAACTATTATCACATAAAGGAAAAAAAAAGTAACATGCGAATATATAGACTCCTCCATTTTAAGAAATGTATGTTTGGGTAACATTTTAAATGAGAAATTACAAATATGTCACTCAACTTTTGTAAAAAAGTCCATCAGAAGCAGTTTGCACAATTTCGGTGCCTCGGCTATTCTCTGAGGTAGGAAGAATCACTTACTTAAAAGCCGTTTTTATTTCAATTTTGCCATGTATCTCAAAAAGGAAGGAGTCTATCAAAATTTTGATCGTGTGACATTGAAAAAGTAGCCAGTATTGTGAAAATTACAAAAAATAAATAAGAAATCTTTTTATAAAAAAACTGTGATTAAATATTAATTTAAAATATACGACAAATGCCAGAAATAATAAATGTGTAATCATAAAAAAGTAAAGATGTAATTTGAGTGGAAACCTCCTTTCTCATAATATCGTAACACCCTGTATATAAGCGTTTTCACATTTTACAAACATTTAATTAAACATGTTTCGACGTAGTGACTTATTTCGACACACTTTGTACATTCAACCGATTCGTATTTGTCTCCCATTAACGACTCTCCCAATTAATATGTATATGGCGTTGTGGTGAATCGCTTTGACGTAAAATAATTAGCCAGAAGAGAAAAATCGGCGATTATACTTGATCCGGCTTTATAGAGAGGGCGCAAATTGCCAATCTTGTTGGGAGTTGTTAATTGAGGGCTTACCCTCTGTATTCGTATGCAATACGGGTCTCCGTTTCTTGGCCTTCTTCCCTCGACCCATGAGTATCGGTTAATGTCGCTCGTTATACCGATAATGTTGACAACACGGAATTTTTATCAATTGGTGATCAAGGAAACTGCCTAAATGCAATCCCTGAGATGATTATTGGTTCAGAATTAAAGTATATGTTCATATCGCATCTACAGATAAATAATGTTTTAAAAGGTTGACCAAATTTAATACAGGGTTCTTAAGTAGAGGTAAAAATGGGTTGTTTGTGTTCTTGGACAGCCACTGTCCAGCTACAGCGTGTCAAAAATTAAAAAAAACACAGATTTTAAAATAGCTTGAGATAATTTAACTTAATTATGTGTGAATATTTAGTATGACAGTAGGTATGAAATAAAAAATTATCAGCTTTAGAGGGGTCATATTTGGTGATCTGGGTGGACAAGGTTAGCCTGGTTCTTGAGTGTCTCGTCTAATCACGTTTTCACAGAATATTTCATTTAAAAATTCACGAGTAGTTAAACTAAAATATGGGGGAGCCCCGTTGTATATAAACCACATTCTTGGTCATAACACATAAAGAACATCGCCAGTTAGTTTAGGTAGTACGTTTTCAAGAAAATATCTGTATGAGGCACCAGTTAAAGTTCTTGGTAAAATGTAAGGCCCAACAAGAAAGTTTACAATAATACCTACCCATACGTTCAAAGAAACTGATGCTGATTTCGAGATAACATTATGGGAATAGGGTTTTCATCAGACCAAACGTGTTTATTGAAGTTCATTATAAGCATCCCTAGAAAAATTAGCTTCGTCAGTAAACAATAAGTCAGTGGTAAAGTCAACAATTTGTTAATTTTTTCGCAAAATTCGATGGGAAAACTATAGGCGAGCAGGATAGTTATGCGCCAGTAAGGCTTGAACCGTTTGTTGTGTTACGGGGATAACTGTATATGCTTCAGCATGGACCAAACTAATTTATGATTCACATTAAGATTTACAGCGACTTCCTAGTACTAATATTTGGATTTTCTTCAATTTCATCTACAATAGCTTCTTCCAACTCAGACGTTCTAAGAGTCAAAGGTCGTCCAGGAATAGACGTCTCTGAAATGAGCCTGACTTCGATAGACGTTGAAAAACGTACCTGAACAATCTTGAATGTGGAGTAGGATGATTTAGAAATATTTCCATATAAATTCCAGGCCATAAATATAACCCAATTGGCCATTTTAGCATTTGAACATGCATAAGCCATTATTAAAACTTCACCTTTTCAAAAAATAAACTTAATTTGACAATACACAATATTAAATAAGATGACGGCTTCTTTATAATTAGCAAATAAAGCAAATTTAGCAAATAAACCCTTGTTTTTGGCCACAGAATACGCTCCTGGATTTTTGATCTATACTGAAGAAACCCCCGTATAGTGAAGTGACATTTCAATGTGGTAAAATCCTACTTAAGTAAACGATTTTTGAATTGAGTAAAACAGCATATTATTACTCAAAAAGATATTTGTTTGTGCATAAGGAAACTGTGGTACAGATCCGAAAAAGATTTATAGAAAATACAATTTTGGAAAAAACTATATGGCTTTACTCATAATTAGTTCTTTCTCTGTGTCATTTGGTGAAACTAGAATATTATTCCGCAACAGTAAGTTCGGACATTGATTGATTATAAATACTTAATTCTACAAGTTTCAAAAACCACTCTTGAACCCACATTGAACGTTTTTTCTTTTTCTTCTGTAACATCTCGAAGACAATAGTACTGGCAGTAATTTCCTGTCTCAATACTCTCATCGTGTCACGACTGAGTTTTGTCTCTCTACAACAGATCGATGTGTATGACGCAATTGTACACCGAAAAAAATTATTTGTTTGTGTAGGGCCAAACAAATATTTATTTGTTCATACCAAAACATTTTTTGAAAAAGCAAAAATAGTTATTTTGTGTAAAGAAAGCATTTAATTCCATTAAAAAAACATTATTTCCTTTTCAATGATAAAACAATATTTGTATACTTCAAAGAATTGCTTATTTAAGTCAATAACTTATTAGAATTTCAGGAAACAATTGCGGGCTAATGCCCCTACCAGCATAGAATTACACCTGAAAAATCTATAGCAAATAGCGATTTCGAGCTTATTAGCTCTCATCAGTACCTACGCCACAGATGAGTGGTGAGTTAACTAACGCCTAGCCCTGGCTGCTTATGTCTCTCAAAGCCGACATAATTGAGTACGCGAAATATAGCACAACGACATCTAGCAGGCACCTATTGACAATTATTTTATATTTGTAGGAAACTATTGAAATTTTTCCTTTCAAACAAATACTCTTTCGATGATACGACTACATTAGGAAATTGAGTTTTTTAATTTACGGTTTTTCAAAAGATTATATAACCTAATAAAGCTTCATTTAAAAAGTTTACAAAAAGAATTAAAAGACTACATATTTTCCTTTTCCACATCCCTCAATTAAAAATATGCATTTTTGAATTAAATATATTTTTTTAATTCAAAACTTTATTTTTATACAGATTTGAACAAATTGTTTAGGGAAATGAAAAAAAAATATATTTATTTGAAAATATTTTTTTAAAATTAAGTTTTCATAAGATGTTCGAATGGAATTCCATTTAAACAAATACTCGTCAAATTATGAAATTTTCTTACCAAATAAATCAATTTAGTTTTCACGAAAATGTAATCACTACACCAAAACATATTTTTTTCCCGAAAATAAATTATGTTTAAATAAATTAAATTGTTTGTTAAACGTTTTTTATGTTTTATCTAAATTTCTGAAATAAGAAATAAATTCAAATAATTTAAAATACTGAATAATAAATAAATCACTACTATCGCAATAAATGAAATAAACCTCTAAGTCTGAAAACCGATATTAAAAAAACGTAGCGCCTAAAAAAAATTAAATTCAGACCATATAGGTATGGCCTCACTATTACCACAGCATTTACTCTACAGTGTGCAAAAATTTCAGATAGTTTCTTTATCTCATTTTTTAGTTACTTATGAAAATGTTGGAAAAATCACGGTTTTCTACCTACAAAATTGATACGTCTTACTTTAACTCGTCCTAATTTTTTTGTTAATTGATAAAAACAAATTTTACTATTGTCTTTCAAGACTGTGAAGGTCATTTGTCTCGAGAGCTCTACTTTTTTTATTTTTAAGCAAAACAGAAGAGAGTGCTATTTCCGTAAATATTGCCTTAAAAAAAAGAAAAAAAACTGACAGAGGTAGTAAATAAATGTAAACAATAATCTTTAAAAAATTGTTAAAATAATACAGTTATAAGAGCTGTACTATTTTATATATCTTGCATTTATTAGTTTTCTTCGGTTTCCAAACTCAGGAGTCTATTTAATTTATTTCGATAGTAGTTTCCTTTTTGTTGCATCATTTTTAAATAATAAAATCGTCAACAAAAATGATAAATCCAAGTACCATTAACCAGTCACAACCCGTGAATATCAGCATGTAATACCACAACACTGTGCGTAGCAGAACTCGTTGGGAGCATCCCCGTTCAAATAAAATAAATCGAAACAACATCTACAGAGATGGGGCGAGATAAAACGCGAAACAAAATGATTAAATCATGCATGTTATTGGCCATTTGGTGTCGTGGGGTCAGACAGGAGCGGTTCCGGAGGTAACTAGATAATGTGTGCGGCTGCAGCTAATGACCGGACTGTCCGGTGATTTATTCTTGCCCAGAATCCGGTGGTATCTCTGTTTGACTCTGTTTATACCAGCACGCCACAGCACACTTTGATATATTCGAGGGCCTTATTAGCTCTAATTCCGTGCTAACTCAATTACAAGTGCTGGCCCAGGTATAATTTATGCCGCGGCTATCGTAGTGGGCGCATCTCACTCTCGAACAACTAATTAATTGCATTCATCGATTTCGTAGATGAGAATTTGTGTCTGATATTTGGTCTAATGCCTTGCTAATCTGTGTATTCGGCGGCACCAAGCCCGCCGCCTTCTATTTTCCCTCCAACGTTGAACATCCACGGAATTACCGCGTCGAATAGCAATTATATCTATGTAAGTATAATGAATTTATGAAATAGATAAAAGAGATAAAAGAATGTGGCATTACCAAAAAATTTAACACTAATACTCAGTGGTAATGGTATTAAATGTGTATACAGGTATGACTGACATTCTTGGAAGGGATAATTGTACAGTCAAAATAAATGAGATATAGCCAAATATACTTTATCTAAAATTTCACCGTTTCCAAGATACAGAGTGTCAAAGATTTTGAAATATTTATTATATTTTTTATTTACTTGGAAACCTTTCGTGATAAAACAGCAATTCTAGGTTGTATTGAGATATCTTTAGTCTAATTATTCAGTATGGTTAAATATTCCCATTATCACAAGTGGTCAATCAACAAAAATGGTACTCCACTGTCTTAATTATAAAAAAAAACGTAAGAGACTATTAATTTTGATTATATCGAAGAAATAATTATTCTTTAAAATGCATTGTATTTCGGTAATAGTTCTTTAAAAATATCTCTGCATTTCGTAGTTTGCACGTGGTGAGACATATTATCAGTAATACAGGGTGTCCCGACATTAGAGCAAGATAGGTATATTTCTGACGACAAAATAATGCGATATAGCGAAACTTACTTTAGTTAAAAGTTGATGGTTAAACAGATACAGACTGTTAAAATAAGGACAATATTTGTAAATAATTAAAAAAACATCCAAATATTCAATTGGATACATTTTTGGCGATCTGTTGTTTTTGGGAGCGAGAAATTTTTGTTTCTAATTTTGACGCTACTAGTAGAGGGTGCCACATATGGCACATCATGTTTCTTTGAAATGAAAATATCTGGAAAGATTTGACTATAATTTTAGGCAATATTTCATACACGTTCCTATTGTAACAAATTTTAGTTCATCAGTACACATTAGGCATGAGACGTTCAGTTCATTGATGATGTCATTCGGAAAAAATAAAGAAGAGGACCCAGTATCGAACCCTGTGGAACACCGTATGGACTATAGTATTGGACTTATATCCACGGTAGATTTTAGCATTGAAGATGCTGTAATAATTCAGTATGCACAAGAAAATTCCGTAGAATGAAAAACTGAGTACGTGTGAAAAATTTCAATGTCCTTGGCCTTTGATTTTTTTGCTTAATTTCAGATTTTTCTCAAAGAAGGCATAATACTACAATTTTACACATCCTGAATCCTTTATTCTGTGAAACTTTTCTTAATATTTTATCGTATTTTGTATAGAAACGACACTTTACTAGCGACAAATCTGAAAATCGAGCAAAAGGGCAAAGTAGGCTTAGGACATTAAAATTTTGCATATACTAACTTTTTTAATAACATTTTGTTATACCTCATACAGAAACAGCACTTTACTGGTGGACTACTCATTATTACATTTCCAAGGACTACTGGAATTTAGGCACATTTTGTTTCTCAAACAAGCAGAGCTGAATTCCAGCAAATCATTTTCCAACACCAAAATTTTTTACCTCTCACAAAAATCGCTTTACCTATCCGGGGACACCCTGTATATGTATCTAATTGTGTGGAAAACAGAAGAAATTATTTCGGCGCGTATATCTGGTATTCTCTAAATCAAGTGACTTGTCATAATTTATATATTTTTATAATAATAATAATGATAATGATAATGATAATGATAATAATAATAATAATAATAATAATAATAATAATAATAATAATAATAATAATGTCTTTATTTACCAATTTAGATAATATTATACAAAGAAATATTAATTAAGGGTGGCAATATCCATATTTATCAACTAATATTACAAAGGAAATAAGAAAAATAGCACACACACATTATGAGACAAAAAAGGCAAAAGAGAAAAGAATTTAAACAAAAATAAATAAGAAGGAATTGAATGCTAGAAAACATTAATTAACACGATCGCGAGTTTTAACTATAAATGTTTTGACCTTTCTTTTAAAACATGTAAGGCTGATGGTGTCCCTAATATTCCTAGGCAACAAATTATAAAACTTAACAGAATTGTAGCTGAAGCTGCGTTGAAACATAGCAGAATGATGTATTGGCATGGATAGTAAATCACGATGGCGAGTAGGTCTATCATGAATTGTGGAACCTTTAATTAATTCTTTATAAAGATATACAGGCATTTCAAATTTTAACACTTTAAAAACAAGACAAACCAAATGAATTTGAAAACGTTCATTCAAAGTGAGCCACCCAGAATCTTTAAAAGCCTCAGAGATGTGGTCAAACTTTCTTAAATTATAACAAAATCTGATACAGGCATTTTGCAACTTCTGCATACTATACTTGTCGTGTGCCAATAATGCGAGCCAAAAAACAATATCACAATAAGTTAAAATAGATAAAATCAAGCTATCCGTAAGTCTAAGTTTAACATCCCTACTTAATATATCTTTATACATGTATAACACCTTCAGCTTACCGAAACACTTTTTAAATAAACTATTAACATGTGAACCAAATCTGAGATCAGTGTCAATCAACAGTCCCAAATTTATACATGTATTGACTGATTCAAGTAAACAATTGTTTATTCTAATTTGAAATATGGGATTAGTAATAATTAATTGTCTATGAGAACCTAACACTAACATTTGGGTTTTTTCTCATTGAGAACCAGGCTATGAGCTGCAGAAAATTCACTAATAATCTCGAGGTCAACATTGATATTATGAATAGCAACATCTAGATCATTATATAAAAAATTATAATATATCTGGGTGTCATCCGCATACTGATGCAAAGAACAAAATTTAAGAAACCGCGATAAATCCCAAGTATAGAAAGAAAATAGCAAGGGGCCCAAGATACTACCTTGGGGAACGCCCATATTTATAGGGAGAAATTTATAAAAAACATTATATAATAATACTCTTTGTCGTCTCTGCAATAAATAGTTATTAAAAAAATTAAGTTCAACTTCGTCCACACCAAAATACCTAAGTTTAACAATTAGAGTTTTATGGTCAATAGTATCGAAAGCCTTACTATAATCCAGCAGAAGTGTTAGTTTCTTTTTTTGTATGTAACTAAGAGAGAATAACCAGTGTGAGCTACAATTACAAGTGGCTAGGTGCTAATTACTTGAGTTTAGAAACTGTGTATATGTTCTTGAACCAAAGGTGCTATAACACTGTTCCTATTTATATATTCTTTGTATTTTACAAATATCTAAATAAAGATTGCCTCTACTCCTTAGTATTTAAGAAGTGAAATACGACAATAGTAACACCATCAAAAACTGTATACATAAAACTACCCTTCAATGCGACTTCAATTATTAAGTGGAATTGAATGATCTGGCTGACCAAACGGTGGAACAATAAACATAGCAACGTTTTAGAAGTTATTACGACTTTTATTAGCTACGAAGAGTACACACGAGGTTATTAAACTGTAATTGCGCGAACATGGCAGAGAACTCAGTTTGGAAAACGATTAGCATTGCGAAATATTTAATTAACCAACTTTAATTACTTTAGAGGTATTTTAATTGACGAGAGGATATAAATATCTTAAGATTAGCAATAATTCGCAGTGCACCACGCTGTGGAAGGTACCGGGCGATACCAAGTTAAAAACAAAAGGAGTAAAGGGGAGTCTTACATTGTTAAGTAGAGTCATTAAGAGGTATTTATAATTGATATTTTTTTCTCAATATAATATCAACTAGAGTATCAGAAATACAGTAATTTAATTACTATTTTACAAAGTTTAACACAATGTTCACCAAAATAAACTGAACTATAATATCCAAATGTCTTCCTATGTGCAAATTAGCTATTGAAAACAATATAAGACAAACTGTGACATCTAGATAGGCATTTCTCTTTAATTTGGTGTACAATGTGGATCACTGAAAACTTACCACCCAGATTTTCTTTATTTTGTTTCTGTTGAGGGGGGCATTTCATGGATGTACTCAGTTAGGTGTTTAAATAATAAATAATACAATTTGTAAGAATTATTTAACGTCTTACTAAAGAAATAAATATAGACCTATAATTAAACTTTCTTAAATATAGGATGTAGTAGTAGTGTTTATTGTTTCACTTATTTTACATTAATAGAGAAATAATATATTGCTATTGCTTGTTAATCACATGCCAAGTGCAAAAAAAAATAAACGGGAAAAACCACAAAGATCGAAATCGCGCGTGGTTATGCTATTCTTTTGTTACGAAGTTATTAATTTACCGGATCAGTACTGCCTACCTAATATGAATGAAAACTTAAATTTACTACAACTAATCTACAACTTGTACAACAAAATGTATTATACTCTAACCAATTATAAGGTTGTAAACGAGAAAATGAGATAAGGAAAACATTTGAACACTTGTATACACCACAGCGTTATTTTATTAATATTATTGATTTGTATACTAATTTATATTATTATCAATTTCTACCTGTTTCAATTAGATTTAGGATCCAAAACGTTATGAACAACTGATCTATCATTTTCTAAAATAAATCTCTTAAATGTGAAACTACACTTGTAAGAGACAAAAAAGTTTGTGTTGAAATTCAGAAATATCTTAATTAATTAAATAATAAAGTGTTTTTTCTCTGTGACATACGACAAAATGTCAAGATTGTCAAGATTGGACGCGACTATATGTTATTAAGAAAAATGAAAAATTGAGTAAACTTAGAAAATTTTAATGGCCTCTATCTATTCTGAAAAAATCTAAAATCAAGCAAAAATTAAATGTAGAAGATTGAAATTTTACATACTTATTTAGTTTTTCATTCTAAGAAACTTTTCTTAATGCCATTTTGCGTATTTAATATAAGAAGGGTGCTGCAATGAGATAAATGCAAAATGACATTTAAATGTTCGCCAGGAGCACGATCTATTAACTACACGTTCGGAGCCATCAGCAGGTAGTCAATGAAAACTGAGGACTTTTGTGACGTATGACACAGTCTATCTCAGTCTACCTTTAGAGAAATACTATATTTTGTCTTTATTTACGGGTATTTTGTGACGTCAACTAACCCGATGGCCCCGACCGTATAGTTAATAGACCGTGCATCAGGAGCACATACTTTTAACTGTATTGTGATGTGTATTTTGTATGGTTTATTTCTAATAATTTTTATTTCTATTTCTAACTCACTATAATTTAATTTATCTTTCATTCACCTTATAATTTGCTGACAGTTTAAATTTTTCGACGCCAGTTCTTCAGAACGTTGTAAATAATTTAATTATTATATACCTAAGCTTTAAAAATAATGCTCAATGATCTCTTTTCCCAGAGGCGGTTCACAAAAGAAGTTTACTTTACTCAAATATTTAATCAGAAACTTTAGATTAGTATGATTTTAAATTGAAAATCTCAACAATACTTAAATATAAATTGACGTTTGCTTTATTAATCAATCTTAAAATGTT
Organism: Monochamus alternatus; assembly: GCA_037114965.1. NCBI lineage: Eukaryota > Metazoa > Arthropoda > Insecta > Coleoptera > Cerambycidae > Monochamus > Monochamus alternatus. The sequence continues at coordinate 78,692,383 of CM073429.1, forward strand.
ATATTCAATAACTTTTTGTTTATTTAATCACACATTTACTAATTTGTACACCTACTCTAACCTGAAATAAATATTCTAAATCTAATATAAGAACGTATCTAAATGATACTGATAATTGAATATTATTATTCAATGTTACCCTTCGATTGATGCCTCACAATCTAGTATTTCTTATCACGTCTTTTTTTTCTTCTCTTCTCTCATCAATTTTCTTCTTTGTTACATATGTTTGGTGGTCTAATTAAATACTATTATTTCTTGAATATCTTCCGTATTTGGCGTTGTGATACTAAAACCTTCCTTTTAACTATTTTAATTTATATTACTTTGCTTTTTGGCTATCAACTTTTATAATTCCATCTATCAGATCGTTCATTCAAATGCTCTTCTAAAATCCGTCTCAATTACTACATTTTTACTACTTTTTTGTAACCTTCCTCTTTTTTTTCTTTTCTTTACTCACACATTTTTATTAATTTAAATTCACAGTTTGTCAGCCAGAACAAAATATTTATATTTTTAATTACCAATTAACTCGTACATAATTTAATTTATTAAATCTTTCTATCCTTTTTTGAGATATAAGTGATCTGCTACTTCCATGTTACATTTAATTTTATTTTAAATTTATTTTATTTTTCTCAAATCATTTTAATTCTTTTTCTCTATTTTGGTATTTTTTTTATTTTCATATTTTCCCATTTCTTTACATTACAGTATATATAGATATTAGTGTTTTTTCATACTACATTTTAACTTAAATAAGATACTAGTGTACATTTTATGTAAAAGAAACACTTACCAAAAATTATTTTAATTTAATATCAGTAAATAACATACACTTAGAAATATTTTTCTATAAGTATTTTATCAATATCGAACTTTAAAATATCATTACCTAGTTAGATTAAATAAATGATAGATCTGGTGCATTAAATGATATTTTTAAATTTTGTTCATACATAATTTCTACAGTTTTATAAATCTAATGAACTATTATTTATTTGTTCGCTGGAAATTTGCTCCTAATTTTGACTCTACTTTGTGTGTTACTTTGTAAATATACTTGTTACTTTTGTTATCTATTTTTGGCCATATATTTTTAGGCATTTGTATGTAAAACTTGATCGTATAGGTGTTTCTGGTAAATTATGTCAACTCTTTAGGTCTTATCTTTACGACAGATTACAATTTGTCCAATGCCAAGGATTTAAGTCGTCACAGTATAATGCAATGTCCGGGGTTCCTCACGGTTCAACTTTGGGTCTTTTGTTATTTAACATTTATGTTGTGTATTTAAGTACTTTTTTTACTGTATTAGAAAGGTATTTTAAACTAATATAAATCAAATCTCCTACAATTCCTATTAATGAAGTCATATGTATGCTCTCTGATACCAAACATCTAGGTATGCTAATGAACAATTCCACAGACAAAGCTAATAATAAAGAAAATATGGGTAGATATTGTGGGTGTAATTGAACGCTGGTTGGGGCTTTAGTCCACAGAGTAGTTAGTTTCACACAATATTATTAATACTTAAAAATATTTAAGTACTTATTATACGTGGATGATATGAAAATCTACTGGTCAGTGTCGACCGTTGCACATTATGAATTATTACAGAATAACCTAGAACGAATTAATGACTGGTGCAACTCGAATCATCTTAACTTAAACATTAAAAAGTGCAATATTTTGTCATTTTCTCATAAACAAAGTACATTAGTCTTTCCTTATAACGTTAATGACACTTCTCTTCTTAGACGCAAAACAGTTAGAGATCTAGAAGTTACTTTTGATCCTGGACTCTCATTTAACCATCATATTTACACTACCATTGTACATGCCAACAGAAATATGGGTTTTATTATACGCATTTCCAGAGAATTTCAGTCAGTGGATGCATTACTTTCTCTTTATTCTCCCTTAATACGTTCAAAATTAGTGTGTGTGTACATGATTGAAAATTTCTATAGCACGTTTATTTTAAGGCTCATGGTTTTTATCCACCTTCAGGTCGTCCACATGATCTATTATTAGCTGAATATAGAGTCGACACTCTAGACACTCGTAGACTGTACCTCTTTGTCTTTATTGTACAAAAATGCAAGTAATTGGTTAGATTGTCCTGGAATCCTGAGCAGACTAGAATTTAATGTACCTGCGTGAATTCACAACATCGTAACACATTTAGACTACCGAAAACAAATATTTTATTATCATCTCAACTGTATCAAATATGCAAGATTTATATGTCCTTGCAGGATTCGATTGACCTGTTCAGCTCTTAAAATTAATACTATTATATTGCGATCCTACATGCTTGTTGCTGCGTTTCCTTTAGCATAATTTGAGCTTTTTGTTTTTTTTTTATTTGTCATTTGCTTTTTAATCTGTTTTTGTTCTTCTGTTTGTATTACTTATATGTTTGTATATTTTTTATAAATATAAAAATATTTGTTTTTTAACTTTATGTAACCAGACTGCCCTGTAATTGGTTTTCACTGTTGGACAGTTGTATACTAAATAAATAAATAAATGAATGAATGAATGAATGAATAAATAAATTTTATGTTATATTACTTACGTTGAGTAGTCGAGAAATGTAAAAGATGAAGCTTGCAAATGTCATGCAGGTATTTTGAACATAAGTAAACTACTAAAATTACGTATTTTTATGTTAAACTTTGCATATATTTACACATATGTAATCTAACCACTTCAAATTTCTGATTGGCACATATTAATTTTCTTAATATGCTACCTGCCTAAATTTGGCTGTTATTTCCAAGAGCCTTAAAAAACAACAATTTTGCATGTTATCTGTATAATATCACACTTCGGTATTTGAATTTAAATATATGGTGGCACAACTTTACTTAATTCCCTAATCAAATCCATTACGAATTTCTCAGTTCCTTTTCAAAATTAATCGCTAAAGGCCATTTCATTATTACCCCTTATGCATCTACGTTAGATTGTAAGCTTGGCTTTCTATGCCGAGTAAATTTTCCCCCAATAAAAAATTCAAGAAACTCTTTTTATAAAAGACTCGTATAATTAAGTATTGAATAAATTAACTCGGTCGGTATCAGATTCGCCACGGCAGTGGGATTATATCGATTGAGCAGTTCATTAGCTACTCCGTTAATTAAGGCCACAAAAAAAGGAAACCTCTTAAATTTAATGATCTTGCTGAGACATAATAACCAACCGTTCACTTGATTGTGTGCCTTGGCAAATTGTTCAATATTTTTAATGCTTTTTTTGAATGGTAATGTCGTTGGAATGCATCAAATCGTATGCCTACAGCGTTAAAATGAATTCTACTAAAATAATGTTGATGGATTGGCTCAAAATAAAATTATTATTATTTTTTTAATAGTTAATGATATAATTAATAGTAATTAATAAAATTGTATTATATTTCTTATGTGTACATTTTGTAAGTAGTTCCACGAATAAAAGATGCTTTACATTTGAATTACTTTATTTTTTAACCACTGAAAAATGTATTTGCAATATTTTTGGGTTAACAAATTGTTAAGATATTGTCTGAAGCTATTTATTTGTGGCATAATTTTAGTTTTTTTTTAGTTTTATTGGGTTTTTGCCACACTTCTGAAAAATAATAAAATTTAATTAGATAATCCCTTGCGCCAAACGGAACAGTCAAGGGTTATTTTTGAAACTAAGTTTGCCTAACCAAAAAATCTCACACTACTATTTTGAAAACGAAAACAGAGAGTTTTTCGAAACGTCAATAATACGGAAGTGCGCGATAGTGATGTGATTTTTGTTATTTTTTACTTATCTGCTTTTTTCAGTTTGAAAATTTTTGGTTAGGCAAACTTAGTTTCAAAAATAACCCTTGACTGTTCCGTTTGGCGCAAGGGCTTATTTAATTAATTTTTATTATTTTTCAGAAGTGTGGCAAAAACCCAATAAAACTAAAGAATAACAAATTGTTTTTATTATATTATTACTAACGGATTTTCGAATCAAACTTGAAATAATTGTATTGTCAAAAGTAATTTATTTCATAACAGATACTTACAAAATAAATCGTTCGTAAGAAATATTCAAAATTATCACTGTTTTTTGCAACTCATAAATTAATCTTGCACAACAAATTAAAATACAGGGTGATTCGATATGATAAATGGAGTCAATATAGTAAAAAAATAATAAAATTGTTACAGTTAAAAAAATTATTGAAGTGGAAAAGAGTGAGGGGGGAAATTTTTAAAGAAAGAATTAAGACTGGCAATGGGAAAGGGAACAAATCAGACAACAGAAGAAGAATGGACGAGATTGGAAAGAGAGTTAGTGGGGTTGCTTAGGAAAATTAGAACGTAAATAAACAGTGCAGTGTGATTGAAGAATACAGGAGAGCATTAGATTAGAGAAATAAAGCGAAAATGGAACGAGACAGAAATAATACACAAGAAACAAAAAGAAATTACGAAGAAAAGTGATGATTAGCTAAAGAAATTTGTAGACAAAAAAAGCGAAAACAGTATTTAGAGCACATGGAAGAATTTTATGTAAATACTGAAATAAAAAATGTCTATCAAGAAGTGAAAAAATCGAGGTACGGCGTTGCGAATGAATTATTGCAGAAGCGAAGAAGGGCTACTCTTGGGAGAAATAAGGGCAATATTGGATAGATGAGCAAGACATTTTAATAAACTGTTAAACGATGGAGAAGAAAATACTTAACAAAAAATACAAGAAACTGAAGAATTACCTGATAATGATGAAGAAATAAAATCGCAGAGGAAAATGGAAGCGCAGCCGAAATTCTACAGTAGAGGGAGGGGGATCAGAAGCTAAAGAAAGAAGTGTAAACAGGTTAAAGAAATACGAAGATACAGTGATATGAGAATACCAGGGAGGATTTAGACCAGGAAAATCGGCGGTAGACCAAATATTCACACTAAAATTGATACAAGGTAACAGTTATGGGCAAAATCTGGGGCTACATTTGTTATTTATTGATTTCAGGCACACATACGATACGGCAACCTCTCTGGTCAATTTACAGTGGAAAAGGACTAAGGCATGGTAATTCCGTTTCAACAAATTTGTTTAACCTAGTATTGGAAGAGGTAATTAAGGAAAGTAAAATCCAGTCTACGGGCTGCATTTATCACAATAAAATGCAATGCATTGCCTTTGCTGATGATTATTATTAATGAGATCGAAAGGAAAATCGAAAGGTTTATAGTACCATTGTAAAAGAAGCAAACAAATTTGGTCTCCACATAAATGAGACGAAAGAAAATATATGGAAATGCGTGTAGATGTAACGGAAGGCAATAAAAATGTCAAATTTAGGGCTGGAGGAAGAAAATACAACATCGAAGGAGTAAACCAGTAGATTAGAATATTTGAAGGTACCTACCAAGGCAGCAGATGACTTCTGGAGAAGACGCTCAAATAAGGAGATAATGGAAATGTATGAAAAGCAAAAAATAACGCGGAGAGTTCGGGCACAAAGAGTCAAATGGTTAGGACACATTGTTAGAATAGCGGAAGAGAGAATTTTACAAAAGGTAGTGCATGAAGGAGAAAGTGGAAAAAAGAGAAAAGGACGTCTACAGAAAAAATAGTTACAAGCGATTAAAAGAGATATAGAGGATACCGGGATAATTGACTGGAAGGAGGCAGCAAAGAATCGAAATAGATGGAAAAAAATCACACAGAAAATAGAAGCCAAGATTCTTCATGACCTATAGCGCTTATTTGAGAATCACTCTATATAAATGCCACATTCTGTATAATTTATCAGGTTGTCACAATATGTAAGAGACACTTTAAGTATCCATATCCTTACAAATAAATTATTTCTAGTGTTGGCATGTTGGCTAGTACCAATTACACCGCATAATTTGTTTCGCCTCGAGCAAAAACGCAATTAATAATTCTTTTCTGTCAGACAGTAAAAAATCCGCTTAGACTGAACATTTAATTTAAAATTTGCTTAAAACCAGAATAAATCAACATTATAATTAAAAACTAATCGCGAACTTCTTGGACGCGGGTCTTTTTTATTCGTATTAACATAGAATTCGTTGCTTGGAATTTAACCGGGAGGAATTTTTAAATGGCGATTTAATCAACGCTAGTGTATTCTCGATAGCACGGTTTCAGGCGACTGCTGGGTGAGGTATTTATTTCTGAACGAAGATAAGCCGCTGATGATTTAATAGGCTTTTATTTATCACCTTTATCCGAGTAACAAACGCGTATTTAAGGCGAAAGAAAATTAATTGCTGTAATTAACATTTTGAGACGAATTGAATTCATGAATATTTAGATAAATGTTGTATTATTGCATTTTTTATTGTAACTGAATCTTTACATTTGAGAGCAGCCATCGGAAACCTGAAGAACGTATTGCCAGTGTGTCAACCAATTTCATTATTTTAAGTTTTAATATTATTTTTATTTTATAACGACCTTGGAAAGTAGCGCATAATATACGAGTGTGGCATTCATACGAGTGCGTTAATGTGTGTTTAAAATGTGAGTAACGATTGTTTTTGAACCAACTGTACAGTTTCTGGTTTACTTGGAATTCGCGTTCCTGTTTTTGTAATAAAAATTATGTTTGAAATTTCTGTTTTATTTGTTATAGATTCGCCAATATAGGTTTCTGCCACAGAGGTCGATTTCCATCCTCCATGTCGCTTTAGTGTCGTTATATCACCATTTGTGTCCTCAAGAATAGACTTATTCAATATATTTTTTTCATAAATCGAAAGTGTAACTGAAAAATAATGGATCTACGAAATATTATATATTTTATTCCAAAGGTTTAGTACTTTGAAATTAATTACAAATCAAAGCGCGCTAGAATGAGGCGTGGCCAAGCGCTACATCACGTCACGCATAAGCTCAGCGACTGCGCTTGTTAGTTATATGTATTTTCAGAGTATTCTTCCTGTTGCGTACTGCTTGTTTGATTCAGTATGAGTCCAAAAAAAATGTAAGTATTGCATAGTTTCAGAATGCACAAATATATGTACAGCTGATAATAAAGAATATATGGGTAGATATTGTGGGTGTAATTCAACGCTGGTTGGGGTTTTAGTCCACAGAGTAGTTAGTTTCACACAATATTGTTAATACATAAAAATATATAAAAAACGATACATAAAGGGTAAAATTTTGTTATTAACTTAATAGGTCGTTATAATGTTTAAATTCATTGATAGATTAATCAATTTGACATTGTCGACATTTAATTTCAAATAATTTTAATTTATTGGTATAATAATTTTTACAGTTAGATATTTGACTCAACTTAAAGGATGCCACCTGAAGCAATCCTAAAAATGCAGAAATAGGTCAGATCCCATCTATCGTGGTTGAATTTTTGAGTTCCCACTGTCAAAAGTGAAGTTAGATATTTATAGAGTGTTTTCATTAAATCAGGTTAGTAAATTTAGATAGATTAATTTCTTTAGATAATTATTGAATAGAGCTTTGTCTGTGGAATTGTTCATTAGCATACTTAGATGTGTACATATGGCTTCATTGATAGGAATTGTAGGAGATTTGATATATATTAGCTTAAAATACCTTTCTAATACAGTAAAAAATATGTACAGATGCGTGGGAAAAATTATTTATTTGTTTGCCAATGGGCTAAAAGCAAAGAAGAGCATGGATGGACAAAGGCACGAGATTTTGGTATGAGGATCACTGTGTTTAGTGGTTTTTGTTTTAAATATAAGCTGAAAAGGTCATGGAAAGTTATCTTAGTTATCCAGTTAAAAAATAAAATAACTCATTTTGTTTTTAAAATTTTTCATATCTATTTTATATAAATATAAATTAATCAAAGATCGAAGTTTTTAGTCTAAAAATAAGCAGTATAATTTCTGTTCTTTTGGGAAAGGTGAATTTTAACTATGTCATTTTATACCATTACTTTATTGCACAGTTTATCAATTATAAGTAAAATATTGAATAATAATATATTTAAATAATAGAAACTAAATAAAAATTGACACGAGAAGAAGGAATGAGTAGAATGACACTAAATAAAAAAAAATGATGTTAATAACTTTACTTTATTCTCTTCGTTTCTGTAATATGTAGCCTTTATCAAAGTTTATAGAATAAATTTCTGTAAACTTTACCTTTATATTTATTAAAGTAGTAATCATAGACAGCAACTTCTGATTAGATTGTATACATATACCAGGATGAGGTGTTGTAATATTATCCACGGCAACTGCATTCATTTCCAATGTATCAGAAGTTTGCTTGATGGCAAATTCTACATATGTTTTAAGGTTGCCGTATTTCTTGTCGTAAAATGATAAAATTTGTGGAGTTTTTTAGGTACGGAAATATCGAAAAATAAAACAGTACAGTAAAAGTAATATCAAAAATAAAATTACTGATGCTTTGTTTATTCACTTTTACTATTTAAATTCTCGTTAAATAATATATTATTTTTAAAATTAATTTGCATGACACATTATTTTGCTATTTTTTTTAAAGATGTAAAAATTTGTTGGTTGGACCTCTTTCAGTTGTTATATATATGCGTTTTACTTCGGTACCTTTAAATATTCACAGGTGGCATGATGCTATTATTTACAAAACTCATATTATTCAGTTCTTAAATGTCTAAAATTACTTGTATTTGTAGAAAACACAATTTCAAGAATACAGCAGCCTTATAGAAGCATTTAGTATGTGCATTTCTCATTTAAAAACAATTTATATCAAACAATATTCCTTATCAATTTTGGAAAACGTTGAACTCAAAATCATGAATTATAATTAGAAAAATGTAAACTATTTGATATTTTTATTTTTCAAAAATATTTTCTTTAAATAGAGAAAAAAATTAAACATATCTTAAAATGCATTATTTCTTGTTATTTGTAATGAGTAGAAAATGCGTCTACAATTTTATATTCAATTAAATTTGACATCAACTGTTATTTTACTTAATATCTGTTTTTTTTATAAATACAGTTATACGGGGTGTTTCAGGAGGAGATGTACATACTTCAGTATGTTATTCTACGTTCAATTTTAAGTAAATAAATTCCTATGAACTTAGGTCTGGAAGCGCTTCGTTTAGGATATACAACATGTCAAATTTTAAAAAAATAATTACATTTTTTAATAACTCACGACTATGAGTTAAATTCATAACATTTACGGATATTTCTTGGGACTGGAAATTCAAATTTTATAGACGATTGGCTGTATCTCCCAAATAAACAATAACTTTAGATTAATTCTAATACATAATTTGCATGCATCATCATCTTTAGATGAGTTTTTAACAGAAACGGCTGTTCTTAGAGACTTTAAAAGGTAAGGGAAAATGTTTTTCTATTCAGAAATGACATACACCGTGACACAAAAAAGTTGAAGCGATTTAAACGGATCGTAATGGTCCCTTGTGGCGCCATCTGGGAGATACAGCCAATCATATAAAATTTGAATTTCCTGCCCCAAGAAATTTCCGCATACAAAATTTCATAAATTTAACTCAAAGTAGTGGAGTGTTATTATAGAAACTGTAATTATTTTTTTTAAATTTGACATTTTGCATAACCTAAACAGAGCGTTTTCAAGTTGATAGGAAATTGTTTGCTTAAAATTAAACGTAGAATAACATATTGACGTAAGTACATCTCCTCCTGAAACACCCTGTATAGTGTCCCATTTATCATTGACATTTTTATCATGTCCCATATATATTTTTTCATATTTTTGTCATTTTATTTTCACTTTTTAATTTTTTTTAGTTATTTGGCACATTAAATTAGAAATCACAAATATGACATTTTTTATTTTAAATTTGAATTACCCTCGGAATTAACATTTCCATAGAAATGTAGGGTTATAACCTTCCCTAAAGAGTAATTTCTACGCCTATGACTTCTATGAAATATTTGTTTTACAATAGAAAGAAGATTTTTTTAAAGAACGTCAGACGTAAATAAGTCTGGAAAAAGCAGATATAAAAATGTTAACAAATAGGATACAAACATGAAAAATATTTGTATAAGGAATTCAATAAAAAAAATTCATATATCTTTTACAAATATGTATCTAATTAATAAAATGTTACATGGGAAATAATTTCAAATACATATTAACGCTATTAAAAGTATTTTTTATTACAACCCATGGTGCTCTTATTCATCAACTTAAAAGTTGCTTGAAAAATGATGGACAAAGAGTAACAGATAACATAATTGTATGCCCTGATTTCCATTTATAATCTTTAGATGATATCTGTTACTTAATCATTATAATGGCCTTTAAGTGAAGGGCCGGAAAATCGTAATCGTGACAATGCTGGAAGGCGTAAGTTTCCGTATCCTCGGAGAAAAAAGGCATAAAACGTAAAATATGGCACTATATATTCAGTATAAACGTCAGAGAGCACGTGTTGTCCAAATATAACATAAAATAGGCTTGTAAAATGACATTTCTAAAGTTTTATATGAAAGCTTGTTTTATAGACGTGTGAAAACAGTTACACATGTGTCCCCATACCTTTAATAAGAGACGCATAAAATTCCGTTTCCAATATCTGAACACTGGTTCAGATCGAATGTTATTTACAACTAGAGTTTAGCAAAAAGAGCAAGAGGTTAAATGATGAAAATATTTCAAATTTTAACACAATGTACATTTTTTTACTTTACTGTTTGTTACTAATGTTTGTAATTTTTAACTCACTCTATTTATACATTTTGAAGCAACTTTGTTTTTAACCTTTTTACATTATATAAATACAGTATATGTACCAGGTGGTACAATTTTCTAAAGACATTTTTTTTCAAAAATATGAAATAGGTATGATAGCTTATTTTTTTAAATATGGCTTGACGTAAGGAATGTATTTTTTTCGTTTTGGGCTGTGTTGCCATCACAGATATCTTAAATTGCACCATTTTTTACACAAAAATGGGTACCAGTTTTTTGAGTACAACGTACAACCCAATACAAGTTTTCTGTATAAGAGGGCGTTTTTCAAAAAAAAAAAAAATTGTTTGTATAAGGAAATGCTAAAGCTGAGACTAAATCAAAACGTAGAAAATATTAACAACAGTTAAATTTTCTTAAAAAAAGTAAGACAAGAGCTTAATTGATGTTGAATGCATATGTAAAGGTATGATTTCATCTAACATTAATTGCACGATATTTATGTCGGGCATGTTTCAAAAAAATTTTAAAATATAGATATATATTATGTACAAAGTGATTTACAACAGGAATACTATAAAACAGTTGTGCACCCACATAATTAAAAAATAATAATTAGACATGTTTTTTTATTTGTTTTTCCGAATTTTAATTGTTAAGATTTCTGGAACCCCTTAAAACTCGTATTATATTTGCCATATAAATGGATTTTACCTGATTAGTTATTAAAGAATAAGATTAGAAGGTTATTAAAGTTCTTACGAAAAATAATATAGCAGCAACACAGAACACCACTTGTGGTTGAATCCGAATTATTTTCTCTAAACTAACCCTTAAATGAAAAAAGAGTATTAGCTTGTGCATAGTGAAACTGTGCTTCGAACCGTTTCGAAAAAGATTTGAGCAAAAAATAGAAAATACAATTTTTGAAAAAACTCGAATCTACACTGAACGTTTCTTCTTTTTCTTCTGTTACATCTCCAGGACAACCGCAATGGCAGATTTTTTTCGTTTCGATACTCTCATCATGACACGACTGAACTTCTACAGGGTGATTTTAAATAAAGTAGCAAAAATGAGACCACATATTCCTTAGGTGAAAATAAACCGATTTAACCTACCTATATCCCAAGTCGCTTAATAAAAAAGATACAGGGTGTCAAAGTTAAAATTTTACTTTCGATATTTGGAGATAACTTCTTAAAAAATCCAAATATTTACTTAAAATTTGTAAACCAGAAGTTTTTGCGGGTGAGAAATTCAAATTTGTTACTAATTTTGACGTCACTAGTAGAGGGCGCCACCTATGGTACATCATGTTTCTTTTAAATGGCAGAACTTTTTTGCAGCTTAGTGTATCCATCTGACTATATAAATAATTGATTCTCCTACCTGTTTTATTTGAAAAAGGTATACCTCGCTAAAGTCGTTAGGACTAACCATTTTTGAAATAATCCTATTTGAAATGCTGAGTGCACCGAGTAAAAACTATATTGGTTTGAGGTAAAGTGCCTTTTCTGCTCAAGATACAGCAAAATATTACTTGAAAAAGCTGTTCAGAATGGTAAATTATGAAGACGTGCAAAATTTCAAGAAGATCGGCGAGGTTTGATGAAACCATTTTTTTCAACAAAGCACAAAGATTTTATCAAAGCAGGCCGATGTTTTTGAAATTTTGCACATCTCCATAATTTACCGTTCTAAATAACTTTTTCAAATAACATTTTGCTATATTTTCAGTAAAAAAGTCAATTTACCTGAAACGATAACAGTTTTCAATCGGTGCACTGAATAATTCAAATAGGATTATTTCGAAAACTGTTACTCCTAACGACTTTAACAAGGTATATCTTTTTCAGATATAACAGGTAGGAGAATCGTTTGTTTCAATAGTCAGATGGATACACTAAGCAGCAAAAAAGTTCTGCTATTTAAAAGAAACATGATGTGCCATAGGTGGCGCCCTCTACAAGTGACGTCAAAATTAGAAACAAATATGAATTTCTCACCTACCATTTTACATTATGAGTTCTTATTTAAATTTTTTGTAGTATTAAAAACCAGTATTTATGATTTCGAAGCGTACCAATAAAAAAATAGCGTACAGCTTAATATCCACTTATACTTTAATATACTATTTGTTTAGGTTTTACGTTCTTACATTTCTTTTGAAGTACTGTTTACTTCGGACTCAGCGTGTGGGGACTGGCAGCACATGCGCGGCAGCCCGGTGAAGCAGTCTAGCCAGAGCCAGCGGACAGTGTACGTCCATTATTATATATAAAGTTTATATGCAATATATAGATAAAATCAACATTTTATTATTCCAAAAGTGGAACCAACTCCTTACAGTCCATTAAGTAACATACATGGTCCATACAGCCAAATTATCACACAGCACCTAGCATCGTAATTCAAATCCACACAACAAGCTGTCGACGCTACACCTGCAACTCAGCCAGTGTTTACGCTAGCGGACGACACACAACAACAAAGAAGGTAGATCGTCACATCGCACAAAGTGAGTGAATCCTTTTTCTATCCAACATTTAACCATATTCATACATATCTTTATTTCTATTCCTTTGATACTGTTACCACTTGCACAAAATGGCAGAATTAAATACTTTAATACGAAAAAGAGCGTCAATAAAATCAAAATTAACAATTTTTAACAGTTTTGTCACAAAAATAGATAGTCAATTAAAAACTAATGCCCCGGTGAATAGTTCAGAAATTATAAGCTTAGAATGCCGTACAGAACAAGCTCAAAAATTGTTAGATTGTTTCGACGAGGTTCAAATTGATATCGAAGCGCTTGTAGAAAACCTAGATGAACAGCACACAGAACGTGAAAATTTTGAAACATCATTTTACGATTGCATTTCAAAGGCTAAACAAATATTAATAGATCAAACCGGTAGTACACGTTCAGTAAAGTCTGATGAGGATGACAATTCTATACGTTCACATTCGTCGTCAGGTACACAAGTGCACGGTATTAAATTACCCACAATTAAATTGCCAAATTTTTGTGGTACATATGAAGGATGGCTTGAATACAGAGACACATTTGAAAGCTTAATTCACAACAATACATTAATAAACGATGTCCAAAAATTCCATTATCTGAAAGCGTCGCTAACAGGTGAGGCGGCCGATGTAATAAAATCACTGGAATTTTCCACAAAAAATTATATAGTAGCCTGGGAACTTCTGTGTCACCGTTATAACAATACGCGTTTATTAGTGCATAATCACATGAAAGCTCTTTTTAATATTCAACGTTTAGATCGTGAAAGTTCAGTACACATTCGAAAACTAATTGATACTGTCAATAAACATTTGAGGGCCTTGCAAACTCTAAAACAGCCTACCGAAACATGGGATACTTTAATAATTTATCTCATATCAACAAAATTAGACAACATAACTGCTCGAGAGTGGGAACAATACAAAACCGAAGACCTACCTACGTTGGAAAATTTAAAACAATTTTTAAAATCTCGCGCTGATTTGTTAGAAACCCTAGAACAAAGCAAATCAAATCAAACATTTATAAACAAAAAGGGTTACAAACAACAAAATACAAATACATTCTTTATCAAAAAACCAGTTTGTAGTTTCTGTAAAAATGAACACTTTATACAAAATTGCGAAGACTTCCTAAAATTAAACATTAACGCTAGACTTAATGAAGTCAAAAAACGTAAAATGTGCATCAATTGCTTAAGGCCAAACCACGCGGTAAACGAATGCCGTTCTCGAACCTGTCAAAAATGCGAAGCAAAACACAACACTTTATTGCACATAGAGAATAAAAATACTCAACAAACGGACACCGTTAATACTCCTGTAGCATTATCCTCTCAAATAAAAACAGCACAAATTCTTTTATCTACCGCGCTAATTCAAATACGCGACAACAACGGAAAATATCATACAGTACGTGCTTTATTGGACGCTGGGTCTCAATCGAATTTTATCACAACCAATTTTGAGCGACAAATTACAATTAAACAGAGAAAAAATCGACATAAATGTAGGCGGTCTCAATCAAACAAAATCATTAATCAAATACAAGTGTGCAGTTCAAATAAAAGCGCAACATACAAATTACTCAAAGAATCTTTCATGTTTGACGGTACCAGAAATTACGGGCCGTTTACCAAACTTTCAAATAAATCGCAATTTACTTACAATTCCACCACACATAAAACTCGCTGATCCCGGATTTCATAAATCGGACAAAGTCGAGGTACTATTAGGTGCTGAAATATTTTGGGAACTAACCTGTGTCGGACAAATTAAGTTAACACAAGGTCCCATTTTACAAAAGACAAAATTCGGGTGGATTGTTTCTGGTCCAATTAGGACATCTCAAACGCAAACAACCTTTTGTAATTTGAATCAAATAAACTTAGAAGAACAATTACAAAAATTCTGGCAAATAGAGCAAGAATATTCTAACAAAAAACCGTTATCGGATGAAGAAAACGCATGTGAACAACATTTCATTCGTAACACGTATCGAGACAGTTCGGGTCGTTTTGTCGTATCCTTACCATTAAAACAGGACCGAAATGTACTGGGCGATTCAAAAACATGTGCCATGAAACGATTTCAATCTTTGGAGCGCAAATTAGAAAATAATTCATCATTACGTGACAAATACATTAGTTTCATGGACGAATACGTAAACTTAGGACACATGACAAAGGTTCAAGACGACTCTCAAACCAATGTGTGTTATTATATGCCGCACCACGGTGTACTAAAGGAAGATCGTACTACAACAAAACTCCGCGTTGTCTTTGATGCCTCTGCGGTAACTACAAGCGGTTATTCATTAAATAACATACAAATGGTAGGGCCTACCATACAACAAGACTTATTTTCTATATTATTACGCTTTAGAACACATCAAATCGTTATTTCCGCGGATATAGAAAAAATGTATAGGCAAGTCCTAACAAAACCAGAAGATCGTCAACTACAACGAATTTTGTGGCGAAAACACTGTCAAGATCCCATTGAAACTTACGAGCTTAACACAGTCACTTACGGCACGGCGGCTGCATCATTTTTAGCTATTCGGTGTCTGCATCAACTCGGACTCGATTGCAAAACAAATTCCGCCGAAATATCCTATCGAATATTAAACGACTTTTACGTAGATGACTTGTTAAGTGGTTGCAACACGGTTGGCGAAGCAATCAACATTGCACAAAGCATATCTCAAGTACTGGAAGAAGGGGGTTTTAAATTACGTAAATGGGTATCTAATAATTTGGAAGTCATCTTAGCTATAGCAGAACGTGATAACCAATCAAATTCAGTAATCTTAGGCGAACATGAAAATACCAAAACCTTAGGTTTAATCTGGGTTAACACATCAGACAAACTTATGTTTACAATAAGCAAAGGCAGATCCACAAATATTACGAAGAGATTTATTCTATCTGAAATTTCGCAAATTTTCGACCCTTTTGGTCTTTTGTCTCCTTGTACAATTACAGCAAAAATTATCATACAAAAATTATGGCTCGAAAAGGTTACATGGGACGAATCATTACCTACCTATATACATACAAAATGGGTAAAATTTCGAAATGATCTTATGTGTTTAAATGAGTTAGAATTAGATCGTCGCGTAATATGTACCGATTGTGTCAACGTACAAATACATGCATTTTCGGATAGCTCTGAACATGCTTACGGATCGTGCGTATACGTTCGAGCACAAAGTCGTTGTGGCAAAGTATTTGTTAATCTTTTATGTTCAAAGGCAAAGGTCGCTCCAGTTAAATCTATGACAATTCCACGCCTAGAATTGTGCGGTGCTCTGATATCCGCGAAACTTGTAGATAAGGTCAAAGACTCGTTAAACATTAAAATCGACAGTGTGACATATTGGACTGACTCGACAATTGTAATGGGATGGATACGTACTAGTCCTCATTTGTTACAAATTTTCGTTGGAAACCGCGTTTCTCAAATCCAAACTCTCACTGATAGTGATTTTTGGCGGCACGTACCCACTGCAGAAAATCCCGCGGATTTCCTATCGAGAGGAGTCTCTCCTTTAGCCATGCAAGATCTGTCAACGTGGTGGCACGGGCCCGATTGGCTAACAAAGGATGCGTCAGAGTGGCCTACTTTACATAATATTCCCAATGACAACTTACCTGACATGCGCAAAAACATACAAACGTTTTCAGTAACCGTTCAACAAGACACATTTCCGTTCGAAAAATATTCAAACTTTATAAAACTAAAACGTATAATTGCATACTGTTTGCGCTTCAAACATAATTGCTTAAAACCTAAAGATGAGCGTAACTACGGACCAATTGACGAAAACGAACTCAAAAATTCTCTCAATTGTTTGGTGAAAATGGCGCAACGAGAATGTTTTATAGACGAATTTAAAGTATTATCAGCAGGTAAATCAGTCGATCGAAAAAGTCGCCTACTTTCTTTAAACCCATTTATAGAAAACGGAATCATTAGAGTCGGCGGTAGATTGGAAAGATCCGATTTCGATTACAATAAGAAACACCCTGCAGTATTATTGTCCAAACATCATTTAACAAATCTAATTTTCCAATGGGAACACCAACGGCTTCTCCATGCTGGCCCGCAATTACTTCTAGCGTCAGTTAGAGAACAATTTTGGCCAATCTTAGGAAAAAATCTAGCGAAGAAAACAGTTCGTAATTGCATAAGATGTTTTAAGGCAAAGCCAAAGGTTTCGAATGCTATCATGGGTCACTTACCTGAAGCTCGCGTTCGGCCGTCTCCTCCATTTTTTAACTCGGGCATAGATTACGCAGGTCCTTTCTCAATTAAAGACCGAAAAGGTAGAGGGTGCAAGGTTACCAAGTGTTATATTTGCTTGTTCATATGTTTTTCGACAAGAGCTTTGCACTTAGAGGTTGTATCGAATTTAACAACAGAGGCCTTCTTAGCCTGTTTCAGACGTTTTGTCTCACGACGCGGTCGTCCCCATCAGGTTTCCTCTGACAATGGTTCTAACCTTGTAGGAGCTAGAAATGAGCTTCGAAATTTAGGTCAATTCTTACAAAGCAATTTTTCTGAACTCTCCGAGGGAATGAACTTTGATGGAATGACTTGGAAATTTATTCCGGCCTACTCCCCTCACTTCGGAGGACTTTGGGAGGCTGGAGTCAAATCAGCGAAATACCACCTACTACGTGTAACAAACGGTACTATTCTGACATTTGAGGAATTACTGACATTAGTTGTGCAGGTCGAATCAGTATTAAATTCAAGACCAATGTCTGCCCTTTCCTCTGATCCCAATGATCTGTCCCCACTCACACCTGGACATTTTCTTATTGGGCGTCCATTAACAGCCATCGTAGACGAAGACCTCGCAGACATTCGCATGTCCAGATTATCCAGATTTCAACACATCCAACAAATGTTACAACATTTTTGGGCCAGATGGTCCAAAGTATTCATAACTGAACTGCAGCAACGGGTAAAAAACAAAATACACTGTCCTCCTCTCGAAAAGGGTTCGTTGGTGCTCATAAAAGAAGACAATCAACCTCCATTAAAATGGAAGTTAGGTAGGATAGTTGAAATTCACCCTGGATCCGACGGAGTTGCAAGAGTTGCTTCCATCTATACTACTAATGGAATCACAAAACGAGCCTACACCAAGATTTGTCCACTCCCCTTTGTGAAGGAAGCCATTGATTAATTATTGTGTTTCAGTTTAGTGCTTAGAAAAACTATTATTTTTCAAGGTGGGGGGCATGTTTAGGTTTTACGTTCTTACATTTCTTTTGAAGTACTGTTTACTTCGGACTCAGCGTGTGGGGACTGGCAGCACATGCGCGGCAGCCCGGTGAAGCAGTCTAGCCAGAGCCAGCGGACAGTGTACGTCCATTATTATATATAAAGTTTATATGCAATATATAGATAAAATCAACATTTTATTATTCCAAAAGTGGAACCAACTCCTTACAGTCCATTAAGTAACACTATTAATGTAAAAAATATTTATTAATACCACATTGATGTAAGTGGTATGTCTTAGTTCAAGTACAGATACGCACCTAACAGATTCCGGTCCGTAAAGGTTTTAATTTCATTGTGAAATAAGGTTTTAATTAAAGTAGGGGTTAATTTAAAAAGTACATGGTAATTTCGACTGTAAACGGAAAGCATTTTACAAAATTAATATCAACCTAAGGAACAAAGAAAGCAAAGAAACTAAGACATTACTCGGAAACAACAATAATTAAATAATTAATGAAATTCCTGAAGTTTGTATACATTTTTAATTTACAGCACCTTTTGGGGCTATCCCCGCCGGTTTCCTTGAGAGTTATATTGTAATAAGCACCACAAAAGTGCCGTTATAATAAAACGCGAATTTGTGATTGTGTATTTTACAATTGAGGGCTGGTATTCCAGGAATGAGCCGAGATTGGCTTTTCTAATTTAAGCGATCTAATAAAGGGTTATGCTATGATATTGTCCCCGACCCTCTCGCAACCCTCTCTCAACTGCTTATTACTTTGTTTTACGATATTTAATCTGAGTTTACACGATCTAAACTCATCGGAACGCTTTAATTAACTACATCCCCATATATTTTAATGTTTGCAGGAGAGGAATACGTCGCTTAAGTATCGATTCTTTCCACGTCATACAATATCTAATCGTTTTATGCAGTTGTACAGGGTGTTTGCGTTCCTTAAAAGGGGTAGTAGAGGACATGAACAGAAATAATATTCATTATGTATCCGGCTACCTAAAAAGTCATGTGTTATGGAAAACTGATCAAGCACTGTTACGCAAAACTTAAGTTGATATTGTACCATTTGGCCAACTTATGAACTGTTTACAATCCTGATAGAAATATGGTCAAGAATGGAGATTTCAATTAGAATGCTTTAAGAAAGATATTTTATCAACAATCACCTTATAATCGGACTTTTATCCACAGATATGAACCGTGATACTTTATTTCACTAGTTGAATAATAAAAAAAGTAATAAATCTATTATAAATCAATTTATTTACTTATTAACATTAACATTTACATTGATAGTAATACACATTTCGTCTTTTGTTTTATCACATTTAACTTCCTTTCCATTAATAACAGCCCTTGAAGCACCATTGTCATTATTTTCGGTACGCATAACAAACGTTTACAAATGCTGAATATGCCGATATACATTATGTTTATGGTTTCTGTGACGGAAATTCCAACGCGTCAGTTTTGGTACTACAGTGGAATTCGAACCCACACCGACATAGCCGATCCAGACTGGTTCCACGAGCAGTCGTCTCCCAGCCACCTCGGCTATCGCGGCGTCCAAAACGTTAGTTTACACAAATCACTGAGTTTTGTTTTCATGGGTTGCTATAACCTTAAATGAAATTTACGCGGCTGGTGCGCTACGCTGTCACCAATTTCTTTGAATATCACAGAAACAAGACCAAACATCGAAAAAAAATAGGAGACGAAAAAGTTTTGAAATTAATCAGGTCAAAGTGGTGTGTAGATGTTTTATTGAAATTAAGAATTAACTAAAGTAAGAGGGGTAGCATACAAAATACACTTCTAAGAGGGGTAGGTAGTTCAAACTTAAGAAGCTTTGGTAAGATCATAAGTAGTTATGAGGGAAAAAACGAGAAAAAAATTCCTACTTCAACGCCCTCTTTCTCGGAAACGATGCGTTTTAGGAAATAAGTTTATATCAAAAATGATATATGATTATTTTAACCTGTCTATCGATTCCTGAAGTTATCAAGATTAAACCTAAATCACCCTGTATAATAAATAACTATTACATGCATATTTTATAACTGAATAATATTAAAAAAAGATCTATTCATTATAAAAAAATCTATTCATTAAACAAAGAGCTCTTGATTAAAACCAGCTAACAAATTTAATGTGATATTATTCTCGTTGGTATAACAGTATTATATTTAAGTTAAAATTTGATTATTTATAGTAGGTATTAACGTTTTTGTGATGCGAGTATTTACATTAGTTTTTCAAGTGTCAAAAATGACATCTATAGCAACTCAGCAGTTAATTGATATCGTTTTAATTAATGATGATGTGAAAATACACAATGCAGTGAGTGTAAGTGTAGCGCAACTAAATCGTGGAAGAGATGGAGATCCAGGGCTTAATTATATCGGTACCATGTACAGCGTATTCAAGCGTTAATACCAAGGGATTGGACGAGGAGGACCGGTACCATGGCCGCCATGATTTTCTGGCTTTAAATCATTTGGACTTCTTTTTGCGGTGACATTTAAAAAATGAAGTGTATCGCACCGAAGTGGACACTATTGAGTAAGACAAGGCCAAAATGTTGTGAAACTATTTTAAAAATTAAAACTTCAAATTAATTCTATTAATATTTAATAACAATAGCGGCAAAAGCAGTAAATTGAATAAAATAAATGCTATAAAATGTTATTTATTTCTCTCCTTCAAAATTTCTTTCAATTTTTTGTCAGGTCGTCGATTGCATGCTTTGCCTTGTCAGGTTTAACAGTGGACCAGTTTCCGGTGCTGTGCTGAAGTGTATATTTAATTTATTTTTGAACTGTTCTTTTTGATTTTTGCTTTATAAAACTATAGTTGTAAGAGTCCCCTATACATCCAAATTTGATTTAGATAAGTTCTGAATCACTTTGTACACCGGTCAGTGTATGACAAGATCATCCGCTACATTATTGGTAAATGTAGGAGCGAACATCACAGCATTAAAACGACATGAAAGATGAAGATCTGCAACGGTCGCGGAAGGATATTCAGAAGAATCCAGCAACAATAAAACTGAGATTGTAAAAAAAATCCAGGTTGCTTGAATTGGTCCAAAACTAGTTTATATAATAACAAAGCCTAGGTCAAGTACTGGAGTCTACAAGGTTTTACCATTTCTGAATGCTCAAACTGCATTTCATTCTCATTTAATATTAATGTTTATTTTAGTAAATAAATTGTATAAATAAAGCTTAAGTGCTAAGCTATAGTGAACTGTTTTGCAGATTTTTTTTCTCAGTGATACACACAACCTAGCAGCGGTCCTTTTGTAACCTATACTTTAAATTCCAATCTCACAACCGTAATAAACTTTTCAGTAGAAGAGGTATATGCTGCCATTAGGAGACTCAAACCTAGAATGACTTCCGGGCCTGATTTAATACCAGCGTTCCTTATTAGGGACTGTGCGTTTGCTCTTGCTGCTGCGTTAACAATCATTTATAACTTGTTGTTAAAAACATCGTGTTATCCTGATTTCTCGAAGTTATCTAGAGTTTGTCCAATATTCAAGAAGGGCTGCAAGAATGAACTCTGTAACTATCGGCCAATTACTATAACCTGTTATTTTTCTAAAATATTTGAAATTTTGTTACACAATGTTTTGTATAGTTCTCTGTCTTGTTTGATATCTAGTGAGCAGCATGGCTTCGTAAAAGGTAAATCCACTGTTACTAACTTAGTCCAAAAAACGCAATTTATCAGTGAAAGTCTTGGCAGTATGAGTCAGGTGGATGTTATCTACACTGATTTCACTAAGGCTTTTGACAGACTAGATCATGATATTTTATTAACTAAACTAGATGCTTTTGGATTATCTGACTCCCTTTTAAAACATATTTAAGTAATAGGTATCAGTTTGTTCAGTATCGTGGTTTTAAATGTCACATGTTTCATCAAATATCTGGCGTACCGCAGGGTTCCATACTCGGACTTTCACTTTTCGTATTATTTATTAATGACATTGTTGAAGATTTGCAGGTGCACTATCTGATGTACGCTGATGACCTCAAACTTTTATGTGAAATTAACACCATTGCTGATTGTGACAGGTTACAAAGTGCCATTGACAATGTTTGCAATTGGTGTCTACATAATTATTTACCTTTGAACGCGTCTAAATGTAATATCGTTACGTTCACAAGGAAAAAGAATTCAATTGAATTTAATTACACACTGAATAATACAATACCCCTTAGACCAAATTATATTAAAGACCTTGGAGTAACATTTGAGCCAACTTTAACCTTCTCTAAACATATTGACTTTATGACGTCTTCCGCATTTAAGACTTTAGGTTATATTATAAGAAATTCCAAAGAGTTTGCCAATATCTCTATTTTACGTTTGCTATACACTACGCTCATTCGTTCGAAATTGGAATATGCGTCAATAGTCTGGAGCCCAATCTGTGCTGGTCATATTGCGTCTTTAGAAAGAGTTCAACGTAGATTTATGAAATGTGCAATGTCCTTATTGGACGGTACGTATCCTTCTCAGGGTATTCCGCATAAATTATTACTTGATCGGTTCAATATTCATACTTTGTCTAAAAGAAGGGCAGTCTCCCAAGCAATGTTCTTGTATAAAATCGTTTATAACATTTTGGAATGTCCAAGTGTTTTAAGCAATATCCAATTCAAAATACCACGACTTATAGCAAGAAGTAATAATATTTTTAACCTTCCTACTCCACGCACCAATATTCTTGTAGCATCGCCTTTGTATCAAATTATCTCAAGGTACAATGATATAGAATCTAGTGTAGATATGTTTTGCTGTTCAATGCAAGCTATAAAAAATGCAGTACTTAGTAAAGATAGGTTTAGATGGGTATTTAGCTTTGTAACATAGGTTTACTTTTATATTTCTCTGTTTATTAATTTTTTTTTGTATATTAATTTTCCTTGTATATTAATTTTTTTTGTCTCTCGTTTGTTATTATCTTGTTTTGTTAGTATCTTTACCATATATACCTAATTTTAAGAAAGCTGATTACATTGCAATCAATGATAATTTGGAATATATCAGTTGGCATGTCCTTTTCAAGAACAAAAACATTAATGAATCTTTACGTACATTTTATGAGAAAATTAACTATGTTATAACTGATTATGTTCCTAAGAAAATTGTAAATAAGAAGTTTCCTTTCTATTTTTCTAATAATACAATTACGGTTATCAAAGAAAAATTAAAATTTCACAAAAAATGGAAAATTTATGGAAATGAAACTGATTATAGACTGTTTTCAACTTTAAGGCATAAATCAAAGCAACTCATAAGTAAAGATTATTTTAATTATGTAAAATCTGTAGAAGATGCAATACCTAAAAACACTAAAAAATTTTGGCAATACGCTTCCTCTCAAAAAGGTCGAAGTTCCTTTCCTAATTCTATTACACATGGCGATAAATTTATATTCAATGGTGAAGACATTTGTACCCATTTTGCCAATTTTTTTCAAAGTGTTTATAAACCTTACGATCAGTGTCCTATTCTATTCAAAAACCTCAATAATATCAATAAGATTAGTAATATAACAGTCACGAGAGAATAAAGGGGCTGGACCTGACGGAATTCCTTCAATTTTTTATAAAAAATGTGCAGATTCTCTCTGTCTCTTAAATTGTTATTTAACAAATCTCTCGAAGAAGGAGTATTTCCTGAGATATGGAAGCAAGCATTTGTTATTCCTATTTATAAAAAATGTGATAAAAAAGAAGTTTCAAACTATAGACCAATTAGTAAGTTAAATATTCTTAGCAACTTTTGAACGTGTTTGTTATAATCATTTACTTAGTGCACTTAAATCCTCAATAATTCCTGAGCAGCATGGATTTTTTCCAAATAGATCAATCAAATCTAATTTAGTAATATACTCCCAGTATATTACTACTGCAATGGATAGTCAGACTCAGGTGGATGCCGTGTATACTGACTTCAGCAAAGCGTTCGATAAACTTAATCATAACATTCTTATTTCTAAGTTGTTTGAAGTTGGTGTACATGGTAACTTACTGAGATGGCTTACCTCTTATATTTTTAATAGGTCACAATTGGTAACCATTAGTGGTTATAAATCTTTTTCCTATGTTGCAAGGTCAGGTGTTCCTCAGGGATTACATTTGGGACCGTTACTATTTTTAATCTATATCAATGATATCCGCCACTGTTTCAAATTTTGTAGATTTTTGCTTTAAGCAGATGATTTAAAAATTTATTCTCAAGTAAGCAATTCCGATCATTGTTTTCCTTTCAGGAAGATTTAAACTCTTTTTTCCATTACTGTAAAACAAACAAGCTGCAATTAAATTTAAATAAGTGTTTTTATATTTGTTATGTTAATTATAGCTTTAATAAAAATATGTTAAATCAAGAAATAAAAGATCTTGGCGTTGTCTTTGATAGAAAGATGAGTTTCTTTTCCCATATTGATTACATGACTTTAAAATGTAACAAAATGTTTAGTTTCATTGTCAGAGTTTGCAAAAAGTCAGTCAGTTTTTTCTGACTATATATTTTGCATATGTGCACAGCATAATCAACTTTGCCTCTATAGTATGGAATCCTCAATATTCCATATATAAATCTCGACTTGAGTCGTGGTAGAGTGGTGTGTATTCTTTTCAATGTAGCACGTTATTAAGAAACAAATTTCATACTGTTTCATTAGAAAATCGAAGAATTATTGCCGAAGCAATATTTCTATTTAAACTTTTTAATGATCTGATTGACTCTCCAGATTTATTAGCCTTGATCGGCTTACATGTACCTCAACATGATTTTAGAATAAATGCTTTGTTTTATGAGATTTTTTAACGGACTAACTCTGGTCAAAATTCTCCCATAAATAGAATATGTAAAAATTACAACTTGCACTATAGTCATTTAGATATCTTCCATTCTTTGCTCGTCGGTTTTAAAAAATCTTTAAAGGGAATTACTATTGTAGGTTAAGATTTTCTATTATAGCAATTATCACTGTACTTTTGTATTTAATTTAAGTATTTTGTGGACATTGTTGTGATTATCCCTGTTTTCTATAAATAAATAAATAAATAAATAAAATCTTTGTGTCTTGTACACACTTCTGTGTTTATTTTGCACTGTATATATTTTACCGTACCCTGTAATTGGGCAATTGCTGTTGGGTATGTGCTTTGAATAAAATAAAATGAAATAAAATAAAATAAAATAAAAATAAAATAAAATAAAAATAAAGTGTTTCTAGAACAAAAAGGCGCGACTTATAACTCATAAGACACTAGTGTGTTATGATTTATCAATCACGCGTGTGTTATTCTTCCCATGTGTATAAGTAATGACTGCTGGATAAAAGTAAAGAGAATATTTTACATGAATTCTCTCTCTGTTATTTTTACTGCTTAAAAGAAACCACATAATTTCAGTAACTATTTAGAAGAATTTGGTCTAGCAATTTAACTGTACCCCGTAAAATTTCTAGTAAATGTAAATCGGTTGTAAAAGAAAGAGGAAACAGTTATTAATAGGAAATTAATTAACAATGCATTCCCCCTCGTGCGTTATTCTGGTTATTAGAGATATTAGAGGCAGGAGCCAATAATCTCATTAATTAGTTAATTAGTGAAAGGTATTTTGAGTGACAGCTAAAACGTGCACGCGGGACAGCGTTGTGTGGCAGAAACCACAATATCATTCACGTTCGTCTGCCATATTGGCTACGGCTGGATATGAAGCGACGGAATATGGGCGCAGTCAGAAACCTGATTGCATAATACCAAAAACGGGCCTTCCCAGTAAATTATTATTATTAAAGTAAAGATAAGAGCAGAAGTTGAAACCTATTATGCTCTATAAACAAATATTTGAGGTTGTATAGTACAAGTATAACATATTACAAGAGTGATAAGAGTACAGTCTAAAAAAACATACAGTAAACTTAATTAATACTGGCAAAAGAGAAAAAAGAACAATTAACTCATTATAAATATTTCACAAGACAAGAGATTAATTATAACTATGAGCATGGCTATAACTTCAGATAAAACATTCTAAATTAATTCACTGGCTTTAAATATGTCATAATTTTTGTGAAACAAACTTACACTTGGTCAAGACATTATATTAGTTTGCAGGCAATTCCAGGGATTGTTACAGAAAAAGTTCTGTCTTATTGTCGTTTTAAAGTTTTCTTTATGAAGTTTGAATGGATGGCCACGAAGTCATTGGTCATTATTTAGAGTTAATAAATCACGAATAATGTCACAAAACTGATTATGCAGCAGTATACAGGGCGTCCCAAAATAGAAGGCCATACCATTACCCACATATTCTTTGGACAGAAATAATGCGACTTTCCTCATGCCATTTTTTATTTGGACGTCCCTGTTTCAATATACAGGGTGTTAAAGTTGCATTTTAAAAAACTATTTTTGTTAATAATCCAATTGTTTTGTAAGGTACACACTTGATACGTACTCTTATCTTATTCCGGCATACTTATCATATAATTTTGATGAAAAAAATCGAAGGGTGAATGGAGGTAACTGAGGGATACAGTACCCTTCATCCTCTCCAATTATTTCTAAGTACGCCTATGCAGCTTTTTTTAAATATCAAACGTAGAATTTTTTTCTGATCATTTTATCTCTTTTGTAATTTTTTGTTTAAATGCTCCGTTTTGAAGAAAAAAGGCAATTTGTAGTGCCCATAAATCTATTATTCACTATCATTTTCAAGTGAAACTGAAATTTTGTGAATATAGCTATTATTATAATACCTTGGCAACTTAGCAAATCGTAATACTAAAGTTAAGTAAAGTTAAATAAATTACAAAATGTATCTGTTCTTCTTACATAAAATAACCACTTAACTGAAACCACTGTTCATAGACGCTTGACTAACAAAATTTATACAGAAGTTTAGAATTGTGGATGGACGGCATATTGAAAAGTGATTAAACTCAATTAAGAAGTTCAATTTACTTCTTTCTAATGTTACAGTTGTCTTTCATCTACTAAAAATCGTGGATAAAGTAGTACTCCGCAAAAATAGATCAAATGATATTTTAACACCAAGGATAGATAAAGATCTTAATTTTTATGTACTTATAACCACTAATTTAAATCATTATCATTAGTGGATATTGCTTCGTGCAGCTGCTGTTTCATGTTGTCAGAATGCTCAAAAAGTATATATATCTTGCAAATACGAAATTCCAGGAAACAACTACTCTACGGGCTAATGCCCCGGCCAGCATTGAATTACACCTGAAAAACCTATAGCTAACAGCTAAAGTCACTCGTCAGCAGCCTACCAGACATATACCGGGTTCGGTCTGATTAGCTCCCATCAGTATGGGTTGCTTACCTATGGCATACTGATGAGAACTAATATGCTCGAAACAGGTATATGTCTGGTTGGCTGCTGATGAGTGACATTAGCTGTTTGCTATAGGTTTTCCAGGTGTAATTCAATGCTGGTCGGAGCATTAGCCTGCAGAGTAGTTGTTTCCTGGAATTGCGTATTTGCAAGATATATATACTTTTTGAGCATTCTGACAACATGAAACAGCAGCTGCACCAAGCAATATCCACTATGGAACTAATAATTTGTTATTTATTATTGCTAGATCACATCTGTAACTTTTTAAAGATATCTCAAATATTTTCAACAAATTAAAGTAAGTAAAAGTTCATACTTAGTGAAAATTTTATGACCAAGCCAATATTCTCCAAAAATCATCTAAAAGATACTTGTTCCATATAGCAAATTATTAAGCCGTTTAGGAATGTTTGAAGGCAATTTTCTGGTCGTAACTTTTCAGACGGAGGCCAAAGTGGAATCAATTATCAATTTTTTTTGTTCCGCTGCTCCTCAACTCTCGAGTATCCACCCTCCATCTAAGCCTTTTAATATTAGTATAAGAATATTAGGGTATTTACATAGGTCTAAAACTTTCCAAAATAACTTGTTAAGCATAATTAAGTCTCTTAATTAACACACAACAGCGACGGCTTTCCAACAATCTGCATGGCCCCCAACTTCTGACAAGAGACAGAAGAAAACTTAAAGTAGGCAGTAACTAACAACGGGGTAGAATTATAGAGATAAGGAATAACACGAAAGTTTATTTCGTAGGGGTAGGTGCTTACTGAACATAGAATCTGTTGCAGGCTATTAAACATTTGGAAATGTGAATATTTAATTAATATAACAGATCGAGAACTGAAAAAGGGTGGTATTAGTTTTAGAAATATTCAATCAATTAATTTGACTGACTATGGAAATTGATTGACTGCATTTCTTTTGCACCTAACAAAACATATATGACTTAACATTATTTTTCTCTGACCAATGCTAACAGAATTATGATAGCAAACGAGTATTGAATATGTGACAACGTCGCACACATACCATATCAAGTATTTGTACATAATAGTTACAAATACACCTAAACATATTTACTATGAATGGTTTTCTTAGAGCTCTTTTCACAACACGGAATAAAATGTAAAATAGTTATGTGTTCAGAATTACTTACGTTGCTTGCAAAAAGCGTTTACTTTACACACGTCTAGTAGCCAGAGAGTTTTGCCCATATTCGCCATAAAGTAACATGTCATGTAGCTGCTCATGGTTGTTATAAATTGATTCATTTTTGTCTATGTACACTCACAAATATCACGCAAGCACTAGAGAATAACAAAACGCACAATACTATTATGACTAGTAATACTATAATAGTACTTTTAGGTTAACAGCAGCAGCTGACGGGAGGCAATATCGTTGTATGTTAGATTGTTATAATATTAAGAAATTTTTTGTTTGGGTACTTTATTAGTACTGATACAAAAAACAAATTATATTACAGGAGCTTTTACTTAACCTGGGTTTGTAATTTCGTAACAATTTTAGTTGTATTATTAGTTCTGAAATGTGTTTGTAGAAAAACCATTTGTTTTAGGATTTTTATTCGTAAGAGTTTTTTTTCTTGCTTTTGCTTAGATAGTCCCTTTAGTATCGGCACTTATATTCCGGATATCCTGCATAGGGTGCAGAAATAATAAATATCACCCTTAACATCATTAAACTGTACCACAGGGCTCTAACCTGAGACCACTTCTTCTTACTTTATAAAATAAACACCGCTTTAAAGTCATATTGATTGTAAATATTTGTTCTTCGGACTATATTATTCAGATGGCAAACATAAAGTACAGAACATTAAGTTGGACAATAGAAATACATCTTGTTACGCTCTAAGTTTGAATACCGTAGCCTTATTTATTTATTTAATTAGATGTACAACTGCACAAGCAAACTTATGTAATTGAAACACATGGTATAAAGTGGAGAAAACTTTAATATATTTGTACGCATTATGGGTATCTAACCTATATGGAACGAATAATAACCCACCGAACGTTCATCTGAATAGAGCTAGGTAAATCAGGCAAGTCAATTATATAATTATATAAAAATAAAATGGAAAAATTGTTCTACGTTCAGCTAAACCATTCAAATTAAATCTAACAGCTCTAACTGAGGGATACCTCGAATTGGACAGATAGCAACAGTTTTAAAACATAATTACCATCATCTGGGCTCCAGATGACAGAAATCTATTCTAATTTGGGCCTCACAAAAGAGTCAAACAGAATCGAAAGAGTCGATAGATTTTTAAACATTTTAGAATGTCTAAAAATGAAACCAAGATTTTTAAAGGCATTTGAAACTATAAAATTTATATAAGAAACGAAAGTTAGTTTGGAATCAAAAATAACTCCAAGATCTTTAAATTGTATACACCTTTCAACAGCTTCATTATCTATTAAATAAAGAATACTGATTGGATTGTTGTAGTAAACCGTCTTCTGGCAAATTAATTGAAGCATGTAACTTTTTGTCATCAGCATATAATAACATTTTAAATTGAATTTCCTTATCTGCACAAGCGTAATTGGTAAATAAAACAAATAGGAGTGGTCCAAGAACCGAATCTTGTAGAACTCCTTATGCCGCAACAACATCTACAGAATTCTAGCCACAATAACAAACATTAACCATGCGATTTAATAAAAAGGTATCATTAACACTCTGTACTTTTTGATAACCATTTCGTTCGGTGCCTAATTATTCCTGCAGCATCCCCGTTCTTTTCAAGTGATCACCTTGTTAAATAGAATAATCCTATTCCCCTTTCCTTGCGTCATTCGTTTCTTTGTTTGGATGTCACACCACAGCAGTTAAGAGTTGGTTCTTAAAAGATTCGCTTGCTCTCACAAAGGAATTATAAGTGAGAAATATGAGTAAGTCCTTTATTTCGAGAGGTATTAATTTCAGTTAAATAATGTCTCGTATTTTAAATTCTATTGTTTTATTTAGAAATTAAGTTGGATGAATTCTGAAGTCTCTATTACGGCGGGAAGGAAAAGTTGGAGGGATTTATGAGCCTGAATTAATGTGAAGATTAAATTTAAAGGATATTAATTGGGCACAAGAGGTAGAGAAGTTTTGGGAAATTACAAATAATTGAGGCTGTCTTTTGATTCTTTGATCAAATTGCATGGACAAGTTTTATTTATTAAATAGCTAAATTTAAGAGCGTTAAAGGTAATATACAGGGTGATTCACAACTCAATAGACATAGAACAGGTGCGTCTGGAGGGCACTAAAACAAGTTCATTTTACATATAATTTTTTTTCTCGTATCTACGGTTGTGGAGATATTGGCCTCAGAAAATGTATTTAAAAAATCGAAAAAACTTGGTATTTCCGCAATGCCTTAATAAAGAATAACCAAATTTTTTAAATATATTTATTTTATTGACGTCTTTAGCTGGTAGAAATTTGAAGTGACCTGCATCTTAAAAAGGGGTGGGTCACCATTAAAATTTTATGAATTTTTTCAACCTTAACTTAATTTACAATAAAGGTCTACCAGTTTAACAGAATATTCAATTTTACACTTTTTTTTATTCTTGTCAAATTTTCGACAAACCGTCCGTTTTTGAGAAAAATTTGTGATAGGTGTCAAAACCGAATAAATCGAAGAAAAATATGTGGGTTTATAATTGCGGGTAGGCTATGCTACTACTGTTCTTCAATTGTTCTGTTGCTAGAATCTTATTGTTGTCAAATCTGATGTTACATAAATGTATTTATCCGTTTAATAAATTAAATTTAACAATTTCTTGTACATCTTGTTTGTCTTGATATTTATTGATAAAAATGGCTGGACAATTTTCATTTGAGCAAGTTGTTATGCTTTTAGTATTGGGGTTTAGCGAAGGTAATTGCCATAGAAGTGTAGAGGAATACCCAAGAAGATTTCCTAATCGTATTATTCCAAATCATGAAATATTTGCCAATATTGAACGAGAAGTTCGGAAAATGCGTTATCTTTGCCGCCGAAGAAATAGTGGAGGTCGTGAATACGTAGTGAATGCTCGAAATGAGAAGCACGTTTTAGACAGTATTGAAAATGATCCCCAAACCAGTACCAGAAGAATATCACGGCAATTTAACATACCGCAGTCCACGGTCCATCGAATTATACGACGTAATCTGCTGCATCCATATCATTTTCAAAAAGTTCAAGAACTAAAATAAAAAGAAATCAAGGTACAAAATCCTTACACGTTATTTCTATACCCTTGTCAAAAAAATGAAGTAGAAAATTGCCTATACGAATTAAAGAACGGTAAAGCTCGTGGGTGTGATAAAATGAAATCAGAAACTCTTAAAGCCATAGCTAGGAATATTTCTATACCATTGACTTATTTAATAAATAAATCCTTTTGTCTAGGAATTTGTCCCGATGTTTTTAAAATATCCATAATTAAACCTATATACAAAGGGGGTGATAAAAACCTGCCATTAAATTATAGACCAATTTCTTTAATTTCAAATGTAGCAAAAATATTTGAAAAGTTGCTAAAAATTAGAATTTTAAAATTTCTTAACATACATAATACTCTTTCGTCGCAACAGTTTGGTTTTAGGCAAGGTAAATCAACTGAAAATGCTATTGAATTACTCACCAAATATGTATATGAAGCATTAAATGATTCAAAATCTTCCCTCTGTATATTTTTAGACCTAGCTAAGGCTTTTGACACTATTAGTCACACATTATTATTAGAAAATTTAAAGGATATTGGAATTAGAGGAACCGCACTTTATTTAATTCGCAGTTATCTAACAAACAGGAAGCAGTGTGTAGAAATAAATGATGTAAGGAGTAACTTTGAGACTATAGAATATGGAGTACCACAGGGGACAATACTTGGTCCACTTTTATTTTTAATTTATATAAAAAACTTTTACGGCATTAAAACAAAAGGTAAAATTATCAGTTTTGCAGACGATACTGCAATATTTTATGAAAGTGATAACTGGGATAATTTAAAAGAAACAGTGCAAAATGATATGGTGAATATTAAAGAATGGCTTGATTACAAGTTACTGTCCTTGAATACGGATAAGACAGTATATGTGCCTTTTGCCTCGTATAAATCTGCATTACCATCATTTACGTCTTTAGAAATAATAACAAATAATAATACCTTCAAAATAACATCAAAATCTTTTACAAAATATTTAGGGATAATGATAGACTGTCACTTAAGATGGAACCAACATATAAATTATGTAACGCAAAAACTCAGAGTACACATTGTTTAAGTTTTTGAATAATATTATGGAATCAAGAGTTTAAACATAATTTCTAATACATTAGTAGAACCGCATATACGGTATGGTATAATTGGTTGGGGGGGTGTAAGAAACATTTATTTGAATAAATTAGAAGTTACTCAAAAAAGAATTATAAAAAAACAGTTTAAAATTGAATTTTCCATTAAACTGGTAGACCTGAATTATAAATTAAGTTAGGGTTGAATAAATTCATAAAATTTTAAGGGTGACCCCACCCATAAACCACCCTTTTTTGAGATGCTGTCACTTCAAGTTTCTACCAGCTAAAGGCATCAATGAAATAAATATATTTACAAATTTTAGTTGTTCTGTATTGAGGCATTACTGAAATACCGAGTTTTTTCGATTTTTAAAAAAATATTTTCTAAGGCCAATATCTCCGCAACCGTAGGTATGAGAAAAAAATATATGAGAAATCTACTTGTTTTGGTGTCCTCTACACGCGCCTGCTCTATGTTCATTGAGTTATGAATCACCCTGCATTGTATATTTAACACGATACATTTTATTAAATAAATATTGCTAAATCTTATTCATAAGAGGCTTATTCTAATAAAACTCTCATTAAATATTCCACAATTCACCATAATTCTCTCTTAATAAATGTCACAGAGATCTAAATCAGTTCAGATCAGAAAAAATTATGAAAATATAAACATGTCTAGATATTTTGATAAGCATCGAAAGAACAGTTATGGTTGAAAATAGGACGGACATATTCCAGCACGGTTGTTTGTAATCGTGTAAAATTACAAAGGTTAGAAGGGCCGTGCCGTTAAATGAACTGTATATTTTTATAAAACTGAACTCTTAATCATACACCGGTTGAAATATTATTAGATTGTGGTAATGATATAGCCGACAGTAGGAGCAATGCTCTTGTTATTTATGCTAAAGGTCGCCACATAGGATATTTTAGAGCTAAAATTGAAAGAGTGAAACTTTTTTTTTTTGGCTTAACATATACAGTGATTCAGAACTTATCTAAAAAAATTGAAACAACTACATAAAAATCAACAGGGGCAGTTCGAAAATTATTTACAAAACACACTTCTGCACGGCACTGGAAACTGGTCCTCTGCAAAAAAATTCCCAAGGAAAGAAATAGGTAACATTTTATAACACCTATTTTGTACAGCAAATTCAATTGATTTTGCCGCTGTTGTTAATTATTGATAGCAAAATTTTGGTCCTGTCTTATCCAGTTTCTACTTCTTGTCCAGTTTGGTGCGATATACTTAATTTTTTAAATATCTCCACAAAAAGAATTGAAGCTTAAAAAATACTCGCATCACAAAACTGTTAATACTATTTAGTAGTAGTTGGATTTCAATATTAGAAATCGCCTGACTAGAGGCAACAGTAGTAGAGTAAATTAGAATAGTTCAATATTATGTCGGTATATGGGGTTATTAGGGAGGGTTTTAAATAGTTTCGAAAATGATTCTTACTTATACTTTTCTCTTTTTAATGCTAAAAGAGCTAGGTTCTTACAAAAGAAAAGCTGTACTACAATGGTCGCAGTAGAGGGTTAATTTTTAGTTAACTCACTGTGTATGTAATCTACACTTAGTGTACAGGGTAGCTCAAACTCAATAGTGTAGGTCTACTGTGAGGATACAAGAAATTTAAATAAAATTTGGAACATAGAATAGAAAGTATTATCTTTCGGATTTGTCAAAAATAATTAACGACGTCATCAATTATATTTTTTCCAGAAACATACTGAATTTCTTCCCTGTTAAAAAGCTATCTTTTTTCTAATAAACTTTATTTAACCATTAGTCTTTAAAATTCGTTGAACGGTTGATTTATCCAAATTCAATTCCCGGCTACCCTAGCGTAGGTATAGAATTTCGCGGATTTTGTTCGAAATACTGTAACAGTCTAGCTGTATTGGCATTGTTTCTTACTCTTCGGTCAATTATTTCATTCTACAGAACAGAAAATGCATCTTCATTTCATCGCAAGGTCGCCACCAATCTTGAAAGGGTTCTATGATCAAGAATTAGAAGCTCTGGATACTTTTCTAGATATAACTCTACAGCACTTCTTGAATTTTTGTGTGACTTACATTAAATTTGCAACATATCAATTTTTTCTGAATGATAAAACATTTTGTAAGCACAAAAGTTATACGTTTGACGTTCGATTGAGTATTTTATGACATGTATGCACTTTAAACAATGAACATACAATTATTTTCCGACTACTTGATTCTTCCACCGCTAATGTGATTTTTATGTGGTATTTCTTTTAGACGATTTTATTTATAATTTTTAAAAAGGAAGTAATACAGAAAAATGTCTCTAATAAAAGTTTATTAGAAAAAAGAGAGCTCTTTTACAGGAAAAAAATTGGATATGTTTCTGGAAAAAGTACAGGAGATACTGGTGACCAAAAAAATCGATTGAGCCAAATATGCCTTATCCGAATGTTGCTGGTTTCAAAAATATAGGGCGTTCAATGATAGAATTTTATTTTGAAATATCTCAATAACATTGAAACCTGTTGGAGTATTAAAAAAAATTGACACAATTATGTTTTTTGGCACGGCAAATAAGAATGTTTAACTTATTTTGACGTCACTAGTCATAGCATGTTCCTTTTAAATGGCAGAACTTTTTTGCTGTTTAGTTTATCCATCTGTATATTGAAACAATGGATTCTCCTACCTGTTACAAAGGTATACCTTGTTGAAATCGTTAGGAATAACCATTTTTGAAATAATCTGTTATCGTTTCAGGTAAAGTGCCTTTTCTACTGAAAATACAGCAAAATGTTACTTAAAAAAGTTGCCCAGAACGGTAAATTATGGAGACGTGCAAAATTTCAAATAGATCGGCCTGCTCTGATAAAATCTTTGTGCTTTGTTCAAAAATAGTTTCAAAATCAAACCTCGCCGATCTTCTTGAAATTTTGTACGTACCTATAATTTACTGTTGTGAACAACTTTTTCAAGTAACATTTTGCTGTATTTTCAGTAGAAAAGGCACTTTACCTGAAGCGATAACAGTTTTCAATCGGTGCACTGAATATTTCAAATAAGATTATTTCGAAAACTGTTACGCCTAACGACTTCAACAGGGTATACCTTTTTCAGATACAACAGGTAGGAGAATCGATAGTTTCTATAGTCAGATGGATACACTAAGCTGCACAAAAGTTCTGCCTTTTAAAAGAAATGTGGTGTGCCATAAGTGGCGCCCTCTACTAGTGACGTCAAAATTAGTTAAAAATTCTTATTTGCCGTGCCAAAAAACAATAATAGTGCCAATTTTTTTTAATTCTCCCACAGGTGTCAAAGTTATTGAGATATTTCAAAATAAAATTCTAGCATTGAACGCCCTGTATTTTTGAAACCAACAATATTCGGTTAAGGCATATTTGGCCCAATCGACTTTTTTTGGTCACCAGTATCTTCAGCTCCGAGATTTCCCAACCTTTCACAGACACTCTGTATAATTGATGACGCCATTAGTCGTTTCTATCATATCCCAAACATAATACTTTCCATTGAAAATGGAGCTTACCTCATCCCAACTACGTGCGCCAAATTGTATTTAAATGTTTTGTGTCTTCACAGTAAGCCCATATTATTTAGTTTGACACACCCTATACAGTCAAATAATACACATAAAACGAATAGTATTTGATACATATTTTACCAATTTCTTCTAAAGAATTTGCACCTACCCTGTGTTAACAGCTTAAGATTGTCTTCTGCATTTGCATGTAATTTTCGTCCTGGTCAGTGTGCGACGCTAACCGTCGCTAACGTCGGTTTTAATTGCTCCACTTCCCCTCCCTCTCCTATCAAGACCTTCGCGACAAACTAGTTGACCGGAAATCGTGTCGTTCTTGGTTTGACACGCAAAGCGAACTTTTATCAAATTTAACTGTATATTTATGCTACGCCCACACTTCGACGGAGTTAATAGCAAGCGGCGTTTTTATTGCCGGACCATATTTGTGCAATGAAAAGGACATTTTTAACGTTGCATTAACAAGCATAAGGAAAAATCTTCATTTAATAGAGTGGAACAATTTGAAAACAAAGAAAGGCACCAAATTCAAAACAACTCAAATTTGATACAAATATTTTTACGTTTTATTTCAGTAAATGCTAAGTGATTTAACAATTACCTAAACGGTTTTTTCATTTTCTGCTATTACATTTTGAAATAATTTTTTAAAAGATTTTGCATGCATTTCGGAAAAGAGGATTTAAGACTGCAAATTTTTCCTAATTTTGGCTTTTTCTATATATTTTTAGGTATTAATAATATTGTGTGAAACTAACTACTCTGTGGACTAAAGTTATAGTTAGATATTTGACTCAACTTAAAGGAGGCCACCTGAATCAGCAATCCTAAAAATGCAGAAATAGCTCAGATTTCATCTATTGTGGTTGAATTTTCGAGTTCCCACTGTCAAAAGTGAAGTTAGATATTTATAGAGTGTTTTCATTAAAGCAGGTTAGTAAATTTAGATAGATTAATTTTTTTAAATAATTGTTGAATAGAGCTTTGTCTGTGGAATTGTTCATTAGCATACTTAGATGTTTGGTATCAGATAGCATACATATGACTTCATTGATAGGAATTGTAGATTTGATTTATATTAGCTTAAAATACCTTTCTAACACACTAAAAAAATTGGCAGGGTTCATTACCTGATCAAAAATTTTGCACCATTTCTACGTATCAAGTAAAGACCAGACCATAAATATGTCAATTTGAACAGAAATGTGAAACCATAATAATAATAAAAAAACACAATTTACGTTACACAAAAACAACAGCAAATTTTAGATAATAAATTTTAGACAATATGAGAGGATAAAATAAAGCCAAATATGATATATAAAAAAATTTGTTTGAGTTTAACCTTAAATAGAGAAACCATTATACAGGGTGTATATTAATTGAATGCCGGTACTTAAGGGTGTGAATCCTTCGATTATTTTAAGAAAAACATATCAACATATGTCCTAAACCTCTTAATTTTTGAGCTACAGGGTGTTACAGTTTTAAGAAAAAATTTACTTTTTTATTATAATTTTCTTATCACTCCAGATATTTTTATGGAATTTTTGTACAGACTTTTTGCAACACTAGAAAGGTA
The DNA here is from genome assembly GCA_037114965.1 of Monochamus alternatus. Taxonomy (NCBI): domain Eukaryota; kingdom Metazoa; phylum Arthropoda; class Insecta; order Coleoptera; family Cerambycidae; genus Monochamus; species Monochamus alternatus. The sequence goes on from CM073429.1 coordinate 78,730,745, forward strand.
ATTTCACTATTTATGACTGAAGTAATATCATTCAATTCCGAAGCAATAAAAGATACGTATACTTGAGTATCATCAAGATGTAAATGGTATTTAACCCGTTAAGAAACGTATATATGCTAAAAAGCAATGGGCCCAATATGGAACCCAGGGACATCCCACAGGATATAAATGCTGTATCAGACTTACCACTCGATGTTTATACAAATTGAGACCAAAGATTTAAATAACTAGTTAATAATTTCCAGATGTGAACATATTTGTAAACGCATAATCTTTTCCAAGACCTTTGACAAAACTGGCCATCACCTATATGAATACAAAGGAGCAATGCATTTGTTTTTTTTTATGAAGACCTTTTGTTCATCGTTATGAAGCAAAAGCTTTATGTTAGAAAAATGTTGTGTTTTTTTGATATACATAAAACCAACCTTCCCAATTTTACAGCATTAACTTCAAGAATATTGCATTTAGCTAAGAGTAGACAGATAGTTTTGTTCCTAACTCAAAAATTTAGCATCTCAAATGACTTGTATCATCTTATTAGTTAGAATTTATTAATAAAATATTATAAACCTATAGGAGAAAATGTGGAGTAATGGAATAGAAGGAGAGGTGCTTCTTTTTGTCTCTAATGTTTGGACTGAAAAATTATTTGATGAATTCTGCAGTCTAAAAGAGAGTTGGAGTGGCATTGGGCCTAGAAAAGTTAACAATTTGGAGAATTGTTAGATATGTTACGCAGAAGCATACCTACTTACACGAAAAAAAATTAATCTGTATTTAGGGCGGAATTCATAGATCAAACTTAAGATTAAGTGTGCACTTATTTCATATTAGCTTTGCAATTTACATCATTAAAATGTAGGGTGACAACTTACTAATAGATTATGAAACGAAATATTGAAGGGTATCTTAAAACGTGAAATGAAAAGTCACACTTAAGTGAAGTGCTGACTATGAATTCCGCCCTTAAGCATAACAATATATTTAAAATTTTAAACTTCGTTCAAGTATCGGTAGGTATATGTATTAATTCAATAAAGTATATTTCATACAAATATTTACATATTCTTGATATACAAGCATACTTATACTTAATTCAACACTTTACACGATTAAAATTATTAATAGTATAGAGACACAATTATTGTATTATTTATTACAAATTATATTAGTTGTGTGTAGGTGGACCGCCAGGTTCAGCATGTGGCTAAAAGATGTAGTTCCATCAAGTCTACCCAGGTTCCCTTCTGTCCGATAAGTCATCGGTTGCCTCACCTCCTATGGCATACTGAGGAGAGCTAATAAGCTCAAAAGCGATATATGTCGAGTGTGGCGCTAATAGACGACTTTGTTTACTATAAGTATTTAATTATTTATATACGGTAGGTAGGGTAGTAACTACTTTAGAAAGAATATAGTAAGAATACTTAAATGCTAATTATCTACTTCAGTTTAATTTTTTTCTTAATGCAATGTTAATCTTTCAATAAAGTATTATTATACATGAGGAATAGTGAATATAAGCTAGCGTTGGCATAAGTGTATTAATCTTGATATCAGTATAGTTTTCTTTCCGTGTACTCAGAAAATGAACAAAAATTCCGAAGAGTTACTACTGTATATATATATATTATAAATTGAACAGAGCTCATGTCAGATCTGGGTCTGACTATTTATAGTATTTCTCAAAACAATTGAAAGTTTGACATGTTTTCCTAGCAACAGAATTTTTGATTTTAATTTTTGAAATTTGTGTCCTTATACTAAAATAAAACTTAAATCTAACACTGTAGTCTTTTTTATCATGTCTTTCTGATTATTTTGGTATGCCTAAGTGGCCATATCGTTTACTTTTTAACTCTGTGTCCGTTTTACACATTTTTGTCCTTAATTCTAAATAGTTCACTTTTTATGTCCTAAAACTACACTAAAATTGTTCTTTTCACACTTATACAAGTCTCTGCTATATTCTTATCACTATTTTCATAGGTTTTTATCTTAAATTCTTACATTTAAATTCCAACGTCAAACATTTTTTTAACATTTTATGTTTTTCAGATATTGAACTTACAAATTGAACCAATCTATTCAAAAGGATAAACTAGAACTTGAATGGGTCCTCCTGAGCATATTTACAAGAGTATTACCTTTTTTGTAAAACGAAATTTGAAAAATGTGTTCGAGCTGTCAAATTCAGAAAATTTTTTCATCGATTTGTCCCACAAATCACTACCAAACTTGAAACTGTAGATGTGAGAGAACTCAGCCTAGAGTCTAATTACAAGAAATAAATTTGCTTTATACAAATATCCTTTTTATATTCAAGTAAGTAATTTCATTACGTTACGTTCAAAATTTTGACATTTTAGATTTTTATGTACGTTTTGGATGTTTGTATATTAAATTTCCATAACAAATTAGCTTAGTACATCTCTATTGCACATTTTTTTAAGCCTTTCTGTGTAGAGAATTTCTTTATTTAAAATTATTGTTGACATTTGTCACCGTATCGCTACGATGCTGGTTCCATGTAGATTTTTCTTGGATGTACCATTTTTATTTTAATTTGGGTGGTTTGTAAGTACATTCCAGAACAATATATATATATATATATATATATATATATATATATATATATATATATATATATATATATATATATATATATATATATATATATATAGATTTTTCTTGGATGTACCATTTTTATTTTAATTTGGGTGGTTTGTAAGTACATTCCAGAACAATATATATATATATTTCTTGATGATAAGAATAGGAGTTGAATAGAGCCTCTTATCAATACTGATAACAATCATAAACATATCTAAAATAAGATAAACTTCTAAAGAAATTGCAATAAGTACTAAAAAAGAAAGATTTATTCAGTTTATTACTTATTATTAAAGAAAAATTCTAATTTCAATTGCTTATTAACATAAACTAAATACTGTTTATTACGAAATAGGATAGCTTTAATTGATGTAAGAAGCACCTTTAGTCCTTTTGTAAGATGTTGAATATTATAGGATTAATTTAAGTTAAACATGGGTTTTGTATAGTAGTGTTTCTGAGTTTGATGTTTTCAATAGCAATAGCAAATTTACTCTTTATATTAAATAATATAAGAGGTATAAAAGACAATAAATTGTTTGGCTATAATGGAATCACTTGTATTGAACGAATAAATGGAGTTCCAAAAAGTTAAGCCAATGTGATTTGAGAGGCACAAAACATTAAATTAGTAAATAAAAGCGAATAAACGAGGCGTAAGGAAACGAGTAAACGAGGTTAATTCGAATAATTCGTAAATTGATGAATGCGAAGACGAATTATTTGAATTGACAAACAGAGTGAATGGCACAATTAAACCGCTAATTGAATGATTGATGCAAAAGGCTTTATTTTGGATTTTCTCTCTGGAGAACACATTATGCGTTACGCAAGCAAACTTGTCCGAGCCCAGGGAAATTATATGACAAATGACAAACAATGGCCCACTTGAATTAGTTTACACAACTCTAACTGAGCTTGAAGCTTTTCATGTGGTTGGAAAGTCAATGCCAACTTGAATGTTTAAATGTTCAGCGGTGTGGGTGGCCACAGGGTGCGTTCGCCAACTTTGCCTTTGTTGGAATAAATACTTTAAATTGACAGACCGGACTGCACTCACTAAATGTTGAGTTTAATATGCTGAAACGCAATTTGTGGCTACTATTTCATTTCGAATAAAATGAGCGAAGAAATTACAAGGTACCTTACGCAAATATAGACTTCAGTGAGAATATGAAAACTGCCCTATGTGGATGAAGACATCGGTATTCAAAAAATTTAAAAACAATTCTTTCATATAATTAGACTGATAATGCGTGTATTTTTTGAGATTCCAGTCAAGATGATGTTGTAAATACAGTTTGGCGATATATATTTTCTTTTGCTATTTTTAAGTATTAGTTTAAGGAAACATACTCCCCTGTCATACAGCGTGTTCTTTAAAAAAACTATACAATCTTTTTTAAAGAAATTTTTAAATGACAAATAAACCTATTAGTTCATTAAGTATAGAAGTAATTCTTTCTAATGTGGCTCAATATTTAAGTTATAAAAAGGATCCAGACAAACGACGATTATTCTAACAAAATATTCAAAAAGTAGTTTAGTAGAATAAATGTGTATATATGTACACCGTAAAATAAAACCTAGAATATTTATAAGCGGATAATGTAACCTCCTCAATGTGCTTTTTAAAATTTAATTTAGCGTCGAAAACAATACATACAGTGTGGCCCTCGCACGTGATTAGTTTTACGTTTTACTGCATTTGGAGGTAACCTGTTCTTGTCACACGAAAGAGAGATATCACATTTTACGCAATTTAGCACAATCTCACATTTTATCTCATATTTTAGATCATCCGCATTCAATAAACAACGCACCTAATCAACATTCAAAGTTATATCGTTTATAAACACTATAAACAAGAGAGAGTCCAATATGGACCCTCGAGGCACACTTGACCCCTGCAAAAACTTTTCCGACCTGCACCCACGGAATTGATATACATATAGGATTCCAACAAATTTATAATTGACACACTGAGATCAAATTTTGATACTTTCTAGAGCAATCAGTGTAGACAACATCAACCTGACCACGTCGATCAAGCATTTCAGCGATGTATTGACTGATGCTGCTTAATAGATATAGCAATACATGTTTTCCTTCCTTTTTCCTATATCATTAGAAGTTATTTCCGTTTTTAAAGCAGCAGGAGTTAGGAACTAGGTTAAAAATAAAGACAAGTGGTACCGCCAAGGCTGTAGCTCAGTCTTTAACTAAAAATTATGGAATCAAGTATGAACCCCTAGCTATAGTAGGTTTAACGCGTTTAATAACGTCAATAACATACTTTTAACTAATAGAAGCAACTGATGACGACATTGGACTTGTTAGGATATTTACAATGTTGGATGCTGCAAAATATTGAGACATATAGTCAGCAAATCTGTTGGCCATCAAATGACAATCATCAATGAAGTTATATTGCAATATACAGGATGTCCCAGTGTGAGCATACAAAAATTTAGCAGGGGGTATACCAGACCAAAATAAGAATAAAATTCTAATAAAAAATATAACAAATAACAATTTTCCGCAATAACTTAAAAACCGTTTCGTAGATTTAGGTAATTTTTAGTGGCCTAGGCCTACTATTCCTTATGATTTTGTCTTCATAACTCTTGCATATCCTACTTTTACGTGAATTGACTAAGTTCTTCTTAATCAGTGACCACTTCTGAATAAAAAAGGTCTAAAATCAACCATTTTCAAGTAAATTGAGTCCAAAGTACCGACTACATTAATTTATGCAGAAAAATACATGTAAAGGTTATGCATGCATAACTGTTTTTTTTTTCAAAATCAACGTAACAGAGTATTGAATCAGGGAAGATAGGATTTACAAGTAGATCTTTTCAAATATATCCTTAAAGCGGACCTTACACGATCAATAATAATTACCTTCCTAGTTGCCTCATTTCTCTACTATTACTTTTAAATAATACACAATAAATAAAAATGAAATTATTATATTTATAGTCTAATCTAAAAGTAATTAATACATGAAAGAAAAGAAGCAAATATGAAAGTAATGACATTATAGTAATTATACAGGGTTTTTTTGTACACGTACATACATATTAAAATTTTATCAATTATCTTTTCCAACTGCAACATAGATAGGTATGCGTAGATTTACTTTTCGATCGACAAGATCATTGATTTTGCTAATCGGAATAATAATTTTATATTAAAAATTATCACGCCTAACAATTTTTTTATTGCATAAGCTTCCTTCTTCTATATAGCTTATCTACCGAATTTTCCCTTACGTTTATAATTATTTATCCAGTCACATAACTGCTACTGACCTGTCGTACAATGAAATTAATCAAATCATAAATTCTATTACATTATCTCAATATGAATTGTTCAAAACCAACACTGCTATAATATTATAACTATAACCAATGTGTAATTAAATGTAATTGTGCCAACTACTCCATTAGCTTTATTCTAAGCTTAATTAGTGAACTAACAATAGTAACAATAACTAATTAATAATTTCATCAAAATGGTATTCAATAATTTATGTTTTTGAAATGTATCTACATTAATGCAATGATTTAAAATAGAATAGAAAAAATATATACTTGGAATTAAAATATATATATATACAGGGTGAATCTTAAATAAGTACAAATATTTTAACCAGCAGTATAGTTTTGTGTGTAGAACACATAATTAATAGTTTTTTTACAAAAAAATCAGAAATAAAAAAGTGAAATTTTAAATAAATTTTGTAATTTTTCAGTAGAAAACTTGTTGAGGACCGCTGGCCTAGACCGACCCTTCATACTTTTATGAGTCATAGTGCTGCAGACTGAACGTGTGGTTCACAGTGTTGCCAGTATTACACAAATGTCTTTGCTTCAAGGAAGAAAAAATCTCAACTTTTAGTGAATTTTGTCAAGTAACATTTTATATTATTTTTTATTATCAAACTGTCATTGACTGTCATGACAGATTATCGGAAGCCCAAGCCAAACTTGTTAACCCCACATAATGCATGAAAATAGCAATAAAATTTGCTAAAAGTTGAAATTTTTTCCATTTTAAATAAAAAACGCGTGCATAGTTTTTCGTTATTCTTCATAAAATAACTTAAGGAAATTGTGTTTTGTGTCCCTTTCTAACAGTGTACAATGACATTTAACTTGTGAAATGTGGATTACTGATTAAATAGTTAATTTTTTAACAAACAGGTAAGCTTGTGTGCACGTTTATGTATAATTTTTGAACATTGGACATAGTAATATCACGTAATATTTTCCTAAATATTTTACGGTAGTATTGAACTTGCGGAAATTCATTTTTAATCGTTGAAGTATAGTAAGGTTAGTTCAGATGTTAAAATTTATGTTAATATTGCTGCGTATCATACTACATACCCAATTTTACTGTACTTATGCTTAAAACAAGTATTTTTAAAATAGAACTATTACGTTGAAAAAAACGTAATATTTATATTGGAGGAGATATGGCAACCTCGCAACAAATCATATGTTTCATTACGTTGTTGGATGAAAAATCAGCCAGCGGTCCTCAAAATGTGGGTATTTTTTTAAAAAATTAATATCTCCGTAAATATTAGAAATTTTTAAAAATGGCTTTCACTAGACTGATTTAAATGACGAACTACACCAGCAGTTAAAATATTTGTACTTATTTAAGATTCACGATATATATATATATATATATATATATATATATATATATATATATATATATAAGCATTTTAATATCAGTTTATAAAAATGCAATAAAGGAAAAAATTAGGAAGTTTTATGTTAAATAAGGTTTAGAAATGAATGAGTGGCTATTATTTTCTGATCAGTCAAAGAAGTCAAATTCTATCACAATAATATTGCGTGGAACTACACACATTTTGAAAATTTCAAATACTGATGGATTCTCAAAATAGCGACGTTACATCGAAATCATGCATTTTAAATTTCTCTATATTGAATGAAGTAAAGACAAATGATAAAGTAGTGCTGTTTTCTGCGAAGTATGGCGTTCAGTAAATTCATTTTCATGTTGGAGTACTCTACAAAACATGGACTTTTAACATTGTTTGTGTAGTTTGTCCTATAGTTATCTTTAAATTACTAAAACATATCTTAGAGAGGTCATGCAAAAAAATAATGATAAGAAGCCGTAATCTCATTTAATATTGTGTATTGTCAAATTAAGCTTATATTTTTAAAAATATTAAGCTTTAATAATAGCTTATGCATATTAAAATATTGAAATGGCCAATATGGTTTACATTTATGATCTTTCAGATAGAAATGGTACTAAGGCTAGACGATTTTATACGGAAATATTTCCAAATCATCCAAGTCCAAATTCAAGAATGTTCAGAAATGTTTTTCAACGTCTTTCGGAGTCAGGCTTATATCAGAAAGGTCCAATTCTTGGAAGACCTTTGAGTGCTAGAACTCCTGAGCTATTCTACACGAAATTGAAGACCCAAATATTAGTACTAGGCAGATCGATGCAAATCTTAATGTGAATCATAAATTAGTTTGGTCCGTTCTAAAGCATCAATAGTTATACCCGTATACATAAAAGGTTCGATCCTTACTGCTGCAAGACTACAATTTTTCCACTGAATTTTGCACAAAATGTTGGCTTTACCGTTGGCATATTGTTTACAGAACTTCTACAATAAACACATTTGGTCTGATGATAACCCTAATGTCATAATGGAATCTCGATTTCAACATCAGTTTTCTTTGCATATATGGGTAGGTATTAGTAGAAATTTTCTTGTTGAATCTTACTTTTTACCTAGAATTTTTAAATAAAAGAATTAGACGAGACACTCAAGAACCAGGTCAACCTTGATCGCTCATATAGCCCGATATGAACCCTATTGATATCTTTGCTTGGGGAGATTACTAATTGAATCTGAAGAGCACTTACGTCAACAAATTATAGCTGGTTGTGATGTGATGGAAGCTACTTCTGGAATTTTTTCACGTGTTTGAGCTGCAATTTTAAGAAGATCTGAAGCATATATTTTGGCTGAAGGTGGTCGTTGCCAACATTTGTTATAATAAATCATAGTAAAGTAATTCCACCGTTAAATAATTATTTTATTATTTTAAGTAATGTCATAAGTATCAAATAAAATCAATTCTCTTAATCAGTTTGGAATACAACAATACAAGTACATATAATACAATGATGCATATGATGACCTATTTTATTTGGAAAAATATGCAGGGCGATATATACTGTTTTTTTTTAGCAAATAATGGTCGATGATACCCACACCTACGCCATTGGTAAGTTTTCAAAGCTGATAATTTTTTGTTTCATACCTGCCATACTAAATATGCACAACTAACTAAAATTTGCCAATCGTTTTTTTTTGGGAATTATTTCCATTATAAATCCTACCAATTCAAAAACAGAACTTAGCAGAACAACATAAAGTCAGAAGAGTGAGAGTGAAGTGTCACACTTTTGAGGTTAAGAACTAGTCATGAAGCTAACAACTTGTGCAAAAAACCGAAAAATTATGAATATTGGCTTTTTAGGTAGACTTTACAAATGAAACTTAATAATTGTGCGGTGGAAACATTACTATTTTAAAGTAGGCCTAAAATTTTAACCGCCCTTAGTTAACTACACTTAAAAGGCAATGCGGTGGAAATGGCTATTAGTTCATAGTGTTTGAACTAGAATATATAAAAAAGTGATTTTATTTAGATTTGGAAATAGTTTTGAAACATAATTCAATGCTAAAGGTATACTTAACTCTTAACAACTGTTTTGACAATATGCTTTTAAATATTCATGAGTAAGGATGCAAATGAACCATTCAGTGTGCTTTTTAGTGAATGCTATACTATCATGATCAAATATTGCTCTAGTTACATTGTTCTTCCTTTAAATTATATTATAATGCTAAATTAAATTTTTTCCAGAAAAGTTTCTTGACTCCTCTAAGGGTTAACGGCATGAATGAACCAAATGAGCCAAAGACATGTAACCTGTTACTTCCTCCAATATCATAGTCGTATCCACGGTGTAATCTTAAACAGACAACAAATAGAATTTCACTATTTACTAACTTAATTAGACCTATACCTACCCGACATCACTTTTAACTGTCAGTCTAGTGTTCTCTGCAGATAATTACAAATTACAATTCAGACATATTAGATTGAAGTTTACCGTTTTCTGGCGGAGTTTCGGCTGCGTAAAAGTCGTCGAGCGCCGTTCGAGGACGCCGACGCGACGTCAAGCTTATCCGGATGAAAATTAACTGTAACCCTCACAATGTGTGTAAAGGAGTCGGACAAACAAATGTTGAGTGTGGAGCACGGGACGGGACACGGCGACTGCCACGGTGTGCGATCGGTTAAGGGGAACCTCCAATTAGTGGTATTAATTAGCAGACACTTGAATATCAGCCGTCAGAGGTCGCGAAAGCAAATCTCCGTCGACGCTGCATCCACAGGGTGGTTGGTGTCGCATTGACTTGTGCCGCGAGACATGATATTTGAAGATATTGGACAGATACACAGAACAGGGGAGGTAACAATTGAAGGTGCTTAATTTCTCAAGAAATGGTCGAAAACTAAAAAAAATAGTTAGTGCCAAGAAGATAACTGTATGCCCTTTAAACTGATATATCACACAATGCCCCCATCCATTTAATATTTTAAGGATGAAGATAACTTCCTCTTTGGGGAATAATAAAATATACCCCCTTCAAAAAAAATTGACGGTTTTTGCATCAAAACAAAGAAAATCTGGTTGGCTAGTATTCGGTAGCTAACCCTGTATCTCGAAATATTATTAAAATTAGTTTTGAATAAGATCAATAGCAAAAAAGTTATAACAGTTTTATACCACTTGAAAAATTATTTCAGAAAATGGCATATCTATCAAATTACTTAAGAAGGAGATGGAAAATTTTCAGTTAACAAATTTGTTCTGTAGTTTCTAACAGAAGCAGAAGACTATTGATAGAGTGGAGAAGGTACCTAGCAATTATAATATTGGCAGTTTGCACTGGCCTCCTGAGTACGAAGTTCTAGAAGAACTTGTGTGTCCTGTTTGGTAACTTAGGTTTTGAACATCTTGCAACTCTTCGTACTGATACTGGAGACAGTATTACTGAGATTGATAATAATCGTTAAACGACTAGATTAATACTCCTCTGTCTGGAATTGGACGTATGTCTGTCCATTTTTACATGTTGCATGTTTATAAGTATGTTGCTATTGCTAACAAAAAGACGGTTGATATTTAACAATAAACAATGCTGCTTTATACTGCTTCCAATATAGTCAGATAAAAGTGAGTTTGTGTTTCTAGAATAAATAGTAAATGATGTGAGTGACTGAGGTAATTTGGGATATAAAGGGTTAGCCAGTTTATCTGGATGCACTATCAGGATTATAACTAATATGAGATACTGATAATGTACGAAAGACGATGGAAATTGAAGAAGTCTTCTAGTTCTCTACCTTGCCGATTTATACATAATGGAAAATCAGGCTGATCAAAAGAAACTCTTGCATTTCGAACAAGTGCAGTACTATTTTTGGTGTTTTGGCATATATGGAGGAATATCTTATTATACAATATTTATATCATTCTTACTTTGGTGGCCCTTGATTACCTACGTAATTTCTCTGATAACCATAGCCTAACGATGATTCTATTGTTCGATTTGATTTTGTAGCATTTGTTGTGTTTTCATTTGGTCAATTATTTGAATAACTATGATCGTGTTTTGGGATGGCTTGGATTTGATGCTTCGGAGAAAGGTATCTTCGGTTCATTGAATTTTAAGGTGTCAAAAAATATTACCTGGAATAACAACTGATAAATTCTGATGAAATTGTTGTTTATCATTGTACTAACCATTATATTTTCTCATTGAAAATATTTAACTAATTAGTTTAATAATAAATTACAGATTATCGTAAAACTTCATGAAGATAAATCTGAGTAATCAAATAAATCAGTTTCATAATACAGGACGAAATTTAATGAGTCAAGTGCAATTGGATTACAAAACACAATTTTTCATTCATAGCATTATTTATACATAATTATACGCTGCGATGTCAAATAAATAAAAGTAAGATTCCACTTTTGACGTTTGTAGATCGTCCAGACAAAAAGCCTTGCTTTTCCTTGACCTTGTCTTGGTCTCTCAGGACAAGACCAAAACCAGACTTGACAGCTCGAATTGAATTAACTTGAAGAAAAGTATTGTGAGACAAGACAATAAATATTGCTACGACAAGAAGTCTTACTAGTATAAGAAAAAGTGAACATTAACTAAAAAAATAAATAATGCATTTTTCCTGTAAGTATATATATACTTTATTTACGGCATGTAGCATATAAACTTATTTTTAAAATCAAATTTCGTTAAGTCTAGGTCCAGGTCTACCCAACTAGAACTAAATAGAAATTCTCCTATTATGTCCACCTATTCTGTTTCGTCTATTTCGTCTTATTATTACTTATTATGTAAAACTAACCGTTTCTCTACTTTATAATGTCTACCAATTGATCACTGTCGCTGATCGACCATATCGATAGTTACATGTGAGCTGCGAGCGGAACCGTAGTCGACCGAGAGCAACAACCATAGTTACCAAATTCGTAATAAAGTTCTAGAGTTCTAGAGATAAGAGAACATGATGTTGCAAAATCGAGCAAGGACAAGAAACTCTTGTATTTTTTGCAACACTAGTAGGCACTTTTAACATATGATAAAATAAAAATTACTGGTAACGTAATTTGATGATCTGAACTTATACACTTTAATTTTGATTTAGTGTTGAAATATCCTACTCTTGTTCTGGAGTAACAGTTGTTGGACGGCCAGCATCTCGTCTTTTAGGACGAAACGATCCAGTCTCTCCTAACCAGTCATAAATTTTTTAAATAATTTGTGATTTGGTTGTAATCTATTTGGGTAACTTTCTAAATACCTGCGACACGCACGACGTCCATTAAAATTTTCTTTTGCATAAATACATACCCTCGCATTTCTTCATTAGAAAATAAATTATGGCAAAGTATATTGTAAACAAAAACTTAAAGGAATACACTATTTAACATAAGTTACTTGTCAATCAGCTAATTGTCAATAACACAATTTGTTTTCAAATAACCAAAGCTTACTGTGCATCGCATTATTTTGATGTAAGGAATCTACTCTTGCTCTATGTCCCATTCATTTCGGGACACTTTATATATCGTATACTAAGTATTATAATTAAATTATAAGACGTGAAATGTAAACATTATTTTCAAAGCACTTAATTGTTTCTGATTAAAATCATAAACCAATTTGGCTGTACAGAATGGCTGACAAATTTCCACATCATTATTTAAAGAAATATAAAAAATAAACAATACTTAAATTTAGTACTTTTTAAATGGTAGTAATTAAATTATTTCGAATTTATGAATACGTTTTTGAAATGGAAACTGCTTTTCAGTGCGCATTTTTCCAAATTTAAACATTGCCTACTTTTATTTATAGCTTCATTGAAATTTAAACTAATGACATTCCTAATCTTTTTTCTGTATACATATATCGAATCAAAGCAATCTTCATGTACTTCTAATCGGGTGCATCGATTTAAAATTAGTCTAATGAGATTCCAATAACCGGCACACAGGTGGAAATTTAAAAATAAACATGAGCGCTTGTGGAAATTAAGGCAATTAGGCACTGGTTGTCCAATATGGTGCACTGATTGATTTCATAAAGTTAAAGCCATCATGCCCATTTCGCTAATATATCAACACTGGAGCAATTTCACGTTTCAATATACATCGACTGCTGCGATCAATCATTTCCATTTTCGATTGACGATCAAATATATACAGAATGTTAAAAAAATTTGTGTCACAAAATTAAAAAGGGATAGGTTGATTCAAAATAAGCAGAAAAGTCATAATTAACATATTATGTCCTAAACCTAACGGTTACCGAGAAAAGGGTGTTGAAAGTTTAAATTTTATCACTTATAACGTAATGCATGAATAACTAATAAAATAAAAAGTTAAAGCAGATGTTGGAAGTGCCTTATTTTGAGAACTCCAACGTCAGCTTCAATTTCGTTGCATCCTTGTATTATCCGTTGTAGCAGCTCCTCGTACCTACAGGCGTGGCATAGACTATATTCCTTTAAATATTCCCAAAGTAAGAAAGAAAGGGGTTCAAATCTGGCGATCTTGCAGTCCACGCTACACGTTGCGTAGTAACCAGCGGTAGCAAACGTAGTAGATGATTTAGTGGTTGAGTGCCTGGAGTCGTTATAGGTGGTACGAGCTGCTGATCTTCGCATACTGGTCTCCGGATTCTGCTCTAACCGTTTTAAAATTGTCTCTTCTACTTCACGACGAATCAATATCACGCAATCTTTGGTGCAGTCTTGCACAGTTGAACTGAAAGAACATGACGATCTTGGTGAGCGGTGACTTAAACACGTTGTGCTTCTTTGCCATTCCATTGGTACGACCATACGTGATAACGAATAGAGATCACACAATGCCAACTACACAAACTGTTTGACAGAAAATTTTCCGATTGCGATAATAAATGGTAAATTTTTTATAATAAAAGACGTGATAAGCAAATAATACTTTTTGTGGCATCTTTTCTTCTTTTGGCAAGTCCCGTGATGAAGTATATTAATAGTCCCTAATCTCGCTTCTCTGGCTTTTTTATTTTGACAAATGTAAAAATTATAATGTATAAAGTGAGAAAAAGGCGGGACTGTACAAAATTTAACAAAAACTGATGCAACATGGTTTTTCTCTACGACACTGGAATGAAAACAGTTGAGTTCTGTTGAGTAATGCAAACTTATAATGCAAAGTATTTGATCAATTTCTCTTCGGATAAATGATTAGATTCGGTCACTGGTCGAGCGGTTTAAGGCGTCAGTACTTGAATCGATGTGACGATTGGCACCCTCTCTGCGGGTATGGTAGGGTGGAATAATATTGACTTGGGTAAATGTGAGAGATTGATATCGGTCGACGTTTGACCACCCCCTTAATTAATGAGGTTTTCCAGGTTTCACTCATTCCTGCACTGAATGGTGGTTAGGGCCTACCAACGTAAGTCGTTCCTGGGCGCAAATGCGGTCTGCTTAATAATAATATGCCGTTCCCTCCCCTGTACAATTTTAGTCATTGTTGGTAGCTATAGTTAGATGATCTATTCATTTGTGACTGATTTTTAGAAAACTTTATTTAGCTTCTACAATTGAATTGTTTATCTGTGTGCTGCGGCAAATATATTTTTACCTACCACTAGTGAATTTTTTTCTCAATGTGCATACTATGCACAAATTCATTACAAATCAGGCATCGCGTATTACGAATCGCAAATTCACGCATAGTCTGTAGCAAGTTTACGATATTTTGATAAATATTATGTGTTTATCCAGTTGTTTTGTATTGTTTATTGTTGCTTAAGGAATACAAACAGGACAAACCCAAAAAGCGTATTCCCTTATAGGTACATAATAATGATTGTTACAGAAATATAAGAATACAAGAAATTAAGACATGTTTAAACAAAAGATAAATAATTGAATAATGAAGTGCAATGAAGCAATATAAGAAAAAATACCTAGCGCTAATTTAAACATAATCACGAAAATATTTTTTTAAAGTCCTATCAAAGGAGCTACTTGAGACAGAAAAAACATCAACGTTAATATCGTTTGAAATATTATTACAAGAGGATAAACATCTATTTAAAGGCGAATTGAAAAAATAATTGGTATTGGCAAAATCACAGTAAAATATATTTGTATTTCTCGTGAAATATGATGGAACGTTATAATTAATAAGACTATTAATTTCAATAGAATCAATTAGATTATTAACAACTTTATAAATAAATTTAATATCAGTTATACGTCTACTTTCCAGAGATAATAAGTTCAACCTATCTCGAATTAAAAAGCTATCTACAATATCAGGATAGAACTTATGATTTAAATATCTAACAAATTTGTTTTGGATTCCTTCAAGGTGGTTTATGTAAACATTATATTGAGGATTCCAGACTACTGAACCATAACTTAACGAACTGTTAACATAAGCCATAAATAAAACGCGAAGTGTAGCCGGTTTTTTTAGATCAACATAATTTCTACATAAAAAACCTAACATTTTATTAGCCTTATTAGAAATGTAACTAATATGACGGTCAAAAATCATCTTGCTGTCATAAATTATGCCGAGATCTGATATTTGTGATACTTTCTGCAAATTGTGATTTTCCAGTAAAAAGCGTGTTGCAATTTGATTTTTGTTTCTACTAAATATAATATGATGGCATTTCTTGAAATTTATATGTAAACTGTTATCATCACAATATTTTTTAAAAGTGTTTAAATCTTCTTGCAATAAATCAGCATCTCTTGTACTACTTATAGAAAGAAAAACTTTGAGATCGTCTGCATACATTAAAAATTAGAGAACTTAAAACATTTGGTATCATTAACATATATATTAAATAATAATGGACCTAAATGCGATCCCTGGGGAACACTCGATGTTACCAACAAGAAATATGAACAATATTGACCCAGTCTAACCGACTGACATCTGTTCGAAAGATAAGACTGAAACCAACGAAGTAGAGAACCATTTACACCAACTCCCGTAAGCTTGTAATAATGTTATTCTATGATCTATTTTATCAAAAGCTTTACTGAAGTCCGTGTACACGTCATCTACCTGAATTTTTTTATTTATATTAGAGAGAATATATTCTTCTGAGAATATGTTCTGTATTCTGTATTTATTTAAAAAAGATTTAATGCACGTTACGAAAAATACTAATACATAAGGGTACGTTTAAAAAACGTACGGACCATGAAATGATCAATGTGGCATAAAAAACAATTTCCAAAATTATTTTGACAACTATGACAACAAATAAGGTGTACACCCTTGTATCGCTGAATTTAACTATAACACACTGTATACAGGGTTAACAATAACTAAGTACAAAAATTTTATCCACGTGTTCAGAAAGTCCTAAAAGAAAAGAAAAAAAATTATTTCGAGATGCTCTGTTTAAAAAATGCATTTTGAGGCAAAACCCTATTTTCCCGCGGAAAATTGACGCCTATGACAATCAACGTCCGATATGGCCTAGAAATGTGTGTGTTGTGAAATGTAGAAAAGATGAAAATAAACATTTTTATTAATAATAATGCCTGATAGATAACAGTTAAAACGGTTAGCTGCAGTATTTTGCACAGTGTTAAATAAAATACCCTTTTACTCTAAGAAAATTGAAATTTAATGTAGGGAATACCTATTAATAGAAAACTTGGATTGCACCCGCGGCAGTCCAGTACCTGCTTGTGTAAAATTTAAAATCGTTTACGATGACTATCATTGCCATAGCTCCGCTGGATTTGCTCTTGACTCTAGAAAAACAACCAGTACACATTATAGGGCCAACTATGTCATAGGAAAATATCTGTACTCGACATAAATTTCTTGATTTAATTACTGTAAAACGTTTAAAACTTAAAATTAAATACCAATTCTGAACCAGGTTTCGATTATAATAACCACTGACATTTTGCGAGTAAGAGTAAGCATGTCAGGATGTTATAGTTTAAAATACTATTAATTATTTTATGCAAACGTAGTCGATTATTGTTAATATTGTTGTTATTACTAGTATGAAAAGAATTAAATTTCCCAGCAACACACAAAGAATTTATCGGCGTGAAGTACACTGTGCACTAGTGGCCTACAGATGGCGACTGCAGACTGCATCAGAGCAGTAGTTTTCTAAATTAGTCAGATTCAGTCAAAATTAAGATATCGTATACGGTAATTAGTTTGAAATAAATTTCCAGAACTTGCCTTCGTAATAATTTTTCGCGTATTTCTTGTGTAGTTAGAAAAATCTATGCAACGACAAGTTTTTATGCAAACAAGTAAGAAAATAGGAAATGATTCATCATTCCTGAAATCTCTCCAAACATCAATCCTGGAAATAAATATGAGTAAGATAGATGCTTTTCTCTTGTGCTACCATATCGCGTTTCTAATTAAATCATTAAATAATTTTCTACATTTTGCAAATACATTTCTTCCTTTTAAAGTGACGCAAATCGATACACGTGACAATGCAGTGCCCTGTCACTACTTTTGATACCTTTGGCTTGTAGCATATACCTAACCTCGAGACTGACAGAAGGCGAAAAGTCGGCTATAAATAATTGTTTTATATAGTTTCGAAAAATTTTTTTTTCTCTTTATAAATAAGTTCAGAATTTTTTTGATGGTAGATTTCGTTAGTTCTTATTTTTCTCTATCCCCTCTTAAAATATTTCTACTTAGTCATAGTTAACCCTATACATTGTGATTCAGAATTTATGTAAAAAAAAATCAGTGTAAATAATTTAAAAATATACCTCTGCACGGCACTGGAAACTGGTCCACTGTAAAACTTGATAAGGCGGTAGTCTGCGACCGGACAAAAAGGAAAGGAAAGAAATAAATAACATTTTATAACGTCGGTTTTATACAGCAAGTTTTGCTGCTTTTGCCGTTACTGTTATTAATTATTAATAATTTAATTTATGGTTTTAACTAATGAAATAGTTTGGCATACGTGATGTTACAACAACATTTTGGGCCCGTCTTACCAAGTTTCTACAAGCTAACACAAATGTTTCTGCTTCTCCGTAAATCGTCAATAGTATGTATCCACTTCGATGCGATACACATAATTTTTTAAATATCTCCACATAAAGAAGTCCAAATGATTTAAAGTAAGGAGACCGTGGTGGCCATGGTACCGGTCCTCCTCATCCAATCCCTTGGTATTAATGCTTGGACATGCTGTACATGGTATGTATATAATGAAGCCCCATGTTTGATATGCCACAATGCTGCAATATGCCGTGGAAGTTCCTAGACCTCCATCTCTTCCACGATTCGGTTTCGAATTTCCCTCGCGTTGCACTACACATGCACCCACTGCACACCGCGGTAAAAGTAGCTGCATCTGGCACATGTTTAACGGAAAATCATTCTGCTAAAGCATTTTCACATCGTCATAAAATAGAACGATATCCATCAACTCCGTGTTGCTACTATACACCTAAGCCATTTTTGACACTTGAAAAACTAATGTAAATACTGGCGTCACAAAAATTATAGTGCCTACAAAAAGTAATCGGATTCCAATATTCGGAATCGCCTGTACTACAGTAGTTGTACAGTAGTAGTAGTGATGTAAAGGGTGAAAATATTAGAGTACTTTAATAATGGTTTACTCGGAAACTATGAGAATTTTACAAAAAAAAAATTACGATATTGATTCAATTTTCCATGAAGCATCTATTCCTAAATTCTTTAGATAAGTTCTAAATCACCCTGTATATTTAAAAAAAATTCTAAATTATCATTTGCCCCATACCATAGTTTAAAATGACTCAGTTGAAACAGACAGGTTTTTTAATCCATACACTGGAAATTTACGAGTGGATTAAGTCGGTAGGAATAGTATAGGACGGATTTTCTAGCGAGTGTACGGACGAAGTTATCAGCAGCGCACACACCGACAGTCCGTCTGGTGCGTGTAATTGGGACTAAACAAGTTCACTGCTGCGTACTAATTGATGTCTATTGCTACATTGTTTCTAAACATTTCATAGCCATGCCGTCCGCCACCCTCCCGTGTTTAAATTTAATTAAACGGGATGGGTCGGAGTGCCCCCAAATCAAAATAAAAATAGAAAAAGCTTAAATGCACTCTTACGGATTTGCTATTAAGGATATGATAGGTTTGTTTTGGCTTCGAATTTGAATGAACCTAGAACAGTTTATATAGATCATAACAATTCGACAAATCCCAATAAACACACATACGTATGACCCAACCCTATTTACAATATTTATTTATTGGTTTAGAAGTACACCACCCAACAGCCTAGGCCATTAACAGGGTGGGAAAATACAATACAAAAAGACAAACATATACAAAATCGCAGTAACTAATACATAACATCAAAAATACAAAAAAAATATTAAATGAACTGCGAATATAAACTGCAGACCAAATTAATGATCTACAAAATCAATCAATAAATATATTAAAAAAACAGTATTAACACATCGGAGGGCCAAGGAAAGCCTTCTAAATATCACCAGATCTGCAAGCAAAAATGTCAATGATAGTCTGTACGAGACTAAAATCATTTAAAATCTTATGCAACGGAGAAAAATCTAATGCCGCATCCACATTCTCGGCGAGACAGTCCGAGACCGGTCGAGCACGAGAGTGTGGATGGAGCTCTCGTCGAGTATCGCGCTCGAGTTACCTGTTACATAGAGATTGAGCCAACCCTGTGTTAACTGACCTATACCATAAGTGATAAAGTGCGGTAGAAGTGCTGACAAAGATTCCTGTCGAAGTTTATCTTTTATACCGTATATTATCAGTAACCTTCTGTTAATTCCAGAAATTATCTATTGTTCATTGTTGCTAATGCACGAGGCAATCTAGTAATTTGTATTACGTATGGTTCATGTATATATATATATATATATTTTACACTTTTTCAGCTTCAGTTCAGTTCAGTTCAGTTCAGTCTTAATCAAGTCAAAACGCTGTTAAAGATTTGAGCTAACTCTGTTTTGTTCTTAGTAAAATACCTGCTGTTAGTTAAATAAATTAGAAAGAACGAATATCTTTTTTTGGGTAATTATTTTAATTAACAAGAGTAAAAGCTGAGTCCAAAACCAACCAAAGAAGCGGAGGGGCTTCTTCGAACCAAGAACTGCAAGAAGCTCAATGTCACTCTCGCTATAACCCTCTTGCCGAGATGTCTCGCCGAGAGTGTGGATGTGGTATTAGCATGTGCCAACGAAGCATAAAAAACATGTAAGTTCCTGCCTGGTAATCTTAGTACATGCAAATTAATAAGTGATAGTAGTTGGGGAGAATCAATTATATTATTATTAAAATTGATTAGCACTTCCTGCAAAATACCACGACATGGATAGACACCTTCAGCAGAAAACCACAAGTATTTCACAAAACGTCTTTAGACGAACTCAATCTTATTTAAATATAACATATAAGGGTTCCAGGGTTCCAAATAATACTGGCATTCTCTAACTTAGGTCTAACAAAAGCTTTAAAAATGAGTTTAACTGAATCCGTCCGTATAAGCCACTTGGAGATCCTTATAACAAAACCTAAAGTTCGAAGAGATTCTGAAAATATCTTATTAATGTGATAAGAGAACGTTAATTTACTATCAAATTCTACTCCGAGGTCATTAAATTGGGACATCTGTTCATGTTAATGTCATCAATGGCATAGGCAAAATTATTTAATAGTTTTTTGCATACACCTTTTTTCGTAACTGGAACACGAACAGTACACCTTAAATACAGGATATGCGAAACGAGTACCTTTATTTTGCTGTATCATAAATTGTACCGACAAAACATAACTGGCTTAATAATTTTTTTCTACAAGCCTGCATTTTTAACGTCTTTATCATACACATCTTAGTTCGGAAAGTGTCATTTTACCGAACGCATACTTGAGTATAATTTTGAAGAAAAATTTAAGTAGATGATGACATAATATGAAAGTCTTAGATTGTTTCTTCATAAAGTTAGAACATGTGTTTGATATTACCCACTAATTTGCATTTTTTGTTAAACAAAAGAAATTTAAAATTAGAAATATTTTATTATGTAGAACTCTCGTTTACATTAATAATTGTTGGCATAGCAATTAAAAATAACATTTGGTTCTAATTGTTTATGTGGCAGACGTTATTTGACATATCAATCTACAGTCGGTCGATATGAGTTTTAGATTTTATGAAATTGATAATGAACTCATGAGATGAAAACTTCCTGAAGAAATTTTAGCAGCAGCTGACGAAACAATTTTCAATTTATTACCCATGAAGTCAAAAGAAGCAATACTCCTATTTTATTGATTGGTGTGATACTAAAAAGGTAAAATCAACAAATGAGAAAGTATTTTTAGCATATATTTTGGAAATGTCCAAGTCCTAGGAAACAAGCACGTTATGGTCCAGATATTCAATGATAAAAAGTAGTTGTAAAATTAAACAAGATTTGGATATTGGCAAATTTTACAAAATTCGTCCGAAAAAAGCAAATATTTTTAGTCAAGAAGACGTAAAAAAAAATTATTTATGAGTGGGGCACCCGATGATTAAGTTGGTAACGGTTTTTGGATTGGTACATGCAGACGAGAGGCAATAACGAAAATCACCATCGACGATATAGAAGATAAAGAAGACCTGACAATTATTGTCAATATCAATGACTGCAAATATCTTTCGGCCAGATCTTTCATGAAATAAACAAATAATGAATATTTTTTAATGTATACAGAAAATATACAAGCTTACGTCCAAAAGAAACTCCACATCGCCGATTATTTATACAATACAAACAAGCAGCTAACTTCAATCCACATGCTGACTTGTAACTGTAAGTTTATAATTAATATCGCTAATAATTAGTTAGAAGATAATACTTATTTCAATGTATTTGTATTCACTCTTATTATGTCATTTTTGTTTCCGTTTGTGTTAATACAGATTTAATTTATTTTCAAGAATTTGCAGAAAAAATTTTCTTCTTAACTCATGCGGAAAATGTCTTTCCCGCGCTATTTTGACCAACGGTAATAGAATTATCACAAAAAAAAAAACAGCCTCTGAACTGTCGTTACTTACAGAAAACCCCCGTATAAAAGTCTGTTAGTCAGAGAATTTTACCCAGATTCGTCGTAAATTAACAATGATTACTAAATGATTACTAAAATGTACCATTTCTGTTTATGTACAGGATGTTCCAATTTCGTTGTAATTGCACAGTATCTCGGAAACTATGAGTGATGGAAGGATGCGATTGTGCATGTCTTTCATAGATCTCTTCATTTTTTAGTTATAGGGGCGAAATTAAAAAAATACTTTTAACATCATTATTGTTTAACATCAGTTTTATCAATTTAATGCTTTTTGACAAAGTTGTAAAATATAAAATGGCAACTATTATATATCATTATGAAGGAAAAAATAATCAAATTGAATGGCATAAAAATTTATAGGGTGTTCCATAAAAAATATATGTTAGGTCATATTTTGAAAGAGACACCCTGTAGAGAAATTACAAGTACACCACTGAACTCTACGTAAAAACCTCTATCAGAAGCAATTTTTACCATTTCGATATATTAGTTATTCTCTGAGATACGAACAATCCCTTACAGAAAGTAAAGCAGATTTTTTAAATTTCGCCTTGTATGGAGGTCTATTAATGTTCTACTTGAAACCTCTTAAGATTCTCGAAAAAGTCCAGCGTTGCGAAAACCCCTTCTATTCTTGCAATTTCCGAGATACTCTGCTATTACAATTAAATTGGGACACTCTGTACTTAATAAAAAATATTATATTGCAAATCATTATTTTATTTAACTATTTGTTGTTTCTTTAAACAAATAACAATTTCTTATTATGGCCGACGTAGTGAGCGAGTAGTTATTATTTTAAATTTTACAAAATTTTCGGAACACGTTTACTTGTACACTTATTTTATTCGACTCAGAACATTGTTCTTGTTATATTTAAACTCCAACTACCGTCAAAAATATTCCTTTATCCACCATCTATCTTCGATTTACTGTAAAAGGAAAATGACAATGTGTCCAGCCAGAGAATATGAATTACAAAGACCGTTGTTCTGAAGTGGCAAATTGCAGTACCTACTTATAATATGTGTGTACAATTTATACACAACAATGTGTAACTAAAAAAAAAATATTATTCCCAAAAAATGTGGCTTATAATAATATGTCACTAATACAGTATGATTTGAATTTAATAAATAAAATAAAAATTATAAAGCTTTAAATGAATCCTAATTATTTTCCTCACCTGGTAGATGACTGGGAACCCGAGCGAGCGGCTCCTAATTTCAGATTAATTAAATGGTATTGTGAAATCAGCCATTGTTTATGCTTTTGTTTTATGCCCCGTTTAATGAAGTCTCTTGAATAATTGACCCGATATTATACTAGAAATTGTAGCGCTCTAATCTAAATCCCTTTAATCATCAACTCTGTTTTCAGTTTAATTTAAAACCAATTAAACGTTATTCCAATGTTATTAAATCACCGGGCATTGTTCATAAAGACAGTTTATTTTGAAAACGTTCCGCGCTTTTGTTGTGTACCCTCAGCTAATTAGGTAGGTAATGCTTTTTCCGGACAGAGTGGTTAAGCGAGTGAAGATACAATAACGTTATTATTTGTTGGATATCACTTCTTTCGGTACCCGTCTAGCACTTGCTTAAACGTGGTTGAGCTCACTGAAAACGACAGACAGTTCTTTGTTTTGTGTCTACTCAGATTCTACCAATTATAGAAAGAGTAATTATGACAAATTCAGCATGCAGGCACATTTGACGATAAAAATTATAATTAAACAAACGTTAGTTTCCTGAATTTAACGTAATTTGGTTCACCTCTAATGTTGCATAGTTAAAGTACGAATGGTTTTATTCTTTTCTAAATTGTGTGCTAGAATATTCTTTGAAGATAGAATTAAGGAATATGTAGTTTCTTCATATTCACCTGCATGTAAAAACCAGGAAGAAAATGATCCTTTACAGGTGTTCTTTGAATTCTGCAAAGAAGCATGTTCAGTTTATTTGATTATGCAACAACAACAATTTTTATAGTGTAACTACGTGACCCGGCAAACGTTGTTTTGCCATATGAATTATTTCTAGTGAATATTTTGGTAGTCGGCTTCGATCTCATCCCTACTCCGTGCTGTTTACTGGGTGAGAAGCACAAACCTAAAAAAAATATAGACTGTGCCAGTGTCATATTGCCGGCGACCGCTAATTCATGGCTGCCCTAAAAGGTCCAGAATCACTAAAACTTGGTTTTTATGCCAATTTACGTTGGTTGTATTGTAGCGCGAATCTCATTGGTCACATTGATGTCACATTCTTTAATGACATTTAAAATGACAGCAAGTTAGTTAATTTTATATTGCAATGCAGCCATCATATTTGCACAACCGCCAACATAAAGCAAATAAAATATCAATTTTCTGGACCTTCGGTCCCTAGAAAACGAGGCACCTGTCACGTAACCTATATCATGAACCGACGCTGTCTATATATTTTTTTTGTTTGTGGTGAGAAGTGACACCGGTAGACGCCTGGCGGGGATAACTGATCTAGTGATAATCGATCAGTTATCTACCAGGGTTAAAAAGGATTAAATTACTAAAATGACTATTAAAAAATAGGGGTTGGTTATAGAAGGGTGAAAATTAAGGGTTGTGTGTATTTTTTAATGCCACATCATAAAAAAATTAAAATAGAAAATTTTGCCCAAAAAAATTAAAAAAAATTGTTTGGGGTGGACACACTCTTATCACTTAGGGTTACGAAAAATAGATTACGACCGATTCTCAGACCTACCGAATATACATATAAAATTTCATAAAAATCGGTCAAGGCGTTTCCGATGAGTATGGCGTCTAACACGAGAATTTTATATAGGTATTAGATTATACAGATGTGGACACATCATTCCCCCATTAGGATGTTTTATTTAAATTGTAATCATTTACTATTAATAATGCTCAGAGATTGTAGTGTGTGTGTATAGCGTGTACGTGCATAGCTTAGATTTCTAGATAAGATAATGGTTACTTCACACAGCTTCCAGTTGATGTTTTTTTTTCTTCTTAATTCTTGTTAAACCATTACACTGGCAGGGGGACAAGGGCCTTTTTACCCATTTTAGCGTGAGTGAGAAGGATTTAGAGCCCTGTAAAGCTGCAGAAGAACATTATAGCTACTTCCTCAACCTCATTACACCGAAGTAGCTCATGTTTTCAAATCATAACGTACTGACATTTTACAACGTCATTAAAGCATCCGTACTCTAAGTCAATACCAGCCTGGATATTATTCACTATCTCCTAATTATCAGAGTGATTGATAATTTGTTAGTTTTAACTTTCCTTATTTTTAAGTTCGTTGTACAGTATTTCATAAGACTGTGAAGTGCTTTGCTAGATTAATGGTAACAATTTTTCTTAGCAAACTATATATTGATCTTCACAGAAATTCCTTTTTTTCCTTTTAAGTGTTATTAATTTTGAATTCTGTAAACCTGTACTAGTCAGTTGATATTCTATAGTGATATTGTATAATACTGTTACACCTGTTCTGACAAAAAAATCTTTGAAGATAAACAATCTTTTTAAATAGTAAGTGGTCGGTCAGTGGTCGTGCGGTTTAAGGCGTCAGTACTTGAATCGAGGTGCTAGATCGGTGTGGGTTCCGTCCCGCTGCCGGTAACCGTATATAAGCTATATTCGTAGAGAGGATTGGCACCCTCTCTGCGAGTATGGTAGGGTGGAAGAATGTTAGCTTGGACCAATGTGAAAGATTGATACCGGTTGATATTTGACTACCCCACCTAATAAATGAGGTTTTCCAGATTTCCCTCATTCCTGCACTGAATAGTGGTTAGGGCCTACCAACGTAAGTCGTTCCTGGGCGCAAATGCGGCCTGCTTAATGATAATATTCCGCCCCCTCTCCCGCACAAGTCTCCAACTTCTGGGCTAATCCCTGTAATTAGAATGAGGGGTAGAGATATTATTATTTTATTATAGTATAGAGCCTGTTACTCAGCTTCACAAGATATTTCCTAACAGTTATTTTTCACACAAAAAATTGACTTGGAGATCAACTTGATATTGTTTTTGAAATTGGAATGTTATGGTCTATGGTCTCTGGTTTTGGTGGCATTGCTATCTAGGGATCTTTGGATTTATTCCATTCAAAGAGGTTGTTTATCTTGAGACAAAACCTTATACCTACCTGAACCTTCAGCTGCTGTTGTTCTTGTTATTGTAGATGTGGCGCGGTTACTTGCAGCATTGAGATCTTGTAACTCACGGAGTATGTCGTTAGTAGTAGAGCCTTATGTTACGTTTCTGCTGGAGTACCTTTAAAATTATAAGGTGCTGATGTGATCTTGCTGTTGCTCAGCATGTTAATGATTCAATTAGCATCACTCATGGACTCTTAAATAAAAAAGCTGTCTTGATGTGCTCAACCATTAGTGGCAGTTTGATTCAATTACCGTTAATCATGAACGATGATATTATGACAGTAATAGTTCTTGAACAGTACAAACAGTGTTTTCTAATACATCTTTCGAGTGTATTAGAAGCTTACTTCTATTGTAGTTTATTTTTTAAATTTGAAAATGAGTCGCTGATATTATTCAGTATTTTAGAATGATTCAATAATTATTTTCCAAATACTACCATTTTCCAAATACATAATAGTATAACAAGCAGAACTTTCTTCTAGAAGAAACTAATAAGTAACATTAATACTGATATAAAAACTTCTAACTACATTAGTGAACATGTGTCAACACAAAATATTGAACAATTATTGGTAGATTTACCATTTTACGAGTATGGCTGTAGAGAGGTGCAATGAAAAAGTTCCATATATGTGCATAGGTGCTCTACACTAGAAAGGGCGCAAACAACAATAAATTACGTCGGCTTGTTAAACACAGGTAGCAGTTAGCTGTAGTTCGGGATCATAACGGGATTAAGCTAGTCGCATAATTTATGGCCCTGATCAGTCGGGACGCGCGACGGCGCACCGTATCGCTCTTAATCCCCTCTGACTATCAATTGTGGGATTTTTACCTGCAACATTCATAACTTTTAAATCTTTTTATTTGCCCTGAATCGCAGGTGCCGTTTTTAGATACGTATACTCTAGTAAGCTGATTTCAATTGATTTATCTTCGGTTTATTGGCCCCGGTGTTTAATCATTTGTCATTAACCATTCGCGTTGTTTGCAACTGGGGTGATAGAATGTATTTAAATATTTTTAGTAATATGATTTGCTTCATATCATCTCCGATTAATAGCAAATGAGTAGTTTTCCATTATATACTACGTGACAAAGAAAGGTAAACCCATTAAACATCATTTTATTTTAGTAATATTTTGCGTGTTAACTTCTTTCGATGAGAGTAAAAAATGATTAAATTTTATAGCAAAAAAGAAATCAGTTAAAAAAATAAATACATAAAAACTGATATGGCATCATTTCTCACTTAATTTAAGGATCTATAAAATAAATCTATGCCACTAAAATATTCATTGTATATTTTTTGCATTAAATACAATTGGAGAATTAAATAAATAATATGTAGAACCGAACTTACAAAAATAAAATAGATTAGTTGATCTAGTTATTCGCTGTTTAATGTTAAAGTAAAAATTTCCTATGATATAGTTGCAGTCAATCTTGTGACTAAATATATTTTTTTTACATTCATGCAAAAAACAAAACTTTGTTCAACTATATTTAGTGGAAAAAGTGGTTCTTTATTTCACTAGTGTAATAAAATGTTTATTGCATTCATTTGTCATTCTACTACAGTGTTTTGTCATCATGACAAACATAAACGTTCAAACTCGTACAAAAAGTGTTTATTGCACTCGACGTGTTGTCTTACACGGCATGACGGCCTGCCTCGTTGGACAAATTCACGTTGCGTGCAATAAACACTAACTTTTTGTACTTGTTGCATAAATAGCTATCATAGATTAAAAGTACATAATTAATCAGTCTACGAGATGATAGTTTTAGTAAATTATAATAAAACCTAAATTACGATAAGCCTTTCTGACAATGGATTCAATATGTAAATCAAACGTCAATTTTGAGGCAAGTATAATTCTCAAGTCTTAAGTTTACAATTGTCAATGAAGTAATCACAGTCGAAATTAGCAAGAAGTCGTGAAACTGTTATAGAACAGCATTTATCTATATTTAACAATAAATTATTCCTTTGACAATATTCCTGAAATCTAGACAGATCCATCTGCAAATTATGACAATCGATTAAATTTGTGATTTCACTATAAATCTTCAAATCATCATCATAGAGAGAGAATTCAGAATGTGAAAAACAGTCACCAATACCATATAAAAATAAAGAGAAAACAAGATGTCCAAGGTGTGACCCCTGCGGAACACCAGAAGTCACATCAGCACGAAGAACAATTGTTATTTTTGACACATTGTGTTCTGTTACGTACATACGAAATTATTTTAAAAATTTCTGCTTACATTTGTGTTGGAAGTGCTGTGCAGCTTGTTGCAAACGACATTGTTTTACAGTATGACAAGAGCACGTACATTTGGGCGGATTTACGAGCTAAACGACTTTGAGAGGAGGTGGACAATTGGGTTACGCGGAGGTGGATTGTCGGTAAGAGAAATTTCTAGAAGGACTAACAGATTATTACGTACCATAGTACGGTGTTACCAGATGTGTACTCAGGAAGGCCTTCGACACAGAGCTAAAGGTTCCAGCCGTCGGAGAGAGAGATTGTCGATTGTGATTTTTAGCTCTCGGGAATCAATTTAGCAGCAGGCGGACTATTGCAAATTAGTGGTTTTAAGAACAGTATATTGGCCTCTTGACTTATCGTCCACACTGCATGCTGTCTTTGACTCGTCAACATCGAGCTAACCGCTTACAATAGTATAGAGAGAGGATACAGTGGGACCAAGAATGGAATCAGGTGAATTTTAGTGATGAATCCCGTTTCAGCCTGCATGATGGACATGCGGAGGCGAGGTGGTGAAAGACGCGATCCACAATTTTACAGAGACCGTCATGTCCATCACATAGAAGACGTTATACATGGGATGCTATCGTGTATTCAAAACGCCATTTTCCAGCAAGACAATGCTAGACCTGATGTTGCCAGAAAAACAATTACTTTTATGGAACAAAGTCAGATCAACCGTTAACTCTGACCACCAAGACCGCCGGGTCTGTTACGTATTGTGACATGTATGGAACACAATTGGCCGCAGACTGCTACATTTACAACACCCCCTCCCCCTCTCCACAGACTTTAGCGGTTCTTACCTATGAAATTCAGATAGCTTAGAATGAGACACCCCAAAAACTTATCGATAACCTTATTAGATCCGAGCCTCAACATACTATTGAACCAATCTTTGAGGTAAGTTCTTTGATCTTGCTGAAAACGTAACCATTCAGTAAGTGTACCAAAAAAAAAATCTAATTTATTTATTTATTTATTTGATACAACCACCAAGACAGGCAAACGCCCAATCACATGATAGGTACAGTACAAAAGAACAATACACAGATGAATAATAAAATAACTACATGTATAGTCAGTACAGGGTGATAGAAAAATAATAGAAGCAAACAAACAAAGGAAAAATAACTAATTCATATGATACACGTATACACACCAATCAACCCAAACACAAATGATTCAATCCACGTCGAGAATGCATCGCTTAATATTCCGTACATTAGAACAAAAAATGTCGAAAGAGTTCTGATAATGATGATAATTTGAACACATTACATTAATTGGTGCAAATCGAAGAACATTTGTCCTGGGTGTTTTTAGATAAAATAAATAATTATATCGAGTTCTTCTCTCCAATATATTGAATAGCGCAATAACTCTTCACAAACTATTATACCATTAACAAGTTTAAACAGGAATAAAACAGAAAAATATAGCCTCTTCTGAGCTAACGAGTTGAGATGAAACCTGGCTAATATTTCACATTGTGGGTGATCTCGAGGTGGATAAACGTTGTCAGATTTAAACGAAAGATATTTAAGTAATAGCCTTTGCATTCTTTCAATGCTATTTATATGAACATCGTATCCTGGATTCCACACTGTACTAGCATATTCTACTTTAGAGCGAACGAGAGAGAAATAAAGCAGTTTGATAATATGTACCGAAAACTGCCTTGAATTAGGAATAATGAAACCCAGAAATTTGTAAGCATTTTTAGTAATAGTGTTAATATGGTTAACAAAAATTAGTTTGGAATCAAATACTACCCCAAGGTCTCTGAAATTGTCACATTTGGCCAGAGATACATCATCAATTTGGTATAGATAATTTATGGAGTTATGATCAGTCCTTTTAGTATATGACGTTGTAATACATTTATTGATATTCAGTGGTAAAAGATTAAGCTTACACCATTGGTTAATTGTAGTTAGATCAGATTGTAATTCCAGGCAATCCTCAATACCGTTAATACATCTGAACAGTTTTAAGTCATCAGCATACAGCAACGCATCACTAGAGATGTTCAGAGTTATGTCATTTATAAATAAATTGAAAAGAACTGGCCCCAAGACTGAACCCTGGGGAACGCCTGAAGTTGCATGGACCATGACAGACCTGAAACCATACATTTCAACTTGCAATGTTCTGTTGGACAGGTAAGATTAAAAAATGTCACAAAGTTCAAAGTTAGCCAAGTCTGTCAAATGCCTTTAATAGATTCGTATATATGACATCTACCGCCTCTGTCTAGTACTTCTGAGATATACTGATCAATACATACCAGATTAGTCTCTGTTGATCTACCCGACATGAAACCATGATGTTTAGGAGAAAGTTTTTAAATTGAACGACACATATTCGCACAAAACGATTTCAAATAATTTGCCAAAATTAGTCTTATGAAATTAATTAAAAATGAAATGTTAAATTTGTTAAGTGCGGTTAATCTAACTTGCAAATCTCATGCTAAAAACGCCGAATCATGGCTAACGATGGATAATAGTGAAAGAGCAGTGGGGTAATGCATGTTTACTGTTGGAGCTCTATTTTGTTCGCCCGTGTCCGCAATCAAAGATTCTTATTCAATATATTTGTTTTCTTGTAGTTAAGATTTTGTAACCTACGTCAAAACTAACAAAATATAATGTTATTTTACTCGGTGCAGAGCCTTTGAGATACGGCCTCCAGATGTTCTCGGCACAACCCGGTATGTCTAGTTTACAAACCAATGTGTAACAGAAGTGATAGGCGGTGAACAATTTCCATTGTTGTATTGGCACGTAGACGACTCTTGGTCGAGTGAAGCAATTTATACTCTGTAAACTTTGCCTATATATTATTTCTTGTATGTTTTAAGACTGCAAGAGATTAAGACTATGAAAGGAACCTGATATTCATTTTATTTTAAATATAGTGCAACAACCACAATCTTCAGGATTCATTAATACTCCAGTAACCAATTTGAGTTTCAGAGAACTTGCAAGTTCTTCAGGAATTTCTGTACCTAGTTGCCGCCGAATCTTAAAAAATCATAAGTATCACTCAAACAAAATGAGTTTGGCACAAGAAATTAATGAGGACGATCCTGATTGCCGCTTGCAGTTCTGTGAACTCAATCTGTTTTCCGATGAATATACGTTCTAACTGGATGGTCGAGTCAACTGCCATAATGGCCGCTACTAGATTTATCCACGCATATTTCATGAAACTTATACGCACCATCCGAGGAAATTGAATGTTTGGGCGGGCATACTGGGAGACCACCTCATGCTGTCTTTCTTCCTACTGGGAAATCTGAATGGAAACATGTATCTCAATCTACTGGAAACGAATATCTACCGATGATTGTGGAAGTATTGGAAAATGATAACGCTTTGCCAGAAGAGGATATGTGGTTTCAGTAGGATGGTGCTCCACCACATTATGCCGTAGCTGAGCGAGATTTTCTTAATCAAAACTATCCAAAATTATTAAATTTTCCATTTTTTTTTTTTGAATACAAAAATTATTCACTGATTGACATTAATTTTGTTGCAAACAAATAATGAAAAAATGCTAATTTGACAATTTCACGAGATGGTTGTATTTTATTTAGAAATATTGGTAGTAACCTACTAGATAATGAAAAATACAGAACTTGCAATAAAACACGTTTTATTTTTTCTTCAAAAACGGTGCACGCTACGAAAAAAATTGAAGAGACCAATTTCATTCAGAATTGATAGAGAATTTCTAAAAAAATATCAAAACCGGAAAAAGTCAGTGGCGTACCATTTATTTTTATTGAAAAAGGTTGTGGCCTTCGGATCATCCCAAAAAATGCACGTTTATTCCTGCAAAGCGTGTTTTAAATTTTAAGTCAATGTCTTTAAAACTCTTTGAAATAATTAATAACAATAAATAAAAAAATTAAAATTTAAACACTCTGTATCTCGGAAGGGATGAATGTTTCGACTTACGTTTATATGAACCTTTTTCACAAAATAACGTCGGCAACCACTCCCTAAAATATTTCGCACTTATTTATAAACACCCTGTATGATGACGAAATGTCGCCGGTTGCATATTTTGTGATGTAATATATTATTCCATATATGGTTCTTCGGAAAAAAATGCGATACTTTTATCGTGAATGAATTATTCTTAGTGTTATGCCCTAAAATAAATGAAGACGCTGTTATAAAGGACTGTATTTAGTAATCCCTATATATTTATTTTTCCACTGGCACACCTTAAAGTTAGCAGATCAAAGTGGCCGAGGTGGCCTACGTTTGCGAACCGATAATCGTTATTTGAAAATCCCAACTATTTTAATATATCGGCGTCCCTAATGGCGCGGCAAAATTTAACTAACTAAATTAGGGGAGACGCTAACCGAGCGTGGCTATCTCACATTATTTTCGATATGCAGATTGTTAATTAAATCTGCTCAGGAGCACATTTACATGACAGCAATCTGTCTGCTGCACAACAGCGTTGGCCACCGCGTTTTAATTATCTTGTGTAACCGTGCGTATTTTATTAATATAAATATGAATTTCAGCTGCTTATACAGTACAGTTCTCGTTATTTGTACACATTCGAATTTAACTAGGATTCGGATCCGGGGACGTGTCACTGTCAGGTTGCACGGCGGCTTGTAGTTGAAAGGCGGAAATTTTAATTCAATTTAGCAAATTGCGTTTATGTAATGAGTACTTTAGTGTAACTGCGTGATGCTCGCTTATTTGGTCTGTCTCAATTACACACCTCAGTTCACAAAATTGTTTGCTTCGCTTTACCAACATCTCAATAACAGTCGTATCGTTCATGAAGCAGTTCCGTCACTTATAAATACTTGGGTAATAATCGAAACGTCTGTCACAGACACGACAAAAAAATATTTTTAATTCGTGGGTTCATTAGACCAGTGATTGTTTTGTAAGGTAATTAATTGAATACACTTTCACTTCCTGAAAAGGGAAGACAGTTCTACCATGGCAGTATATAGATATGTACCTTTAGACATAAATAATGACGTGCTAATATTTCATGCTGTGATTCTTCAGACCATTTTATAAATAAAAGTTCAGGTAAATACATGAACAACAACGGCTAAATTTTTATTGACATTTATTGTGTATTATACAGTCCACCAAATTAGCTATAGGCTACTGTCACCACTTCAGGATATATTTGCACCTGTATGCTAATAAGTAAAGAAATATTTTTTTAGGCGAATTAAATATTAATTTGCTTAAACCTGATGGATCAGCTTTTAATTATATATCTACAATCACCTTATAATCGGACTTTTATTCACACATATGATCCATATAAAGTCTTCCACCAGTGGAGTAATAGTATATTATGCAACGATCATGTAATGATGGTTATATATGTATTAATAACCATTACATGAGAGTTGCATACGCTATTTTTTCTACACTCGATAAATAATCAAAAACCATAAATTTTATATTTTTATTGAACACAATAGGTAACAGTAATTATTCGTATGAACTGCATTTTCTGCTTTCTCCGATATGTGTGGAGGAGTCGATGGTAATTCTTCTATATCGCTGATATCAGACATTTTGATAAATTATCGAAGTTTAGCTAGGTATCTACGAAAATTTAATACGTACTGATTTTGACATCTAAAATAATTACATAAGAACCTAGGATAAACGTCAAATGCACAGCATGCTTGATTTAAAAATTATGGGTTTCTATTGTTTAAAAATCTGTATCGTAATAGGTATCATTATGAAACGGATTATAAAATCTGTATCGTAATGAAAAATCTGTATCATAATGGGTATCATTATGAAACGGATTATGGGCATATAAGTGCATTGTTATAATACGGGTGTAGAAAAAGTAACTTTATTTTACTAGTAGAATATTGACAAAAGTAATAATCCTATAATAAATCAAATTTAATTTATTTACTTATTAACATTAACATTTACAGTAATAGACATTTTGTGTTTTGTTTCACATTTACCTTTAACAACTTTTGCAGTATTGTTGCCATCGTTTTTGGAACGCATACATCTGCCGAACTTTGTGAAGAATTTTCACAAGTTACGGATGTCTTTTCTTGTAAGTAATAATATTTTCCTTGAATTTTCCTTGCAATATTAAGTTTATTAGATATGGACTACTCAACATAATTGTCTGCTATAGAGGAGCTCTTCCATCCACCATGCAGTTTAATGGTTGTAAGATCAGCAAC
This sequence comes from Monochamus alternatus, assembly GCA_037114965.1. Classification (NCBI taxonomy): domain Eukaryota; kingdom Metazoa; phylum Arthropoda; class Insecta; order Coleoptera; family Cerambycidae; genus Monochamus; species Monochamus alternatus. Next base: position 78,765,854 of record CM073429.1, read on the forward strand.
TTTATTGGCCAATAACGTTGTTGAAGTGCGCCTCATAAAATGGCCAGTATATGCTTCTGGATTTGCGATATTCAGGAATAAAGCAACTATTGAGGGTACCTTCGCCAATGTGTTGATTCCAACAGGCTAAGAAGTACATTTTTAATAGATGTGTCTTAAAAAGAATCTGTTTTGTGTTAAGATTGGGCACAGTATATTCTGCATGTTTCAACAGGGACTTTGCCATGTTGCCAAATTCAGTACTTTTACAGATCACGATCGAGAGAGTTCCCAGTGGGACATACTGTATATGTTAGGATTGTATAAATGATATATCTCATAAATTGTAAAATGTACACCTAAATTAAATAAACGATAGATATATAGCTCAGCTGCTTTAGTGATACATTGACTTTATCATTGGGTCATTCTGCAGAAGTAATAGAATCGTCTCAGGACGTCTGAGATGTGCTTAGTATGTACTGCTATAGGTTTACCAGGTGCAATTCGATGCTGGTCGGGTTGTTTCCTGGAATTTGTGGAAAAAGTTGATAGCTTTTAGTGGTGTCTACTGCTATGTAGAACGTATTATTATTAGTCATAGTAGTCCTGTGGATAGTGCGTTTCGTTTTTCTGTGTCCAGTGCTTGCTTGATACTTGTGAGTGTACACATTGCGACACATTTATGCAACATAAGTCATTTTGATCACTTATACTAGGCCTGTTCCAACAGCCGTCGAGAACTGATTCAGAATTGTAATAAATGCTTGACCAACTCCGTCTTACATCGCATTCGCCGAAAGTACTTTAACAACTTAACTGACTGAATAGTTCTGGACGGTTCGGAATCAATTCTTGCTGTTGTTGGAACAAACCCACTATTTCGCATTTTATTCTGAGTTGTAAAAAGAACTCTAAAAAACCATTCACAGTATTTTTAGGTGTATTTGCAATTTATGTATAAACACCTAACATGGTATATGTGCGACGTTGTCACATATTTAAAATCTGTCTGTTTGCTATCATAATTCTGTTACCATTGGTCAGAGAAAAATAATTGTTAAGTCAAATATGTTTTGCTTAGTAGGTACAATTTATAATAACGCAAAATAAAGGATACCCTGTATAATATTTGCCATTAATATAAATGAATACATTAAAAAAAAAAACGTTTCACTGAATAGAGATAAATTTGGAAAAAACACTCTTATGTAACCATAAATAATTTCAGATAACTCTGTTTTCTAATATAATCATTCAGATAAAATAAAGTATCTGCATTATTCAAATCGATATCTATGAATTTCTAGTTCGGAAACATTCAGAGCCACTGAAATTCCTTTAAAATTAAGTTCCTAATGGTCCCAATTTTAAAAACACACTTTTAGTATGTAAATGAAGAGATAACGCGGAGTCGTTTTCGTGTAAGTGCTATCAGAAGAATATCATTCTTACATTATCTTAAATACTTATCGCAGGTATGCAGGAAATACGAATTTTTGGGCTCTATACGCAGCGCGACAAAAAGTTACTTGATCCATTCTGATTAAATATATTTTCAGAAATGGGAATATTCTAAAATTAGAGCTTCAACACTACTTATAATTTAATAATAATTTTGTTAAACTATGGTTTTGTTAATTTTTATTCAATAATCAGGTGCATTCACCCAAGGGCATTGGTAATGATGTGTATACAACATAATTCCAAGGAATTTCTTAACAAAATTTTCACGTCACTTAATTTAAACGTCGTACTATTTCGCGCTACATCTCCTTTTACCTACGCCCAGACTAATTCGATTGGGTTAAGTTCACAGTGATAAGGTGGTAACCGTAGTAGCATTATTTGACGATTTGTTGCCATTTCACCGATAACATATTTTTTCTGATTTTTATTAAGATTGACACGTGTCAAAAATTCCTTTTCCACCATATTTGTTTCAAAAGAAATGTTTTTTCCGGATAACCATTGAATTATATAGGCTTTCCTCCAAGCAGTCGTAGGAGTCCGCTCGGTCTGCCGTGAATGGTAACTGGCATTATCCATGACAATTAGAGACCCCGGAGGAATAAGATCCAACATCTGTGTAAAATACTCTTCGAAAACATCTGCGTTCATGTCTTCATGATAGTCACCTGTATTTTGAGATTCAAATAAAAGTAAACCGCCATCTACAAAACCACTGGCACTACCTATATGTGTCACTATTAATCTTCTCCTGAACCTGAAGGTGTCTTGAACCCTGTTGAAAGTCCATCCAAAAATGCTTGTCGAAAACTTTTTACATTTTTATCTTCCATACTTTTGTTACAGTATATCCCTCGTTGACCCAAGTTTTGTCTAGATAATAAATATTCCTGCCTTCGTCACGGAATTTTCTAATTGATCTTAAGTAGGATCTTCGCCAACAAATAATTTCATCTTTACCGATAAGAACTGACCTCCTGTTCTGCTTTTCCCAGCAAAAATTCAACTCTCGTAAGACGGCCCATAATTTGCTTCTACTGATTTTTGGCAAATCGTTGTCCTCTGAAAGTTCACTTAAAATTTTGTTTAGCGTTGGTATTTCTTTTTTAAAATAAAATGAGTGTACTTTCCGCGAATGACATTTTTTAAGAAATCATCTATAACGACTTTTGACCTCCCTGTAGATGATTTTGGGGGATTTACAGTATCTTGTTCATTTTTTGTTTCCTTTAAAAGTCTGTAGATAGTCGATTTTCCAATCCCTGTCATTTTGGAACACTTTTCCACGATGTCGTCAACACTGTTGGTAGGATTTTGGTGTTTCAATGCATTAAATACATTTAATATAATAATCTTCTCATTCTGAGACAGCGCACATCTTTTCACGCGTTTAGCAGGTACGTAATCTGATAAGCTCGACATTTTACCCAAACAATATTATATCCACTGGCACAATAGTCACTAAACACAAGTCGAATTTTACTCTACTGCACTAGCACGTCTTCGTATATTCAGCTCTAAGACTGGATTGATCTGTCACAATACACTGGCTACCGCTCTATGATGTATCCAGTAAAATATACTAATGTACACGCATTACCTGTTAGCATTTTTACATTGGATAAACGCAAATCATATATTTTACAAATATAGTTTGTTCACTGATGAGGCTCAATTCACTCGTGATGGGGTAAATAACTGTCACAATGAACATCAGCATCGGTTCAGCATTAACGTGTGGTGTGGTATGATTAATAATCAATTACACATGTAGAATTTTTATCTACTGGACGATGATCCATTCGTTAACAATCGCTTTCCACAACGCTGAATTGGCCGAGGTGGTTTCCAAAATTTGCCACCAAGGTCACAAGAATGCCCTTGATTACTGCCTTTGGGGATGTTTAAATCATTAGTATATGCAAAAGCGAACAAAAGAGAGGCGCTGTTCGATCGGATTGTCAATTGTGCAGCACTCATAAGAGAAAATCACCGTGCACTTCAACGACCTACCCGTGCAATCCACAAGCTGATGCATGCATCGAGGCGGACGGTGGTATATTTGAAAATTGAATTCATTCATTTCGGTTTATTAGATCGTTAATCAGTGTTATAATTTATAATGCCTACAACATAAGCACTTTTCTCCACTGATGCATTACAATAATTTACTCGGGTAAAAATATTTGGGGGTTCCTCTCCATCACTCTGTATACTATCCGAAATTAGGCAACATTTCCCTATTTTTATACTTAAATACAGATTAGAAGGTCACCAAAAAAACTGCTGTCTTTACATATTGTTGTTCCTTACATATATACACTTTATCCGGTATGTTTACATCATTATTATTTAATATTTTTTTTTACAAAATATCACATTCACAATCCATCCACAATATAACACCTATATAATTTTATTCTTAGAGATTTTGTGTTTATTTAGCTTTCTGTACGTTATTTGATTTTAAAAAATAATCCATTCTGAAAGATACAATACTTTCTGCATTCCTAAAGATTTAGTTTCGAAGAACTACATCTACAGAACTTTGTGTGATAAGAAGTGTAGAAAAATTGATTAGCTTAATGCTTTCAGAATCATATAAAAATACTTACCAATAATTATTACAGTTATACAGAACAAAGCCCACTTGCAGTATTAGTATTTCCACTCTACTTTCTGAGTTACCCCGTATTATTTGCTAACACGTAGGTAAAATCCACTCACGTAGTTAACTGGTCTTAAGAGAGGGACTGATAAATTTAAAAAAGTACCTCGGAGTCGTTAAGAAGAGGCCCGTCGGCAAATTGAGCGCAAAATATGCGCCAAGTTTTTATTCTTCGTGACAACGGTTTACCGAATCGTTTATCCCCCAGTCTCCCTAATCTATTTTAATTCTCGTTTTATCGAGATTTTTTCCTTGGTCTGGTGTCTTTAGATCCCTCTACTGAACATCGAGCTGATATGAAGGACTTTATGGTTTTCAATAACTAGAGATAAGGATCATTAATTAATAAAGATTGAGTAATGAAGTGGTTCGAAAGGAATAGTGGAGGGATGAGAAATGTTGAAGGAAAATAAAGATAAATGCTTAAAGCTTCAGTAGTTAATTATTTTCGAACGAAATTGTTGAATTTTTCACAGTTTTTTTGTCTTTTTGAAACAAGGACGTATTTTTTGTTTTGAAATATTTAATACGTATTTCATTATTTTCTAAGGTTCGTTTTTAAAGTGTACAAAATATTTCATTACAGTGTACGACGTAGTTTGTGAAAGCTTGAGCTTTAAAGCTATTTTTTGAAGCAGCTGTAATTTTATATAGTTAATAATCTTTCATGTTGTTTTTGGAATATATAAATATATGAAAATTTAAAATAATCTAAGGCTTAGCCAATAACAAATCTGTTATCTCATGCCACCTGAAAATTTTTAGATAGGTACTGAAAACGAATAAATAGCTAGACAAATCTATTTTATGAATATATGTATTTTTTAAAATTGTACTGCAGATGTAAATATTGGTATATCATAAATTTACTACCAGAGCTCGGTATTACTCGGATACAGTGTATTGATAAGTAGTATTCAATAAAATATTTGTCTAATAAGTATTCAACAACTTTTATCTGATGCTATTCAGTATTCATATTTACTACGTTTAGATATGTCTTCACAATTCAGTACTCAAAAATAGTGTTCATGAATAGTGAAAGTATATTATAAATTTAGGATATCATGAATACTGAGGATTCATCATTGCTGCAGTATTCACAAATGCTGAAAATTGTTGTTGTTGTTCTTGCACTGTATTCAACTCAAATTGCTAAATAGCAGATTTTTAATTGCACTCCCTTTCATAGTTATCTAACTTAAACTTTTACGATCTTAAAACTATTTGTTTGTATATGGCCAAAAGAATATTAATTTCTTGGCAACAAATAATTTTATTGAAAAAGCAAAAATACAGTTATTTTGTGTAAAGAAACCATTTGTTTCCATTAAAAACATAATTTTCTTTTCCAATTTCGAACTCTTTGTTATTATTTATTTTAAATGCAATAAATATGTATATAACACTGAGACCTTTTATATCTGTTTTAGCATTGATACATTTCTAGGAAATTTCTTTTTTTGTAATTGGATTCCCTGTCAAGTACTGTTACATTTTGAATAAAATAATAACAGACAGTTTTAGACCAACTCTATATATACTATGAGTTAAGATATTGGGATGCGGTTGTATGTATTTTTTATTTATTTTTTTGGGTTCTTGCGTATAAGGAATATTTTTTCTGCTCTAATATTTTTAAATTTAATTAACAAAGTATTAGATTTTTTTGAATTCCAAATTGTTTAATAACATTGTTACAGTTGAGGTCGCTTTAATAATTATTAATAAATTATTTTCTTAACATTCTGAAAAAGCAGTTTTTTAGCTGTTTTTATACGCATACAAAAAGTAGGTATATCGTCTTTCACAGTCCGCGGACAAATGTCCTTTCTGGACACCTTTTCATTGCTTGGCCAGTCTCTCACCTGGGATAATGTTCGAAATTTTTAATTGTTTTGATCAAAACTACAAAAATGTTTTGTTCATGTGTACAAGTTAAATTTTACTGCTGATTGTATTCTTTTTGTATATGTGCTATATTGTTAAAATGTCATTTTCTCTAACGGCTGGTTGCTTTACAATCTCATAATTCGTAAGTAGCATTTTAAATGTTTTTATAATTAGTATAACTAATGTTATTGTAGAGTTCCTGATGAGGAACTAATAAAGTTCGAAAGTTTGAACAGAAAAAAGAGTGTTCATTTTTCTTGACTACATTAAAATATACATATATACAATATTTGTGCATCTCAAAGATTTTTTTCCAATTAAACAACAAACAACTTCTTCAGGAAACATCTATGGTCTAATGGCCCCGACCAGCAATGAATTACACCTGAAAAATCTATAGCAAATAGTCAACATATACCGGATTCTAGCTTCTGGAATCTGGAAATGTGGGGAAGGTAGCCTAAGAGGATACAGCACATCAGGCGCCTTGTACGTCCTCCCATTAGAAGATCAATCCACCTGAGCCGTTAACCAGCCTAATACAGAACAGAAGGTGGTGACGTTGCTCAGGGGATCTCTCTAATGTAGGCCATAGAAGGCCATCGTTCTCCCAACACGGATTTTCTGCAGTGCACTGACAGAGTGCATGGAGTACCGTTTCGTCTTCCTGTTCGCAACCCCTACAAAGAGGTGTTTCACCCTTCCTCATATAATAAAGGTGCTTCTTTAGCCAACAGTGTCCAGTTTGAATACCTGTGAACAGGCGAAGATTCGTTCTAGACATCGGCAGGTACTTTTTCGCAGTATCCTTGCAGGGGCACTATAGGAACTCCTTAGCAAATTGGCAGCTATTTGTCTCATTTTTCTAAATTCTTTGTGGGTGTCCTCCTTGATAACCTCAGCAAAAGCTGACAACGGAAGCATACGGGTTCGAGCTTGTTAGCTCTCATCAGTACGCCACAGGTGAGTAGTTCATGTCTCTCAAACTCGACATACCTGAGTACGCGAAATATAGCACAGTTACATCTCCACATCCCTCAAATAAGAATATGCTATTCTGAACTAAATAAATACATTATTTGATTCGAAATGCACATTCGTTTCAATCAAAAAACATTTTTTTATTTCAAAACGTTATTCTTATACAGATTTGAGAAAATTTATTAGGGAAAAAATATTTATTTAAATAAGAAAATATTTATTTAAAAATATTTTTTTAAATTAAGTTTTTACAGAATTTCGAGAAACAATACTTTCTTCGGAAAAACAGAAAAAGAATATAAAAAATTAAAGTCTCAGATATTTGTCTGAAGAAGAAAGTGATGTCTCTTGAGCATATTACTGATATTAAAATACACCTATTAAGTAATTTATAAATACCTAAATAATGTATGTTACAAATTAGCATTACCAGATAACAACAATTAATATCATGCAATATCTCTAATTTTTAAAATTCTTGTTAAGTATTTATCAGACATTTTAATGCTGTAAACGTTATTGTAAACTTCTGGTATTTCTGAATAACTCCGTTTCCACAAATGAATTTTCATGCAAAAGCCAGAGGCAGATCTAGTGACCAGTTGCAAATTTTGGCGACAGATGGTGTAACAAATCTTACTGGCTAATGTTCCTATTATAAACGCCTCGACCGAATTTATAAGTGGTTCTCATTCAAAGTTGCAGTTGTTTCATAATTACTTTGTCGTAAATATTATTATAATACTTGAAAATGTAATAATAATTACATTTCACGCAGGTATAAAGATACAAAGTTTTTATATTCGCTGATATCAGTAGCAGAAATTAAAAAGCATACGTTAAAATACAAGAAAACATGTTTTTCGGAAAAATAAAATAAAAAATAACAACCTTAGGTGAAATTGAATTTAAAAAAGTAAATTAATTAATTTGATAATTATTCTAAGTTTACTAAATTTAAAAGTATTTTTTTTAGAAATTTACTGTAAATATATATATATATATATATATATATATATATACATGTATATGTCTACAAGTGAATCTGAGTTTAGAGGATTACGAGTATATAATAATTTCATTATGGTAGGTACGTTTCTTTTTTAGTGAAAACATACTCGTACATATGATATTAATATTGATAGCAATTAAAACATTAATTTTAATTTCACAAACCATCTTAAAAATGTTGAATTTATTAATTGCAAACATTGAGAAATTAAAATACAAATATTATATCGTAATACAGGGTGAATTTAAATGAAAGGAAACGGGTGATACCACAGAATAGGTGCAAATAAGTGAATTTGTCTATCCCAAGCCGTATAATTAAAATATACAGGGTTGCAAAGTGAAAAATAAAAAGTGGTTTTCCCTTAATAATTTCTAATGTTCAGATCTGTTTCAAATTCTTTAGCAAGAGTTTTTCTAAGGATGAGAGAAACAATATAATAATCATTTTTGACATACTACGACAGCAAGAAATGATTATCTTTTCCACTCTTAAAAAATCTCTAGTTTGATAATTTGAAACATGTCTTATTAAATATTTGGAAATTATTGAGAAAAAAACAACCATCTTATTTATTAAGCGAGTCGGGCTGTTAGGTTAAATCAATTTATTTTTACTTAAGGAATCTGTGTTATCATTTGAGTCCCTTCATTTAAATACACCCTAGTATATTACCATAATCTAAATATAAAATTACCATTGTAGGACCCATTAAGGTATTTATAGTCTCTTATTCCGTAAAACTGACTCCGTGGATTCAAAAAATGCTTTCGTGGCATACGTTATAAAAACATAAAACGGATTTAATTACCTAAGGAAGAGTTCCGCTTCAACTTGCGAGTACCGAGTTCAAAGCTATCTAGAATAAAACAGAAAAGTATCGTTTTAAGCAGAGTTTGGATTTCAGGTGAGAGTTGGGGCTTATCATTACATCATAGAACTCGGAGTGTTGCTGAAGATCGTACCTTTTTAATCAAAATTTATTTAAAAAATTAATTGATTCTTTATAAAAATTATTTCTGTTGTAAATGCTAATAAAAATTATTGTAAATTTACACGTTGTTCACATCATACGTTACTGTAAAAAATACCAAATCCATACAGTATTACAAGAATCTTCATGTAAACACTAATCATGTAAAATTACATGATTTTTTTAGAAATGCATATGTTGTAAACGTGCATTTAATGTGTACAAATACTATGAAAAAATGCGTATTCACTTGTAGTAATTTTCCAGTACAGCTAACATTATATTTTGGTGTTATTTGACACTATTGACTTAGGGAATAAATAACCAATAATCCATCGTGTAATATCGCTAATTATTTTATCAGTGCAGTTATTTAAATAAGTTTAATTTAATAATTTTGTTTTACACAGTGTAGCGGCCATTTGCTACTCCATGCCGGATTGAAAATCTACGGACACCAAACGTTCTACATAGCAGCAGACACCAGTGACATCTATCGACCTCCTTCGCGATTCGGCGAGAACGGTTAGACAGACATAAAATGGCTAAAATCGAGCAAGACATATATATTTTGCAAGTGCAAGAGTCTTTCAGATATGACGGTTTTTGCAATAGACCGTTGTTTACTGTGCATGCCTATGTGCAGCTTGCAGACTGTAAAGCTATTAAAGATATTCGAATTCCTGAACTGTCAAAGCTCCATCCTGTAAAATTTCATATATGCAACACAAGTTTCGTGTTGTTACTTGAAGAAAATTTAACGAGTATAAAGTTGCCTATTTCTGGAACTTATTTTGTAACATCAAATATTTGTTGAGGTGCTGATATTGCACGAGAATGTGAAGTAGCTGATTTTGCTGTTTTCCTCGGTTGTCTTTAATTCATCTGCATATTCGGAATGTAATATTTCAAAGGACTTATCATTATATACTGGCAAATCCGTATCTGTTTCAGTTTCAGTAGATTTGCTTGAGGATGGAGCTGTTGCTCTTTTCTCTGGTTTTACATTTTCTTCTGGTTGTAGAATAATCACAACAATTTCGTGATTATCAAAGTGACAACATGACACATTACACATTCAACTAGAATACAATTGCATATCTGTAAGTAAACTTACATTTTCCTAAGTGTCTAAATAGCACACAGGTTTACAAAAACTATAAACACACCGACAAGTTTTTCCACGAAGATAATAGGTACATATTGTATTCTCGTTAACAGACAGCAAGCACCTAATAGTATCGGTGTGTGGTGCATTATACCCGAAATTAGCTCAGCGACTGACGATTGATAGTATGAAATAATAAATAATGAAGGACTGTGGTGATCAAATCCTCCATTGTGCTCCACCAGTTAAATTGTTGATATGTTTTCAGTGCATGTAACTCAAGAAGTAGTTGGACGAATATTTCTGACAGTTTCAAACTAGTGCCTAACTCCTGTGGAAACAGACCTTCTACTAGGTGTTACAAATTAATAGGTCAAGTTGTTTACTACCGATTTTTTGGACCAAAACAGGATTTTTCTTATGTCACTTTTCATTTTGGAGTTCCATTTTCATAAAGGGTGTTAAATAGCTCCGGCTTTAGAGGTATTTGTTTGAAATTTAGCACTTATTTTTATCGTATGTCGGCACCTGTGTAATTTTTGTCTAAAATATAAAGTTATAGATCTCCCCATTTTTTTTTTTTGTACGCCTATGGTTTCAGAATATTTTTTTAGATGGAGCGTGTTTTTATTATATATTTTTCACTCTTATAAGATTTTGATTTGAGGCTCCGTTTACGAGATATTGCAACTTTTTTGCATGTGTCGCAAAGAGTAAAAAAAAAACAAAAAATTAACTCAATTAAACTAAATGTTAAATATGAGTGCTCTCCATCTTGTACAATTTGTTGATAGTTAAAGAAATACAGGGTGTTAGATTTTTTCCATATATTTCTTAATAAATGCTAATATTCATACAAAATTTTGGGGTATGGTCTCCTTTGGGTCCAAGAATTGAAATCTATTCACAGTTTTTTTATAGTTCACCTAGGGCACCAGCTACGGTAGATTGAATTTGTTAAAAACGACAGAATTTTGTTATACTCTCATCTATGCAATCAAATTCTTACTTTTCAACATTCTTTACAGAAAAAGTATACGAAGTATATCGCACCATTTTTCAGATATTTTCCTTTGAGGCTTCTAATACTGATAGTTGAAATAATTAAAATAATTTAAAAATAATAAACAAGAGTTAATTAAAATTAAGAACTGTAATGTAAAATAGTCAAATATTTGCATAAAGGTATGCACGTGTGTTGTTGTGCTGTTGTTTTTTTGATTTCACCAAAGCTTTTTATCGCATAAGTTATGATATACTTCTTGATAAATTACGTTTTTATGACTGTACACCTGTGAGCACATATCTTATTCAATCTTAAAAATGTGATAGGCAACAATATGTAGTGCACAACAACAACAACAAATCAAAATCTTTAAATTTAAACTACAGTGTATCTCAAGGCTCGGTTTTAGGACCGATTTTGTTTCGTTGTATATAAATGTTTCCCTAACCTCTGGGAGAAATAATGTGTTTGCAATCTTTTTTGCTGATGATACTAATCTATCTCGGACCAATAAACGATCTGACCGATAATAGAAAAAGTGGCATTAAACTGGTTCTCTTCAAACAACTTTTGCTTAAATGCAAATAAAACAGAAAAAAATATATTCAGTCTATGCGAGTTAAACCTGCTAGACTCATTTTACAAGGTAAGAATAATATTATTTATAATAATCACTATTCGTAGTAAGAATTCCATATGTATAATTCTATAATACATAGTAATTAGAGTTGGTATCTTAATACATAAGTACACCCCACAGACTACTAATTATATCTATCCGACACGATGAGTAGCACTGGTTTCATAAGCATACTGAACTTACGCAAGTTCTATTATTCATCCGATTATTTGAATATAGAATGGGAAGAATCTAGAAACTGTCCATCACTAATTTTGGGTATGCTTAAATGCACTTGCTTAGTGTAGTGTTTTACATGAAACATTGTATAAATGTTCACGTAATCAATATAAAAAGCATAGGTAGGGTAGACCGGAGTCGAAAGTAACAGGAGGTGAAAGTAACAACTCCAATATCTGTACACGTTTAACAAATATAAGCGCTTAAGTTAGTTAGACCTTAGGGTTTTAGCCATAGTCTAGGAAAGTTAGGAAAAATAGCGGAAATTTTTAGGCACAGCAGATATCGAGATGCGGTTTTCTGCATTGTGTTCAGGAAGGTCCCAGGAAAAAAGTCTATATCGTCAGGTTTAGCCATTTTTTTAAAAATGCCTTCTGGGCCGGAAAATGCATTTTCTAATTGCATCATTACTTGCACCATTATAGGAACGACTGGAAACTCGGAAAAATCGCTCGGAAATCGTTACTCGGAAGTTTTCGGGACTGCCGAACTCGATTCTGGCATTAGAATTACCCAGGGATGCACGGGGGTGGCTCTGTGGGGGTGCGCGGGGGGTGAATTGGGGGAGAAATGGCAGCGTACATGAAAATCGCTCCAAACTCGTCACTCGAGGGTTTTCGAGGATGCGGAATTCAATTCTAGCATTAGATTTCCCCGGGGGCGCTCGGGGGTCCCTCTGTGGGTGATTGGGGGGGGGGTCGCAGCGTGCATGAAAATCGCTACAAACTCATTACTCGCGGGTTTTCGGGAATGTCGAATTAAATTCTGGCATTAGAATTACCCGGGGGTATAAATAATAAAAATTCTTATTGAATATTAAATAGATAAATATTACACATATTATAAAAACAATTGCTTTGGAAGTCTTTTGTGCCTCTAAACTGGAAGTATATAATTAATTATAATTAATAATTTAACATTAATAAAAACTTCTATTTGTTATTTGAATAAAGTATTATTTTCATAATTTGTGATTTTTCACTTTCTCCGTTACCATACAGAGCCCACAGAGCCACCTCTCGAGCGCCCCCGGGGAAGTCTAATGCCAGAATTGAATTCGGCATCCCCGAAAACCCTCGAGTATCGATTTTGGAGTGATTTTCATGGACGCTGTCATTTCCCCCCAATCACCCACAAAGGGACCCCCGAGCGCCCCCGGGGAAATCTAATGCTGGAATTGAATTCGGCATCTCCGAGAACCCCCGAGTAACGAGTTTGGAGCGATTTTCATGCACGCTACCATTTCTCCCCCAATTCACCCCCCGCACACCCCCACCCCCGTGCATCCCCGGGTAATTCTAATACCAAAATCGAGTTCGGCAGCCCCGAAAACCCCCGAGTAACGATTTCCGAGCGATTTTTCCGAGTTTCGAGTCGCTCCTATAATGGTGCAAGTAATGATGCAATTGGAAAATGCATTTTCCGGCCCAGAAGGCATTTTTAAAAAAATGGCTAAACCAGACGATATAGACTTTTTCCCCGGGACCTTCCTGAACACAATGCAGAAAACCGCATCTCGATAGCTGCTGTGCCTAAAAATTTCCGCTATTCCGGTCGATTTTGATCTGCCCTGGACTATCAACAAACAAACTCGACTTAGACGCCACGTGGTAGAAGCATGTGATCGAGCACACTGGCTATTGTGCGTTGCGGTGCTACACAAGTAATTTCTCTGGAGCCTACTTATATGGCAATAATAAATTCTTCTTCTTATTATTTTCTTTAAAAATAGACACGTTTTTCTTATTTTATGTATTAGTTTAGTACCTTTTAAGTATTTTAGTGATTGTTACGTATTGATTTTTATAATTTTAATAATAAAATTTTTAAAGTAAATATGGAGAACACAGATTGTAATGTATTGCCACCTACCCTGATTGATATAATTGTAACAATTTCAATTGTAACAAAACTTTTTGAATTCAAGAATGCCTCGTAATAAAGTAAGGAAGATATATAGAGGGCACGAAAGATATATCAGTCTACGAACATGCATAAGTACGTGAATATAAATAAATATGGATTGTCTATTCGAGAAGCTGCACTGAAAAAAATAGAGCAGAAAATGTAGCGAAACATTTACAAAAAATAAAAAAAAAATTGGAAAAATAAAAATTTAAGATAAATAATTATTTTAACAAAAATTAATCAAAAGCAAAGAACAGAATGAAAATAGTGATGAAGAAAATGAAACGAGGTGAAAAATGGGTGCAATGCATAGAACGTAAGAGTGGATCATATGAATAGTGCGCAAAACAAAATAACATTTATTTGTCTCAATCTTATTTTGGAGTGATTTGCATTAGAAGAGAAATAAGGCTTATATTTATTTTTTCTTGTTAGATTTTATATAAAAGTTCTTTTGTTTTAGTTTATTTTTGCCAAAAATGTTTATTTATAAATAGTAATTAAATAAATACTTATTGTTTTGACTAAAACTGTGTTACTATCGACCCCTTGCAGTGTTACAACTGACCCGGTGTCCACTGTAACAATTTATCTCCCTTTCATTTTTCACGAATAACTATTTATTTAACTATTATAAAACTTATATATTATAATTTTGTGAAAATTAAATATATATATTTACTTAGAATATAAAATTTTTGGCATATAACTGTAACAGTTTTTCATAAAGTAAAATTGTTACTTTCAATCCCGGTCTACTCTACCTAATTTACCTTGCTTTAGACAAACCCTGAGAAACTGGTATATATCCGCCGCATTCCTACTTCTTTGGACGGCTTCTCGTCCGTTTGAGGTACGCAGCACGCTCGGTTAAGTATTTGTCATGCTATGTTTTAATTAAGCACATATTTTGCGACAAGGAGCAAGTCTAGCTCAAAGCGGGGCGCACGCCAAGGGTCGCGTACGTCGCGAACAACAAACTATGCTGCAACATCAAACGGCGAACGCTCGAAAAACGAAGAGAATTTATAGAAGCTACCTTTGCACGAAACCCACTGTGTTTTTTCCGCTGAATATTTAACATGTCTACAGCGCTTGTGGTTTTTATTTTATTTCCATATCTTAACTGTCGCGTTTAACGTCGATAAACATGATATATTCCGTTTTTCATGCCTATTTTAACCGGTTACACCACTTTCTACTCCACGTTATAACTCGGTGGATAACTCAAAGGAAGCTTATCCAAAGTTGTGCAAGTGGGGCAATTACTTATTCTCTTACGTTTTAATTTGTTACGTAAAACTGATTTACGCATCTTATCTAAAATTTACAGAAGCTATTATTTATTTTTCGGAAAAGGGACAGCTATATACGTTAATGGCCCAAAATAATGCCCACAGAATATTTAATATTGAAATTAGCATTAACATAACAACTACTACGGCAGTAATATTAGTTCTGTTTAAAGCTTTCTTTATTATCACGAGTAACAAAATATATCTAGATGATTAATACGCAAGTCGTAGTTTGAGAATATCCTTAGTAAGTTAGAAGTTTGATCAGCTACTACCACAGATAGAATACTATATTAATTCCAAGGCTTCACTGTAGCAAATGTAATAGATCTACAGAAGTATTAAGGGCATTGGACAAATTTATATAAAATACTGCTCCAGCGATTTACTCTTCTCTAATAAAGTTATGATAAACTTTTTTAACAGCATATTACATTGGAACTAGGAAAGAAAAATCATTTATTTCATATTGCCCGTTAAATGACTATTTCATCAGTGATTTGCCATTTGCGACCGGGAAATGACACATTACACTATCTAATACCGTAATATGTGTTTCCTAGCAAAACTGTTTATGTTGTTCGTTGGAATTTCATTAATACCTTATGGTAGATTTATTAAAAGTCCCATTCGAAATTTCCATAACAATGCAAAAATGATGTTATTATTTTATTTGGTGTGGGTGGGTGTCCGGAAATTATGCGTCAAGACTTCAGGAGGTGATTCCTCACAAAAAATTAGGGTTACAAAGCCCTATAACAATTTCTTAAAAACTCAATATTAACGGAGATACAGGGTGTTAAAGTTATAATTTTATTTTTCATATTTGTAAATAACTTCTTAAGAAATCCAAATATTTACATAAAATTTGTAAATCGAAGTTTTTTTTTAGACGAAAAGAGTGCGCCACATGTAGCACATCATGTTTCTTTTAAATGACAGAACCTTTTTGCATCTTATTTAAAAAAGGTGTATTCGGTAGGCGCAAAACTGTTTAGGTTTTTAGGTTAGTTCTGCTAAAAATACAGCAAAATATTACTTGAAATAGTTGTTCAGTATCGTAAATTATGGAGACGTGCAAAATTTCAAGAAGATCGGCGAGGTTTGATGAAACCATTTTTCAACAAAGTACAAAGATTTTATCGAAGCAGGCCGATTTTTTAAAAATTTTGCACATCACCATAATTTACCGTTCTGAACAACTTTTTCAAGTAAAATTTTGCTGTATTTTCAGTACAAAAGGCATTTTAACTGAAACCAAAACAGGTTTTACTCGGTGCACTGAATATTTTAAATAAGATTATTTCGAAAACTGTTACTCCTAACGACTTTAACAAGGTATATATTTTTCAGATATAACAGGTAGGAGAATCGATTGTTTCAATAGTCAGATGAATATACTAAGCAGTAAAAAAGTTCTCTCATTTGAAAGAAACATGATGTGCCAAAAGTGGCGCCCTCTACTAGTAACGTCAAAATTAGAAACATATTTGAATTTCTCGTCCGCAAAAACCCCCGATTTACAAATTTTATGTAAATATTTGGATTTCTTAAAAAGGTATTTACAAATATCGAAAATAAAATTTTAACTTTAACACCCTGTATCTCCGTTAATATTGAGTTTTCGAAAAATTGTTATAGGACTTCGTGACCCTAATTTCTTGTGAGGGATCACCTCCTGAAGTCTTGACGCATAATTTCCGGACACCCTGTATAGTTTATAGATACAGGTAATGGTGCAGTTTTAATGCAAGTATCTAAACAACGTACCGTTTCAATTTCTACTTATGAATTGTGTATAACATTTAAATTTGCATAAGCTGCAAGTGCAGTCTTTACAAAATATGTACTTGTTTGTCTACCAAACATTAACACAACTAAAACGGATTAGGTTAGATTGATGTGAATCTGCGCATGTGCAGCAGAAATCATATGAAAAATTCTATCAAATCTCATAATAAAATGAGTAAAAGTAAATAGTCCCAATGTAATACATTCTATTATCACATTATTTCTGAAATTTACTTATTTTATTACATAAAAACATACATACCTGAGTTTCCCTTAATAATATAAATAAAAAATTGCCAGTAAATATTAGGTATGTAAAAAGAGCATAACAAAACATAGAAATTCCTACCCATTTTTAACAGTGCGCGTTGTTCTACAGACGAGGCGTCTGATTTAAGTTGAGATTTAGATATAAGTAACCTAACCCATCGAAAATTATTCAACCAAGCACATTGTTACTTGTTTATATTATATTAACAATATATGAAAAGAAACTTTAATTAATAAATAAATAAAACAACGGTATATTTTATTCATCTTATATTTGGAAGAGTTATTCAGTTTCATTTTTAATTTTATATTTATTCACTTTTTTCTGTGGCATTCTTTTAGGCAAAAAAAAACATTATGAATTATGACACAGCGGTTTGTGTCGACTCGGCAGCCGATTCAGTATAATTAACCTAATGAGGTAATGGGGAGATGACACATACCGCGATGCGCGGTTCATATCATTGGCTAAGATTGAAAAAAAAACGAGGCACTACATGTGTCTTGGTAAACAATAACCGTCCCGGCGGCCGACTCGGTTGCCGAGGCGGCACAAACTGCTGTGGCTGTCATAGTCCCTGACGTAAGGGTTGTTTTTAAATACATTTACAATTTTTATGTATCTATTGTTTGTTTTATTCCCTAACACAATAAAATATTAAAATGATTAATATATAAAATATAAATATAAATATCAGAATAAAGTGTAATTTATACAAATTGAAATATAAAATGTATTAAATAAAAATTACATACATATACAGGTACTTGATGAATTAATAAAAAGTTTCCAACTTACGCTTTATTGGTGTCGAATAGCATATGAAAAGAAAGTTCTTTGAAATTTCTTTATAATACGTCTCTACATTTTAAAATTGGAGTGATATTCTAGGAGATATTTATATCGGAAATTAATATTTTTTATTTTAATTAGATAAAATATAACAAAATAGCAACGATTCATACATTTTCGGTAAAAAGATACAGTTTTATTTACCTGCACCAGAAACTCACACAAATTGTTATTAAACTTACTATTTATCTACCTATATACATTTTGCTTGCGAATATTAAGATCACCGTCTTTTTAGCACAAAATGATCAAATTTGTGGTGCTCTCTAGGTACAGAAATTTCGAAAAATATAACACGTAGAGCAAAAGTAATATTAAAAATAAAATTATTGATGTTTTGTTTATCCACTTTTACTATTTAAATTCTCCTCAAATAATATAATAACTTTTAAATTGCATTTGTACAACACACATTATTTTGCTATTCTAAGCCCATATTTTAACAAGGATTTTTACATTATATACTCTTGCAGTCAAAGTAGGTAGATATTTTTAAACTGTTTAAGCATTGGCGCATTCGCCATTTTCTAGAAAATATTTTTATGATTAATTAGTTTGAATTTAAAAATAAAGTCCCTACATACGACTTCACTGAATTTTACTAACATGAGGTTTAAATGTTGATTCTTATCTATTTTTACAAAATATATAGATATTATTGTAGACAAAGAATTTCACATATTCCTGATAAACTAACAAATGCCATTAAACATTAGTAGATAACCACTTTTTAATTGCATTTCATATTAACAATTCAGTAATTGTTTTTTTTTATAGAAAAATGTTATTTGTATGCAACTAAAAAATAAATTTTTGATTAATATAGAAATGTGGTATTCATTAATTTATTTTAAAAATAGATAAATATTAACTACCAATGACAAAGAAGTAAACAAAGAAAATATTTTAAATCATAATTTTAATGTAACAATTTTTATTAACTATATCTTTTTTGCGCAGGTAAATTGTTATTCTCATTTAAGATAATACTAAAGTATACTGGAGATAAATACAGTATGCGCCAAAAGTATGGAATAAATTCAATAAAAACGAAACAATTATTTTTTGGGAAAAATCCTCGAACAGGTCGATTTTTAATTTACAAAATACATATTTTAGCGTAAAATGCGATTTTCAAATGTCATTTGTTTTCGAGTAATGACGTCATCGATTTTTTTTTAAATGGCAACACCATATTTTTTTCCTTGACTCTGAAAGATCGTTTAATTCTCTATCAGACAGTACTCAAATTTTGCCCTCTTACATGGGAAAGTTTTCGAGTAAATGACGATTGAATGTTAGAAAACGTAAATCAATTTAAATAAAGCAAAAACGTTATCAAGTTTAGTTTTTCGAATCACGTAGGTGAAAATCTTTGCAAAGTGTCATTGTCACACCGACTTTCTAATAAGTATTGTAAGCGACATAGAAATTATTATTCAATTTAAAGTATTATGGCACATTTAACTGTTACTCAAAGAATTGAAATTTTAATTCTTAATGGATGCGGGAATATGACTAGAACTCAGCAGGAAGTTTGCGATTTATTTAATGAAAAATATCTAGATCGCCCTATCAGCCAATCAATAGTCAGTAAGGTAGAGTCTAAATTTAGAGAAACTGGCAATGTTGTAAATATTCCAAAACCTGGACGGCCAAGCATTAATGAAAATCAGAAACAGAACATTTTGATAAGTATGGTGGATAATCCTCATAATTCTTCACGATTGGTTGCATTAAACAATGACACTAGTCAGAGCACAGTGCTACGTATCTTGTGGAAGGAAAAATATCATCCCTACAAAATTCAACTTGTGCAGGAACTCAATGAAGATGATCCCGATCGCCGCTTACACTTTTGCGAAATTCTAATGGATTTATGTCAAGGAAATAGAAATTTACACCGGCAAATACTTTTTTCAGATGAGGCCACATTTTATCTGAATGGTACAGTAAACCGTCAAACTTGCAGATATTGGAGTCGGGAAAATCCTCATTGGATGGCAGAGGCATATACCCAACACCCTCAGAAATTAAATGTGTGGGCTGGAATAGTTGACGACAGAATAGTAGGGGCTTTCATCTTTGAAGGAACCCTTACAGGACAAAGATATTTAGAGTTTCTAGAAAATGACCTTGTTCTCTGCCCTTGCAGTAATTTTTCCTAACGATAATGACTCTGACATTCCTGACAATACCATATGATTTCAGCAAGACGGTGCACCTCCACTATGCGCGCCCTGTACGAGATTTTTTGGACAACTGGTTTCCTGGGAGGTGGATCGGCAGACGCGGACCGATAGAATGGCCTGCAAGATCGCCAGATCTTACACCTCTTGACTATTTTTTATGGGGATACTTGAAGTCAAAAGTGTACATTAATAAACCACGTAATTTAGAAGAACTTCAAAATCGCATTCGGGACGAAATACGCAGAGTTACCCCAGAAATCATTCATAATGTGCAAGAAGAATTTCTTTACAAACTTGCGCATTGTCAAGAAGTTGGTGGATGGCAATTCGAACATTTAATTTAAGTATAAAATTTAATCAATTGTATTTTATTTTACATACCTCAGAATTGTTACTTTTTTCTTTCCTATGTAAGAGGGCAAAATTTTAGTACTCTCTGATAGAGAATTAAACTATCTTTCAGAATCAAGGAAAAAAATATGGTGTTGCCATTTAAAAAAAAATCGATGACGTCATTACTCGAAAACAAATGACATTTGAAAATCACATTTTACGCTAAAATATGTATTTTTTAAATTAAAAATCGACCTGTTCGAGGATTTTTCCCAAAAAATAATTGTTTCATTTTTATTGAATTTATTCCATACTTTTGGCGCATACTGTATAAAACATTATAATGAAAAATGATGGTATGAACTGCAGCAATAGTGATGTTAAATTTCCTATAACTTAAGATCGCATCCAAATAATGAATATACAAGTTTTATATACTAGTACTGAGTATTTATAGAGCTTTGCAGCAGTGTTGCCGTGACATGTAATAATAACCTGCGAATGCTTTCACTCGTGTTTGTATTATAATAAAAAAAATCGGAAACCATGTCGTTGTTTTCCTTAAATAATTATGTATAATTGCTAAGTTAAGCAAAAAATTATTAAGTATTATTTTAAAAAATAAATAAATATAAAATAAAATATGAAATAAATATATATAATAAATTCAAAGAACATTGTGCAATTTTCAATACAATTTTGTATTAAGAGATGCTCCAGTAACATTGTTATTAACGTTTTCGTTTAATACATTTTCTTTTAATTTTACATTATATTTAATATATGGTTACCACACATGGTATATATATGTTAATAACAGCTCATTTTTTAATATGATTTTTGTAATAGATGGTATTTATTTCCAATACATTTATAAAACATAATTAAGACATATACAAAAATATCAGAAATAGTCGATGATCAAATGGTTACGCATAGCATAACTTCCATTTATTATATTAAACTATAGCTCAAACACTGAAATATACCAATGTAATATACATTTCACATATTTACACATATACAAGTGTATAGCATACGTATACATATGTATGGCATATAAAACTCTTAAAAAAGGGCAACGAATTTATTTAGACAAAACAGCAGCTTTGTATACTCACAAGGAAACCATGAAGCAAATGTGTTCTTGTCCGAAGTCAACAGGAAGTGATGTTTTCAAGAAAAAAACAAAAATTATGTTCAGATGTCAAAAAATAAATGTTCAAATATTCGATCAAAATTGTTTTTATTTATAAATGATACTGCAGGAAACAACTACTCTGCGGAATAATGCCCCGACAGGCATTGAATTACACCTACAATTACCCATATAATCTGTATTATTAGCTTTTGTATTTTTTTTTACTGCATTGTAAAGGTATTTTAAGTTAATATAAATGAATTATCCCACAACTCTTATCAATGAAGTCATATGTATGCTCTGAAACCAAACATCTATGGAATTATTCATTAGTATACCTAGATGTTTGGTATTAGAGAGCATACATATGACTTCATTGATAGGAATTGTAGGAGAATTTATTTATATTAGCTTAAAATACAGATTGAAAATGCTGTTCAACGATACATAAACTGTCACCGATAGAACATAATATTTACTTTAATATGATTTTTGTTATTTATTTTTGTATGTAATTCCATTTAATTAATTAAAAACAATATTAACTGAATTTTTCAAGTATTTAATTTAATATTAATAAACATTATTTTCGGTTTTTCTTGTAAACACCACATCCTATCGACTTCGTACAAGAGGGCTTTTTCTCGGTAAAATTGAATGCTCTTTCATACTTTTAGAAAACATTTTCAAAATTTCAATTTGACTACACTATTTTGTACCAAACGAATTGATGCCCCTGTATCTGCACCACTAGAATTAATATACGATGCTTTTCGGTATCGAATTATTTGCCTTCAAATACTCTCAAAGCCTTTCGCCACAACATGATTTTTGGTTAGTGGTTTTTTTCATTCACAAATAAATAAAATATAAAATTCAACGCTTTATACCTAAGAAACGAGGCGTTTTTGAACTCATATTTATAGGAAATTTTAGCTTCAAAATGAAATCCTCTAAAGTTATTTAAAAGTAAGGCACCTATAAGCATATGTTGCAAAATCTTCTTGGACATTTTTCGAGTTAGCAACCGATGGTCCTATTTATACTTCTCGTAGATTACATTTTGCTACCTAGGATCGATACCAAATCTTACAAGGCTATTAAATTAGAAGCACCTTCCCCCGGCGGCGCTTAAGCCATGCCACACGATACCTTTTCCTAACTCCTGGAATTTCCTCTCTCCTTTCCCAGTCGCATTATCAACTCTTATCAAAAATTCCTTCTAGACCGTTTCCAAGGTGTCCGCCTCTCGGCATGGACCGGGCCCGCCTAGGTGCCCGCCTCTTCCAATCGACGCCACCCGACGGCGGAGGCGTCGCGACGCCACCAGAGCACGTGACGCACCACGTGCCGCTACGACGACGCCGCCAAAGCGTCGCCGCTTCCTAGGGCTGGACCAGGCGAGGCGAGCGATGCTGGATTTATTCTTTTTTGGGAGTTTGAGAGAGGCAGCGGTGCGAGGCGGACCTGCACGTCGACGAGACCTGGGAGAGGCGTCCACGGACGCACCCAGGATCGTAAAGCGACAGCAATTTTTTCCGTAATAAATATTTTTGATGTATCGCTGTACGAGCGTCCACGTTTCAGGAGAACATATGGAGTAGAGCGGAAAACTTATCATTTTACAACTAGTCATATTCTTTAAATAATAGTACATCTATCATCTCTTTGCGGTTACAAGTAGATCTTAATCTCTTTTCTGAATATTGTAATATCAATAGGTTATTTTTAAACATTAACAAATGTAGCTCTATTAAATTTACTCGTCTAAAAAGTAATCTTGATTATACATATTCCATCAACACTGTTCCATTAAATAAAGTACAGTATATTAAAGATCTTGGTGTGACTTTAGATGTTAAATTATCTTTTGAATACCATATAAATAATATTGTAGGTAAAGCTTTACGTAACTTGGGATTTATTTTGCGTATTTCTAAGTCTTTCTGTAACCCTAGAACTCTAATTATTTTATACAATGCATTTGTGAGATCTCATCTTGAATTTGCGAGTTTAGTTTGGAATCCTCAATATGTCAAATATATTGACTGCATCGAGAAAATTCAAAACAAATTTATTCAGCACCTTAATTACCGATACAATCGTAACTTGCAATTTGAAAATTATGATATAAGACTTAATCACTATAATATGTTAAAATTAAGTTCTAGGAGAAATATTGCATATATATTATTTTTGTTTATTTTGTTAACTGGTAAAATTAACTGCAGTTATATATTGGGTCGCTTGTCTTTTAATATAAAACTACGTTCTACTCGATCATGGAATTTATTTTATCATCAACTATATAATACCAGCGCCTCAACTCACTCACCTATTAGTTTGTTACAAAAACAATACAACATGTTCTTCAATCACATATATATACTCCATCTGTCACTAAATTGTGTAAAACGCCAAGCTATTCAAGTCTTCATAATATTTGATATTTATATAGGTATTTGCTTTTACAAAGCACAATATGTAGAATGTTATGTATTATTCTCATTTTTTTTATATTTCTCTTTTTTAGCTTAGTTTTAGTATAATTTAGCTTAAGGATTAGCTATATTTTTATTGTCATTACACGTCATTGTACGTACCTGTATTCTGTATTCTATATTCTGTTATTTTTTAGTTATTGTGCACCCTATAATTGCAATGCTTGATAGCATTATGTTGGGTTGCCTTGCATAAAATAAATAAATAAATAAAAATAAAAAAAATATCTTACACTTTAACGAATGTATTCGAAATACATAATAATAATAATAATTTATTTACCATTAAAATATTCAAACAGTAATAGATACAGAGAATAAACTAGAATAAAAAGGTAAATAAATGAATACCACGTAAGGCGGACCTTGAGTGTGGTCTAACATTTCTAACATGTACACACAAATAATCTACAAATATGTTTAATATTTTACAAAAACTTTGTATTAATAAGTTAAAAGTTTACATGATAAGAACACACATCCATATATATATATATATATGCAGAAACAGGTATACACATATATACGCACACACATATTGATAAACAAAAAATAAAACAGGAGAATAAGCAAAGGACAACTTCAAAGTATAACGGTAATATCTATTCTAAAGTACAGAGTAAAGCAGAAATATACAGTTTGTTTTTTTTACTGTTTTAGAAAGGTATTTTAAGCTAATATAAATCAAATCTCCTACAATTCCTATCAATGAAGTCATATGTATGTTCTCTGATACCAAACATCTAGGTATGCTAATGAACAATTCCACAGACAAAGCTCTATTCAATAATTATCTAAAGAAAATAAACTAATTTACTAACCTGCTAGTTTATTTTCTTTAGATAATTATTGAGTAGAGCTTTGTCTATGGAATTGTTCATTAGCATACTAGATGTTTGGTATCAGAGAACATACATATGACTTCATTGATAGGAATTGTAGGACATTTGATTTATATTAGCTTAAAATACCTTTCTAAAACAGTAAAAAAATGTTACAGAAGCTAATAATAAGGAATATATGGGTAGATATTGTGGCTTTTGTCCACTGAGTAGTTAGTTTCACACAATATTATTAATACCTAAGAATATATAAAATAAAGTTTGTTTTTTCCTAATAAAAATAATTTTCGACGATTTTAAAAATATTTATATTTTATACGTTTTACAAGATTTAATATCTTCATTATGGGTCAGAGGTAAGAGTAACATTTTGTAATTTTGCAGTATTTGGTTTAGACACTTGGAAATAAGTTTCACGTATTATAATCATGTTCTAAAGCTTTTAATTTGTTCCTGTTTTTATATTGCCTAGTTAAAATTTTAAAACAAAACAGTTTATTAACGCCAAAAATATTGGATTCATTGAACAGATTTTCACTGCTGTACATATATGGTTTTTTCATTATGATTTTAATTATATGTTTTTGGACAATTTCTAGTGTATGTGAATGAACATTTGCAGCACCTTCCCAGAAACATAAGCCGTAAGTAATGTGACACTCAACTAAAGCACATTTTGAGTTGCTGTAAAGTTAAAATTGGTACTAATTTATAAAGGTAGATAACATTGATCTAATCTTGTTTGTAATATAATGTAAATGGTTTTTCCATTTTAGGTGTGGATCTATATAATAATAAATAACATAATATAATAATATCTCTACCCCTCATTCTAATCACAGGGATTAGCCCAGAAGTCGGAGACTTGTGCGGGAGAGGGGGCGGCACATTATTATTAAGCAGGCCGCATTTGCGCCCAGGAACGACTTACGTTGGTAGGCCCTAACCACTATTCAGTGCAGGAATGAGGGAAACCTGGAAAACCTCATTAATTAGGGGGGTAGTCAAATATCAACCGGTATCAATCTCTCACATTGACCCAAGCCAACATTCTTCCGCCCTACCATACCCGCAGAGAGGGCGCCAAACCTCTCCACGAATATAGCTTATATACGGTCTACCGGCAGCTGGGCTCGAACCAACACCGATCTAGTCACCTCGATTCAAGTACTGACGCCTTAAACCGCGCGACCACTGACCGGGATATATATATATATATATATATATATATATATATATATATATATATATATATATATATATATATATATATATATATATCCCTAGATATTTGATAAACTCAGTTGATTTAATTTGAACTGTAGAATTATTGTTTATGACTGATAGATACGTATAATCAGGTAAGTTTGATCGGTATGAAGTAAATGGGATAAAGTCTGTTTTCTTCTAGATTAACTGTTAAACTGCTAAACCAATTCAATACTAAATTAAAATCTTCCACAGCTACCATATTTAATATTTCCCAATTTCCTACTTTGTAAAATAATGCTGTATCATCTGCAAAACCGATCACAGCCTCATTCAATTTTAGTTTAAATAATTCATTTATATAAATATTGAAAAGAATTGGCCCTAAAACAGTATTCTGCGGAACACCATATTCGACTTCTTTAGAATTACTTAAAGAATTTCCTATTTTAACACACTGTATTCGTTTTGTATAGCTATCAAACAAACTTAGCGACTTTCCTCTTATACTAATCTCTTCCAGTAGATTCAATAACTTTATATGATTAACAGTGTCGAACGCCTTAGCCAAATCAGCGAATATGCAAAGTGCTGGTTGTTTATTGTTAATCGATTGACAAATTTGAGTAGTTAACTTGAGGAGTGCATCCTCCGTTGACTTGGCTTCCCTGAACCTAGACTGATACTCACTTATAATAAATTTTTCTAAATAATTAAGTAATCTTTTAAGAAATTTTAGCTACATTAGTAATAAGAGAAATAGGTCTGTAATTGATCATTTCCATTTTATCATTCTTTTTAATAAAAAAAACGGGTCACATAACTTTACGTTGGCAATTTATAACCAGCGTAGCGTTATATGAAAAATTGCATAGTAATTTTGTAAATGAAATAAGTATGCTGTAAATATTACAGAAATAAACATGGATAAAATTTCATACTATATTACGTGATTTTACAACTAATTATATTAATTTATAATTTATTTTTATTTAGGCTGTAATTGTAAAATATAGATGTGTAATTTTACTGAGTAGATAATTTAAGTTTTGTTATATTTTATATGACTGAATATCAATGTATAACAAATTGAATAATATGTACATGTTAAAAAATGTATATACCAAAGAGTTCATCAATCAGTTCAAACCTGAATAGTGTTAACAGAAGCCTATTCAAAATATATTATATTATTTTTGCAGCCATATGGAGAGTATACTGACAGGTGAAGCTGAAAAGAGGAAAAAGTTTTTACATTTAATGTCATGGAAAAAAGTCTGCTTATTAAAATATACAAAAGTACAGGTTTAAGCTAGTCAATATAACATGCAGGATATCTCTTACCAACAAATTATTAGAAATACTGTAAATTTTATTATTAAAATGCAATAATAAATACATTATGAGAGACACATTTT
Source organism: Monochamus alternatus (assembly GCA_037114965.1). Lineage (NCBI taxonomy): Eukaryota > Metazoa > Arthropoda > Insecta > Coleoptera > Cerambycidae > Monochamus > Monochamus alternatus. Next base: position 78,793,556 of record CM073429.1, read on the forward strand.
TATTTCTAAATAGATTTTTTTAGTGGAATTTGTCCATCCATTCACTAAATGTAAATTATCTACCCTTCTTTGTAAAAGTGTATTGTTCCCCGTCATCTAAAAATATATTGCAATGTAGCTATTTCATTCGCATTAGAAAATATGTTAAATATTTTTGCTGAAAATACTACATAATTATTCTTGAAACATCAGTATTTATTCCTTGGTTTTTGCAAATATTTGTAGATATACGTATATCCGTATGAAAAAATAATTTACAGTAAATTTATAATTAACGTAGCTACAACTAATGTTAATATCTATTGTAAGCAATTACTATTTTTAATGTTATAAAGATACATATGTTGTTTGAAATGAATGTTGTATGGTGAGACTCATGTAATAGCCTAATAGACGTAGAAGGACCTCGACAACTATCTTAGTTGACAAAGGTAGAGATATTACAACACTAAAATGACATGGTAGATGGAAATCCACCAGCGGTGGCGAAAGATATATTGAAGAATCTGTGGGCAACAAGAAATAGATAGCGATTAAAATTGTAAACCCTTTAAGATATAATTACCCTGTACTTCAAGTTAAATTAGAAATATGGGTGACGAAAATATTTTACTGAAGATTTTTCTGCCAATAATGATAAATGAAATAATGATACAATTCTGAGAAATGAACCTGACAACCATATAACTGGTAATGTGTCCGTTAATGACAGAACTGTCAGTCCTCACACAAAAACAGCTAGTAGTGCTTTAAACCCATAGACCTTATAAATCATGGACGCGCCCGAAACCGTTTTCTGCCTATACAAATCGTTGATGCTCAGGTGTGTGCGACAGAGATAGAGCTAGTCCGGGCAAAAACCCACAGATTATTGGCCGAAAAAAATAGAGAAATTTAATTTATAATTACATTTTGATAATAACAATTTGTAAGGAAGGTTTTAATTATTTAGGAAAGGTTTTGTCAGGTTATGTTTATATATTTTTCTGTCATAGAACATCTGTTTTGCCCGGACTAGCTTCATCCCTCTTGTACACATCAGGACAGCGGACCTCTCTTTCTAGGGCCGGTCCATGATTTATATGTTTAAACTTAAACAACTGTAACGTACAAAATTGTACATTCAATATTCGCCTTAACAAGTGATACTTTTATTTATAATTTTGAACTTAATGTGACAATTTAAATTATTATAATAATTTAAAAATATTAATTAAATGTATTATCTTTAACTCATAGATATAGGATGTTTACATAGTAAATAAAACGGTTAATCATATCTATATTTTATTTTTCTTGAAGGCGTTTGAAGAAAAAATAGTATGTCACTCGGAGCAGAAAGCGCTTTATGTGTTTCGCATTTTTGCATTTTAGTCTTTGTGGTTAAAAAATACACATTTTTCGATTTTCCCCAGTCATAAATTAAGAGTGTTATTCGAATTTTGTGAACACATTCAATTGTTTTACCCATATAGAACCATATTTTGTACGTAATTACGTAGTAGTATTAACCTACTGTTTAACCAAAATGTGTTTTTAATTTTATATTTAGATATAAAAAAATAGATTAGAAAACACATAAACAAATATCTATTCAGTTTTTGAACAGGAATAACGATATAGGTATATGGCATTGACATCTGTACAGGCTTGCATATTGGTTTATGACATATCGTCATCTTCATAAACCTTCTTACCACTGTCTTCGATAAATAATAAGCACAGTATGAGGTATAGACATAGTATTAATATGAACTATGCATTATACAGTACAGAAGCATATAAAAATTAAGTTTAGTTTAATAGAATAGATTTTAAATAATTCTTGCCATACCTCTCATACATTTGTTATTATTTACTTCATACTCTATTTTGGGAGTAAATACACACATCTATAGTGTTGTAACTTACTTAGAACATACCATCAGTACACAGAATTATTCATTACAATATGAGTGGAGTGGGAGTAGAGTACAATTATTCAGAAATAATATAAGTATAATATATTAAATAAGCATCTACAATATTTTTATGTGTGTGGGATATACTATTGCGTAGAAAACATATAATCACTTTCAATAAATATACAGGGTGTTCCGCATAAGAACCGACACAGAACAGGTATATGTAGGTGGTCCAAAAATATTGTAATATAAACATATAAACATACCCATAGCTATACAAAGTTACACACAAGCGGAAGTACAGACCTTCAAGGCGGGGCCAAATATTTCGAAAAATATATGTATATACCTACTTATCTGATTACTTTAACTTAGAATGATCAAAATGATTTAGGTTGAGTTTGAGTCACCCTTAAAATTATACCAAACTTTTTTTTTATTAATCGAATTTAAAAAGAATGAAATATTCCGCGTAGAATTTAAAACACTTTTTTATCTTAAATTTTAAAACGCTTTAAGGTTTTCAACAAAATTAAATTCAACTACTGACTTTTTTATTTCTTCTAATAAACACTATTAAAATCTTGTTTCAATTAATGCATTTTTTCTTGGAAACCTTTTTTTTAATTTTAATAGAAAATAAAGTGTATTAAATTCTGCGCGGAATATTATCATTCTTTTTAAATTCGATCAATGGAAAAAAAAGTTTTATATAATTTTAGGGGTGACTGCCCCTAAATGAACATTTTTTTTTCGAAAGATTTGGCCTATTTGTCCCCACTATGAAGGTCTGTAAGTTTGCTTGTATATATATTTGGTTAAATTGCAATATTTTTGGAACTACTACAACTAAAATATTTGATTTGAATTTTTGATATGAGGTTAAGACATCAAGTATGGTTAGTACTTAAGGATATTGTATAGAGCAATCCAACGAACTGTCAAATCACTTTAAAAATGGCGGCTGTAGGACAAACAACTCGACATATGACAAGCAGAAATTTGTGCTTTTGTGTAGAACTTTTAGTTATTGGTATGTGTTTTGCTCATTATATTTTATACCTATTTCGGAATACCAAGTATAATTCAGACTATCATAATGGTTTTGTTTTGTTGTGTTATGAATTGTTGGAGTAGATGACAGCGAGAAGATCAAATTAGATTTTTTAAGATTCCTGCTGCATTGAATTATAGACAGAACTGATCTCAATGAACTCTCATATAAGACGGCAAAAGTGGCTTAGTGCAATAAAACAGCAAGACCTAACTCAAGAAAAAATTAAATACAGTGTACAAATTTTAAACATATTATTTATAAATAGGTACCTAAGTTCTTTTTTCTCTCCAACTAGTAGCATAATTACACCTCCGCCAACCCTAGCAATTCAGGGTCCTGGAGAATACTATATATAATATTAATAAAAAAATATATTGATAACAATATTGGCAGTTATATATATAATTAATTAGTAAACTATTACAGAGGTACATTATTTGATTTTAACAATTATTTATGCATATATACATGGCAGAATTTATTTTCAGTTAAAAAAAAATTCTGCGGGGGCTTGAAATTGTGGCATTATTAATGCTACTGTTTCCAATTCACATATATTTGACAAAAATTATAAATAATAAATAAAAGTCCATTTGATAGAAAAAATCTAAAATATATTTAATAAAAAATATTAAAAATAAGATACAATTCTAAAAAAATTGGGTACATAGATAAATAGTACAAAATGTTTAATAATCAATTGGTTTTTTGATATTTTAAATAATTGCGGGATTGCAATAATAATTTAAAGTTTGTTACAGCACAATAAAAAACATTAGCAGCAGGAAAAATCAAAATTTAATGCACCAAGTTCATTTTTGATTAGTCAACTATTTCTTGCTTTGACCCAGAAAAAAATTGTAGATATACCGAAGTGCAGTGAATACTGAGAATAATAATAATTTTACGAATATTCAGCAACTAGAACATTTTACCTAAAATATAAACGCACTTTTTCTTATTATAATGAAAATATATGAGAAATAGGCTCATATTACACTCTCTAATATGAGATATGAAAGAGTTGCTGATATGGCAGGAGGGGGCTCCACTAATCGCAGGGCCCTGCCCAGTGCCCAATGGAAAATAGGGGCCTGCATATTGCAGATATTTAAAACTTCAGAAAACATTAGCACAACACTAAATTTTCGTTTATATCTACCCATCTTAGTCTCTGACAACGTTGCAGAGGTAATTTGATAACCCAAATGCAATGTAGGAATCCAATCAAGATGTAAGTTATCTGTTAAAGCGGCCGGTTTACCTGAAATATATGCTTATAAATTGTTGTATATAACTTTTTATTAACTAACCCGATACAAAATGTTTTGAACAAACGACACTGTACTTAAATTTTTCTTGAGTTAGGTCTTGCCGTTATATTGCACAAAGCCACTTTTGCCGTTTTATATGAGAGAGTTCATTGAAATCAGTTCTATGTCTATAATTCAATGCAGCAGGAATCCTAAATAATCTAACTTGATCTTCTCGCTGTCCTCTACTCCAACAATTCATAACACAACAAAACAAAACCATTATGATAGTCTGAATTATCCTTGGTATTCCGAAATAGGTATAAAATATAATGAGCCAAACACACAGTTTTACACAAAATCACAAATTTCTGCTTGTCATATGTCGAGTTGTTTGTCCTACAGCCGCCATTTTTAAAGTGATTTGACAGTTCGTTGGATTGCCCTATTGTAAAAAACTGAAAAATGAAATCATCTTAAGAGGATAAACAAATTAATATGTGACGAAACAAAAAATAAAACGACTGCAAACCTACTTTTACGCGTAACAAAAACAAACAGGGGCTTAAAATAATTAAAATTGAAATTGGAATTCGCTGTACCATCTCTATGATATACATTTCTGACGTGGCATGATAAACGACAGTCAATAAAAGGGTTAAACATGCAATGCTGATTCATAATTACTGGGCCATTCGGAGACCGCGGGCAAAAATACGGGCCGCTAGCTTTATAGCACGTGCTCTGATAAAAATCAGTAATTAGCAACAGTAATTATGGCAACTAACGAGCTTTTTGGAAGCGCTGCACTGTCCTCCATTCCAGATTTAAGCCCCGGATGGCCAGTGGCGCGACTTCTATCGGAAAATGCTGCATGCATCTCAGTAAAAAGATTTGATATAAACAATTATTACAATGTGGTAATAATAATAATTTATCTTACGGCAGATTGTTTATATTTTTGGCTCTTTTAACAATTAAAGCTGTTAATATCTAGATATCTACAACAGGAAACCACCACTTGACAATAAATGCTGCGGTAACATGATCAAATTTGTGATGTTTTAGGTACAAAAATCTAGAAAAATAAAACGCGTAGAACAGAAGTAATATCAAAAATAAAATTATTGATGGTTTTTCTATCCACTTTTACTATTTAAATTTTGCTCAAATAAAACAATAACTTTTAAAAGCCGATTGTTACACACATTACTTTGCTATTATAACCCCACATTTTAACAATTATTTTCACATAATTATAAAGAAAAATTAACAATCTTATATGCAGAACTGTGTAAGTTTCTGTTATAACAATTTTTACACCTACAGTTACATTTAAAAAATACATATTTTGAAAGATTTCTGTATCTAAAGTTGGTCAAACCGTTTTATGTCTTTATATACATGTTTCATTTCAGTACCTTTCAATATTCGTAGATGGCATACGATAACATTTCTATTATTTGCTAAGCTCTATATTATTCAGTGCTTAAATGTCTAAAATTATTTGTATTTGTAGAAAACACTATTTCAAGAATGCGGCGCCCTTAATGAAATATGTAATGTAGAATAGCAAATTTCGTAAGTCATTCATAATTATTACTGATTTTTCCATTTAAATGATGTTATTTTAAAACGTCACTATGACAACGAATTCAATTTCTGAAGATTATTGTCTTGACAGACACTCTAGATGCCATTATACTAGACATTTTTTGACATCTGGATACAATCTATTGAAAGAATAATGGCAACGAATTTGGCGATTTGTTTTGAACTACTAACGTATTCATAATAAACTCTAGTTTCAACTTCCAAGATTAGTTCTTAGTTGTTCCACTCACCAACAGAAATCTAATAAAATCAGAACTTTTAGTAGTTCAAAAACTGTTTTAGGGAGTGTCATTATTATTGCAACATATGTATGCCAGAAAATAAATTAAATTTAACTTTTTAATTTTTGTAAAACATGTATTTCAATTGTTTTGCTTTAGAGAGTCATACACATTACTTACAATTATCACATTTCTTTTCATTCATATTACTGGTAAATACATAAATTTCCATAATATTTATTTGTCAGTTGTTAGACAGATGCCTTACGTAAGTACATGTCAAACCAAATTGAGTGAAATCTCATTCTATTGATATGAGAGAAGTAATTATAATGTTATGTGTTAGACTACATAAATACAAACACATATTTACAGACAGTTTATTACAGTTTGATTTATAAAATTTCAATTTACATTCCTCATATTAATGGAATTAAATTTCACTCACACTTGGTATGTACTTAACTTGACAAATTATTGTGTTATATCGAGTCAAAATTGTTTACAGTGTAGGAACATTGGTTTGATTTTGCTTAAATACAGTAATATACAATATAGTAAAAAATGTACAAAAGCAATAATAAAGACTATATGGGTAAATATCGTGGATGAAATTCAATGCTGATCGTCGGGCACTAGTCCTTAAAGTAGTTAGTTTCACACAATATTGTCAGTACCTAATAAATAATGATTACAGTATGATTGCATGAAAGATAAATGTTTGAATGAAGTAGTTGAATGCCTTTAATTTATATTAATCAGATTATTAAATCTATTTGATATTGCCGTTTCAAAATTGAATTTTTCAAATAATTTTAAACTATATCTTAATTTTTTATAATTGGATATTTGATTTATTTCAAAATAAAGATCACCTAAAAAAACAATGAATTCATTAAGTATGTCTTGTTTCGTTAATAAATTTAGCTAGATTAATTTGTACGTTAGATATTTACTGAATCTAACTTTGCTTGTGTTTCTTAAGGAGGAATGGCACTATCTGGTCACGGTCTAGACGCATCGCGAACCATGCTAGTCTCGTTTGTCTTAGCTAAGCTAATGATTTTAAATGTACACTTTTTCACTAGCAGACGCGTCCACAGGACATAACCTAAAAATAGAGTAGAACAAGTCGGGAGCGCATAGAGAACGGCGTATGCGACTGATTTTGTAAAAGACCGTGATCAGCTTTGCACAGAACAGTCCGCGATGCACCTAGATCGCGACCACATAGTGCGTTCTCCCCTTTATACCTTGATATTTGGTATCAAAGAAGATACACACATACGACTTTATTACTAAAAAACTGTAAGCAAATTGAATTGAATTGGATTAAATAATTTTACAATACGTTACATAAAAACTCTTCTAAAAGATAAACATGGCTTTCTAGAATTTAACTTGTTTGTGAAAAATCCAGTATTTATGTATGAAATGAGAAAAAATGTTGAAAAAAATTCTCAGAATCAAAAACTGAATTAGTGTGAAATCAAGATGTTTAGTTTACTTTGATTTTTGCGTAACTTCGTTGCTAGTAAAGTATCCTTTCTGTATACAAACAAAATAATATTAAAAAAAATTCTTAAATTGATAAAATGATCATTTAAATATCCTAGACTGACTTTGGCATTATTTTAGATTTTTAGGAACGTAATGGTATCCCATACAAAAAGAATTAACAATAAAATCTGAAATTAAGCAGGGCATCTAAGGACGCCCAAGTTTTTTCACTCTGAGAACCTCATGTTAATAACATTTAGTAGTATATCATGCAGAAATACCACTGTACTGGTGAAATGAATAAATTATTTTTATTTCGGAGGCTTACTTCATAAACAAGCAGAACTAAATCTCAGAAAACCGTGTTTCATTTACCAACCTTTTACCTCTTAAGAGTCGATCAAGAGTTGGTTCATATATTCCAGGACGCACTATATATTGTGACATTTGAACTATTTTATTGATAAATTGCGAGACTAAATTATGCAAAAATAAATTTGTTAAAAACGAACCCTGAGTGTATTCTGTACCGCAAGTATTTTTTAATTTGCATTTAGGCAATTTAAATTATAACAATTTTATAATTCAGTACCCATAATTTCCAATTTTGTTTTAAAAAAACATGGAACGTATAGAGAAAATACCCAAGATGTAATGAGTCGAAAACAGTCTTAAGTCACTTGAGTTAGAACATTTATAAGTTTGTACCAATCATGTGTACAGTTCATATTTGAATTATAACACTGCACGTTTAGAATCCAAGGTCACGTAACTAAAGGCAATCGTCAAATAATTATTTTTAATTTTAAAATTCAAAAATCAATTTTATTACGTTCTTTTCCACGTTTATGCTCGGCAAATAAGTCTTAAATCGAACAAATCACCATGTTCAAAAAGATAAACCTGCACGATGCTCTTAATTTAAATAAGAACCGAAGGAGCATTAGTTTGCAGCAAAACTTGTTAAGTAATACACTTTAGATCGTTACGTAACCCTTCGCTTCTGCACTAAACCCTCCACTGGTGTACTCCATTCAGTTTTAAGCCCGTAGGATCAGCTCGTCCGTGGCGATGCTCATTTGTTTCAGCTGATTTGTGTTTATTCGCTTTTTTACGCAAATCCGCTTATAAATTGGCCCTGAGTTGGTTTTTATTTTAATGCGGTGCTATCATATCAGAAAAGCTGATATTTTAATGCGGGGAAAAGAATAAAAAGGTTACCATTTTTGCGGGGTTTAATCTCGTGTGGGACTGGGAAGCTGGATTTACATACTGTTGTGACGATTTTGTAATTTAAAATTAGACCATGAATGCTAATGTAAAATAGTATATGTTATCTTTCATCACATATTATAAAAGTTTGAAAATATTTTTTTCTAATTTTGAGATATAAAGTGACACTTTTTAAAACTGATTGACATTATGAAACGTCTTACTTTTTGTAACTAGTTGCATAAAGTAAAATTTTATGCAATTGGTGACGAAAAATGTATTAGTGACAAAAAGAATTATTCTATTTATTAAACTGTTATAATACAACTTAAAAACATAAATTATAAATTAATTAATTATTATAAATATTGATAACACAATTATTGCAATTATTCAAATTAATTCCCGACGACATATTTTTTTCATTGTTCGAACTTGCTGTTATTTGGGAAGCGGCGTACATTGCATTAGATGTTTCACCAAATATTTCTTGCGCTATAAGTTTTTTTATTATTCATGGAATTTTCAACATATCCCTCCGCAACAGAGCTAGATTTCCAACCTCCGTGCCTCTTTAATTTTAAAATATCAGCGCCACTGTCTGCTAGGAAAGTGGCAGAGCTTCTTCTGAAGCAGTGGCCAGTATATAGAACAGGATTTGAAAGACCAAGAAATTGTGCAATAACTTTTGGCAGACTGCTAAATGTGTTAATTCCCACAGGATTTTTGGTACATTTTCCATTCGCATATTTTACGCGTTGTGTTTAAGAACCTGGGGACGCAACTTAATATATTTTCTTAATATTTCAACAAGTTTCGTATTTTCAATGTCTCCAGTGGTAATTGCAAACTGCCGTATAAGTTTTGTTTTTGAAGGTGGGATATCAACACGAACAACATTTTCAACTGGAAGAAATGTTAATTCTGCTTTTCTGCATGCTCCTGCCATTCCAATTATCATTGCAACCTTAGCCATTAAGTATTCTTTGTCATCAGCTTCCACTAAAAATTTGGCAAAATCTTCTTTAATAAAAACTTTTGACTATTTAGCACTGTACCCGTCCGCTTGCCTTTTAATATATGCTACCAAATTTGTATATTTTTTAATATCAATATTCCTTTTCAGATTTAGTTCAGATCTTAACATTGAGTAAAGTGTCCATAATGTGGAAACTTTTAGATCTTTCTTACCCTCAAAATATGCAAGTAAAACTTTCTCATTAACATGTTTAATTTTCTTCTCATCACACCACGTAACAAATTTTTCGTATGTCAAATCATAAACTGCCTTTGACTTTTTGGGAATTACTGATAATAGAGCATTACCTGCTGCCTCTTCAATATCGCTTGGTAGCTCTTCAGAACTTGAATCACTCATTTTTTAAAAATAAAACTAAAAATATATCAATCTCAACCTTCCGTCTAGACTTTTTTACAAAATGTCAAACTGACAACTAACATGAAGTAACAGCAACAAACTAAATTTATGTTTTCCAAATTTTTGTCAATTATATTAAATTTTATTTTTTTATTACTTTCTTCAAAATTAGAAAAAATCTTGTATGCAATACGTTACGAAATGAAATTTTGTGTAACTTGTGAGTTTTTGCGAAACTCACTTCGTTCGTTCCGCAAAAATCTCACGCGTTACACAAAATTAGGCATTTCATAACTGATGGCATAAATAGCTAATATCTATATCCGCAAACACTTTAGAAACATATTATACAAGATTTTATAAATTTTTCAATTTCTTATAATCTATAGATATGATCATAAATATAGCTCGAATCAGAGCAAACGATTTTAAAAATCAGGTTGTTTTGACCAGTTAGCATATTATGAATTTCCAAAATGGAATATTATTGTTGCACTTCTACGAACTACGTTTATTAAGTTACCGGATAATTGCCAAATAAGTGATAACTGAACTTCGTTCGTTATCATTACTTTCAATTGGGGTTATTAAGTACCTATTCAAAATAATGTGCAATGAATAAATCTCTAATTCTAGGTTTATTTAACTTTTGTATGTATATTTTTAAAGTAGGCAGGTAACATTGAAAAACTGAATATGAATGAAATAATTTACTACGAACCAAACATATATAAATGATTGATTCCAATTTTTACTTTTAAATTTTTTTTTTTATTGATTCACATTTTTACAATTAGCATTGGAGTAATCATATAATGGTGTTTTTGTTACTTTGAATTGTTGCACTTCTACAAACTACGTTTATTAAGTTACCGGATAATTGCAAATAACTGATAACTGAACTTCGTTCGTAAATATCATCTGCAGGTGTTCAAAGTAACAAAATAAGTTTTTATAATTTATAATATTATTGGTAAAAATAAGAGACAAATCATGTCTTTAACAATTTTCTGAATTATTTGATGAGTCACTATCCATATCACTCTCGCTATTATTAATTGATATGATTAAAGGTTCAATGGGATCGTCCATAATTCCGTCAAAAGTACTCATTTTTTCTTCCTTCTTAATCACATGTTCTACACACTTTTTCCAGTTCATATTTGTAGCATTATTAAGAGTCTCTATTAGTAGTTCCCTTACGTCCTTCAATTTATATGTTTTATTTTTGCTTCCCACATCATTCTTCACCTGTGCCCAAATCAATTCTATAGGGTTTAATTCACAATGATATGTTTCATGTAAATAATAAATAGGTCTACCTTCAGATCTAAACTGTTTAATTGATATCAAGTAGTCAAGTCTCCATCTCACTATATCATCACGTTCTATCAACACACTTTTACTACTTCGTTTTAAGTATCTGCAAAAAAAAATAAAATGTTTTTATTGAAATTATACTTGCTTGAGATATGTATTCGACCTTAGTTGAAGTTAATTTGTTTCAACTTGTATAATGATGAACGGGACATCTGTGGCAAATCCTGACGACTTTTTATTGCGGTTAATATATTGTCCAAAGTGGGGATCTCATTTTTAAAGAAAAAGCTGTGTACTATACGCCTTATGGAATTCTCATTACTTCATCCAAACATGTAACAATCCCAGGTCGTCCACCACAGTGTTTAAAAGTAGACACCCTTCCAGTAGATTTATACTGTTTTATGGCTCGATATACTGTTGATTTTGCGACACCTAAAAAAGTGTAATGTGTTTAGTTCAGCAGTAGGTAATGTTAATATAAATCATCGCCATTTTGGATACAAGTTGGAGAATTTTAAGAGTAGGTTCATCATTTAGGCTTTTCTTATACAAATTCAATATTGCATGTTTTTCTGCCAGAGATAAATGCCCCAATCTGAGTTGTTTTCGTTTCCTTGGGGGCCACGGCGATGTAATTCCCGCGCCTGCCTTACTTGTGGTCGGCACACTATCATCCATATCCAGTGGAAAATTGAAAAAAAAAAACGAATGACAATATAATAAGTCGTTTAGTTCTGATAAGAACTTATTTATACGTAACTGAGATAATAAATAGATAGAAAAACAGGTAAAAGCACAATGACAACGAACAAGCAAAATGTCAACAAATGCCAAAATGTAAAATTTATTAGCAGTGTAAAGTAGGTTCAAAATTAACCAATAAGAAACCAACATTTTGGCGCGCAATATTCAAAACGCTTCTTTTAGTTTAAAAATAGAGTATAGTATACCAGTCTAGGCTATAAACTAAATAAATAATAACTACCAAATTAAAAAACCGTAAGCACAGATAAAATTGAAATAAAAGAGTACTTTGTGAAAATATAAATGTATTGTTGCATTTTCCGTTTCAATTAAATGTTTGTATGAAAATGTGTTACACTTCTGACCTTAATTGTTGACGCAATCATTTCCATTTTGGGATTTCTGCTTTTATTTTTTGTAAATCAAGCAATACATGTATTATTCAGACATTTACAAGCCAGACTCAAATATCTCTGGATATAATAGAGCGAAAAATCCTAAAGGGCGGTATAATAGTATTCAACGTGCGATGTGCGCTGCACCCAACTTTTTATGATTTATGCCGACAAATCCCAAAGACTTGCTATTGTATTAGTTACTGTTTTGACCATTTCACCACATCACCTTAAAATTAAAAGATTCTACGTTGTTGTTGTTGGGAAGTGGTACGGATTACCAGCAACACTAAGGTCTGAAGACCCATTGTACATGCATGGTGGCTGGCGCTCTAATATAGCGGCAAAAACTATATAGAAGATTCCAAAGAAATTAAGAAGAAAGTCTCCTCTAATATTTTGCGTAACGTTTCAGGCATTGATGGCCCTTCAACAAATTCAAGCACTCGGGCAATAAACTTCTAAAAATACAGCCCACTTATCATCTACTGGAATTAACAAATTGTAGAAGTTGCAATTAATTACAGATGTTATTTTAGTCTGGTAATAGGTCAATTGTAGCAGAAAAACTAAATTTTTACAAAATGCCGTTCTTTTATAGTTAACAATAACAAGCAAATGTGGTGACTTACTTTGATTTTGTTTATTTTTTACTTTAAAATTTACGAGTTATGATGTTATTATAAAGACCATAATGACATCCAAATGACACCGTCGTACATTAAATGAATAATTACATTATAATTTTACAAAGAGTACACTTACATCTTATGTACGTGTATACATAATTTTCTTGGCAAGAATGCATTTAATTTTTACATGCATTATATGTTTAGTTATATTAAAATATTATAGAGCATAAATAACTAAAATAACAAAGGAAAATGACTGCATTACACTAAAACTAAGATACAAAAATACAATAAGTTTACCATTTGTTTAAATTGCTGCTGATTTGGATGCACTTTTCGAATCGCACTTTTACAACGAATGGTATAGTATCGGCACAAAATTCAAGGTACTAGGCTACAGAAAATTACAGTGGATTATTAATTGTAAACAGTGGCGTAGCCAGAAATTTAACAAGGAGGGGGGGTTCAGTGAACAAAGTATTTCAAACTAGATTTCTTCAATAAAAATATAAATAATTTTTAATAAATTGAAACAATAAAAAGTAAATAAAAAAACAATCTCATCATAAACATGTAAATAATAAACAGGTATGAACAATATTTGTTACAAAAATGACAAAAATAAGATTAGAACTTAGTAGCAGGTCCTAATGTAAGGTTTCCGTAGGAGATCTAGTTCACTGACCGCGTTGCTAAATCATGAAGAATAGAGTGATTGCAGGGATGTAGTGAGACATTACCTATATGACCCAACCAACCCAACTTATGGGGGGGGTTCTGATCCCCCAAACTCCCCTGTGGCTACGCCACTGATTGTAAACGACAATATTATTAAAAAGTTAATGTTTAGTGTGGGATACTCAATGAAACAACAAAGTTGTAACGTTACAAATCAGAAAGACTCTTTAATGTTTGTTTCAAATATTTATGATACTGAGCTGAAAATAACAGTAAATTTAGTTTCACATATCTACTCAAAACTGTAAACCATAAACTTCCGAATTTCTGATTACATTCGCGGGAGAAACAGCAAATCAACCGAAACAGCATAGATAAGATCATTATTTCAATGTTTCACGATTCTCCAGCGCAAAACATGTTATTGCTAAGATTGGAAACCATTACTCGGTGGATCGTCATTGTACTGGCGTCGGACAAAAGGGAGGATCGGAAACTATAAACGATAAAACTAACCGAAAAGGAATGGAAAGCCAAACACCGGAGATATGCGGTCGCGATATAGACATCATAACAGATAAAGATTATACCTCACTTCTATTCTATACCCCAACATTACGACTCTCATCTCTCGCCGCTTTATATCGAAGGGATTCTTAGAGGAAGCAGAACCTTTACTGGAAAAACATCCCTCAACACTACATAAAGGCAAAGCTGAAGGACAAGCAAATGATATATAAAACACGTACTAAAATAAATATTTTGCAACTAGTGCAAAAATTAAATTATTGAAGAAGGTACATAAATTATACAGAGTGATTTAGAACTTATCTAAAAAAAATTCGGAGTGTACAAGGGGCTCTTATAAATACAATTTTCAAAAAGGGCAGTTCGAAAATGATTTAAAAATACACTTCTGCACGGCACTGGAATCTGGTCCACTGTAAAACCTGATAAGGCGGCAATCTGCGACCGGACAAATGAAAAGAAATGCTCAAGGAAAGAAATAAATAACATTTTATAACGCTGATTTTATACAACAAATTTAACTGCTTTTGCCGCTATTGTTATTAATTATTAATTATTAATAGATTTAATTTGTGGTTTTAATTAATGAAATAGTTTGACATACCTGATGTCTTACCAAGTTTCTACACACTAACACAAATGTTTCTGCTGCTTTTTCGTGTTGAACTCGTTATTGGCGGTAACTATGATACGTTTCTGTAAATCAACAATCCACTTCGGTGCAATATACTTCATTTTTTAAATATCCCCACAAATAGAAGTCAGAGATCGTGACGGCCATGGTACCGGTTTTCCTCGTCCAATTCCTTGGTGTCAATGCTTGGACATGCTGTAGGGGAGAGTGGGGGAATATCGCAACAGGGTAATACCACGCAGTGACGTTTTGCCTGTGTAACAAATAATTGTTCAAAGTAAATATTGCTGACATATAGCGGTCGATCACCTAAGAATTGTAGAGCAGTGAATGATTCGTTAAATTTTTATAGGTGACGTCAGTTAAGTTTTGTTTGTAGTGCTTGTAAATATTTGTATTCTCTTTAATAAAGCAAGGTATGTCCTACTTCAGTTCTTCGATTTTAAGTTTATGTTTTGTAGAAATTTGTCATATCTTTGTAAATCATTTTAAACCTGACCGTTAAAATTAATCGATTATTTTTTTTCTGTAAACCAATTTTATAGACAGAAGCATCTAGGGGTAATACCGCGTAATCCCAACATCCTGAAATCAACGTTGGGAGATAAATTAATAAATGTGGAGCCACTGAACGATGTACAAATAGGTAGAAAATCCATATTTACTCCCCAACAAGATGAGGAACTAGTCAGACATATGAAAACCTTAACCAAAGTTAGCCAAACTGTTATGGAATGACTCCCCTTAATCTCAACTTAAACTGTCTATGATTTTGCAACAAGAAATTTTTAATCATGAAAAACAATTTACTACATCTTTTTCACATTGAATGTGAAATGGGACCTGTAGCACCATTAGTAGGTCCAGTAGCGAAAACATCAGCATCGGCAGGTTGAGTAACCCCTCAGTTGTGAATGTTCAAGACTTGGATCCAATTCCAAAAAAAGGATTTCATAAAATAATAAAAATGGAACTAGAAAGCAACTCACAAATTTTAACAAGCTCACCTTCAATTAACTTTTAAAAGAAAAAAGAGTGAAAAGCACTGAAGATCGCTGTAAAGTATCTGTATGTAAAAAATAAATATGATTTCTATCACTTAGTTTCTATTCAATTACTTTTTTTAAGCATTTGTGAAAAAAATTTGCACTTTAAACTACAATTCCGAATATACGCGATATTACCCTACAGTATGCGCATCATACCACCTCGTAGGGTGGGAAATATCGCGCATTTGTATTATTTCACAACTAACAAAATTTCTCAGAGTCTAAAAATTATAAATGAACTAAAATAATATTGAGCACTCCTTAATAAATGCTGATTATGTTGTACCAGTTTTAATTTTTCAAATCACTTTCATGACCTAGTAATGAATTATTTTCTTTAGGTGCGCGATATTCCCCCACTCTCCCCTACATGGTACGGACATAATTTAGCCTCGTATATGATACGTCACACTTCTGCAATAGGCCGTGGAGGTCCTGGACCTCCATCTCTTCCACGATTCGGTTTCAAATTTCCTTCGTGTTGCACTACATTTGCACTCACTACACACCCCTATAAAAGTAGCTGCATTTGGCACATGTTTACCGGGAAATCGTTCTGCTAAAGTAGTTTCACAGCGAAATACATTAAAACGATATCGATTTTGACACTTGAAAAACCAATGTAATGTAAACACTGTCGTCACAAAAACTTTAGTGGCTACGAAAGTGGCGCAGCTATGTAAAAGTGAAAATACTGCAACTTAACAATAATATTTTACTCGGAAACTATAAGGATTTTATAAAAAAAAAAATATTTACGATATCGACTCCATTTTTCATGACGATTATATTCCCAAATTGGTTTAGATAACTTCTGAATCACTCTGGATATCTGGTTTGCCGCTGACAAATGATTTCGGCTGTTTGCTATATGTTTTTCAGATGTAATTCAATGCTGGTCAGGGCATTAGCCCGCAGAGTAGTTGGTCCTTGAAATTTCGTTTTGTAAATATCGTTCTCGCCGACACGCGATAAAGAGCGATGGTCTTCAACGGTATCTACAGCATATGGGACGCTCCATTGCTTTGGCCCGTTAGCAAGTTCGGCATGAAGTAGTTAATAGCCACTAGATATAGCTTGCCATATTTCGCGTACTTACTGTTTCTGTTCGCTTTAATGTTTATACAGGGTGTCACTAAATAATGCGACAATATTTTACAGGCCGTCAACAAAAATTTTTTAAGCATTTCTACTAATAATTTGTTTGTGAGTTTACTGTTTTTTCATAATATATATACACGTATCACTAGTGTTCCTTTATATCCAAGTTCTTGTTTGAGCTCGAGTGGGCGGTTGTTCATTAAACACAAATTAATGTTTAAAGTCGTTTTTCTCGAAAACGGTTAACTTTAACCAGTTATCCGCGAATGCTTTCCGCTATAATAATAATATGCCGCCCCCTCTACCGCACAAGTCTTCGACTTCTGGGTTAATCCTCGTGATTAGAATGAAGGATAGAGATATTATATTATTATTATTATTATTAATAAACAAAAATAATTAAAATATTAATTTCTGTCAAATAATCAATCAATCAATCTATTTATAAACGTCAAGAAATTTCCACTGTAATCACATTAAGCTTTCTCTAAGGAGGATAAGCATATAATTCAGAAAATGCAATAAAAAAATACTGAATGATCCATTTTAATTTTGACATCCTGTTGTAGGTACAGGTAAGTTTGGTAACATCGCATTATTTTGTCGCCAGGAATTACTGATCTTACTCTGTATACCATTAATATCATACATATTTTGGATAAAAAATTTCGCCAGTCGATATCCTTGTCTTTTAATATAAAATCCGCAATAATCAAACCGTAATTCCTTTAAAATTTAAGTCACATGTTTTGTGTCGATGTTCAATATACAACACATCTGCGGTATGTACGGCACAGCTCCAACCTAATCCGATATGAAGTATAGACACCTAGCGGTTATAAACTCTTGCAGAAATTGAATTTATATTCGGGGTAAAACTAATATAATTTCCAGATGCCTCAAGGCAGGATATAAAGCCGAACTAAGTTGATGAAACTTGACTGCATCATTATGATGTAATGCATTACACATCGAAAACTACTCATTGATTTAGTTCAGAGGGGCGTACAGCTAACGCTGTTAGTTCTGCATCAGGAATTGTTAATAAATTTATTAACTTTGCTCGAAGTTTGTATTTGCCGAGGCCTGAAAACGACAGACTCGTAAACGCGTTGAGGTTGAGACTTATTTTAAGATGAATATGAAGTTTCTAAATACGGCCATATCAGGAATAAATTGTAGTTAATATATTTTGTACTCGTATTTCTATTTCTTACAAATTTAACTAAATGAGTGACAAATACTGCAGTTATTTATAATGGAATGCATATACAGGGTGATCCTAAATCTTACGGATCGATTTCTAATGATACATACTTACGGAAGATAAAAAATGTAAACATTTAACGTAAGACAATACACAGTTGGTATACTCGCGACAAGAATTTAGACGACTTACGTCATACGAACAAATGAATAATTCATTATATTTTCATCAAAATATTTAAGAAACTGCAACTGATAGTAATAAAACTATATACTACACTAAAAATTTGCATTATATTTTGCACTAAATTGCAAAAAAATATTATTTTTAACGCGACCAAATATCGAAAATTACGTTGAAAATATAAACAAATGTGTAACGTCAGCCATGACGTAAGACGTCTGAATTCTTGATGCGAGTATATACGAGTCATTGCAACATGTACGACATACTTTAGTTTATCAGTGTACAGTGTCTCCTAATTTCGTTGCAATTGCAGGAAAGTACAAGAAATAGGATGTGGATTTCACAACACTAGACTACTTTTTCGAGAAACTTAAGATCGCCGTATCTCTCGTCGTAAAATGATTAAATTTGTGGTGATTTTTAGGTGCGGAAAGATCGAAAAATAAAACACGTAGAGCAAAATTAATATCAAAAATAAAATTATTGATGTTTTGTTTATCCACTTTTACTATTAAAATTCTCCTCAAATAATATAATACTTTTAAAATGCATTTGTAAGACCCACGTTATTTTGCTATTCTAACCTCACATTTTAACAATTATTTTCGCATACTTATAAATAAAAGTGAACAATCTTATATGCAGGACCATGTAAGTATGTTATAACAATATTTACATATGCAGTTGAATTTCAAAAAATACGCATTTTGAAGGATTTCTGTACCTAAAATGGTTATTGGTTAGACCGTTTTCTGTCGTCATATATTCGTTTTACTTCGATACATTAGAATATTCGCAGGTGGTATGAGATAACATTACTGTTATTTGCTGAACCCTATATTATTCAGTTCTTAAATGTCTAAAATTACTTGTATTTGTATAAAACACTATTTCAGGAATACCGCGCCTTTCAGATGCCGAAATCAGAACTTTTATAGACCTCTTCGTTTTTGATATACAGGGAGAAATTTAAAAAAACTACTTTTAAGGAATTCTTTGTTTTTCAGAGAATAACTTATATAGTGAGATATCGGAATAGAAAAAAATGCTTCTCATAGATTGTTTTACGTAGTATCCTACTTGCAACTTCTCTACAAGGTGTCTCTTTTAAAATGTTACCCAAATTTACATTTTTTAAATGGAACACCCTGTATATTTTTATGTCATTCAATTGAATTATTTTTTTCCTTCCTAATAATATATAATAGTTAATTAATAAAATTAAATAAAAACGTTATATTGTTAAATCTGACGTTGCCTGGTGCATAGTTGGTCATGCATTTTTATATAATTATACAAGATTATGGTTATGGATATTTATTTTGGGGAATTTAAAATAGTGTACTACTTGCTCCTATTAATCAGTATGGAAGGATACATCATAATCAAAACGTGACCGCGCTTGCGCTGTTAACACTGAACGATTTGACAAAGTTAAAACATACCTGATCACAGTATTATGCTGTTACAGTATGGCCCATTACTTACGCAACAATTTAACTTTACTTTTAAATAAATTGCATGTATCATGAGATTTAGCTGCGTTTTTCTTATAAACCATTGCTTCTCTAGCGACATCAACAAGGTGTACCTTTTTTAACTAGAAAAGATAGACAAGTAAATTTTTCCAGTCCAAAATGAGATACAGTGTAGCACAAAAAAGTCGTAGCGATTTAACGGGGTTCAAACCATCGTTGGTTTGGTGTATCTCTAGCAGATACACCAAAATCGTCGACATATTCGAATTTCTAGTACCAAGAAATCCCCCTAATTTCATAAAATACAGTCGATCCGATCGAAAAATAATAAAGAAAATGTGATTTATTTTTTCAACTTTGACACCCTGTAGATAGAAAACGAGCAACATTCGGATAAGGCATATTTGGCTTAATCGCTCTATTTTGAGGTCAGCAACACGCCCTAAAGCTCTGTCCCATTATTAATGAATTACCCTGTATAAATAATTATTATTTTTTGTCACTTAAAATGCGTTTGAAGTTTTCGTGTATTTGTGCTGTAGCGTCAGTTTTTTCTTATTTTATTTCGATATCTGTACAAACGTCTGTACTAGTTCAGGTAATTGTGATACACTACAAGTAATTTAATAATCGCAATCAGTGGCAGGTATTTAATTAATCCACGTTAATGCATTTCAAACGTTAGATTATAACTAACAAACCTTAGCTAAATATGATATTCGACTGGCATAACTCAGTTTGACTGCACATATGCTTACAGCCAGTGCTGGAGCAATATCGCTGCCTTAAAATTATAAGGTTCAGTGTTACATCAGAGAATGTCTGGAAACAATAGATTTGAAATTTAAATTATAAAAGTTAGGGTAATAGATACATTTTATTATTTTGGTGAATTTAAAGGAATTGTATTAGACTTCATTTGATCTATAGATATGCCAATTTTTAGTTGATTTCTAGTAACGAAAATTAGATACAGGCTATGTAAAAAATAAAACATATTTATTTTAGAGACATTTTTAATAAACAAATGTTCACATATAACCTACTGGCTGATCAAATATAGAAGAATATGAAAAATAACTTTATCTACAAATGCTTTGTAAGAGCTTCATTACAGCATTTATTTGGAACT
The DNA here is from genome assembly GCA_037114965.1 of Monochamus alternatus. Taxonomy (NCBI): domain Eukaryota; kingdom Metazoa; phylum Arthropoda; class Insecta; order Coleoptera; family Cerambycidae; genus Monochamus; species Monochamus alternatus. The sequence goes on from CM073429.1 coordinate 78,814,782, forward strand.
GTTTCAGTTGAATAATGAAGGTCGTTACACCATTGCTCAATGGTTATTTTTACTAAGAACCAACAGGTTTATCAATATTTGACAATTAATAGATAATTTAATTTAAATTAAATTAAATTACTTATTATAAATATTGACAACACAACTGTAGTTGCAACAGCATTTTCAATTTCAAGAGGCAAGCAAGTTTTCTGTTTCTGAATCATATTATTTCAATCAATATCACTATTTTCACAAAAAAATGTAAAAACAAAAACTCAATTTTGTTTATAACAAGTTTGACAGGTTACCATAACAATGCCTTTGCTTCTTTCCCTCTGCTTTGATTTTGAATGAAAATATACAAACTGGATCTGATTTTGGATTTTTCTTAATTTAAGGTAGTTGTAGATAACATTTTTTGCAGTTCTAGATAAAATTTGATAGTACACGTGGGATAACGGCATTTTTATTACATGCGTGAAATTACACGACTTGGACTACGTCCTCGTCCTGCAAATGTCCCACTCATGTATATTAATGCTTATATACCACTTGTACTATAAATAACTATTGCATTAAAAAAAAACTATATTCCTGTTCATTATCACTCACTTTTTGCAATAAAATGTTATAGACGCATATATGCAATCTGTTTCAGTAACAATTCAAATTGCTGATGTATTTGTAATAAAATCTCACTTTCAACATTAATCCTTAATTGTTTCACTCATTAATAGATATCTAATGAAATTTATACAGAGAACTGTCAGCAGCGTAACAACGGATTTGAGGAAGTGCCACTATTTTTGCAGTAGATTGTATTATTGCTTTACTTGACGCTTACTTATAACACAATATTCTATATGCAACACAATATGTCTTGCTACATATTATAACAATAGCAAATAATATCGTAAGTACAATAAATATGCATTATTTCTAAAAGAAGTTTATAAATACTAATAGGTGGTGTATTATCAATTATTTCATGTACACACTGTCAAACAATTATAACTTACAATATATGTAGACTGGATGAGATGACTTGGAGACGTTTGGTTTGAAGAGACTGTGTACTTTATTAAGGAACAGATTTAGTTTTGTATGGTGTGTATGAAGACCTAGGTCATTTAATGGAAGTAGTAAGGATTGCAAGACCAAAGGTCAATGATGACACATGATATGTAATATGACATCTTAGAGATAATGAGAGAGGATGGGGATCGGGTCAATGAACTTAAACATGACACCGGATGCTGACATCAGCTGTTTCTATGTTTAGGACGAGGTCAGCAAACTGAAACATGACACCGGCTGTCTAGACGAAATCCGACACTAGATGTTGACATCAGCATTGTCTATTTAGAACAAGATATTTTTTTATAAAGTGTCTGCAAACGAGGGCCTATGTTAATGTACCTAAAATAGCTGCAAATATGAGCAACATTAGAAGTGTTATTGATGAAATTATACCGTCTTTATGCGAGAGTGTTAACAATAACTGGACTTTGCATTATTAATAGAAGCCCACAGTCATTTGCCTGATGTCATTTTTCGTACATAATGACTTAAATACAAAATAAAACAAGAAATACGATATCATTTATATATTTTGTTTTATCTCAATTGAAAAGTCATCCTTACTGATAGATTCTAATAACAATGAATCAACAGAACATCAAGGATTTTATTTGTATGTTTATTGCTCTTCTTAATCTATATTTCGAGAAATTTGATAATTTTTTTAAAATACTGCGACCTTAATTTCAAAAAGCTATACAGCTGTTTTCATTTCATTATAATGACAATTGGTTATCCGGATCCAGACTTAAACAAGAATATTCGTATATTTTTATTGCATTTCTATATTCGTTAGCGAATATCCCTGCATTTTTATGCATGTCCGATTTTGTTAAATATTTTCAGATCATATTTTTCTAACAGATTTCAACATGTTCAGTTCCGTGGTTTAAATCTGACTCATTCCTTAAGACCTCAGGTGTTACCCAAGGATCCATTCCGGGCCCTCTTCAATTTATTATTTTTATAAATTATATTGCTGCGCAACTTACTGTTACTTAATAAGTGGTACCAAGAGAATAATTTATCACTTAATGTTGACAAATGAAATGTTTTGTTTTTTTTTCATAGTAAAAAATAGTATGTCGTTTTTGATTATTGAATGATAATATTCTGAAAATACCTGAGTGTGTTAAGGATTTGGGTATCCTTTTTGGTTTTCAATTTGGCTGATGCATATAAAAACTTGGTGTTTTTATTAGAAAGAGTTCAGCGCAGATTTTAAGTTTGCAATTGATGAAATTTATCATTCCAGAGATACTCTACAGGACGCACATTTGGATCGTTTCTGTATGCAGAATCTTGAAAATAGACTTACAATACAGGCTCCTGTGTTTCTGTACAAAGTAATACGTTTTACAATTATTAAACATGAAGATATTGTTAACGATATTAATTATAGGGTTACAAGATACAGTTCTAGGCATAATCAATTGTTTGCTGTACCATTTGCTGATACCAACGACTTGTGAAAATCACCTCTATATCAAATATTAAGTACCTGTAACAGTTTGAAGAGCCTTATCTATCAGCTTATCCTATAAATAAATATGCATACCTACAGCAGATCGTCCACACATAAATAAATCGTATATGTACCAACAAAGAAGAAGTTTTATCCATGTAAACTGTAATTTCGTTTTAATATATAATTTATATTGGTCTTTAAATAAAAATTCGCATCTTCATAGCATTATTGTGAACTTTTATACTGAATAATAATTTTCGCATTTCAATATATTATTACTAAGTGGAGTAGCCATAGGTTAAATTTTGCTTTCTCTAATTGGATGTAAGTTGGAAATTGCAAACACCTTAGAAAAAAGAGGCGTTGTATTATTATTATATTTTTTAACAAATAAACGCATGTAATAAGTTGGTGTTAGGTAAAGAAATGTTATTTTTAAAGTTATCCATCTGTCCCTTATTCTGATCTAAAATTGTTCGACATAGGATACGAAGTGTATCCTTTCCACGCCTCCGCTACTGAGGCCAAAACATAGTAATGAGTAATATAAGCACCGGGTATGCAAATTAACTACCAGAATGGGTTACAGGAGGAATTTGAATCCTACTCCCCAAGGCCGAGTTGATGAAGAGTTATTGGAAACCTAATTACCTGTCCTTTGATCAGGACACTATTTGACAACAGATACCTGGTACTCTGCTGCAGTTGCCTTGGCAGTAATAAAGCAAAAACACTGTAATTAATACGGTAGACAATTTAATATCAAGTAAAGGATTAATTTGACATTATAGCCGAAGCAATTCCTTTGTAAAATAAAATATTGCTACAGTTAAACTTTACAGTACATATTTTTAATAAAATAATTTTGTAATTTACTGTGTGACTATAAATAAGGCTGGAAATTTATACTTTTATTCTTGTCAAAACCGAAAAATGATGATGACGAATTTGGTTTAGTAATATTTTTTATTGTAAAATAAACTTTGTATTAAAGTATGTCATTTGGTACTTTTGGAAGGGTGTTGGTGTAAAGAGTACAGGGTGTCTAAAACTCGATAGTACTGTGAAGATATAGAATTTTTAAATAAAATTTGAGACACGTGGTGTTAAATGGGATGGGGATTGGGATTTGATAGAAATAAAAAATTTTTATTAGAAAACTTTTTCTGCATTACCTACCGTTTAAAAGTTATAAGCAATATCATCATAATTAATCTCAAAAGAAATACCACCTGTGAGTGCACATTAGCGGTGGAAGGATCATGTAGTCGATGGAAAATAATTTAATGTTTGTTTTTTAAACTGCATAAATGTTACAAAATATTTGTCATTACTCAATACGAACGTCAAACGTATAACTTTTCTGCTTACAAAATATTCTCTCATTCATAAAAAGTTGATATGTTGTTAATTTAAGGTGATTCACAAAAAAATTCAAGAAGAATAAGATTGAAGGCGACCTTTCAATGAAATGAGAATGCATTTTCTGTTCGGAAGATCAAATAATTGACCGAAGGGTAAGAAACAATGTTAATATAGCTAGACTGTTACAATATTTTGAACAAAATTCACGAAATTCTATACGGCAGGCTAGCCGGGAATTGAATTAGATAGATTAGATAGATAAGACAGATAAATCAAGCGTTCAACGAATTTTAAAGACCAATGGGTGTCCTGACTACAAAATGCACAATTTTGAGTATTTGCCTGAGCGTCACACTGAAAACTTAATTGCATAGTTTAAATTGTTGTAAATATAGAAACTGCTGATGAAAACCTTTTTCGGGACGTTCTTTGGGCGGACGAAAGTCGGTTTGTCAGTAATGGTTTGCGAAATAGGAGCAACGAACACTAACGGTCCATTGAAAATCCCCACATTGTAAATCCAGTCCAAAACCAAGGCCATTTTGGAGTTAATGTATAGTGCGGCATTATCGGTAGATATTTAACTGGGCCTTATTTTTATGCACATACATTGAACAGCGTGAGATAAATTTCCTACAAGAGGAACTTCCTGCACTTCTGGAGAATGTGCCATTGCAGCTGAGAAACCCATGGTTTCAACACGACGAACCTCCACCCCACAAGGCCAGAATTGTGCACCAATATTTAGATATCACTTTTCCCGAAAAATTGATTAGGATCATCGAACCTATTCAATGTTTCGGAAAGTCACCAGATCTAACACCTCTCGATTTTTTATGGAGGGTTTAAAGAAATAAGGTTTACACCTTCGTGAAATATTAATCATTTGAAAGCAAAAATCACAAACGCTTGTAATGAGTTAAATGGCGAAGTGGTAACAAATGTAACCCAAAAAGAAGACAAAGATTGGATATGTGTCTTCGTCCAGGAATTTTCGAGTAGTGGGAATTTGCCTATTTCTAATATTGTATATTAGATAATTCCCGAAACAGTAAATATATTTTCATTGGAAATTTTAATTGTTTTCAATTACAATTAATTTCTGATAGGGCATATTATTTATGTATTTACTATATACACATTGAATATTGAGAAACTTTTCCACTTTTGTATTTTATATTATCTACCTACCCAGCATTGCATAAAATAAAGCAAATAAGAAGGATATAACCTGAAAATATCAACAAATGAAGTTGAATTGTGACAATAAATCGATATTTATAGCCATAATTCCCATTACTTCATTTTTACAGATATTTTTTAGCTTTCGGATTAGTACTACACGAGAAAATACGTTCCAATAAAATTTTGATTCAATGAGTAAGAGTTAGTACATAAATTATTCGATATTTACCATACGGCACGTTGAAACTTTATTAAAATATAAATCATTTCCAAACTAGGTAGCGTTCTAGTTAAAAAAGATTTGTGTCCGTTTTATGGGCAATGCAAGTCACAATATTGGTACAAATTGCTGCGAAACATGTGAAATATAAATATAGTGCGCAATCTGTCCCTATTTGCTCAAATCCCTTTTATTATGATGAGAAATATGTGAGCAGATAGACTTTGTTAGTTTGTAGTTTATCTTTATTTTGTCGACATCTTGTAGAAACCAGGTGTACGTATCTACAAATGTTGTGCAGCACCACAACTGTGTTAATAAGGTTGTTTCATATTTCTTCGTAAGACAAAAAAAATGTAAAATATTTAGTTAACTGGTACTTCGTATTCTTTTAAATTTTCAATCATTTTGTGCCTAAAAAAGTTTGTAAAATACATTTATTTTTAATGCCGTTTAATGGTTGTAAGATCAGCCCTTTCATTGGATAATAACGTTCTTGGAGTGCGCCACATACAATGGCCAGTATATGCTTCTGGATTTGCGATATTCAGGAATGAAGCAACTATTGACGGTGCCTTCGCCAATGTGTTGATTCCCACAGGCTTGATGTATCTTAAAAATAATCTGTCTTGTGTTAAATGAATTGTGCGTAGAGAAATATATTTTCTGCATATTTCAACAGCATTCACGCAAAATCCTTCTTCTATAGTTCTATTTCTTTATTTGAAAGGCCCGTCTTGGTATCAGGTATTGAAACAAGTAGGGAATTACCAACGTCTTGTATGTCAGTAATTTTAAAATTTGTCAATTCGCAGCATCGACACGCAGCAGGAATCCCCATTATTACCGAAATCTAAAATTATTCAAAGTTCACTATATACCTAACAACGTGTAAAAGATAAAGAGATATTACATTAATCATTAAATATTCTTTATCGAAATCCCCAGCCAAAAGTTTTTCAATATGTGCTATTTCCAATACTACAGATTTTTTGCTTTGTATCCTCTCGATGCACTCATCAAATAAGCAGTAAGTTTATTATGTTTTCCAATATCTATATTTTTGTAGACCTTTATGGTAGATTTCAACATCGAATGCTTCAACCATAGATGAAATTGCTTATTTTTTCTTCAAATTTGAAAAATACAATAGCATGACTTCTTCATTTATCGTCATAAATTTCCGTTTTTCCATCCAGTCGTTAAATTCGGCGAACACTTTTTCATAATGTTTCCTGGATTTCGTTGACAATAAATCCTTGATGTTCTTCGAAAACAGCCATAGAAACAGAATTACTTTCTTGCATTTTTACCAAATTCAGATAGAACTGTTTATTAAATAATTGATAATAAACAACGTACCATATCAACCAGTAGCTACAACAAAATCTACCACGTTTCATTGAGTACTAAAAAATATCAAGTCGTTCGAATATTTTTTTATTAAATTCCAATAATTCCGACTCCACAAATATGATTGTGACGTGAATATGGATAAAACGTTGTATTACGTTCGTGTTTTAATTGCCTTTTATTCACTTAAGAATATTAAACATTCTTGCGTGGATTAAAATATTTATACAATAAACAACTTTATAATATAGTTTGACTTTGTTCTGTTTATTTGAAGTTTTGATTTTTTTTCCATTTTGTGAATACTTAGTTATATTTAGATTAGTATTTTATTTGTATGATTGCATGCTTTCTTTTTTTTTGTTTACTACTTGTAGTTGTTCTGTTATTGGATTTTTAATCTGTTGGGCATTGATGAGAATAAATATATAAATAAATTATTTATATATTTTTAAAAATATTTATAGCAAACTAATAGGCTGGAAACAATTGACAACATGTTCATCTGCCTTAAACACATGTTTTATTGTGGCAAACTTTAATGTGATAGGAAAAACTTCTGTGTCGAGGACTGAACATTTGTAACATTATAATATTTGTAAAGGTAACTTACTACTATTATTAAGAGTGCAAAATATTTAAGGAGGTAATAGTATGAACCAAAATAAGCAGAAAACTCTCAATAAACATGGGTCCGCAAAGTAACGGTTGCGGAGATATGGAATGTTTTATGTTTTTTAGCCTTTTTTTTATTTTGCAAAAACGTTGTGTATTTTCTTATAATAGTTGGTTGATGTTTAGTGAAATAAACAGTATGTATTTGACACTTGTTCTCAGTGCCCAAGTTTCTTTTCGCTATGACTGATTACTCTAACGCAGAATTAACAGACATGCATTTCATGTATGGTCATGCTAATGGGAACGCTACCGATGAGCGACGTCTTTATGTTGACGCTTATCCAAATCGCCAGATTCCTTCACAACGCATGTTTGGAAGAATTCACCAAAGATTGCGTGATACCGGTTCCTTGAGCAAACAGTGCTATTTATCCGGAAGACCAAGGTTGGCATCCACTCCTAGAGCAGACGAAGAAATTCTAGCACTGGTAGAGCAAAATCCAGGTACAAGTGTGCGGAGAATATTAGCCGAGGTAGGAATTAGTGGTCCTCTTGTTTGGAGAATCCTTCACGAGCAACTGCTTTATCCATACCATGTGCAACGAGTACAGGCCTTAAATCCAATAAATGATCATCAAGCACGTTTGGTTTTTTGCCGCTGGTTTCTACGTTATGATGCTAAAGGCCCTCGTTTTATTGCAAACATTCTTTTTACAGATGAGGCCGGGTTCACAAGAAATGGAGTGTTTAATTTTTACAATACGCATATTTTTGGTCCGACGAAAATTCTCAGGCTCTAATAGAATCTGGACATCAGGCACGTTTTTCATTAAACATTTGGATGGATATTGTAGGTGACAGGTTTCTAGGTCCTGTTGTTTTACCAAACCGATTAACAGGCACTGCTTACCTCAACTTTCTGCAGAACATACTGTATGAGCTTTTGGAAGACATTCCTTTGAATCAGAGGCAACAAATGTGGTTCCAGCATAATGGTGCTCCATGGCTGTTAGAGAGCATTTACACCAAACTTTTCCACATAGATGGGTAGGAAAGACCGGACCTGTTTTATGGCCTCCAAGATCGCCTGATGTGAACTCTCTAGATTTCTTTCTTTGGGTATATTTGAAGATATTAGTGTATGATGCTCCTGTAAATAGCCTGAAAGAGCTGCAGCTACGGATAAATCAAAAGTGTCAAGAAATCCAAATCAAGGAGGGTGTTTCGAAAGAGTTCGAATATCGTTGAGACGAATATGTCGTGCCTGCTTGGAAATGGACGGAGGGCACTTTGAACATCTTCCGTAACTTTATTTTTATTTGTTAAAAGCTTCCTTTGTCGGTTTAATCCTAATAAAATAAAATGTTTGAAAAACGAATAGTGGTCCATATCTCCGCAACCGATACTTTGCGGATCCTTGTTTATTAAGACTTTTCTGCTTATTTTGGTTCATACTATTCCCTCCTGAAATATTTTACACTCTTTTTTTAACACTCTGTATACAAAATATGACAGAAATTGCATTTTGTCCCAACAGTTTATTCTTATAACAACGCATACATACGTTAAATTTCTAGAGGTATCAACATGCGTATTGTAACTTATACCAAAGTAATTCACAGCCACCGTTGAGGAGTAAAACAATCTAGATCGGCGCTTGTTCCGGACAGAGTTAATAAACAAACTGCTTGCCTGCCTGCTGGCGTCTTAAAGGAAGGTTTTGAAATCTTATGACAACATCCCGCTATTATACGGCGAGTTACGTTACAGCTGGGATAAGGTAAGTGTACTTTACCTGGAGGTTGTTTGACGAGAGAATCTAACACGTCCTGTTATAATATGTTGATTACAAATGGCGGCCTGTTTATTGTTCTTAAACCCGAGACGCTTTCGCGGGTGGAATATATTCTAGACATATTTCAGTACAGACATTCCCATAGCGTTAGAAGATCTCCCTGTATACAACTGACCTCAATGCAAAACCACGAAGGCAAATATTTTATAAGCCTTTATTAAGGGCGCGGTATTTTTGAAATAGTTTTCTAGAAATACAAGTAATTTTAGAGATTTAAGAACTGTTTAGCAAATAATAGGAATGTTATCTCATGCCACTTGCGAATATTCAAAGGTAAAACAAACCAACAAGTTTTTAGGTACAGAAATCTTTCAAAACGTATTTATTTAAATTCAGTAGTGTAGATGTATTCTGTAGATGTAAATATTGTTATAACATAAACTTACATAGTTCTGCGTATAATATTATTCATTTTTGTGTATAAGTATGTGAAAATAATTTAAAATGTAGGGTTAGAATAGCAAAATAATGTATGCCATTATAATGCATTTTAAAAATTATCATAGAGTAAAGTCGGGGATTATGGAATACCACTTTTATTTATCGAATTATTTCGATTTTTTATAAAATATAAATAAAAAAAATGGTAATGGCTTGGCCAAAAGGTTTATTATATCGACCTATAATAACAAAGTTAAAAAATACATACATAAAAAAATATTTCATGTTAGTGGAAAAATGTACATTTCTGGTTGCCGAAAAAATGGTCGGGTAATATGAAATATGTATATGGGGTATTATGGAATACTATTATATTTCCAAGATGAAAGATATTAACTACAAAAATCGCAAATATAGTAATCGCGTTCGGCATTAGCGCACAGTTCTTGTGCCCAAAAAGGCCCAAAGCTCGCATCCAATGCACCGTATCCATATTTCTCCCCTTAAGTCAGCCTTAAAACGTGCTAGACAGCATTCTGCATCGTCTTCTGAGTTAGTATCAATATTCGGAAATTCTTCATCATCACTAGAGTCATCCAAGGGAGGGATACTTTTATTTAAATCATCAGAGGATGTGTCGTCTTCTACCAGTTTCGGGTAATATGCAATAATATTTCATAATTGCCGCCTTTATAAATTTGGGAGTTAGGTTATAAAAAAATCTAAAATGAGCAGTATCCCTACATTTTAGCTTTCATACATCATTCGTTAACCTAATTAAACAATAATATCAAATAAAAGCACCTTCAAAAATATGATATTCCATATTAACGGATATATTTTATAATCCCCGACTTTACTTTATTATTTGAAGAGAATTTAAATAGTAAAAGTGGATAAACAAATCATCAATAATTTTATTTTTGATATTACTTTTGCTCTATGTTATATTTTTCGAAATTTCTGTGCCTAAATAGGCCACAAATTTGATAATTTTACAGCGAGAAATACGGCGACCTTAAAATAAGTTGTTTATGAAATAAATTAGTCCAGAGTTGTACTTAGCACAAAGGAAAATAGTGTCAAATATAAATCTTAGTTAGTTATAAGAGAGTTTGTGTGCTTTTTCTTGGTTTTGTCTTGGACTCGCAAGACAAAACTTGAAGCTCGAATTGCAAGACAAGATTTTTAAAAAAGTCTTGTGAGACAAGAAATTGCTACGACAAGAAATCTTGCAAATATAAGTAGGGGTAATATTTAAGGGAACATTAACTAAAAAAATAAATATTGTATTTGCAGTTATATAGGTACTTTATTTAAAGAACATCCACCATATAAAGTTTTTTTTAGAATCAAAGTTTATTGAATCTAGATATAGTTTTGCTGAACTGGTCTAATTATAAATTCACTTCCACTTGAGTGAACGAGGTCCGATTCTGTTCCGCCTATTCGTTCATTATTTATAACTTACTATGTACTGGCCATTTCTATACTTTACAACGTCTACCAATAGTTACGATAGTTACATGTGATCTTCGAACGGCACTGTAGTCAATCGAGAGTAATACCATTGTTACAAATTTAGTAATAAAGTTTTTGCAAAACAAGACATGATTTTGTAAGATCGAACAATAACAAGATTTTGTCTGCGCAACTACGGCAATTTGATCATCTTTTTCTGCTTTACTTAAATAGCCCAAAATTCATTATACAGGATGATAACTGTTTTTTGCCAATAAAGAAAATAATATTTTTTATGAGACCGAACCTGTATTTCTGTTTCGTTTATGATATCATAGGGATAGATAAAGTAGGTAAAGTTCCCCTACCGAATATGAATTCTGTATACAGAATAGTTGGCCTTTTATAGCAAGTTATAGAAATATCGGTAACGACATTGGTTAGATTCACCCACAACAGACTTTAAAATTGCCTAAGTGACCTTTATTAACGAACGGAAAACATATAATCTGTATTTATTTATTTATTTTATTTACACTATTCGACAGATCAAAGACCTAGTTATAGAATAGGAAAACACACAAAAAAAGCATACATGAAGTAAATTACACAATACTTAGACATACCACATGTATTTCAGTATAATAATATACTTTAAATTTTAAATGTATGTATTAATTAATAAAGTATATTTGCTATATTTACATATTCTTGACATCCAAGCATTGTTATACTTAATTCAACACTTTTATTTCTTAAAATGACACTAAATATAAGATTTACTTAAAGAATAATATTAAAATACGAATAAAATATCAATAATTATAGAACAAGTTATCCTTAAACTTAGTTGTTAAAATTTTATAATGAATGTCATACTGTAAAATTTAAAATGCGGCATGGTGCAAAATAATAATATTTATATGTGATAGGTCAAAATTACAAAAAACATAGAGACACAATTAGTATTAATAGTATTTACTACAAATTGTATTAATGTTGTGTGTGCCGGTTCCCTTCTATCGGATAAGTCGCCGATTACCTCGCCTCCAATGATATACTGAGGAAAGCTGATAAGCTTAAAAGCGGTATATATATCTGATGTACTTCTAATGAATAACTGACAATTTGCCATAATCCTTTCCTTTATATAAATCAGTAAATACTACTGAATGAGGCAAAACATACAATATAGCAAGAATACTGAAATACTAGTTATGTACTTCAGTTTTATTTTGTTTTAATGCAATATTATTTTCTTCAAAATTATTTAATATTATTTCAAATATTTGCAGTAATTCCTTCAAGTCACTTAAAATTTGAAATAAGGAAAATACAACTTTATTTTGTGAATAACAATTGTTATCTCAAGTAATTCATCTCAATAAAACAAAACAACTCTTTAAACAAACATCTTTATTTCATATTAAGTACAGTAGTAGTAGAATATATAATTTTATTATACAAGAATAAGTTAATCTTTCAATAAAGTATTACTGTACTTGAGGAATAACGGAACTAAAGTAGTGTTGGATGAAGTATATTAATCTTGATATTAGTATATTGATAGTCTATATTTTATGTGCCCAATTATTGAAAAGCCCTAATCATTAATTAATGCCTTCCACAATTTCTAAGAATACTCCACTGGCTCAGTCCTTTTAGGTTGGGAACTTGTTGCGACTTATTTCCCAATAAAACATCCTGTATTTTAAATAGTGGCCTCGTTTAGTGAAGTAAAATTTTTAATAAACGTTGTAAATTGTGTTATTTATTGTTATTTTCACAAGAAACGCAGAAAAGGAACAACCCTACGGAATTCTGAAAAACATGAACAGCATATCACGACAGGAAAAGCTTTGGATCATATTATATCATCTGTACTTCAAGTAACTCAATATGTACGAAAAAACAGAGCCAATTGGGAATAGTATTAACTTCACAAGTGTACAATGAGAAAATAAAAAAGGTACAAAAAAAGGAAGATAGCCAAAGGTACAAAACTGAAGAACACAAAGAAAGATATGCTACATCAAAAATTTAGATCCTCTTCTTCAGTCAGATGATTTGGTTTTGAATGATCACCCGATGGTGATAAATATTTTAGTAATTTGGAAAATGATGAGCGGATTAAGTTTTTATTGTGTTCGAGATGATTAGATGGAGATTGCACGTTTGTCAAATGTGTGGTACTAGTGCAACGAAGAAAAATTATTAGAATTCCAAGGATTATATATCCTACCTTTGGTGGTTTGTTTCACCTAACTCAAGTAGGATAGAGAGAGGAGTTTCAGTTTTTTCAGTCTTCACATTTTTGGAAGTGTATGCTTTTAGTTTTTGAGCTTCTGGAAGTTTTGATCAAAAATTTCATTATCTCTATTGGTGATTTTAAAAAGTGCTATTATTATTGCAAACGAATGTACATGTTTCCGGTTTTAAACTTTACCAAAGTGTAGAGTTTGTTCTGTGTATTTTTTTAAATATTTGTATAAATACAGAAAATATGTTTTGCTTTATAAACGGTAATCCATCTTTCCTTGTTTTACCTTATTAGTTTTTTATAGATAACTTTTTCTAAAGCACGGATTTTTATGTGGAACATAGTTTATCTGCATCATTATACGTTGATTTCAAGATCAACAATTATGCAATGTCTCCGTTATTCTAAATAAATCTTGAAACTTATCTTTATGCAAAATACTTTACTTAATAATAAGTGAATATTATAATAATTTTATGTATTCCACTAAAAGGAAAATTAACGTAGTGTTAAATAAACAATTCTATGTCTCTATCGATTTTGAGTCAGGATTATCAATATGTGTGAGTTTGATTGCCTATATTGATTATCACATCGATCTCGGACATTGCTGAAGGCACTGTATATACGTTACAAAAAGTAACTATTATATTTTCATTTACTAATATCGGGGACATCCTAAATTGTAAAACAACATCCCGCCGCAAGAAAAACAAGAGCTGCTTTGAAATGGCCTGCTGGATTATGTTATTGCACCCTTCCGACCGTATAAACAACCTTAAGGAAACTATGATTACCTGAAGATCTCTCATAACGGTCGTAATTCCAATTATAACCACAAGGGAGCACTAAACCAACATAACCCGGCGTTCAAGACGGGTTCAAAGTCTAAACAATGAACGTAGCGCGACGTTATTAGTACATATCCCCAAAATGCAAATAGCTCAATTCTAGGGAACGATACAGGGGTAGACTGGGAGACTTCAGAGGAAAAATATTGGTCATGTACCTTGTAGATAAGTTTACAGCATTTCAGAGTAACTGTTCGTAATTAATGTATTCTATTACAACTATAACACAGGGTGTTTCTTCAGTCAAAAATCCAGGAGCGTATTCTGTGGCCAAAAATAAGGGTTCTTAATTTCTAAACCGTTTTAGAAAATTTAATCAAATTCGGTGTGCACATTTAGGTAGGTATAAAACCAAAAATTACCAGCTTTAGAAACTTACCAGTGTGGGTATCATCGACCATTATTTGCCAAAAAAACAACATTACTTAAAATAATAACAGAATAATTAATTATAGTCAAGTACAGGTAAAATGTTTTCAAGAAATTATCTGTATGAGGCACTGGCTAAAGTTCTTGGTGAAATGTAAGGCCCAAGTAACAAGAAAATTCCCAATAATACCCACCGATACATTCAAAGAAAACTGAAATCGAGATTCCATTGTGGCATCAGACCAAACGTGTTTATTGTGGAAGTTCATAACAAAGTTCAATTAGCTTCATCGGTAATAATAATAATGATAATGATAATGATAAAGATAATGATAATGATAATGATAATGATAATGATAATGATAATGATAATGATAATGATAATGATAATGATAATGATAATGATAATGATAATGATAATGATAATGATAATGATAATGATAATGATAATGATAATGATAATGATAATGATAATGATAATGATAATGATAATGATAATGATAATGATAATGATAATGATAATGATAATGATAATGATAATGATAATGATAATGATAATGATAATGATAATGATAATGATAATAATAATTGCATTTATTGCCCAACAGAAGATATTCCATTTACTGGACAAAACAAATAGATTTATATAATATAAAGCATACTAAAGTACAGGAAACGTCGGAAAAATTACAAATTAAATATATATAGTTGAAAGAACATAAAAACAAGAAAAATGATAAATCATTTACGAATAGAATAAAATGAAGCGGCCCCATATTAGAACCCTTTCCATATAAATTCGTCTAGCCTCAGTTCAGAATTTGAATATGCATAAGCCATTATTAAAACTTAATCTTTTTTAAAAATAAACTTAATTTGGCAATACACAATATTAAATAAGATGGCGGCTTCATATTGTTATTGGTTTGGATGGTCTCGTTTTGTTGTTAATCGGTTTGCAATACAAAAAAGTGATTTACAAATTAAAAAAAAATCCTAAAAAGTACAATGTATTATTTCATTATTATTGTAATATCATAATTCTGTTACGTAATAGTGGAGAAAAAAATACAACTTATAGGTAAAAACAAATCACCGCCGGCGCCTCCACCATATGTTACGTATGGTACACAAGGGGGTAACTGCAGATGTAGATCTATCACAGAGAAACAGTAACAAAAAGATTTATTTAACGAAACAATGCACAAAAATGGAGGGCATACAAATGTAACTCAACAATGGGCCTGACCTAAGTCCAATTGATTTGCAGGGGAGCTATCTATTTCCTTAGGAGGGGTTTTTGTAGATACCAACACACCACCGACTAGGCTGAAATTCGACTTTTAAAATATATTTACTAATTAAATTTATTTTCCAATGATTAAAATTAAATTTCCATATATTTTACATTAAATCAATATGTTAATGTGTAAAGTCTATACCACGGACCAGCAAAGCCAGTTCATGAAGGTACCCATGTTATTTAATGGAGCAGCACAAACTAGACCAGCACCAGTATTTCTCTGTAGTATATTTCTATGCATGGCCGAGCTAATCCGACGTAAGTTCAGTTGCTACAAAAATCAGGAATTGGTTTCAAACTGTTACAAATACTGGACCAGTTAAGTTGTGGATGTCTTGCTGAACTGTCGGGCACCCTGGTCTATCAACAACCTCTATTTAATTTAAGTTTTCAGATGGCATTGCTCTGCAAAGAGTCCGATACTTTTTGTGACACTTAGAAATACTGAACAAAATTTCGTTGATCTCTTTCCGGTTCAGTAAATAAATGATGAAATTTACCATACAGCTTTCTCCTTTTATTGATAGGGTGAACCAAAAACTTTCTCACTTTCCTGGCTTCTTCCTCCTCCTCTTCACACAACATCGCTAAAATAACAATTTCTTCTTCCGAGCTACACTCAACTACTTCTTAAACACTTTAAAACGTCTGCGACACATAGAACCTGCACAAAACATTGCTGGTCCGTGCTGGACAAATGAGCGAGATCGTGCAGGTCCGTAGTACTGCTAGTCCGTGAAGGCATATAATGTCTTTTAATGATACAAATAGCAATGAAATAGCAGTGGATTGTGTTAAATCTTTAACATACTGCTACATACAGAAAAATGTGTAAAAATATACAAAATCCCGTGCGAACCTCGATTAAGAGAGTATTGTGTTATTTTATGTTAAAATGTGTAATTATTATTATTTTTTTCAGTGTATAAAAAGGTTCAAAAACTCAAATATTTCATGTTTCCAAGTAGTATGTGAGTTATTATTTAATAATTTAAAAATGTAACAAGCTAAATTGTTTTGTTTGTGCTTTTTGACCAATGCTAAACCAATGAGAAAGAATAAAAATAGTAAATCAATATTAAAGTATTACGTTAAATATAATTCGTAAAATATAGATTCTACAATTATTGCTCCGTCTACTGCGTTGACCAAAAGACATTTTTCATATGTTGATGATGACTTAATATAAATCGAAACGTTAATGTAGAACCTCTCACCAACTTCCTCTTCAGTATTTAACTACCGCTATAAGGCCAATACTTGTATATAAATTAAAGTTACTAAATGATCCTTCCAGCAAAATGCGCATTCTGTTTTTCTGTAAAATGTTTTCAACGAAGTGAGAAAAAATCCGTTAGTTCGCAAACGATGTGGCGGTAATTTGGCGTTATCAGAAATATATTTTGTGTGTAGAATGAAGACATTCAGGAGTTGATGGTGTCGAATGGAGTCGAGGAATAGGGGCAGCGCCGCCGCCGTTGAGATAGCGCTAATGTTCCCCAGCTGTCACTTTCTCATGTACTTTTATAAATAACTATCATTAGCCGTTTCTTTGTGTATTGTAATACATGCCTCTTAGGGGGATGGTTCATTTTCTTCTTTCGGCGTTCGCTTTCGCAAGTGAGTGTGATTTGTGATTTCGAGAAGGATATTTTAACCTGGATATTAAAAATTATTGCAGTCTCTAATCACCAACTAAATATGATAGCGGTGAAGTAGAATTATGTGTTGCTTTATATATCATTTCTGCTGTGAAAAAGTAAAGAGCAGTATGTGCAGAAATAATAACATGGAAATATTTAGGTTTAACGAAATTCATTTATCTGCTTTTAATTAAGTATATTAAAAAAAATCTTTAATAAAAATTTTCTTTTTAATACAGTATGTTCAAGTTCAAGCCAAAGTATCTTTAACAGAGAAAAATCATTCATAAAATACTACTATACTATATACTATACTATAAAATCATACTGCCCAGCAGTCAAACCAGAACAAAAATCATTTACCTTTGGCCAAAGCAGAGAAACGAAGCCTAATACAACAGTAAATGATGTTAATAATAGTTATTCAGTCCGAGTCATGTAATTTCACGAATGTAATAAAAAATACCGTTATCCTACGTGTACTATATAAAATTTTGTCTAAAACTGCAAAAAAATGTATCTACAACTACCTTAAATTGAGAAAAATCCAAAATCAGATCCAATTTGTAAGTTTTGATTCAAAATCAAGAAACAAAGGCATTGTTATGGTAACCTGTCAAATTTTCTGTCAAACTTATTATAAACAAAATTGAATTTTCGTTTTTACATTTTCTTGTGAAAATAGTAGTGTTGATTGAAATAATGAGTGATTCAGAAACAGAACACAGAAACATTAAAATTTTTGGCACTGGAGTATTTGCATCATATTTGGAACATAAATCTACAAAGGCACTAGTAATACATAGGAAAGACTTGGAAAAAATCAAATCATAAATTAAAAAGTTATCAAAGAAAAACTAAAAATATATATTTTTTGACACCCTGTATCTCCGTTAATATTAAGTTTTCGAAAAATTGTTATAGGACTTTGTGACTCTAATTTCTTGTGAGGAATCACCTCCTGAAGTCTTGACGTATAATTTCCAGACACCCTGTATATGCTTTTTCTTATTTATGATATATTTACAGCAAATGTATTGTAAGAGAAATATATTTAAATAATTTGTGTGAATTGAAATAATTATCTTATTAACTTAGATATTTACAACTTTAAAATTGAAATAATGGCGAATGCGCTAGTATCAATAACGAACTTTTTCTGTCTAGGCAGAAAAAATTCTTTACTATGCAACAAAGATCTTGATTTTTTGGTCTTAGTATTTGGTATCATAATTAGCAATGTGTCACCCATATCATTTATACAGGGTGATTCAGGTTTAATCTTGATAACTACAGGAATCGATAGAACAGGTTAAAATAATGTTCATTTGTGATATAAACTTATTTCCTAAAACGCATCGTTACTGAGATAGAGGGCGTTGAAGTAGGAATTTTTTTCTAGTTTGAACTACCTACTCCTTTTAGAAGTGTATTTTGTATGCTACCCCCCTCTTACTTTATTTCAAAAATACAAAAAAAATAATAATAATTTCAATAAAACATCTACACACCACTTTGACCTGATTAATTTCGAAACTTTTTCGTCTCCTGTCTTTTTTTCGACGTTTGGTCTTGTTTCTGAGATATTCAAAGACATTATTGACAGTGTAGCGCACCAGCCGCGTAAATTCCATTTAACGTTATAGCAACCTATAAAAACAAAATTCAGTGATTTGTGTAAAATGACGTTTTGGGCGCCGCGATAGCCGAGGTGGCTGGGAGACGACTGCTCGTGGAACCAGTCTGGATCGGCTATGTCGGTGTGGGTTCAAATCCCACTCTAGTACCATGGATGTTTATGCTCATCGAGAGATCCACAATAAGTCTATAGGCTGCGGTGCTTCCGGGCACACTGTCGGACGGCTCTCAAAAAAAAAACTGACGTTTGTGAAAATCATTGTCAAAAGTATTATTTAAAGTGTTCTTAGTGTTAAGAAAAAATGCCAATAACCTCAAACATAAATTTAGTAACAACTACTTATTACAAGATTTACAACAACCTTATCTACTAAAAAAATTACAATAATTGTTCAAAGTGCATTCCTCCAGCCTCAATACATTTTTAGCATGGCCGAACTAGTGTATTAACCGCAGCTGCTATTTGAACACGATTGTTTTTTATGTCATCACAAGCGGCATATCTTATCCTTTGGATCAATTCCTCACGGGTATGTACTGGCATAACATATACAATTGCTTTTAAATGGCCCCAAACGAAATAATCCAGAGAATTCAGATTTGGCGAGTGCGGAGGCCAAGCCACTGGTTCTTCGCAAGTAATCCACATATTTGGGTGGTTGTTGGGTTGCCATCCAATCCATCGACGAGGATAATTCTCATCCAACCACTGCCGTACTTGCCTTCCGTAATGTCAGGGGCACCATCCAATTGCATCCAGTTCCCTTGGCGTAAATTTATGGGGACTTCGTCAAGCACGTCCGGGAAAAGAGTGCAGAAACTCATGAAATAAATCCCCATTTAAACGAGGAGGCAAAATATGGGGCCCACAGAGGTTATTACTTAGAACACCTATCCACACATTTACACTAAACTGTTGCTGAAATAAAGATTATCTGTCACATCGAGGATTGATTTCACTCCAAACGTGAATGTTGTGGTAATTCACAATTCCAGCTTTTGTGAAATTAGATTCGTCGGTCCATAAAATCTTATGCAGAAATTGTGAATTAATTTCTGTTGAATCTAAAACCCATCTACAAAAATTTCACAGCCGGATTCATAAAACGGGCGTAGCGTTAGTCGGACTAACCAGCTTTGCGCCCGTGTAAAACACGTTAGTTGGTCTAACCAGCCTTACGCCCATTCACGAAATATGCGTTGCTAGGTAGCGTAACTTCGGCCTCTAGTTCCTTGCGTTTCCCATTGTATATTTAGTATTTATATTCAAAAACAGTATTTTCCAGTGCTACGGATTAGTTAACATATCAATAAAGTAAGTATTATACATAGTAGTGAATAGGAGTATGCCTTTTATTTAAATTGGTGCAACAGATGCGCAAATTTTTCGCGTAACCTCCGCTAGTTTGACTAACGTTACGCCTTGTTGATGAATCCGTATGTAAACGTTTTTCAGCATCTCCTGGCAACAAACCTTGAACTGGTTGTAGATGGAAAGCCCTTCGATGATCTTGTTTGAGTGCTCTCAGTACTTTTGATTGAGATAAATGGAGTTGCCGAGCTGCTCGGTGTGTGCTTAAAGTTCTATGGATATCAAAAAGATTAAGAATTCGCTGATTATTTCTTGGCGGTACATTACGATCATTGTAGCGGCGCAAACCATATTCCGAAAATCGACGATGTACATCTACAAAAACTTGTGCATTTGGAATTCTTCTATTAGGGAAGCGTCTCGAACTGACGCGTTGAAATTTGCGTCACAGAAACCATAAACATAATGTATATCGGCATATTCAGCATTTGTAAACGTTCTTGGCATTTTTTCTTAGCACTAAAAATGCTCTTTAAATAAACGATGCGTTTTAGGAAATAAGTTTATATCACAAATGAACATTATTTTAACCTGTTCTATCGATTCCTGAAGTTATCAAGATGAATCACCCTGTATATATCATACGTTTTCATTTGCAAAAGCTCATCACATCTACAAGTCCTAGCGACTGCAACAATCAGTACAACCATAAATCTGTAGAAAATTTGCATTTTCCTTCTGGGCACTTTTATCATTTTAAGTTTCAGAAACTGGGCCCATTAGACTTCATGTTCGTATGAAACTTTTTACTTTAAATAAATTTTTCTGTCATCCGTTAAAGCACTTTTTTATTTTCAATGTTTTTCCGAAGACATTCTTAAAAAATCCAGGGGCGTATTCTGTGGCCAAAAAATTATACAGTATGCGCCAAAAGTATGGAATAAATTCAATAAAAACGAAACAATTATTTTCCCATCCTCGAACAGGTCGATTTTTAATTTAAAAAATACATATTTTAGCGTAAAATGCGATTTTCAAATGTCATTTGTTTTCGAGTAATGACGTCATCGATTTTTTTTTAAATGGCAACACCATATTTTTTTCCTTGATTCTGAAAGATCGTTTAATTCTCTATCAGACAGTACTAAAATTTTGCCCTCTTGCATAGGAAAGTTTTCGAGTAAATGACATTTGAAACTCCCATTTTACGCTAAAATATGTATTTTTTAAATTAAAAATCGACCTGTTCGAGGATTTTTCCCAAAAAATAATTGTTTCGTTTTTATTGAATTTATTCCATACTTTTGGCGCATACCGTATAACAAAAGAACTCTTATTTTTAGCCACAAAATACGCCTCTGTATATTTAACCTCTACTTAACACCTTGTATATTGTGTATTTAATAAATGAAATAGTCCAAGACACTTTCCATAATTTGTGTAAAATACAAGCATTGTACAGACAGTCGATAAAAGTTATGCAGTATATCATTTCTTTCTATATACTCTAGATTTTTCAGTTCCAAAATGCATGCATCTTGAAACTCCCGTAGCTTACGTCTGGATTATTAAATTATCCATCCACCTAGGGCGACGCGATAACGTTCCGTTGGAAATCTCGTGACAGTGGATGCGAGTGGCAAGTCAGTTGCGGTTTGATTACACAACGCGTTAAACTAAACGAGTAAATTGACATCGGTGTGAAATGCCGCCGCCTCTAATTCCCCGACGCGGCCTCACTGCGGCGGAAGACGGAAGACGTCGCGACGCCCCATATGAATAACCGCACTCTTCGCCATGCTAATAAGTGGGGCCGCGATGGTACTGTTGCTAAAACCCCAAACCGATTTAATTCCCAGATAATGCCGAATGTGATATACAAGTCTAATGTCGGTGAGATAAGTATCGCGTCACGCTATAAGGGCGGCAGACTAAGTGACGGAGGCGCTATCTGATTATTATATACGATGTGTTTTGTTTTCTCTATAAATACTTCTCTTTGTAACAAACGCCCTACTAGTAAAATGCAGCAGTTCATTACATAACTTTTTCTAATGTTCCGCCTGAATCAAAAAATCAACTGACTCTTAATTTTATGAAAAAAGTCGAAATGAAAACTATGATAACTATCCCAACTAGCAGCAAAGTAACACTAACTGAAACTGGAACCTTTAAATAGTAACTATTACGAACCACCAAGTTATAGTCATTGCTACGTATTTTCGACTGCTCCTGGTTACTTTAGAATTGTAACTTTTAAGTAGCTGTCATGGCTTAGTAACTAGTGGGGTGACTTTTAAGTTTTCAGAACTTGAAAGTGGAAAATCATCGTAGCAGCGAACTCATGTTACTAAAATATGACTTCAAAGTCACAGCCACTTTCAAGCTGATATGATGGTTGCCGCGTTCAGGGAACTCAGGTTGCATTAATCGTTTAAAGTCGTTGAAGTTGTAAGTAAGATTTATTAGTTCAATCAACGTAACGCTACTTGTAGAAGTATTATCATCACACACATTAACTACAAAGTGCGTATCACTCCTTAAATTCACCATGAACTATTAACTTGATCTATACGAAACTATAAACTTTAAAAAAAAACATTACAAAATTCCAAAGGATGAAACATGTAACAGGGGTAACAAGAAAAGCCACAAAGAAATGTAATAAAAATAATAATGTAGAGATAAGTATTCAGCTACTACCTAAAAATAAAAAAGTGGTAGTGGGAGTTTTATATAATAATAGTAGTTTAGTATGCCGTTTTGAGAGGCAAGACTGAGGTCGCCATTATTGCAAAATATTAACTTTAACTTCACAAATAATGCTTTTGTCGTTATATCTGCATCAAACTGACTACCTCTGTGCATAACAATTCATGCCATTTTCAACAAACATTAGAAAATAGCTTTCACCATCTAGAGTATCACATTCACACATAATTTAATTAGATATTCCAGATAATATTTTTATTAAAACATATATTTTGTTATGGAGGCTCATCTACCTTTATAGTTTGTTAATTCTGCTGCTGTTTGCATTAGAATTTATAAGTTTTGTAATTCCCTTATTTTGACGTTTTCTAGAATATTGCAGGCCATATTCCGCGAAAACATAAGCGGATCAGTTTCCAGAGTTCAGTTTATATTGAGCAGTCGAGCGCGAATATGTAAAACGTCAAAGTAAAGATTTGACATTTGCGAACTTGTTTGAAATATATTTGCTGTGTAATCAAGTAGTGAAAATAAAGTTTATTTCTCTAAGTGATGTATTTCAAGGCTAAGTCAACGTAGAGGTTACAATATTTTAAAGGCGCGTGCCGGATTAGGAAGTTTTATCACTATGTTTGTCAATAAAATCACATTCGTTTTAATTTTGGGGTTCAGACCACCGCACAGTGATATTTATTTCGAAGCACCTACATGTTTCACATGCATAAGTTATTACTTGATTCAGAGCCAAGGAAATAGAGATTTATATGTAGAAAGAAATGAAATGTAACAATATTAACTACCAGACAAAGTAAGTAACATACTAATATGAAAGAGTGGCAAAAAATATTGAAGTTTCTAAAAAATTGCGGTATCCACGCCGCGACGTCACCTCCACGGAACCACAACGTCGCTGGAAGTTTAAAACTTATTCCCTATTTCCGTCGAAGGCATGTAATGGAAATATAAATATGGCAAGTGGCAAAACACTTTAAAGTACCTATAATAGTTTTAGCTACATTTCAACTACTAATTGTGCTAGATGAGGTGAATCTCTATAAGTATATAACTGGTTTTTGTAATTGAATGATATTTCAATTTTCTACGCCCATTGACAAAAAAGGTTATAAGTATAAAATTGAGATTGGACGCTTTATTTATTACAAAATAGGTAGTATTAATGTCTCCACTACTCACATATTTTTTTCAAAATATGTATTTGACTTATTTTTAGTAGATTTTATGATTCAAAGTTATAAACTAAAATTAAAATGTATTTTCTTTACTCTTTTGCTTTGTTACGTTAACTAGAAGCTTTGTAAATACGTCCATAGATCCCTTTCTGCCTGCAGGCTGTTTACATTATAGAAAATGATACAATTATAATGAAACTGCCACCATGGCAGATGTCTACTATGTGACGTGTAAAAAAAGTAGAGAAAGTTTTTCTTTAAAAAAGTCTAATTCGTTAAAAAATAATATTATTTGCTTGATAATTCAAAACAATAAAAAAACTTATAAATAAATTTCTCTTAAGGATAGTTATGAAACTACCTACTAACTAAATACTATTTTCATTCCATTATGTTTATCAGATAGAAAATTATTTTACAAAATATCCAAATGATAAGACCCTTTGAAGGGTCATATCCCAGTAACGTTGCTTTTTTACTTTTTTTTGTACACCCTGTATCACTAGATACATTAAATAAGTGTGAATTCTATTATTCAGGTTTTTTTACTGTAAAAAAATTTAAAAATTTATGTTTTCTGGTAGAGGTACATAACCATAAAATGAAATGTTTTGACAAAAATATAAAATTTTACAGATTTAGAAAACCAGATTAAAATTTTTTAATTAATAATTTTATATTAACATTTCTGAATACAAATTTTCATTTCAAATCTTACATAAATCGAAATGAATAAAGAATATATATTTTTAAATAGTGCATACGTTGTAAATAAAAAAAATTGGCACTATCGTTTGTACAAGAAATATAGAAATCATACAATGCAAATAAATACATTACTTTCAAGTAGCTCATAAAAAAATAATTTATAAAGTCTTATACCTACGTAAAAATAAATCATGCGAGTTAAAAAAATTATATAGTTACATATAATGGACAGTAAACACATGTAACATTTTATAAAAGCATATCAAAATATGAGCGACATAGTATACTCATCATATTTCTCCTGTCGTATTTAAATTACATTTAAATTTTTACGACTTTACAATTTTTAAAGTTGTATAAAACGTGTGTATAAATTTTAAAATCGTAATTCTCCAAACAGGAAAAGCCGCATATGAATATGCATAAAAAAGATGGATCCGGAGTTACACAGAGAAACAAATGAGTGGCCAAATGCTGAAAAAATAAGAGAGAATAAAACAAGGTAGGCAAAGTGTAATGTGTAACATTTACTTATAATACCTATGAAGAGTGATCCTGAATAATATGCAAACAATTTGAAGGTAGATTGTATCGATATTTTAACGAGGGTCTTAAAGTTTTGTTTAGTCCTAAATGCTTCATGCACAGCAATATTTAATATCAATGTAATAGAAAAATACGAACTCTCATCAAATGCAAAATTATGGAAATCTACTAGATATCGATGTGTAAATAAGATATTGAAAAGAAAATATGTGCGTGAACGTGAACTTTATGTTTTCCAAACATTCTAAGTTCTACAGGTATTAATTTTTTTTTAAATTCAAAAACTTAACCCAAAAAAAATCTAATGAAAAATATACAGTGAGTACTTTATTTCAACACCATATAGCAAGACGAAGAGAATAAAAAGATATTTGTACAAAAGATATTCCGTCAGACTAATATCTTGCAAATTTCACTTCAACAATTTCCCATCAGTCTTTCACATTAGTATTACATTTCATTTCTTTCGACATATTATTCCATTTCCATTTCCTTAAACATTTATAAGTGTATCGCTTACGTAAGTGGTGAATGCAATTTTTCATTGTTCGTTGGAAATAACATTAATTTGTATGCATTTTTATTAAATTTAATGCAGAAATAAAGACAAATGCTTCATTTGTGCAGTTAAAGATAATATTTTGCAATAATGGCGACTTAAATCATGCCTGCCAAAACGGCGCATTTAACAAATCTCGTTCGCTCTAAGAAACGCCTTGAACGTAACTGATATACGAATATCCATAACGGGAACTTTCAAGTAATATTAATTACAAAGTATCGAACGAGGCTGTAGTGTTATATTAAAGTAGCAGTAAAGTTCCCACTGCCACTTCTTAGTAACATTTTTCCTGTTTTTCATTCTGAACGCGGTACGTCCGACGTTTACACCGAACACATTCCTTGAATTTTATATCCTGGTAATAGTTGAATACTTATCTCTGCATTATTATTTTTATTACATTTCTTTGCAGCTTTGCTCGTTACCCCTGTTGCATATTTTGTCCTTTGGATTTTTCGTGATATTTTGAGTCAAAGTTTATAGTTTACTGTAGACATAGTTTTATATAGAGTTTTGTCCATGTTAAGCACTAAGTTAATAGTTATAAAAATGTAATAGTATTCACAAAGAGAAAAACTACACTACACATGGGGACATGATGGAATAAGTACAGACAGTTCACGATGATGAACAGGATGAAGGTTTCAACTTTGAGAAACTAGATGGTAAAATTTACTTTATGGTGAATTTAAGAGGCAATATACACTTTGTAGTTGATGTGCGTAATGATTCTAAATAGTTCTATAAGTAGTAGTAACGTTGGTTTGGACTAATAAATGTTACTTACAACTTCTACGAATTTAAAAGAACAATTAAAGTTCCCTGATCATCGTGGCAACTATCAAAGCTACTTGAAAGTGATTGCAATTTTGAAGTCAAACTTTACTAACATGAGTTAGTCGCTACTACGATAATTTGTCACTTTCAAGTTCTGAAACGTCTCCAAAAACCAAGATAGCTACTTAGAAGTCAGTGTGAGTTTTTTGTATGAGATTATTTATACAACAAAGTTGCAAATTTTGTAGCGATTACGTAAGAGTTACCCTTTGATGGCTTCAGTCTCCGTTAGTGTTATTTTGGTGCTAGTTGAGGTTAATTAGACAATTTTCCGCGCTAGTATAAATCCAAATGCCCACAGACCGCTGTGGATTCGATCCCCGCAGCCGGTAGACCGGTCAGCTATATTCGTGGATTGACACCCTCTCTGCGGGTATGGTAGGGTGGAAGAATGTTAGCTTGGGTCAATGTGAGAGATTGATACCGGTCGACGTTTGACTATCCCCCTAATTAATGAGATTTTCCAGGTTTCCCTCATTCCTGCACTGAATGGTGGTTAGGGCCCACCAACGTAAGTCGTTCCTGGGCGTAAATGTGGCCTGCTTAATAATAATATACCGCCCCCTCTCCCGCACAAATCTTCGGTTTCTGGGCTAAAACTCGTGATTATCTTTGCACCTCAGAATTGTCAAACAAATTTCTTTTAAGCAGTCAAATTTTTCCACGTGTTATGGATAAATCAAATAAAACGTATTCTGGAAAATTTAAATGTAGTATTTTTCGATATAAATTAATATCCTACTTCCCCTAGAAAAATTTAATCACGTAAGGAATAGAGTTCCAGTTCAGTTAGTGGATGCACGACAGTATAAACCCCTTTCCTGCTGAACTGCATCGTGTTTGGAAAGCTTAAGATAATTGTTAATTTATGCATAGGACAATCCCCGCTGGACACATATGACGTCATGGCCAATTACATGGATATCCCTTTCCCCGCTTTCAGATTAAGCCCAATTAAAATAGTTAAATCCGTTTTTAAAAGTACGTCTATTAAAAAAATAAATGTTTGCTGCGTAATCTTTTTGCACAACATATCTGGATTAGTATTTACGTAGGTATATTTAAATTGCACATCTTTTATTATTCCCTCTTACTTTTACTTTACACTACTCAACTGAATTAGTTTATGTTTATTTTATTTTACCAATAAAATATCCAATGGGATGAAATTCCCAATTACAGGATAAGTACATAGCATAAAATTACAAATGGTTGTAAATTGTTGTAAAATTTCTCTGGGTTCCTTTCCGCGATGAATTTGCATGGTCTTCAAAAGAACCATTTGTTTGACAACGTTTCGGTAAAATCTCATTTACCATCGTCAGATCTTCTTACTTCTAGTAGGTAAATGAGATTTTACCGAAACGTTGTCAAACAAAACTGAAAGCAAACAGGAAAAAATACACTATATGAGGGATAAACAAACAAAACATTATATTAAAGCAATTAGATAAAAAAAATATACAACATAAAAAGCAAACAAAGCAAAAATATAAATCAGGTCTTACAAAAGAAGTGTTTTAATATCATGCACGCTACAAGAAAACATGTCAAGGATGTGGTCCATACTGAGGTAATTACTAATCATCCTATAAATAGGTGACTTTAGTCATAAATTTGTACGCGCCTGTGGTAGCAGAAACAGTCAGTATCGGTTATTGTAACTTGGGACTTTAAAATTAAGCTAGTTTTATATAATTAAAGTGAAGTCAAAATTAGGTAATAAATAAATAAATTTCAACCATATTATTAAAACAAACTATGACAAACCCTGTAGCCCAATTATAAATATTTTACACAACAGTATTAAAATCATAAATAATGCTACATTATTGGAAATTAGAATGTTTTTAGTAGTTTTATTATGTATACAGTCCGTCTCTAAAATCACGTAAAAATCCATTATTGAATGTTCAAAATTTATTATATTTGTAGAAAAATAGACATTAATCGTGGCGCATTCGCCATTTTATACAAAATATGTACCTATACATAGAGGATGCTCAATATGTATAATCTTTATAGCGTTTTGCACAAATATCATAAAAACTAAGGCAGTGGGTTTTGTTTGTGCTATTGCGTTTAGGTTTAAGTCGTTATTTTTATATTTTATTATTTTTTAAATGTTGTCTTTCTTTTATGTCTGTGTGTTGTCTTCCATACTGTTTTATAGGAATGGCAGTACTATATATAAATAACACTCAAATATGTAAAAGTTATCCATAACATTTGTTATATAAAAATGTACACAATCCCGTGTGTACTCCGATTAATATAGGAATGTGTTATTTTGTGTTAAAATATGTAATTACTTTTTGAAGTGCGTTTAAACATCATAAAATGGTTAAATTATAATCACATCTGCAAATTTTTACAGAGATTGCAACTGATAATAGTAAGGCTACTATTTGTGTTTTTCTCGATTTAGCTAAGGCTTTCGATACTGCAAACCACAAAAAATTACTATCTCTCTATAGAGCTTTGTCTGTGGAATTGTTCATTAGCATACCTAGATGTTTGGTATCAGAGAACATATTGTCTGAAGCGATTTATTTATGGCATAATTTTAGTTTTTCTTAAGTTTTATTGGGTTTTTGCCACACTTCTGAAAAATAATAAAAATTAATTAAATAAGCCCTTGCGCCAAACGGAACAGTCAAGGGTTATTTTTGAAACTAAGTTTGCCTAACCAAAAAATCTCACACTGAAAGCAGATAAGTAAAAAATAACAAAAATCACATCACTATCGCGCACTTCCGTAATATTGACGTTTCGAAAAACTCTCTGTTTTCGTTTAATATTTTACTACTATTTTACTATTATAAGATTATAATTAAAAGTCATTTGCCTAAGTATACTCTTTCACAATATGTTTACAATCCTTATGTCCTTATCCAATCCTTATATGTTTACATAATTTTTTTTAAATATTGTATAACGTATTATAATGCTTTTATAAAAAAATTAAGGAACTGAAAATTATTTCTTTTATAAAACACGTTGTAAAAACTATTATAAAACAATTTTACACAATTACTTTCTTCAGGAACAAAATTATGACAATTATTTGCTCTATAAAATTAAACTGTTCATTAAACAACGCAATTCGATAGTTATAAAATAATTCGCTTCTTTTAAAGTTTCATTTTGTTAGTTGGGAAGTGTGCAACGCGAGGAAAATTTAAAACCGAATCGTGATAGAGATGGAGGCCCAGGACGTCCACGGCGTAGTGCAGCAGCTCAATTATATCCGTACCATGTACAGAATGTCCAAGCATTAATACCAAGGGCTTTGACGAGGAGAATCGGTACCATGGCCGCCACTCCTAACTTTAAATCATTTGGACTTCTTTTTGTGGAGATATTTAAAAAATGAAGTGTATCCCACCGAAGTGAATACATATACTATTGACGATTTATGGAAACGTTGCTGACAAGAAGCGGAAACATTTGTGTTGGTATATAAAAACTGGGTCGATGAGCTCAAAATGTTGTTGTACCATCAGGTATCTCTAAGTATTTTATTAATTAAAAGCACAAATTAATAACAATAGCGGCAGACTGCTATCTTATCAGATTTTACAGTGGATCCGTTTCCAGTGCTGTGCAGAAGTGAATTTTTAAATCATTTTTTACAAAATTATATGTGTAAGAGTTCCCTGTACACTCAAAATAAATTTTTTAGATAAGTTTAAATCATCCTGTAAAATAAGAATAAATTAAAAATGCTTTTTACTGCTAGTAAACAAAATAATAGCTGGTTAGGTAAATTCTAAATTAAATAAATTCCAGTCCATTTCACTTTCTCCTGTTTGAAGAGTTGTTGATTTTGGAATTTATAATTTCCAGTTATATGTTTCATTTCATCTACTGAGGCATTCCTTTCAGGTCCCCCATATTTAACCTACCCATTGTCAAACAAAGGTCCTTCTTTAATGTCCGATTCGGTTTCGTTAAACATCCTCTTTAAATTTAATAAAGACCCAAGGGCTTTGAAATGCTTCTTTAGTCGGTTCTCACATACAGGCCACATGAATGTTAGCTCTGTCGTTGCGCGATTATATTATACTGAAGTTTATGTGTACAGAGTTGTATGTACTGGGTGAGAGAAATAATTTAATTGCTCGATTAATTATTATCTGGTACCTGAGCTATAATAGTCATTTACACAATAGGGATAGACATTCCCAAGACATCAACACAGCAGCTAGTAGCGTGACATAGGCACATTTTTATAAAACATAGTTGCTGTATAAAAATTATATAATAGAGTTTTAAGAGTTCTATATAAAAACAAGTTATGTAGCTTGATACATCAAACTATACGATTCCAATAAAGCATGACATGATAATGTCTTATAAAAACGTTATACAATTATTCTGCTTTATTTACAAGCCCATCACAAAGCTAATATTCGATTTTCTTTAAATTTTGGGACATTTGTCAGTTTGGAACAAGACTGTCATAACTCAAAAAATGTAAATTTTCAGGAGAGCTCGGTAAAGTTTTATAAATAATCTTACTCTAAATATTGGAAAATAAATAAGTATATAATGTTTGAATCATGTTAAAATGTTTGTGTGGATAGTTCTTAGTATTTTTAATAAAATTTTTTATTTACTTCTGCTTTTGGCACTTTGTTATTGTTATTTAGGTAATAAAATGAGATACATTTCTAATAAACTAAATTATTTTATTAAATTAAACTAAAATAATACAATTTTAAAGATTATTATAAAAATATTTATAATACTGCGCAAAATATTACGGTTTATTGTATGAAATGGGAACAAAAAAGGTATTTAGCTTATGAGAATGACTGGTCTATTTGAAGATGTGACAGTTTCGCATATAAATACACATAAAGAAACTAGTTTCTTATTGATTTTATTTCGACAGGTGACACTCTTTTAATTGTGACAGTTTTGTCTAAAGCACAAAACCAATGTTGAAGATATGACATTTCAATGCAGTGTCATTCAACGGTTATTAAGCAAAGTTCACTTGTAACTCTTTTACACATAAAAATATGCAATATTTGGAGTTGATACACCACTAAATCTTAAAAAATGAAAATTTTGATTTAAGTCTGTCTTGTTCCAAACTGATGAATATTTAATTCAAAGTGGAATTTCAGGTACGAATAAAATTTTACTGTGATAAATGAATAAAGTAGGTCGCATAATATTAAAAAATAAAGATATTATTTTCGTTCACAAAAAAACTAAAAAATTTAAATACATGCACATTTCCTGCTAAAAAATATCTCCATTTCAACTTATAAATTCCATACAATAAAAACTCTTATTTTTAATGAGCAACAAGTTATTTTCATGAAAAATTTCACGTAAAAATTGTTTTTTGAATTTTTTCAAGATAGACGCTGAAAAGCAATTGGAATTGTGTTTAAGTTGATTTAAATACTTTAATTATGTCCTATTTTGCTTTTTTTCATACTCGCATATGCTATGCAGTTTCTCTGTGGGGCAACTGCAGAGAATCTATAAAAATATTTCGCTTGCAAAAGAAAGCAATTAGAGTTATAGCTAATGTGAATAGTAAAGAACATCCGTTATTTATTTTCTTCGGTATTTTATCCTTGTCATGCTTGTATATTTTTTTCTAGGTTGTTGAAATTCATAAGAATATAACCAGATTTTCATTGCAGTCGGGCATTCACAGTCATAATACAAGAAACGCTAATATGCTTAGGACTGACGGCTTCCGTCTATCCAAATCAGTACATAATTCTTTAAATGTGAAACTTTATAATAAACTTACATACTCTATTAGACTGTTAAACATGTCACGTTTTAAATTAGCAGTTAAGAAGCATTTGCTTGGGTTTTGTTTTTATACAGTGAAAGATTTTCTGGCGACGCCATATTACGAATAACATAGATTAATGTTTGATTATTTATATTGTGTGTAAGTTCTTCTGTTTTTTTAATAACTACATAACAGTTATACATAACAGTTTTTATCCTTTTATTTTATTTTTTGTGTATTTTGACTTGCCGTAAATGTATTATTGTATATCAAATGGTCAAATAAAGCTATCTATCTGAACATGGCGCTAAAATAATAAAAGAGTTTGGTCACTTCAGAAGCATTTAAAATACTTTAACGTTATGTAAAAGCGAAACAAGCGAAACATAAGAGCATTATGTTTTGTAGAAAATCGTTTGTTCATGTTAACTACCTTTATAAAGCAGTTTTGCTTTATTGTCGCGCAAAAATGTTTCAATACAGCATTTATACAACAAATGCTGTAATTATCCAGCTAAACACTTTTCTGAAACTAAAGTGCTGCATAAATATCGTAAGAACAAAAGTAATTTAAATAACTTTTATAAATTACTTTTAATTCTGCTGTAAGGATATTCTTAAATATTTCTCTTACGACCACTACAAAATTGATTTATAATGCTTTATAGTCAGTCGTGTAGATTGCTACTATAGACATTATACAGTAAAATGTGCAGACACAAGAACGTTCTAGAAATAGTTTAAATAATTTCTATAAAACATTTTCCTATTGGGATTACAATATTTTCACAGGCACTTTAAACAGCAAAATAGCGGCTGTTAAGAAAAAAGTCTCAAATGGAACAATAATACGATGCAATTACTGTCATGTAACCGCTACGTATCTTTTATATAAATTTCTGGTCTTATAATTTTGAATTATAAGACTAGTATGCTACTTAAGTTATTACCATACGCATGGGAAGTTTGTCATTGAATCACTTCTCGTAATTATTGTGAAAGTATAAATATGAGTTCTAGGAATGATTTGCCATCAGATATTGAGAATGAATCTTCCAGTGTTGTTTTCAATCTAGTGCGAGAGAAATCACGTAAGAAATACGAACAAGCATTTGGTTGCTATGGAAAATAGTGTAGAGCGAAAGGTATATAGTTAACACAACCA
This sequence comes from Monochamus alternatus, assembly GCA_037114965.1. Classification (NCBI taxonomy): domain Eukaryota; kingdom Metazoa; phylum Arthropoda; class Insecta; order Coleoptera; family Cerambycidae; genus Monochamus; species Monochamus alternatus. Next base: position 78,848,616 of record CM073429.1, read on the forward strand.
ATGAGAAAGGATTATTAGTATATTTCAACAAACTAAGAAAAACACAGAAGCCTTCATACAAGAAAATCGATATCAACAAATATTTAAAGATTGCATTCCTAAAGCGAAAATCAGAAGGGTCTAAACGTACAAATTCTGACATATGAACAAAGAAGGAAAAATATCCAGATTTTTAATGAATGCTGACGATGAGGAACTTCTAGTCATGAAGTTAACTATATTATAAATATATTTATATTAGGATATTTTCATTATTGGTTTGGCGAAAGCATGTCAGCAGAAAAACTCACAAATATCTGCTTGTGAAAGATGAAGGACTATAATTCCCAAGTCATGATAATACCAAAACGACAGTGTCTAGAGAATTTTTTGTAACATCTGGATATATGGACGGCCTGAATTTAGTGGAACTGGTAAGAAAATATAAAATTATGGAATGAAGAATGTGATCATGTTCTCTTCTTTCTTAAATATAAAGCTCGTAAATGTACCAAACAACCTATTGGTACCCAATACCAATATCTTTAATTTCTAATTTGGCGAAATTCTTGAAACTGTAGTTAAGAAAAGGATAATTGATTACATTAACAAATATAACATATTATATTCGTCAGTTTGGTATCAGTGAATCCAAGTCCGCGCAGGATGCAATAAATTTATTAACAACAAATATATATAAAGCCTTTAATGAAAATAAACTAGCCCTTTGCATTTTTGTAGATCTAGCGAAAGAACTTGACACAGTTAATCATTCGCAATTGTTGATGTCACTAGAAAAACTTGGATTCCGTGGAACGACTTTAAAATTATTAGAAAATTATTTATCTGATAGAAAACAATATGATGTGATTGGTAACAGTAAGAGTGATTCTAAAACTGTAGAATATGGCGTGCCACAAGAGACTGTACTTGGACCAATTCTCTTTAACATATATATTAATAACTTATTTAGTATAAATACTTGTGCATTTATAATTGGCTTGGCTGATGACACATCGGTACTATATGTTGGCGATACTTGGACATTGTGACGGAAACGTAATAGAGATCCCTCCCACAACTAAATTTAAATACTTAGGAATATTTTTTGATAGTACGATGAAATGAAATGTACATATTAATGAACTCGTAACTAAAATTAGAAGTCTTTTATCCAAATTTAAATATTTGAAACATATTTTGAGCATTGAGCATCTCATGGTACTTTATTATGCTTTAGTGGAATCTCAGTTACGATACGGGATTATTGCTTGGGGTGGGGCTTATGATAATGTAATAAGGAATCTTGAAGTAATACAAAAATGGATTTTAAAGATTATATACCAAAAAGAAATTATTTACCTCAGTGACGATCTCTATAAACTGTCAAGAGTTTTTGATATTCGTCAATTATTTACCGTAAGTTTAGTTATAGAACAAAAAAAAGACGCCAACAAGATTAACATTGTTCATAAGCATCCAAGACGGTACAAAGAGATGGGTTTATGGATACCTTTTACTAATAAAAGGGTTATACAAAGGTCTGCTTATTTCCTTGGTCCAAAAATATATAATGAAGTTCCAAATAATTTAAAACTAATAAATTCTTTTGCAATGTTTAAAAGTCGCATTAAAAAATGGCTATTAAATAAACCACGTATTTTTTGCTATAATTTAATTGCACTTAACTTAAATTGAAATATTGATCTGCATCTATTTTGGTTTTTCTTTCTTGTCTCATATTTTGTGTCTAATTATCAGGAAAGTTTTCATAATTTTTAATAACAACAGAACTCAATAACTGTTAAATCAAAGAGAGTTAATTCCCTTGGCAAGTTTTGCTTTTGGGGTTTTTGCAACGCTCTTATATTAGTTATTGCATACGTTATATGTCACTACAGACAATCATTTTGTCTTTGCGATATTTTTATTTGCACAGGTATTTATAAAAGTGAAAATTAAGTCTTACTGTACATTTTGAGCAAATTTTGTTACTTAAGTACTTGTAAGTTGATGTAGGTATTATTATTATTGGCAATGTGCCAAAACTGATTGCATGATTTCTTAAACTTCCTAAATCAAGTGCGTATATTAGGCGCTGTTTTCGACGATCTTCAATCTCCCTTTTAACCAATTGTGGGACAGGTCTTTTTAGTGTAAAAAGACATGGTGGCTGTAAGTCTAATTCTGTCGCTGAAGACTACATCTAAACTTCTACTGAAAACAACATGCAAACGGCTATGATAATTCTAGGGGGAAGCGAGAACATTCCCTTGAAAACCAAAAATATCGGCGTCTACATATTACATTCATCCTCAAAATATTTCCACTTATTAAAGCAAATCGTTAGCCATGCCACCATCTGGTATTAATTTATCCAACTGTAAAGATTTTATTGTCAATATATTTAATAAATGTCTAATTTGAGTCTAATTTAATATACAATATCATTATCGCACTAAGTGCGTAAATAAAGAGGACTGCCAAATGTCCAGTTTCAGGAAACCATATCACTGCATTTTTATAAGAAAATGTTAGCAGTTTCAGTAAATTTTTTAAGAATTTTTGGTAACAAGTTTTTAAAAATGCAATGTAAACATTTATCAAATTATAATACAAAAATATGTAATGCTGTTCAAGGTAATAAATGTGTAAGATGTATCTGAAGTAATAAAATTATCTTTTAAATGATTTGTTTAATTTCAATAAGTGAAAAGTGTCCTGATTTTGAACTGTTTAATGTTAAATAAAATACGAGTACTTATTCATTTTTGATTAAATTTTGCTATATTTTACCTCCCTGTACGTCGACAATTACACAGTGTATTATTTACATTAAACAAGGCTTTGGACAAAGCACCAGAAGTTGAGTTAACAGTCGTCATCGCCTAAAGGGTACACTGCGGCCTTTCGGGTACATATAATGCGTCACGAGCAAACAAGGTATGTGAATGCTGGTAGCAGGCGAATAATTATACTTAGTACCTACGTACGTAGTTATTTTCAGGACTAAAGGATGCTAGAATAAAACTTAAAATATTTGCTACATTTCAAAAATGCGAAACAAGTTCATATTACATTTAAACTTGGCATGCTAACAAGTTATAAATACATAAAAAAAATATGCAAGAAAAAGTAAATTTATGTAAATGATACTGCAGGAAACAACTACTCCGCGGACTAATGCCCCGACCGGCATTTAATTACTCCTGCAATATCTGTGTGAACAGTCAAGAATCCTTGTCGACCATACCACCAGACATAGACCGGTTTCGGGCTTGTTAACCCTCATCAGTATGCCATAGGTGAGATGACCGACAATTGAATTGGCTGTTCCTTCATATGTATGTTCACATATAAACTGAGTGCAAGCTGTTCACACAGATACTGTGTACAGATTATGTCTGTCTTGTCAATCTCTTTATTTCACACTACAAAAAGTAGTACTAAGCAGTACTTAAAATTAAATTTTAAAATCTTCAAACATTGTTTTCTTGAAATTTTTGTTATGTAAAACCATAATTTTTATGATGTATGTATGTAGAATGACACGTTCTTTCAAATGGCATGGTCAAAATTGGGGGTTGCTATTTAAAAAAATTGTCGATGACGTTACAAATGTGGGTCGTATGTCAAAAAGTGCCTTTTTTTAAAAATCGACGTGCTAAGGGATTTTTTCGAAAACTTCTCAATTTCAAAAATAATGAATTTATTTGTTACTTATCGAAAGCACTGTACTATAATAAGTTACTAAGGTCGGTCAGTGGTCGCGCGGTTTAAGGCGTCGGTACTTGAATCGATGTGGCTAGACCGGTATGGGCCCCGCAGCCGGTAGACCGTATATCAACTATATTCGTGGAGAGGATTGGCATCCTCTCTGCGGGTATGGTAGGGTGGAATAATGTTGGATTCAGTCAATGTGAGAAATTGATACCGGTCGACATGCAACTACCCCTCTAATTAATGAGGTTTCCCAGGTTTTCCTCATTCCTGCACTGAACAGTGATTAGGATCTACCGACGTAAATCGTTCCTGGGCGTAAATGCGGCCTGCTTCATAATAATATGCCGTCCCCTCTCCCGCACAAGTCTTCGACTTCTGGGCTAATCCTCATGATTAAAATGAGGGCTAGAGATATCATATTATATTATTATTATTACTGTTTTGTATTTAAATGTTATATTACGTACAATGTATAATATTTAGTTAATAAGACTACACTCAAATATTCCAATTTTGAAATCTAATGAACATTTTTTGAAATAAAATTGATTAGTACGGGATACAAACAACACATGCCAATTACACTAATCGGTTTTGAAACACATCGAAAATGGTAGTATAATTTCTTTGAATGATTCGATGCGTATTTCACAGCTGAACACTACACGTCTCATTTGTGTGACTGCAATCGATCATATTCTAAACAATATGGCGAGTTTTGAAACTGAGCGGCTCTCGTCCGCATCCAGTCCTCAAACAATTGTTGCCAATTAATCAATTTAACAAAAACCCGAATGACAAATTGCGCGAGTTAGCGTTAGTTTGGTAACAAGTATAAAACATGTAACATCTGCGTTAGATTTGTCCGGCCGCCCCCGCCGGCTCCCCAGTTGTGGCCATTTCTAATTACTCGTGTTTGTCGAAACCACTCTCTGCCTTTGTGTGTCTAAACAACCGCCACTAAATAATGGCTTCCTTGGACTTGTTACTTAACTTATTTACTCCTCGGGAGCGGTTTGTGAACAACTTAACTACGGTCTAAAAACATCCCGAAGAGAAGTTAATAAGACGGCTCGGTGTAAGTTTTGAATAAGGAGCAAACAGGAAGCACATTGTTAATGTAAATTGTGGTAACTGTATACAGGCTGTTCCGTAAAGAATGCGCCAAAAAGCAAGGTTAGATTCTAGACGTCAAAATATTAGGATTCCACCAAACATGCTTTAATAAAATGTCGCTCCTCTTCGATATCCTAATCCTAATATTTTAACGGACAGAATAAAATTTTGCTTTTTGGCGCATTTTTTTTATTATGTACTTTTTAGTATGTCATGAATTTGGTTTAGAAATCGTTTGGAGACGAATATCTCGAAAACGGCTCGTTCTGTCGGTTTGAAATAAGTATACAATTTCTTCGTAGAAATAAACGATCTATCGAATGCATTACTCTAAATTCTGCTAGGACGTTCCATAAAAAAGTTTTAGCTGAAAGTAACATCAGAGTCACGCGTAACTAGCGCCCTCTAGCAGCTGTCGCAAAAACGACATCAAATTCGAATTTCTTGTCACCCAAAAACACCAGTACCAAATTTTCATATATTTTCGATGATAATTACAGTAATTATTAAATAAATTAAAAAAATTAAAAAAAAATGTCACCCTGTATATCGAAGAGGAGCGACATTTTTTTTAAAGCATGTTTGGTGGAATCCTAATATTTTGACGTCTAGAATCTAACCTTGCTGTTTGGCACATTCTTTACGGAATATCCTATATAGACTTACTATAACTCAATACTAATATTATATGAGGGGATAGAGAAAAATAAGAATTAATGAAATCGTCCATCAAAAAAGTTTCCGAACTTATTTACAAAGCAAAAACGAAATTTCTTCTAAACTATATTGTCAACAAAGAGGATCTTAGATAGATAGTTTACAGCTGGGCATATATTTTAATTATTTTAAATTAATAATTTTAGCGTATATACGAATATTAAATTATTTTATTGAATCAAAAGTATAAACATATTTACAATCGATAGTGTGTCAATGTTACACAAGTGAAATTCAAAACAATTAAAAGTGTCCAGTTGCAAGGTTACTATCAAACCAAACTATGTCTATCCTTCTTGCTCTCTCTAAGAACCAAGCGATAGACTTACTGGTTGTTCCCATAGTTTCAATAGATAGTATAATTCTGATAGACTCAGCATTTTCCGAATGTGTATAAATACTATTGAAACTGAGCCAAAGCCAGCCAGTCCATGACCAGAGCCAGTCCATGGCCAAAGGTCGGCGGTCAGCCGTTGGCTGGCTCTGATTTCTAGAAGAGATACTCCCCAGCGCAAAAGTCCACTTTATTGTAAGTATGGTTGTTGTTATGGTTTTAATAAATATGTATTTTTATTAAAAGGTTGAGTTTCTTTACCTTTCGCAGGAGCCAAGCGAGTACCCCAGAATATAAGAGAGGTATTATTTTTATATGTTTATAGGTGGTGCAGGACAGTCACACTCATTACGTGACATTCGAGGGAAGCCCTAGACTTCCCTACTAGATAGTCACACACACTTTGTGACAATATTAAACCCCTATTTATCTCCAAATCTGGCCTTGTGTCAGCCGCGAGGTGAAGTATATCCTGCAAGTCAAAACAAATTTGAGGCTCTTACTTGATGATGAATTGAGATTTACTAAACACGTTTATACTTTATGTCGCTTATCTTTCAATACCGTAAAGCAACTCTATTCGAACAGGAGGATAATGAGCTCTAAGTTGAAAATCAATTTATGCCTTTCCCTAATTTTTTCAAGCCTGTCCTACATACTTACAGAGAACAGAGAACAGTTGCTTTACGTTTTCTTACGGTCTCAGAAAATATGAGCGAGGTGTGAGTTAATTCGAAGTAACAGTTATCTTAACCTTGTAAATTCACGGAAATTACATCTATTAATTCTAACTCACAATATATTGGTTAGATCATCGCCTTCTAAGTCGCGTCGTCAATCTAGAATTCTGTAATCTGCTGTAATTAAAATACGTGGCACTGATACCGCTCCAATACCTCACAAAAAGATTTCGTGTCTAAATATTTTACATTTTTCATAAAACTGGGTACACACACTTTTAAGAACACAATACTTGTTATTTTAGGTTGTATCAATTTATAAATTTAAAAAGGACACGTAAACAGAAACGTATACCTAAACAGATATTTGACATTTGTCATAATTTCTATGAAATAACTGACGACTAGGTCCGACTATGTCATTTGTGCTATAGAGTACTGCTACGCGCTGTGAGTCAGTGCAAACGAGCAAAGGAAACAGACTAGAAAAGGCACGGCTCCTGCGATTTAGCCGACGATGGTCAGATAACTATCAGATATATCTCACCTTCACTTGGTTTATATATGAACATACATATGAAGGAAGTCAGTTCAATTGTCGGTCATCTCACCTATGGCATACCGATGAGGGCTAACAAGCCCGAAACCGGTCTATGTCTGGTGGTGTGGTCGACAAGGGTTCTTGGCTGGTGCAGGTGAAATTCAATGCTGGTCGGGGCATTAGTCCGCGGAGTAGTTGTTACCTGCAGTCTCATTTATAAATATATTGGTCAATTGTACTCCTGAATATCTGCATAGAAAATTACATAGGCTCCATAAAGAAAATGCATAATTTAAACCTAGTTACTCACATCTTTTAGAAATACCTCGCCACGCTACTGCTTTATATATTAGAAGTTTTATTTATCAAGCTTGCAAATTTTACAATAGTTTACTTGCAGAATTTAAAAACTAAACAATTTTAAATTTCAAGAAGAAATTAAAAGAATATCTTCTGTATGAGACTTAGTAATTATTGAGTAGGTTTTCGATGTTATTTTACTTTATTTATCTAACCTTATTATTAATTTATTGTATATAAATTTTTATAAATATGTACTAAATTATCACTTTTCGTTTTCGTCTATTTTTTTGTTAATGTTGAATAGACATTTCGATTGAATATTTTTTCATATATTTGACTTCTGACTATTTTGTACCTATTTATTTATTGGAATGGATAGAGTAGAATTATATGTTTATCTGTACTGGTGCATTGATATGTTTTGTAAGTGTATACTTGTATTATTCTCGCTCGGGAGTTAAGTTGAAAAGCAGTTTTTACTGACACTTCTCCGTCATCCTCATATTTATTTTTCTTTTTTACGCAATCATATCTTTCGTTATTTATTATTTTCAATTTGTAATGTAATGTTAAATTAAATTAATTCATTCATTGTTACGTGAAGACACAATAAAGGCAATTATTATTATTATTATTATTATTATTATTATTATTATTATTATTATTATTATTATAAAACTGACAAATGTAGTGACAATGATTATTTAATGATTTAATGAGAAACACGATGTGGTAGCACAGGGAGGCAGCACCTTACTGATATTTATTTCCAGAATTGATATTTGGAGACATTTCAAGAATGTTGAATTATTTTTTATTTTCTCACTTGTTTACATTAAAATTTGCAAAGATTTTTGTACTTGCTGGGGACCTCCCCTTCTCTCAACCGTTCTTTTTGTTTAAAACGAGGTACTTGCTACGATTAGGTGGATTCCACACGTCGGGAAGAACCACAAACAGTAACAAAAAACACAAATACATAAAAACACTACCACACGTTTATCGCCAAAACATTAAGTACAGCAGAGTTGTTCAAAGTGATTCAAAGAAAATTCAGCATAATATTTTATTTACTCGGAAAACGTCTTTGGTATTACGCCAAACGACAATATACGTTTTCCCATAAATCAGCACCTCATCCGTCATCTCGGCATTTAAATACATGTTTGTAAATATGCAGAATATAATATTCTGATTTTGATCAGTGCTCTTTAATGTTTGGAGATTAGCAATGTAGAATTTTAAATTATGGTTCAGTATTAATCACTAATAGTGATTAAATAATATGATTATAGCTATGTCCTGTTTTTTTTTCAGTCAAGAGCAAATCCAACGAAGCTACGGCAATCGTATAAGATTTTATAACTAAAGACTGCCGCGAATGCATTTCGAGTTTTCTATTAGTAGGTAGGTTCATTTTAGTTGTTTGTACATTTGACAATGCTGTAAAAAACGATCACCTAGTAGTTGGAATTTTTAAATTTCGAGCTGGAATTTTTAAATTTCGAGCTGGAATTTCAAAAACAAAAATTATTTAGTTATTGTCTTTTAGGCCTTCCTGGGCACATGGTTCAAATTTTTGTACTTAGTCATAGTTAACCTTATATAAATAGGTACTGAGGAAAATATCTTTTTGAGAAATCGATTATTATTAGCAAAATATCTGCGTTCGATAGGCTTCACAGCGTTATATTGCTTTCATAACTAAAGTAATTTTGCTAAAGTAACGTACTAATAGGAAAAAAAAATATTTCCTGGCTGCAATTCCACTTTCTTACAACAATACCCTCTTAGAAGTGTGGTATTTTTGAAATATTATTTTCTACAAAATCAAATGATTTTAAACTTTTAAGAACTGATTCAGTCCTATTTTATCAAAAAAAAAAAAAATAATAATAAAAAATTACAAATACAATTTTGGAAAAAAAATCAAAAAGAGCAATTCGAAAATGATATTAAAATACATGGCACGGCACTGGAAACTGTTCCACTGTAAAATCTTTGCCGCCACGCAGTCGTGGACCGGCATGGCGGCAAAGTGAAATAAAATTTGATAACACTTATTTTATATCAGCAAATTCAACTGCTTTTGCCGCTATTATTATTACTAATTAATAAAATTAATTTGTGGTTATAATTATTAAAATAATGTGACATACCTGATGTTAGAACTGTTCAAAATTTTGTCTACCGTCGTGTAAACACATTTAGGCCCTTCTTACCCCGTTTCTATAAACTAACACAAAGAATTCTGGTTCTTGTCCGTTTTGAACTCGTAAGTTATTGGTAGCACCTAACTTTGAAATGAAATGAATACTGTATTAAAAATGTATATTCGCATTTTTGGAAAAATAAGACCAAACACAAGATTTTGTCAAGAATTTTATCATAAATTACATATAAAAAAATGTTTTTCGAGACACAATCGTGGGACACACTGTAGGTAAATTAACATTTGTAACTTCCATTAATAGATGTACTGATAACGGCTTAACAATTTTCTTAAAGTGCTCGTAAAACACGGCAGTTGAATTCGTCAGGAAAAGCCAACACAGATTTAAACTTTATTTCAGGCGATCTGATCAGTATTCCGATATAATTTAAGCAATAAATAACTGTTAACAAAAGTTCTAGTCTTATCGAACAAAATAAAAGTTGTGAATAGGTGAGAATTACCTTCCAAACTGAATTCGGATCCTTGCGATAAAAGTAGCCGCGTTGAGAGAACCTTATTTGGAATACAGAGGCAGTACAGATTTATTCTCCCGACAGGAGATTTGTTATTTACGTTTTTGAAAAACATTATTTTAAAAACACAATTTTAGTAATAGTAAAAGTATCAAATAGCAAGTTAGTCAACGCATTTTGAGAAATTGAAACATTGGGAAATTTTAAAAATTCAAAAAATCGTTAAGCAAAGTCGTTTAGAATCAAATATGGCTTCATTCCAGACTGAAGCTATTAGAAAAACTAAATGAATTTTCAACTTTCAAATAATATAATTTTTTAAAGTTTATTGCTAAACACCTACATCATCCACTATAATATTCAGATTTGGTATTATGCAGTACCCAACTAGCAATTTGGTATATAACAGACACAAAAATGTTTTAGAAATACATCTTATAAAACAGCAAGTTATAAAAACATTGTAAGAATGTTTATACAGCAACTATACAATCAAAATTGGCACTATATTATAAATCACTTTAGTCATCGTAGAGATTTTGTAAGGCCTGTTGGGAACACTTAAAAAATAGTTATATAATAGCAATAAATCAATTAAATAACAATTTTATAAGAGCTCTATAACAATAAAACGACATTTTTGTAGCATAAAATCGATCAATAAAAATAAATTATTTATTAACTATCATAAAGGTATAAAGTAACGAGCATCTCTATTATTTTACGGGTTTTATTGCACTTTATGAAAACAATTCTTATTGCGGAGGAAATGTTATTGTGGTTTTTGACGTTAAGACAGTTAGTTTAGTTAAATTATCTTAACTTTTCATAATTGAAATAAGCGTTTTTCTGTTGTAATTGTAATATTACTATTTTTGATTTACAATGTTTCAATATTTATTGAATCCAGCTTTGTTTATTGCTCCTCAACATACATAGAGATATGGTATCAAAGAGCATATATATATGACTTTATCAATAGAAACTGTAAGAAAATTGATATACATTACCTTAAACACCTTTCTGTGAAAGTGTTTCGAAATTAACAAATTTTGATATTGATTAGAATTTCGAAATGATACTCTTTTAGGCACTAGTGCCTGAAAGTGAAAATGAAACATTAAAAACAATGAAAATATTTATTATAAATTTTGAAGGTACAATTATGTAAATTGTCAAAATAAATACTAGATGCATCCATCTCTTTTCTAACAGCAATGCTAATACTAGTAGTCGGAACAAATACATTGCTACTAGTGGCAATACTGCTAGTTTCTCCTTCTGCGTGAACTTCTTTTAATTTATTATTTCTATCTTTCTGACCTATAATTACTTTTGCTATTTCGATTTTCTGTTCAATTGAACTTGATCGCCAACCATCATATCGCTTTAAAAGTGTCATGTCTGCTCCAGAATCTGCCAACATTGATGCAGAACTGCGCCGAAAGTAATGACCAGTGTATTCATTGGCGTTGGAGAGTCTAAGGAATCTTTTTTGGCTTACCTCTAATTGAATTGATGCCAACTGGCAGAGCACGGCATTTATTACTTCGATATGTCAAGAAAAATCGCTCATATGTCGCATTGAGTTGACGAAGCTTTGCGTACTTACGGAATATATTTAAAAAATTGATGCTATGTATTGCTCCCTCAGTAATCGTAAACATTCTAGGAGCGTGAGTTTTTGTGTTCGGAACTTTGACACTAATAAATGACTGATTATCTTTTATGGCATCTACTGTCAAAAATGTGATTTCTTTCCTCCTATATGCTCCAAATACTCCAACGATTAAAACAACTTTGACTAACGGGAATTCTTTATCATTGGCTTGTTTCATAAAGCGTTCTATTTCCAGCTTCGTAGGTAAATATTTTTTATTTCTTTGGCTGATATCCGAAAGCTTTGCTTTTTAATAACACAATTAGATTTGTAAATTTGCTAATATCTACGTTTTTGTTCAGTTAAATCATGGTGCGGAGCATCGAATATTTAGTTCACAAAGTTGACAGCAACAACAACATTAGCTGCAAAATCGATATATTTTAATTACTCGCCGTACTGCATTAAGCAGTATTTTTACAATTTATTACATGAATAGTTATTAAAAAAAAAACTGTATATTTTCACATAGATTTTTTTTTGAGTCTTAAGTTGCGTATATTTATTAAAATTTAATAATACAAACTTTTTGATCATACTTTGTGCCATTTTTAGCGTTCTACTCTGGGATTCATTCAGTTCAAAAGTAGTCTGTCGAGTTTGTTTTCCAACAGTTTTTGTAGGTTTTGAAATGAAAATTTCCACATACTATTCTACTCGTATATATACTCTTCTTTATAAAATTGAAATTACAAAAATAGGTACGTAGATATATTATTTACCTTTAAATTGCTGTTTATTTTAAGCTCCAAGGATCTTTTCTACGCCGCTGGATAAATAGGGTTTTGAATAAAACAATCCGGAAATGGAAAAAGTAAGATAAAGAAAGACTTAAATGACTTAGGAAAACCATAGGAAAACGTTAGGAAAGCAGACCGCGCGGTCTGGATATACATTTATGCATATATGTGAATCATATGTGACAGTAAAATTGATTTTAGTGTATAAAATCACTTTAAACAAAAGAAGTGAATGCCGTAATCCGAATTTATGATGTTTTTGGAACCGCATTTGACTACCATAAATAAAATGTATGAAATCTTTAGAAATGATATTTTACAGAGGACAAAAATACATTCATTCTTAAACGAGGATAAATTGGACATGGCTGCTAGATTTTTAGAATGAATGACATAAGTTGTACGTAATGTCCGTAGCAACATTTCTTTATTACACATATTAAAAATTTATTTCACTAAAACGATAGTACGTCACAAGAAATTATATTAGCTACGTAAGGATTAAACAAATAAATGAAAGCTAAGCTTTTCATATTATTTATGTAAATCGTATTTAGTAAGATGAGGTTGTGGGAAAATTATTAATACCACTACATACAAAATATAATTTCCATATTTTCTTTCATGGGTATCTTTATATAGGGTGGTCGCTCTTACGACGATCAGTACAGGGATCCCTGAAACGGTAAAATATACAAGGTGGCTCAAATTAGGATGCTGATTGTTATGCCTTTCAATTTTCTGAAAATAAATGAGATATTTTTTTTGTAATTCCTGAAATATCGACTGAAAACTGAAAAAAGTGCATTTTCTGTTTCCTTTCATTACCTTTTTATTTTTCAAGTATTTTTTATGAAATATGGTACGTTTATATTATTCGACATGAGCTTTCCAATGGAGGAGGAAAAAACTACGCCTACTAGATGCCCAAGTTTTCATAACCGACTTTTAATTTTCTTATTCAACCATGTATAACACGTATGATAATTTTTTTCTATCAAAAATCAAGTTATCCCCTCAAAAAAAAATTATCCAGCACTGTTATTTTACTTATCTCAATTGGAAATATTACTGTAACAAATGTAATGTACATTTTATAAAAATCTGAATGATAAGTAAAATAAGCCTATGACTGGGATGATGATTTTATGTAAGTTTTTAATATTATAATTTGGAATGATAACAATTTGTTAATTATTTAAATAGTACACAACTTTTTAAACAATTAATTTAATTTTTCAACTCAATTTTCACTATCTAATTTACAAATTACCAACCGGACTTAAACTTTTTTACCAACCATAACAAAAAATTTCGATCGGACTACTATAAGAATCAAGTTCCCCTGGAATAACTGTCAAAATGAAATACTATTCATAAACCTAATTATTTTTTAAAATAAAGCTTGTAAATGCCAATTTTTTCGTGCTAAGAGAAATATCTTACTATTTTTGCATCAATTTTTGGCAGTTTAACATAACTTGTGAGAAGTTGATTTCTTTATGAGTAAAAGAAGCAAGATGTGCCATAAGTGGCGCTCTCTACTAGTGACGTCAAAATTAGAAACATATTTGAATTTCTCGTCGGCAAAAACCCCCGATTTACAAATTTTTTGTAAATATTGGATTTCTTAAAAAGTTTACAAATATCGAAAATAAAATTTTGACTTTAACACCCTGTAACTCCGTTAATTACCAGTTTTGGAAAAAAATGTTATAGAAAGAGGTAGAATTTATTTTCGGTCTAGAAATATCCCCTGAATTTTTTGCTCATCATTTCCGGACAATTTTAAAATTTTCTAATAAATTCAATTTCAGTGCACTGTAATTACAGTTCTAGTGTTCTACATTTTTTTCTAGTTTACATACATATGACATAAATTACTTTCCTCTTATCCAACATATATGATTAACTGGTTCTATACAAAATTTTATTAAATATATCTATCTAAAAGCATTTTTATACAAAAAAAGTCTGATGTTTCCTTTAAGTTTAATTATTCATATTTGTAATTTATTTAAATTTTCTAGGGTTTATCCAAGATCATTTTTAATAATCTTAGGGTTTACCCATCCTAATATATCTTAGGACAATTAGTAAAAAGTATAATACATAAATAACTTTGAAATGACATATTTAAAAACTCTTTTGAATCTCGATATTAAATTACAAATTGTATTTATATTTTCAATTGGCATGTAAGTTGTATTTAACGTGCATATCATTATAGTTCCCAGATATTCTACGAAATCTAGTTTTAGTACTCGCATATTAGTTTCTTTATCAATATATAAAACTTTTAAATTAGGTAGGTTACTTGCATAAAATATAAATAACAGGTATTTCGTCTTTACTGCATTTAATCTATTGACTCAAAACCCTGAACAGTAAAAAAGTTCATATGAACATGAGTCCGGAAATGCTTCCTAAGGGCACAGGGGCCCATTAAAGAGGGAGGAATGGATATAATTTTTTGCAATATCTCTCAATCGCGTCGTAATAAATGAATGAAATTTGGTATACACAGCTAAATATTGATGAGCAATTTGATGGACTAATCTATTTATTTCCACAAGGTCCATTGGGGTGGGTAAGGGGGAGGCTTTGGTATTTTGCGTGTGTAACTTTTTCATCTTTGACTTTTTAACAAATTGGACAGCAAATTCCGTTTTCCCAAACTGTTTTACGTTAAAAAGGTACTCTTGTTTGAAATAGTTATCTTTAACGGTTTCTGAGAAAATTGCTCTTGAATTAATCCCACTTTGGTCAATTTTCAAAAGGTACTCTTAAAAAATAATAATAATTTAATACGTAATCAGTAATACACATTATTGATGTAGAACAGTTATGATATGATGATTTGTTTATGGCTTTTGCGATGGTAATGCTGCGCGGCAGAACGCGAGTATGGCAGAAGGTTTCCAAACAGAAGGCTGACATCAAGGAGGACATTCTTCACTGTATTCCGCAATTTAGCAACCGTCACTTTTCGAAGGGATCATAAGATGGAAACTTAATTTTGATAACAGACAACAAGCTATTTTAAAAACTGTTCAAAAACCCTCCACCTTCTCTGATACAAAGTCTTGCCCTACGTGTAACACTTCTCGAAGCTATTAAGATACTCTCTATTAATCCTGGGACGTCCTTGACTCGGTGCCTTTCGAAAAGTGGCGGTTGCAGCTAAGTTGCGGACTACCGTAGGGAATGTCCTCCTTGATGGCAGCCTTCGGTTTGGAAACCACCCGTACTCGCGTTCTGCCGCTGCACCATTACCATCGCAAAAGCCATAAATAAATATCATCAACTAACTCTTGTCCCGTAAACTCTTCCATTTTTTTTCGCTTAGAACTATTAAATTGGCAATCGGGTTGACAATACTTTGACATAAGAATACCTTGATAATTTTGTTTAAATTACTATGAAATTGACCAAAGTGGGATTAATTCAAGAGCGATTTTCTCAGAAACCGTTAAAGATAACGATTTGAAACAAGAGTACCTTTTTAACGTAAGACAGTTCGGAAAAACGGAGTTTGCTGTCCAATTTTCAAGTCATAGATGAAAAAGTTACACACGCAAAATACCATGGACTCCCCCGTACTCACCCCAATGGACCTTGTGGAAATAAATGGATTAATCCATCAAAATTTAGCTATGTGTACCAAATTTCATTCATTTATTACATCGCGATTGAGAGATATAGCAAAAAAATGATTTCCATTCCTCCGTCTTCAATGGGTCCCTGTGCCCTTAGGAAGCATTTCCGGACCCATGTTCATATGAACTTTTTTATTTAGTTTTGATCATAGAATCGGCCTGTTCAGGGTTGGCAGCTAATTATGACACCCTGTATTTATATTTCTTTAAATGAACCACGAGCTTGTTTCATAGATTAGCAGTATTGTCGGCAAAGCTAAGAATATCTTACGTATTGAGAAGTCCAAATCATATAACTATAGGTATATTTAGTACTATTGATCTGTTACGATTTGTGATATACAGTATGCGCCAAAAGTACGGAATAAATTCAATAAAAACGGAACAATTATTTTTTGGGAAAAATCCTCGAACAGGTCGATTTTTAATTTAAAAAATACATATTTTAGCGTAAAATGCGATTTTCAAATGTCATTTGTTTTCGAGTAATGACGTCATCGATTTTTTTTTTCAATGGCAACACCATATTTTTTCCTTGATTCTGAAAGATCGTTTAATTCTCTATCAACGGTACTAAAATTTTGCCCTTTTACATAGGAAAGTTTTCGAGTAAATGACGATTGAATGTTAGGAAACGTAAATTTTATCCATAAAAAAGTAACAATTCTGAGGTATGTAAAATAAAATACAATTGATTAAATTTTATACTTAAATTAAATGTTCGAATTGCCATCCACCAACTTGTTGACAATGCGCAAGTCTGTGAAGAAATTCTTCTTGCACATTATGAATGATTTCTCGGGTAACTCTGCGTATTTCGTCCCGAATGCGATTTTGAAGTTCTTCTAAATTACATGGTTTATTAATGTACACTTTTGACTTCAAGTATCCCCATAAAAAATAGTCAAGAGGTGTAAGATCTGGCGATCTTGCAGGCCATTCTATAGGTCTGCGTCTACCGATCCACCTCCCAGGAAAAAAGTTGTCCAAAATATCTCGTACAGGGCGCGCAGAGTGCGGAGGTGCACCGTCTTGCTGAAACCATATGGTATCGTCAGGAATGTCAGGGTCATTATCGTTAGAAAAAATTACTGCAAGGGCTGGAACAAGGTCATTTTTTAGAAACTCTAAATATCTTTGTCTTGTAAGGGTTCCTTCAAAGAAGAAAGGCCCTACTATTCTGTCGTCAACTATACCAGCCCACACATTTAATTTCTGGGTATGTGCCTCTGCCATCCAATGAGGATTTTCCCGACAATATCTATCTTCAAGTTTGACGGTTTACTGTACCATTCAGACAAAATGTGGCCTCATCTGAAAAAAGTATTTGCCGGTGTAAATTTCTATTTCCTTGACATAAATCCATTAGAATTTGACAAAAGTGTAAGCGGCGTCGGGATCATCTTCATTGAGTTCCTGCACAAGTTGAATTTTGTAGGGATGATATTTTTCCTTCCTCAAGATACGTAGCACTGTGCTCTGTGTCAATGTTTAATGCAACCAATCGTGAAGAATTATGAGGATTATCCACCATACTTATCAAAATGTTCTGTTTCTGATTTTCATTAATGCTTGGACGTCCAGCTTTTGGAATATTTACAACATTGCCAGTTTCTCTAAATTTAGACTCTACCTTACTGACTGTTGATTGGCTGATAGGGCGATCTGGATATTTTTCATTAAATAAATCGCAAACTTCCTGCTGAGTTCTACTCATATTCCCGCATCCGATAAGAATTAAAATTTCAATTCTTTGAGTAACAGTTAAATATGCCATAATACTTTAAATTGAATAATAATTTCTATGTCGCTTACAATACTTATTAGAAAGTCGGTGTGACAATGACACTTTGCAAAGATTTTCACCTACGTGATCCATAAAAGAACTATGGAATTCGAAAAACTAAACTTGATAACGTTTTTGCTTTATTTTAATTGATTTACGTTTTCTAGCATTCAATCGTCATTTACTCGAAAACTTTCCTATGTAAGAGGGCAAAATTTTAGTACTGTCTGATAGAGAATAAACGATCTTTCAGAATCAAGGAAAAAAATGTAGTGTTACCATTTAAAAAAAAATCGATGACGTCATTACTCGAAAACAAATGACATTTTACGCTTAAATATGTATTTTTTAAATTAAAAATCGACCTGTTCGAGAATTTTTCCCAAAAAATAATTGTTTCGTATTTATTGAATTTAGTCCATACTTTTGGCGCATACTGTATATTAACATTGCCTTGATTTTTATTCAAAAAGATGGTAGTTTCAGATTTGGCGAATAAAGTGGCAAATGTATTGTAATGTATGTATCAAAAACAGCAAATTTTGAATATTTCTTTATTTTGCTTTATATTAGATAGATCACTACTCTTATGCTGTCAACTTCTCAACGGCTTTAGTTGTTATTATTACACTGCTTTAGAAATGTATGTTCGACCCATCAAAATTATTTATTTCTGTAGTTGTATGTTATACTGACATAATGAAGGAAAGTAGAATTAAATCCAAGCGTTTCATAATCGAACTTAGTCTGTCTGACAGCCTGATATATTTGGTATCTTTTGACAGCTCAGAACGAACGTTAATGAAATTTTCTATACACGTACGTGTATACATAACGTATTGGCACGATAACACGGAACAAAATAAGCCTAACCGTTGAATGGCAAAGACAAGGCGGGATTGTGCAAGCACTAACAATGCTCCAGACAATACCCATGTCTCGTCCTATAAGCAATTGTTTAAACTCGGAATATATCGCCATTGCATTCAGCGGAGGAAACGAGGAAAACTACATAGATACGTGTATCTGCTGTAGTGACTGCTAACAACAATACAGAAAAAAATATACGGAGGTTTGTAAATGAGATCGAAATTAAATTTTACTTTTAAATAGAGCGGATATTTAAATTCTATAATAAAAATAAAAATACGATTTTCGTTGGTTTAAAAAAATATTGGTAATTAATATATAGGCTGTATCGCATAAGAGGGCCACTCCCATCTATCGCTTAATATGGGAGACACGTCAAACATCTTTAATTGTTTTTTGTTGCATTTTTGGAGGCATTTATGCTCGTAAAAACAAATTTGAGATCCATGGCCAACTTTATGAGTAATAACAAAAAAACCTGTAAAGTGCCCAAACTTTAAGGCTGACTAACTTTTTTATTTTAAGAGATAGAGAAAACTTATTGGTAATAAATTTGTATAAGAGACAGGTGGATTTTAACGGCTTGATGGATCCAGATAAAAAAGATGGAGGGAAACAACGAAACAACTGCGGACAACGTTGTTTCTGGGTGTTTGCCCTTCATCAGGGCAGTGCAGCTTAAAAACAGGATGGAATAAGAAGGAAGGGCAACACGAACACAAGAGAATGACAAGTAGCCTGCCTATCTCTATTTGCGGCTTCGTGTCACATAACCTCGGTATTGAGGCAAAGAGCAACAGTCGCCGCGGAAGAGAGTCCAGCAACCACTGTCAGGGTCTCAGCCAGGAAATATACAAGAAGGAAAAGGAGCTCAATGGATCATAATCTTATAAGAGACAGGTGGATTTTAACGGCTTCATGGATCCAGAGAAAAAAGATGGAAACAACAAAGCAACTACGGACAACGTTGTTTCTGGGTTTTTGCCCTTCATCAGCGCTGATGTATATTTTCTGGCTGAGACCCTGATAGTGGTTGCTGGACTCTCTTCCGCGGCGACTGTTGCTCTTGGCCTCAATACCGAGGCTGTGTGACACGAAGCCGTAAATAGAGATAGGCAGGCTACTTGTCATTCTCTTGTGTTCGTGTCCTTTGCCCTTCCTTCTTATTCCATCCTGTTTTTAAGCTGCACTGCGCTGATGAAGGGCAAAAACCCAGAAACAACGTTGTCCGCAGTTGCTTCGTTGTTTCCCTCCATCTTTTTTCTCTGGATCCATCAAGCCGTTAAAATCCACCTGTCTCTTATAAGATTATGATCCATTAAGCTCCTTTTCCTTCTTGTATAAATTTTTATTGCAAAATTGATACCTTCCACCTGATATAAACAGATTTTTGAAATATCATATGTGGTTCGCTGCGCTCTCTAGGCGGATAAAAACATTTTTACTGAAGCAGGCTATGGCCTCAAAAAATTGCCTGTTTTTTCGTCTTTCATGCAACATACTACATGTTGCCCTTATCTTTCGTATTTATTAAATTTTTTTCAATTTTAGTTTAAAAAATACGTACCTAAATATTTTCGTGTTGCTCAAGATAATGTAGAACCTGTTTTAGAGACGCCATATGCAAAAAAATAATAAACAGAATGTACTTTTTTATGCAAAATACAGATTTTCTTATAATATTATTTTATTACATTGTCTGTGTCAAAATAATTTTAAAGACCCAATTGCTTCTAATGTGAGAACCATGTAAAATAATATTATAAGAAAATCTGTATTATTGAAGAACATAAAATACGTTAAATTAAAGATACCCTGTATTTATTTATTATTCCTCAAAATATTAAAATAATAGAATGATAATTTAGATTTGAGATAAAAAATTAGGCACTTTTCAAGGCTCAGTGATTTTGTTATCAAGCTGTCAGTACCAGCAACATATACATATAAAAAAATCAATAAAATAAAATATATTGAAAGTAACTTACCTTTTGAATTCAAGATACCGAGACATCATTTCCTGAAAGAAAAAAAAAGTTATTTGAATATTATTCAAATTAAAGAAGCAAGTAAATTTATGTTTTTGTACATTATTAATCAAATTGACAGTTATATGTATACATAATTAGTATCCACCATATATATGTATCCACCAGTTAGACTTCATATATTAACAGCAGATATTTATTACGGAAAACCAAATATAGCTTTGTTCAAAAAAGAACCGTCAGTAATCGAGTGGTTTAAGGTAGCAGTACTTGAATAATAATGTGTCTAGTCTGCCGGAGGTTCGCCGGTAGACGGTAGATCAGCTACACTTGCAGAGAGGATTGCACGTATGGTAGGATGGAAGGGGTCAATGTGAGAAATAGATACCGGTCCACGCCTGACCATCCCCCTAATTAATGAGGTCTTCCTGGGCGCAAATCCTTTTTTTAAGCTGCACTGCGCTGATGAAGGGCAAAAACTCAGAAACAACGTTGTCCGCAGTTGCTTCGTTGTTCCGTCCATCTTTTTTCTCTGGATCCATCAAGCCGTCAAAATCCACCTGTCTCTTATAAGATTATGATTCATTAAGCTCCTTTCCTTATTAATAATATTGTGTGAAACTAACTACTCTGTGGACTAAAACCCCAACCAGCGTTGAATTACACCTAATTATATTAGCTTAAAATACCTTTCTAATACAGTTAAAATCTATAAAAATTAGTCGGCGAAATGAATATATCATTTTGTGCTTATTGTTGAAGTAACCAGTGACAAAATTCTTATCGATGAGGAGCCTCTGCAGCATGCAACGCTTATAGATTTTGGCAATGAAACAGGTGTAGGTACCATTTAAAGTCGCGGCAAGAATTCATTATATTTTCATAAATAATATTTAAGAAGCTGCAACTGAGAGTAATAAAACTATATACTATACTAAATGTTTGCATTATATATTTCACAAAATTGCAAAAAATTATTGTTTTTAACGCTACCAAATATCCAAAATTATGCTATCTATTTCATCTTCTTCATTTTGTACATTCACTTCAGTAGACCAAATGGCAAATAATTTTTACAGATTTGTTTTGTATCAAGTACCATACATTTAGATATACTAGAATTTAATTTTAATTTATTAGTACATAACCAATTGTATAAAATATTGAGCTCATTATTCAGCCGGTGGGTGATGTCATCATAATCTTTACCCGATATCGCTATTAACGTATTATCTGCAAACAAACTCACAAATGATTCATTTAATGCCTTATTAAAATCATTTATATAAATAACAAGGGACCCAAAACACTACCTTGCGGAACACTTATTTTGCTAACAACAATATCGGTGATAATTTATTAATAATCCTCGTTTTCTGAAACCTAATACTTAAGTAATTACTTTATCACTGCAACACCCTATGTTTTATACGGTATAGCTGCAACTTTTGCAATAACCTTGACCTATCAATGGCTTCAACCGCACGTTGAAGGTCAATAAAAACATTTAGCACAACCTTTCCATCACCAATTTATTCTTTCCATTTGACACAAACAATATTTAATGCTGTTTCACACGAATGCTTTTCACGAAAATCTGACTGTCCTTCAAAAATAAGATTGTTGTGTTCAAAATATGTTCTTAATTGTTCACAGACTATGATCTCTATAATCTTGTCTACAACCGGTAATTGGTCTATAGTCACTTGGTTGTACAGGTGAACAAACTTTTTCCATGGGCACTACAGTACTTGTTTTAAGATGTACTGGTATGGAAGCTGTAGATAATGTTGTATTTATTAAATAAAGTAACGGATATACAACCACCACAAAAATATCCTTCAGCAGTTTAATTTGTATGTCGTTGGTATTAGTTTCTCCTTATTTATTTTTTTCCATTAATATGTAATAAATTTTTCCAAGAAACTAATAAAAATACAACTTGAACACACTCAAACGTCTGCATTGTAACAACGACCTGTTTAATCGGTGATTATCTTTTTGAATCGGTTCATATAATTCGACGTCATAATCCGTAGATGTGCACAGCCCACTGTTTGAACACTGAATGGAACGAATTGATTGCATATAATTAGTGGATTTTTGTTTTTAGTTGGCACAATTGAAAGCATAGGCCCGCTGTTTGCTTTAAACTCATTAGTGACCAAATCAGATTTGTTGTAATTTGGTATTTGCCTTTCAAATTAACAATAATTAATTGGGTGATTAACGTGATGCATGCATTTGCCGAGTTTCATATACACAATTATTTGATATTTGCCTCATTACGCATAATTTAAAATCGATATTATTTAAATATTTATTATAAGTAAATGACACGCAATTAGTTATTCTGATCCTGCTTTTAATAGAGGTTAGTGTGCGTTATTGCTGTTTTAGCGTCGTGTTCGACAAAATTCCAAAGATATACATATATATATATATATACAATGTGTCCCACTTTTCATGGAGCCACCCTGGTATCTCACTCACCTTATATCCTAATACTTTGAAACTTTGGTGGTGAATATATCCCTATAAAGTGAGTCTTTAGACGCAGCAATATTTGATTAGCGATTTTTTTTAAAAAGAACTAATAAGATATTCTTAATCAGCATCTTTAGAATCCCTCTTGTACAAAATTGCATCGTTGTGGGTTCAAAGGTTTTTGAGATATGGGCCGTCGAAAAACAATTTAAGTCAATTTAAAATAATTTGCATATGTAAAACGGGCTCTCAAATGAAAAAAAATGTATTCTTTATTTTTTGTTCAGAATAATGTATTGGTATGAAAAGTATGTAAGTATGAAAAGATTCTACAAAATAATATATTTTTTAATAAGGCAAATATTCTAATTTGTACATCAAGAATACATTGACACTTGCAATAACTTTTATTTTCATGATTTACTTAGATTTTTATTGAAGATTATTTGTTATAAAAATTTAGAATTTTTGCCTTATTAAAAAAATTATTATTTTTTTGTAGAATCATTTCATACCAGTACAATACATTATTCTAAACAAGAAATAACGAACACATTATTTTCATTTGAGAGCCCGTTTTACAGAAACAAATTACTTCAGTTGAAAAAAATTGTTTTTCGACGGCCCATATCTCAAACATCTTTAAACCCACAAACATATAATCT
This sequence comes from Monochamus alternatus, assembly GCA_037114965.1. Lineage (NCBI taxonomy): Eukaryota > Metazoa > Arthropoda > Insecta > Coleoptera > Cerambycidae > Monochamus > Monochamus alternatus. The sequence goes on from CM073429.1 coordinate 78,872,552, forward strand.
TGTACAAAGGCGTTTCTAAAGGTGATGATTAAGAATAACTTACTAGTTTTTTTTTTTAAATCGCTAATACTTTTTTTTTCGGTTTTCTAATTATAGGGAAGGTCAAGTTTTCATTGAAATGCCCTGTATATTTTAATAGTAAGGCAATTCGGTGATTTCAGAGAAATATTATATTTACAGGAGGGTATATAAAATTTATTACAATTTCTTGTATTGTATTGATGGTTTTCAGAGTGGAAGAACCCCAAAACAAAAGTCCATACCTCAATTTCGACTCCACTTGTGCGTAATAGGTAAGTACAATTTTAAGTCTCCTAAACATATAATACACTAAATTTAAGTTTAGAAATTTAGAAAATTTTAATTGAAATTTTCGTCAATTGTGACATCCAAAAACTTTATATTAACACAAATTAGAAGAAATTAAAGAATCTTTTATACTTACATCAATTTTTGGGCTGTTATTTTGCCAATTATGGAAGCTAATGGTCTTTGTTTTAAAACTGTTTAAGAAAAGACAATGTTTGTCGAACCAAGCCAACAAATGGTTCATAGAACACCGACACATGTTTCTCAAATCTTCACAACATGAAGATGAGAACAAAACAGCTGTATCGTCAATATAACGAACAATAGAGGAGATGAAACAGAGTCAATGTCGTTACTATAAAAAAGAAAAAAATTGGCGCCAGCACAGATCCCTGTGGAACTCCCATATTGTTAATCAGAATATCAGAGTCAATTTTGCCTTTTTTTTCTATTATCAATATGATTAACACTTACATATTGAGATCTATTATTTAAAAAAGAGCTAAACGAAAATATTCACAATCGAGAGTTCACGCTAAACCACTCTCGAACATTCCAGTGGCCATGCGTGCGTATATAAGAAGGTTGAGTCAGGACGAGCAGAGTTAATAGTTAATAGTGTGCAATAGTTAATATGTTGAAACAAACGTTGAATACGGTTCGTGAAGTTAATTGTTACGGTCAAGTGTGTATTGTAGGTATTTTGTTCTGTAAATAATATAATATGAAATGCTATCATTACGGATTATAAGAAAAAACTAAAACAACAAAGATATTAAAATAAGTCTGACACTGATAACAAATGCAGTATTGTTGCTTCTTACGAAGTATCACTGGCAATTGTCAAAGCAAAAAAGTCTTTTAGTGATGGAGTGCTTTTTAAGAATTGTGCAATCAAAACTGCAAAACAATTCAATGAAACAAAAATTGGTAAAAAAATCGAAACAATCTCAACATCGCATCAAACAATTGCAAGATGTGTAGATCACATTAATCAATATGTATCCAAAAATTTGCACGACATAATTGAAAAATATAAACACCTTTCACTGATCTATCCGACATCAACCAATTTGCAATTTCCTACACTTCTTATCCATCTATGTTTTCTGATACCAAATATTTAGGTATGCTAATGAACAATTCATAGACAAAGCTGTATTCAATAACTATCTAAAATAAAAATTATTCTAGCTAAATTTACTACAGAAAAAGTCATATCTGATAGATGGTATCAGGCTATGCTCGATTCAATAAATGTTCTTGTATTGTAACTGATGGAGCCAGAGCTATGATACAAACTGAAATTATTTTTACAGAACTCTTAAATGAAAATAATATCAACTGTCCTGTGATACACTACATTTTTCACGAAGAGCCCTATGTAGAAAGTCGTTATGTCAAACGAATGTCATGAAAGTAGTTGTTAAAATAACTAATATTGTAAGAGGAAGCAATCGCGCTTTGACCCACAGAAAGTTTCACGCTTTTTAGGCCGAAGTAGGTACTACATATGGAGATTTATTACTTCACGCCGATATTCATTGGTTAAGCGTCTTAAACTGTTTGCAATGTTTCTTGGCTCTACACAAGGAGATTTTCATTTTCCTTAAAAATCTGAAGTCTAATACTACGGAACTGGAAAATCCAATCGTAGATGCAAAATCCCATCTTGCATTTTTGACAGACCTCACATCTCATCTTAACGAATTAAATCTGAAGCTACAAGGAAAGCAACAGAATATTTCCAATTTATATGGACACATAAGAGGATTTAAAAATAAAATTAGCTTTTCAAGTCTTCTTCAGTAAAACATGATTTTTCATTTTGTCCAGACTGTCAAGAGCAATTTGAGGAAATTTAGTATTTTGAAAAAATTTTATATAGGAACTTATATAAAATTCACATAATTGCAAAAAAGTTAAAAAATCGATTTAACGACTTTAAGAAAATCGAAGGAGAAATTTCAGTTTTTAACTGAACCTCTTACTATTTCTGTTGAGAACGTAAACAGAGCAGACCTTCAACTAGAATTGTGTGATTTGCAGTCATATTCTTTTTTCCAAGGAAATAGGAATGGATTTTTTTAAATTGCTTGATGATGGACTCAATGTTGGAAAGCAGGCAACTTTGCGAAATTAGCTTTTCCAATATGAAATTTATAAAGCCAAAATATTGGTATTTCCTGTATTATAAGTCACATATTCAGTTTCTTCGTTTGTCCGCAATTATAATTATACAAGTACGTTTTTGCAATGCTGAAATAATACCATCAAAAATGGAAGAATGATAATGTTTCCTTCTAATTTCAGGAGAAGCAGAAATCATGACACCAGAAAAGATAATTGCAACATTAAGTTTTTTCCTAAAAGATTTCTATTTAGGCCATTGCTAGTTTTATGAACACTTACCTCTAAAAGATCTACATCTACTAAATTTGCATAATTATCTTCTGCGATGAATTTTCGATAGTTCTTCAAAGCTTCTTAATTGGTGCTTTTGTGAACATTAACAATATGGCGTGTCGTTAAACGTAATTATGGAAAAAATATTTCTCGACATTAATGTATTTGTAAATTGCATCTTTTTCAAATGTTTTCATGATTTTTGTCAATTTCTGATGAGTACTTCATGATAATCCACAAAAACAAATTAATTGCTGTAAAAATAAATCTGCGTGTAAAATATCTATTAAATTTCATCAGTTTCTCGCCAATTTTGATATTTAATGCAGACACGGCTGTATTATAAATCAAAGGATTTCACAGTATCAAATTAAAAATCGCATCCCGAAAAACATGGGACCGGCTTATAATTAACAGATTATTGAATTACCGAGAGAGACGAGCGAAGGGTCAAGTTTAAATTAGAAAGAGACGGAGCAACTGGCAATTAGAATCATGTCATAAACAATTGGTCATATCCTGGAGCTCCTGAAATGGTCCTGAACATATGCCGCCACTTATCCCGATAGGATTATAATGCTGCCTCTTTGCATGCATGACAGGACACTGCGATATTTACACTCCTGCATATATATATATATATATATATATATATATATATATATATATATATATATATATATATATATATATATATATATATATATATATATACAAGGTGTAACAGTAGTAAGTATTCAAAACTTGTGAGCTTGTAAAACAAGTCGAAAAATTGCGAAAACCTTAGTAAAACATTTGTCAGTGGCGGCTCCTAAGGGAGATACACTCTTTTAAAGGGGTGACCTCGGAAACAGTTTTTAATGCGTAACATCAAAACGGTTCAACATTAAGTCACGAAATTTTGCTGAGATATTAACATTGACGTACTTAATAAGTCTCATAAAATACATTTCAAAATTTTCTACAGGGGCGTGAGAAAATACAAGGCTCTGGGAGAAATTTATTCATATCTTTTTTGTAGTTAATTTTTTCTTATTTCTGACTCAAAAATATTGAAATTTGAGGTATTTAACATAAAAAAGGTACTCTTGTTGAATTTCAATAAAATGTACAGTTTTTCAGTAAAATCGATTTCAATCATTCCTAACGTGCCCCACATTCAACATCCAATACATAGCCAAATAAATTAATTGCAGTGTGCCATGGAAATGTCAAGTTTTTTAGTTTAAAATTTGTGTTATTTGAATCTACATAGTGCTGTATCATAGTGAAAATAGTTAAAAATTATTTAAAAATGCAACAGTATACATATTCTGAGTATGTAGATATGCTTTTGACGTTAGGCGAGTGTCATGGGAGGGCAAGAGCAGCCGCACACCGATATGGTATACAATTACCCAACAGAAATGTACCCAATTATAAAACATTTCTATGCACCGAAAGACGTTTACGAGAACGAGGTACTTTAAAAAGAAACAATATTGAGAGAGGCAGACGTAGAATAGTGAGAAATGTCCTGAATGAAGAAAATATTTTAAATTTAGTTGAAGCTAACGCCACACTTAGTACAAGACGACTAGCAGTACAGAATAACATGTCTAATATGATAGTATGGCGGATATTGAAAGAACAACAATTGTATCCTTATCATTATAGACAGGCGCAGGACATTTTACCACAAGACAGGCCCATGCGCAGACAATTTTGTCAGATGCTTTTGGACGGGCAAGCCGAAGATCCACTGTTTCTGTCGAATATTATTTTCAGCGACTAATCTAATTTTACCAGAAGCGGGGTTTTTAATATGCGCAACGAACATATGTGGGCCGAAGAAAATCCTAATGCTCGGAAGGTAACCCATTATCAGCATTCATTTAAAATAAATGTTTGGGCTGCCACATTAGGAAACAATCTGTTTGGATATCACATCATGCCTGGAAATTTAACAGGAGCAATGTACCATCAATTTTTATCCACCAGATTGTATGACTTTTTAGAAGATATTTCTTTGGCGAGAAGGGGTTCCTTATGGTACATGCATGACGGTGCCCCTCCTCATTTCAACCGTCAATGTCGACAAATGGTTAAACAAGCACTTGCAAATCGCTGGATTGGCCGAGGAAATGATGCTGCCTTAAACTGGCTTCCACGATCACCAGACCTCAATCCAATGGATTTCAACGTGTGGGGTCAAATGAAAGAAAAGGTGTATTTCCAAGCTGTTGACAGTGAAGAACAATTGCGTGAACGTATAGAAAATGCATTTAATGAACTCAATGAGGAGCACAAACTATACCGGAACTTATGTTCTTTGGAAAACAGATTACGTGCGTGCATTAGGGCAAATGGGGGTTATTTTGAAAGATGAATCTAGTCTGTCTTCTTGACTGAGGCACATTTTCTGCTGAAGAAATTAGAATATTTAGTTTGTCAAATTAACTACTGTAAATGTTACGAAAACATTTTAACCGTTTAGAATAGTTTAATAAATAGGTAATCTCATATGTTATTTATATTACCGTATTTTTATTTGCACTATTGTTTTTATTTGTTACTCTTAAGAGTATTAAAAATACATTTCTATTAACTGTCAGACTAGTTGTTTTCTCCATGACACACTTCAATTAATTTATTTGGCTATGTAATGGATGTTGAATGCGGGGCACGTTAGGAATAATTGAAATCGATTTTACTAAAAAACGGTACATTCTATTGAAATTTAACAAGAGTACTTTTTTTATGTTAAATACTTCAAATTTCAATATTTTCTAGTCAGAAATAAGAAAAAATTAACTACAAAAAAGATATGAATAAATTTGTCCCAGAACCTTGCATTTTCTCACGCCCTTGTAGAAAATTTTGAAATGTATTTTATGAGACTTATTAATCACGTCAATGTTAATATCTCAGCAAAATTTCGTGACTTAATGTTGAACCGTTTTGATGTTACGCATTAAAAACTGTTTCCGAGGTCACCCCTTTAAAAGAGTGTATCTCCCTTAGGAGCCGCCACTGACAAAAGTTTTACTAAGGTTTTCGCAATTTTTCGACTTGTTTTACAAGCACACAAGATTTGAATACTTACTACTGTTACACCTTGTATATATATATATTAAAAATACAAATTCAAATATATTGAAATATTGAGGGATGTAGTCTTGAGAAAAGAGAAACAATAGAAGCTTTCAAGAAAGTCATTCTCTTCATCAGGAGTTTTACAATAATTAATTAAAGCACTCAAATTTAAAAATTTTTCACTGAAAAGGTCCCACTTAACACAAAATATTTTCGTAGCTATCTCAGTTATTCGACTATTTATAACCCTTTTTTATTCACTTTTGCCCTTTAAACACCTCTTGGAATATTAGGGGTTCCCCCAATAACCCTGTATATTAGTTCAATCTAGTCATTTTTGGTATTTCAATTTACATAGTTGGTAATTTTTGAAATTTTATCAGTGGCAAACAGCCTTTATGAAGTCTAAAATTTTTATTATATTTATTTATGCCGTAACTCTTTTGGTTTATGTAAGTTACATTACACACATTAAAATACAATTTCAGACTTTTCTTAAATAAAAGTCTGGATATATCACTCCTAGTCTTGTCCATATTTATTGTGAGGATAAACTCCTCGAAGTATATCTCGATTACTTTATTATGGTGGCCACCACAAAACTAAGCCTTCGAGCTATCATTTTCATCACCCTTAACCCTGTCATATAAGTTTCCGTTATCTAACGATTCCTCCCCCTTAGACGCTACAGCCTTCCTACACCCTATAGAAATCCAGAGCATAGGCGGAACAAATAGACATCGAAAATAAGTGGAATCAAACCAGATTTATAGATACTTATATATCTTTTTCAGATATAAGATTAACAATCGTTGAAATTAAGACATTTGTTTTTTAATGCCTACACTGTAAAAGAAGTTGCTGTGTAAGCGATATTTTCCAGTGTGTAATTTAGGATGTGTAAAAATTCCGTGTTAATAGTTTTAAACACTATGGCTTTTTTGTACGTTTTACACAAAATGTGTTAAAATTACTAGTATTATAATAACATATACTGAATTTGTATAATATTTACCAGTTGTGTGTTAAAAGTACACCATTCTGTGTAAACTTAACACGCACTTAAAATTGTGTTCTATATCCCTACTCCTGACTGGTTGAGCACAACTGCGCAGCTGCAGTGTATCAGTTGATCCAACACACGTCACTACGCCATATTGGTCATGTGGCGGTGTTGTGTACAGTTACCTCTTGTTCACTGTGTTCAAATGGAGACTATTTAAATTTAAATTGAGGTTTAATCAAGGAATATGGTAAGTACTTACCTAACTATAACAAATATTACTTTCTGATAATTGTAATAAAGTTAAAACTAATTAGAATATAACTATTACAAATATTAGGAGTTTACATTTTAGATTATTCTGTAATCTAACTTTTTTGTAACTTTAGAGAAAGAAAATTATACGTTCAGATCACTACCAGTTAATTTTCGTAAACTCCTATTATGTAGTGCCTAAATACATCTTTGTTTGTTGTTTCATTGTTTATGATTTACTAGAACATTATTAGTCCCTTATTAGAATATGTACTATTATACTGTTAATTTTAATACATACATATTTTGTTAGCAGACTTGGTTGTTGTTCATTTGAACAGAATTTTATATTTTTAATAAAATCATAAAACGTACAATCTTTTATTTTACAATTACACCATAATTCAGAAAATTCTTTATATTGATAACCTCACCTACCTTGTTAATTATGTTCCTGTTTGCTTTTGAAATTATAATTTTTAATACATATATTCTGCCGTTTAATAGAACATTCCAGACTATATTCAATGCATTCTCAACGATAAGCAGATAGGCAATGTCAAAATAAAAGTATTTCAAATATTATATTTATTAAAAATATTTCTCTGGGCCTAAAAGGCCTGTAAACAGCTGTATATACATATATAAATTATTTCCAAAATAAACAGGAACATAATTAACAAATTAATAAGATAGGTGAGTCTCCCATATCAATACCTATTATACAATAAAATTAACATGTTAATGTATAAAGCCTACACATTCAATGATACAAATAACACAGAACACAGAAGTTACACATGACATTTGTTATATTAACACAGCGGATTGTGTTAAACCATTAACACACTGCTACATACAGAGAAATGTGAAAAAATATACAGAATTCCGTGTGGACCTCGATTAACACAGTATTGTGTTAAAATGTGTAATTATATATTCCAATGTAAATACAGAACTGTACTTATATTAGTCATTAGAACATTTTGATTTTATTTGTAAACTGTTATTATTTATAATAGAAACAATCTCTTGCTTTTTTCATCTACAAAGTATCGCACATTACGAAACAGATTTATATTACCAGTATTTCGGAGACAATCAGTTTAAAAAATTTAAAAATGCATTTGTGCTCAGTAGAGGTTACTAGTTGCATTCCCTATAATTCATGTTAATACGCGTCACTATAATATTGTAAAATCTAAACTAACTCTAAAAATAATATGTGACTCATTTCCATAGTATGAACTAATCAGTTATAAGATCAAAAAATATAAAATAAGAACATAACAAATATATAAATAAATATATATTTACATTTTTCTACATGGTTACACTAGGTCGGTTGTGGTCGCGCGGTTTAAGGCCTCAGTACTTGAATCGATCTGACTAGACCAGTGTGGGTTCGAGCCCCGCAGCCGGTAGACTCAGCTATATTCGTGAAGGGGATTGGCACCCTCTCTGCGGGTATGGTAGGGTGGAAAAATGTTGGCTTGGGTCAATATGAAAGATTGATACCGTTCGATACTTGAGTACTCCCCTAATTAATGAGGATTTCCAGGTTTCTCTGATTCCTGAACTGAATGGTGGTTAGGGGCCTACCAACGTAAGTCGTTCCTGGGCGCAAATGCGGCCTGCTTAATAATAATATGCCGCACCCTTCTGGGCTAATCGTCGTGATTAGAATGAGGGGTAGAGATATTATTATTATATCGTTTTAAATATTTTTGAATCCTAAGCTTCTACAAACTCTTCACATAAAAATCCACTATCTGGAATTACAGCCAGTTTAACACTGAGGTTTTAATCCTCGAATAGTTGAATCAGTTCTTGAGATGTAGGAAGAGATAATGGGTGCCTAGACAGTGGCAGTACTATATATGTGTCGTGCTATTCAAAGTCAACGATGCAGAAATGGGAATGCAGAAATCAGGAATAGTTCAGTTTTATCATAATACAAATCGATTAAGAGAATTATGATCATTTACACCATACTTGTCACCTTGTAACCAGAGAGTATCCCTTCTTCCTATACCATTCGAAAAAATTGAAAATATCGGTACAAACTAACTATAATCCCAGGCGGAAAAAATATATGTGGAGAATCTGTAAAAGCTTGTTTCATGATATCAAATGTGATTGGAATGTCATGGTGTCTATGCAGAAAGAGAACGTAACTATGTTTAGCTTTATATATTTTTTCATCTTCTCATTTGTTTTTTTTTTATACAAGGCCCTCATATTTGAAATTTTCCCAATCATAAACTTACTTCAAACCTACTTATACTATAAATTGAATAGATACAAAATAAAATCTATTTAAGTTGCCAAAAACATACAGTGCTAGCAGTACCACCCTCTAGCAAAGGAGCTAAAATAATATTACACTCACTAGGAAACATTTCGCCGACTTAAAATTATTATTAGGTTCTACGAGAAATTTTGACGTTGCAAAATATTGTGGGTCGACTAGAACCTTCTAAAGAACATAAAACCGCAATTGCAGCAAAACCTCGTCATCCTTTGATATGAAGCGGAAATATCGTCAAATAATAAGCACATGCATTGTGCTTATACATGCAATGCAAAGTTAGTTTTATTTATTTAAAAATACACTGTCCTGACAGACAATTCCAATTGTAGGACAGGACTACGAAGAAATAAACATACGAAAAAGAAAATTATATAAACAAATGCAATCGATGACCATCGAAGACACATAATATAATCTTAGATACACTAATATCAAATAAATCAATAAGTGATACTGCCTATAAATTAGGCACATGGAATAAGTTGGTGAATGTTCAATAATAATATTGCTATATGGCACTATTAAATGTAATAGTGTATAAGAGCAAGAATGAAATGAAGGTATATTAAATGCTATCTGGCTAAGAATATTAGAACAATCAAAATGTAATTATTAAGCAAAAAAAAACAGTGAAAGGTGAGCTGAGATGACAGATCATTTAAGTTGAATCTACTCAATAGGCCAAATTGAGGAATGCCTCGGGCAGGGTAAACATTGTCAAATCTGAAAGATAGGCATTTAAGAAATGATTCTCTGAGCTGTTTCCAGATGTTGAGAATGAGTAACATATATAAGATTCCAAATAATAGTCGCATACTCAAGTTTATTATTATTATTATCATTATTATTATTATATTAATATGAGGAACAAAGGATTATTTAGCATGAAAAGTAACTCTCAGATCTTTAAATTCAGTACAACGAGCGACAGTCTCAGAAACAGTATTAAACATGTAACTAATATAATTACTTTTCCCTGTGTAAGATATAATGAACCATTTAGGCAACCTGTTCCGAAAGCACCCTTCATTAACTACAGTTAAACCATTTTAAAATAAAAGAAAATAATCTGCAGATGATGCAGATGTATACAGTTTGAAATCATCCCCAAATAAAAGACATTGGCTCGAAGATTGTCACAGATATTATTAATAAACATATTGAACAGTAGAGGGCCAGGAACTAAACCCTGAGGTACCCCAGATGTAGTAATGATTTCAATTGAAATAAAATCACGATATTGTACGCTTAGAAATCTATTAGAAAGATAAGATTCAAAGAATTTTAAGAAGTTTATAGACAAACCGAAGTTAGACAGTAAATAGAAGAAATAGAAAAATAGAAATTTATTTTAGCAGTTTTTCCTAGTAGGAAAATCATTGTCAACCATTTTTCTTATTTTTGATATCAATAGGTATGAACATCTGTTTTCTTAAAAATATTCTCAAACAAAATTATGTTTTTTAAAAATTAACTGTAGGGTAGGAACGCCGAAGAGTACGCATTTGTTTTTTTAGTTGGCAAAAACTTTATAAGGAGTTGATGTGGTGGCTTGATTGTTATGAGTATACGGGAGTGCATTAAATTTATTTGAAATCCAAATATTATAGCATTTTCGACTTTATTGGTAAGTTGTTACAATTACGTGGTTGTTTTTTTAGTAAATAAAATGGTGTGTAACTAAAACCCTATATCTAACTTTTCAAATCATATATTGGAGGTTATGTAACGGCTCCAACATAGGTATACTATGATTTATGGTTAGCAGTACATACCCAACGAGCACTGCGTACTCCTTAGCAACTAGTAGGGTTCTTATTTTGGAGGCATTATATTTAAATACTATAAGAAAAAAACGGCATAGGATTCAATTGATGTATCTACACCTCTATTCAACAAAACAACAAATAAGTAATGCCCTTACTTGAAAATATAAAAAGGTTATGATTCTAGTAACTCAGCGGACTTATTCAATCAATTTTGAAGTTATAGTTAATTACTGAGAAAATATAAAAGAAAGAGTTAGAAAGACAACAAAAATTTAGTAATGATTTATTGCGTCAAGTTATCTTTATCACTTGTCATGGTACTTAAATGTTGCGTATTCTTAAAGTCACATATACGTACTCTTTGAGAATGTACGCATATTTAAAGTTTAAAAAATCTAGTAATTTTTTTTGATAAAACTATAAAAGCTATTGAGGGTTTTAATTGCTTAAGAACGACTAATGTTGGTGTCATGTTTAATACAATGTAAAAATAAATTAATTAATGTGGATGTTGTTTGTAATTATAAATAAAGTCCATACTCTTCTCCTACCTATCTACCGACCTACATACTCTTACTCTACCTTAATTTCATTAGTATAAGAAACGAATTAAATATTAACTTATCTGTAGAAGAACTCAATCCTTTATAATGTTTCCTTCTCTACTTGGTGTTTTAATATTTATTTATTAATGCTAACTTGAAATAGCTCAAATTTCAAACCTGTGATAATATGTCTACTGTAATATACAGGGTGATCCCGAATAATGTGCAAAAAAATTGAGGGTAGATTGTGGAACCTATTTTAATAGGGATCCTTCATATATTTTTTTATAAGTCTCCTTTAAGAAGTTACGACCCCTTAACAGGAGGTGATAAATTTACTATTCTATTTGTTTCCAAACGTTTTGAAATTAAGAATTAGGCTGCTGAAACGTCTTCTGGCCGCATATTTTTTATTCTCCTCGTCTTGTCATCAGGCGTTGAAGTACCCTCTGTATATTATTAATTTCATTTTTGTTAGGGGGTTAACTTTTTGGATCAACTTTTTTTTAATGCCTGTTAAATTTAGAATGCTTTTTATCTCTTGGAATTTTTTGATAATTAATAGAGTTTTTGAATGAAAAATAAAGTTCCTGACCCCTACACGCACATAGCTTCTTTTCCATTACCTAATTTACACATCGATATCTAGTAGGTCTCCATCATTTTGTATTTGTTGACAGTTCATGGTTCTTTGATATCAAATATTGATGTTTATTAAACATTTCGACCTGAATATCAGTTCCCATTCTCCCCGTGCTAATGGGGCGTAACTTCCCCAAAGATTTTATATGAAAGACCCCTATTAAAATCAGGCAGCGATTTACTGGAATGTTGACTTGGTTGGTGCAATGATTTTGAATGAATTGTCAAATCTGATTATTTTTAAACTGAAAACATGTCCAGATCATGCATCCTATTTTTAAAAAATCATATTTTAGTTTAATTGTAAAACTTGTTTGTTTTTCATTCTCTCACAACTACATCAGCAACTTTCCAGTCACTTAACCTATGACTGATTTATTCTAGAAACAACAAACGTATTGCCGATTGTGTTCACCCCCTCGGTTCCGCCTATGCGAGTTCTTACTACCGTGAACTCACAGAGTCACAATAATACCGCTCGAGGGTGCCTTTGTTTGACTAAATGCTACAATTTAGAAGTTGGCAACTTGTTTGCCTGCTGAGGTTTCCATTATTGTCCTTATTAGATTCAAGTTGCCATTTGCGCCTCCATTGTTTGGGAAATCTTATAAACTATTGAATAATGCCTTATTCATAATGTCGAAATTTGTTCTCTTCCACGACTCGATATATACATCGAAAGCAAATAATGGGTTGTATTTAACTCGCTTCAGTGGGTAGATTTTTTTATTTTTTCAATGAATCAATTTTCTGAAAGTTATTCTTTTACATAACTTCTCACTAACCATCCTCACTTATAAAGAGACTTATATGGTTACAATTCTGCCACGTGCTCTGGAAAATGAATTTACATTGCCAAATAATATATTTTTTCCACGGTCGGGAGTAGAAATCAGTTTCTATGACATCAAAATTAAAACAGAAGTAGTCGATTATTCACAAGGGAGTATAATGGTCCTAAGGGAGTTTACATTATGGAGAATGTTTTTCATGCAAAAAAAAGATAACATTGAAATTATTTATTGACATTTAAATTAAATGTTACATTTGTACAATTTTCAAAATTAATATTAGAAGGAATATTACTTTCGCTTACATTTACAGTTTTTGTGATTGCGCTAGTAGTGGTACCTACTAAAACCTGATTGGCAATTTTGGTCTTATTTTCAATGGAGTTCTCGACATAACTCTCGGCGACTGTCTTTGATTTCCAACCAGTATGACGCTTTATTGTCGTGATATCCACACCAGCATCTGCCAGTAATGTCGCTGAAGATCTTCGTAAGCAGTGACCAGTATAACATGCAGCATCAGGTAATTTTAAATACGAAGCTACTACTCTCGGAATTTTTCCCATGGTATTCTTGCCAACTGGCTGCGAACTACATTTTCCTGCTTTGTAGTACAAAAAAAGGCGCTTATGCTTGTCGTGGGGAGGACGAAGGGACAGGTATTTTCGAAACAATTCAAGCATATTTCCCACATCGGTAACCAGAAAGGTTCGTGGAATCTTTGTTATAGTATTTGGAATTTTTACAATCAAGGAAGAGCCTACATCCTCAATATCATCTTTAGTTAAATTGACTAGTTCATCAGTTCGACAAGCTCCGGCAATCCCCAGAATTAATCCAACCTATAAAAAATCAAAATACTAAATAATTGAAATACCTAACAACAAAAGTAATCTTACCTTAATCATTAAGAATTCTTTGTCATCTGCACTTGATAGAAAACGGTCGATTTCACCCTTTGTCAATATTTTCGATTTTTTCGCTTGATATCCGTCACCGGTTCTTTTCAAAAATGCGATCAGCTTGGGGAATTTGCTTATATCTATGTTGTTGTAAATTATCAAGCATGATTTAACCATAGAATATTGCGCCCATAATGTGAAGGACTTGTAATTCATTGCATTTTCACTGAAGTATGCCAACAAAACATTCTCTCTGTATACTTGAACATTTTTCTCGGCGCACCACTTTTTGAACCGATTGTAGGCTATATCGTATAAAGATCTTGACTTCGTAGGCAGCAAATTGCTTATTGCAATATTTGCCACAATCTCTTCCGTCTCACAATTATTCATTGTGCACTAAACAAACTTTAAACTAAACCAAAGTAGCACCTTAATTTGACAATTCTTTTTGTTTGTTTATTTTGTAGTTATGACAATAACTCAACTACTACTAAATAAATGCTCAAATCCGAATACAATAATTCTGGTGCTACTTACTTCATAATGACAAAATATGTGTTTTTAAGTTAATGAGACCGTGGAAAAAATAGTATATACCATTCGGGAGAGATGCTATTTTGTCCTCGTTGCATGTATATTATGTATGATATTAATTCAATAAGATTTGATATAGTAGACCAATTCTGCATAAAACCATGCTGGCTGGGTGAAATTATAGGTTTAAGTTGGGGTAATACTTGCAAAATTACATAAAATTACGATAGGTCTATAGTTCTTTGCATTCCTCATAGAATCACACTTTAGAAACGAATATTAATGTCACCATTTTATGCATGTGAGTCTACTTCAGTGTATTCTTGAAATCATATTACATCAGTCTCTGAACTTAAAGCATGCTGGGGGTTTCAGAAGGCCCGTATGCTTCCCGCACGGTATTAATTAGCTAAACTTGGCAATTAAATAATGCATGCATTGTATCCTTCGACCCTTCAGTGCATCAATAGTTAAGTGAACAGGAATTATAGCCGACGCGATGGACGAACAGATGGAGAGAAGGAGGCGAGCGAAGAGATTAGTGTGGCTGGTCCGGAAGTGAATATGCTTGTTTGACTAATGCAGACATAGAACTTCGATAAGTTAGAGCGCTGTAAAGCTTCTTTGTTGAGTGTTGCTCGTTGTCTTACAACGTAATAATATTTTTTATATATAAATTAACTACTATCAAAAATGCTCTGTATCAAATTTTCATTTTTTTACTGTTTTAAAAAGGTATTTTAAGCTAATATAAATCAAATCTCCTACAATTCCTATCAATGAAGTCATATGTATGTTCTCTGATACCATAGGTATGCTAATGAACAATTCCACAGACAAAGCTCTATTCAATAATTATCTAAAGAAATTAATTTCTAGGTAATAGACAAAAAAATTGTAACGGTTTATTTTCCCTTAACCTTGAAAATCTAAATAAGAAATATTATTGATCACCTTATGTTTTACCTTAAAATTAATTGAAAGTCAATTAATCCTATAATAGATATTTATTATTAACCAATGTTATCTAAAAATGCCTTAAAAATCACCCTGACTGTGACTATTACCTCATTTCGTCCTTACTGCATATTATTGATGACTTCTGGTTTTAAATTTTATATTTCTCCTTGATAAATTGGTTCAGGTATGTTTGATTTTTATTGCTCCTCCATCTATCGGCTGACGGTCAAACGTCAAGATAAATGTTATAATAGTTCTTTCTAGTAGCTTGAGCTTGAGATTTTTGTCAAAAACGGCTCAGTTTTTGGTTCTGCAGTGTGTGTCTAAACCAAGACTAGTTTAATCTGCGATTATCAATGACGGGATAAATCTTTGTGTAAATATTTACAGTGACTTTGGTTTGTATTCATTCATATATATTTTGTATATTCTTTTGGTATATTTAGAACTATTTTAAGGTAACACTGATGTATTATATCTGTTTCATCCCCTTGTGCTCTCCATACAGAAGCATTCATAGAAGGTATATTAACATTTCTCTTGGGAATAGGGGAATAGAAGAAATTTATGCCATATATAACCAAGGATGTTTTTGGAGGGTTCTTCATCGCCTGGTGATTGTACTGGCTTAATAATACTGCAGGATAGTTACTTAAATATAATGTTTCCTCACTCTCTCTTCGATTAACTCCAGCTTGCGTAGGTGATATTTTAACTTGATTGATCAAGTGTTCAATGTCCCTCTGTTGTTGGTTTCTAAGGTCTCCAGATTTCTTGCAGTTCCATGCTCTTCTTGAATTACATCTGTTGCATACCAGAGCTTTCAAATTTGCTTGGCTATCTGAAAAAATGTTTAGTGGTTTGCATATATGTGGCAATTGTTCCAGCCTCTATCCCACATACTTAATTGCATAGGTTATTGTTTGGAAAATAGGCGCATAGATACTAAACTTTACTAATAGCTTTGTCCTTAGATTGCAACCATGTACTTACGTCTGTCTTTTAAAACATTGCCTCTATTCCGTTCTCATTTACCCTTCTATGAAGGAGAATGTAGAAAGGCAGTTTATAACTGATTCTTGTAAACATAACATCTGGAGGCTGCCGGCAGGTTGCATGTTTACAGCCATTTGAGTCAGTCTGTATGCTACCCACTCGGCTTCATTCTTTAATAATATATATGTAAAGGTGTTCAGACCAGATCTAAGAGCAACTGACGGTTTGGCGCTGATTGCTACTCTTATCGCAAAACAAACTTGTATCCTCCAATTAGAGAATTTAACTTTGGTTGTTCATTGAAGACTTTTGGACCATCATACTATCGAGTTATAAGTGATCGTAGGTCTGATGAACAATCGTTTGCAACCAGTATAGTTGTTTAGGAACTACATCGTAGTTCTTTTGCTTTACAAGTTTGTTTTAATCTTCGTTAGTTTTCCTACAGAATAAAGTAATAAGCCTCAGTCATTTAAATTACCCTTCATTCTCTTGTCAAAGAATGCATTCTATTCTATATTTCATATTAATTTTTCTTAACATTTACATTTCAGGTCGCTAAAAGACCTTTGTATCAAACGTGCAGAAACTATTTTTTATTAATTTATGGTAGTAACGTCAGATGAGAAGTAAAATTTTAGTTAATATTACTGCGTAGCGTACCGCTTACGCAATTTATTTTATTTATCGCTTAAAGCAAGTATGCAAGCAATTATAAACAATCTTTCAGATTTAATTTACTTTAAAGTAAAGAAAATATATATTTATTTTAGAGGCGATAACAAGGCAACCTCACCTTCAGCACATCATATGGTTTGTTAGATTCGTCAGCGCTCTATTTGGTCAGCGGTGCTCAAAATGTACAACAATTAATATCCCCGAAAATATTTGATATTTCTAAAAATGACCCTCACTAGACTATCATCATCTATATGATAAACTACATTTGCAATTAAAATATTTGTATTTAAGGTTCACCCTGTATAGTGTATTAATTAACATTTGAAATTATATCAGGGTGGACTTAGGGCACTATTGCATCTGGATACGTATTTTTAATAAATCTTTTAGAACGAAACCCTTCTTGGCATTACCCGAATATTAAATTACTTCATAGAATGAAATTTATAATATTATGAATAGGTAATTATGTTATTTTCAACAATAGTTCCCTTATTTGAAAATAGTTTCATATACTCGTCCTAGGACCCCCAATAAGTTTAGAACCTTGTCTAAGACTCCCTACAATTACCATTACCGCTTTCTAAGACATATTGATTAGCGCCCTTTACGGCTTAATATATCAATTGTATAGTGCCTCAAACTCGAAACTTAAATTATAGTTAACTCGTATTTAAGGGTCCGTTCTTAGGGTACACTAAGCTATTGTCGATAAATTAGTTTTCTCAGTTCAGTTTAATCAGTCGAATACAGAATGTCGCTTTCGGAAACCCAGCGGCTGAAGAAGTTTAATTTAGCTTAATTGTGATGTTAATGGAGGCTTTCGTAAGTAATTTGAAATGTTGAAAAGGATTTCTTTTAAATTTTACGGTATTGAAATTTGCAGGTATTTTTTATTTCTCTTTTCAAAATGTTTGTCCTACAAATGCTTCATTAGCAACCGTGGTTTGGCGGAAACTAGAATTTGTGGATGGCATAACAATCGTGGTAATATATTTTCTCCAACTGGTTTTGTAAATTTTTATTTAAAAATAGATTTTCATAGCACAGCCACTGACATGATGATTTTTAAACCAGAAATTGCAAAAAATATCCAGACTAAATTGAAAAACGTATTTAAAAAATGTTAAAATTTATGGTTTAGAACATGCCAAATTGAAGAAAAATGAGATAAAGCAATATAAAATGTTTAAGTGCTTACCATAAGCAACAACACACATAATATACTAGGTCACAGTGCATAACATTTTCATAATTTGTTTTCTTGCAATTTTTTAGAAAATACTTTTCAGATTGCTACCAGTTAAATTTTGAAAATTTACCTAAAATATAGTGTTTGATGATTTTAGTTTTGTTGTTTATGTTAAATTCTTAATTAAAATATATAGGGTGAATCAGAAATTATCTAAAGAAAAAATTTGAATGTACATAGGACTCTGACAAATACAATTTTGTAATAAAAAATCGAAAAGGGAAGTTTAAAAATGATTTAAATATACACTTCTGAACGGCACTGGGAAATGATCCACGGTAACACCTACTAAGGCGGCAAAACATGCAATTGGCGACCAGACAAAAAATGGAAAGAAATTCCCATGGAAATTATTATTTTATACAGCAATTGTTTTTGCCGCTATTATTAATTATTAATGAAAATTAATAATGAGATAATTTGACATACACCTGATGTTACTACAACATTTTGGGCACGTCTTACCCAGTTTCTACAAACTAACACAAATGCCTCGTGTATGATACGCCACACTGTTGCAGTACGCTGTAGGCGTCCTGGACCACCATCTCTTCCACGATTCGGTTTCAAATTTTCCTCGCGTTGCACTACACTTGCAGTCATTGCACACCGCGGTAAAAGTAGCTGCATTTGGCACATATTTACCGGAAAATCGTTCTGCTAAAGCATTTTCACATCGCCATAAATTAAAACGACAATTTTTTTACACGTAAGCCATTTTTGATACTTGAAAAACTAATCTAAAGACTCGTATCACAGAAACTTAATACCTACAAAAAGTAATCGGATTTCAATATTCGTAGCCCAGCGATGTAGAGGTTGAAAATAATACAACTTCAATAATTTTACAATACTACTATACAAATTTTACAAAAATTTTGTTTACGATATTGACTCAATTTTTCATACCGCATCTGTTCCCAAAATTTTTTAGATACATTCTGAATCACCCTGTATAATGTTAAAAACTAACTAAAATTAATATTTTGTTAAAAAAACTATGTTGTTTATTTGAACTGAATTATATTTTTTCATAAAATTAGAATAGTAACTACAAACATGAGTAGCAAATTTGTAGAGATTTAAAAGTTGTCACCATTTGATTGAGACGTCAATCAGGTTTCCCAAAATATGCTTCTTATATGTGAATGGCATAATATAGATAGTAGAAAAAAATGTGTATGTAAAAAAATGGCAAATAAAAGATTCATTTCTACCAGGTAGATACTAAGAACATAAATAGAGAAGCATTAGTTACTCCTAAAAAAGCTCTCAATAACGAAAGTGCACGCTATCTATATCACAAAAACTGTTTCCTAATATTTCAGATGAAAAACTGTGAGAAGAAATTTTCAATAGATCCAAGATCTGTAAAATTATGAAAGATGACATTTTTATCATCAAAATGAGAAAAAGAGGAAAAAGCGGCATGGCTGAATTTCAAATGAGTTATCGATAATTTTCTGAGGAACCATAAAAGTGATGGAAGACTACAGGAAACTGGCTTGCTTGATTAATATGAAATTACATTCCATGGATTTCCATATTGACAACTTCCCACACAATCTTGGCGCTTCCAGTAAAGAACAAATTGAAAAATTTTATCAGGATGCATGATTACTGCTGGATGCTCACAAGAGATGTACCAGAAAGAGGCAGAAAACGTAAAAGACATCCATTGTACAGATCCTTTGAGTGTAAAAGAGGTAGTATCATAAAAAAAGATAAATAATAGCACACCTTATAAACCCACAAACCTGAAAACTTTCAAACTTACGATTGTTACCGTATAAAATTCCTTAGTCTCAAGTTGTCATTTTTAGCGCTTCTATGTATCGGTTAAAAGGTTACGGGCGTTATTGGATATTAGAGTTTTGGGGTTGTCAGGTTAAGCTAACCCAATGACGATAAATAAACTCCAAATTCGGATTCATAATAACTCCAAACACACAGACGTACGATGCTTTTGCACATTCACATATCTATCTTTCGATCTTACCTTAGAATGATCTTGAAGTTAACCTGATAGAGTTAAATGAATCCTCGATTCAGATCCAGCAACCATAAATTTACGATGGTCTGGTGTACTTGCGCATCTGTCTTTCTATTTGAACTTGAAATAACCTTAAAGCTAATCTGATGAGGTTAAATGAGTCCTCGATTCAGATCCAGCGACCCCAAACATGGTCCATTGAATATTTATCTTTCGATTTGACCTTGAAACTGACATGATGGTGTCAAATGAATCCCGGATTCAGATTAAGAGACCCCATAAACATAAATGTATGATAGTCTGGTTTACGTGCATATCCACCTTTAGCTTTGCCCTTGGAATAAACTTGAACCTAGATCTATGGGGTTAAATGGATCCCATATTCGAATACATGTGAAAATACATAAGAATATATGTGTAGCTCTAGTCTATCGGACACTTCTTTTGTGGTGTAGTGTTATTGCTATCTAATAAAAAAATGTATAAACATACAGTGAATTGTGTTAGAACATAGTGTTAAATATAGAGAAATGTTGAAAAATATCCCATATGGACCGCCATTAAGACAGGATTGTGTATTAAAATGTGTATTTTGTAATATTAGAAAGGTTAAGTGGTAAAACCACTTCCTTTTTGATCCGTCTGTGAAGATGTTAAGTGTAGGGATCTGGAATATATCTCACATCTGCTACCTTCCTTTCTTTCTGAATGATTGAAATCTTCACTGGCGGTCTTCTCCTCCCTCCTGATGAGTACTATATAGGGTCTGCCGAACGCAAACTGAGGAGGAATCAGTGCCTACCCGCAGAAGAGATATCGTCATAGGCGACTCCTTACTTCTTCACATCCTACATTGGTTTGAATGTCACTTCACTTAGATAGATATCTAGGTGGCAAACACCGTATTACCTCCACTGCCATGGCAGATGTTGTTCGCATAACTCCAGTTATGTTTAGGTAGGCGATTCGTTGTACCTATCTGAGATTTCGTTTAGCTAAGCTGTATAGCTAAAATTGGTCACACAATGGTATACTGACCACTTTTGATTTAAGTCTCTAGTTCTGAGACGTGCTCATATGACATGTACACCTTTTTTAATCATCTTTCAAAATGAAGGTTCCATGTTAGTTTTGCATCGAGAATGACTTCAAGGTATTTCACATTTGATGTAAAGATTAGCGCAGTGTTTAGAAGAGTCAATAACTTTATTGATTCCATTTTCCTCTTCATCTTTCTGTACCTATGTACTCCTTGATATTTTTCAGCCAGTTTTTACTGGCTAACGAATCCAATATTTAGAAAAGACGCATACTTATTTGTTCCATTGGCTAATGTCAGAAGAGAAACGATATGAAATCTGTACTATTCTGCAGAGGGCCATCCAACGGACGTAAATCCGCATTACGCTGCACTAACAACCCCAATTAAAATCAGTAAGTAATATCCATTGTTGGTGAATAATTTTGAAAATTAATTAAACCGGACAATTTATGTTTATTATTCTGTAAACTGAATTTAACATTAATCCGGTAACAAATTTGCAACAGATGGCGTGTTATATAAACAAGTAGAGGGTAACCTCAGGGCTAAATAACGATCCCGACCGGTGATTAGGGACACTGCCCTGCAAGCAATGGTCCGGAGAGTCCCGTCTACGGCAGTGATGTTCCCGATTCCTACATGGTGGACATGATAAAATATGTGTTACATTGGCTTCGGTGGTTACCTCTTACTTTCCTTTCTCTCACAATTTCGTTTAAAAATTCTCGTTTAGAGAATGCTATAAAAGGCCATCGACAAAATTAAACAGAGATTCTATAACCAAAAATTAAAATTATTCTTAAGTTAAATCCGGTTAAATCAATCAAATTCCCTACATTTAATACTTTCTTAAGGTCTTACGGAAGCCTGTTTTTGGGACTTAACCTTTTTGAATTATTTTTTCCCCAGGATTCACACTTTATTTACTCTGGTTGATATTCCTACACTGTGTATTTCGATTTTTTTGATTTTTGGTTGCAATATGATTTTTTATGTATTTTCATATGGGAGCAATTTTTCCTTGCTTTTTTTATCCAATTATTCACAATCTTCTTAACATTGTATAATTTCTATTTATCCAATTGTGACAGATTATAATGACTTTATTAGCTTCATAACAACTGTAACAAATAATATTTTATTCACTTGCGAATTTCTTTTTCTAAATCACTGTACTATTTTTACATTACTGCAATTTGATTAGGAAGCTTTTATTATCGAAATACACCAACAAAATATATAATTGATCTTTATAATAAATATTAATATTGCAATTTTTAAACTGATGAAGTTGAGACTGATACTACTGCCAATTGCAATGGATACTTGCTCTGAAACGTTAGAAACAATATTTCTAACGATTTCATTTCAGTGGAAGAAACTTGTAACTTATATTCTGATATGTGATTAATTATGTTAGCTATTGCCACCTCAGGACGCCCATATGTATCAAATGCACTATATAGCCTTCCGCAACAGAATCAGACTGCCATCTACCACGTCTTTCTAGTACTGACAAATCAGCATTTGTTCCATTAAGTAAAGTCGCCTAACATCTTCAAAAACTGTGCCCAGTATACTCATATGCATTTTAAATTCCTCTGCTATATTTTACGGCATCTTAGAGAATGTATTCCAAACTACAGACTGCACTGTTCATTTTTAATTTGTATAGATGAAATGATTAAAAAGAATCGTCAATGTGATAGATTTCTTGGCCTCAGTTCCTTATATTTTTGAAATACGTTAATTGCATGGATGACATTACTTCCATTGACAACAGTGAATATTCTTTGTTTATAGGTCTTAGTGTCTGGAATTGTAAAAAAGTTCCCCAATTCTACAACCTATAGAAACTCCCATAATTAGGACTACCATTAGCAATAAATAATTGATATAAGGAGCCGTATCTAAGAATGTTTCGAGGTCTTCTCTGGTAAATACACGTGACTTTTTATAACTCATCGATTTATGCTTTAAAAAGGCATTCACTTGGTGAAATCTATACAAAGTAAAACTACTTACCTGCTAATGTCCACATTTTCTTTAACATACAACACTTTCGTGTGAATAATAAGACTATAATGATGAAGACTCATACTTTTTGATTTTTCAGATATAACTTTTACTTTCAAACTTGAATTCAACTAATAAAGTATGCCACGTGAGTTAAATGAAATGAAAATATTCATTTAACTCACTTGGTATATAAATATCTTTCAACTATTTTAATTAATATTATTGTGTATTTCATTTTGCTGATACTGATAAATCGCCATTTGAAAATACTTATGTTTTTTTAATTTTATACAATAATTCTAATTTTTCAAACTGAATCTCTTTATCTCAATATTGTGACCCTTAATTTTAATTAATATTGGTACAATCGTTTACAATAATAATGATACTCTTTAAAATTAATTTTCCGATTTATTTTGAACTGCTGACGTATTTGTAATGGATCTACCATCAACTTTTAACATTAGTTCTTACTTGCTTCACTCACCAATAGATATTTAATGAAATTTCTACTCAGAACTTCCAGTTCAAACACTGTTTTGAGGGAGTCATTGTTATTGCCAAAGCATGTACATTTCTATTCACCACAAGATCTTTGTATGATTAAAATAGTTTATGTGATGGTATATCTTTCAAACGCGCATTTTTATTAATTGAAAGTGTGTAACATATTTTACTCTATCAGACATTAAAATTTGGGCTTAAATCCGCAACTTTGTTATTTATCTCAATCTCTATTTCTACAGTCACGTCATATCTAGGTAATGTTTTTAGAACTACGAAATATTTTTAAATGATAAAATACGTAGGTAGTGTCGATATTAATTTTAAAACATCTTATATGAAAATCACATTTATATTTTTAATGTCAGAAAACCTTTGACTAAAATTTGGCCAAGCATTCAGTTACATCCTGTATACAGGAAAATGTTGATCTACAGAACAGCGGAACTTGAATAACCTAGATATTTACATACAATATTTAACGGAGCATTGGAAAATATATTGAGGCACGTTTTAACAATGGCATCATCTTATCAGAGGACATTGCGGTTTAGTTGAAACAGTGAATATTCCAGATAACAGGTAACTGAACTTTTTATTACTGATAATTCAATGTATCCACTTCCTGTTTTGGGGGTTTCACCTAACATTCTAAGATTAAACACATTTACATTCGTATGGCTTACAAAAATTATCCAATAATCTAATACTACTGGTAAAAATTGCCAACATTAACCCACTTGAAGGCGTTTATAATAAATCCATCGGGAAAGAGAACTAAAAATAAAGCTAGACAGGTGAGCTAAAAACATGACTTGGTATCATCTACATAAGTTGAGCCTACTTGAAGACATTGGATGGTCCTTGAGTCTTGAAGTAAGAAATAGACAAAATATAACAAAAAACTTACTTATTGAGTATTTTTTTTACTGTACTCTGAATATGAATATTACATTTTTTTTGTATGATGTCTATATTTAAGCCGTAGGTAGTTTGTAATGTATATTTATCTTTTAGATTCGATTATCAATCTTACAGAGATTGATTTTTTTTGTTGTAGGTATTGTATCTTTATATTATTGATGCCAATTTTGTTTTTGCTTTGTATTATTTACCTATTCATGCAAATAAACATTATTATTATTATATACCTCTGTTCTACAGGGAAATGGACCAGATTTCTTTTATTTAGGCCCAATAAAGTCATTAGCTTCATAAAAACGCTAAATGTAGTTTTTTTGTCGACTTTCTAAGAACTTGCAAATAAACATTATTATTATTATATACCACTGTTCTATTCTACAGGGAAATGGGCCAGATTTACTTCATGTAGGCCCAATTAAGTCATTAGCTTCGCAAAGACGCTAATTCTATTTTTTTTGCCCACTTACTAAGAACCTAACCATGATATAATATGCTTGTCATAACTTTCAGTTGACCACAACATTCAAACCTATTTTTCTCTTAATATTCACCGTTGACGTTGAAGTTTTAAGTTATAGTTCCTTTCAAGAATAAAATACCTGCTTCAAATATTTATTAAAAATTATAAATTTACATAACTTAATCTAATTTTTGCTTGAATATTATATTCTGTAATAAATTGTAAATACATTCTAAGCCTTTCTGTGCATTTTCCTGAAATCGCCCTGTATTTCCAGTGATGAGCGTGAAACATAGCTATGGT
The DNA here is from genome assembly GCA_037114965.1 of Monochamus alternatus. Classification (NCBI taxonomy): domain Eukaryota; kingdom Metazoa; phylum Arthropoda; class Insecta; order Coleoptera; family Cerambycidae; genus Monochamus; species Monochamus alternatus. Next base: position 78,898,234 of record CM073429.1, read on the forward strand.
CAGCTGTACCTAACTGACCAACTTTATCATCAGCTCTCTGTTTGTTGCGTTGCTTCCTAACCTAAACCAAATAGACCTGATTTTCTGGTGATTTGTGCTCAAATTAAATAGACAAATTGACCACTTATTTCGGATTTACCGAATAAAAACTACCAAAGGGGGAATTTAACGACAAAACGCAGTTGTTTTCGATGGACAGATTACGTTTCTTTATAGGACAATTATATTTCAGTCTAACTGATTCTTTGTTATTAAAGTTTATTGACATTTTTGAAAATCTTCGGGGCGGTTATTAAATGTAATCAACATTACGTGAAAATTTTAATAAATTCCTTCTGACCCTCGGCAAGTAAAAGACGGCTACTACGTGTTGTCTGATTGGGAATTTGAAAATGGATTAATGACAAAAACTCTGGACAACACACATATTACGTAAAATTATATAAACATGACCGAACGCATATTTCTACGTTGGTCCAGACTACACACTTTAAATAATAATAATAATAATAATAATAGTCTTTATTTAATAATAGTCTTTAACAAAAAATAAGGTATACAAAGAGTAAGAGGGTAATGAATAACTATTACATATAAGCAACAACACCCAAAAGCTATTATTAATTATTTCTATCAAGAAAAATGTCGTGAAGAATACCCATCTGAGGATAAATTCCATCCTGTCGAAATAAAAGTAACTTCAAAAATTGCCTATGGACATCTTCAATTTCAGATTGGAACACCTTATAATCAGGATCCCACACAATGGTAGTATACTCAAGTTTAGACCTAACAATAGCATTATAGTATATTGTAGTAGGTTGGTTCATTTGGTGCTTCTGTATAGACACTTGACGAATAACCTGGTTAGATTACGGCTAGGGCGGGGTACAAGTGGCAATAATTCACAATACACAATACTGATTTGAAGATATATTATAACTATTAATGACAGCCTAGGATGGCTGTACCATCTCATACAAAATAACTAAACAAAGAAACTTTTCTTTGTGCAATTTACCGGTTAAAGCGCGTCGGTGACGTGCTAACTTCAAAAATTGCACGATCAACCCTTCCACAGGCGGACTGTCAACCCCCTCGCCTACTGCCTGTTGCTAGGGACTCGGCCTTGCTTCTCCCTTGGTCCTCACACTTCACAACAACTTAATCTAGCACTTTATACATAGATGGGGCGCACTACATTTACCCCCCTATTAAACCAAAATCCGAGTCCTAACACTGACATCGGGGAATGGTTTAATACAACAGTAGTGCTAGTTTAGACCTGTTTTACAGGATTGACAATCTTTTTAATATTAACCATATTGTGAACCCCCACGGAAACTCCAGAAGATTCATCGACTATGTCATAGGAATTGGGGCCGAATTGGGCTTTTACTACGTACGGTCCCTCATACAGCAGGAAGAATTTTTTTATTTCTTTGTCTTCACTTGACGACAATTTGTGTGATCTGATTAAAACACGATCCCCCGATTCCAATGATACTAGATTTTTTTTTCCATTATGATGACGCTGTCGCTGAGCGGCTTTTTTCCGCAAGGTTTCACGTGCCAGCAATACAATTCTACCTTGATCAACTGAAAATTGACCTTCCGGTACGGTAACAACTTTCAACCACGGATCGGTGCGACTTTTGCCAAACTGAACTTCAATCGGAGCAAACCCAGTGCTCTCATGAATGGCCTCGTTTAGACACCTCTCCACATCTTTTAAACAATAACACCACTTGGTATGCTGTTGGTGACAATACACTCTAATTAGTCTCCCGATTTCTCGATTTGTGCGCTCTGTCATATTGCCCTGGGGGTAATATAATGAAGTATGACGCACCTGTATATTTTTATCATGCAAAGTATCTAGCCAAATATAACTTCGAAACTGTGTCCCATTGTCCGTTAAAACTGATCGAATTTGACCCACTTTAGGAAGGTGTTTATTTATTAAAACACGCAATATGGCTTTCGCGGTCGCTTTCTTAAGAGGATATAATGAAACGAATTTGCTAAACGCGTCGACGATAACGAGTAGTTGAGTCGCACCGCCTCTAGACATTGGTAGCGGACCCATGAGGTCCAAACAGACTAGCTCATTTGGTTCATTAGTCAGAACCGAATTCATTTCGCCCGCCAGACGCACAGAAATTTTCGATTTCTGACACATTTCACAACCTGCGGTAATTTTCCGAATAGTTGCACGCATTTTCTTAAAATAATAGTATCGTCGTAAATACTCCCAACATTTCTTGGACCCAAAATGTCCATGTTCCTCATGTTCGTTCAGTACAATTTTTAAAATCATAGACTTAGGAATGACAATTTTGCAACCCGGATTAGATTCCGTACCCTTTCTAAAAATCTTGTTTTCATGTATAACGTACCACTCTTTATAACTCACCAACCCGCCTGGTTTGTCAAGTTCGGATTTAATTTTAATACAAAACGTGTCGGAATATTGCAAATTTTCTAAGTTTTTAAACATCGATTTAAGATCTTTTTTTGTGTCAACACGCGCTTCCAAAGTTACAACATTAACAACAATTTCGGGAATATCCCTATCGTTAACTTCAGATGTACCACCTGGAAATCTAGACAATGTATCCGCTATTACATTTTCGGAACCTTTACAATATTTTATGTCGAAATTATATTCTTGCAAGAACAGTATCCACCGAGTCAAACGTGCATTTAATAACCGACAGTTTTGAATAAATGATAAGGCTTTATGATCGCTTATAATGGTTAACGGTCGCCCAATAACAAAGATACGCCACTGGCGCAGAGCAAATAATATCGCAAGTGCTTCCTTCTCCGACACGCTATACCTCATCTCCGCGGCGTTAAGGTGCCTACTAGCATAAGCTATAACATTTCTATCCTTAGTTACAGGGTCCTCCTGAAACAAGCATCCACCTAATCCATATCCCGACGCGTCAGCCTGAATAAAATATCTACTATTAGGATCTGGATGACGTAAAATGGTGATTTCGAGAAAAGCTAATTTAATTTTTTTAAATGCAATGTCTTCACTAACCCCCCCACTTCCAAAGTTCTCCTTTTTTCAGAAGTCGTGTAAGAGGTCGCGTAAGATCAGAAATTTTTTTACAAAACCGTCGGTCGTAATTAACAAAACCGAGGAATGATCGCAATTGCTTAATATTACGTGGAGGCGGAATTGCTTGAATCGCCTCGATTCTGGAAGGATCCATTTCTATTCCCATCGGAGTTATGATGTGACCTAAAAATTTAATAGTTTTGCAAGCAAAACGTGACTTTTTTAATTTAATAGTTATATTAGCATTTTCAAATTTTTCAAAGATTAAATTCAAATGTTGCAAATGGACTTCAGGATTTTCAGAATGAACTACTAAATCGTCAACATACGGTATAACGAATGATCCTACATCCGGTCCTAAAATTTTGGATAACCCTGTAATAAAACTACCCACTGATGTGCAAAATCCAAAAGGTAATACCTTGAAAACATATGTTTTGCCCTCAAAGGAAAATCCTGCATATTTTTGATGTGATTTAGCTATAGGAATCTGCCAGTAACTAGCAGTTAAGTCCATTACCGATAAAATTTGATTATTTGTGAATTCATGTAATATTTCGCTCGGATTCGGTGGTGTCACGTGGTCCTTGACCATCCTATTATTTAAAAACCGCGCGTCGATACAAACTCGTACCGAACCATCTTTTTTTCCAACTACTACGAGCGGGCTTACATATTCGGTCGCGGCTTGTTCGATAACGTTCCACTCCTCGATTTCTCTCAACTGTCTCCTTACCTCGTCTCTATACACTTTCGGTACCGGGTAAGACTTTAAATGAAAGGGTGTATAGTCATGCAACAAAATTTCATGCACATAAACATCAGTTCGTCCAGGCTTATTCGAAAATACTTTTTGAAACCTTAGTAACAAATCACCTAGCTCATTTTTATAATTTTTATCGAACGCCTCAGCCTTACTAGCAATAGATAATATTTCTTCTTTTGAATAATAATCTTCCGATTTTTCTCCCCCCTCATTCTCAACCATTATTTCATTTATAACTACTTGTGACATAGGATTCGGTTCACTAATAAATTTTATTTCTACTACTTTATCCGTGAAGCAACCCGACAATATATTTTGTTTAAAATCTATTTTCATTAAATGTTCCTGCATAAAATCGCAACCAAGAATAACATTCCTTATTAACATTGGAACGATTACACAAACATAATCAAATACTACATCGTTGATTTGAAACCGCAGATACGTTTGTTCCCGCACTGTTTTGCTTTTATTTCCTAACGCCCCTACGAGTGTCGTACAGTTCGCCGGGATCCTAGGAACCTTTGGGTTTATTTGTAAAATACTCGTGAAAAAACTAGCTGAAATACAAGTAATTTGACTCCCAGAGTCAACTAACGCTTTAACAGGTATTGATTCCACTTCCACGTTAATTATTGGCAACGTCGGCAACTGTTCTATTTTATTAACAGATTCTTCAATGAGATTCTCGTGATTATCGAAAATTGTATTAACAGACGCCGTATTTGAACCTCCTTGCTCAGAAACCGGTCGCGTCGCCACTCTATCTACCTGATTTGAATCTCCTCTACGAGGATAACGACTATTTTCCTGGCCATGCCTATTACTTCCCCGCCAGTTCCGATTTTCGTTACTCTGTTCGTTTACCGTTTCACCTGCACCGCTGCTAACATCAATTTCTCGCAAATACTCCTCTACTGTATCTACAGATAGCTGACCTAATGCTAATATGCCCCGCTTTATTTGAGGTGAAAAATGTTGTATAATCATGTGAATTATTTCGCTTTCAGTGAACGCGTTCGATAAATATTTCGATTCTGTTAAAAGTTTCAAGAAATAATCCGATTTAAACCCGTTTTTGTATTGTCCAAATTTCACTTTCTGAAAGAGTTCGCGCTCTTGCGTAGCTCCCCAATATCGCGACAAAAACATATCCTTAAATTTTGTAAAAGATGTAAACGAGGCCTCTTTCATTTGAGCCCAGTTCTGCGCCGATCCGCGTAAAGCATTTACACTTAAATTTACCCGTTTACTGTCCGGTACGCCAGCGTCATCAAATAAAATTTCTAATTTCCTTATGTACGCCACGGGATGCAATGACCCCCCAGGCGAAAAGAACAAAGAATTCCCCCCTAAATCTTTCCATGCAGTGATATATGCCCTATCAAAATTGTCGCAAGATTTCCTTCTAGAATTTCCCTGTGAATTATTTTCTAATATTACATTTTCTTCACAAGATACATTTCTTACAACAGGTACATTATCAATACTTATTTCTTGTGTTTCTAACTTATTACTAATTTTTTCCATTAATTGTTTATTTTCATTTAAGTTAATGTTTATGTTCTCTAACAAACCAGCTAAGGTAGATAAAGTTTTGCTTAATGTATCTCCTTCTGTGAAGGATTCCTCACATTCCTTGCTTTTAGCAGTTTTTCTCGACATTGTTTATTATTTTTAAATTTAACACTGCTCTAGTCTTTCAATGATTTCTTGCCTGACAATAATCAGTTGATACACAAAGTTATTTATACTAAATACCGACACATTCATTACAGAAACGTAAATAATATTGCTTACACTTGGCCTGGCAAATGGTCACTGTTTCCCCATTTCTCGAGCCGTCTAGTTGGGCGCCAATGTAGTAGGTTGGTTCATTTGGTGCTTCTGTATAGACACTTGACGAATAACCTGGTTAGATTACGGCTAGGGCGGGGTACAAGTGGCAATAATTCACAATACACAATACTGATTTGAAGATATATTATAACTATTAATGACAGCCTAGGATGGCTGTACCATCTCATACAAAATAACTAAACAAAGAAACTTTTCTTTGTGCAATTTACCGGTTAAAGCGCGTCGGTGACGTGCTAACTTCAAAAATTGCACGATCAACCCTTCCACAGGCGGACTGTCAACCCCCTCGCCTACTGCCTGTTGCTAGGGACTCGGCCTTGCTTCTCCCTTGGTCCTCACACTTCACAACAACTTAATCTAGCACTTTATACATAGATGGGGCGCACTACAATATCCAAAAAACCATAGGACATTCTATTTAGAAATCTTAGACTTTTATAAGCAGACTGAACGATTTTGTCAATATGAATTTGAAACTTAGTTTATTAGCAAAATATACACCTAAATCTTTTACAGTTTCAGGACAGTTCAGGAAGTCATCAATTATGAATACGGTTTATGGAGTGCTGTACTTTAACACTCAATCATCAACGGTAGTACTATCACTATAAATTCTTAAATTATCCATAAATAGCAAACAATAAAGATCCTAAAATGGATCCCTGATATACACCAGATGTAACTAGCACTGACTCAGATATGTAACCACCACACTGAACATATTAATATCTACTATCCAAGTAATATTTGAACAATTTCAGTGGTAAATACGACAATTCAAAGAATTGGAGCATTTGAATTAACATAATATGATCTAAATTGTCGAGGCTTAGACAAATCAGTGTACAAAACAACAATTTGAGTATTGTCAGGGATATAAGAAAGGACTTGGTAGTCTCACAAAAACTACTTTATTACAATTTGTAGTAAACAATACTACAACAACTGTGTCTCTGTACTTTTGGCAATGATGACTAAAAGTGTTGTATTAATACAATCTAAATTCTTTTAAATTTTACAATATCACATTTATTACGAAATATAGTAAAAAGTACAATTATGTTAAAATTTACAACAACCCAGTTACTATAAAATTTTTGCATTTACCACAACAATGAACTTACATTGTATACCATATTTGTAGTTTATTCTGCGACAAAATTTTAAGCACAAATTTATATAATATATAAAACATTGGGCTTTGTTATTAGAAATTTATCAAACTTTAATTACGTTGCTGCTTTAAAATGTCCCTATTATTCTCTAGTAACCCGAAACTTCAATATTGTAGTATTATTTGGTACCCGTTCTATAGAATGTATTTTGATGTAGTGGAATCAGTTCAAAGGCGTTTTCTTAAGTTTTTGTCTGGTATCTGGTAACATCAGATCGTCCTTCCATTGGAATAGAATTATGCAGGAGACTAAACAAATTATATACGATATGTTTTAAGGAGCATCATAGTCTCTTATCGGATGTCCAAGTATATTATCTGGACTAGTAGTAGCTTTAAATCTATTTAAACCAGAAAAAACTTCAGTTTCAAAATTTACGCCTCTTCAAAAGTGAAGAAAAATATCGAAAACTATTTTTTTTCAGGTTTTTTGGTGGGACGTAAATTTTGAATGGAGGGTTTTTCCAAAAATGTTATATGAAAAACCCCTCTTAATTTTCACCAAAGATTCACCCTTTAACTTTTTTCGCACTTATTTAGATACACCCTGTATAAATGCTTACCAATAAACGTTCATATTTGCTAAGATTGTCTTCAATAAATGATTAAGTCTATCCATTACATTATTGATAACCCTTCAAATAATAAAGTTATTAATGATGTCTGGTCAGGTGATGTTAAATTTGTTTTAATATGAAACTGTGATTGTTTTTTTTTAATTTGCAAAGTGGACAATATTTTTAAATTTTTTCTCGGTTATTTATTATTCGAATAAGACATTCTGCATCATACAACAAAACGCAGATTACTATCTAATCTCGAGTGACATGAAAGTAGAATAAAATGTTGGTTCTTATCCTGCACACGTCCCTTAGATTAGTCAAACTTTGTGGACAACGCAGGAACTAAATTATAACAGCTCAAAGTATTTTGTTCCAGGCGTTGTGTCTGGAATATCTTATGTGGGAAACTTAAGTTTTATTTAATACTGATATTTTTAGTGCTTTCCGATGTCTCAAACTTGTTTTAATATACAGAGCGTGTACTCTACTAAAACGTATATACTAATAAACTTAGACGTTTTGTGCCAAAAAGACGTACTTTATGTGCATTAGTTCACTAAAAAAATATTAGCACTCGTTATTATGAATACTCATTGCATATGATTCCTATAGACATACAATTAGAGCTTTCGATTCGTTTGCTTTTATGTTTTCGTAGAAAATTCAGCATACTGTAGGTGTACACTAAACAACGAGACAACGAAACAATCCCAATTCTTCTATGTCCGTTGTATTATAATAAGAAATAACAACATAAGAAGTCAGCAGTTGCAGAACATATAACAGATATTTTAGTCCGCAGGGTAGTTAGTTCACACAATATTGTTAATACCTAAACATTTATAAAAAAAAAAAAACATTACATAAAGGGTAAACAAATTTTTCACTAAATAAGTAGGTACCTAATTTATTGGGAGGTTAAAGTCACTTTTGACATTGTCGATATTTAATTTCAAATAATTTTAATTTATTGGCAGGTATAAAAATTTTTATAGTTAGATATTTGACTCAACTTAAAGGAGGCCACCTGAAGAAGCAATCCTAAAAATGCAGAAATAGGTCAGATCTCATCCTTTAAGTTGAATCAAATATCTAACTATAAAAATTGTAGGAGATTTGATTTATATTAGCTTAAAATACCTTTCTAAAACAGTAAAAAAATGTTACAAAAGCTAATAATAAGGAATATATGGGTAGATATTGTGGGTGTAATTCAACGCAGGTTGGGACTTTTGTCCACTGAGTAGTTAGTTTCACACAATATTATTAATACCTAAAAATATATAAAAAGCAAATTGCTTATTGCAATATTTGCAGCCGCCACAATCTCTTCCGACTCACTATTATTCATTGTGCACTAAACAAACTTTAAACTAAACCAAACTAGCACCTTAATTTGACAATTCTTTTTGTTTGTTTATTTTGTAGTTAGAACAATAACTCAATGACTACTAAATAAATGCTCAAATCCGAATACAATAATTCTGGTGCTACTTACTTCATAATGACAAAATATGTGTTTTTAAGTTAATGAGACCGTGGAAAAAATAGTATATACCATTCGGTAAAGATGCTATTTTGTCCGCGATGCATTGTAGCCCTCGGGCTTCGCCCTAGGGCTTCAAATTGCACCTCTGTCAAAATAACGCGTTTCTCTCCCTTATAGTATAATGTACTATTTCAAAACTAAAGCATATCTAAATATTCGCCAAGAAAATGCGCTTATACATATAAATGTCGGCGCCTTCCTCTTCTAGTTCTTATATCTTTTGATTGACTCGGACCGGACAGTGATGTATGCTCCGAACATGATAACATCTACATCTGCCACAGGCTTTATTTTTTCCGCTTAGATATACCACATATTAAATCAGACGGGGAGAAAAATCCATTTATATGTCGTTTGTTTCATTTATCCTCCCTTCATATAAAAGAGTTCATTTATTATATGAAAACATTTTTGACATAATTTTTACGAAAATAAAAACAATATAGGTCTAATAAAGTGTGTTTACCCTTTCCTTTAATTGAAACTGTAATATTTTTTCAGTTTATGTTAATTTTAATTGAAATTTATCAATTTATGAACAAGTATTCACGCATACTAAGAAACCTGAAAAATACAATGGCATTAATTCAGAAAAAATTAAATGTACATGTACAACAAAAAATAATAAAATTATTGAAATAAATAGGAACATGGCAGAAATGGCTACCTTTTTAATTTTTATAGAAATTTTATAATTAAAAAAAAATAAATATGTCTACACAATATTGTGTTAATCAAGGTTCATACGGGACTGTGTATATTTTAACACATTACTGGGTGTGTAGCAGTGTGTTAAAGGATTAACACAGTTTCTTGTGTTAATATAACCACTGTTATGTAGATCCTTTACACGTTTAAGTATTAACATCATTAAAGCTGTATATATTAAGTGTTAAATATTATATATGTAACTAATCTCTAATGGTTCCTTAATTATGGCATCAATGGTAAATTAAACTTTTCAAAAATGGGAGAAATATGGACCAATTAAATAATCATAGTACTCCAAGCCACACGTTTACTGAAAATTGATGTTACAAATGACCTTGAAAAAATCCATGGATTTTCATCAGCCCACAAGTGATTGTTATGAAAATTTCGTACAGAATTTCTTGAAAAACTTGTCTCGTCAATAAACAAAACGCCATTTAAAAATGAAGAATCCATTGGCAAAAAACTAGACGCGGTAAAAAGTCTCGAAGTAGTAGCGCCTGTACACATTGAATATGAAACGGATACAATGGGGAAATTGTATGATTTTTTCAAATACGTGGAGATGAAAGAATGTATTATTTTAATCGAAATGGCGGTTGTCCCAGACAATTTCTTGAAAAAATAAACCCAAAAACGGTATTTAAAGTTTTAGTCTGGCCACGCCCCTACAAAACGGTGGCCGCCATATTGAAAACCTGTGACGTCAACCGCCAGTTGCGTGAGTCCTGTATAATCTGTGCTTAGTGTGCTTTGGATCACAAAACATTGTTACGTGCTTTTGAACAACGCAGTCGCAGTACGAGGTACGAGTACTTACATTTAAATTAATAGCTCAGTAATTTGTGTGTATAATATGCTCAGCACACGAACAGGGAACCTTGTTTATAACAGCACTACCTTACGCAATATTTACAATACATATGACTCAAAAGAAATGTCACGAAAAACGAAACAAATGCCTATTTACCTCACGATCGCGGTAACATAAGGAAGATGGCGTACTGGCATTTGACGTCACACCAATGACGCTGCGTTTTCGATCACGTGGTTTTGTTGACATTCTATGGCAATTTATTAGTGTTAATATTTTAATTATGTTCTGACCTTTCAATATGTTTGAAAAATTATTCTGTAATACATTTCAGATCAATATAAAATTTATGCAACTTCCCCATTGCTGCTCTTTTGAAATTTTAAATACGGTGAAGTTGATTGCACTCAATATGTTGGCAATTTTTCGAGTGCTAGTTTCAGGTGCCTCCAGCAAACCAACAGTTGTACATAACATAACCAAGAAAAATAAAATCGACTTTATGAAATCTCCGCTTCATAAAAGTTAAACTGATAGTGGGAATATTGCTAGCAACACTGCATAGTTATCTGAAGGTGGCTTAATACTTAATTTAAAGGATATCAGCGCGTTCTCCATTTCCATCCTTAAAATATTTAAATACTAAGAAGTAGGTTTCCAATGATAAAAACAAAGTTGGCAAATGTCGAATCTATCAAAATTGTTGTCGATTTTTGTTTTACATCAAGAGCGACTAGATTTTTCATTTAAACTATTGTATTTTTAAAATTTTAGAGGTTATTCTTCAAATAAAATAGTAGTTTTCTCAAAATATTGACTTATAGGTCATCTATTTCTCATTCACCATTAAATTGACAAAAATTGAGAGAAATAAGCAAAGGGATAAGAGAATCCCATTCCACAAATTATTAACCAATAGCTATATTTTTGGACAAAATAAGGGCAAGCAGTATTTAAATAAAGTCATGCTTCCAACAACTCTCAATATACAGTAAGTATGGGTGTGTTTTATTATTGGATGATGGAAAATATTCCGGAACCATCAACACAAGCAAAATATGATTTCATCAGTTGAACAAAATTTAAGCAAGTGTTTAACTGACTTATAGGAGATCATATATATCCAAAAAATCAGTTAATAGATCTATTGTGTTCAATGAGTTAATAGATAAGTGTTTCAAAATGTATTAACACAATTTTGAGACAAGAAAAAGCGTATAGAGAAGTACAAAAGCAAGCAGCGGTAAAAAACATTGAAATAAAAACGAATATACCAAATATGCCATACGATGAACCGTTCACACCTTTTTCTTTAAAAATGATTTGCCAATGTTAGGAAAAGCATTGCAGGAGAAAACAAAATAGTTTCTAAAATGGATAAGAACACTTTGAGAAAAGTTTTACATAAATTAACTTTCAATACGGGAATGTTGATGAAAGAGTTTTGTGATTGACAAATATGATATAGTTGTATGGAGGACATATTATTTACAGAAAATTAAAGAATATTGACAACAAGGAAGAAAAATTTATGGACGAAACATGGATCAATGAGGGACATACAGTTAAAAAGTGTGGCAAGATGGTAATGTGACAAATGTTGGCCTACTGGTTTAAGAATACCATCTGGAAAGAGTCATCGTTTGATAGTGACACAGATGGGAAGTGATAGTGGATTTCTGGAGAATGGGGAAATACTTCAGTCAAAAAAGACCGGAAATTACCGCGAGGTTTTTGAAAAATGAATGCATTCTTGATAATTTAGAACCCCAGTCTGTCGTCGTTATAGACAATGCTCCATACCACAGTCAGATATGTGAAGAAATACCACGACAATCATGGAGGAAAGCAGAACTTCAAGAATGGTTACGAGAAAAAAGGATTATATTTGAAGAAAACGAACTAAAACCCAACTTATGGAAAATTGTGCAGAGAAATGCTAGGCCATACAAAAAAATTGCTGAGGATAAAATGACATTGATTCATCAAATAACAGTATTTGTAGCAAACAAATAATGGAAAAATGCAAATTTGACATTTTGACGAGATGGTTGTATTTTATTTAGAAATATTGTCAGCAACCTACTAGATAATGTATCAAAAGAAATTAAAAATACAGAACTTGCAATAAAATATATTTTATTTTTTCCCTCAAAAACGGTGCATCGTACGAAAAAAATTTCCCAATTTCATTCAGAATTGATGATGAAAACGGGAAAAAGTCAGTGACGTTTTTTTATTAAAAAAGACTGTGGCATTCTCGTAAGGACGTCACTGGTGCAAATACAAATATTCGAATCACCCCAAAAAATGCACATTTATCCCTCCAAAGCGTGTTTCAAATTTCGAATCAATTCTTTGAAACTCTTTAAAATAATTAATAAAAATAAATACAAAATTTAAGCGCTGTATTTCGGAAACAAAGCATATTTCGATCCAGGTTTATATAAACTTTTTTTCACAAAATAACTTTGGCAACTACCCCCTCAAATATTTCGCACTACAAACACCATATTAGAAGCGAATGTGTGGTTATGGTTTTGTTATGTACCTCTATTTTAAGTCCAAACAAACTCTGTTCAGTAACGCTCACTTTGCTTTAGCCGTTTACAAGAAAAACGAATTTTCCATGATAAAAAAAATCACCCTGTACTTCATATAATATTTGCTCCTACGAAGTGAAATGCATATTTTTTGTTGTGACTTCTAAACTATGCATTTAAACACAATGCAAATATTAAGTTGAGTTATATAAGGTGAACAACTCATTTATATAATCTGTACCTATTTAAAAAATTGTACAAGTAATTATACGAAATTAAATCAACTATAAATTAGTAATCATATTTACAACATTGAAACCGTTACTGTGCTGCACACAGATATGGCGCGATTATTATTCATATACGGAACAAAAACCATCCAACCTAAATAGAATTTTAACCGCAAACTGACGCAGAGGGTAATGTAGCATAAACAAATGTGTAAAACAAATGACAAGCGTAAGCGAATATAGTCACCGCTTGCCACGATCAAACGTAATCAGATAAAGCGTCTCGCTTAGCCGAGCTGCACAAAGTTCAAGGGAATCGATTTACTATGGGCAAACCAATAAGAAACAGTAAAAATTAATTATGTTTCGGCCAAAGCGGTCTTTGTTTGGATAATGTCCATAAAATACATGTATTCGTATTTTTTTATCTTGCCTCCAGCTTCAATCTGCCTCTCACAAAAAAAGACAATAGAATGGTGATTGAGGATGTAACCAAACATATTGGAATATCTATTGTAACTGGCATCGACAATGAATTGGTAATAATATTCAACTTCTGTGTTGAATACGAGGAGTATAATTTGCAATAAGGCTACTTTTTCCATCACTACAAAGAAAAATGTGAGGGTAACAGTTTTTCCTAAAGCTAAGTATAGGATACATAACATTGTTACTTTCAATGAGGGTCAAATAAGTACAGAGCTTATTTGAGATTTTTAAAATTTGTACTTATTTGTTTGCTTATATTCCGATTGTAAGAGAAAAACAAGGAATTTAAAGGAAATATCGCATAAAACGCTTGTAGGATATGACTAAAATCACCATAAAAAGCAATTATGAAAAAAATTGTAATAAGTTTTTTTACAAATATAAAAATGCAACTATAATAAACTGCAAAACTCTGTTATGAAATTGCAAACCAAGGCATAATTATTGAGACTTAACGAAAGCCATTTTAACTAAGATTGCCAGATTTGTTTTATGCTAAAACGGGACTACCACTAAAACAGCGATAAAAAATGGGACAAATTAAAAAATCGGGACATTTGAAAAACAAAATAAATAAAAATATATTTTAAAAAAAATAATAAATTACAGTTTATGCACATAATAACACAACAGCCTCAAAGAACATGAATAGAAATATGTATAATGAAATGATATGAGAGAAAAATTAATATTTATTTGTATTAATTATGAGAAGCTTTTGACCGTGGTGTCGAAAAAAATCATTCTACATAAAAATTTGTGATTGTCTTTAAAGTTCTTTGTTGAATCGAATATACATAATGTTAAAAAATATGAAAAAGTTAAAAACAGTGAAGAGTAAAGGTTCATATTTTTTAATACATTCGGAGAAGCCAACCTCTTAATAATATAAAATAAATGATAAAAATTGTTGCTTTATTGAAAACATATACAAAGTTTGCATATTAATAATTTATTTTTTATACACGGGGGTCAAAACGTCAAAAATATTTGACATTGCTAATTTTTCTCTTTCTATTCACCATTTTACTGGGGAAACAGTTTATTCCAGAGTATCAATTTAATTTTTTAAATATTTTTGACAAAACATTTAGAAGAAATCATGACAGAATGAGTTACTAAACAAATAAGAGTTTAATTATTAAAATGAGAATGTATCCAAGCCGAAATTACATTAATGTACGGAAAAGCTAAACAACATTGCTGTTATCTAACAATAGAAACGAAAATGTCAAAGATTGTTAACAGGCAATTATTTCAAATGACACACCACACCTACTTCAAGAAAATGAAAAACACACAATATGATATAATACTACTAACTGGTCTACTTGTCTAACTATTGTATAACTATCTCACCGTGGATTTCAAGACAAGCAATTTTTTTAATGTTGAACGATTACTTTCGACATTTGAAATTTTGTATCCATTTCAGGTATAGGCAACCCGAACTGGGAACACTCTGTATATGTACAGGTGTTTTAAAAACAGTCCAAATTTCTCATAAACTTTTTTTTATTTAGACTATTGGTTTAGAAGTTTAATTTAAAAATACAAGAGTTGTCATCAATATAATATACCACAAGACTAATTTGTCTTGAAGTTCTCAGCAACTATGTAATTCTATTTGAAATTGTATTAATTATAAGGTTATGAAATATTTAGAATTTAAAAAAAAAACTAATTCTTATCTTTCTGGATTTATTTCTTTAGCATATACCTAGACATTTGGCGTCAAAAAATACCTTTATAAGGTAAGGTAAAAGTATGGAATAGGATAGAACTGAATTCATTATATGTTTATAAAAAATGTCTTTTTAGTTTTTCTCTGTATACAGGGTTAACTATGACTAAGTACAAATATCTTAAGAGGGGATACAGAAAAATAAAAATTAATACAATCGGCCATCAAACAATGTCCAAACTTATTTAGAAAGCGAAACATTTTTTTTTTTCAAAACTAATTAAATCCTTATTAACCTTCCGTCGGCCTCGTGGTTAGGTATATGCCACAGGTCAAAAATGTCAGTGATAGAGCACCGCGTTGCACGGGTATCGATTACGTCACTTAAAAAAAGTGTTATTTGCAAAATGTAGATTTAACGATTTAATGAGAAACACGATATCGTAGCACAGGGAGGTAGCACCTACCTTATATATTTATTTCCAGGACTGGTATTTGGAAAGAGAAGATTTCAATAATGTTGAAAAATTTTCTGTTTTCTTACTTTTTTTACATTAGAACTTGTCTTTGCAAAGTTTTTTTTCGTGCTACATCTCGTTTTTTTTGAAGACGTTTCCTTCCCTCAACCGTATGTACACAAATACATAAAAACATTGCCACACGTTTACAGCCAAAGCATTATAGTAGTTATTCATTGTGGTTCAAAGAGGATTCGGCACAATATTTTGTCTACTCGGAATATTGCTATTACACTGCCACATGATAATATGCATTTATCACACAACCTCTAAATTACACAAAAAATACGCGAAAAATTAAAGGCAAGGCAAGAACTGAAACGTTATTTCAAACTAATTACCGTATGCGATATCTTATTTTTGACAGAATCTGACGCAAGTCTCCTTGTCTGTGCTGATGCAGTCTCCAGCCGCCATCTGTGGGCCACTAGTGCAAAATGTACTTCACCCCGATACATTTTTAAACTTCTTGTGTTGCTGGGAAATTACATTCTGTTAATATTAATAATAGCAACAATATTAACAATAATTGACTATGTTTGCATACAATAATAGTACTATTTTAAACTACAACATCCTGAGTTGTTATGTTTGTAAAAATCCCTTAGAATATTCATTCTAAACTTTGATCAGCGCTCTTTTGGATACAACTGGCAATGCAAAATGTCAGTTGTCATAATTGAAACCTGATTTAGTATTGATGACTAATTTTTAGTTTTAAATGTTTTATAGCAATTAAATAAAGGAATTTATGTCGGGTAAAATGTAGTTTTGGCAGTGTGCAACTAAGGAACGAAGAATACATGCAAAATACTGCAGCTAACCCGATTAATTGTTAATAAAAATTGTTGTTAATAAAAATGTTTATTTTCGTCATTTCTATATTTTGCAGCGCTGTAAAAGACGACAGGTAGGTAGTTGACATTTCTAAGTCACCTCGGACGATGATTGTCATAGGCGCCGATTTTGTGCGGGAAAGTTATTCCTGCATTGCTTTTATATCTCGATCTTCGCACTCTGTTTTTCAGATGAATATAAATCATACAGAATAGGACACATACAGCTTTGGAATGTAGATAAATCTAATAAGTCGGTCTCCTCTCCATTTCGCGCCTAAAGTTTCCCTCCTGCCGACGTATTCTTCGTAACTACTAATCTAATATCCATGGCTTACTGGTGACTCATTGAGACAATCACAATGGGCACGTAAGAATTGATTTTATCGAGTAATAATTTGAGGTGCTCCCATTACCAATTGACTGCATTATTTAGATCGTGAACGGTCGCGGATATAACCGTCTGTAGTACAGATGCCTATTGATTTATTTTGTTGCTCTTACTTAAAGGCAATAGGAATACATAAATTTTCTAGTATTGTATATTAAAAAATACTTCTCAGGTTTCACTAGATAAAAGCAGATAAAAGGCAAACCTTTGCATCTGCATTGAAATAGTTTGTGTAGTAGTACTCGTATATCCTTCAAACATATGTATTTGTTAAATAAAAGTGTAATATATTGTGTTTGTCAGGCGTTAGAATTGACAGTTTTTTGTTATTTTATCTGCCTGTAGTTTCGTCTACAGCTATATACAATTTTAGATGACAGTTTTATCAATACAGCAATTGTAATAATGGATTTCTTTTATGTTAACTCTGTATAGATAATACGAACAAATATCAGATTCCCGTAAAACTCAACACAGCGCATATTCCCTTCTTTCCCATAAACTTTTGAAATTCACGCAGCCAGAATATTAAATTATAATGGGGTGGCTGACCCAAGTGAAGTAGCTCGCGCGGTTTCCGCTACATTAACCAAATAACATATCACCCTGTATTGAATTAACTCATCGCCGCATCTGCACGCTCTCTTCGCAAAGGAAAGTGACAAGACTATCCGTCCGGAAGTGAGCGTAATTATATCCGACGGGAGACATGAGTCTATTGCTCTTATCGGGATTTTCCTCTGCCTCGATTTTACATGAAAGATATAAAATGTAAGGGTTGTATTCAGTGATTTCCTGTAAATTACTGGATAAACTTAAAATTCAGGATATACTACGTAGCCCAGTATTTACTAAATTACCATAGATGTCGCGAAACTTCAATGATATATTTCCAATAATAACAACAAGGTGTGAGTAAAAACTCATATTAAGGAATACAAGGAAAATAAACAGAAGAAGAAGTAAATGTAATACTAATACTAAGAGCAAGAGTAACTAAGAAATAGTAAAATATGAATTAATTTAATTCATTCATAACGACCTTAGACTATGGTTGTTTTACGGTGACAACCCATTAGAATATTTCAGAAACTACTTCTATTTCAATTTTGAAAATTTAGGCTTTGGGGTTTCTTTAAATAAAATAAGGCAATTATTACATCTATTTCTAATGGTCTTCAAAAATATTTCAATTCTATCAAAAATGTTGCTTTTTCCCTATCGCCATTCGTTACAAGTATTTTAAAAACTATTAAAAATTTTACATGGGTAGTAAAAACTTACTGCCGAATTTACTTAAGGGCACCGTATTCTCGAAATAGTGTTTTCTACAAATATAAACAATTTAAGACATTTAAGAACTGAATAATATAGAGCTTAGCAAATAACAGGAATGCTATTTTATGCCACCTACGAATATTCAAAGGTACCGAAGTAAAACGAATATATAACGACAAAAACAGGTCTAACCAACAAACTTTTAGGTATACAGAAATATTTTAAACTGCGTATTTTTTTAAATTCAAGTGTAGATGTAAACATTATATCATAAACTTACCAATTAAATTGAACAATAATTTCTTGTAAAAACAGCATTATAATACGTGCAAAAATATTGTTATACATACATTTTTTATTTCTTTCTAACTAGTATTTATTAAATTTATAACCACATTTAGAAAATCAGAGACGATAACATTAAGTACATGCATTTGTACTCAGACATACAATCAATGTGTGTACTATGATAAAGGACAGACCAAATATCATCCGCGTAAAAAGAATCGCCAAAAGTCCCATATAAATCATGCGGTATCATTCTAATGCAAACACATACGAGAATGTATTTTATCGAAAGCCGAAGAATGGAAAGAGAAGCTATCAAATGGTCATTGTAGTTTAGTTGAAACCAGTGATAACAGAAACTTCTTTGGGATCTGTCGGCATAAATCATAAAAAGTTGGGTGCAGCGTACATCGCACGTTGAATACTATTATACCGCCCTTTAGGATTTTTCGCTCTATTATATCCAGAGATATTTGAGTCTGGCTTTGTTGCAAATGTCTGAATAATACATGTATTGCTTGATTTACGACTCGAAAAATAAAAGCAGAAATCCCAAAATGGAAATGTTTGTGTCGGCAATTAAGGTCAGAAGTGTAACACATTTTCATACAAACATTTAATTGAAACGGAAAATGCAACAATACATTTATATTTTCACAAAGTACTCTTTTATTTCAATTTTATCTGTGCTTACGGTTTTTTAATTTGGTGGTTATTATTTATTTAGTTTATAGCCTAGACTAGGAGCGTTTTGAATATTGCGCGCCAAAATGTTGCTTAATTTTGAACCTACTTTACACTGCTAATAAATTTTACATTTTGGCATTTGTTGACATTTTGCTTGTTAGTTGTCATCAGTTCGTTGTCATTGTGCTTTTACCTGTTTTTCTATCTATTTATTATCTCAGTTACGTATAAATAAGTTCTTATCAGAACTAAACGACTTATTATATTGTTTGTCACATTTTTTTTTCAATTTTCCACTGGATATGGATGATAGTGTGCCGACCACAAGTAAGGCAGGCGCGGGAATTACATCGCTGTCATTTCTAGTAAGTAAAATGAACTAAAGATAACTATCTCTGATGAGCTGCTGACATCCATGAATTGTTCTACGATTCGCGTATTTTGTGTCGTCATCAATCTCTATATTCTTCCTTCTGTGTGTTTCCACTATTTTCCGATTCGCTGTTACGTTATTCTCTCCCACTTTTTATTGCACGATACACTACTCTTGTTAATGAACTACACACATTTGAATGGCATCACTTATACTCATTTTTGACTTACCGCCCTAATCCCTTCATACATAGTATTTATTATTTGTTAGATTAGGTTGTTTACGATTTTAAGAACATGTTGTAGAGTTTAAATTAATCTCCACTCGTAATAATATAAAGTCATTAATAAATTAATCGATTACAATTTGTTAGCGGATATATATAATCAAAAGCAAAAGCAAGCAAAAGTCTATCGGAAGCAATTTCCATCCTGTCTATATCATAGCTATTCTCTAAGATACGAAGAATCCTTTAAAAGGCGCGAAAATTCTATCGGAAGGAATTTTCGCCATTCCGATATCTCAGCTTTTCTCTGAAATACGAAGTAGTTTTTTTTAAATTTCACACTGTATCTCAAAAACGAAGAAGTCTATGAGAATTCTGATTGATCATCTTAAGTTTCTCGAAAAAGTAGCATAGTGTTATGTAAACCGCATCCTTCTATCTTTTGTAGTTTCCGGGATACCCCACAATTACAACGAAATTGGGACGCCCGGTACTGTAATAATTTAAAAAATGTTTTAAAGCTTACAAGTAAACCACGTGTACTTTTTGCAACGGATCGCCCGTACCGCTGGCCATTACATCCCTAAATTATCAGCATTTTTCTTATTGCAAAAGAACAGAGATATAAATGAGCTGTTAGTAAATGCGGGCCGACCTTAAGCTGTGCAAAGAACAGTGGCAATTTTTCTTTCCTTAGTCCCCTTTGGTCTCTACGGCAGGGGTACCCGCAGCAGTGACCACAGCGGCCGGCAGGCTGTGTGCAGGAATATCACATATACAGCAAAATAGATTTGTATATTACGACATCGTTAAATCGACATAATAACTATGTAAAGTTTATATCTAATAACAACATACAGGGTGTTGGAGGTTTGATTGGCATAAACATAACAAGTGAAGGTATACTTTAAAATAAACAAAAAATTAATAATAATAATCCTAAGAGGAGGAGAAACGGAGGAAGTATCGAGATCTTCTCTCCGAGCTCCGCAGACTCTATCCAGATCACTCTGTTAAGATTGTGGTGCTAATCATAGGCGTCCTGGGTGGAATGAGACATACCTACACTGCTTTCTGAATTAAAGATCATACCGGTTTACCGATATTCGGAGATCTTAGCCTGCAGAACGCAGAAAGCAATCGTCCTAGGTTCGCTACGTCTACTCAGAACAAACGATTTACAGGCTCAATGATAACTGACTCCGCGGAGAGGAGTGTGGTCATTGTTTGACTTCAGAACACCTCCGAAAGTGTTGAAATATATCGTAAGAATTACATATAGTATTGTAATTATTTGACATAAATGCAAAAGGACATATTTGTGATACCAGCAGGGGAATAAAACGTAAAAGGAGGACGACTAGCTGACAGTAAGCTGTCAAAATATTTTAAAATTTCTGGACAATCAACCTGCTATGCAAAAGTGTGTAAAAATTTTAAACTATAAAAGTGTCTTCTGAACTTAAGAGAATCAACATGAAATCGCACCAACAAAAGTATGTAGTTTGACGTCGATTGCATTTAAGTAAACGTTGTACAAAACAACCCAAACCAATAAAGAATACTCAAGTTTAGAGCGAACATTTGTGTTAAATAGTTTATATTGCACAAAATTATCATGTGAATCACGACCTTGTCTTATCACAAAGTCCAATACTCTGAGACTTCAAGAAACTAAATGCTGAATATGACTAGTAAAAGTTAATTCATTGTCAAAATAAACCCCTAAAAAGTGCGTGTCAATATCTCCGAATCAATTTCACAGTTAAATAGAGTTGGTTACATTTTACGAGTAAAGGAGATTACTTTACATTTAGCTATATTTAGATTTATATGATTGAAATTACACCATTCTACCAACAAAGTTGAGTGCAATGATCAATACTTGTCACGGAGGAAAATATTTTTAAATCATCTACATATAACAATTTGTGGCAACAAACAAAAGAGAAAAAAGAAGAGGATCCACATTGGAACCCAGGGGTACACCAGAATTAATAAGACAACGATTAGAAGTAAATCCATTGTAGGTAACATATTGCAGGCGACTAGATAGATATGATATACATATACCTTATATGGCATAGGTTCTAAATTCAACCAGTTTCGAGAAAGAAATTCTTTCTTTCAATTTATTTTTGTTTAGTTTTAAGAAAACAATTATTTCGTTTAAAATATAATGTTTTGTTCTAAACGCATCTAATACATCCGGTAACTTTTTTATTTGATTGTCCTTCTTTTTCAGATACCCACTATCTAATACTAATCATTACAAAATATAGGGATAGCAGGAGTGTGTCAGATACCTGCCAAAATTGTTTTAATATCATGTGAAGATATTTTTCACTTTGTCGGTCAGTGAGGATTGGCACCCTCTTTGCGGGTACGACAGAGTGGAAGAATGTTAGCTTGAGAGATTGATACCGGTCGACATTTGACCACCCTAATTAATGAGGTTTTCCATGTTTCTCTCATTCCTGCACTGAATGGTAGTTAGAGCCTACTAACGTAAGTCGTTCCTGGACGTAATTGCGGCCTGCTTAATAATTATATGCCTCCCCCTTTCCCGAACAAGTCTCCGATTTCTGGGCTAATCCCCGTGATTTAGAGTGAATGGTAGATACATTATTATTATTATATTATTACTATACCTGTGTCTATTCCCTATTTCACACTTTTATTTTGAAAATTTCGTTTGATTTTTTTTTGTCATGAAAGTATCCCTTGTTTCAGCACCTATCAAAAAATTACCATTTTCAGTTTCTACCGCCGCTGTTGTATTATAAACTGTTTGACTAAAAAATATCTGCACAATAACATTATGACACAATTTTTGTAATATAATTTTTGGGCTAGGTACAACCTTTTCGCATACATCTCAACTTTATTCCTTCCAGGGTAGCAAATAAACGGATTCTACTCGAGGCTAGGTGAAAATGGTAGAAGCTCTTCCTCTACTAATGAAAAAATGTCGAAGGTTTTCCTTCCTGTACGGCGTAACCACCGTCGCCGATATTCCAGCGAAAGTAATGGCCCTCAACTTAATCCACAAATCCTGTGGGAATCCTCAGGATGACCGGCATCGCCTCGCCGTGCCCGGATTCGACCATTCTACATTATTTAACTACTGCTAACTACTAAATCGTAGGAGCCCAGGAGACCGCTAGGACGTACAAGATTGACCGTGAAGACTATAATGTGCCGGGTTACTTTCATTATGGGCTGCATATGTTTTCATTATTATTTCAGATTGATTTAGATCTACACAGTAACAAATTGAAAATTAGATCAATGCTAACCTGATACTATTCTGCTTTTTTTGTTGTGTTAATGTCCGAAATAATATATAGTAATAATGTAATATTAATTTTTGTATCTACACTTCAACTGCACAATGCTTAGAAATAGCATTAGTACAATCTCTAATTTGGGGTAATGTATTTCGTTTCTTTATACAGGGTGTTTTTAAATGAGGAAGCAAAAATGAGACTACAGATTCCTATAGGTGAAAATAAATCGATTTAACCTAAAATGCCTATATACTATGCAGCATAATAAAAAACATACAGGGTGTCAAAGTTAAAATTTTATTTTCAACATTTGTAGATAACTTCTTAAAAAATCCAAATATTTACATAAAATTTGTAAATCAGGGTTTTTTCAGGCGAGAAATTAAAATTTGTTTCTAATTTTGACGACACTGGCAGAGGGCATCACTTATCGCACATCATTTCTTTTAAATGGCAGAACTTTTTGCTTTTTAATTATTATGTTTAAAATTAAAATAAGTAGTTTAATGTGAAACCAGATGACATAATTTTATAAATAAAGGTAAAACCATCTATCTGGTACATACCCAACAGCGTTGTCGCCGTAATTGTCACGAGCGGATCTATATTGTAAACAAAGAAGTAATTTACGCTTAACAATACCGTAAGTTCACCATCACCTCTACTAATTATCACATTACTTACAGAGTATTTACACTATGTATACAGGGTGTTAAATATTTCAGGAGGTAATAGTATGAACCAAAATAATCAGAAAAGTTTTAATAAACATATTCGTTTTTGAAACATTTTATTTTATTAGGAATAAACCAACAAAGGAAGCTCTTAACAAAGAAAAAACAAAGTTACAGAAGACGTTCAAAGTGCTCTCCGTTCATTTCCAAGCAGGCACGACATCTTCGTCTCAACGATATTCGAACTCTTTCGAAAACACCCTCCTTGGTTTGGATTTCTTGACATTTTTGATTAATCCGTAGCTGCAGCTCTTCCAGGCTATTTACAGGAGTACCACATACTAATGTCTTCACATATCCCTAAACAAATAAATCTAGAGGGTTCAGATCAGGCGATCTTGGAGGCCATAAAACAGGTCCGGCCCTTCCTACCCATCTATGTGGAAAAGTTTGGTGTAAATGCTCTATAACGGCCATGGAAAAATGAGCTGGAACACCATCATGCTGGAACCACATTTGTTGCCTCTGATTCAAAGGAATGTCTTCCAAAAACTCATACAGTGTGTTCTGCAGAAAGTTGAGGTAAGCAGCGCTTGTTAATCGGTTTGGTAAAACAACAGGACTTAGAAACCTGTCACCTACAATACCCATCCAAATGTTTAATGAAAAACGTGCCACATAAATGGGTAGGAATGGCCTCCAAAATCGCCTGATCTGAACCCTGTAGATTTCTTTGTTTGGGGATATTTGAAGACTTTAGGGTATGGTACTCCGGTAAATAGCCTGGAAAAGCTGCAGATACGGATTAATCAAAAGTGTCAAGAAAAGGGTGTTTTCGAAAGAGTTCGAATATCGTTGAAACGAAAACCCCCTTGCATTTTTTCTCAAGGTGCCCTAAAACAAAACATTTATTCAAATGAATGAGCCGATAACTATTCGAACAAGTTAGCGGAAAAATGTGTTGAGGTGGGAGGTAGAGGTAGAGTAAATGTTAAAATTTAAATTTTTATATTAAAATTTGTATTGGGACTCTATTTGAAGTTATAAACAGATTTGTTTCATAAAAATGTTGTATACAATAATAAATAATGGTACTTTTCTCTTGAGTATTTTCTTGTTTTCTTAATTTATGAACACCCTATATATCTGATCTAAGAAATTTCTATGAGAATTTCATTTTTTCGAGAAGCAGAACTTTTTATAAAAAGTGACATTTTTCGATAAAGTCAAGAACAAACGAGTTTCTCCTCTTGTCAACTCCATCCGTGGACACACTGTATATAATTGATAATGAAGCTTAACTGATCCCATTTAACGCTACGTGTCCCAAATTTTATTTCAATTACTTGTATCCTCACCGGAGGAGTATCGACACCCTGCACATTAGGAAAAAGTGGGATAAAACAACACTTTCCTCCTCATTTCTACGTTTGTTTTTTTTTTGGCGTTGTTTACAGTAATACTTTTGAGGATTTGGTTGAGCATGAAATATCTCTAAAATTTCAAAGTGATACGCGAAAATTTGAAGAAAAAGCAAAAAACAATTTTAAAAGTTCAATTTTAACACCCTGTATCTTTTAAGGGAAGCATTTTTGTATACAAGTAAGTATGATTAAATCGTCATAATTTGCCACCAAGAATACACAGTTAACGGGATGACCTACTTTTTTGTTACATCCTGTACAATGTTTGTGTAAGATATCAATAATTGTGTTCCGAGATCAACCCATAGGAAATATTTTACGAAAAACTGTTACTCTTGCTCGTTTTGACGAAAGGAGTAAACCACAATAGTTTGTGCTACACTCTGTATAAACGATTTCGCAGCTTCCGAAAAAATTTTAAATCGGAATAAAACCCGCAGCCTCCATTTCTTTTATAAAATAGTCAATCAAGCAGAAAGTTTTTATTAATAACCGGGGTAATTAAGCAGGCCGGGGTAAAAGCTCGGGCGATCCCAATTTTTCGTATTTATTAAATCATTTCCAGCGCGTACACATTGTTGGTGAAACTCAACTCATCCATCCGATTACGACATTGGTATAACAGGGCTTTAATGTGTGTATGCTCCATTTTGGCCATTATCCGCGCGTTATGAACCAGAAGCGAGATAAGGGCACAAAGGAAATGACGTCACACGCCCATTGACTGCTCTCTGTGTCGGATTGATTCCCAATCGATCATCAATGGTGGCTGTCAGTGGCTCAATGTCGACAGTTAACCGCTTATCTTTATAAATGATGCCTGATTTCCACGATCATTACGGGGCGGTATACGTGTGGGAAAAGCTCGCTCTCGTACGGCTTATCTGTTTATTACTTTCCCGAAATGTTTATTACCTCCAGACAGCGGAACAATTTTTACCGGTTTTCATTCATGTTATACAGGGTGTTCCATGGATACGCTAGGGAATACGCTCAGTTTATATCATCCATATACGGAATTAAAAAAAAACTGCCATAAAAATATCAAAGGCTTCCGTGTCTAGCTGGTAAGAACTAGACAGGACCATATTTAGTTTAGATAGAACGTATTCGCTCAATTTCACCAATAATATTTTCTTTTAATAAAATGAAGTATTTAGCCCAAGTACCACAACTAGTCTTACAATTCTAAATTAAGACCAGAAATTTATATAAAAGCTATGTAGTGGTTACATGGCGCCAATTTCATCGTTCCATTTGAGAATTTTTTGTTAATAGACGCTATTTTGCTGTTTAAAGTACCTGTGAGAATAATGTAATCCCAACAAGAAAAACGTGTTAGAAACTATTTAAACTATTTTCAGAACGTTCTCGTGTCTGCACTTATACAGTATTTTCGCTTCACGATGTCATTTGGCTGTATAATGTCTATAGTAGCAATCTACATGACTGACTATAAAACGTTATAAATCAATTTTGTAGTGGTCGAATGGTAGAAGAGAAATATTTGAGAAGATTCTTACAGGAAAAATAAAAGTATTTTATAGAAGTTAATTAAATGACTTTAAGAAAGTTCTTACGCCATTTATGCAGCACTTTAGTTTCAGAAAACTGTTTAGCTGTAGAATTACAGCATTTGTTTTATAAATGTAACGTCAGTTGTATCCGATTCTTTATCAACAGTTATGATGAAACCGCTTTTATTTGATCCAATCAATTGATGCTGCTTTATACAGGGTGATTCTTTAATATTGCGGGGGCAGGTTCTTTAGATAAAAATAAGAAAAAAAGTTCCCATTACCATGTGGCCAGAAACGCTTCGTTTTCGAGATACAGGGCGTTCATTTTTTTGTAATCTACTTTTATTACTTGTTATTTCAAAAGTCTTTTAACTGATTTATTTGAAAATTGACTGGACTTATGTTTAATAATAGGAGCAATTTTTTGTATCATTAACATAACACAAAATACAAAATGCAAAATAACAAAATACAAAATGTTACAAAATAATAATTTTAATAACTTTTGCTCTGCACTTATTTATTCCATTTTTTGTATCATTAATAACATAATACAAAATACAAAATGCAAAATAACATAATACATAATGAAATAACAACTATTAAAAGTAGATTACAAAAAAATGAACGCCCTGTATCTTGGAAACGAAGCGTTTCCGGACACATGATAATGGGAACTTTTTTTACTTATTTTTATCTAAAGAACCTGTCCCCGAAATTTTTCGCAATATTAGAGAATCACCCTGTATAGTCTCCCTCAATTTTTATGATATATTTGACGCATTTTTTCCAATGAGCTGATAAAGTTATTCACTTTGCTTCTTATAACATTATAGAACGTAGAACGCGAAATCACCTAGCACTGAAAAGTACTGTCCTGTACTGCTAGCAAAGTATAAATAAGTAAACATATAAGTTGCATCATAAACTGCCGTCTTTGTCTTTCTTATGGTGTCCAAGACGTATGTCGATGAGCTGATAGACGAGAGACTGCATAGTTGCCAAGTTTGTTGCCTACGATTCATAAAATTAAACAACTTCTTAAATATATTAGGAATTTCCAAAGTGCTAATTATTCGAAATGTTATATATGCATAGGTAAAGGATTAAATTTTATAGACAACCCATTTCCATGATATACGGAAAGCGCTAACCATGTTTATGCGAAATGTTACAACGTCGCATTCGAAATAACTCCGTGCCGATATGTTTTTATATTCGAGCAGTGGGTTCGATTGGGGTAAAATAAACACTGATTGACAACGATATGTAAAATATTTCCTTAATAACCACCCCGATTTGAATAATGTCGAGTTAGATGACTTAAATAGGCATGATATATAGAATTATCTAATGATTTTTATGTCAGTTGCTTGAAATTATATTGCGCCACTCTATCTCACTATTTACGGTCGGTGTGTTTTGAAATTTTTTATATTCCCTTTTGCGAAGTTATTTAAAAAATAATTCCAAATAATTTTACATTTTTTACAAAGGATTTAGACTACTATGCTTACAAAGAAAACTTTAATGATGACGTTCAAATGAAATCTATGACATAAAAAAAATTAAATAGCGGCAACTTTTCCTTAAATATTCACAATTTAATTTATATATAAAAAAGCCCACATGCCACTTTTCACTTAGTCATTTTTTAATCAATTATCGCGATGTCCATTGCCGAAATACATAGTTTGACATTTTTGTCAACAACTTATTGTATTATTAAACACCACAAAGTGTACTTTGTGTTAAATACTAAGAATGAGTCGATTCGGTGAGTCTCCGAACAACGAAATTAGTCAATTTTTGAATACATGTGTGCCTGCTAATACAATTGCGACTCAGTCATCAATCATGATAATTTTCTGTTTTTTGCGATACAGAAGCATATAAATTTGAGCCAGATATTTCCAACGAGAAATTGAATGTAACATTGGAAGGTTGGGATTTTAATATGCGAAAATGTGACGGAAAAGACAAGACAAAGAAGCGGTAGCTAAACAATTTGGATACAAAGTAAATATAAAGAATTCAATATTGTATTTAACCATTTCACCGACGTACAGTTTAATTCATGACGAGCTGCACGTAATGCTAAACGTAATATCCTACAAGCGCAACCCGAAAAGAGAAAATCCAGTGCATCAGCTCTTAATAAATGTGAAATATTTGTAATGGCCAGATTATATGACGAAAATGAACCGGAAGGACCTCAAAAGAAATTATCACATTTTAG
Source organism: Monochamus alternatus (assembly GCA_037114965.1). Taxonomy (NCBI): domain Eukaryota; kingdom Metazoa; phylum Arthropoda; class Insecta; order Coleoptera; family Cerambycidae; genus Monochamus; species Monochamus alternatus. The sequence goes on from CM073429.1 coordinate 78,927,434, forward strand.
CGTTTGAATTAGCTTGGCGTGGAGGAGAAGCAACTTAATGCAAAACCACTTATTTCATATCTGAAATTGAAAATAATGGAAAAGACAAGACGGTGACAATAAATTATGTGACAGCAAATGGAATAAGCCTAATATTTTAGGGGAAGATATTTGCCCAATACGCTTATTTAAAAAATTGATGAAAAACCCATTCACTTCTTTAACATTGGACAGAGTATTTCTTACACCCAAACCCTTTTGGAAGATGAAAAATTCTAAAGCTTGGTATAAAAATGTGCCGATTGGAATTAATGAAATTTCCAAATGGACTAAATGCTTAGCACAACGCATTGGTATAGATGTCAAACGTGTTAAAATTACAAATCACTCAAATCGAACGGCAGCAGTTAGAAACAAACTCTAATAAAAATAACAGGACACAACAATTCATCATCAATAAAACTATACTTGACAAAGAGTATCATTCGAGCATTATTCAATCGATTCGTTTGGTAAAAGAACAAACTTCAACATCTACTACAGAAACGATTAGCTGTGGCACCCGTAGTGACAGTAGTATTCCTCTTATGAATTTCAGTAAACGTATGGCATTTGTGTACATTTTCGTGTGTTTTTTTGTTACTCTTTGTGGTTTTCTCCGACGCGACTGAGGGAATTCACCTGGTCATGGACCACGCTTTTAACAAAAATAACGGTCTAGGGAAGGAAAGGTCCTCAGCAAGTACAAAAATCTTTGCAATGACAAGTTTTAATATAAACAAGTAAGAAAACAGAAAATGATTCAACATTTTTGGAGTCTCCTCAAATATCAATCATGGAAATAAATATGCTGTGCTGCCATATCGTGTTTGTCATTAGATAAATTATTAAATAACCATCTACATTTTGTAAATAAATTTGTGTTCTTTTAAAGCCACCTAAATCGATACACGTCACCTTTAACACCTTTGATTTGCGGAATATATCTAACCTCCCTACATAAATAAGTTAGGAAATTTCTTGATGGGCGATTCCATCAATTCTTATTTTTCTCTATTCCCTCTTAAAATATTTGTCGTCATAGTTAACTTTGTATAATAGATAACTGAAAACCTTTTAATAATAGTTATTTAAAATTCCTGACTCGACTCCTTCGTCGCCTCGTCCGTAAACATCTAGACTTGTACTTTAATATACCATTTCCCGGCCTTGTAACGTACAACGTTTTATTTCATACTGTGTTGTATTAAAAATTAAATTTTAATGTTTTATTTTACAAAACCTGCCTGTATGTAGGTGTTAGCGTGGTTTCGATTCTTGCTTTATCGAATAGCTTTTGATTTAACTTAGTGATGTAAAAACAAAAATAACAAATTTGACAGTTTGTCATCCCGTGCGTATTTTGTGATAATTTTCATAAAAAATGGAAGAAATGTGCTGAAGCAACCAGTAAATTGGTGCCTACGAAGTCTTCTGCTCGTTATGAGAAGTAATACCACCTCTTCAACGTGTGGAGAAAAACCTATAAGGTGGAAAACGGCCTGAATGAGAATATCCTTTTGGCGTACTTCTTGGATATCTCCAAAAAGATGAATCCTGCGACAATGTGGGCAAAAGATTCGATGCTCAAGTCTATGCTGATGGTAAAAGAAGGTGATATTTCAAAATATCCAAAACTGGTGGCTTTCTTAAAAAGGCAAGCAGTTGGTCATCAGGCAAACAAATCAAAAGTTTTAACAAGAGAAGAAGTTAATAGATTCACGAAGGAAGCCCCATCAGAAGAGTATCTTTTGATGAAGGTAAACAAGTTTAACCTTTTCATTAGTTTTGAATTAAACAATGTGCATCTTGAATGATATAGGTACTCAATGTCAATTAATTACAAAAAATACATTTCTTGGTTTCGTTAGTCGAAATTTCATCAATTTGGCAATCAGTTTTAAACCATTTTCTCTATTGTTACAGGTAATCGCAATGATAGGCCTTGCTGGTGATTGTCGGCGAGAAGAGTTATACCATATGACCCTAAAAGACATTGAACATTGTGGCACCAAACTAATTATAACCATTCCCATTTCTAAGATGAATACAAAACGGGTATTCACTGTACTGAGTGACGACATTGAAGAAATACACTTTCTGGAAATATTCAGAGAATACGTTAAGCTCCGACCTAAAAATATGAAGGAAGATTTCCTTTTTTTGTGTTATAGAAGAGGAACATGTGTTTCCCAAAGAGCGGGCATACATACCATTGGGAGGGGGGGGGGGGCACCAAAAGAAATTGCGGGATATTTGAAGTTGGAAGACCCAGAAAAATATATGGGGCATTGTTTCCGCAGAACATCTGTCACTTTTTTGGCGAATGTGGGAGCTGATTTATCAACACTGAAGCATCATGGCGCATGGAAAAGCTCATTTGTTGCGGAACAATACATTGAAGATTCCTTAGAAAACAAAACAAAAGCAGCAAGGATGATTCAAAATGGAGAAAACTTTATACAGGTTCTTCAGACCAAGCATCAAACTATATCCACCACCACTACCGTGTCTAGTGAAGATTCTGTCCCTAAAGGTATTCCTACATTCAGCCTGCAAGGAAATTCACATTGCACAGTTACTGTTAATTATAATTATAATTAGTTTTTATAGGCTTAATTTTGTAGTTTTAAAGATAAAATCTTTTAAAAATGTGAATATTGTGTTTTTTTAAAGCAGTCCGGGAAGTAAACATTTTCCGGACTCATTACAGTTAGTACAGTATGAACTAAAAGTATTATTTTTCAATTTTGCAATGTTCAAAGTAGGTCTAATCGTCCTTCACAATATTTTAATTGTAAAAATCTATTTTGTGATGCATAATTTAAATATTACAAAATGTATTTTTCATTCAAAAAATATATGGCAGTGTCTGTTCCCTAGAACATAATTAATAAAAAGCTAAACTGAGACGGCACCGACTAAAGTTCCAGAGCCGCATAAAAGTTAGAAGTTGTCCAAAAATAAAAAGCGTCAGTAATTAAACCGTATGTATCCCAGCGCCATTATACGTTTACAAACCGCAAGTATTGTAAACCGTCCGAAGTCCAACTTTCCACATATTTTTTAGAGGAGCCATAAATCAGGGCCAGCGGCGGTTCTTTTTAGATTTATTTTGTGTGTTTTTAGTTGGACAATCGCTGACCGTGGAGTAAGCATTCCATTAAGGGCTGATCCCCGCATGAATCAAGCTCAGTCACACTCCCCGGCGGCGGCGGCGGCCGACGCAGACGTCCACCCGCAGGTATCGTCAAGGGGGCACTTACACTAACTCTGTTATAAATCTGAACGGACACATCAAATATCTTATTTCTGCAAATGTCGTTAAATGTGTCTAAGCTGAGATTGATGGTTTCGAGATGAAGAGATCACACAAATGTACTAAATTTTTGTACAGATTGTATTTTATGTAGATCGCAATGTCGCAACTTGAAATAGTATATTAAGTATTAAGAACGTTAAAGGTAAGACAATGTTCCCAAATTTGTCTGAGAACAGTATAATCCTTATCTTTCATGATACTTTTCATGAAAACGAAGTTATACAGGATGTTTTTAAAAGAAGTAGGTAGCAAAAATGAGACCACAGATTTCTTACGTGAAAATAAATCGATTTAACCTAACATACCTGTATCCCAAGTCGCATAATAAAAAACATACAGGGTGTCAATGTTAAAATTTTATTTTCGATGTTTGTAAATACCCTCTTAAGAAATCCAAATATTTACATAAGATTACGGATTTTTTGCGGGCGAAATGTTCAAATTTGTTTCTAATTTTGACGTCACTAGTAGAGGGCGCCACTTGTGGCACACCATGTTTCTTTTAAATGGCAGAACTTTTTTGCAGCTTCCGTCCGTCTGATTATCGAAACAATCGATTCTCCTACCCATTTTATTTGAGAAAGGTATACCTTGCTGAAGTCGGTAGGAGTAACCGTTTTTTAAATAATCCTATTTGAAATGCTCGGAGCACCGAGTAAAAACTTTTTGGTTTCAGGTAAAGTGCCTTTTCTGTTGAAAATACAGCAAAATATTACTGGAAAAAGTTGTAAACGTAAATTACGGAAACGTGCAAAATTTCAAGAAGATCGTCGAGGTTTGATAAAACCATTTTTCAACAAAGCACAAAGATTTTATCAGAGCAGGCCGATCTTTTTGAAATTTTGCACGTCTCCGTAATTTACCGTTCTGAACAACTTTTTCAATTAAGATTTTGCTGTATTTTCAGTAGAAAAGGCACTTTACCTGAAATGATCAATCGGTGCACTGAATATTTCGAAAAAGGATAGGTATGAGAATCGATTGTTTCAATAGTCAGATGGAAAAAGTTCTGCCATTTAAAAGAAACATGATGTGCCATAATTGGCGCCCTCTACTAGTAACGTCAAAATTAGGGACACATTTGAATTTCTCGCCCGCAAAAACCCCGAATTTACAAATTTAATGTAAATATTTGGATTTTTTTAAAAGTTATCTACAAACATCAAAAATAAAATTTTAACTTTGACACCCTGTTTTTTTTTATTATGTACTTGGGATATAGGTATGTTAGGTTAAATCGATTTATTTTCACCTAAGGAATCTGTGGTCTCATTTGTTTTTGCTACTTCATTTAAAAGCACTCTGTATATACGTATTTAATTTTTTGTATCAAAAATGACGTTTTTGAATAAATTTACGAAGCAGGTTTTCTTGAAATCTATTGATGTTTATTGATGTCACGGCTTTCTTAATTGACGAAATTGACAATTCTGGAACTGGTAGCTATGGTGATATTTATCAATAATTGGTAGTTCTCAAATTTTATGACGCGTTGTTTACGAGAATTTAAGTGTTTGTAAAATGAGCGACTCGTCTTCAAATGTAGACTTAGGAGCAGCGTGGAGTCTAAGAATATTCCTCATTAATTCCTGAGAAATCAAAGGAGCGATATGAAAATATATACAAGATTTTCAACACCTTACATACTTCAAAGGTGTAATCTAGAACCCAAATGGTGTTGATTTAACCAAACTTGCCTAAATGAAAAATTCGCAAAAAAGCTACAAGGTGTTAAAGTTTTTTTTAATTTCTTGTTTTCTCTTTAACTCAAAACCCAATGAATCGAGTCGAGTGCTCTTTTATTGCGTGTGAGTTTTCTTCATTCCACACGTTACAATTTTTTCAATTAAAGACAACAAACAAAGGCTATTTATTCTCCCGAAAAAAATATGATCTGTATACAGGGTGTTTATTAATTGAATGCCGATACCTAAGGGTGTGAATCCTTCGGTCATTTTAAGAAGAAAACTTAATATCAACATATGTCCTAAACCTCTTATTTTTTGAGCTACAGAGTGTTACAGTTTTAAGAAAAAAATTACTTTTTTATTATAATTTTCTTATCACTCCAGATATTTTTATAAAATTTTGTACATACCTATAAATCATTAAGAAGCATTGTTTGATGTAAAAAAACTAATTTTTGTCCAAAAAAAAGTGTTTCCACGCATAGTGGGTGTCTACAAAATGGCAACAAAATATCAAAAGCAGTCTCAATGAACTTGGGGAAAAAACTATTTTTGGGTTTAATTTTTTTACGTGAGATTTTAAAAATAATTTTACTTTTTAGAAAAGACAGTGCCGTACCATTTTTTTCTTGAAAAATGTTTTTAGTTCAAACCTCGCACGGACATCATTGGCAAAGATTTTAACACCCTGTAACTTTGTTTGCGGCATTTTAAGTGCAAAAAGCAAGAACAGTATATTAATATCGCTGAATAATCGACGTTCCACATGGAAATTAAACGTTAAATTTTTGCCAAAAGTACCTAACTCCCAGATCTTTGACATACTCAGGATGATCTAATGTGACGCCATCTATATTATATACTTACATACAAAATGGGAAACTTTCTTCTGTTGTAAGAGACTACACTACATTTTTGTCATTAAGGAGCTTATTTCCATCACACCAAACAACTTTAATTTTTTAAATATTATGTTGTAATTTAATCAGTCAGATATGGAACGTACGAAGCAAAAAATGTTGGCGTCATCGATATAGAGTAAGATGTCAACGTTCAAGTCTTTTACAATGTAGTTGATAAATAAAATCTTCACCCATGCCAGAAATAGTTTGAATTTCGACATACCTGATACCATAGTGCTCAACAAATTGTTTCCCGTTGTTTAACTGCACAAGAAAGTTAACAGAGTGAAAGACAAACCAGCCGGTTGAAGTTTTACCAACAGAATACCATGACCGAACCTATCGAAGGCTTTCGAAAAGTTGGTATAAATAACATCGATTTGAATGTTGGCAATAAATCCGTGTTGGTAAATCGCAATTTGATTTTCACTATGTACAGCTAATTTGAGCACATTTCAACATTAGAATTATCTCGCTATTTTTATATAGGACTGATACAAGAAGTCTTACATGAATCAGGAAAAACACTAGACTGCAAAAAAATATAAAAAGTTATAGTAAGAAGTACGGCAAGAGAGTAAGCACCCCTGGTAAATTTTTTTTATAATATTCATTGAAAGACAAAATGTCAGCGGTCTCAATATCTCTGTAAAGTCTATAAGACCTATGATGAGGCCGAGGAACCATATTGATATAAAACATCATCATCGAAAAATAAAGGGTTTAACCTTGTTTATGCGATAAGTTCAACATAATACAACGTGTGGCTTCTGTATCTGATATTCCATTAGTAATTATTGTCATAAATTAATATGCCTAAAATACACAACGTGAAAAAAGTTGCTGATGCATTCAGAATGACAGAAAGGAGGGTCGAGCGAGAGAAATGAGGCGAAATGTGAAATTTTAAAATAATGGCCAATTCACGTCTGAGTTTTTCACGTAGTTTTATCTTTGGTAGCGCGATTGTGGTTGGACCTCAGCCAGCGGAAGACAAACACGTCCATAAATAGAAAATGTTGCCTTCTATCTCACACTGTAAATGTTCGTTTTGACATTGGGGCTGACCCGAAACTCTATATTTGAATATCGTGTTATCTGGCAGGTTGTACGGCAACGCGTTCCTTTTCACATAAAAGGCAACTTGCGCCCTCTGTGTCAATAAAATCATGAAAACATTATCGGTAAATCACAGCCAAGTTATATATAAAGGAATTAGATAAATGTTTATTACTACAATTATACAGGGTGATCAAGAAAACAAATTTTGAATGTACAGAGGACTCTTAAAAATACAAAAAATTGAATGAAATTCCCAAGGAAAGGCATATACAGTATGCGCCAAAAGTATGGAATAAATTCAATAAAAACGAAACAATTATTTTTTGGGAAAAATCCTCGAACAGGTCGATTTTTAATTTAAAAAATACATATTATAGCGTAAAATGCGATTTTCAAATGTCATTTGTTTTCGAGTAATGACTTCATCGATTTTTTTTAAATGGCAACACCATATTTTTTTCCTTGGTTCTGAAAGATCGTTTAATTCTCTATCAGACAGTACTAAAATTTTGCCCTCTTACATAAGAAAGTTTTCGAGTAAATGACGATTGAATGTTAGAAAACGTAAATTTTATCCATAAAAAAGTAACAATTCTGAGGTATGTAAAATAAAATACAATTGATTAAATTTTATCCTTAAATTAAATGTTCGAATTGCCATCCACCAACTTCTTGACAATGCGCAAGTCTGTGAAGAAATTCTTCCTGCACATTATGAATGATTTCTGGGGTAACTCTGCGTATTTCGTCCCGAATGCGATTTTGAAGTTCTTCTAAATTACGTGGTTTATTAATGTACACTTTTGACTTCAAGTATCCCCATAAAAAATAGTCAAGAGGTGTAAGATCTGGCGATCTTGCAGGCCGTTCTATCGGTCCGCGTCTGCCGATCCACCTCCCAGGAAAACAGTTGTCCAAAAAGAACTATGGAATTCGAAAAACTAAACTTGATAACGTTTTTGCTTTATTTTAAATGATATGAAAATATATACAACGTTTTCTAACATTCAATCGTCATTTACTCGAAAACTTTCCTATGTAAGAGGGCTAAATTTTAGTACTGTCTGATAGAGAATTAAACGATCTTTCAGAATCAAGGAAAAAAATATGGTGTTGCCATTTAAAAGAAAAATCGATGACGTCATTACTCGAAAACAAATGACATTTGAAAATCGCATTTTACGCTAAAATATGTATTTTTTAAATTAAAAATCGACCTGTTCGAGGATTTTTCCCTAAAAATAATTGTTTCGTTTTTATTGAATTTATTCCATACTTTTGGCGCATATTGTATGTAAATAATATTTTATAACACTTATTTTATACAGCGAATTTCAACTGCTTTTGCCGGCTATTGTTATTAATTATAAGTATAATTAATTTGTGGTTTTAATCAATAAAATAGGGCATACCTGATGTTATAACAACATTTTGGGTCCGTCGTACTCAGTTTCTGCAAAGTAACACATGTTTCTTGTATCCGTTTTGAATACTGAAGTTATTGGCAGCATCCATAAAAATAAGAAAAAAAATCCCATTAGCATGTGTCCGGAAACGCTTCGTTTCCGAGATACAGGGCGTTCATTTTTTTTTGTAATCTACTTTTAATACTTGTTATTTCATTTTGTATTATGTTATTTTGCATTGTGTATTATGTTATTAATGATACAAAAATGGCTCCTATTATTAAAATAAAGCAGTCAATTTTCAAATAAATCGGTTAAAGGACTTTTGAAATAACAAGTTTTAAAAGTAGATTACAAAAAAAATGAACGCCCTGTATCTCGGAAACGAAGCGTTTCCAGACACATGCTAATGGGAACTTTGTTTCTTATTTTTATCTAAAGAACCTGTCCCTGAAATTTTTCGCAATATTAAAGATTCACCCTGTATAATCAAGGACAGCAGCTATGACACGTTTGTGTAAATCATAATATAGTGTGCATAGACCTTCTATGGCAGTGTGCGATACACTTCATTTTTTAAATATCCCCACAAAAAGAAGTCCAAAGGATTTAAAGTCAAGAGATCATAATGTACCTATTAAAACTCAAAACAAAAATTTTGTGTAGAACTGTTTAATTTTCCGAGGGATAGCAAGAAACAGCTCTCTATAATACTGAAATTTGGAGACTTTTTCTGTTTAATTTTTCTATTTAAATTACGTACATTTGAAACAGAATATTATTTTCTACCACCAAAAACATCCGATTTCTATTACAACGATTTCGTCGATGTTATAATGGTAATTTTTAGATTTTTTAAATTATTTTTGCAAAACCTCTAACTTCATCTCTGATTAGCGGCCCTTTCTTTACCGGACACCCTGTATACTATCCTGAATGCCATTGTATAATTTATCTTTGAACTGAATATTAAGCAAAGAACGTTTAGCCACATTTTCATCTGCCAAATAAAATTATTTATCAATTAATTACTACCTGTTTCTTTATCATTCATGGGTATAAGCTTATGACAGAGATAGAGTTATATAGGGTGAATTACAAATGGTGACCAAAAATGAAAACTCGTATTTTTTGGTGAATTTTAAATATTTTGGAGAATTCACTCAAATAAAATAATTAAAATGATGATTGATGCCTGTATTAAATACTTAACCCAATGATTAAAAATTATTGTAATATAGTATTTGTAATATAATTTAAATACAGGTGTTTTCAGTTAGTTTTTTAAAGTTTTACTCGATAACCTTAATATTCTTAATAGTATTCAATATATCCGATACCTACTCATAATTATAAATATTTTGAGGTTACACGATTAAACGCTGTAATACAATATAAGGTGTAATTTTCAGTAGATGAGGTATACTAAGATTCGCCCTCTTAAATAAGTACAAATATTTTAACTGCAGTTGTAGTTCGTCATATAGGTGAGTTTAGTGAGTCATTTTTAAAAATTTCTAATATTTATGAAGATATTATTATTTTTTAAAATACCCACATTTTGAGGGTCGCTGATCATATAGAACAGAGCATTGACGTTACATAATAAACCAGATGATCCATTCAAGGCGAGACTGCCATATCGTCTTTAAAATAAATATTTTTTTTACCTTAATCTGCATAGATTGCATTTAAAAATATTTGTTTTAATTGATAAGATAGGTAAAATTGGATATGTAGTACGCTACGCAGTAATATTAACCCAAATTTTCACTTTTTAACTGACATTACCATAAACGATTAAAAAATGAGGTTCCGCAAGTTCGATATCTGATACCAAACCCCCAATTAAAGTATTAATGACATTACTTTGTCCATAGATTGAAAAAATTATACATAAACATGCATAAAGAATATCGAAAAACTAAGGTTTTCACACAACACATTAAAGTAAAATTTTCGCCTCAATTATTATTATTATTTTTTTTTTTAATTTTAACGTCTATAAGTAGTTATAGGTACTGCAACTTTACTACTGTAATGTATATATATATATAGCTTACAACTTTCTTGAAGCCATGACATTAGTGTAACACTGGCAACGCTGTAAACCACGCGTTCAATCTGCAACACTTGTGACTCATAAACATCGTCCGGTCAGCGGTTCTCAACAAGTTTTTTATTGAAAAATCACAAAATTTATTTAAAATTTGACATTTTTATTTCTAATTTTTTTATGTAAAAAAAGCCATTAGTTATGTGTTCTACACAGAATTATACTGCTGGTTAAAATATTTGTACTTATTTAAGGTTCACCCTGTATACTGCCATTAGGCTACTCAAATAAAGATTGTTTTCAGGGCCCGATTTTCTTTTTTTCCGGAAAACACAAGTGCAATTTTCATTTTGTAGAAAACTGAAGGATGAATCTGGAAATATCATAACAGCTATAATAAAGCAGTGAATGATTATTTTTTAGATCTCCGCAACTGCAGCATCTAAATTTAAGAAAAAGCCTTAAGATTTTGAACAATGTTTACATACCTACAAAGATATTAAAGAAAAACAATCAAAATTTTTGGACAAATTTTCTTTTGGACGCCATAATTTTTTTATTTAAAAAAAATGACATCAGAGCATTTTTGTAGAGTGGTTTTCAGCGAAGAATTTTTATTAAATACTTTTTTTATTATATTCATTAGTTTGGGTTTTACAGCGTTGTGAAGTGAACACTAATTTTCCCTACTGATAAGTATAAATTTATATCAATATGGCATAGTTTTTAATTATTTTTATAATAATGTTTTTTATTATAGACATTTCAATATTGTTATTTAATAGTTATTGACTCTTTTCCCCACCATCACCAAAAATTTTGATTGCTTTTCTTTAATATCTTAGTTATTTTTGATTTTACAACAAAAAATTACTAGACTAAAATTGTAGAGGATTCAATTTGCAATAAAAAATGTTTTTTAAAAATTTTTTGTATGACCAATAGTTTACCTGATAAATGCTGAAAACAATTAACCCCCTTTTTCCAAGATGGCGGCCGAAGCTGGAGGGTTGTGACCCCACAAACTTCAAGTTAAGCTTTTTTTGACCCTCCCCCCCTCACATCTAAACAGTAAAATTGCGTTCTCTAAAAAATGCACGCTAAGATCAAAATAATGTGACATTTCAAAGGACTAAAGTACGAAAATAACATTTGGAGATGATTTAACACATTTTAAGAAAAAATGTTATTTTAAAAACTTAACATTTATAAACATTCCATCTAGCTGATACATAATATATTTAAATTATGTTTTTGAAATATGAATTTGTTGTCTTATGATCATGAATAAGAATATTTTTTTATTATACCTGCCTCATTGCATTTTACATCTTATTTTGGTGTGGAAATGATTATTTAGATAATTCAACAAATTTAGTTTTGTCAAAGAATTCTTTGAAAAAACTCTTAGGTAATAATAATTAGTAAAGTATGAAATTTTAAAACAGTCTCTTTTAAATGCAGCTTAAAAATTATTGTATCTGACGCCAACTTCAATATTGCGCGAGATATTTTACATGAACAAATATTTTTTAAATATTTTCCGTCGTTTGAGACGTATTAAAATATAATAATTGCAACTCGAATTGCAAAAATAAATATTTCAGCACCATGTGTCTTGATAACGGTGGATTTTAGTGGCAATGTTTTTTTATAGCAAACTCATAGTGTCTTTTGACGATCTGCCCTTTCTTGAATTTTTTGTCTTGAACAGTACATCACCCCATACATAAAATTTTTGTTAAACTAACTTTATTACAGAAAATGTTAGGTTAACGAACTGTAGACACGTATAAATTAAAAAATATATTCTAGTTTATTTAAAACGTACGAAATACAAGTTTAATTTCTCCAGTCCGGAAATTCCGGTGTCCCGGAGTCGACGTCCTCCTGTTTTTAATACTACTTCCGGTCAAGCAAGCACCTAACAGGTCTTTGTCACGCCATCTTTGTTTAAAGGGAATACGTAAAACGTGAACCAACGAAATTTGTTGCAACACAGATTGTTAAAATATCAGTATGTCATGATTCGAATTATTTTAACGTGGCGTTTGAAAAATGCGACGCATTGTATCTACATAGTATACAGGGCGTTCCTGAATTTTCTTTCTTAATTTTAGGAAGAGATAGATTATGGAAAAATAATAAGGGTTTTTTTCTATAACATTTTTCTCTTTCTTTATACAAGGCGTTCAGTTCTAAAAAATATATTTTATTTTCTATTGTTGTCTTCTAAACAAATACATATTTTTCCTTTTCCTTAGTATACAATAATCACAATAAAAGGTTAATATTTAGACGTAAATAACTATTTTCAACTAATGCCTACTAAAATAAAATACTTTTCATCATTGGAGTTTAGAGGGTTCAATGGTGAAAAAAACCCCATACCAGCGCCACTGGCTTTAGTTGGTGAAAAATATTCACGTCAAAATATTAACTTTTTATTATGATTACCGTATACCAACTTCGAACAAAAATTATTTATTTGTTTGGTAGATAATAACAAAAAATTAAATATATTTTGTATTGAGAAATTTCGGAATAAAATTTAAACCTTGAACACCCTGTATTTCTTAAATCATTCGTAAAAGGCATGATGAGCTGAAACATAATATTTTAGTGTCTAGTATCTCCAGTTTAGTGTTGACCCATTCCTTCTGACGCACCCTGTATATTTCAACATATCTTTCTACATACTAAAAATTAATTATATCCGGTAATATCAAAATCAACAAGAAAATACAAAATTTGGGTATATAGTAGGCGTACAATTTTGCTTCCACCCCCAATAACAAAATATCGCACTATGAGGTCACGGTATAGGTGTATCGCGGACCGCTTTGTGCCGAGCTGATCACGGTCCTTTACTAAATCAGTTCCATAATAATATGCCGTTGTCTATACGTTCCCGACTTATTCTACTGTCCCATTTAGATGCAAATATGTTATGTGAAAGATGTATTTTTAATAGTTCTCCAAAAAGTTTTCAGCGAGACTGTGGCTAGTATGGTTCGTGATACGCCTTTTCAGTTTTCAGTCGGTATTTCAGGAATTACACAAAATATCTCGTACATACTTCCTTACAGAAAACTGAATGTGCAACTTTTTGTTACGAAGTAACGAATAAATTAATTATTTATGAAAAAATCCCTTGGCATGTCGATTTTGTTTTTAAAAAAAGCACTTTTTGACATATGACCCACATTTGTGACGTCATCGACAATTTTTTTAAATAGCAACCCCCAATTTTGATCATGTCATTTGAAATAGCGTGTCATTCTACATACATACATCATGAAAAATTATGATGTTACATAACAAAAATTTCAAGAAAATAATGTTAGAAGATTTTAAAATTTAATTTTCACAATACTGAAAATGATAATGATTATGTAAAAAATCGACTAAATTGAATGTTCAAATTGTGCACTGTTGGCTGCCTGACAGTAGCCAAGACGATTAATAAATTCTTTTTGGACATTATCAATACCTTCAGGAGGTATACGATCTCGTGACGAATTCTTACTTTTAAATCTTCTAAATTAACCGGTCTAGTAACGTATACTTTGCTTTTTCAGTATCCCCACAAGAAATAATATAGGGGTGTCAAATCAGGCGATTTGACTGGCCACTCAATCGACCCCTCTTCTCCCTATCCAACGGTTCAGGAACAGCTCATCTAAATTCATTCATCTAAATAAGCACGGATAGGTGTTGCATAATGGGGAGTTGCACAGTATTGTGAAAATTAAATTTTAAAATCTTCAAACATTATTTTCTTGAAACTTTTGTAATGTAACACCAAAATTTTTAATGATGTATGTATGTATGTAGAATGACACGTTCTTTCAAATGGCATGGTCAAAATTGGGAGTTGCTATTTAAAAAAATTGTCGATGACGTCACAAATATGGATCGTATGTCAAAAAGTGCCTTTTTTTAAAAACAAAATCGACGTGCCAGGGGATTTTTTCGTAAACTTCCCAATAAATTCATTATTTTTTCGAAAGCATTGTATGCTATCGACCCAAGATCCTTATAATGGACGTTATAAAAGTGACCACCTTGTACAATATCTATTTCTTCATATTTATTCTAAATAGGTTGCGTATGGGTAAATAAATTAATAAAAAGTAACAAATTAAAAATCTAAAACTTACCTGCCTGGAATAATATCCCGATGCAGTTCTTCCAGCTGCATTTAAAAGTTTTTGAAGCTGCTCTCGTTTTTGGTACACTTATGTTAGATCCGAATATGAAAGAATGGAAACACGAGGTTAAAAATTTTTAAAGGCAAATGGCAACGTAAAATTTTTAAATCAGCATATTAGTAACATGTAACTAGTTTCTTAGTATCACTGCCACAAAAAACATCGAGAAAAGGTCTTACTCAATGCATAAACGTATGCCGTATTCCGTTATACATCACTATGTTCTCACAAAAAACAACACTAACATAATACTGAGCAACACTTCACAACAGTTACTGTGATTTAACGATAATTAAATTGACAAACAATGACAATTAATTATAAATTTAATTTAACTAGACAAGGGTCACATTTTAGATGCATTTACTCGTATGCACGTTAAAGAATACGCTTGTAGGTACGCGTTATCGACTGCTACTGTTTTTCTATGTATTGCCTACGAGTTCTTTATTGTTGAAAAAGTGTACATAGCATTGGACTCGATTTCTTTTTAAAAACAGATATCTCGATTCTTATAAAAAGACTTTGTAGTATTTTCAATTAAGATATACACACCCATAAATCTTGTATATTAAATTTATACATATTTGCATACATAATTAATATACAGGGTGGTCCACTTTCGGAAGCGGAAACTTTAGATGCAGACAGAGAACCACAAAATAATATCAGTTTGTATTATAAACTATAAAAATTCGAAAAATGCTTCGTTACAAAGATACAGGGTGTCAAAACATTTATCAAAAGTTCCGAATTTATTAATATTTTTAAAACTACTTTAGATATTTAAATGAAATTTGGAACCTTTGAATAGGTAATCTAGATACATATTTTTACGTATAAAATTAGATTTTATTTTTTCCTTTCCTGCATATTAGACTAAAGAAATAAAACAGTGAATATTATCTATATAGTAATATGGCTGCACCTTTTGAAACATTTTCAATTCTAGAGTAGTTTTTAAGAGGTTGAAATAATCAAGCCTAGGATATTTCTTTTCAGAAGTTTTTTATGGATTATGTTTTTCTCATTTAAAAAATATATCTAAAAATTACGATTCATTTAATTAATTTTTAGGTTTGGATTGCCACGTTTGTTGAAAACACCCTGTATCAAATTCGATATAATCATAAAAAACTTCTTGTTGATAACTACAGCTTCAATAATTAGCACCTCAAAAAAAAGTAAACATTTATAATCCTGTACAACTTTATTTGAAAAGAAAAGAAAGAAAAGGTAGCTAATTAATATTTTAAATTATATCTAATAAAAGCTACTAACACTGTTACGAAGTTTTTATTGAGCAGGAAATTCGTAACCGTTTAGCCCGTATTAATGTCATCGTGATATTATAATGAAATTGCAATGGATATGAAAAGGTCATTCTTGCTAGTGAAGCTTCTGATTAAATTTTAAGGGTAATAAAGATAAAGGTTACTCCCTTCATAACAATTGACATGTTGAATTAAGCTTGTTAAGGTGTATCGGGAAAAGGTTAATGTATTAAAATCCATTTCATTTTACATGGAATTTTTCGATTTGTTGAAATGAGTTCTCTGGATAACCAAATATTTCAGCTAATTCTGTTTCCTAAAAGCTATTGGTAAACTAAGAACAACCAATAATAATTATTTATGCAACAAGTGCAATAAACATTTTTTATACGAGTTGCATACAATATGTTTTCTACGTTGATGCAAACAAAATATTTTATTTAGGGCTAAGTGTATGAAAATAAAAGGCGTAATTTAATAGCAAAATATTTAGCTAATAATTAATTAGCATTATCGATTTGCATTAAGGAAGTTAGGAACTAATATGTTAGGAACAATTTAACTCAAACTGTATTTGTATTTGTAATTCCATTGATATTCAAAATAAACTAATTTTATTTTTAATAAATTGCATTTTCTAGTAATTTCGTAATAAATATGATTGAAAATAATATAAAATATGCAATTGCTTAAAACGTAATGCAATTTCACTAATGAAATATGGCGTCGATTTAAACGTTTATATTTGTCATGACATGGTCACAAAACGCTATAGTAGAATGACAGATGAGTGCACTAGTGCAATAAAGAACCAGTTCACTGAATATAGTTCAATATAGTTTTGTTTTTCGCATGAACGTAAAAAATGAAGATGTGTTTGAAATATACAGGGTGTGATTTTTCTGACATAAAAAAAATATCTGATTTTCCTAGGGTATTAAGAACTATAGATAAATTTGTGTGCGTGTGAGGTATGTGTGGGATAAAACATACATAGTGATTAAAAATAAAAGATGTCCGAAGTTATTCTTGTTTTAATTTTGTGAAAAAATGTTTTGAATAAAATAATTCGAAAATCAAAGAGAAACATAAGTATGATGTATAATTGAAATAAAAACAAGAAAAATCAATCCCATTCAGTCCACAATAAATTCATATACGTACAGGGTGATTCCAAATAATGCACAAAAAAAATGAGGTTCGATTGTACGGTTGTACCAATTTTAATAAGTATACTTTATATAATTTTATTAGATCCGAGTCCTCCTTAAGGAATTACAACCCTATAATAGAAAGTGATTAATTGAAAGTTTCATTTACTTTCTTCCAAACTCTTTAAAATTAAGAAATTAAATTTGCAATGTATTTAGGTTAATAAAATTTCTTCTAGACGATAATTTTTTATCCTCCTCGTCCAGTCATAAAGCGTTGAAATAAAGTATGTACCCCCTGAATATTATTCATTAAATTTTCGTTGGAGTTAACTTTTTCGATTGAAAACAAAAATGTTTTGAATTCTTGTCGAATTTAGAATGTATTTTGTTTTGCAATTTTTTGATGAGTAGTACAGTTTCCTTTCCAGTACCTAATTTACACATCGCTATTTAGTAGAGGTCCATCATTGTATTAAACATTTGGAACTAAATAAAATTTATCACTCCTCTCCCCCCTAATGGGTCGTAACTACCCCATGGTGGCTTAGATAAAAAAAATGTTATATGAGTACCCTTATTAAAATCGGTCGTACAATCTAAACTCAATGTTGTTGATTATTATTCGGGATCACCCTGTATATTAAAATTGGTTAAAATTATCCTTTAAACCTATTATAAACAAAATATAAAAAGTCTCCATTGGACTTTTTTCTACCAGGCCATTTAAAGACAAAAATACTCGTATATCTCATACAACTTGAATCATCACAAACAAGCCTACTCTCCTTTAGACGTGCTTTATGCTTTGTTATAAGTTTCTCTACTGCTCATAATATATGAATAGATACTATGTGATCGTCAAGTTTTTGTACATAATAATAATTACAAATACATATAAACATACTTACTGTGAACTGTGACTTATGTTGATTGCAAAAAGCGTTTACCGTACAAACGTATCGTAGCCACAGAATTTTGCCCAGATGCGCCATAAATTAACATGTCATGAAGGTGAAGATGGTTACTATAATTTATTCGATTTTTGTTTATGTACACTCACAAATATCAAGCAAGCACAGAAAAATGAAACGCACTTACCATAACACTGCTAAGACCAATGTGGCGACTGGTGAGATTTCAAGTATGCCATATCTCAATAACCAGACATAGGATCCAACCAAACTTTAGGTTATATGTACTGTGGTCATATGGACAACTTTTGTAGAGGGAGAACGTTTTAGCAGTTTACGAAAAAAAGTTGAAAAAATTGCGTACCCACCCTAGGATTTTTCAGATTGGCTTGTTTAATTCTAGTGAAATATTTTTTCCATAAATTAGATGAATTTTATAAAAAAATTACAATTAGTAGGTATATCGAAAAATTATGATATTTGTTAAAGTTACAGCAATTTGAATTTTATATTTGTTAACAGATTATAAACATTTCGAAATGTTGTAAATTCTACAAAAAGTATCATTACTTTTTAATAAAATTTGAAATACCTCGATAAAATTACATCTAATTTATGGGAAAAAATGCTTGACTGTAGTTAAGGAAGTCAGTCCGATAATTCCTAGGGTGGGCACACAATTTTTTCAACTTTTTTCGAAAACTCCTAAAACCTTCTTCTACAAAAGTTGTCTACAGGGTGTCCCATAATGGTGTGCGCTCCTTTGGAACGTGTGTTTCTTGAGTTTCCTGTAATCATTGTAATCTATCACCTGCTGCTGTTAAATAAAAAGTATTATTAGTCAACGGCGGCTGATGAGATTTCATGTATGTCATATCTCAATAATCACTATCCAAACCAAACTTTAGAATGTATATACTGTGGTGATATACAGGGTGTCCCATAATGATGTGCGCTCCTTTGGAGGGTGTGTTCCTTTGTCATTTTAAGGAGGGGTACTTTCTATAAAATGTTTCAATTTGAACCCTCCCTTACGAGAAAAGGGCTTCTATAAAATTGGAAAAATTTCGATTTTCACTTTTTTTCTCAAAAACGGTTAAACTTATAAATCTGAAAATCGGTGACTACATTTAGTTAATTAAGTTACATTGTTGAGTATGATTTTTATTTTTAGGAAACGTCTAAAAGGATGGCAACCACCAACCTCTGTTGTTTTTTTAATTAGAACTTTTTATTCTAAACGTTTCCCGATATGAAAAAATAACGGTAAATAGAACAATCAATTTACAAAATGTTCTCCCTCTTATGTATTTTTATGAGACACGGGTTTAACAAAAAAAATAAAATCCACATACGTATATATCCTCGGGTGCGGAATATGCAAGTAAAATAATTCATATGAAATGTAGTAGACACCCTGTATATCAGCGCCATTGTTATTGAGATATGGCATACATGAAATCTCACCAGCCGCCATTGACTAATATTGTATTTAACAGCAGCAGGTGATAGATTACAATGATTACAGAAAACATTAATTGTTTATTTCATTAATATTGATACAAAAAACAAATTACAAGAGTTTTTGCTTCACCTTAGTTGCACGTCGGTTTATAACTTCGTAACAGTTTTTAATTTTATTGCAATTGTATTGTTATTTTTTAAATGTCTTTGTAGAAAACTATTGGTTTTAGCCTTTTTTTTTCATAAGAGCTTTTTTGTTGCTTTTGGCCAGATATAGAAGCCCCTTTCTCTCTCGGCACTTATATTGCCGATACCCTGTATTTCAAAAGGGATATTACTATTCCTTTAGTATTACCATATAATATATTACTGATATTACTATTCCTTTAGTGATATAGTCGATTTTTGAATTAATAATAATGCAATTAGCAATAGAGTGAACTATTTTGAAACATCCTTTTACGAATCCAGTTTGTTCTACGATTCTTTAAGACATGAATATACGGACCACACTTAATAACGTATATTCTAATTTTATGGCAAAAACAACATTCATAAATAAAATAAACATTACTTCTAGGGATTTTGCTACAAACACCTCTCATCGGAAACCCAGACAGTTATACCAATGTTTTTGTCTGTGTTAATTAACATTTTCTTCAGCAAAATAAAAGCAATTAATCATTCTGCTTTAACCTCGCCATTTTACATGGTATATCAATAACAATATTCTTCGTGACAAAGGGCTATTAGGCGGGATCATTACCGGCTAGCATTTGAGAGAAATCCCGCCAGTTATTTCTGCTGGAAGTTTTGCTGAACAATAATACAGGAGATATATCACACGCAATTACTACTGCAGGAAAGATAACTCCTCTATGCGAGAATGTAACGAGTTTTCAGGACTTCAATTTACATTTTATCTATTAGTTTTTATACAGAGTGTCCCATAAACTAATGGGCCATACAGCAACAGGGTATGGTAGACGTCAAATTAATAATAATAATACCTTTTATTGCCCAACAGATTTCTCCAATAACAGAACAAACGTGGAAAACAGATTTCATAACATGTATACGTACTTAAGTAAGTCGAACAAAATAATAACTAATAACTTACAAAAAAAAAAATAAATAAATAATTACATAGAATAGTGTTCCATAATGATGCTTCAGTCTAAAAAAAATAAGTGGTTGTATTATGCATAATTTTACCTAAACTATCAAAGTTAATGTCACAGGTACTAGAATTTTATTATAAGTATTTAGGAAGTTGGGTTATTACGACTCATAAATTGTGGAAAATGAAATTCTGTAATAGATAGATAGATAGAAAAGAGGCATACAGTTAATCTGGTTATGCAGTGGCACCAAACTGATTCAGAAGAAATTGGTAATCATATCCAATAGCTGGAAAAACAGCACTGATTTAGAAGTTTAGAAATTTATAAAATTTCCTCTGAATTCTCTCTATGCCAGTAATATAATAAGGTGACCATACGATGCTACAATGTTCCAACTTAAAACTAACATAACAGAAGAATATTGTCTTAAGGGCAAGCACATTGTCAAATTTTGAACAGCTCCTTATAATAAATAAATTTTAAGGCTGGGCTTGTGATGTAATCAATATGAGCAGTAAAAGAAAGATCCTTATCAAAATAAACTCCAAGTTCTTTGACTGCATTCGATCTTTCTTGGGAGTTAAAAGTATAATTAAATACAATAGAACTTTTTTCCGAGTAAATGTCACACTTAGAAACATTCATAACTAAATCATTAACACTAAACCATGTCTCTATGTTTTGCAACTGATCTTGAACAAATAAACAGTTATCAACAGACTCAAATTTCATAAATAATTTAAGATCATCAGCAAAAAACAAATGATCACAATCTATTACAGAAGATAAATCATTAATTAAGAGTAAAAATAACAGTGGTCTAACATTAGATCCCTGGGGAACTCCAGAGGATGCTAAAGAAATTAGAATGATGACCATTCTAAGCAACATATTGTTGCATATCTTGCAAGTAAAAGTGAAGTAACTTCAACAGAGAATCACTGAATCCAAAATTATTAAGTTTTGCAATTGAAATGTCATGATCAATACGGTCGAAAGCTTTTGAGAAGTCGGTGTATACTACATCAGCTTGTCCGTGTTCATCAAGTACTTTGGATACAAATTAAGTAAAATAAACACGATTATTAGAAATGTAGAAATAAAATTGCTTACTGACTAATAAATTGCAGCATACAATGACATCTCAACGAGCTTAGCGAAGTTGCATATGATGGAAATAGGTCTGTAGTTAGATGATAGTGTAGAATCCCCATATTTTAAAATTGGACACACCTTACCAATTTCCCACAGAGTAGGAAAAGTTGCGCATTTTAGACATATATTAAAAATTATCATTAAGAAATATATGTAAATACGTCTTTTATTAAAACGCTCGGTATTCGATCATGACCAGAAGTAAGTTTACCTTTAAATTTATTAATGGAGGTTCTAGCATCGTTCTCAATTACACAGTTAACACTTAAGCATGGAATATTGCAAGTGAAAGAACTACGCAATAATAACCAGTAGTACATGCAGTTTTAAAATATGAGCTGAATACATTAATTATAGTATAACTTTTTTACTAAACCTCTTTTATAGTGTGGGTAGTTACCTGGTGGTTTGCTTGGGCTAAGGCGTGAATTCGGCAATGCTTTGGGTGTTCACCAAAAGTAATTCGTAATTGATATTAACATTAGGATTTTAGGTTGTAGAAATAATGTTGACACATGACAAAATATATTCTTAAAGTTTATTTATGGTGCCATGTGCTTCTTTTGCCATCCCTAGTTGGTTGTCCTTAGATTACATTTGTTCATAAACAATAACTTGATAGATAGATTTGGAACTGCTCCAGGTGATATTAGACGAGGAGGAAGGTCCTAATATGGCATTGACGGCACGCCACTGTACTGTACCATAAAAGAATTTTTTCTCGAGTTGTGCCAACGGTGCCGCGTTCACACTCAAATAATCTATAAATATACACCTAGTACTACTACCCCACTAAGGGAAATGATTGTAACCAGCACCAAACTCGAGAAGAAAAATTTCTTGATGGTGCTAAATCCGGGTTAAATTTAAAATAATTCAAAGGGGTGCTGCTCGGATCTAATGCTGGTTACAATCATTTTCCTTGGTGGGGTAGTAGAACTAGGTATATTTTAATAGATTATTCGAGAATGCACGTGGCACCGTTCGCACAAGTCGAGAAGAAAAATTTCTTTTATGGTGCTAAATCCGGGTTAAAGTTAAAATAATTCAAGAGGGTGCTGCTCGGATCTGGTGCTGGTTACAATCATTTTCCTTGGTGGGGTAGTAGAACTAGGTGTATTTTTATAGATTATTCCAGCGTGCACGTGGCACCTTTCGCACAACTCGAGAAAAAAAATATGTTATGATGCTAAATCCGAGTTAAATTTAAAATAATTCAAGGGGATGCTGCTCGGATCTGGTGCTGGTTACAATCATTTTCCTTGGTGGGGTAATAGTACTAGGTGTATATTTACAGATTTTCCGAGCGTGCACGTGGCACCGTTCGCAAAACTCGAGAAGAAAAATTTCTTTTATGGTGCTAAATCCGGGTTAAATTTAAAATAATTCAAAGGGATGCTGCTCGGACCTGGTGCTGGTTACAATCATTTCCCTTGGGTGGGGTAGTAGTTCTAAACGGTTGGGCAGGTATGAGTCAAATTCGGTGGAGTTATGTTTTAGAGGGTAAACATGTCGTTTTTCTAATTAGTTTTAAAAAATCTCTTAGTGGACACTAGTTACACGATGTGGATTGCGTAAATTCTTGCATATTTTATATTAAATTATGAAAGAGGAGAACACTTTTAAATAAAATAAATATTGCCGTACAAAGCAATTCTGTAAAAAAAATTATTAACAAAGATGGTTTATTTTTCAGTGAACATTTGTTGCAAAAATGTCAAATGACACAATATCCTATAACGAATAAAAAAATATGACTTGTATTATGTCCGGGCAAATTACAACAGCCATACAACAATTAGAAGGTATGCTGACATTCATTTTCAGTACTTACTACAGTAATCTGATGTGTATATTATATGGAGTACTATTTCGAATAATTTGTGTTTTATTTGAGATATCGAGATGAATTAAGTACACCGTTTTATATATGTTCCATCTTTCATAATTGTCATTTATAAGAAAAATAATTATTTAATAATCTTAAAGAATAAAATTTTTACGGATTTGTACACAACTGCTGCAAAAAACATTGGCATATTGGACCAAATCAAAGAAGTGCACTTTTTTCAATATTTTTAAATTATCCAAAAATAGAATATTCCTACACGGACAACATATGTGTAGAGATGAGATATTACTGGAAAGAGTGATAGGAAAATATATCTCTAAATTTTACGTTCATATAATAAAATAAACAAATTTGTTGTAAACAGTGAACCTAATATTATGCATGTAATTATTTGGGCTTTATTTTCAATAAAAGCCAGTTTCCGTAGAAAAATTAATTGAATTGGACGCGAGGTAAGTTTGTCGGACGGCCATCCTAAAATATAAAAACAGGAAATAATTCCAGTTTCAAGTAAGGACGCTGACTTCAATAATTGAAGTGGCATTTGCTTAAGACTGCGCTCGAGCTGTCGGTTCATTTCCTGCCCGTGACAACGTTTTTATGCTTTTTAGCATTTTTATCAATTTTACGCCTTGTTTTAAATCAAAACACATTAATACTTTATTTTGCTGGAAATTACAGCGGATGCTGCAAATAGATAATTTTCACCAGCGGCTCGGGTACGGCAGTCCCAACGTTAATTTCTATTTATAAAACGTCGAACGATAGATAATGTTAACTGAATACACTTTGAGTTTAAAAATCATGCATTTAACAAGTGTTTGCAGGAAAATTTTAATCAGTTCATTAAGGACGTGGTTTTTAGTAGAAATTTACAATTAATTTATAGCTGCTTTATGACAAGGGTTTTAGAAAATCGCAGCAAGTTAGAAACAAGTATGTATCCCATTTTGGTCATCATAATAACATTTACGTTAAGATAAAGTTAAATGTTATTTCATCTTTCAACTGCTAAGAAATAGTGGCGATGTTATTTCTTACACGTTATGTAGAATTTTTTTAGAGTTTCTTAAAGACAAGAAATTAGGTTCCGCTATAGTTTAACATAGGTATGTATTAGGTATTTGAATTGTGAAAATAACGGTTTATTAAATTCACATTTAATTCGAAGTTTTATAAATGCACATCGAAAGTTAATTTCAAAATTTATATGAAAACATCCAACGAAAGAGGATAAAAAATGTAAGTAATCCTTTTGATTTGCCTGTTGAAGAATTTAAAAATATATATATTTAAATTTAGTAAAGGTTCAATACGTCAAATTATTGAGAAACACAACTGCTTTCTGAAAGTTCCTTGACTGCCATTATGCAGGTAATAGGCATGTGTATTCCCTGCTTAAATGATTGTTGCCAAGTTAATTATAGTTTCATTAATTTAATAAATGATATAAATATGATAATTAATTTAATTATGATAAAACTAAAGCTGTTTAAACTAAACCGTTCTTGATACAGCTTACTCAGTTTCTTTGTGGTTCCGTGTTTGCTGAGTTTGTGGAAACAACATAAATGTTCGGTAACAGCATTGGTTATCTGTGTAATAGTTACTAACTGATTTTTGGTATGCCTAAATTAAAATTTTCACCAATACATGGCTAGTAACTACCTTATGTTAAAAATAATAATTCTGCCAATACTAGAACCAATCCACCTATCAAAAAATAAAATTAAGAAGCAGTGATTTTACTTTTAGCTCTGCCGCAAGACTTTTTTTCCTTTTTTGTACTTTTTTCTAAATTTAAATATTTTTTTTAGTTTTTTTTATCAGGTAAATCAAATGAATTACTTAAATCTTTTATATTCCTTCGTTGGATTTAAATACAACAGCTTACTTCGATGTGTAATTATAAAACCGCACGAATTAAATATAAATTTAATAAGCCGTCTATTTTCACAATTCAAATAACACATAATATCGACGCATACAAGGTAAAACGGCGTAAGAGACATTTTAGTTAAAATTGAGTTTTTGGTGTCAATAAAAAGGTATAACCACCAGCAATCAACTGATAAGCGCCCCAAACGCCAAAAAATAATGTTACTAGAGATATTTGAATTTGAAATTGCACAAGCGCCATCTTACTGCGGCCATATCTATTCAGTGTTGTCAGTTTGTGACCTAAGCGCCAGTATAACATTGTGCGTCATAGGAAGAAGTGCTAAATTTTAACAACTGTTTTTATATGTAATTGAAGCTCCATATACTCAAGTAAATACATAAATAGCTTCCTAAATATAATCACTACGTTAAAATTAAATTAAATTAATTAAAATGCAGTATTTTTTGCTCAAAGGGCTTCACTATAATTATCATTATTAACTATAATTTGTCTTTATTATATTTAATTATTATTTGTAGCAATGCAATATTGGAACATTATATAAATCAAACTCCATCCGCGTCGTTAGTTCAATTTTACTTTAAAATATTAAAATATAAGCGACAATAGGACGAGTAAACTAAAAAGTAATACTTAGGCATAAGTGCGCATAAGCGACAGTTTTGAACGCATGCCGACATTTAAGTTTGTCATAAATGACAGTCATAATCACCGTATACCAAAACTAAAAGACATAACCGACGAAATTTGACTTTTTAACGATTTATTAATTTAACTTGGATCTCAAATTCACGAAGTCTTTACTTAAACGTTTTGTCATCATGTATGACAAGGTTATAGAAAAAAATGTGCATAAGAACGTATATTTCCGACAATTTTTCCTTCTCACCAAAATTTTATCCAGTGGCGCTTACGTCGTTTTGCCTTGTATACGTGAATATGTTAAATTGTAGCAACACCTAATTTCTTGTCTTTACATAACGTATAAGAAATAACATCGCCGTTATTTCTTAACAATTACAGAGGGATACATACTACAAAAATTTAAGGAGAGGAAATATAACATTTAACCTTGAAATAACGTAAATGTTACTATGACCAAAATGGGACACATACTTGGGCTGAATATCTCTTCACTCAGATAATTTCCTCCAGAGTACATTAGTTATTGTTTACGTAATAAGTGCGATATAGACATTATTACCGTACGTATGTCTGAGTCGTATAAACACATAAGTGCGGTAATAATGTAGTATTCCACCTATTGCGATCAACGTCTACAACTGCCGAGGTTACTAATAATGTAAAAATGGTCTATTAAGAAATTACCGTAACAACGGGCATAAACATAACTGTTATTGAATTATTTCTCGTAATTATTGTAAATATAAGCTAAAATGATGATTTGCCATCTGATATTGAGAATAAAGATACCAGTGTTGTTTCTGATCTGGTGGTAAATCATGGAAGAAACACGGAGAAGCATTTGTCGCTATGAAAACATATTTAACATAACTAACGAGAGGATTATTAGTATATTTTAACGAACTAAGAAACACACAGCCTTCATCTCTTTTGTGCTATTACTCAATGATAAAAAGAAAAATTTTAATCAAAAAGAATATCGATATTAAAAAATACTTAAATTTGACTGTATTCCTGAAAAGAAAATCAGAAGGATACAAACCTAAAAATCTAAATTATTAACAAAAGAGCTACCTATTTTATAAATATTGTCACGGATTTCCTAACCCGTCTTTCTCTTTTACCAGAAAAACAAACAGTTAATTTTTACTGAGATTTATTACACACTCTGTACGATACTGAATACTAATTACAACTCAACTAAACACTATTTCACTTTGAAACTCCAGGAAATTTCCATCTTAACACTCCAATTCAAGACTCTATTTTAAGACTGTAATTCAAGACTGGCTGACTCGGCCGTTTATTCTTCTTTTATAGACCAAACGAATATTCCAGGTATTTTCTAGCATCTCTAGATCCATGTCTCGAACAATTCTCGTCAATTCTCAATTTTCCAGTCGCGCCTCGATATACGGCATTATTTGTTTGTTTACCAGAATCGCGTAGGGGCGAACTGGGCAATCTAGCGTTTCGCCATACCACAGTGGTCGAATTGGGTGCGAGCGGGACAATATGTTTTCTACCAAAATATTTTTATAACCAATATTTGTTTTAACCTATTTTGATTATTAGTTTGGCGGAAACATGTTAGCGGAAAGAACCCACAATGCTTGTAGAACATGTGAAAGGTTAAGCACTATGCTTCCAAGTCATGATACCCAATACCAAAACAAAAGTCTCTTGAGAGATTTCTGTAACATCTGGAAATACTGATGCATTGAATTTAGTAGAACTGGTAATAAAATACGTCAAATTATAAAATAAAAATTGTAATCATGTTCACTTCTTTCATAGATATAAAGCTGGTAATGTACCAAATAACCTATTGGTATAAATACCATTGGCAATGTGCTAAAACTGATTGCACGATTTCTTAAACCGGTCTAAATAAATGCTGATCACTTTTTTGGATCTTCAATCTCCCATTTAATCGATTATGGGGCAAATCTTTTAAGTATAAAAAAACATGGTGGTTGGAAAAATTTTGGTTCAGATGCGTACATCTTACAAATTATAACTTCATGTTTACTTCGAACATGTGCAAGATATTTTTACTAGGGCAGCCCCATGTAGGTACGACAAGCAACATATTTTATACCTCAAAAAAATTACAAATTCATTGAGTGCATAAGCAGTAGCACAGTTAGCATTACCTATACATACAAGTATGTATACCTGAAATATGCTACATAACTGAGCGTGTTTAATAAAATACCATATATTTTTACCCTCTAAGTGATAAAACACATTAAAAAAATAAAAAATCCTTAACCTTAAAAATGTTATAGTAGCATGCATCTGACAATTTTATTTTTATTCATGTCGAAATTTTGATAACGTAAAAAATATTAAGAAAATTCCCTCGTAACAAATTTATACATCTACATTATGCTTGCTTTTGAAAACTAAAGATTGAAGATTTTTGGAAACGTATTTCAATGAAAAATGGGAAAATAGATTGTAGTGAATTGATATCCTCACTTTCTTTACGTATTCCTAATTACGGTACAAGACTAACTACTGTTTTTCATGCCACATACCATCATACTAATTATGGCTTTCATAGTCCTATAAATAATATTGTTAACTGCATTAACAATCTTCCTTACGATTTTGATATTTTTACAGTTTCTTGGACTCAATTAATGCATTTAGTTAGGAGTAATATGCAATAGACTAATCTAATCTATACTGTTATTATATATTAGTGTATCTTCTTGTGTAGATTTATATACTTAGTTTATTTTTGTTCTTATTCATACTTTCTGGTTCTTTATTCTTGTAGTTTTTTTTCTTTTTACATCACCACTTGTAATTTATGTTTTGTATTTTTCTCACTTTTGGATTGTATTAATTGGGTTCGCCTGTAGATACAATATTGTTAATAAATAAATAAATAAATACACTAATTGTCACAAACAAATTAACTACCTGCAAGTGGTACAACGCAGTTATCTCAGTTCAGTTAATTGTAGGTAAGTACCTACCTATAAGTAAGTACTTATTTGTATGATTTTGTGTCTACATGTATCTTATTTGATTAAATATTTTAAAATTACATTGATAATTCGATTTTTTGGTGACCATAGGTGAGTTATTGCGACTTTCGCCTCCGGAAGTGCACTTACACTTTTTTTTTTCTTTTTGCGCATGGTGTTTTGGAGAGTGTACTGACAAAAATAATTGTGGGAACAGTCTTCACAGAGTAATTGCACGATCCAGACAGATTAAGGCAAAAAGGCTAAAAGATTGGCCCAATCTAATAGCTGAATACAGCACATGACAATTATTGAATTCATAAGTCACAATTTCTTTGAAACTGCGTCTTCTACAAGAAAAGAATTTCTTTAAATTTTTCCGTATGAAAATGCTTACTGCACATTTTTTTGGTTATTTATATAAAAATTATCATTTCTACTGCATCTTATGACCTTCCATTCCGCTCTCTACTCAATTAAGGTTCTTTCGGGACACTATGAAAAGTAATAGATTCACCAGGTTCTTTTTTCATTTGAAGTAGCTTCAAAAATAAAGTGTGCCCCCAGAATTATAACGCAACAGATTTTACAGCACTGAAACAACAACCAAAACGTAACGGTAAAAAATATCAGAACAACAATTATTACGCCAAAACACGAAAATAATACATATAACAAGAGACACAAGAGACAATATATTTTTACAATGTTTTCCGAAATCGCAATTAATATTATTATTAATTAAAAATTTTATATTAACGCACAGCATTTTGTTATTACCATCTAATTGATTCCAAGGCCGTTATACGGTGACCTAGGTGTTATTTTGTTTATTACTGTTGGTACTATGGGTGCTATGGTCGGAACCGCTCCTCGGATAACTGTGGTCTTCCGGAGACGTTCGGTAGTAGCGTCTTCAACTGGTCGCATCTCATGGAATGTGTGTCTTCAGGTATATTTGTCATATTTAAAATCAATAACCAAATTGTTATATAACCTTCGCTTTAACAGCAAATGAAGTAAGTTATTTAACTTTGAATAAATTGTGTAAATTATAGATATTTGCCTTAAAATAGTAATATAATTTAATCAAAGATTTGTATAGCCTTCAGAACTAAAAAATTCACGAATTCTGACTACAGATAACATTACATGGTTTTACTTGTCTTAAGTATTGTAGGTACAACTGGTATAAGGCACCTGATTTGGATATTAATTCGTGTCTTTGCAATATTTAGGAGTTGGAAACAGTGCAAATGTTTAACTTGGTTACGAATATATTCTGGCTAGGAATCCTATGAAATATGTAACTGCTCCAAAGTGGTTTACAAGATATAGCTAACCCTAACTTGAATTAATAATAATTTTACTAATTCGCAGTTTCTTGACGGCGACCGACCATAAGGAACTGCTTGCCAATTTGCTTTCTCTAAAAAGTGTACGTGTATACCTACCTAAACTTTATATTGAGTTGAACAGAATATTTCATTTCAAGTACAGTCATCATGATAATACTCAAAACATTTCATCACATTAAAGTAAGAAGTTTAAAGGTTTACGAATGTGGTTCTCAAAATCTTTTTGTTCATGGAAGTCACAAATATTTTTGCACATTTTCAAGTTCAAAACTATATTTAAAGGAGGTATCTGGGTAGTAATATAGGATATGCAATTCTTGAAATAAAAATAACTGAATTTGAATGAACTTACCTATGCTTAGTTTAGAACTTGTGAAAATGGGAAAGTCATATAGGTTTTATAAATTGTGACATACCTTTTTTAAATGCATGCAGGGTGAACCAATGAAAAGAGTCCACATTACTTTTGTTCAGGTAGGTACTTCTTTAAATACTTAATTAAAAACCTAAAATTGTAAGTAGAGTCGAAATCAAAATAAATACCTTAAATTCTACTCTATTCATAATAATTTCTGAATAATTTTTGTAACATGACACTATAGAGTAGTATTTTTCAACCTTGTTGACCTTTCTCAACCTTTACAAGCAAAAACATTCTAGCGACTCTCAAGACTATAATAGAACCATGAAAGCAAATGCTACGTATTTCATTTTCTTTCTATTGAGATATCTATCGAGAAATCAAGTGTGATTTTTTCAACCACCTAAATATTTTAAATATGAGACTCCAAGAGGCCAAGGATAAAATTAAAGGATTTCTCACAGGACTTCGTTTGTGGTCAATATCTTTACAAAAATTATGTATAATTATTTCCCTTGTGTTCAGGAGATTGTAGAAGAAATTGCAGCGGACCAATCATTGGTAGTAAGTTTTCACATTCCTTACATATATAGCTTGTATAATTTCAAAGAGAACCTATTTATTACTTTCCAAAACTGAACTCTGAAGAAGACGAATGATGTTAAGCGAAAATGGATACTAAATCGAATTATGGGTTTCAATACCACTGGCTGATCTGACCACAAAGTAAAAGAAAATCTTATAGATTGTACTGCTGACGCCATGCTTAGAATGGAATTTGATTCTCAAAAAAATAACTTCTTCAGGATGAAAAGAAAAGAAGATTGTCCAGAGCTAGCAAGGAAAGTTTTGAATTTATTAGTGCCATTCACCACTTCCTGTCTATGTGAATTAAACGTTCCCTTAAAGTAGCTTCCAATTATTTCGTCTTAAAAAAATTAATAAACAGAAAAATATAGTGCATGCAGTAGGCAGGTTGAAAACATAATTACGTTTTGCTGAAAATCGTGGTATTTTAAATAGGATATTGTTTGGCACACCTGGACATTCCAAGATGTTATGAACGGTTTTATACAAAAAAAATATTTGGGAAACTGATCTTCTTTTAGATAAAGTATGAACATGGAAACTATCAAGTAATAAGCCACGCGGAGAACCCTGTGCAATCCAGTAAATACAAGGTTGATTTGATAAATCTACGCTCAGCTGTTCCTAAGTCGCAATATAATTGGCATAAATTGGGCTCCAGGCTATTGGTGCATATTCTAATTTAAAATAAGTAAGTGTAGTGTATAGCAAACGTAGAGTAGAGACATTGACAAACTCTTTGGAATTTCTTATAATAGGTATAACCCAAAGTCTTAAATCCGGACGACTTCATAATGTCAATATGTATCGAGAAGATTACAGTGGGATCGAATGTTACTCCAAGACCTGTAATGCAATTTGGCCTATGAAGTATTATATTATTCAGTTTCTAAATTTAATTGAATTCTTATTTCTAGCGAATGTAACGATATTAGATTAATTCAAAGATAAACCATTATGTAGATATCAATTGCGAACAATGTCAAGTGCACTCTGTAACCTATCACAATCAGCAATGGTGACAATTTTACAGAAAAGGTTATCTACATACATCAGATTAGATCACTTATAATAATGTCATTCATAAATAACACAAATAGTAAAGGTCCGAGTATGGAACCCTGCGGTACGCCAGATATTTGATGAAACAAACATGTGCGACTTAAAACCACAGTACTGAACAAACTGATATCTGTTACTTAAATATGATTGAAAATGTTTACAGTCCTTTTTGTATATTGGACATCTCCAAATAATTTCCAGGATTTGGAATAACGCAATAAGTTATAAAGGGTTGTTAGTGGGCCAGCAAAAGAGTCCCTAATAAAAAATGCTGGTATTACACCTTATATTGTATTACAGCTGAATTATGTACTAGGTGTCTTTATGTAACCTTAAAATATTTACAATTATGAGTAGGTATCTGATATATTGAATTTAATACAAATTTATTTTTAAAATAATAATGTTAATTACAACTTTCAATATGTAACATATAATTATAAAAACAGTTTTTCATTCTGGAATAATCATTATTAAAACTATTTCCAAATAAATTATCTAGGTGTAAAACTTTTTATATACGCATAAAATGATGAGTGCAGTAATACCAACTAAAAGTATTGCAAGCGATATAATAGTAGAGGGAGTTGTCCACAAACTTGCTCTCTCAACAGAATCTTTTTGGTATCGTGCACTCATGCCTTCCAATTCTTTATAATCAAAGGGCGATATTATTTCCTTATAGTTTTTATTTCCCTTTTCAATATGTATATTTGTTAAGTCGATTGAATCGCTAATGTTTACATGGGGTAAGAAACTTGAAAGAGTAGTCGATGTAAACCGAGCAATCGTAAACAGAGAACTCTGAGACGTAAGCACCGAACAACTTCTATTCATTTTTAAGAAACCAGTTCCTTTCAACGGAATAGTGCGTCTTTGGTGGGCGCAGCTAACCAACAAGTCTTCAGAATTCGGAACGGCATAGATCCAGGACATGGGCTCCTGCAGCTGCAGAAAAACAGGCTTTTCTAAATGCATGATTCTTTTGTTGCAAGTGTTGGAAATATTTTTGGAATTGAGGAATAGCGTCACTTCACAGTCGGAGCTTAACCGAACTTGAGAAGTCTGACGAATTTGATCACAAAGATACACGCTTCTGTTGACGCCGTTACAGAATTCTCGAAAGTTCTCCCTCGACAGCATTGTATATTCTTGGTCGCTCTTATCTACCACCAGATAAGGTTGTCTGGGTAAAACAAAAATAAAACTGCCTTCCACCACTGACACAGGTAAACTTGTCATTTTATACAAACTAAAAGTCTTTCCATTTACTACGGGAATTGTAAGAATAAATAAAATTTTATTGTTGTAGAGATAAACAGTTGGCTTAATTAAGTTGTAAAGCTTTTGAGCATTCATGAAATTTGGGTAAAAAGGAAATTTGGTATTTTCTGGTAGCATAGACTGGGCTGTCTCTAACATTTCTATTAAATTTAACGGTGTTATAATGTAAGGATCTAATTGTCCTCTATTTGCGTTTTTTATTACGTCAAACAAGATTTTCTGTTCACTTTCGAATTGAGATAATAGAAAATTGAAATTTATTGAGATTGAGTTAATCTTAACATCTATTTTGATATCATTGATATTCTTCGAATTAGTGCTAACTTGTTTCTTAATATCTTTAATATCATCGTCTATAGTTTTCAATTTATCCTTAATCTCATTTACTTCACTTTCCAATTTATTTTGCTTGTCTTTCTGTTCCGTCAGTTTTTGTCTGGTTTCATCAAGCATTGTCTGTAAGCTGTTTAACTGTTCTCGTTTTTCCTCAGCATCTGCAGTTAAAGTACCTTGTAAAATTTTAATATTTTGTTCTAAAGTATTTTGGGACCTTTCAAGCCACTTGATCTGAAAATTTGTTCGCTCCGAGTCAATCTTAAACATAGCCATCTGACTATTCAATTTGTAATCCAGGTCCTTTTGATAACTGTACAAATTTGTAATATGGTAGTCGTACTCTTGAAGTTTTTGCTGATCCATATCTCCGAAAATTTTGCCTACTAAAGCCTTCCCTAAAGGTTCCAGAATATATGGAGCTACTACTACAGCTAGTTGAAGCCAAGAACGTTTTACCCTTCTTCTGTTTCCCTCGATTCCCAGAAAGTTGGCCATGGTTTCATCAACTTCAGCTATTTTGTTCATACTAATTTTCACTGCACTATACCTGCCAACAATAATATTTCGTTACACAGATTGTTATATCTCTAAAATCCGAGTATTAACTATTAAAACATTGATCTCTTTAATGTTCCGAAAAAAAAAATACATATACAGGGGTATAAAGTACTTATATACACGTAACTGTTAGCAAACGTAAGTAAAGTGTGTAATACACTGCAGTTGATCAACACGTTATTAGCTTTAGTTTTTATTTGATTAGATAAAAAAAACCTATTCCTTATTCTAAAATGGAGTAGAAGGTTCTAGACGTTCTCGGTGCTTCAATTGAACTATTTAAGCAGTAGGAGATCTAGATTACTTAGTCCTGTTTAGAAAGAGTTTATTTGATGGGGTGATTTCTTAAAAGATTCTAGGAGTAATTTAGTTTGTGATTTATGATTCCAGTTTACAAATGTATAGAGAGGATGATATAATGTGTCTGTGTAAAACAGGTTCTTGTTTTCTATGACAGAAGCAGACATGCTGAATATATAAGTGGAATTTAAGAAGAACTAACAGTAGTTTATTTGCGTACTAGCATATTATGATGAATAAAGTAAAAGTATTTCACTAAAATACATAAACTTCGACTTAAGAAAAATTGCACACGATATGCAGCACTACTTTCTCCTTCGCAATGCTTGTACTTATCTAAAACATAACTGTACCAAATTTCAACATGCTTGGACGTTTCGTTTCTTAATTATGCCCATAACAAGAAAACAATTTTTTTTTGAATCTCTATAACTTCTAAATGAAGCACTTTTGGACTAAGCTAAGTTTGTCTAAATCGGTTCTATTTGATCACAGGAAGCTATGTTTAAGCTGCGTCCCATTACTTTCCGGACACCCTGTATATCTTCGAACCATTTCCACGATATTTATTCCTTCAATGTTTCCGGTTATGAAAAAATTTCGTGATATCCTCTTTGTTTTTGTAAACGGAATAGTGATATGAATGTATTGTCCTTTATCTTTAACATTTTGCAGATTTGTCAATTCAGTACGCCTGCAGGCACTTGCATGCCCCACTGTCAATGAAACTTTTGTCATAAAATGAGTTCTATTGTCCGCTTCCAAAACAAAAAAATGAGTAATGTTTTCTTTTGTTAAAATCTTGGGCCTTTTTGAATGAAATCCTTCCGATTTTCTTTTTAGAAACCCAATTAAATGGACGTACTTACTAATATTCGTACTTTTCTTCATTGATATAAATGAGCGTAGCATATAATAATATACCCAAAGCAACGAGGCCTTGCTATGTTTGGAAAACTTAAAATTTTGCATAACTTTGTTTGTACGTCTGTCTTGATTTTTCGGGAAGTAGGGAATCGACAACGCTTTGCGCAATGTCTGCCATATCCGAAGGGGTACTCTCGGAATCGGAATCAACCATATTAATATTTTTTTCACTTCAACTGAACGTATGACACTAAATTGGACGCCAGTAATGAAGTTGTCAAAGTCAAATTTAAAATAATTAATAACTGTCATCGTCAAATAAGAGCACCTAATCATTCTCAATTTCAGTTTCCG
Organism: Monochamus alternatus; assembly: GCA_037114965.1. Taxonomy (NCBI): domain Eukaryota; kingdom Metazoa; phylum Arthropoda; class Insecta; order Coleoptera; family Cerambycidae; genus Monochamus; species Monochamus alternatus. Next base: position 78,963,633 of record CM073429.1, read on the forward strand.
AAAATGTTTCTAATACTTTAAAATAAATCGAATCTGCAAATAAAATCTATTTGGACCGTCGTAGATTAAATTTTGTAAATGAAACTTGTGCATTTAACGTTACACGCATTTTATTGTAGTGTTCATATCGAACTAGTATCATTAATAATTACCGTGCAACTTGACAGTGAGTTCCAGTTAGTTATTTCAGATTTTGCTGTTATGTATTATTTTTTATAACTACAAATTCCACCAATTTAACTACGTTAAAATTTTAAGATATTTCCCAACAGCTGGTAAAAGGATATGCTTTACGGGTTTTAATAAGACGTTATTATGTGATAATAAGTAATATGAAAATTGGTACATCGCTAAATGCATTCGGGTGTAGGTACTAAACGTATTCAAACGATGATGAAAAACAGTAAGCCTTTCTTTACAGTTTATTATGATTATGTACAAAAAGTAAAAGTGTATGTATTACACAGAAGAACAATCTTCCATTATTGATTTGAATAGAGATATGCAAATTATGGATTACAACAAAAATCTATACTATTCAATTTTACTTATTATTTACTAGTTTCGGTTTCAGTTTTCTCAAGTCATCTAAATATTGATCCTCTTTATTAACTTTCGGCGGCAAATTATTTGGTGGGTGAATTAACTTGTTATGTATAACTTTCTTATTTGAGACTGTAGGTTCATTTTGGTCTTTTCTTACTTTAAATCTGACCGTGAGATATTCCGAATCCGGATCAGTATCACTTGCTCTTCCATAAATAGACACATTTTGAACGTCGTTAGGGTTTTTTACTTTAATTTTCAATTTTACGTTCTCAGGATCTTCTAATTCCGGTGTAGTTGTAGTTGCCTGCCTTCTTCTGCTGAGTGAAATCCACATATTGCGTAGTTTGTCTGATGTAATTTTCTTTTTGTACACTAAATATATGAGCACACTTGCCAAAATAATCAGAACAAACAAAGTGCAGTACAGGGGAATCAGATTTACCTTACTCTCCGTAATTCTGTAACTAACAGCTTCCAATTTCTTGAAATCAAATGGAGAAATGTTTTCTATACTTTTTACATCTTTCATGTCGACATCATCAAATTGAGTAATATCAATGAAGTCAGTCAGGTTAAGGGGAGGAGAATAGTAGGATTCCACGGGATTTGTAAACGTATTGAATGATTGTAATTGTTTCCCATTTTCTTTTAGAGCAAAACATTCATCATTAATGTGAATAAACCCTGTTCCTTTCAAACTTACGGTCGTTCTATTTTTACTGCATGATATAATCATATGTTCAACTGTTGGAACAACATATATCCAAGATCTTTCTTGCTGAAGTTGAATGAATATAGATTTATCTAAAGCCATGATTCTTTTGTTACACATTTCTGGTATCTGCCTTGGCGACTTAAACAAATTCACTTCGCAATCTTCGCTGTACTGGGAGTGAAATACTTCTTCGACTTGTCGACAAATGTACTTGGTTCTATCCATATCGGAACAAAACGATTTAAAATTATCTTTCGACATTAACATATAATCATTATAATTATTGTCTACTATCAAGAAAGGTTCTTGTGGTAAAATAAAAACAAATTTATTATCTTGAGCAAGTGCTGGTAAAGTTGTAATTTTGTGTAAGTTAAACGATTTGGAGTACACTAAAGGTATCTCAAGAATAAATATTATCTTATGATCGAATAAATAAACTGATGGCTTAATTATGGTGTATAATTTCTGTGAATTTTTAATGTTAGGATAATAAGGGAACTTTGTTCCCTCCGGTAAGTGTTCCTGAATATCTCTCAACATCTCAGTTAATTTGGAAGGGGTTAATATGTATGGATCTAGATGTCCTGCATTTGCATTTTTTATCACTTCAAATAAGATGCGTTGCTCTGATTGGAACTGATTCATTAACAATATGAAATTGGTAGAAATTGTATTTAACTGACTAATTAGTTCAATTTTATTTATATTTTTTGCGTTAGTTGCAACACTGTTTTTTATTTCTTTTATGGAGTTATCGATTTCTAAAAGATTACTTTTAATCTTGTTCACTTCTCCATCTAATTTCTTCAAATTGTTCTCCTGTATTTTAATTTGGTCATTTATTTCTTTCAGTTTCGTCTTTAACTCCTTTATTTCCTTTTCTTTTTGCTCTTTATCCATTTCAAATGAATTTTCCAGAGAAACGATTTTGTTTTTTATTTCAACTTGATTTGTGTTCAATTGCTGAATTTCCCTATTCTTTTTTTCTGAATCCGTGGTAAACACTGTTCTTTGAAGTATCAACTGGTTTACTAATTCCCGTTGACCGTTCTGTAAGTTATTGATAGCGTTGTTGTATGAGGTTAAATCTATATTCCTTGATCCTCCTCCAAAAATTGATTTTACTACGGTGCCTCCAATACCTAACAAAAAGCTACCTATTGCAGACCAGAAACGCTTCACTCTTCTATTTTGAGTTGTGATTCCCAAAAAATTTGCCATTGATTCATCCGCTTCCTCAATTCTGTCCAGGTTATCTCGTATTCTGTTATACCTGTCAACCAGTATAGATATATAAAGAGTGTGTCACGGCGATATATACAGAGTGTGTCACGACCAGGGTCCGTTAGACATATCATGAAAACTACGTCAAATTGAAATCTGAAAATTGGTAAACGGGCGTTACTTGCAATTATCTGTCAAATGAGAATAAACCATGCATGTAGCACTTCCGGTTATGTCGAGAATTAGACAATGTCTCGCCTTTTTACATTACATTTTGACAACTTTAAGCAATGAAAAGTTAATTTAATTAATGGTTTTGTAGTTACTTTTATTTTTTTACATAGAGTGTTACAAATTAGTCGATAAAGCCGTTAACGATATTTTAAAAAAATATTGATAGCTCCCGTGATTTTACAGATATTTGTTTGAAATTTAGCACATATTTTGAGCTTAAGTCGACACACTTTCTGTGTAATTTTGATCTATAACGGTTATAGTGGGTTAGGTTAGGTTAGGTGCCAAATAGACAGGAAGATTGGTAATATGCTACCATTAGCCAAAACAAACATTCCTCTAGAAGACCAAGGAGTATATGAAGTTCCTTGCGGAGACTGTGAGAAGACGTACATTGGACAAACTAACAGAAGAATTCAAACCCGGAAAGAAGAACATCGGAATGCTGTCCAGAAAAATGAAAAAACTTCGTCATTAGCTGAACATGTAACCAAGGAACTAGCAAGAATGGAGCATAAGGGAAAAAGAATAATTAGAGAAGCCATCGAAATTGAAAAACATCCTCAAAATCTCAATACACGTGACAATACCCAAAGATTACCAACAGCTTGGAAACCTGTCTTGGAAACCAAGAAGATCAATAAAGCAGTGATACGCAACGCTGAGAGTAGGCCAAGCAGAACACAAGAACCCACAGCACCAATAACGAAAGCACAGTATATAACTCGTATCGTACCGCTTTCCGTATGACCTTCATACGCCCATGTTTCGTCAAAATTTAATATATTCTTCGATCCAGATTCTTATTTTTTAATATTTATTTTAAATAGTTTCTTCGCCATATCACTATTTCGTCCTTTCTATCAGTATACTCTTTTCGATTTCATTAATACGGACTAAATTTTATCTTGTAAGATATAGCAATAGATTTTTTTTTTGGAAAACTCATTTTAAAAATACAATCTTCCTTCCGCGAGTTTCCATCACTTTCCGTTTCACAGTTGTACTTCTTTGTGTTGACTGCTATAAATTGTGAGCAGGTTTATAACATTAGTCACTCTCTACAATTTTGGAAGTCGACTATAACTGCTCTTGATTTTAGATATTGATAATGTTATATGAACTAAAACTAGGACTGTTTAGGACTAAAATATAAGAACACAAAATATAATAATAAAAATTTTCAAAGGGCAGAGTGGAACACTGCATCTACCAAAAATGGTTATGTTTAAAGTTATGGAAGATATGAAGTGTTCATTAAATGTTTGCAACTGTCAAATATTTCGTGGAATGTCAAATATATCGAAAATGTTAAGGTTAAAACCTGAAGCAGAATAATTTTGAAATTGACATAAATTTTCGATAACTGGAAGTGCTACTACATTCATGGCATTATTTTCATTGGATCATTGCAAGCAATATAAATTTTCAGATTTCAATTTAAATTTGTTTTCGTAATACGCGTGTTTATCCGTATGGAACCTCGTCGTGACACACCCTATGCCTTCTACCTTTTGCTGTATACAGAGTAGTCATTTTCCATTACTCGTAAGTTCAAATCATTATTTTTAGAAACACAGATCATCTGAATATAAAGCCTTTTCCTCCAACCATCACAAACATCCCTATGACATTTTTTGACTGTCAAAGGTCTGAAAAGTTGACATAAAATGATATCTTAGCATTAAAAATTGGTATCTTAGCAACAAAAGTATTCACTTTTAATCCTAGGAGTTAGAGTGGACACTTTTAATCCTTACACGATTAATCCTAATCCTTAGAGTAAGTAAGTGTTAAAATTAATAATTAAATAGGGGTTTCGGTTGGAGAAAAATAGCATGTTTTATTTGGTTTAAAAGTGTCTTTTTTGTCTCGCAATTTTGCATCCGCTCGGCTACGCTACTCTTCGTCTCGCAAATAGAAAATTTGATCGACGGAAAAATGACACTTTTAATCCTAATACAACAATGTACTATTTACTTATTAAACCTAAAGTATGCTGCTATGGAACAACGGGATAAGTATATGCATGAGCTGCCCACATGAAAAACAAAACTGCTTAATGAATTTCCCTAAGAGTTAATATTTGTACTGAAATAATTATTTACGTTACAAGGCCGGGAAATGGTATATTAAAGTACAAGTCTAAATGTTTACGGACGAGCCGACGAAGGAGCCGAGTCAGGATTTTCTAGACGAGTACTTTAATGACATTTCACGGCCGTGTATCGTACAAAGTTTTATTTCAACTGTGTTGTATTAATGTGTTATTTAATGTTTTATTTTACATAACCTGCCTGTATGTAGGTGTTAGCGTGGTTTCGATTCTTGTTTTATCACATAGTTTTTGATTTAGCTTAGTGATGTAAAAACAAAAATAACAAATTTGACAGTTTGTCATCCCGTGCGTATTTTATGATAATTTTCGTAAAGAATGGAAGAAATCGAGCTAAAATGTGCTGAAGCAACCAGTAAATTGGTGCCTACGAAGTCTTCTGCTCGTTATGAGAAGGAATACCAGCTGTTCAACGTGTGGAGAAAAACTTATAAGGTGGAAAACGGCCTGAATGAGAATATCCTTTTGGCGTACTTCTTGGATATCTCCAAAAAGATGAATCTTGCGACAATGTGGGCAAAATATTTGATGCTCAAGTCTATGCTGATGGTAAAAGAAGGTGATATTTCAAAATATCCAAAACTGGTGGTTTTCTTAAAAAGGCAAGCAGTTGGTCATCAGGCAAACAAATCAAAAGTTCTAACAAGAGAAGAAGTTAATATTCATGAAGGAAGCCCCATCAGAAGAGTATCTTTTGATGAAGGTAAACAAGTTTAACCTTTTCATTAGTTTTGAATTAAACAATGTGCATCTGATATAAGTGATATAAGTGCTCAATGTCAATTAATTACAAAAAATACATTTCTTGGTTTTGTTAGTCGAAATTTCATCAATTTGACAATCTTTTTTAAACCATTTTCTCTATTGTTACAGGTAATCGCAATGATAGGCATTGCTGGTGGTTGTCGGCGAGAAGAGTTATACTATATGACCCTAAAAGACATTGAAGATTGTGGCACGAAACTAATTATAACCATTCCCATTTCTAAGACGAATACAAAACGGGTATTCACTATATTGAGTGACGACAATGAAGGAATAAACTTTTTGGAAATATTCAGAGAATACGTTAAGCTCCGACCTAAAAATATGAAGGAAGATTTTCTTTTTTTGGGTTATAGAAGAGGAACATGTGTTTCCCAAAGAGCGGGCATACATATCATTAGGGGGGGCACCAAAAAAAATTGCGGGATATTTGAAGTTGGAACACCCAAAAAAATATACGGGGCATTGTTTCCGCAGAACATCTGCCACTTTTTTGGCAAATGCGGGAGCTGATTTATCAACACTGAAGCGTCATGGTGCATGGAAAAGCTCATCTGTTGCGGAACAATACATTGAAGATTCCTTAGAAAACAAAACAAAAGCAGCAAGGATGATTCAAAATGGAGAAAACTTTATACAGGTTCTTCAGACCAAGCAATAAACTATATCCACCACCACTACCGTGTCTAGTGAAGATTCTGTCCCTAAAGGTATTCCTGCATTCAGCCTGCAAGGAAATTCACATTGCACAGTTACTGTTAATTATAATTATAATTAGTTTTTATAGGTTTGATTTTGTAGTTTTAAAGATAAAATCTTTTAAAAATGTGAATATTGTGTTTTTTTAAAGCAGTCCGGGAAGTAAACATTTTCCGGACTCAGTACTGTAATGAGTTATTTCGCGGACTTAAATGAGTGAGTACTCATTACAGTATGAAATAAAAATGCTTTTCGCTATTGGTGTACAAGTTAGGAGGTTCAAAGGTAAAGAAGATCCCATACCATAGTTCTTCGGTTAAAATATTAATCATTTGTTAAGATTACTGCAAACCAAGTTTGAAGGAAATATATTTATTTGTTTAGCAGATAAAAAATAAAAATCAAGCATTTTGTGGTAAAACGTGGTGATAGTATCTGCAGAATATCCCATAAAAAAAAATCAAAAATCTTTGAAAATTTTCTTTTTTGCAAAAAAGTTCAGCAAGTTTTTAACATCAAATTCCATGACATATTTTTCCGAGATCAAAACCGCAGAAGTAGTTCTAAATAAAAAAAATAATAATTTTTCATAAAAGTTCCATAACTACCATTAATTTTTTTTTTTTTTGAAGCATAACCTTCTGGGAAATTTAAACTTACATTGTTGCTGACTTCTACAGAAAATCCGTAAGAGGGCAGCACATACATACACTTATCCTGCTAAACCCTTTGGCAAAACAAATTTTAATTGTTTCAAGATACCAAAACAATTCAAACATGTCTCAATTCATTTAAACTGTAGTAATGAAACCTTACTTTTAAGAATCTTTTTAATAAAAAAAATATGTAAGTTATAATACATCTAGGACATAAAGTTAGCCATGAAATTGGCGATAAGAATAACAATATTAAAATTAATTCGTGTGTATACTGGGCAATTTTTAAAATTTAACATTCTGTATTTCTATTAAAATAAATAATCCATGCGAAGAAACAGAAAATGATCACTAGTATACTAGTCTTAATTTTGTCTTAAGGGCGTACTTGGAGTAAGTTAATGTATAATGTTTTTCTAAATTTAAATAAAGTAGGTAACTTTTAATGAAGTATTATGTTAATGTACAATTATCTACGGTACTGCTTATTTATTCTTTTATGAATAATTTTAAACCACAAACATCAAAACATTAAATTTCATCAAAAGATCCAAGATTGTAAATGTTCTCTACGGACATTTATATATAAGTACTATTAAATTTTGTACAATTTATCATAATTTCAAATTTTCAAATTTTTTTGTAAAATTAGTTTTATATAATTCAGATCATATTTATATCTTCCACTTTCATAAGAATATTTAAAACAGTTTATAAGAGAAAAAAAAAAGTAATCAGAAAATAAGCTCAACAGTTAGGTACAGAATCTAAAATATACAGATTAATTTTTCATAATATGTCATACATATTATGTTTAATAATATTTTATTATATCTACAGATTCGATGTTTTACTAAAATTATTTTTTTTTTTTGGAATTTTTGCTTTTACTTTTACAAATATACAAAGGGTCCTGGTGTAAGCATTAAAATATTTACCAGGTTATACATCTGGTCAAACTAATACTAAAAATTTTCCTATCGTGCACGCCTACCGAGATATATGGCTTGAAGTCCTTCGAGAAATCAAATTGATTTTTGACTGAAGAGCATATTATTTCAAACTCGTTAAAATCTAAGCCAACTCATATTGAAAGTTCTTTTGATAACTTTTGCGCTCCTTGTTTCATTATTCCAAAGTATACCATTTTCGAGAAAAATTAAGGAGAATTTCTGTCTGTATTAATTATTTAAAACAAGTACCATTTTAACCAGATCCATAAATATACCAGAAAATGTTTGTACACTCACACCGTTATATCCTGTTTAGGCCTCAAATAGAAGGGGGTCATGTTTAGAAGACTCTCCTTACACCTCTATACCGCCGCTGGTATCTCTAAACTAATATTACTATAATTTTGCTTATTATAGCCATTGGAATTTCATATTTAATTTTTATATGCATCCTATTTCTTTTTAAATATATTTATAACTAGGTAAATCATAAATTTTATAAATATTTAAATAAAGGTTATAACAGTGACATTGCAACAAATTGTCAGGATAGATCTTTCTGGTAAAAATAGTTAATACCTAAGAAATAACAACATTCTACTATAGGTACTAATTTTTTTATATTTACAGCAAACAATGAGTGATTAATTATTATAAACAGTAGCCACATGTACAAAATCGTATTCTACAATAATTCAAAAGAAAACCTGCCAGGAGTAGGTTGTCAGACTGGATACATTTGGAATGTTCATTGACAAAAACTAGGAAAAGAAGAGGTCCAAGATTGGACCCTTATATGATACAAACTGATACCTACTAGCAAAATACGATAACACAGGTACTATTAGATGATCATTAAGTCCATAATGCATTAACTTAGCTAAAACAATGTCATGATTAACTCTGACAAAGGCTTTAGCAAAGTCTGTGCTCACATCTAGGACCTGACTGATTCCATTAACAAATATAGCAAGATTAGTGGATTCCATGAACCTCTTTTTAGAAAACCCATGTTGATAAGGAGAAATTAAGGGCTTAAGATACGCATGGAGCGTCTCATACAAAATATATTATAAAGTTTGGGGGCAGCATTTAAATTGGACGATAATTATTGCATAAACTTTTGTCATCTTTTTTAATAATTGGAATCAGTTTAGTTTGCTTAAAAGTAGGAAGTATATCGCTATTAATGGATTTTTGAAATAATAATAGTAACTGATAAATTAGGTAATCTTTGCAAGCTTTATGTATATGGGATACCATCAGGCCCCGCAACTCGTTTAGGCTTTAGTTTTTTAAATACACACTCAACATCCTCAACCCTTACATTTGTGAAATGAATGCAGTCAGACCCCACCTCACCACAAAATATATGATTTTTGTTCAATATTATTCATTTTCAAAGCTACCAATTTCTATATAGCTTAACCACTTTAGTTAAGAATATGTGAATGTCGCAACCACATACCATTTTTTATATACTATACTATCTATTATTGGGTATTAACAATATTGTGTGAAAGTAACTACTCTGTGGTCTCAAACCCAGACCAGAGTTCAATTACATCCACAATGTATACCCATATATTCCTTATTATTATTAATTTTTGTAGATCTTTTCCTGTATTGTAAATGTTTTTAAGCGATAAATAAAATGAATTTTCTTACAATTCCTATCAATGAAGTCATATGTATGTTCTCTGGTTCTAAACAATTCCATAGATGAAGCTGTATTATACAGGATGTCCCATAACTTATGGGCCATAGAGCAACCGGAGATAGTAGACATAAAAATATGTTACTCTATAAAGAATTACAGGGTGTTGAAAATTAAAATAAATTTTCGAAAAATGATAACTTTAAAACAGTTGAAGATATCGAATTCAAAATTGGTATAATTAGGTTTTTGGGAACGAAAAATATGAATTTGGCATTAGTTTCAAGATATTTCCTAGAGGGCGCTTGCTACGTGCTTTGTGTTGAGTTCATTCACTAATACTTTTTTTACCTGTACAGTTAATAGAATTTATAAATTAAACTATAAAAGAGCCAACATTTTTATGTAAAAAAGGGACTCTTGGTCAATCTCGATATATCAAGCCGTTTTCCAAATTTTCACGATTGAATGTGTCATTGCACATTATGTCGATGACACAAACACAAAACAAAATATGTAACAGTGACAACTGTCAGTGTTATCTACCTTTTCATGTGATAGCTACTTAAAAAAAATTTTTTTGCAATGTTGTAAAGTATAAAAATATTTTTACTTAAAAATGTCCAGGCTTAATAAATGTTCTAACCATTTTCTTCCACCACTCAACTGATTGTACCTAATCAAATGAATCACATCAGTTTAATCATATAAAGTTACATCATTTAAATCAGAATGAAAGAAAAACTAGTATTAGTTCATGGAAAAATTACATATCTTAATACAAAAAACCAAAGTAAAATATTGTTATTTTTACAATATTTTTTTAGTTTAGAGTATATTTAATAATTCTTAAGTGATTATTCAAAAATTTGTGTTTAACTTCAGATTTATGGATGACTATAAAAACAAGAATCAATTTACAAAGAAAATGTTAGCCTTAACGTTGATAATTTGTTTTAACAAGAAAAATCTCCCCTGAAATTCGATTGCAATATCACTGTTACCTTATAAAAGTAATCTCACCTTTCCGCACATGGAGTGGAGTTAAACGTTTTGCAAAACGTTTCAATTTCCTTTGATTGCTGTATCAAGTATTGGTAAAACAAAAGATATCCCCTGTAATCAACTGAGGTGACAAATTGCCAGTTACTGTTTGACAGCAGGACTTCACCAATTTTTTCATAGTAAAGTCCTGAACTCGTTGTTATAGGAGTCACGGAATAGTCTTGACAGACACTCTTGGTGAAGAGGAAACAGGCCATCAACAGCAATGATTTTAAGTTGCACATGTTGGATCTGTAAGAATGGATTTATTAGATACAATTTTCACATTCTACCAATAAATAGTAGAAACAGTTAATAGAGAAACGAAATAATCATGTCTAAAATATTTTGTTAAGAAAGAGACAGCAAGTTTTTGTGCCTAATCAGTAAATAACATATTTTAACACTACAATACTTTTTCTTTTTAATTTACTTGAAGATGCAGACAATTAATAATAATAATAATAATAATTTACAATTTATTACCCAACAGATTTCAATCCAATAATAGGACAAATATAGTAACATTAAGAAAGTGTATCCTATCCTATGCTAACTTAACTAAATAATAATAATAATAATAATAAAAAATACATAAATACGTGTTTCTTATTATCTATACAGGGTGGTCCACTTTCGAATGCGAAAACTTTAGAGACAGACAGAGAACCAGAAAATAATCAGTTTGTATAATAAACTATATTCGACAAATGCTTCGTTATAAAGATACAGGGTGTCAACATTTTTATCAATAGTTCCAAATTTATTATTATTTTTAAAACTACTTTAGATATTTAAGTGAAATTTGGAACCTTTGAATAGGTAATCTAGATACATATTTTTACCTAAAAAATATTATTTTTCTCCCACTAGTGGTGTGCGTACGGACAGATCTTCGGGAAATTTTAATGAAAAAAATGGTACGCCATTGTTTTTTTAAAAACAAAAACTATTTCGAGAATCCTTGTTCAATTTACAACTGAAAAGGTCTCCTTAATTTTTTCGTTTGGCACACCGTTTGCCAGTAAAAAAATAAATTACCTAATGATTTCTGAAAAATAATTAAGTTAAACGAAAACGAAAATGATAAATTTAATTAGTGGCTTTCAACAACAATAACAAAAAGAAAGAAAATTAAGGGTAAAATCATAAAAATTGCTCGAAATGTAATCCACCCACCTCAATACATTTTCAACATCTTTTCACTAATGCATTTATTGCAGCAGACACTTGCGGATTTCGCCGCATATCATTGCAGGCTTACTGAATTCTTAAATTAAATATTCTCTTGTTATTACGGGATTAGCGTAGACTTTATCTTTAATAGTGCCCCAAACGTAAAAGTCTAGCGAATTAAGATCCGGTGACCATTAACGTCATTATTCATGTCACTTCTCTCTATTCGGCCAATCCATCGTTGAGGGTAATTGGTATTGAGCCATTCTCTTACCGCTATTCCAAAATACGGGAGAGCTCCATCCAGTTGTATCCAACTCTCATACCTTAAATTAATGGGTAAATCCTCTAAGTAGTCCTGCAGATTATTATTAAGAAACTTCATAAACAGTTCCGAGTTCAACCTTGGGTGTAGGAAATGTGGACCATAAACCACCATCAATAGCGCCCAACCAAACATTTACGGAAAATTAATTTTGGAATGATCTTGGCCGAATTTCTCGAGGATTCTGATGTGCCCAAATATGGATATTATGGTAATTTGTTACTGCACGTCTGGCCTGGTTATTGGTTCATGTTTTCTCGAATAGGTAACAATTTAGCATTTAGACGCATTTAAAAAAAGATTATTATTCTCACACCACATTTCTAATATCCCCAGTTGTTGCTGAATAACCTCGGAATCAAACAAGTTATTCATTCTTGAATAAATTTTGAGATTATCTGCAAATAACAATTTTTCACATGCTATATCCATCTCTAGGTCATAAATAAACAATAAAAAAAATAATGGACCGAGATTAGAGCCTTGTGGTATCCCAAATGTTGCTTAAAAAAAATTTGATGTGTGTCCATAATATTCAACAAACTGCTTTCTTTTATGTAAGTACGATTTGAAAAACGAAAGGAGGTGACTATTAAATCCGAACAGATTTAGTTTGTTTAAAAGAAAGCCATGATCAATACGGTCAAAAGCTTTAACAAAGTCAGTATATATTACATCTACTTGACCTTGAGTATTGAGAGCAGTTGCTATAAATTGATTTAGTATAGTTAAGTTGGTAACTGTTGATCGTCCTTGCATAAAACCATGTTGAAAAGGTGATATTCATTTTTATATAGAAGGATATATTCATTTTCATTCGTTATAACCACTCACTACCCATAAAACACACTTCCCGTAGGTACAGTTAGATAAAATGCCTATTTATTATAAGAAAATTGAACGAGAGTAATGGGTATGTACTAATAGCTAATAGAAAACTTTTAATGCACCCGCGGCAGTCTTGTCCCATAACATAGAAAAACAAACCGGCGAACTATATTGTGGGAAAATATTTGTACCCGGCACGTATTTCTTTATTTAATAACAACTATAAAATGTTTAAAATTAAAATAAGGCACTAAAAACTGAAGAACACAAAACTACAACATAAACACAGAAATTGAATCATGATGCGACAGCGACCGTTCCTTGTTGGTTGCCTATTCTCGCATTGGCGGCGTTAAATAAGGATTTAATATAATATCGAAAAAAAAAATTCCCTTTATAAATAAGTTTGGAATTTTTTTGAAAGGCGATTTCGTTAATTCTTAATTTTCTTTATCCCCCCTTAAAATATTTGTATTTAGTCATAGTTAACCCTGTATACATTAATAATTTATAAATAACTTCTTGTCACAATATCATTATTAATAATAAGAATATCTAAGAAATAAAAATGTGATAATGATGTTGATGGATAACACTTTGAGCAGTTGTTACATTACAACAAAGTAAATTCAAAATTTCAGTTTCACTTGAAAATGATAGTGAATGATAGATTTATGGGCACTACAAATTGCCGTTTTTCTTCAAAACGGAGCATTTAAACAAAAAATTACAAAGGAGATAAAATGATCAGAAGAAAATTCTACGTTTGATATTTCAAGAAAAAGCTGCAGAGGCGTACTTAGAAATAATTGAAGAGGATAAAGGGTACTGCATCCCTCAGTTACCTCCATTCACCTTTCGATTTTTTCACCAAAATTACATGATAAGTATGCAGGAATAAGATAAAAGTACGTGCAAAATTTCAAGTGTGTATCTTACAAAACAATGGAATTATTAACAAAAATAGGTTTTTAAAATGTAACTTTAACACCCTGTATGTTGAAACAGAGACGCCCAAATAAAAAATGGCATAAGGAAAGTCGCATTATTTTTGTCCAAAGAATATGAGGTTAATGGTATGGCCTTCTATTTTGGGACAGCCTGTATGTAAATACTATTGTAATAATTTAAAAAATCGTTGGATATTGAAGACAGATTTCAAGGTGAACTTAAGTAAATTATAACTTCGATTTACACGTTATTGGATATTAGCATTTGAAAACACAGAATAGGTAAATAATATGTAATTTCGAACTATATAAACAGACATATATTTAATTTTACTTGGAAGTCATTATATTACTCTTAGTTAACAAATTTTTGGACTAAAATTTTGGTATTATAAGATTTTGTGACATTGAACACTATTTTTATGGCGGAAAGAAGTAAATCTTGATCAATTTAGGTTTGTTTTTTTTTGTGTAGTAGTCTATTATGCTTAAATGGGAAACACCCTGTATTATTATAGTGTAAATGCATTTCACATTATAACTCAAAATCTTGTGATATCATAGACGTGTAAAATAAATCAAATTAAGCGCCACTAAAATTACTAGCTACCCGTTTCAACGTTTTTCTGCAATATTATCAAATTACTGAATTTAGTCCACTACTAATAAGTAGTTTCTGTAAACAGTGCCCTTCATTCAAAAATAATTATGATGAAAACAAAAAGAAAAATGTTTTCAACATACAAGTTTGAAATAACTATTTTTTTCATCTTTAGAGTTTCCTAACATTTTAAAATTGAACTAAATCAGCACGTAGGTAAAAAATGATTTCACACTCGATATCAAAATCTTTACTTACCGTAATAGAAAGTAAGTGTTCATTTATCCTTTGTTATTAACTATATTAGCCACTGTACACTAAAACCAATATAGAATGAGTCATGTAAAACTTAGTTGTTGAGCAGTCAAAAAGTTGTGATAGAATGCGTCCATCTCTATATTTATTATCAAAGTACACTGCTTCCTGTGTTGATATTTCTAATAATGCTATAATTGGATATCAAAAAAATAAAATTTATATGCGCAAATTAAAACGGTAATGTAAAAAATAATACAAAAAAATTACTTTTTTATTAAACAAAATTAAAAGAAATAAAAATTTTAAATCGTCTATTAATTTTCTCCATTGTTCAGTACCAAATTGGCCACATATGCCTCTGCTAGAGCTGTCGTCCGCTAACAACGACGTTGCAAACGTCCTAAATAGTGCCCTATATAGGTTTTAGAACCAGGTAAGTTTAGATATGAAGCTATTTGACTTGGAATTTTTCCAACGAATATTGTGTATTCCATCAACGATATACAGGGTATTTCTAAATGAAGTAGCAAAAATGAGACCACAGTTGCTTACGTTAAAATAAATCGATTTAACCTAACATACCTATATCCCAAGTCGCATAATAAAAAAAGATACAGGATGTCAAAATTAAAATTATTTGGTCTCCTCTCTATCTAAATTACATTCAGCTTTTAGAATCCGTCCAACGTAAATGCTTAAAATACATTTTTCAAAAGTAATGGCTACTATCCGCCTACGGGTTTTGATCACGCTGCTCTACTGGAGCAATTCAAGTTTTTATTTTTAGCTTTTAGCTGCCGCTTTAACATTGTTATGCGAAATTTTTAATAATAAAATAGATTGCAACTGTCCCTTAAGTCAATTTAATTTCTATGTACCAAAACTAATATTTTAGTCCAATCGCCAGTCTACAACATGACCCAGTTATTTAATGGGACATGTTTATGTGATATGCACCTTGATAAAATGGATTTCATTATTAAGACCTTTAAAAATATAATTTATCTGTGATGACGTATATTATTATTAATATTTCATTCTTTTGTTTTGTTTTTCTCAGTTAATTAAATTTAGTTTATGTAGTTATGTGTTTTCACGAAAATATTGTGTTAGATGTATGTTATTAAAGACGTATTTTTTTTATTTATGTAATTTATTATTACTACTTTTCTATATATAGCTTAGATTTTAATTTTCTCTATAATTAGGTGTAAATCCGTTGAGAATAAATTATTATTATTATTATTATTAAAATTTTATTTTCGATATTTATAGATAACTTCTTAAAAATCCAAATATTTACATAAAATTAGTGAATTAGGAGTTTTTGCGGGCGAGAAATTCAAATTTGTTTCTAACTTTGACGTCACTGGTAGAGGGCGCCACTTATGGCACATCATGTTTCTTTCAAATGGCAGAACTTTTTTGCTGCTTAGTGTATGCATCTGATTTGAAACAATCGATTCTCCTACCTGTTATATTTGAAAAAGGTATACCTTGTTGAAATAGTTAGTAGTAACAGTTTTCGAAATAATCCTATTTGAAATATTCAGTGCCCCGATTGAAAACTGTTATCGTTTCAGATAAAGTGCCTTTTCTACTGAAAATACAGCAAAATGTTACTTGCAAAAGTTGTTCAGAACGGCAAATTATGAAGACGTGCAAAATTTCAAAAAGATCGGCCTGCTTTGATAAAATCTTAGTGCTTTGTTGAAAAATGGTTTCATCAAACCTCGCCGACCTTCTTGAAATTTTGCACGTCTCCATAATGTTACCATTCTAAACAACTTTTTCAAGTAACATTTTGCTGTATTTTCAGCAGAAAAGGCACTTTACCTGAAACCAAAACAGTTTTTACTCGGTGCTCTGACCATTATTTCAAATAGGATTATTTCAAAAATGGTTACTCCTTCCGACTTCAGCAAGGTATACCTTTTTCAAATAAAACAGGTAGGAGAATCGATTGTTTCGATAGTCCGATGGATACACTAAGCTGCAAAAAAGTTCTGTCATTTAAAAGAAACATGGTGTGCCACAAGTGGCGCCCCTAGTGGCGTCATAATTAGAAACAAATTTCTCGCCAGCAAAAACCCCAGATTTACAAATTTTATGAAAATATTTGGATTTCTTATGAAGTTATTTACAAATCTCGAAAATAAAATTTTAACTTTGACACCCTGTAATTTTTTCACAGATTTACGTCCGATTTCACAACCAAAGTAGTTTTCAGTATTAAGTAGTAGCACCAAAAGAATTTTTCTTAGAAGTGTATGCGGAATAAATAATTAGTGCTTGTTTATTGGAACTGTTATTCATTTCCATTTTGCCCTAGACAGATCGTAAATCATCTGTTGCTTCACTATTCACGGCATCTATCCTTTAGAAACGCTCGAACGCCATTATTATTATTTTAAATTAAGCACAAGACTCATAAATATATATAAACAGTATGTCACTGCAGCAATGAGAAAAATATTTAGTAGACATTGGATATACGAGCTTTGTAAATATCCAATTAATTGTAAAGGTTGGTTAAAACAAATAGTTTCGAAAATATGCTCGGTAGTGAAGTACGGGAGACTGGTGTATTCAATTAAATAAATTTTCGACGGGAATAACCGATTTCTTGAAAACTTCAGAGAATTTTTTATCTAGCATAAAGTTGAAATTTTTTTAGTAAGTTACAGAGTGTAAGAAGTTAGAATTCTCCTCTGCCTAAAAAGTTAGAGTAGTTTAATATTCAACGAGCATATAATAATGTCTGTAAATCACCAGAGGGAAGTGTGGCCATTATATGCAAGCAGAATACTATACTTTGTCCACAAATTAACAATATTTTAACAAACTTTTTATTAAAAAAATTATACAATATTTTGACATTCACAAGTGAATAATCATTAATACTTGAAGAAACAGATGAATAATGTATTAAATTATAATATAGTCGTGGATAATAGTACATTATACTATAAGGGAGAGAAATGCGTTATTTTGGCAGAAGTGCAATTTGAAGCCCGAGGGCTACAATGCACCGAGGACAAAATAGCATCTCTCCCGAATGGTATATACTATTTTTTCCACGGTCATTAACTTAAAAACACATATTTTGTCAGTATGAAGTAAGTAGCACCAGAATTATTGTATTCGGATTTGAGCATTTATTTAGTAGTCGTTGAGTTATTGTCATAACTACAAAATAAACAAACAAAAAGAATTGTCAAATTAAGGTGCTAGTTTGGTTTAGTTTAAAGTTTGTTTAGTGCACAATGAATAATTGTGAGTCGGAAGAGATTGTGGAGGCTGCAAATATTGCAATAAGTAATTTGCAGCCTACGAAGTCAAGATCTTTATACGATATAGCCTACAATCGGTTCAAAAAGTGGTGCGCCGAGAAAAATCTTCAAGTATACAGCGAGAATGTTTTGTTGGCATACTTCAGTGAAAATGCAAAGAAGTACAAGTCTTCGACATTATGGTCGCAATATCCTATGGTTAAGTCATGCTTGATAATTTATGACAACATAGATATAAGCAAATTCCCCAAGCTGATCGCATTTTTGAAAAGAACCGGTGACGGATATCAAGCGAAAAAATCGAAAATATTGACAAAGGGTGAAATCGACCATTTTCTATCAAGTGAAGATGACAAAGAATTCTTAATGATTAAGGTAAGATTACTTTTGTTGTTAGGTATTTCAATTATTAAGTATTTTGATTTTTTATAGGTTGGATTAATTCTGGGGATTGCCGGAGCTTGTCGAACTGATAAACTAGTCAATTTAACTGTAGATGATATTGAGGATGTAGGCTCTTCCTTGATGATGGGAAATATGCTTGAATTGTTTCGAAAATACCTGTCCCTTCGTCCTCCCCACGTCAAGCATAAGCGCCTTTTTTTGTACTACAAAGCAGGAAAATGTAGTTCGCAGCCAGTTGGCAAGAATACCATGGGAAAAATTCCGAGTGTAGTAGCTTCGTATTTAAAATAATCTGATGCTGCATGTTATACTGGTCACTGCTTACGAAGATCTTCAGCGACATTACTGGCAGATGCTGGTGTGGATATCACGACAATAAAGCGTCATGCTGGTTGGAAATCAACGACAGTCGCTGAGGGTTATGTCGAGAACTCCATTGAAAATAAGACCAAAATTGCTAATCAGTTTTTAGTAGGTACCACTACTAGCGCAATCACAAAAACTGTAAATGTAAGCGAAAGTAATATTCCTTCTAATATTAATTTTGAAAATTGTACTAATGTAACATTTAATTTAAATGTCAGTAAATAATTTCAATGTTATCTTTTTTTTGCATGAAAAACGTTCTCCATAATGTAAACTCCCTTGGGAGCATTATACTCCCTTGGGAATAATCGACTAATTCTGTTTTAATTTTGATGTCATAGAAACTGATTTCTACTCCCGACCGTGGAAAACGATATTTTACACAACCAAAAATCGAAAAAAAAAAATTCGTTCGTCAGGTATCCCCAAAAATATGATTTTTTAATTTCAACATACTGTAATGCTGTGAATTACCCCGTACAAATGTTCCTCATCGAATTAATTTAATTTATATTTGTATCGATAAATAATTTAGTATTGTTAATACCATAACCCAGCGATATGGCCTCACAGAATATTCAGATACTGTACAGTGTACATTAAAAATTATAATGAATACATTATAGATAACAAATTTGTGGTGGTGTGTATCATCATAGTTTGGACATCCCAGTTACTCAGAATCTACGTAAAAAGTTATTAATAATACTATTTCATTATATTACCCGATTTCTGAACCAACAAATATGGTGTCATAATTCACAAGTGTACAAGACACGAACATATTTAATTAATTAATTTATTATATTATTAGTATTGCTTTGTTAGTTTTTTGTATTAATTAAACATTTCAATACTGTGAATAATTAAATAATAACCATTAGACCGGGAAAAAGTTCGACCTATGTTCGCATGTCAAACCCTCTTATGAAGTTTTTCAATAATTTCGTTAAGGTGCCTCCTGGGACACCACTGTGTTTTCTTAAATTTTGTATTTTTTCAGATTGAACATTTTAAAATGAAATTTCCTGTTGTTTGAATGACTCGCACTTTGTTGTCGAGAAAAAAATAGAAATCATGGCCTTTTTATTAAAAATAAAACATAAACTCGTTTATTATTCTTTTGTTATATGAACTTATCTTATTTTTTCATGTTGTATCTGCATCCGAGAGATTTCCCACATTTTCCCGGACACCTCCTTCCTATTAGTGACATGGTGTAAGACGAAGGAAATTTATAAATATGTCCGTTGTAATAAAGTTAATAATTGAAAATTTTTATTTTGTTGAGTGATTGTAGATAAAACTTTGAATGCTCTCGAGTGATTACCTCGGTAACTGTCTCGAGCAATAATGTCTTTTCGCTCTTAATACATAAATATAATAACTATTTATCACTGGACAAATTAGCTCCCAAATGTATAGAGGGTGTTTATTAATTGAATACCGATACTTAAGGGTGTGAATTCTTCGGTCATTTTAAGAAGAAAACTTAATATCAACATATGTCCTAAACCTCTTAATTTTTGAGCTACAGGGTGTTACAGTTTTAAGAAAAAATTTACTTTTTTATCATAATTTTCTTATCACTCCAGATATTTTTATGAAATTTTGTACACACCTATTAATCATTAAGGAGCATTGTTTGATGTAAAAAATGTTTTAAAATCTTTGCCAATGACGTCCGTACGAGGTTTGAACTAAACATTTTTGAAGAAAAAAATGGTACGCCTCTGCCTTTTCTAAAAACTAAAATTATCTACTATCTACTATATTATAAATGGAAATTTTAAAATCTCCATTTATTTTACAGTAAATTTTCACGTAAAAAAATTAAAACCAAAAAAATTTTTTCCCCAAGTTCATTGAGACTGCTTTTGATATTTTGTTGCCATTTTTTAGACACCCACCATTCGTGGAAACACTTTTTGTGGGGCAAAAATTAATTTTCTACTTTCACAAATGACGTTCACGTTGAATATTTGAATAGAAAAAACGGTAAGCTCATTAAATTCCCCCTTAAAGCAAATTAAATAAAAATTAGTAGGCTGAGTAAAGTGTCATAATTTTTGACGCTTCTTTTTGCAATAAAGTTGACATTGATTTTTCATTATTAAAAAATTATTATTATTAGAGTAGGAGGTCAAATTTCATAAAAAATGGTAAATTTTACAAAGTGAATTAGTTGACATGCATTTTACTTATGGGGTTAGCGACGAAAATGCATACAAAGCCAGGAGGATATACCCAGAGCGGTATCCAAATCGCGTACTACCCGATCCGAGAACATTTTCTGGGATTCATAGACGTCTTCACGAAACTGGAAATTTAAAAGTAGACCACAGTGCTAAAGAAGTCCCTGAAACAGTAAGAACACCGGAACTTGAAGAAGAACCCGAAACAAGCACGAGGAAAATCGCGGCAACATTTAATGTTTCACACGTACTTGTTTGGAAAATTCTCATCGAAAATTTGTTATATCCATATCATATTCAAATAGTCCAGGCATTACTCCCTAGAGATTTTCCGTTGCGCATTAATTTCTGTTAGTGGTTTCTTCAAAAGCTGCTGGCAAAATTCGTTATTTGACAAGTACATTCTTTTTACCGATGAGGCTAGTTTCTCTCGAAACTCAATACGAAATTTCCATAATAACCATTTGTGGGAGGATGAAAACCCTTTTGCAATTGTTGAATCAACTCATCAAGAACAGTTTTCATTAAATGTTTGGGCCAATTTTTTCTCCTAAGAAGATTAGATGGACAATCGTATTTACACTTTCTTGAAGAAGATCTGCCGCCAATGCTTGAAGACCTTCCTCTTTTATTAAGAAACCAGATGTGGCTAATGCACGATGGTGTGCCTCCACATTTTAGCTTACGGGTGCGTGAATTTTTAAATCACAACTCGCGATCGGTGGGTAGGCCGCGGAGGAACGCAGTCATGGCCGCCCAGATCTCCCGACCTTAATAGTTTAGGCTATATTTCTGGGGTCATCTGAAAAGCTTAGTGTACGCAGTGCCGATTCAAACCGATGAAGAGTTACGAAATCGCATAACAGTATGCTGCCAAACCATAAGAAACACCCCAGAAATTTTTGAAAATGTACGTCAGTCTATGCGAAGAAGAGTAGATGCTTGCATACGTGTGGGTGGAGGACACTTTCAACAACTACTGTTTTGTTTGTATTTTCTTGTCCTGTCGTTTCGTTTTAGGTTTAAGATTTTGAATTTATCGTTTTACTAAATAAATCGCGATTTTTAAAATAAAATTTAAAAAAATCAGAGGCGTACCGTTTTTTTCTATCCAAACATTTAATATTATGCCTACGTGGAGGTCACTGGTTAAAGTGAAAAATAAATTTTTGTGCTAATAAAAATGTTTCCACGCATGGTGGGTATCTACAAAATGGCAACAAAATGTCAAAAGCAGTCTCAATGAACTCATTTTTTACGTAAAAATGGTTCGTCGTGAAAAATAAATTTTTGTGCTAATAAAAATGTTTCCACGCATGGTGGGTATCTACAAAATGGCAACAAAATGTCAAAAGCAGTCTCAATGAACTCATTTTTTACGTAAAAATGGTTCGTCGTACGAGAGTAAGTCTAGGGACCGAATTTGCTGTAAAATAAATGGAGATTTTAAAAATAACTTTAGTTTTTAGAAAAAGCAGGGGCGTACCATTTTTTTCTTCAAAAATGTTTAGTTCAAACCTCGTACGGACGTCTTTGGCAAAGATTTTAAAACATTTTTTACATCAAACAATGCTCCTTAATGATTAATAGGTGTGTACAAAATTTCATAAAAATTATAACAAAAAAGTAAATTTTTTCTTAAAACTGTAACACCCTGTAGCTCAAAAATTGAGAGGTTTAGAACATAAGTATACCCTTAAGTATCGGTATTGAATTAATAAACACCCTGTATATAATAGTGACAAAAACCACTCGAGCTTTTCTTTTTATGGATAAATTTCTGTTTAGCTCAAATTTTTTCAAATTAGTAATTTTACGATGAAAAATAACATGAAAAAATCGAAGGTCGAGAGATTTTGTCAAATGTTATATCGTTACAAAGAGAAATTTATCTGAGAACAAAAGCTCGTGATTTTACTGCTGAGAAAAAAATGCACGTCAGTCCCTTGGTGAAAAATACATCATTTCACTAAAACAAAATTATTCCAAAAAGACGCAAAAAAATTTGCAATGCCATCTGTTTAATATGCCTCAAAGTAAGAAATGGATATACTTTACCGACGACTTTAAAACCGGCGGGGCGTCTCGGGGAAGCGTTCAACTGTTTCAAAGCACTCTTCTCTTTCTTGAGCACTCCCACGGCTCTTGACGCTTTACTAACTTTGCCAATTAATATTTTTACAATCCTGTACTTTATTATCCTTGTTATTATCCTTGAAGGAGTTATTCCTCTTCAGATAATTGTTCCGCAGATAACATTTTTAGTTAAAAAGGAATGAAAGGATTAAGATTTATTAGTTTAAGGGAGAGGGCCGTTTTATACAGGATTTTAAATTTAGGTGCAGGATTTAATTTCGAAATTTTAAGCTTCACTGTGTCGAGGTAATCTTACGTTTAAACACACTGCATCAACTTATTATTCTGATATTTTTATTTCAATGCGAAAGAATATTAAACCAAAATTATAGAATGTACACCAGAAAGAAAATAGGTAAATTAAAGTACAATATAAATGGTTTGAATTTTAAAGAAAAAAGTATACCTAATATTAAAAAATGAAGACTATATAGCTTAACCTATAATAAGACGCAAGTTCAATTAAAATTAAATAAAAATGTAAGAAAATCACAGAAGATAATTTAGATAAATAATAAATTTAAATAAAAAAAATCTAAAATTGTAATTGAATGTAATCTGTTCGCCGCACGTTTACAAAGTCAGAGTAGGCAACCAACAAGCAACGGTAAAATTCGTTGTCATGTCATAATTCAATTCCTGTATTTACGTTGTAATTTTGTGTTCTTCAGTTTTTAGTGCCTTATTTCAATTTTAAACGTTTTATAATTATTAAATAAAGGAATATGTGTCGGGTACAGATATTTTTCCACAATATAGTCCGCCGGTCTGCTTTTCTAGGTTATTCGTCAAGACTGCCGCGGGTGCATTCAAAGTTTTCTATTAGCTATTAGTACATACACATTCCTTTCGTTCGATTTTCTTATAATAAATAGGCATTTTATCTAACTGTACCTACGGGAAGTGTGTTTTATCGGTAGTCAATGGTTATAATGAGCCAAAAAAAAAGTTTTGCCAGTTTGTAACTAAATAATGAAAAACGAATGCAAAATACTGGCGCTAACTGAATTAACTCTTACCTATCGATCAAGTATTATTGCTAATAAGAGTGTTAATTTTTGTCGCTTCGGCATTTAAAAACGCTGTAAAAAAACGACCGCATGGTAGTTGACTTTTTGACGTAGGCTTCCGCGGGTGTTCCGCGATGAATCTGCATGGTCTTCAAAAGAACCATTTGTTTGACAACGTTTCGGTAAAATCTCATTTACTATCTTCAGGTCTTCTTACTTCAGAAGCAGAAGTAATCACCCCCTCGCCTATGTTTTGAAACACCCTGTATAATAATAATTAATATTTATTTTCGAATTTTAGTGTAATAGTTAAATATTTATATATTTTACAGCAAATAAAAAGTAGGAAGATAAGTATTACCTATTACATGACAGTAGTCAGTATTATAATATCCATTATATTGAAATAATATTACCAAATAATGCATATTAAAATGTGACAGTTGCATGAATTTTATATTGGTTTGAAATGTATTACACGGTAATCTTTCAAACATATTGAAAGGCCATAACATGTGTCTGGTGGCAAAAATCACATAATCATTGAAATATTAACATTAATAAACTGTTATGAAATGTAAACAAAACCAAAACAACTTGTTCAACGCGGTTTATAAATACGTAGATACAGCTGACAGGTGTAGTGTTACGATGTTGATGATGTAAACAGGCGTTTGTGTTCTTGCATTTTTGTGGCAATTTTGGGTCACAGATAATGTAAATACCATGGGTAATACCGTGCGGTGCTAAGCGGGTTTTGTGTAATTGGACAATTATTATCCATTTGCCACGAGTGGATTCTTTTAATTTTATTCTTTATTATAGCTAATCCTAACTTCATTAATGCAGCAAATACGAGGAGTAAATGCAACATAACCATAATTATTAGTGGTGATGTGGTCAACTTACGATATTGTTAAACGTAACTTACTTCTTTGTTTAAAATATAGATTCACTTGTGAAAATTACGGCGACAATGCTGTTTGTTACGTCCATATAGAGGATTTTATTTGAGGTATTTATATAATTGTGCAATCTGATTTCACATTAAACTACTTGTTTTAATTTGAAAAGTAATAAATAAAAGTAATGAATAATGATATTTAACATTGATTAATTTATTAATTGTTACTTGATTTTTACGGATGTTTCGTTTCCAAACTGCAGGTCCTCCCAGGCCTTCATCGCAGTTGAAAATATATCTTCTAAATTTTGATTGTTTCTCTCTTAAGTTTTGGTCAGAACCTTAACTCTGACACTTACATCTTCATTTTGTCCAAATCTATGGCATGCTTTGCACCTGTTTTATGCTTCGAAATGACTGACTTTTCACTGTTCTCGAAATGGTAGCTTAGGGAGGGACAACGTTATTGAAGGACCGTCTAGTATGCAAAGATGAAAATCTTATACATTTAGCAAAAGTGTGCAACAAACTGATCTTCTTTAGAAACCAGGTCTATGAATAAGCAAACAACTATGACACTTGACCCCAGCCTTGACAAACTTTCGAGAAACAGTTCATAAAGTGAACGGTTCCAAAACCAAAGTGTTGAGTCAGATACGTTGACGATATATTCATGGAGTAACAAAGGATTTCTAAACCACGTTAATGTTTATAGTTATGACAACTAAGGGTTTATTTGTGTATAATGTATTAGTATGAAATAAAAATATTTTTATAAAACTGCCTTGCAAAGGGGGGTTTTGCACACGGAGAACACGCTCTGAAAACGGTATTTTGCACACGGCGTGTGCTAAACATTTTGCACACGGTTATGTCATCTTTGCACACGCCTCTCCAGATTGTGATTTTTGTTTGATTTTGTCACCCAAATTATGCCGGCCACAATTTTAGTCAATTCTGGCTCAAATCTGCTTGCCCTCAAACGCCATGGAGGGTGGATACAGTTGCCGAAGGCTACGTTGATGACTGTTTGAGAAATAAAATGGAAGTTTCGAAAAAGATAGAGTCTTCAGTGTCTTCTGCTGCCACAGAACCAGAACAACGATCGTCTACTGGAATACAACAAGAAAAAAACAAGGTGCACAATAATACTGCTTTTGCCAGAGTAACCTTGAAGGAATGTTCAAATGTTACCATAAATATTAAATATTAGCTTCTTTTGTTAATGCGTTAGCAATTTTCTTAATAAAAACGAGCTAAATTAAAAGTTGTATTTAATTTATTTTGTTAATGCGTTGGCAATTTTAGATTTAAAAAAACGATTTAAATTAAAATTTGTTTTTTGTGGTCTCTGTTTGCAGTCGTATAAAACGTATCGTAAAAAACTCGTTTGAAAACCTCTTTGCACACTCGCTCGACTTGTGGCCAATATGTCCAACGACCAATATGTCTCGCTCGTGTGCAAAGAGTCGTTTTCAAACCTTGTTGTTTAATATACTATTATATTCCGTCATATTTTTTACCAAATCGAGCGTATCTTTTAATTAACAAAAACGCTGAGACGTCGCGATTTCATTTGACGTTTTTATTTGAAAGTTTAGCGACATAAACTTATATGCAAATGAACTGCAGTAATACAAGAGCAGCCAACCTCCATTTCCATTTTAATTATAATCTGCAATTAAAGATTAGGATTTATTTAGACAGGTTTAATTATAACAGTTAGAATTTATACTGCGCGTTTCCCGAAAATAAATTAGAAGTGCGGTTTCACACTGGATAGCCTAGCCGTGAAGGGTTACATTATCAATATTAAATATCTGGAGAGCCGTCTTGGCGCAGACAGTTGAGTGTTGTTTCGCAGCGTTGGCCGCGCCGCCTGTAAAACTTAATAAAGATAATGCCCGTACCGGAACAATGAGCTAATTGTAGTTAGTTATATTCCCCGACTCCTCAACGCTTCGCTGTGACTCTACGGGGAAAGCTAAACTGAGAAGTATAAGGAACGAAGGGAACTGATACGTCCATGGAGTTAATAACTTACAATGGGCTTACATTTAACAGTATTTGGGATGGTAGTAATAGTAAGTTCGTTATTAGTAACATTTTAAAGTACCAACTATTAATAGTTATTAATTATATAAGGGAATTAACGAGCCTTTAATCCAGGAGAAAAAAATGGACACTCAACAAAAAAATTCCCAAGGAAGGAAATAAATAAAATTTTATAATACCTGTTTTATATCAGCAAATTAAACTACTTTTGCCGCTATTGTTATTATTAAATAAAACTTTCTGCGTACATACCGTAGCGCGGTGTTACTTTGCAACTCAGTGGTGACTTTACACAAACCGGCACATTGAAACAAAATATTAAATAAAAAAAAATGTGGCAACGGTGTAACATATTTGTTACTCAACAGTCAAGGCACAGTCTATTATACAGTCCGGCGTCTTCACGTCGGCTCCTTTGATGTCGAGTTCCCAGATTTCGTTTTTTTAGACGACCAAAAGACGACTGCGCATTTAGCCGCGCACATTCGCGCGCTCAAGGGGCACGGTGATTTGTCAAGAAATAGAATTTCTCCCACTTCGTCTCGTGTACATTGAATTTCATTGGTGTTCACTGCGCATTTAGCCGCGATTTAGCCACACCCTCTGGAACCTTCACTCGACGAACTGTATAATAAACTGTGGTCAAGGTCACATATTAACTTGTGGCCATGGAACGGCGGGAATAGTTTAGTGTTTAGTGTACATCAGATCGCCGCTCTGGCCGTTTGTGCGACGCGCTAATTTCATTACAAATTCGTAAGAGGTAAGTGCTAAGCATTCGTACTCTAAAATAATCGCTGATATGGAATTGTCTGCCTATAATTTGTATTAACTAGTGTTAATACAACCATTGTAGATCACAACTTTAGGATTTCAAATGAATTCTGTAAAAAGTTATGAATTATTTTCTTCAGCAGGGTGACTTTACACATATTCTATCTACTACGTGTTAATACTATGTGTTTATGTAACAACTGTCTGTTCTTTGCAGGTCAAATCGTTATGGGGCGCGTCTACAAGCGAAGAATAGGGAATAGGAAGTACAAAGATTACACAGATTCTGATATTGAAAATGCTATTCGGACTGTTCGGGAAAATGGCGTTTCCTATAGGGAAGCTGCAGCACGGTACAACATTCCCTGGAAGACCCTATGGAATAAAGTAAAATTGAAACATACAAATACTGTTGGCGGTCAAGTACAATTAACCGAACTTGAAGAGAGACACCTGGTTGACGTTCTCGTCGCTGCTGAATTTGGAAGTCCTTTAACTTCTTTTGATCTCAGAGTAGTCAAGAAATATTTGGAATAAGTGGGAAAAACTATAAGGAAATTTCGAAATAATTTGCCAGGTCATGATTGGGTATTGAATTTGCAGATTATGCAGGTGGATCTTCCCGAATTGGTCATCAAATATATGAGGCAAAAACAAAAAAATATGTTTGTTTTCCCTCCTCTAGATGGCATATCACTACAAGATGAAAACGACATACCTATTTAAAAATGCCACCCGTGAGAAGAGGTACTTACACATTCGAATTGTAGACTGAAAAATACAACTTTTAATACTGGTTCTACATAATCTACATACCTACCACCAAAGAATTTTTGTTTATTTTTGTTTATGTGATATAGAAACTTATACCTAGTTTAGTTGTACATACCTAAGTACCAAAGAATGTTTGTTTATTTTGATTTTAATGTACTTATTGTATATTGTATTGACTTTTATAATGTACCTGAAGTAAAAATAAAGCATTTTTAACCATTCTGATTTCCTATAATTTTTCCTAATTTTTTTATATACCACTTCTAACATTTTTTAAAACATCCTGAGTGTGTAAAGCAACCTCAAAGATGATTATCTTTACGTATTCCTAGACTTTACACAATTTTTAAAAAAATAAAAAAACACATAATGAGTCACATTTCTTAAACAATTAGACTATAGAGAGGTAGGTAATTGTTTATATTATTATATATGCCGGCCGCTAAACATATTATTTTAGTATTACTAAATTTTTTATTGAAGAACGTTCTAAAACTGTTATAAAGTAACACCGCGCTACGGTATTAGAAGCTGCTAAATTATTTTATCTTACCTCACCATAAATTAAAACGATATCCATCAACTCCCAGTTACTATACACGTAAACCATTTTTTACACTTGAAAAACAAAATATAAACACTATCGCAAAAACGTTAATACTAAAAACGCGGATAGAATGCATTCTGATGACGGTAGAGACTACAGTGACTCAACGATGTGAAAGTTGAAAATACTACTTCAATAATTTATTCCTAGGAAACTATAAGGATATTACAAAAAATGTTTTTATGATATTGACTTCTTTTTCCATAATGCATCTATTCCCCATTTTCTTTTAGAAAAGTTGTGAATCACCCTGTATATTCATCCTATGCTTTGAAGTATAAAGGGTGATTCAGAGCTAAAAAAAAATAGAATGTACACACTCTTACAAATACAATTTTGTCAAGAAAAAATAAAAAAGAGCAATTCAAATATGATATAAAAATACAGTTCTGCGCTATTTTTATTAATTATTAATGGAATTAATTTTAGGTTTTAATTAATAAAATAGTTTGACATACCTGATGTTACAACGACAAAATTTTGAGCTCATCTTACCCGGTTTCTACAAATTAACACAAATGTTTGTAAGCATGATACGCTTGCGTAAATAATCAATAACGTCCGCTTCGGTGCGATACACTTAATTTTTTAAATATCCCCACAGAAAGAAGTCAAAATGATTGGACGGTGGCGGCCATGGTACCGGTCCTCCTTGGTCCAATCCCTTGGTATTAATGGTTGGATACGCTATACATGGTACGGATATAATTGAACTTCGTGTATGATACGTCACACTGCTGTAGTACGCCGTGGATGCTCTGGACCTCCATCTCTTCCCGTGTCATGCTCGCGTTGCACTAAACTTGCACTCACTGTACACCGCGGTAAAAGTAGCTGCATTTGCCACATGTTTACCGGGAAATCGTTCTGCTAAAGCATAAATGACCATAAATTAAAACAACATCTATCAATTCCGAGTTTCTATACGCGTAAGTTATTTTTGGCACTTGAAAAACTAATGTAAATACTCGCATCACAAAAACGTTAATACCTACTATCAGTAATCGGATTTTGATATTCGGAATACAGACTACAGTAGCCAGCGATGTGAAGGTTGAAAATACTATAACTAAGGATTTCATAAAAAAAATACGATACTGATTCTATTTTTCATGACGCATCTAATCTCAATTTTTTTTTGTTGTCAATCACCCTGTATAAAAGTGATCATTACCTTCCAACTCTATAGTTGAAACGGTTCCGTTTCCAAAGCGCGTATACATCTTGTGTACATATGACAAGGTATACACTAGGGTAAAAAAAGGAAGTTTAGCATGTGGTTAAAAACATAAGTGTCACTTAAGGAAGAACAACAGTGAAAAGGCATTTAATAGATTAGTATAAAATAAAATTTTGTGAGGGGAGAGAAAATTCTGAACAAAATAGGCAATATGCATCCAGAAAAGTCGAAATAAAAAATTGGTTAAGAAATTAGAAGTAATTTTATTATGTTCAGTTTTGTGCAAAAATTATTGGAAATATTTACCACAATATTCATCTGTATTAAATCAGTATTATATAAATAAATTTCTTTGATCATTTATTAAATCAAACGTTGATGGCAAAAACTGTTTTAAAAACTGACATAATTTTCTACCAATATTGTCTATATGTTTACTAAATAAATTGTTGAAGAGATTCATTTTCTACATTTAATAAATTGGGCAAACAAATTGGAGACAATAGAAGTGGCTCCAGTTGACTGGCTACTTTTGGGGATTTTTAGTTACTTCATTCTAACATGTAAAAAAATAGCAAATATAACAAATTGTGACAAACTCTTGACTAATCGATTTATTATGATATAAAACCGATTTTAACCGGTTCTATACAGAAAATGAAACATAAAAATGTTTTAAATAAATTAATTCTTCATTTGAATTTCAGTTGCAATAATTGCACTATTTGATTGCATGATTTCTACTAACCGAATTTTAATGGTCATACAAATAAGTTAAAAAAATTCCAAATAATCACAGGAACGTTAGATAAATAGAATTCACGTGAATGTAAGTATACGTAACTGATAACTCTAATACTTCTGTAGTATAGAAGTACTGAAGACATTATAATTGGCGAAGAGAGAACGTTTTTCGGATGTAAAGTAATCCCCATCAAACCGACCTAAATCGTCATCCTCAAATTACCATCTTTAAAACTATTCTTTATCCGAGATCATTAATCTTCTTTATATTCTTGGCAATTTTATGCAAAACTTGGTATTAGTTAGAGAGAGAATCCAGGGACGTAGCAGCGAGTAGGTATTACGAAAATAAGTATCTAATATTCAGTACTAATCTTTAATGTATGGATTGAAAAAATCGAAACTCTTAAACTTCAATGCTTAAATACACATATGTATGTGATGTGATTAATGATAAACAAATTAAAAATTTGTTACCAGTACAAGATAGTATATGTTTTACATCTATAAGAAATTATTGCATAAAACATTTTTTGCTTGGTAATGTTAGATGCCACGTCAATTGTTTGCAGGCAAAAATATTGGGTTAGCCATCTACTATATTTCGAGAAAAGAAGGCAGTCTGAATCTGTGATTCAGATGAAACATTTTCAAATATATTTCTTACCGAAGGAACTGAAAAACTGTTGGACACTGTTGGAACTACATATATTATTACAGCAGAGAAATGTACCAAGAGTTTTGTATAATACCAACAAACTAATGTCGCAATATTCTGTAAAACACTTTGTTATAATAAATATATGTAATAATAAAATAATATGTTGTTGTGTCTTGAAAGTGGAACCTAAAATACACGGTTTCCGGAATATGAGCGCCTTTATTTTGCTGTATGATAAATTGTATCAAACACAACATATTTTACTTAATAATTTTCTTTGACCAACGCTAACAGAATTATGATAGCAAAAAGGTCTTGAATATGTGACAACGTACGCTCAGATACCATGTCAGTATTGTCAGGTGTTTGTACACAATAATTACAAATACACCTAAATATACTTACTATGGTTTCAAGTGTTCAAAATGCCTTATGTTGCTTGCGCATTTACCATACATACGTCTCGTAGCCAAGGCTTTATCCAGATTGGCCATAAATTAGCATATCATGCAGCTGGTTACAGTTACTATAAACTATTTTTTTTTGTTAATGTATATTCACAAATATCTAGCAAGCAATAGAGGAAGATGAAACGCACTAGCCACAATACTTCGATGACTTTTATTAAGTTAACAGCAACTGACAGATTACAATGTTGTCGAATGTTTCAGTTTTAAAGATTTTCTGCAAAACTTCAATCCTTGTAGCATTGTTGCCATAATTTTCAAAACGCCTAACATATGCCAAAATTTTGTGAAGAATTTGCACAAGTTACTACAGAGGAGCTCTTCCATCCACCATGCCCTTTAATGCGCCTCATACAATGGGCAGTATATGCTTCTGAAGTATATCTTATTAAGTATTGATTGTATCTTAAAAAGATTCTGTCTTGTGTTAAGCGAATTGGGAGCAGAGAAATATCCATCTTTTGTAATTGTAAATTTTCTTGAAATGCCCATCTTAGTGTCAAGTATTGAAACAAGTAGGTAACTGCCAACATCCTGTACGTCAGTTATTTTCAAATTTATCAATTCGCAGCATCGAAACCCCCATTAATAGTGCAACCTAAAATAATTCAAAGTTTACCATATACCTAACAACATGTAGAGATACTACCTTAATCATTAAATGTTCATTATCGGAAACCCCAGTAAAAAATTCTTCAATATGTGCTCTTTCCAATGCTGCAGCTTTTTTGCTTTCGATTCACTCTTCAAATCAGCAGTAAGCTTGTCATATTTTCCTATATCTATATTTTTGTAGATCTGTTCTTCCTTCCATTCGTTAAATTCGGCGAACAATTTTTCGTAATATTGCCTAGCAATAAATGGAAAATTGCATCTTGAGCTTCTTCGAAAACAGCCACAGAAACACAATTACTTTTTTGCATTCTTACCAAATTCAGATAGGACTGTTTATTAAATAATTGATCATAAACAACGCACCATAGCAACCATTAGATATAAGAAAACCTACCACGTATCATTGTCTACTAATAAATATCAAGTCGTGCGGATATTTTTTTATTACATTCTAAATTCTGACTGCACAA
This sequence comes from Monochamus alternatus, assembly GCA_037114965.1. Taxonomy (NCBI): domain Eukaryota; kingdom Metazoa; phylum Arthropoda; class Insecta; order Coleoptera; family Cerambycidae; genus Monochamus; species Monochamus alternatus. The sequence goes on from CM073429.1 coordinate 78,997,042, forward strand.
ATATGATTGTGATGTGATTATGGAGAAAGAGGCTACCTACGGCACTGGTACCGTAGTGACGGAGTTATCTGGAAGCCCTCTCGATTACCGCGCAAATCGCGTGTCATTTGTTAACTCCTGGAGCGTTGGGAAACACCAGGTGCATCGCAAGGTAATTTGGTCAGGATTTACTGCTCAACAGAAGAACATCGCGCCTCATTCTGATACTTAAACTTGCGGAACTCCTTTAACTAATCGCCTTAATTCGCAGTCTTCATTAGTTCGATGGCATCCCCACACGAAAAAAAATCGTACAAGGAAACGGTAGGTTTTGTGAAAGGGGCGATATATATCAACCTGTCGATATTAATATCGTAATCTTTATTAAGAAATACTTAAATCTAACAGAGGGGGTTGAAAGATATATATTTTTTGTAACACTCACTGATGATTTATACAGGATCACTAACGACGATCTTGAACTAAAGGTATATAGAAAACCAGGGGTGGGATTTTATTCCGATAATCGAAAGTGAACATCTTTCTATAAAACAAACTTCGGTATTTTTGTAAACTATTGTAATTGCAATTTGATCAACATCAACTTCTACATTTCTATAGGTAAGTAGAAATAATGGGGGCAGGAGAGGTAATAGAAAAATGGAAACAAAATACCAAAAAGACGATAGTTATCTTTAGAAATCAACCGAGAACAAAATGCATATTTGAAAATAGCTATAAGGTATTTAAAAATAATTTTTATTGTACATAGCTAGCAATCAAGTTTCTATACTTCAGGTCATGTGACAACATCTATCCAATCTTGAAAATATTACAGCGATAATACAGCAGCTTTAATAAATAAATTGATATAACTATGTTTGATGAATTAAAAATTTTAAATGTGTAAAAAATTATCTTACCGAATACACCTCGACATAACATTTTGTCAGATTCCGTCAAGTGTGTTGCTTTAAAATAATTTCCCTTGACCTACGGAGTGGGGCAGTTACCAAGCAAAACGCTTTCTGTAATTTCAGTGACAAAATTATCTCGGTATTATCAATACTCTTGGTATATTATAGGTGAAAACATTTTTAACTTTGGACTATTTTAGGAAATACCCGAAGTAATCTCAAATTTCTTATTTCAAATGAAACTCCCTATACAGGGTGAATTGAGAATAGTTGCGCCATGAAAAATTTAGTCAATATCGTAAAAACAATGTTTATAAAATCCTTTTAGTTTGCGAGTAAAAAATTATTAAAGTTGTAGTATTTTCAACCTTTACATCGCTGGGCTACTGTAGTGTCTAGCCAGGCGATTCCGAGTATTGAAATCCGATTACTTTTTGTAGGTACTAACTTTTATTAGTTTTTCAAGTGTCAAAAATTGCTTATGTGTATAGCAAATCGGAGTTGATGAATATCGTTTTAAATTATGGCGATGTGAAAATATTTTATCAGAACGATTTCCCGGTAAACATGTGCAGCTACTTTTACCGCAGCGTGCAGTGAGTGTAAGTGTAGGCAAAGCGAGAGAAATTTGAAACCAAATCATAGAAGAGATGGAGGTCCAGGACGTCCGCGGCATACTGCAGCAGTGTGACGTATTATATACGAGACTCAATTATAGCAGTACCATTTACAGCGTATACAAGCATTAATACCAACGGATTTTATATACAGGGTGTTTATTAATTGAATGCCGATACTTAAGGGTGTGAATCCTTCGGTCATTTTAAAAAGAAAACTTAATATCAACATATGTCCTAAACCTCTTAATTTTTGAGCTGCAGGTTACAGTTTTAAGAAAAAAATTTACTTTTTTATTATAATTTTCTTATCACTCTAGATATTTTTATGAAATTTTGGACACACCTATTAATCATTAAGGAGCATTGTTTGATGTAAAAAATGTTTTAAAATCTTTGCCAATGACGTCCGTACGAGGTTTGAACTAAACATTTTTGAAGAAAAAAATGGTACGCCACTGCTTTTTCTAAAAACTAAAATTATTTTTAAAATCTCCATTTATTTTACAGCAAATTCGGTCCCTAGACTTACTCTCGTGCGACGCACCATTTTTACGTAAAAAAATTAAAACCAAAAAAAGTTTTTTCCCCAAGTTCATTGAGACTGCTTTTGATATTTTATTGCCATTGTGTAGACACCCACCATGCGTGGAAACACTTTTTGTGGGACAAAAATTAATTTTCTACTTTCACAAAAGACGTTCACGTATATAGGCATGATATTGAATATTTGAATAGAAAAAACGGTAAACTCATTAAATGCCCCCTTAAAGCAAATGAAATAAAAATTAGTAGGCTGGGTAATGTGTGATAATTTTTTACGCTTCTTTTCGCAATAAAGTTGACATTGATTTTTCATTATTAAAAAATTATTATTAGAGTAGGAGGTACAATTTCATAAAAAAATGGTAAATTTTACAATAGGTGAATTTGCTGACATGCATTTTACTTATGGGGTTGCCGATGGAAATGCATACAAAGCCAGGAGGATATACCAAGAGCGGTATCCAAATCGCGTACTACCCGATCCGAGAACATTTTCTGGGATTCATAGACGCCTTCACGAAACCGGAATTTTAAAAGTAGACCACAGTGCTAAAGGAGTCCCTGAAACAGTAAGAACACCGGAACTTGAAGAAGGAATTTTACATGAAATTGAGGAGAACCCCGAAAGTAGCACGAGGAACATTTAATGTTTCACACGTATTTGTTGTTAAAATTCTTATCGAAAATTTGTTATATCCATATTACATTCAAACAGTCCAGGCATTACTCCCTAGAGATTTCCCGTTGCGTATTAATTTCTGTGAGTAGTTTCTTCAAATGCTGCTGGAAAATCCGTTATTTGACAAGTACATTCTTTTTACCGATGAAGCTAGTTTCTCTCGAAAGTCAATAATAATAACCATTTGTGGGCGGTTGAAAACCCTTTTGCAATTGTTGAATCAAATCATCAAGAACAGTTTTCATTAAATGTTTGGGCTGGTATTATTGACGATTATTTGATAGGCCCATTTTTTCTCCCAAGAAGATTAGATGGACAATCATAACTACACTTTCTTGAAGAAGATCTGCTGCCAATGCTGGAAGACCTTCCTGTTTTATTAAGAAACCAGATGTGGCTAATGCACGATGGTGCGCGTCCATGTTTTAGCTTACGGGTGCTTGAATTTTTAAATCACAACTATGGCGATCGGCGGATAGGTTGCGGAGGAACGCAGTCATGGCCGCCCAGATCTCCCGACCTTAATAGTTTAGACTACTTTTTCTGGGGTCATCTGAAAAGTTTAGTATACGCAGTGCCGATTCAAACCGAAGAAGAGTTACGAAATCGTATAACAGTATGCTGCCAAACCATAAGAGATACCCCAGGAATTTTTGAAAATGTACGTCAGTCTATGCGAAGAAGGGTAGATGCTTGCATACGTGTGGGTGGAGGACACTTTCAACAACTACTGTAAATACATAATTTGGGTTCTTTATTTTGTTTGTATTTTCTTGTCTTGTCGTTTCGTTTTAGGTTTAAGATTTTGAATTTATCGTTTTACTAAATAAATCTCGATTTTTAAAATTAAATTTTAAAAAATCAGAGGCGTACCGTTTTTTTCTGTCCAAACATTTAATATTATGCCTACGTGGAGGTCACTGGTTAAAGTACAAAATTAATTTTTGTCCTAAAAAAAGTGTTTCTACGCATGGTGGGTGTCTACAAAATGGCAACAAATTATCAAGAGCAGTCTCAATGAACTTGGGGAAAAAACTTTTTTGGTTTTAATTTTTTTACGTGAAAATGGTGCGTCGTACGAGAGTAAGTCTATGGACCAAATTTGCTGTAAAATAAATGGAGATTTTAAAAATAATTTTAGTTTTTAGAAAAAGCAGTGGCGTACCATTTTTTTCTTCAAAAATGTTCAGTTCAAACCTCGTACGGACGTCATTGGCAAAGATTTTAAAACATTTTTTACATCAAACAATGCTCCTTAATGATTAATAGGTGTGTACAAAATTTCATAAAAATATCTGGAGTGATAAGAAAATTATTATAACAAACTAAATAAAAAATAAATTGGTTGTAGTGTACTTTATTTTATAAATTCTAACAAAAATATTTAATATGTTATATTTGTACCTTTATTTCCTTTGTTTCTACAGGTTACAAAACCCGACTACAAAACACGAGAGTAAAGAGAAATATAAAAATAAATTCAAATACAATAATGATTATAATTGCGAAAGAAGTCCAAACTTTGTGTATTTTAAAGTGTATATTTGTATTTTCAAAATCCTAGCTAAGCGCTTTCGGCTTCAAAAAGCCATTATCAGACTTTCCATAGAAATAGGTGGTAGCATCTTCTACGTTATCAAACGTTTCTAAAAATATCCAATCAATTGTAACCATGGCGTCATATAAATGTAATAAATTGGCTCTCCTAAAGTTATAAGCGTTGTTAGAGAAGGTGGAAAAACTGTGTTTTAATCTAGATTAGAATTAACACTGACTGATATGTTTAATGCAGGATGATGCCGGTCCTCCTTCACCCATGGATCATCAGATTTGTGAACCAAACAAAAGTTGTTGCAAATAACTAAATCTAATATTTTACGATAATGATTACTATTAAATTGTGAAATACTCAAAATATTCAAGAAATTATTAAGTAACAAACATTTGTTATCTCTTTGATCATTATATACATAATAAACATAATTTGGTATATTAATGTAATTTATCACGTATATATATCAACTTCTGGTAGATTGTAGATTCTCGAAAACGCAAAACGTTAATTCTGTCAAGGACAGAATAAGAATATCGAGTACCATGCAAAAACACATAAGAACCATATAAAAAAATCACGGATCAAGCCCATTAAAAAGAAAAATTGCAATTCCATCAAGATAAATCTGATATTTTAATTTTTTTAATATGAATCTTCATCTACTAGATGGCACCATTTAGTAGAAACATTAAATTTTCGAATAACACCTCCCGCCAGCATAAATATGCATATTACAAGTTACCTAATATTTACATACTGTATTATATAAAGTTTGATATCAGTTCACGTAAGCGGTTGATCTGTTAAAGTTGGAACTTTCTAACTCTGTTGGAAGTTGCATAATTCATGTAACTCCGGCTATCTGCGGCAGATAAGCCATTGTTGTTACAAGTTGGCTATTTTTCTAAGTTCCCTCCGGGGGATATTTTTATAAAGTCTTAAACTTTCTTCGAAGATGTGGTAAGTAATAGATTATATCCGAGATAAGTTCTGAAATAAATGTTGTATGAATTAAAGCTGTTATTTTAAAGGCTCGAATCTTTCTTGGGGTATTAACGGGTAGGACGGAAGCGAAAATATCTAAAACTGAAAGCACAACCGAAGTTAATATTAATTAATAAATTATATACACTTCTGAATTCATACCTTGATAAAATCCAAGATTAATACTAATTAATTCTTTTCGGTAATGATCTTCAAATATGTAGGAAAGAATACCAAGAATTTTACATTAATTATTACTGTTTATACTGGTTTCGAAATATACAGAATCTTTCTGAATTATGGTTCCAAATTGAATTAAAATTTACAAAACGAATTATTAATAACAATCATATTTCTATCCCTCATTCTAATCACGAGGATTAGCCCAGAAGTCGGGAAACTTGTGCAGGAGAGGGGTGGCATATTATTATTAAGCAGGCCGGATTTGCGTCCAAGAACAACTTACGTTGGTCGACCCTAACCACTATTCAGTGCAGGAACGAGAGAAACTTGGAAAACCCAATAATTAGGGGTCAAAAGCCAACCGGTATTAATCTCTCACATTGATCCAAGCCAACATTCTTCCATCCAACCATACCCACAGAGAATGTGCCAATCCTCTACAAATATAGCTGATCTACGGCTTACCGGCCGCAGGATTCGAACTTGCGGTGGGTGGCAAACACGATTCAAATACTGACGCCTTAAAACACTCGACCACTGATCGATAATTTACACCAACTACACCGGCACTATGTACTTTTTATCAAATATAATAATTTCTCGTAGATCCGAGTAAATGCACGTACAAACATATTTTAAGCAATTTATCAACGTGTTATTGATTGATAAACCGTGTTACGTAAGAAAATCGAATGATCGATTTTGATCTACTATGGTTTTCTGGGAAGCTTTGATCTGCCCTTATTGTCGAGCTAGACGTTGAGATGTGAGATGAAATTATAGCATTAGTCGTGAAAGCTTCAAACCATGGTTCGTTTTGTAGTGTGTATTGTAGTGTTATAAACACGTACTTTACCATTCTAAATATTACTATTATTCTTACTATTACTATTACTAATTACCTAATAGTTTAAATAATGTTAATGTAAGTCATGGTTTTACTATATTTTTAAATGTTTCTGTAACATGTAATGCATGTAATTTATCTACAGGAAAAGTCAAATTGTTGCGTAAGTAATGGGCCATACTATAATAGCATAATACTGCGATTAAAAAAGTCGATTTACTTTAGCTTATCCTAAAAAAATCCAAAAATCCACCAAAATCAATAATAACAAAGATACAGGGTGTCAAAATTGAAGAAATAAATCACATTTTCTTTCTTATCTAACGGTCGCTTGAAGCACATTTCACGAAATTTCGCTTATTTTGGTCGCAGTATTATGCTGTTACAGTATGGCCCATTACTTACACAACAATTTAACTTTACTTTTAGATAATGAGATGTAGATGCGTTTTTTTTTTTAGAAACCACGACATCAACAACGTGTACCTTTTAAACTAGAAAAGATAGGGAAGAATATTTTTCCAGTCCAAAATGAGATACAGTGTAGCACAAAAAAGTCACAGCGATTTAAAGGGGTCCAAACCATCCTTGGTGGCGTCCTCTAGCAGATACACCAAAATCGTCGACATATTCGAATTTCTAGTCCCAAGAAACCCCCTATACCAGTGATTTTACGAAAACTAACCCATGCTACTTTTTCTGTAAGGAGAAGGATGGACCACAAATACAGAAAATACATTTTTTACTTTCGATATCATTTTTCTAACAGTCAGTATAAATAAAAAAAGAAGAAGTATTTTCAGACACATGTAGTCAGTTATTGCTTATTGCTGTATGGTGTAGAATCGAAATAAGCCAGATATTCTGCGACTTTTAAAGCAATTTTATAGCAATTTAACAGAATTTTTCTAAATATGGTAGGGGATTCGGTTAAACTAACCTCAGATTCTAATTTTCTGACTTAAAATATGTGTATCAATCCGCGAACATACTGTATATGGTACAGTCATAAGTATGAATTCAGCCAATGTTATTCGAAGCTGATAAGTGATCAAGCTCAACTAACCCCAAGATCTTCTTGTGAGTCGTAACACATGTGGAAGAGAAAGTGAGAGCCTTATGAAACCCTCCATTTTTTGATAGTTCAAGTAGGAGCGTCAGTGCATCCACATTTTTGGAGATTAGGGAATTTACTTAATCTACAGTGGTTTTGCGGGTTGTTATGTCATGACCTAGATAACCAATCGCTACCAGTGATAAAATTAATGTGTACATACTTACTTAGCCTTAGCTGGGATTCTTTGACCTACCCTTCTTGTTCTTGGGCTATGCTCTGTACAGATGGACTTGCTATTAATACCTCTGGGTCCGCTCATAGATTGATTAGGCATAACAATCCGGAAAATCATGGGTTGTAAAAGCTTTAAAACACATGATTCATTACGTTTTCTGGTAATACATGACATGACTCACTTACACCTGACAGCTGGTTAGACTTATTTTAATATTAAATTCTTGTTCTTCATATATCCATGTCGAAGTAGCTCACCTATCTAGAGCAATTGCATTCTTCTTTCCCGATTCATGAAAGCAACTATTTTTTATAATTTCTTTCAGCCATTTTAACCGATTAGTCAAGTCAAATCTGGCATCAACACATAGTGGACAATCATTTTTTTTTGTGATTCAATATGATCTTTATTTAGTTCAACGGAAAGAGGAGATGAGGAAATACGAAATGAATGGTATTACTTTCAAAATACAATGCCTTCCTAAGTACCGTAATAAAATATTTTTATAATTCACCACATCAATCGACCTGATTATTTTACCAACCCCACATAAATTTTGAATATTATCTTGAATGATTCAGAAGCATGTCCGTGTTGTGGATTTTGATGTGTAATATTTTAATGCGCGGGAGCTTTTGCGTTGGCAGTGATTTCAGTAAATATTGAACTCATTACTCATATACACGCGGTTACAGAGTGGACTATTTAGCGAAATTACCTTTCCAGTATCCTTTCGGACCGGAAAATCAGGAAGCAATAATTAAAAAATCTTTCATAAATGTGCCTTGGAAGGTAGTCCATAGCCCATGGTTTCGTTAAATCATCAGACTTGAAACAGAAAAAAATTAACTCGGAATTTCTTCTGTTAAGACAATAACATTTAATCCGGATCATAATATTAGGCATTTCCTTTGAAGATGTCACTTCGTTGTCCTTTTTTAGGAAGTATTTCCTATAACCTTTCACAAAAATTTAAAGGGGTCGAGGGTAATGGCACGCTTAAGAGGTGCTTTTCACCGCCGTTTAAAAGCTTACTTATTTGTCTTTAAATTGCCTAAAATATCGATTTACTTCTATTACTTTTAGTTAATTTTAGTCCAATTGTTGTTTCAACACTTTCTAACAGAAAATTCACAAAAACATATTTAAAAGTAAACATTTTAAGTAACAAAAAACGTTACCAAGCGATATCCTTAAAATTGTTTTGCGCACATTATACCACAGGGCCTGTCCCAAAATTTTCTGTTTGACAATTTTTTTTATTGGCACACTAGTTGCTTTATGGAAATTATTTATTTCCATGTTCTCTATTACCTCTTTGATTATTTTAAACACTCAATTATGTCTGTCAAATTGATTTTTTTAGGCAACGCCGTCAAACAAACAAATCTGGAAATGATGCAGATATATATTCTTTTTGACTTATAAAACTGAAAAAGCTGAATAAAATATTTACCATATATTATTTCTTATATGTGCTCATAAGCACAGGATTATAGGTCAAAAGAAAAACAAAAACAATTTTTTTAATCGTCGACGTTTCGTTGCATTAGTTCAACATCAAAACTCTAGAGAAAATTGATAATTATAATATAATAAAAAAATGACAAATCCACAAACCATATGTACAAACATCTTAGAAAAAATAAAATTGATTACAAACTTTAGACAATAGTATTACATTAATATTTATAAACAATAAACTTCTACAGCTTCAATCTATAAATTTTGAGCGTTTTAACCATACTACTCTAAATAATAAGGGTTCTACATATGAGAAAAATGTTTGTTCTGTCAATTATAATTAAATTAATTTAGAATGTAAGTAACAATAATGAAATATTAAAAATATAAAAAATTAAAAAAGAATGTTTTTTCTGGCTGTTGGAATTAAAAGTTATGTCACAATTTTATTTTGTGGGCAAATAGCTCCATCTAGATTATTCCAAAATAAAATAAATCCCTTAAGAAACAGACTGCTTCATTATAAAGATTTATTAATAATACAAACTTTTTTAGTTTTCCTCTAAAAAGTACACTCCAACCAACATACTAAATTTCAGCCCAAATCAAATCTTGTTTAATTTATTTCGGCTTAACCTCTTTAAAAGTAGCATACGCGATTTCAGAGATGAAAATGGCGTCTTACTTAAGAGACACAAAAAACGTATAAGTAATAAATTTTCCTATAGAAATGTTTAGATTTGAAATTTATGACAACTTCATTAAACAGACTCAGCAGTATGAAATTTCAAGTAATATTATTCACAGATCAATTAAAATTATTTTGTGATTTCTATTTTTTTTTAATTTATATACAAAAATCAACACATGACATACCATCATCACCATCATCAATATCATCGTTATATTTATTTTTGAACCTTATTTATTTCAAATTATGCTGCACATTGAAATAACAAATCAAGTCAACTTTTAACGAATTTTTCAAAACTAATTTTTATTTTACTCATCGATCATATGCCTATAGGTCCACAAATTTATTATTATTATTATTTTTTTTTTTTTTGTAGTAACAAATAAGTAAAATTTTCTATGCCTTATTTTAAAACAAGTAACATTTATTATCAAGAATGTATTTTTTTAATTACGAATAATACGACCACTATATTAATAAGATTTAATACCTTTACCCTGAATACCCTTAAGGCCTTTTAACACACTAGTAGGTTAGAATTCATTTCTGAAGGATTGGAGGGGCACACAACTCAGGTAGGACCTGGATTTTTTCAGCAATTGCCATATTGCTGCTCAGTGAATCTTCAATATAACTTTCCGCTACCGTAGTCGATTTCCAACCACCATGATGCTTCACAATGGGAATATCACCCTCAGCAATGGCCAGTAATGTTGCTGAGGAACGCTTCATTCCATGTCCGGTAAATCTTTCTGGATCAGGGAGTCAAAGAAGTGCAACCGCTTTTGAAAACGTTTTCGAAATTGTGTTGATGCCTACATGTTGTGTAGTACATTTTCCAACCACATATCGCAAGAAAAATCTCCCAACGGCATTTTTAAATCGCAGATTGGTGTATTTTCGACACATAGCATTGACTGAAAAAACCTTTTCCTTGATCGTGAAACTTCTTGAAATATTTATTTTCGTATCCGAAAATGCCTTGTTTTGGATATGGGAGATATCCAAAAAAGTTAATTCGTTGAATCGACATGCAACGCGATTTCCATGATCGTTGCAACCTGTAAAAAATTCAAAATAAAACGATCAATTTATAAATTGAAATATTGCTTTTTCAAAAATTCGTCGATTTGGTTTCTTTCCAATATCTTTGCCTTCTTTGGTTTATAATTTCTTGATTCAATTTTCAAAGTAAAGTAAGTTTACCATACTTCGAAATATTCCTTTGTGCATATACCTTTGTGCACTTTCAACATTGATTTTAGCATGGAATATTTTGTCCACATCGAAGAGGTAGCAAACCGTTTCTCCACATTGAAAAAGTAGGGTAATAGCACCTTTTCTGTAATTGCTCCTTCTCCTATGCCTCCTTTTTTTCGCCAGTTATGAAATTCCATCAATTCTTTCTTGTACACACTTTTGATTATCGCTGGTAACAGACTGGGAACAGTCTTGATGGATTTCAGCCGGAATGCAAAAATTCTCAGCATTCCCACTTATTTTTTGTGTCGATTTTGCAAAATTTTTCACTCTTTTTGACAAATAAGCAAACGCATGTCACAGAAACGATTTCAAGACTTTCTAGTATTCAGCTGACAATCAATATTCTTGATTAAAGTAAATTTGTTAAATATGAAGTTTTCCAAAACAATAATTTTTCATCTGGACACTCGAGGCGTAGCCGAGAGTTACATTTGTTCGATATTTTTCCTTATATAATAACTATTACTCTCCTATTCACTGTATGGAACAGAGCATTTTTTGAGGAATCATAGAATAGTAATAGACTAATATTTTTTTTTATTATTTCTGCGTGTGACCACCCTCTACACCGGCGTGTATGATAGGTACGTGTGCTTGTGCATATTTTACATGTGTCACTACCTTGTTTAAACGGCCATGATTCTGCATGTGACAAATGACTGCGCCATGGATATTTATACACCTTTTTATACGTGACAGTTCAAATTTTAGACGCTTTTAATTCGTTATCACTTATCGTCCCTCCTCCATCAGTTTAGTATGGTAATACCATAAAAAAGATATGTGAGGTATGAAATATTCACATGTAAAAGCAATAACTACTTCCTAAAATTAATATAATTGATAAACATGTTTGCCACTTCCTTTGATATTGGTAGTATTAAAATATGAAAATAATTTATCGAAGAAGGAAATAGCTGTTTGTGTAATAAGTTAGGAACAGTATTTTTAGATCATCGTTAGTCGATATAAAAATACGCCATATGCGGAAATTTTTCCTACGAACTCCACACATAATCTTTTTATGTAATGTTTTGAAAATAGCTCAAATAACTATAGTTATCATAATTTTTTATTAAAAATTGCGAATTGACCCTAAAAATTTTTTGGAATTTATTAATGCTAAGAAAGGTCACTCCATCCCATCTCTTCTGACTTACAATACTAATGAAACTCATGATTCCCACGATATTGTTAATAATTTTTTTTCCACTGCTTATATTTATCCTAGTCCATTTACAATTGCAAATAATGCCATTAATACTAACTGATGAATTCAATCATAGTAATGACATTCTGGCGGCTGTTAAAAGATAAAGGCAAATATGGCTATGGGTCCTGATCTCAGTCCGGCGTCTTTAATTAAATATTGTAGCAGTGCCCTATGTGAGCCATTATGTATAATTTTTAACCTTATTCTAAAAACTTCTATTTTTCCAGATGTATGGAAGGTTTCCAGAATATGTCCGGTGTTTAAAAAAGGTAGTTTAAATGATATAACCAATTATAGCCCCATCGCCATACTCTGCAATTTTTCTTTTCGTCTTGATCTTGGCTTATTATTTTACAAATTGGATGAGATTGGTCTAAGTACTAATCTTATTGCCTTATTTTATTCATACCTAACGAATAGATTGCAGTATGTGCAATACGGTGGTTATCAGTCCGAGAAATATCTAAGTCAGGTGTCCTACAGGGATCTACTTTTGGTCCCTTATTGTTTATTTTGTTAACGACATTAACGATATTACTGCTGGCCTGGATGTAAACGTTTTAATTTATGCTGATGATGTTAAGATCCTTTCTAACATTGAGTCATACACCGACTGCAATAAATTGCAGCAAAATCTAAATCTTGTTAATTTATGGTGTGTTAGTAATAAATTACCTGTAAATGTTGCCAAGTGCAATGTAATGTCATATTATCGCAAGTCTCGTGTGCTGCTTTATGACTACAAACTGGACAATATTACTTTAAATAGGCCTGAAACTATATGCGATCTCGGCATCACTTTTGATTCAAGACTATCCTTTGTACCTCATATTCATGAAACTGTTAGTAGTGCCCATAAAACTCTTGGGTTCATATTGAGAAATATGAAAGAATTTAAAAATATGAATACTCTTAAACTTCTTTATATTACGTTTGTCAGATCTAAACTGGAGTATTCATCTATTGTTTGGAATCCTATATATGCAGTATATAACACGGCAATTGAAAGGGTGCAAAGGCGCTACTTTAAATCTACAGTTTTTTCTTTGGATGGTATATATCCATTGACAGGCACACCTTATAATTATTTCTTGGAGAGATTTAGCATGAGGAGTTTATAAAACAGGAGGAGTATGACAGCTGTACTGTTTCTATTTAAAATTCTTCACAATAAAGTTAAATGTCCATCTCTATTGTCTTTGATAGATTTTCGTGTGCCTAAGATTAATAACAAAAATAGTGCACTATTCTACATTAAGAACTATAAAACTAACATATATAAGCAATCTCCAATATACCACATTATAAATAGTCACTCACTAATAGATATTCATTTAGATATGTTTGTCTGTGCAATTGCAGACATAAAAAAAGTTTTTAGCTTCTGAATTTATGTTTGTTATTTGCTTTTAATTTGTACATTTCGTAGTTTGTTTTATTATACATAGTAGATGTTTGTAATGTGCCCTATATACACGAATTTAATTATTTGGCATTCTTCATTAGCTTTTATTTTTACACAAAATTTTATATATTTGTACATTCTTAGGTGTATTTTAATTTGTTATGTTTGTACTCAGGTATATTATCTTTTACTATTATTTTAATTGTATTGTCACGGAATTTGCCCCACTCACACCCAAACCGACGACTGTAGTATAGCGAAATGCTAAGAGGCCCCGATCGCCCCTACACGATTCGGTTAAACAAGCAAAAAGCCGTGGATCGAGACGGGACTGGAAAAATGGGGAATCGACGAGAAGCATTCGAGTCGTACGGGAAAATGGATCTACAGATACTAGAAAATACCTGGTTGGGTCTATAAAAGAAGAATAAACGGCCGAGTTAGTAAGTCTTGTATTACAGTCTGAATTGAAGTGTTCAGTTGGAGAGATCAAAGTGATTTAGATAGCGATTAATTAAATAAGTGTTTAGTTGAGTTACCCATTATTTAAAAGATCTTTTTCACGTTGTAGACATTCAATTTCCTTCTTAAGTATGACGACATCACTACTACCACTGCACAACTGAGCCTGGTTAGAGGAAACTTGATTTTCACTACACTTTTTGCAACGAAAAAACTTTTTATCAATGTTTATAATTCTAGCAATAGTGTCAAAACATTTTGAATGTAATACCGTATTGCAGCACTCTTAACTCTTACTTAATATCACTCTAACTTACAAATTTGTAGCAGATAGCCCTTCTCTCTCCGAAGTCATCCTCTAGCAACTCGGCGTTGTCGGCCCTATTCTATCTTCTTCTTTTAATTTGTTTTTTTGGCTATAACATTTTTAATAATGGAATATTTTTTCAAATTTGGCACTTTCATAGAAATGCAACTTCAGGTAAAATATTTCAAAAATTGCTACTGACTTTTTGATTTCTTCTAATAAGCGCTATTAATTTTAATCAATGCATTTTTTCTTGAAAACCTTTTTTACAATTTGACAGGAGTAAAAAAGTGTTTTAAATTAAATTCTGCGCGGAATATTACCATTCTTTTTAAATTCGTTCATTGGAAAAAATGGTATGATTTTAGTGGTGACTCACCTTCAATGTAGTGTTTCAATTTACTTGAACTCGTAGTCAAAGAATACTAATAATAAACCTAAATCATGTACCAAATTTGGTTATTCCAACTTAAAGTAATTCAGAAATATATTTTTTTTTCAAAATATTTCGCCCCACTTTGAAGGCCTGTAAGTCTGCCTGTGTGTAAATTTGTATATAAGTATGTTTAGTTAAATTGCAATATTTTGTGACCCGCTACATGAACCTGCTCTGTGTCGGTTCTTAGGCGGAACACTCTGTGTACTTACCATTCACCTTGTATTTCAAATATAAATGTTGCGAAATTTGTTTGGTTCATCTGTGTTTTGATGGTCATTTCCGGATGTTCTTCTAGTTTATTTTGATTGAAGCCACCAAGGAAGAGATGCGTTATTTCAGTAATAATCATTATTTGCAATACTTACCGTGGACATAATTACACAAATAATAAGAACCTAATCATTATTAATATAGGTATAATTCTTATATTTTCACCCCTCAAGTACATATTGCAGAAATGGAAAATCTCATAAAAGAGACTCCATAAATGTTCCAACCGTTGCTTGATATTCCTTGGGGGTCCCTGTCATAAGATTAAAATTTGTAATAAATGCTCTGAGGAGTGTACTTGCTGATATTTTACTAGATGCAATTTTGTTCGCAGCTGAGGTATTATACAAAGTGACTCAAGATATGTTTAAAATGTAAATATCCCCCTATTCAACTCGATAAATATACCAAGACAACCATAACTGTTATAAATAGAAATAAGTATTATTCCTAATAGATGTCCTTAAATTCTTAGCAGAAATTTTAATAAATATACAGTGCTTTCGAAAAGTAACGAGTAAATTCATTATTTTTGAAATTGGGAAGTTTTAGAAAAAATCCCCTGGCATGTCGATTTTGTTTTTAAAAAAGGCACTTTTTGACATACGACCCATATTTGTGACATCATCGTTGTTCGAGATATGACGTTATCGATAATTTTTTTAAATAGCAACCCCCAATTTTGACCATGCCATTTGAAAGAGCGTGTCATTCTACATACACATCATGAAAAATTTTAGTGTTTCATAACAAAAATTTCAAGAAAATAATGTTTGAAGATTTTAAAATTTAATTTTCACAATACTGAAAATGATTTGTAATGATTATGTAAAAAATCGACTAAATTAAATGTTCAAATTGTACACCGTTGGCTGCCTGACAGTAGCCAAGACGATTAATAAATTCTTTTTGGATATTATCAATAACTTCAGGAGAAATACGATGTATTTCGTGACGGATTCTTGCTTTTAAATTTAAAAATTAACCGGCCTCGTAACGTATATTTTGCTTTCTAAGTATCCCCACAAGAAATAATCTAGGGGTGTCAAATCAGGCTATCTGGCTGGCCACTCAATCGGCCCCTTTCTCCCTATCCAACGATTCGGAAACAGCTCATCTAAATAAGCACGAACAGGTGTTGCATAATGGGGAGGTGCATCATCTTGTTGAAAGAAAATGTCATTTCTTGGAAGATCATGTCCCTCTATATCTGGATATAAAGTTATTAGTTCAAGAATGAGGTCGTCTCGAAGAAAATCCAAATATCTTGCACCAGCTAGGTTGACGTCAAAGAAATAGGGACCCAGAATTCTTCCGTTGACTATGCCGCATCACACATTTACTTTCTGGAGACTTTGAGTGTGATACTCTATCATCCATCGGGGATTCTCGGTAGCCCAATAACGGCAGTTTTGCCTATTGACATGACGGTTCAAAACAAACATAGCTCTTGCATTTGCTCGCAGAATTAATTTCGCCGATAAAAGTCGTCTTCAGTTAGCTCATGAACAAAGCATACCTTATAAGGATGATACTTTGCTTTTTTCAAAATTTTGTAAATTGTGGACGCTGCCATATTGAAATCAGAAGCCAATTGGTTAAGTGTTGAGTGATTATTTTCTTGTATTGCCAACAAAACATTAAGCTCATCATCTGCTGATTTTGATGGTCGACCAGATTTAGGAAGATCACGAACATGTCCAAAGGTACGGTATTTAGATTCAATATTGCTTACCATGCTTTGGCTAATGGGATGACAATTAGGATGAGTTTCATTGAACAATTCAATTACTTTTTTTGGGCGCGCATCCTGTCTCCAAATCCGATCATGCAAAGAATTTCAATTCGTTCTCGTTCAGTTAATTTAACCATTTTTTTTTTAAATAAAATGACAAAGTTACTACTCAATAAACACTTCAAATGCATTGCTTTTGCCAAACAAAAGATAAGAACTAAAGAAGTAACTCAAAAAAAAACTATTTAATAAAGTACGATTTCAATTTATCTGACGGCAATAAAAACATTCTCGGTCGCTAAGGTTACTGTCAGACAACCATGATTTTTGACGATGCGTATGTAGAATGATACGTTCTTTCAAATTGCATGGTCAAAATTGGGGGTTGCTATTTAAAAAAATTGTCGATGACGTCATATCTCGAACAACGACGACGTCACAAATATGGGTCGTACGTCAAAAAGTGCCTACTGGAGCAAATCGCTAGCTGAAAAATGTTACAAGTCAGTAACTTCGCCAGTGCATGACTGTTCACACGTATAGTAATGTTTTGTATTAGTAAACCAGTTTCAAAGTAGAATATGATGTGTAAAAATGTATAGAATCGAATGTCACTTGAAAATTTACTATAGCCATTTCATCTATAATTTTTAAGAAAGCCACTTGCTGTGCTATGTATTTCTTAACGTAAGCTGTTAATGCCCCGTAGGCATTCATTTTCTCTGTACAGTTCCACGAAACGTACAGTTGTGGTTTCAACCTACTTTGACATTTTAAAGATCTAAAACTGAGTACAAATACACAAATGTATCCCATCGTCTCAAATGAAATAATTTGCTGCCAACCCCTCAACTGAAAAACAGGCAAGAAGGTAGCGGCAGAATAGTAGATTAGCTTCAATTTCATTCAATAATTCCGTGGTGGGAATAAGCTAATTGGTAAGTAAGTTGAACTGCTGTCTACTTACTTGACTGGCCCACCAAGGAATTATCGAATAGAATACGTCGAAACTGGCTATTCTGCTGTTATCTTGTGAACGCCTGTTTTCCAGTTGAGTGGTTATTTAATTGTACAGTTTTAGATCTAAATGCCAAAGTAGGATGAAACCACAACTGTACGTTTCATGGAAATGTACAGAGAACATGACTGTGGAACAGGAATAGCTCAAGTTAAGAAACACAATTACAGCAGACGCCTTTATTAAAATTTATAACGAAATGGTTATAGTAGATTTCCAAGTGGCATTCGATACGATCCATTTCAATGTGATTTACTAATACGAAACATTACTGCACGTGTGAACGGTTACAGGCAAAGCTACTGGCTTATACCATTTTTCAGCTAGCGATTTGCTCCAGTAACTGTGTCTATTTATTACTAAACCCGTGTAAACAAGTCTTAAGATAATTGAGTTGTATCTTCATCATATATATCTAATAAAGCTTGTTTACACCGGTTTACTAAATACGGAAGTTGCTGGAGTAAGTAGCTAAACTTCTGAATACTAGAATCGTGTGGACATAGGTTCCAGTGGTTAGTAGAACACTAGCGTCAGTGAAGCAAGTAGAGAGTAGTTCAACCAACTTATCCACTAGTTTACCCCTATCACGGAATTGCTGAATGGAATGTGTTGAAACCAGTTTACTATTTTGCTGCTTCCTATGAACGTCTATTTCCAATTGAGTGGTTAGTAGCAAATTTCAACAATACATTTGTGTATTTATACACTTTTAAGTTCCTAGTCAATTTTAGATGTTTAAAATGTCAAAGTGAGATGAAACCACACCTGTACTGTTCGTGGAACTGTACAGAGAACATGAATATCTGAAGTTACAGAAACAAGCAAACAGCTTTATTAATAATTATAAACGAAATGGTTATAGATTTTTCAAGTACCATTCGACTCGATCCATCATATTTTACTTCGAAACTGATTTACTAATACGAATCATTAGTACACATGTGAACAGTTACTGGCAAAGTTATTGGCTTGTAAAAATTTTCAGCTAGCGACTTGCTTCAGTAAATTTACTAAACCCGTGTAGACGAGTCTATGGATTTACTATCAAAGAATACATATTTGTATTTTTGAATTAGGAAAAGTTTCTTGTAAACGTTGTACGAGTTCAAAAATATAAATATGTTTGCTCCCTTAATTTTTTTGGTACAACTTAATTCTTGACGTTAAAACTGCAAAAAGCATTAAAATAATCTTAACTTTTCATAATTGTATAATGAATAATTCATTATATTTTCTTCAAAGTATTGAAAAAACTGCGACTGGGAGTAATAAAACTATCTATTATACTAAAGGTTTGCATTATATATTGCCCTAAATTGCAAAAAATGATTGTTTTTAACGCGAGCAAATATCGAAAATTACGCTGACAATAAAAAAAATGCGTAAAGTCAGCCATTACGTAAGACGTCTGAATTCTTGCCGCGAGTATAATTATACGCCACAATGAATTTTAGTGTTGTGTCAAAATGGCTGCCGCCATTAAAATCTTGGACTTTTATTCATACTTCCAAAACATTCTAATGAAAAATAAAAGTAATAATTTTGTTGTTTCAAATTTGTTTTATAGAATGGTTCGCCAATGTAATTTTAGGTTAAAATAAACGTTTTTCTGCTGTAAATGTTATATTACAATTTTTGTTTTACAACTGATAATATAATAGGTTGATAATCCACATCAAAGAAATAATTATAATATATGTTTACAGCGCTGTTAAAAATACCACGGAACATTACTAAAAAATTATTAAAAGACACTTTAGTTTCGTTAAATGTTTTATAAACTTGTCACATAAATATTTATAAAATAGCTATATAATTTATAAAATATCTTAGTTGCTGACAACAAAATAATGATATTTGCTGCTATAATAAAACAAATACGCATTTCGAAGTAATGCAATAAAACATAATTTTCGTTATTACATGAAAATTATAAAACTGTTTTGCTGGTTGGGTAGTGCGACTAAGTGTACGCCATAGTTTACGGCAAAATATTTAATTTCTGTTTAACATGAGCAAACTATCCGCTACAACAACAATACTATTTCAGTCACTATGTAGAAAGATCCACGTGTACGAGAAAATATTTCATTTCTGCTTTAATCCACTCCTACGATTTAAAAATCGCGCACGTATCAAATCGGACAGCAGATGGCATCCGATATTACGGTTTCAGAGGGTATAGAAAAGCGTAAGGGGTATTTTAACATTACTTACACGGTTTAAAGTGTTTACACCCTCGTATAAGGCTTTCGTGATCATAGTGTTTTGTAGCTGCTTTTTCTCCGTGTCAATCTTATTTCGATCATTTATATTTTATTAGACACTTCTCGAGAACTAGTCTGCGCACATATGTGATCGATATGAGCCGGCATATAGAAGCTCTAGAATATTTCCAGTATAGCAAATATTTTTTTAAATATACGTAGATTAAAGATAATAAATAAAACAATAAGGTATTGAGAAAAAGTAACAGATTGGCAACGTTGCACAAATAAATACATTGATAGAGTATTTCTTTGATACACTTGTATTAGAAAAGAATGTACATCATTAACTAGGTATATTACAATATTTCTTCAAAATAATGACATTTTTTTCTGAAGAGTGTCAGGAAATTAGGGTGCATTATTTCTACAGGGTGTTCTATGCTAAGAAGGATTACTTTTTCTTTATATAAACGTGGGTCCTTCCTAAATAAGTTCCACTTAAAGTGGCCACCCTGATGATTTTTTTCTAAATTACGAAACCAGTCATATTTTTTAGTCAAAAGTCGAAAAAGTCAAAGAGCAAACATGGTAACATGGTTATGGTAAATTATACCACTCAAATGTGATAAATTTTTGTTAATGTGACTACGGACGTAAGAGACGTTGGTAAATTTATTTCAACTGGGGTTCAATTTTTCTTTGTGATTCTTATAAATTATCGTTTGTAGTAACATTTTTTTCGTTTGTAGTAATTTCAAAAAAAAAATTGTATGACCCTGAAAAAAATATTCCCCCGACTTTTATAGCACTAAAATCTAAAGGCTGTTTCTTATAGAGAATCGTGTTTAGTTGTTCGCATTAAAAAATGTTAGTTTGTCGTAGCAGGAAGAAAAGTTATAGCTATTTCTAATATTTTCAACATATTCTTGTGTGTAAAATATATAAAACCAATCCTATTTTAAATAAATATACTAAACAATAACTTTTTCCATGACTTTGATTTTCTTACAGGTACAAAGGTGACAATTTTGAAAGAGAAAATAGTATAATTAAACCGGGTTTTGACTAGATTTTCCGTAGAGAAAATATACTTCAATCGAAAGCTATAAAATCGTTTGTAGTAATTTATAATAACCTTCATTTCGTTTGCAGTACCTCAAAATCTAAAGTAGTCATTATACTTCAAGCGGAGGCTAAGCATTTGTTTATAGTAACCTTCATTTCGTTTGTAGTTTCTTAAAATCTAAAGTAGAACCATTACCATTTGCAGTGCAGGCTAACCAATCGTTTAGTTCATAGTAACTTTCATTTGGTATAAAGATTCTCGAAATCTAAAGTACAGTCGCTATACTTCAAAGGAATGCTAAAAAAACGATTACAGTTATTTGTAGTAACAATAATTTCGTTTGTAGTTTCGTCAAATCTAAAGTAGAGTCACTATAATTCAAGCGGAAACTAAAGAATCATTTGTAGTAACCTGCATTTAGTTTGTAGTTCAGCGGCATCTACAGAAGAGTCACTATATTTCGACCGGAGACTAAACAATTGTTTGTAGCTCGGTTTGTAGTTCTTCTGTGTTCATTTCATTAATAAAACTAAGGTGAATAGTAGTAGTAGTTTCAAGCGGAGGCTAAATACTCGTTTGTAGTAACCTTCACTTCGTCTATTACCCACGGAACGGCGTTTGGGGTGAGAGAATGTGTGTGCAAACCAATGTTGCCATTTGTCTCCAAAACTACTAGTCCAATTTTGATGCGGTTTTCAGTGATGGGTTCTGGTTTGATTGGTGCATGTTCTTATATATTATGTGTTACGATGAAAACTCACCAGGTAAGTAAACATTTGTTTGTGCAAACCCAAAACTACTAGTGCGGTTTGGATGCGGTTTTCAGTGATGGGTTCGGGTTTAATTGTGGTTCATATTCTTAGATATGTGTTACGGTAACAACTCACCAGGGGGCGCTACAATAAACATTTGTTTGTGCAAAACCAAAACTACTAGTCCATTTTGGATGCGATTTTCAATGATGGGTTTGTGGTTGATTAGTGAGGATTCTTAAATAGGTGTTACGGTAGTAACTCACTAGATGGCACTACATTAATATCTAGTCCGATATTGATGCGGTATTCAATATAGGGTTTGTGGTTGATTAGTGAAGGTTCTTAAACAGGTGTTACGGTGGTAAATCACTAGGAGGCGCTGCAGTAATATATTTTATTTTATAGCTACTACATATTTAAAAAAAAAATCGATAGAACTCGATAGGTAAGTATTTCTGTTGCGTGTGGTGATACAGAAACTCCAAAAATTTTAGAAAAAACTTGTAAACAAAAAAATTCATCACGTCATCCGGCATTAGTTGAAAATGTCTTTTCTACCGTCATTTTTATCTCTTCCCTTTAACAAATATTCTAGAGTTGCGGCTCAATATTTTCTACATCATACCTATCAACTTATTATTTTCATTCTACGTAATGATATCGAGTTGAATTGCAGCAAAGCCGCCGGCAAAGTTTAGTTGTAAATACTCATTATAATTATATATTAATAAATAAACTGTATGGATTTTGTATAATGTATATACCTATGCTGTTTAAAAAGTTTGAAATAAAAGCAACATTAAAAATTTTTAAAAAACCCACGACGGTTAAAATGCCCCGTGGCTTTTTTCAAAATTTTTTATTTTGTTTTTATAGTTCCTCAAAATCTAAAGTAAAGTCACTATACTTCAAGTGGAGGCCAAAGAATCGTTTGTATAGTTGTCTGTAGCACACTTTCATTTTGTTTATAGTTCCTCGAAATCTCGGAGGCTAAAGAATAATTTGTAGTAACGTTCTTCGAAAATTATACTATTTTCTTTTTCAAAATTGTCACCTCTGCACCAGCAAGCCAATCAAAGTGATGGAAAAGTTACAGTTTACTTATTGAAAATAGGAACGATTTCACTTATTTTACGCACGAGAATATGTTTCAAATATTAAGGATAACTTTTTTAGCTACAAACAAAAATGTTTTCACTACAAATGAATCTCTATAGGAAGCGACCCTCAGAGTTCAGTGCTGTAAAAAGCGGGGGATGAGTTTTTTCAAGGTCATATAACTTTTTTTTTTAAATTACTATAAACAAAAAATGTTACTATAAACGATAATCTATCAGAATCACAAAGAAAATATTGTATTTTTAAAAGTTGAGTGCCCTGGTTCACATAGCCCTCAACTGACTTTGGAGATATTTAGAAAAAAATCAATATCAGAGTGGCTGCTTTAAGTGGTTATAACTTTGAACCTACGTTTATGAAGAAATAGTAATTTTTTTTGGCATAGAAATATTGCCGCCTAATTTCGGGACTCCCTGTATTTTAAGTAACCTTATTGCTACTACTTACTAAAATTTACTGTTTAAAAAACTGCAGAATTTACATTTAGCTACTTATGTAATCATTTAATAATACCTACCCCTTTAATTAATTATTTTGTTTCGTAACTATCACGAATTTATTTAAATAGAATGTGGTGAAATATACAATTACTAAGTGGTCAGTGGTGTGTTAATAATATCATTTGGAACAATACGTATTATATAGTATAATCATCAGCAATACAATCCTTTTTTTGTTTAAGCATTAAATGAGCAATTAAGTGATTTTAAAGATGACGACAGCAATTTGGTAAATTTTAATTAATATATTAGTTAGTTGAAATTAAGTACTAATCAGTGGCGGCTCGTGGTAGCTGCAAGAGGTGAGGCCCAAATAATACCTAAGTAGGAATAAATTTACACGTCTCCCCTGAGGTAATATTCCTTGACGCGTTGACCATTTGTTATTATGGAGGTCTTCGCCAATAGCCCTACTATAACCATAAATTAAAAAACTAAATAACATCAGAACTCCGATTTTTATTTGCAATATAGAAAAAATAGAAAATAATAGAGTAATAGAAAATAGAAAAAATATATGTTTCAGCATCTAATAACTTAAAAAATTGTTCCTACGTGTTTAAAACACTAAAAAATATAAAAAAATATAAAAACCAATTTTCAACTATTTATCTATTTACATATAAAACAAAGCCACTTTTACCAAAAATGTTTTAATACTTTCACTTCTTATAAAACAAGTCTATTCGTCGGTCTTTTAAATTCGCAAATTTATTTATAATGTCTTCATAAAATTGGGAATCCGCGCTAAGACTTTGCAACAGTTTTTTTCTATAGCTATCACCGATAAGCGATCGTTTAAGCGCTCTTGTGTCATCGTATTTCTTAATTAAGTCTTAATGCGCTTAAGGCACGAAAAGTTTCGTTCTACTGAAACACTTATTGCAGAAATTGTTAAAACTAAGCAAAATAATTTTTATGTTTCCGAAAATATCATTTTAAATTCCTTGTATAATATTTCTACCGTTTTCGGAACTTCTAAATTATAAAATTGTTCGTCTCTGTACAAAACATAAAGTTCGTTTTTCAACTTATCTATGTCAAATATGTTTGGATACATTAGTAGTAAACAATCAAACGATATTTCCGGAAATTTTTTTGCATATTCGGAATATTTTAAAGCGTTGGCCGATTATACAAAATTTGTCGTTTCTCTACTTCATTATGTATTGAAAAAGGCGTTTCAAACAGAGATAAAACAATATCGTGAGAGGGATTCATTATTATAAACAACTATCGACGAGCCTATCGATAATATATATTTAAATTAGGTCCCTATTCTATGTTAAATTTAGTCTTACCTTATAAGGAAGTTGTTTTTTATTTCTTTAAATTAATCCTACCTGCCTTGTCCCTAAATCTTTACCACCGCGCTTACCACCTAACTTCAGAATATTTAAGAAGTCACATTCAACTAATCAACCACTAACACTAACCTCTGGAATCGATTAATCGCGTCACACACGTAAATAATCTACAGCTCACAAGTTACCTACGGCACTGACCTCTATCACATAGTCAATTTGCCGTTGAACTAAAAACTTGAGGCGCCAGAAATCGGGCCTCAGTCTCGAGCGGACATGGAGCGAAAAACATGGAACGATTTTAACCGTCTCACGTGGTGGGGGAAACCATAACGTATAGACATGTGCGACGCAATTTTATGCTCGGAAATTTCGACCTCACTGTGGTGGGATTGGTGGGTGACCCGGACTCCCCACGCGGGAAGAAACAGAAACGGCGGGATATTGAAATGTAAACCAGAAGTACGTTATAACATACGAGGGCTAAGATTGAAACAATTATTTTATTTCGTTATATTGATTTTTGATAAATGTAGTAGGCAATCGGATTGGAAATTATGGGATATTGAAATATACAGTAAAAGCCAAATTTTACAATGAGGCCCGGCCTCAGTTGCTTCATACGTTGAGCCGCCACTGGTACTAATGCACCCAAGTTGATACCGAAGATAAATCTTGTTTCTAAATAGCAACTAGGTGACATTATCTGTCTCAAAAATGGGCCGATATTTTACCAGTTTATTCTATGATTTAAAGAAATAAAAAATTTATACAGAGTTAACTATGAGGTCCAAATATTTTAAGAGAGAAAAATATGAATTAACGGAATCGCCCTTCAATAAATTTCCAGGGTATTTATTTAGCGTAAGACAACACTTAATTAGAGGACATTTTTAAACATTTGTTAAAATAAAAATATTAATTGCATTTTTCAAATTTTGTTTAAATTATTTATTCATAATGATATGCATTTAATCACTAGATCCTAATATTTTAACGCCTAGAATTAAATTTTGCTTGTTGGCGCATTCTTTTATGTAGGTACTCCTATTTAGCATGTCATAAATTAGGTTTAGAAATCGTTTGAAGACGAATATTTCGAAAACGGCTTGTTATATCGGTTTCAAATAAGTACACCTTTTCTTCGTAGAAATAATCGGTCTATCGAATGCGTTACTATAAATTCCGCTAAGACGTTCCATAAAAAAGTTTTAGCTGAAAATAACACACAGAGTCACGCGTAACTAGCGCCCTCTAGCAGCTGTCGCAAAACCCATTTTAAAAATAAAAAAAATTGACACCCTGTATATCGAAGAGGAGCGACATTTCATTAAAGCATATTTGGCGGAATCCAATATTTTGACGCCTAGAATCTAACCTTGCTTTTTGGCGCATTCTTTATAGAACACCCTATATATAAACTAAAGTTCATTGCTGTATTTCGGTATACACGTCCGAGCGGCGTCTAACGTCACAGATCTACTCTGTGGCCATTTTTAAATTTTTTTCCATGAAATTTTCTAGATCAAATACCATTTCGATTATAATAATACATTCTTTCGAAAAATCATGCAATTTGCCCATTTGCCCAAAAACGACCGTATAGTGGTTTCTACAACCTACAACACCTTAAATGTAAACTACTGAAATTTGTTCTGTGCATATATTCCCAAGCCATTCAAAATAGACCAATGACTGATTAAATTTTGTATGTAATGTTCAGAAAACAGAAAGTCGGTACATTCTATTATTTATGATTAACATTTTTTTATAGTAGCAGTAAAAATACTATTTTTTCTTTTAGTTTATAATTTACACTAATTGCATATATTTTTTTCCTTCTTGATAAAGTTTGTGCACCTACATAATGAAATTAGTAACAGTGTTAACATGAAACCTATAATTAAGAAATGACACATAGCCAACTTAAAATCACAACAATATACATGACTTACTCACTTTGTAAGAAACATGTAGTTGATTTAATTTTTTACACACTCTTATCCATATCTCCTAGTTTTCTGCTGCTATTATTTACAAGGAATTTCCATTTTGCGAGGGCGTACAAAGGTATATTGAACATCGTGAAGAAGTGTCCATTCAAATACATGAAGGAATTTATATTATATTCTAATAAAGCGACAAATTGCCTGGATGGCCTACAGAAAGGTATTTTTCATTTCTATATACTTGGAAACGTACAGTACCGATGTCCCTTTGGTACATTAGTATATATTAGATTTAGCTATATCAAACAGTAATATGATAGAGGCTCTTGAGCATTTCGTATCAAATATTTGAAGTTGTTATTGTAAATGTAACGTCCAGTTTGTTATATTCCAAAAAATTTCTCTATAAGCAGCAATTAAAGGAAAAAATGATTTAGGTACGTTAGAAAATAATATTGTAAGAGATATTATTTCTGCAAAATTTTTACAATTTACTTTGATGTATTGGCCGAAGCCTAAGGTGCCATAAACCTTATAAAATATTCTCAAGTTTGAATTATTTTGGAAATATACTAAATCGATATCCGTCATTCTTTGTTAACGAGAACAAGGATAAGGCGTACAGAACTACACGGCAAATGTGACTAATCTTTGCAAGATTAGCCAGACATTATTCCATTGTATTTTCGATTTTGCTGATGCATTGTAATTTACCTTGGCAACAGGTTATAAAAAATGTTGGTACTGAACCATTGCGACCTTCTACCACACAAGAGTAACATACCTCCCCAGGATACACAGTTATTTAGTGGCTATTATATGGCGTTTTCTCGGAAATGATGTAGCAAAACTCTTTGAGGAGATCCAATCTGAGTTTTTATGTTATAATTTTAATTAATTATACATAACGATGAATATAGAGACTATTATATTCCTTATTGTCTACATCCAGTAAAAAAATATATATATGAACGGTAAATAATACTTCTTTGATGTTTCCATAAATGTAATCAATTAAATGTACAATTACTTTTTTATTTATCATGTTTTGTGTTTACGAATTCCTCAAAATAATATTAGAGAAGTAATGACAGTTTTAATTTTGAAATATTCAGAATTGGCAGCTTAGCAATTCTGCTAAATCTGATTCTCATTAGATATGTCTGTAGTGCGTTCAGAAATATAAAAAAACTCATGAAGGTGATTATACGGCTATAATAATAGTAGGAGTCCCCAAGTAAAATTATAGCAAGCCAAATCCGCACAAAATACAGTTCTTTCAACAAAATCCTAGACTCACGTGATCATGAGTGTAACCAATTAAACTTACAGTAAACTTGGCGATTCTTATTTACTTTTCCCTAGTCAAAAGATAAGACTACAAAAGTATCCATCCAGTGTAGTACAAATTATATTTCGTTACAAACTTCGAATTTTATCAACATCATCACCATCATCATCAACTTCATTTTTACTATCATCAACATATATCTATAATTATCTTCGTCAGCGCCTTCTTTTTCATTATCATTAGTATCAACTTTGCTATCATCTTCATCTTTCCCATCATCATCATCATCATTATTACTCCCATTTTCATCATCTTATTCTTCATTATGGCAATCACCAAGGTCATATCATCATCACCGTAAAATTGTTCACCAAAAGTCTTCATCAAATAAAGGGAAACAATAAGAGTAGTCTCTAAGTCTTTCATAATTTGAACCTCGTTAAATATATTCTCAAAAATACATGTGGTAAGCAAATATAAATATTTTCACAAAAATGATTCACTAAATAAGACATAACACGTATGCAGTGTTCTAAAGTTATATGATAAACTTTGGTAAATGGTAGTTGCGTTAATGTCAAATATTTTTTCTTATATGAACATAGGTCCGATTCGTTTTTATTTAGAACTTACAAACATTTTAAAAAACACAATTTTATATTTCCATCAAGGTAGCCTGACAAATAAAAAATGATGGATTAAACATTAGTTAACCTTTATTAACCAAATTAACAAATCTTATGAACATAAAAATTGTTCAAAATGTCCACCCTCGAGTCGAACGCAAGCCTCACATTGACGAACTAAAGATTCCGTCACGCAACAGATGAGATATGTATCATTTCTTATCCAGACGACTCATTTTGTGCATGTTGTTCAAATAGACAGCGACAAAATTCTAATCGTTGAGGAGCATCGCCAACTTGTACATTTGGACGATGAAACGGACGTAACATTTCTCTAAACTAAAAATGTATCATTCATGTTAATCGCATTTCATTTTGTAACATTACATTTCAATGTACTCTGCTACTCTTAACGACTGACCAATTCGGATAAAGGACGAAATTCCAGTTGAAATGCTGATATTTGCTGGTTTTTAATTTTCTAAGTACTCAGTTTATCGAACATAATCTTTTCACAAAAAAAAAAAAAACATTCAGAAAACAATATACTTTTATAAATGTATTTGGTTTTTCTGACAAAAAGATTTCTTTAACAAGAATGAGGTGGGTCCAATACTTTTGACGTTGTGTGTAATTTGGTATATTTAACCACACTTGACGTGAATTTAGGAAAAAAAATTGATAAAATCCCATATAAAAAACCATAGAAAGAATTACATTCCCGAATACGAAAATCTTTAAATTGATGTATTTCAAGTTAATTCTTCCACAAATTAAATTTGTTGAGAACTTATACACCCAGAAGCCTTTTAATAACACAGAGACTTTCCTTGTCCTATCTAGGTAAGATCCAAATTTCATTAGCATTAATTAACAATTTTATATAGTTATGATTCCCGTTGTCGCTACTCACTCGAATGAATGCACCGTTTTGATATGGAACCCAGTCTCTGTAGCAACTTTACAAGTTTTCAAGCGAGAGAGAATAGCATGCCTAATTACTCCAACAAATCCTTGCGAACTTTTAATGTCTCACTCAATGTATAGGGCGAGTCTGTTAAACTGGTTGCGTATGGTATAACGCAAGCGAAAAGATTTTGATTTGACTTTTATCATTATAGGTATCGCAAGTGCATAGTTCTACCATGTTTCTGAGGATAAAGACAAAAAGAAACTACTGTTGTATCAAACTGAATAAGTATAAACAATGAAATGAGACATAAAATATTTAATACTAATTCCTTAATTCCATTATTTGATATTTAGATATAGGGTCAGTTTTAGAAATGAAAAAAATAAGGAACGGGAGAACGCCGAAAAACAACAAATGTGCTATACAGGGCGATATTGAAACATGTAGCCAAATTTATACCGTAGAAACTAGAGGTCAAAATAGACTGTGTGGATCTAATTTTATTAATTTTTTGATGTACTTAACAACATTCATTAACAGTACCAAATACAGTGTGATAAATCCCCTCCAATGCTCTCGAAAAAAAATTAGAATCAAATTTTCTGTCCACTGATAATCACAATAAGGAGTAAGTATAAATAATAATACTGTCAATGAATTTTATTGATAATCACTTTGAAACATGGTTATTTATTAATATAAGTCGTGATTTTTATTTTTTTTTTAGCTTAATTTGCAACACATTAGGAGTGCATTTTTGTATACAGGTAAATTTAATTCTCCGCATAAATTTGACTGCATATTTTACAATCACCCTATATAAATATTGTCTCTAAACCGCTTGCAAACGAGAATATTACAACAGTATTTGGTACCTGAAAAACCTCATTAAATAGAGAGATGGGTCAAGCGCCAACTGGTATCAATCTCTCACATTGATCCCAACCAACGTTCTTCCACCCTACCATACCCGCAGAGAGGGTTCCAATCCTCTCCACAAATATAGCTGATCTACGGTCTACCTACTGGCCACAGAATTCGAAACTGCGGCAACTGGTAAACACGATTCAAGTACTGGTGCCTTAATGCGCTAGAAAAATTAAAAATAAAAACTACAGCTAATATTGAAAATTATTGAAATAATCTGATTCAATTCTTAACAAGTCATTAATATTACACTGATCTGCTATTTTGTTATAATTATTAGCCATTAAATAAATAGGATATTTTAAAAGTATATTTGTTCTAGCATTTCGGAAATAGAATAGTGAATTCTCACGAGATCCAGGTCTCGGAACACGTATATTGAATAAATTGAGTAAAGCCTGAGAATCAACCATACCATTAAATAGCTTAAATAAAAAAGTTAAAGTAATCAATCTTCTAGTATACAACGACTGCATATGAAATCTTTGCAAAAGTAACTGGTGATCATGTCCCCTGTCAGGATAATAATTGTCGATGCGAAAAGATAGGAGTTTGAGAAAGCGTCGCTGTATTCTTTCCAAATGGTTACTGTAGATTTGATAGTAGGGACACCAAATAAGGTTACAGTATTCGAGTTTTGAACGTACGAGCGAATAATATAGACTCTTCAATGCACTTGCATCAGTGAAAGATTTTGTACTCCTTATAACAAAGCTTAGGGTACTGTATGCAGATTTAATATTTGAATTAATATGACTAGAAAAAGATAATCTGCTGTGAAATACTACACCAAGATCTTTAATTTCCTCGCAACGTGTTAAAGGTGACATACCTATATTATAATCTAATATTAGTGGCTGATTTTTGAGAGAATACGTACATATTTTGCGTTTATTTATATTAATAGGTAAATAATTATCAGCACATCAAGTATAAACATAATCTACAAGGTCTTGCAGAATCAGTCAGTCGTAAATGATATATTCAAGAACAATTTGAAGTAGTCGGCAAACAAAAGATGATTAGATTTTAAAGTTAAACATAAGTCATTTACGAATAGAATAAAAATAAGTGGCCCTAGATTAGAGCCCTGAGGCACTCCTGATGTCGCAATGAAGGTGTTCGACTTGAAACCATTATAAGAAACGTACAGCTTTCATTGACAGGTAAGAATTAAACAGGCGGGGCAAGCTGTTACTAAAACCATAACGTTCCAACTTACAAAGCAATATACTATGATTCACCTTGTCAAAAGCCTTTGAGAAGTCTGTGTAAACAACATCAACTTGTCCTTTGTCATCAACATAGTTCGCCGTATACTGAGTAAATTCAGCCAAGTTAGATAATGTTGAACGGTTAAGAACAAAACCATGCTGATTTGGTGATGTGTACGACTTAACATAATCAAATATTTGTTTGTACATACACATCTATAAGCGATACAATCTGTATATAGAAAAAAAACATACTCTTTTTGTTTATTATATTTTATTTGTGCTTTACTTCTTTAAGTAAAATGTTGGAAAACGTCTGCATTACATTCTTTATCGCGTTTTTAAATTGGTCTTAATTTGTAAAGAATTCCTTAAGTACTTTACATCTTAACTTTTATTTTGCTCCTCTTTAATTTGCATATCGTTGTGGAGTTCAAAAGTATAACTTTTACAACTTCAAATATAAAATAAAATATACATCTAATAAAACAATATTTCATTTTTTACGTTGTCCTGGGGAATTTCCAAGCTGTTTTTTTATCACTTCATACCGTCTGCTTAAAAATACATATTAACAGTAATTAAAAAATATTTGCTTACAGGTTTCTAAACTTAGCATTACCTATTTTGTTTTTATTATTAAATAAATACAATTTTCGATTACACTAAAATCAGATTTGTATCGAAATTTATTTTCAAACAATTTTAATACCAATCCAAAGTTACCTACAAAGCATAAGGAACATGCAAAAGTTAAGTTGCCTTCGTTTTTCTGGTCCCTATTACCAGGTTCCAGACATTTTAACACATACATCCATCCCATTAACTTCATATATTTGATAACAAAATATGACGATTTAACTCTACTTACCTATATACAAAAATGCCTACCTTAAAAAATACAGGGTATTGAAGTTGAACTTTTAAAAATGTTTTTTCGCAATAACTTTTTAACAATTTTTCACACGTAAGTTTAAGATTTATTAGAGATACTCCTTGTGGTTAACTAAATTATCAAGGGTATTGTTGTAAACGATACCTAAAAACAAACGTAGAAACTGAGGGCATTTTGCCCCTCTCATTTTTTTGCCGAACGCCCATGTATAATTTCTGTCAATATCATAGCGTAATATTTTATTTGAATTATTAATTAGTTTTTCTACACCCGTATTATAACAATGCACTTATATGCCCATAATGATACAGATTTTTCATTACGATACAGATTTTTAATCAATAGAAACCCATAATTTTTCAATCAAGCATGCTGTGCATTTGACGTTTATCCTAGGTTCCTATGTAATTATTTTAGATGTCAAAATCAGTACGTATTAAATTTTCGTAGATACCTAGCTAAACTTCGATAATTTATCAAAATGTCTGATATCAGCGATATAGAAGAATTACCATTGACTCCTCCACACATATCGGAGAAAGCAGAAAATGCAGTTCATACGAATAATTACTGTTACCTATTGTGTTCAATAAAAATATAAAATTTATGGTTTTTGATTATTTATCGGGTGTAGAAAAAATAGCGTATGCAACTCTCATGTAATGGTTATTAATACACTCGCATAACCATCATTACATGATCGTTGCATAATATACTATAAACACACTTAAACTAACTGTTATGCATATCCGCCTGTCTTAGCATAAACGCCATTAGAGAAAATCTAAGGTTTTTACCAACATTATTTGTGTCCTTCTACTCAGAGGATTAAATGACTATTTTACATTATTTCAAACTCTTTTTAACTAGAGAATATTTTTTTCAAATCGATAGATAGAAAAGGCGCAACTATGCAGTGACCACCACACTTCCTAATTTTAGTTCATTGGATGTCAGTTTAGTTTGTGGGTTTATGTAAGATGATGTTTACTCTGAATTGATGGAGAATATTAACAACTAAAATGAGCGCCTTATCAATGGTACTGATAAAATAGGGGAGACAGAGTACCCCTTTCCCCCTAGTTCCTACCATTGTTTTTTGGACGCCACGTTTACAACAATACCTTTAAAGATTTAGTTAACGACAAAGAGTATTCTAATAAATTGACACAGTTATTGTGAAAACACATTTTCAACTTCAACACCCTGTATCTTTTAAGATATTTTTGTATATAGGTAAGTAGAGTTAAGACGTCATATTTTGTTGTCAAAAATATGCAATTGTTTTTTGATACACCCTGTATATATGTTTATATCTGGCAACCCTGTAATATATGGATCAGAAAAATAAAGGCAACCTAAGTTTTGCATGTTCCCTATGCTTTCTTCTTTCGATTGGAAGGTATTAAATTTGTTTGGTACTAAGCAAATGAGCGAACTGAATGAAAAAAATTAATTACAATAACTTTAATTAAGGGTAGCCATGAACATATTTCATTACGCAACTCGTTTGCGATATATTTGTTTACATATTATGTTCGATAAAAAATAATTTTCATTCAGTAAGCACATGGGCGAAGAACGACCTTAGTTCGGATCTTAGACTATTTGAACTCCTCTTTTACCAGATTTATTTAATACGATAATTTGTTTAATAAATAAAAAACAATTCATCCAGTAATGCGTATAAATACACAAAAAATTGTTTTACACAAGTAATATTGCTGTTATTACTTTGATGACCGAGAAATTCATTTACTATTATTCACGCTAAACCATACATTAGAGAAAAATACTAAATCATCAGGCCGCGTATAAATTAACCATTATCCGCTTATTACACGAAAACTACGTAAATTATAAATGAACCATGAAAACTGCATGATTGGTGCATACGTGTCGAAAATATTCTGAACGCTGAAATATGTTTGGAATATTGATGGCTGAAATCTCCTTAAATTATTCCGCGGATGAGGCGATCTGAATATTACATGATATGGGATTTGGATATTGTAGTTCTGCTGTATTGAGATTAATGGGATTTCATTCGAACACTTTAAATGTTAATGAGGAATAGGTATGCTGAGTGTGTATAAGAGATGAAAAGGACGTGATTGTAAGATTATTTTTTGTATGAATGTGAACGAGATGTACCATTACCATTTTTCTAATATCTTTAAGTAAAAATGGAAGGTCTAAAATAAAAATATAGAGAAACATGAAACTAATTTAGTTTAAAAAACGTCTTAAATTGCAGAAAATAGAACCTAGCGAATCGTGGTTAAATTTTATGTTAGTCTTTATTGAAAATGATATAGCTATTATTTAATGATGTCTTGTTGGCAGTCTTGTCTTGATTTCTCTTGGTCTCTAAAGACAAAACAAAACAAGACAAGACCAAGACAAGATTTGACAGCTAGAAGTGCAAGATAAGACAAGATTTAAAAAAAAGTCGGGACAAGACAAGAAATAAAATAAATTGGTACGGCAAGAAGTCTTGCAAATGTAAGAAGGGGTAACATTTAGGTGAACATTAGCTAAAAAATAAATATTGCATTTCTATTATAGATAGGCATATACTTTATTTAAAGGACATCTAGCATTAAATTATTTTTAAAATCAAAATTTACTTAGTGCAGGTCCAGTTCTGTTGAACTAGAACTAATTATAAATTCACTGCCACTTGATTGAAAGACCTCCGATTCTGTTTCGCATAGTTTGTCCATTACTTAATGCCATTATTATGTAAAACTGGCCTTTTCTATACTTTATAACGTCTACGAATCGATCACTGTCGACTATCGACCATATCGATGGTTACGTGTAAGCTCCAAGCGGGACCATAGCCGACCGAGAGTAACCACCACTGTTACCAAATTCGTAATAATTATTTTAATATATAATAATAGAATGCTCTATATTTCATAATATTATCACAAATGGGACAGCAGCTTCTCCACCAAATGTCAAAAAAAAGACGTTCTATATTTCATAATATTATCACGAATGGGACGCTGTGTTTCCACTAAATTTCATGGAAGAAATGGTCCTTCTATCATATCATGGCAAAAAACATTCAACGATAACTTTATTAACAGTTCTATATTCGGTTGGCTGCAAGAGGTCTTATTTATACATAAGGCAATATCCCATTACCTTACAATAGATGGTCTTACCAAATGATTGGACTATCTGAGGCTATCTTGGGGGCATGGGATGAACCATAACCTGATTTAATGCTTGCTTTGCAAAAAAAAAATGCAAACTTGTAAAATGCCTCTGCCTCTGACATAACCCTTCTGAAGATGAATTCAGTGGTTGTACCTACTTTGTTATTGTAATCATTAAAAATTGGAAGAATTAAGTGAAAATAATGGTTTTGTCTTAGTACTACTTGTATTTTATTACAGCAAACGTTTCCCCATTAACCAAGGATAGGATAGGAGGATAGAAGATTGCCTATAGACTTTCATCCAATAGTTCCAGTATTAGTTATATTTTGTTGCCAAACAATACTGTTACGATATTATTAACAATTTAGAATATATAACAAAGAATCTGAAACAGGTAGTTTATTCTGTAACCTATAATTTAGTAGTTAGGTATACCAAGTGTTTTGGATGCTGCTACAAAATATGACTCAAGATATCGATTCAGATGCGTTTACCTTACAAATCATAACTTTATAACTTACCAGCATCAACAAGTTATTCTTACTAGGAGAGCACCATGTAGGTACGAGAAGCAACATATTTTATATCTTTAAAAATTTAAAAAGGTCTCTCTACATCTGCGTTATGCTCGGTTTTGAAAATTAAAAGCTGAGGACTTTTGAAAACGTATTTAAATAAAAACTTACCCCATAATTAGAACTGTCGTAGACCTCACCTGTACTTAATCAGTTCAGAAAACAAAAGGAAGTTGCACCAATTTGAGGCAATAAAAAATCATAATTTTTTAACAGTTAATATTTATTTGCTTAAGCAATATTTCAAAGAAATGCAATATGAAAATAAATATACTAATTGTCACAAACAAATAGGGAAACAAGTGGTACAATGCAAGCTCAGTTACTGTTCAGTTAATTGTAGGTACTTACTTATATGTACGATTTTGTTTCTACATTTATCGTATTTGATTAAATAATTTAAAATTAACTAGAATTGGTAACTAGAATTTTTATCATCATACTTATCTTTTGTGGCTTTCAACTCAAGAAGCCACCTACTAGTATCTTATTATATTTGCATGGTGCATTGGAGCCTGCGTAGTGGTGCTAGTACCTACTTGATGGAACAGTCTTCACAGAGCAATTTCACGATGTAGATCTTAGATTACCAAAAAATAGTTAAATGACAATTTAATGTAATAGCTGTATACAGCACATATTTCTACCTGTAGGTTATAATTTTCGTGAAGCTTGACGATTTTTCTCCTACAATATTGTAACCTCGAAATTGGGTTATCGTAGAAACACGTCACGTGGACAAACAACTTTATTGTCACTCTTGATTATACAAGAAATCTTCTTCAACAAATCCACAACTCAAATGCTTTACTTTGACGTTTCAGTCATTCGCGTTCGACTGCTCAATATAAACTGACAGTGACGGCGGAATTGATCCGTTTATATAGATTTTTAGAGTTCTCGGAGTTTCTACGATCTCGAGAACGTGTCAAACAGGAATATAATCAACAAACTAAAAAGGTAGGTGAGCTTCCGTAACAGTATATATCTTTAAATTCTTCTGTATGATAATCTTTACTACACATTCTTTGGTTATCTGAATAAAATGTGTAAGGTTTTTTTTGAGACTTGGGTGGAAAGAAATATATTCGTCAGTTTCCTTTTTCCATTTTGGTTTTAAAAGTAGCCACATAAATTGTGCCCCCAGAATTATAATGCAACATAATTTGAGATTTCATATAAAAGTATGAATTCACAGCACTTAAATTACAACCAAAACGTAACAGTAACAAACACCAGAACAACAATTATTACGTCAAAACACGAATATAATTGCAGTAACACAAAAATAATAACACGGGACACAGGGATACTTATAAAATACAAATAAAAACCAACATTTATTAGTAAGCAATTTGACATTTTCAATTCAAATACCAGTGACGCCACTCATGAGTTTGTAGGCGGGTGGAGTGAAGGGAATCAGCAGTTTGTAGGCCACCTCCACTGTTTAGGAATTTTGTCCATTAATCATGAATAATAGTTCAAATTCACCAATTATATTTTGAATAATATCTGTTATTTTTATATATTTTTAAGTATTAATAATATTGTGTGAAACTAACTAATCAGTGGACAAAAGCCCCAACCTGCGTTGAATTACACCCACAATATCTACCCATATATTCCTTATTATTAGCTTTTGTAACATTTTTTACTGTATTAGAAAGGTATTTTAAGCTAATATAAATCAAATATCCTACAATTCCTATCAATGAAGTCATATGATAGATATTTATAGAGTGTTTCATTAGAAGGTTAGTAGATTATTTTCTTTAGACAACTATTGAATAGAGCTTTGTCTGTGGAATTGTTCATTAGCATACCAAGATGTTTGGTATCAGAGAACATACATATGACTTCATTGATAGGAATTGTAGGATATTTGATTTATATTAGCTTAAAATACCTTTCTAATACAGTAAAAAATCTGGTGTTATGTTTCGAACTTCTTCTCTGATAGGGTTTTTCAATAGTTTAAGAGTATCTGGTCTGTTCACACATATTTTACTTTTGAGATAAGCCCATAAAAAATGTAGTAGGGTTACATCAGGCTAATTCAGATAACCATATGCCACCAACAAGCGTATCGTGTTCATTAGAGTTAAGAAAAATTAATTCCCATACTGGAATTAGCTCAAAACGTAAAAAATCCAAATAAATGTCAAATTGCTCTCAAAGAAATAAGGTCCCAATGCGATTTCCTTTTATTCCAGTCCAAACTTTCGCTTATCAAGCCATTGTGTATGTTTTTTATGCATCCAATGTGGATTTTGTACACTCTAAACCCTTATATTTTGCCTATTCACGATTATGATTCGTTAATGGAAATTATGTAATTTTTTATATTGTCTTTCAGTGTCATAGCATGGTTGCATGTAGAAAAGATCGTGCGTCTCGAACCTTACTTATTTAACTCAATATGTTGCTGAAGGCCTGGATGATCAGAGGCAGGTTGACGTTATACAGGGTGTTAATTAAGTATGTGCACAAACTTTAAGGGATTAATCTATGATTTATTTTAAGACAAAAAGTTCATATAAACAGGGGTCCGCAACGGCTTGTTTACAGATACATGGTGGTAAAGTTTGAAAGAAAATCAAATTTTTTTATCTATTTTCTGAGTAGTAAGAGTTACTTTGTTGAAACTTGGCACACCCTAATAGGTATTTAGAGAATACATTTTGCGGGTATTAAATTATTTTAAATTTATGTATATTTAATCTAAGTATTTCTTATAATTGGGTGTAAACCTGTTAGAAATTCTATCTATCATAGTTCTTGTAAGACGTTAACTTTGTAAGGATGCCACATTTGGGAGTTTAGAGTTTTGTGAACTCAGAACTTAAACAAATAAAAGTTGGCTGATATATCTAGGAATGAGGATTTTTAGTAATAACAACGATCAGTGGCGTAGCCACGGGGGGGGGGGGGTCAGAACCCCCCCCCATGGGTTGGGTTGGTTGAGTCATATAGGTAATGTCTCACTACAAATCTGCAATCACTCTATTCTCCAAGATTTAGCAACGCGGTCAGTGAACTAGATCTCCTACGGAAACCTTACATTGGGACCTGCTACTAAGTTCTAATCTTATTTTTGTCATTTTTGTAACAAATATTTTTCGTACCTGTTTATTATTTACATGTTTATGATGAGATTGTTTTTTTATTTACTTTTTATTGTTTCAATTTATTAAAAATTATTTTTTTTTATTGAAAAAATCTAGTTTAAAATACTTTGTTCATTGAACCCCCCCCCCTTGTCAAATTTCTGGCTACGCCACTGACAACGATCA
This sequence comes from Monochamus alternatus, assembly GCA_037114965.1. NCBI lineage: Eukaryota > Metazoa > Arthropoda > Insecta > Coleoptera > Cerambycidae > Monochamus > Monochamus alternatus. Next base: position 79,036,727 of record CM073429.1, read on the forward strand.
TCACTTATTGACGGTCATTTTCGCTTACCGTTCGAGGTAAATCTTTTATACTTCCGGTTACTATATAACTCTGATCTGGATATTTATAATAACACATTATAATCACATACCTTCAACTGATAATTATACCTACACATTCAATCATAGTTAAAATTTCAGTCATCTATTTTTGGTTTAACCAGACAAACAGCACTTGTTTATTATCCTAGTATCACATCACGACGATACTAATCTAAAAGAGAAAAACTTAATGCAAATAATCCTGACTTGAAGAAGGCTTGAAGTTATTTCGTTAACACGGAATGTAATTAAAAACCAACCCTATACCTCAGCAAATACTTCAAAGAAAAAAAGCTGCCTTCCTTACCCCCTCCCCCGTAAAAGTTTATTGTTGTGTTTATTCGTAAAATAAAAATATAAAGATGTTTTATTCAAGTTGTTAATTACTTTTAAATGTTCCTCACAATAAAGAGTTGGTAAACTGCAGAGAGCAGTTTCGAAGCAGAGACAGGGGCGTTAATTTTTATGCGATTGTAAGTCTCTCGAAAGTTGAAAACAAACTTCGCAAATAACGAGTGGAATAAAACAGTCAAGTCGCCGGTTCGATTTCACAGTAATGGCAACTTTGTTCGTTGCTCGCATTACTAGGTGAGCGAAGTAAGCAGAAAATGTACAATTTTCTTTTTTATTCTCCTGATTTGAGCAGAAACTAAGAGGTGATATAATTTATCAAAGCTTTTATTTACGAAAACATCATCATGCAACGTCAACATCCTTTATTGCATTTAGTAATTTTGACAAAGGCATTTGTTCCTATAACAATGTACTCACATTTACTACTTTATTTCCTCTAACGATGTATTATTTTGTATTAAACAATTACAATGACTATGGGCCCAGACTTAATATCCGCTTTCTTGATTAGAAACTAGGCTACCGTTTTCTCATAGTCTCTTTTTATAATCTTTAATTTAAGTCTATTCTCACGTATATTTCCTGATCAGTGAAAAATTTTAAGAATATGCCCAGTATATAAAAAGGAGGCAAAAATCATGTTACTATACTCGCGACAAGAATTCAGACGACTTACGTCATACGAACAAATGAATAATTCACAATATTTTCATCAAAATTGCAAACTGCAAATGATAGTAATAAAACTATATACTACACTAAAAGTTTGCATTATATATTGCACTAAATTGCAAAAAATGATTGTTTTTAACGCGACCAAATATCGAAAATTACGTTGACAATAAAAACAAACGTGTAACGTCAGTCGTGACGTAAGACGTCTGAATTCTTGACGCGAGTATAACTGCAGACCTATTGCAGTACTGTCTAATTTTTGATAAGTGCTATACACCGTGTTGTTTTTTTTTCAATAAAAAATGTTATAGTACCGGAACAACATGGATTTACGGAAGCACTATCGCTTACTAATGTATGCATTACTCCGTTTATTAACGAGACTATTGATCGGGAAAGCCAAATATATGTAGTGTATACGGATTTTTCGTATATATTCGATTATTACTAACTAAACTGATTTCTTTTGGATTCTGGTCAGACTTCGTATTTATCTGATAGAAATAAGTCCGTTCAGATTTCTGGAATCCAATGTTAAGTTTGCCCAGACATCAAGAGTACCACAGAGTTCTATCCTTGGACCGCTGATATTGACTATTATTAAAATGTTAGTTGAAAGTTGTATTTATTGCATGATATAAAAATGTATAGTTCCATCGATTATGTTTTAGGTCTCATGAGTCTCGAAAGACATCTAGCGTTAATAAACTCCTACTGATTGTTAATAAACTTTACTTGATTTATACCAAATGTAATGTCGACAATAAGATCAAAAACAGTATGAATGGACTAGACCATGTTAAAGATTTGGGTGTATATTTTGATCTTAAACTATTTTTTTATGAGCACATTGAAAATATTGTAAAAAGAATAAAAAGCTAGAAACTCTATATTTACTATATAATACGTTTGATAGATCGAAACTTGGAATATGTCTATGTGGTTTGGACACCTATCTATGTTACACACGTAATGTTTATTAAAAACTTCAACGCCATTTCTTCAAATCAACTATTAGTTTTTATTGATGGCCAGTATCCACGTCAACGTGTTTCTAAAACTTTAATGTGTATAGTTTATCTCAGAAACGCAAGTTAAATTCATTAACTTTTCTATATAAAATATTCCTCTCCACGAATATAGCTTATATACGGTCTACCGGCAGCTGGGCTCGAACCAACTCCGATCTAGTCACCTCGATTCAAGTACTGACGCCTTAAACCGCGCGACCACTGACCGACCCAAATGGCAGCTAAGTTAATGTAAAAACATTTTTCTTATAAGAATATGCCTCTGATTTGTTTTTCTTTAGAAATTACAAGCATTTCAAAAGATATTTCGATCAAAGTAACCTGATAAATAAAAATGATGGTTGCTATAACACTAATTATTATTTGTATTTAAAGTTTAAACATTAGTTAATCTTGATTACCAAATTAACATAAAAATTGTTGAAAATGTCCACCCTCCGCTCGAACTCAAGCCTCACATCGACGAACTAAAGATTCCGTCACTCAACAGATGAGATTTGGATAATTTTCAATCTAGTTAGTAGCACCCTGAATCCTGTCAAGTAATTGCTGATGGGTAGTGATTTCATCATAGTAGACAAGTTGCTTCATATATTCCCATAAATAAAAGTCCAAAGGATTTAGATATGGCGAACGCGGTGGTCATACTATTGGACCTTGTTGACCTATGCATTTATTCGAGAAACGGTAATTTAACCAAGCGGTTACTTGTCTCTCTCTATGTGCTAGTGCACCATCGTGCTGACACCACATATTTTGAACAATACTAAGCTCTACGTCATCAATGATATCCAAAAGATTGTTTTCCAAGAAAATTCTATACAGATCTGCATTTAAACGATTATTTATAACATGCAGGCAGAAAATTATTGTTGAAAATGCTACTCCAAATGTTGACACTTAAAGGATGCTGAAATCGTCTTCACCTAATTGCTTGTCTGGCGTGGCACTTTAACACTAAGCATAAAAGGAATAAACAAAATTACACAAATAATAATTATTGTTTCATCCATCATTTCTATTTATTAGGCTACTACTAAGAAAAAATATTTGACATTAACCCAACTACCCTCTGCCAATGTTTATCAAAGAGTTTGTACACAAACTTCATTGTTAACAGCAGTAACGCCATATATTCCAGAAACATTTTCACACTAACCGACAGTGTTAAATGGCCCCCTAATTCTCCCAAACTATATATCCTTATGTTTTATTTATGGGTAGCGTTCTTGGAATCGGAAAACCGTTAATCCAAGAGGCTATCAACTTAATTAGAAAGATAAGGCATTACTTGAGAAAGAAGCGATCAAGCAAAAATTGCTGTACTTTGTTAGCCATAGAAAACACATTATTTATCTGGAACTTCCTAAGGTCTGCAGAAAAATTACGTCTGTAATTGTCCGTAGTTTCCGCAGTCAGATCAATCTAGGGATTTCTCTGGCAAATTTAAATGCCTTGATGTGAAATTAGGTGTTTATTAATTCATACTGGATATTTCACCACTGAATCAATATCTACAAGGTGATTCTTAACCTATACTCATAAATTTAACGGCGCTTTCTAGACCTCGAAATAAGACAAGTTTATATAAACACGTATCCTAAAATGGGGGAGTCAAAGGTTAGTTCTTGATGACGCTTTTTAATTAGTATTTCCCAAACGCGTAGAGATAAACTGATGAAATTTGGCTCAATCCCATAACTGAAAATCTAAAAAGAAATCAATACAGTTTGCTCAGGGGTGGTGAAACAAGGTGAGTAATGCTTAAAAAATACCTAAACTATTTTATGTATATTTTTTAATAATTTCATAGTAAAAAATGAAAACCCTAAAGATTTTTACAGAAAAAGGTACTATTGCTGACATTTGATGTCGGCAGTTTACGAAAAAATTGGATTTTAATATCTAGGCGTATGATAAATCTCATTAAAAATCTATGGAACTTGAAACATAGTTGACCTTTAAATAAAAGAAACGAAACATTAAAATATGCCGATTTTGGCCTCTGAAGATGAATGTTATAATTTGAAAAACAATAATATTTTAGCAATGCCTTAACATAGAGCAACCAAATTTAGTATATGATTTGCTTTTATTGTTATCTTTAATTGATAAAAGTATGAATTTGTTGGAAGCCTGAAGAAGGGCCGGATTAGGGATAAGGTGCCCTTAAAATGATATCGATTTCTTTATCAGTATGCCAATTATTAAATAATTTTTCCATTTTTAGAAAAAATTTAATTTTACTACTACTGATTTTACCAATTGAATAGAACAAAAAGTATGCAGTTTTACGACTAGTAGGCTATGATTTTATGTTTCATTTTTGACGTTTAGAAAAAAGGATCAAGAAAAAGCAATTTCATTAAATTTGTTTCTTTATTGTTTTTAAAAATATTAAAAAAATGAAACTTACAAACAAAACATTAACAAGTTCGAGTTTAACCACATAAACTACCGATATCATTAAGCAGCACTACAATAACTGTTGAAAATGATCACTATTTCTCTAATACATAAATGGCCCTTTTGCCGGAAATTAAAATCTACACTGCGCAATAACTGTAGATCATTTTTTATGGCGTTGCATTTATTATTTATACGATTCCATAAATTTGCTTCAGATACATCCGGTGTAAAATAAACAAATTCTTTTAAAGCCCCCAAGAGAAAAAAATCACATTTATTCAGATCTGGCGATCTTGGTGGCCAATTCATCTATTCGAAAGAATATAAGTCTCCTACATTAGCATTAAAATGGTGGAGCACCATCGTGCATGAACCACATTTGACATCTTATTTGCAAAAGTAAACCCTCGATTAGCCCAGGGAGAGTATATTCAAAAAATAAATAATTTTAGCCATTCAACCAGTTTGGTAGAGTTACTGGCCCAACCAAATAACCTCCGACGATACCAGCCCACATGATTATTTTAAATTCATTTTGAAATTGGTGATGAATTATTGAATGTGGATTTTCATCCGAATATTCGTGGAAATTATACACATTTGTGATTCCTCTTCGAGTGAAACAGGCCTCGTCCGTAAAAAGAATCTTCTCATGAAACCTAATACCCTGACGCAAAATAAAATTACAAAAAATTACGTATTTGGTCTAAATCTTGAGGTAACAATTATTGTTGAATATTTTAGATATAAGGATGAAATATTACTAAACATTTTATCTTTTCTCTATTTCGCACTCTGTCTGAGCAACACCATCTAGGTGTGGTGTTTGTCTGACTTGTATTCACCTCACCCAAAGAGTATTTTAATTACTTGAAGAGTTTTCGTGTTATGGCCGAGACATTTTTTATTTTTGTTTACCACCCTGTAACTCAAAGAGCGTGTGGGATTCATATAAGAAATTATAAGATTTTTTGACACATTTTGACTGGATATACATCCCTGTAGAGTGCGACTCAACGATTGCTTAAGAGACCTCTTGAGCTATCTTGAAACTAGTTTGAAAATAACTCTCGTAATATCCGATTTCTATGCACCAATTTCCTTAGAAAAAATCTAGTTTCTAGAACGATCTAAATCAAATTTCTTGATATGAATACACTAGTGTTTAAAACCCAAGGAAAACAAAATAATGAGCATCCTTGAAGCGACGAATTATTAATTTATATAAAATCTATTTCTGAAAATAATTGGTAAATTAAAAAACGTCAATAGACTGGTAATATGAAAAGAAAATAGTCTTCTAAATATATAATTAACAAATAAATAATGTAATAATATACTATCGAGGTAAATCCGAAAGATTCATACAAATTTATGTTCTAAAATTCAAACGCGTTTGTTATAGGTTCTCAATTCTACAAGTCAGTCAACTATTACTTTTTCTCTGCATACTGATGATTAATCCGTTATATATAAAATAGTTTGAAACAAAAAGTTCCCCTCCAGGCGACTGACTTAAAATAAATTAACTTTTATTACACGAAACAGTATTATTGTTGCTTTAGAAATACCCGCTGTAAATGACACGTCAATCATTCTGTTTTATGGGAAAATAATACACATACTTAATATTTAATTTGAATTCCACATCTACTATATTCTAAATATACTCGTATGTTATATATTTACAGAATGATTAATAGTTTTCAAGAAAATAGCAATATTAATTATCTATTGATTAAATTTAAAAATTTCCATTATTCATTCCATTATTATTTTTTCCAAAATTATCACTACTGGACTGGCACAAATGTAGCTAAAAAATTATTACTTATTTTTAAATTATGTGTACTAAAATCATTTGGTCTAAGATGTAAAACAAAACTCTCATTTGGTGTAAGTCTAGATGTAAGACAAAACTACTAACTACTAAGAAATTTTCTCTGGAAATGCTTAACTCCAAATAACAAAATTTCCGTCAATGGGTTATCTTCTTAGTATGAGTCACAACTGACCCTAAATAAGAAATGTTTATATCAAATTATTAGGTACAGAAAAAATAATTGTAAATTCTTTCCTAAACTTTGTTTATATTCTGGGAATTATTTTAATAATCTTTTCTTTTTTATGGAACATTAAATCTTCTACACGACTGAACATAACTGTTAAACTGTTTTTTCATGAAATTAATTATTGTCGATTTAAAAATTTCAGTCAATCTTATTTGCAATTGCCTTACAACGTACATATAGATACAAATTTCACAGTAAAAAATGCAATAAAAATATTTGTCAAATAATTTTCTGCACACAAAAAACATTTGCAGACTATACGAGGCGTTTCGAAATTAGCATAAACTTTTATAAAAATGTTATTCAGTAAAACGATTTTTTATAACAATGTAGTTTAGAATGTGATAAAAATTAAAAACCAAACGATAGATTTGACAACAATTTTTTACCATCTAGATCTAAAGATCTGTTTATTACACGACATCTCGGATTTGGCAAATTAAGCATTTATTATTACTATTTAGTATTTATTATACTTATTGTGTTTGCTACCGTATCATAAAGGGGAGAACGCACTATGAGGTCGCAATTTAAACGCATTGCGGACCGCTCTTTGCCGAGCTGATCACGGACTCTTACAGAATCAGTCATTCTCTAAGCACTTCCGACTTGTTCTGTACTCTTTAGATGTCAAGATATGTTCTGTGTAGGAAGTATTTTTATTAGTTCTATTATTTGCCGTGACTGGTCGACACGAACGAACAAGTCCATTTCTGCAAACATGTACATTTAAAAGTGTTAGAAGATTCTTTACTACTAGACGAGTACGCGACTAGCCTGACACGCGGTGCGACGCAACCGCGACCGCCTAGTGTGTTTCCTCCTTTACAGTTTAAATGACAAAATTGATCTTTTTCTAGCACATATATGACGGTATCGATCGCAGTGCCTTCTGGATCATGACGGCTTACAAACGAGCAATATCAACAATTAGACGGACTTTCTTGTTGCCATAAAATTTTTTTTTAAAGCACAACATATAGCATCAAAACTTGACACAGGTAGGTACGTTTTTGGTGATGCTGAACACGCTGGTGTTATCATTTTTTTTTACAAAGTTGAAAGTGCTAATTACTGATATTTTATTTTGTAACTTTTTTAACCTAATTTTTACCTAACCTATCTGATGATATTACGAAAAAAAATTATTTTGCACTGAAAGGTGCTGTTATTAAATTTGTTAATAAGGAAAATACAAAATACTGTGGTAAATTCAACCTGGCGATCTCTGTAATAGTACGTATTCATTAAGTGTATATGTGTCAAACACCGAGCTCTATAATTGATAAGTCATATTTTGAGTAACAGAAATGAATGTATGTTGTATATTCTCAGGTGTGAATAGTAATTTTGCTATTCTAGTGAATATCTATTGTAAACTTAAGATTTTATGGGAACTTATTTCTCAATGCTTCATCAGCTCTAGCAATATTATATTTTTTGAAACACCTTTGTAAAATGTTACAAGTGCATGATCAAATCCACCTCTATTTTCAACAACAAAAATACATTAAATAAAGAATTTTTTATTTTAATCGCAATGGCGTCTGTCCCAGAAAATTTCGTAGAAAAACAGGCCTAAGAACGGTATTTAAAAATTTAGTCTGACCACGCCCCCACAAAACGGTCGCCGGCACGGCGTAAACTTGTGACGTCAGACGCCGTTCGCACGTATATACGTAAATACAAGTGTGCTTTAGATTATATTTGTATACGATTTCCATGCTTTTGGACAACGGAGTGCATATGTTTACAAAAGTTTATGTGTCATTTGTGATATTATTTAGGTATTACTGTGTTAAATAAACATTGGTGTTGAATAAAGTTGCAAAATAGACTCGTAAAATGGGCAGATAATGTGCATGGAAGAAGTGTTGCATTATGCCATTATGTACAGCATACAGCGCCTAATAAAAAATATTTCACCGTGTCAAAAAATGGGAAAAAATGTGGTGTAGAGCGATGAAGCGCGACGAAAGGAAGCACTGCAACGTTGTTTGTTTGTAAAGATCATTTTAATTTAAGTTTAATTGGAAATTGCATAAGAAGGTTAAGTTCATCGAAAAAAATAAAATGTAAAGTTGTAAAGATTCAATTAAACTTTTCTATTAAGCTACCAGAATGTGTTTTTTTTATTGTATTCAGCGCCTCATTCCGATTCCAAATAGCATGTTCTGTATTTATTCCTACCATATACGAGATGTAGCATATTATTTGAGGCATTTATAAATTTTTGCTATCTGACTTCACTATATTAAATTACCTGTTTTATTCAGAAAACTTAATAAACAAAAGTAATAATTGAGTATTTTTTGATAATATTTAAGGAGAACTGAATCAGTAGTAAATAGTAATAAAAAAATAATAAATTAATTAAAAAATAATAATAAATGTTAAATATCATTATTAATTACTTTTGCACAGTATTTTACACCATGTATCTGTGACCCACAAACGCAACAAAAACGCAAAAATGCAAGAAACGAACGCGTGTTCACATCACCAACACCGTAACCTGCACTTGTATCTACTGAAGCAAACCGCGTTGAACGGAGTGTGACGTCACGCCAATGATATCGCGTTTTCGGCCACGTAGTTTTGATTACATTCTATGGCAATTTATCTGTTCTGACTTTTCAATACATCTGAAAGATTACCTCGTACATTTAAAAAAAATACAAAATTCATGCAACTTCCCCCATTGGCTTCCAACGGTCTGCCAATTCCGGTAATTTGGAAGTAAGGAAGGAAGACAATTTTGAAGCGTACTTGTTTGTATATTTGTAATTTGTCAGTGGCGCCTGACACCTACGCATTTTATGACTATTCCATTGTTTAATGCAAAATTGTAAATTGTAAAATAATTTCACAGTAAAAAGGTTTTCTGTATAGTTTCCACTAAACAAAATGAATATGAGCAGTAACCCCTTACTTTCACTGTTAATATAGGTAGATATCTTAGAGACATTATAAAAGGTAATAAGTTCAATTAAAAGGCCTGTTTGGGCCGCTGCTTTTGTTAGACAAGGTGTCATCATTTATTTTTAGGCGTTAAAATCAATAAAACCGAATTTAACGCCTGACTGGCCTCATACCATTCCTGTGCCATGTTTATGTAAAAAAGCGTTATGCTAATTAAGCACAAAACAAAAGCTTAAAGAAGGCAATCCGCGATTTAACAAGTTTTACCAGTAGCGCCAAGATATGCGGCAGAGACAGAATCAGTAAATAAATGGTAATTTAAGCAAAAATTTTTCATTTTAAACACTTGGCTCCTAGTTGATAAAAAATAACCAGTAGTCGATAATAACGTTGTCATTTACACACTAAAAGCTAAATGCTATATCTAGCTGGATGGATTTATACTAACTTATATTCCGAAAGCATGAAGATGTGGTTTCGAGGTTGACAGCCAAAGATTCAAAATCAGCACATTACCATTTGGCAAATTGTATCTACTACACGGTGCGGTGAACATTGAACCCAATAATGGAAGCCTAGTTGTTGCCAAGAAAAAAGAGAGTGTTTGACCACGAACATGATTTCTCTGTAAAAAGGACAGGAACGTCACAGGCTAGTGATTTCGAACCATGCAGGTGAATGGACTGTGCTCATACCAAATATAAATACCGATCAAGAAACTCCAGTTTCATAGTTGGTTCTGAGGAATAGAGCGGTACAGAAACCAAATTGACGACGTGGCAACCTGCCTCAGAATTGTTGAACCACTCAATAGATATTTTTGTGTTACTTGAAATATAGTGTACAATGGCCGCAAAATAAAGGTTTCCAATCTGACAGACAAACTACTTTTGAAGAGTTCGGTTAGCCGATTTAAACAAATCCCAGTGAGAATGGAGCCAACGTTGTACGACGGTTGACACACCGCGTAAGGTCAGCACAACTGAGTTCGTGGAGTCTTTATTGCATTCGAAATATATATTTTTTAATAAGTAAAATACAATATTTCAAGGACATAGATAAATAGTTTATTTGTTACTCATATGTAAACATCAATTTATCAAAATATCGTATTAATCGATAGTCTATTTTTGCAAGCTAGTAAAATTTTTACAGGATAACTGTCAATTTTACAACTTCACATTATAGAATTATGTTTTATTTGTATCATACAGGTTAAAAAACATGGTAGAACTGTTATTTCCTGTAATACAATTACGTATATGCTCATATCTTCTACCACAAAGTACATCATTCATGGTCACTTCGACAACAACCATAAATCCCGAATATTGTTACAATTTTCACAAACAACCAATGGTCATGAGGAGCATCCAACAGAAATCTCTCAACCTCTTCTTCATTCTTTCCTTTGAGAAATGCAATTACCTTTAGAAATCTACAAATGTCAGCTTTTTCTTCTAATACATGGCTAAGCCTTGACTTTGATGTTTGATTTAGTAGTATTTCGAGACATATTAATCGTCAGTGGTCACGCGGTTCAAGGCGTCAGTACTTGAATAGATGTGGTTAGACCGGTGTGGAGAGGATTGGCACGGTCCCTGCGGGTATGGTAAAGTGGAAGAATGTTACCTTAGGTCAATGTGAGAGATTGACACCAGTCGACATTTGACTACCCCCTTAATTAATGAGGTTTTCCAGGTTTCCCTCATTCCTGCACTGAATGGTGGTTAGGGCCTACCAACATAAGTTGATCCTGAGCGCAAATCCTCGTGATTAGAATGAGGGGTAGAGATATTATTATTATATTTGGAAAAATATAGCAAGAACTTACAATATGCTCACAACATCCAAAAACTTAGTACTGTACAGTTTTGTGACTTAGCAAATTTACCAATCCACTCTGAAGTTGGTGTACCTATATACCTAAGCTTAACTGTCAGTAAAAATTATCCAAAATGATACCGATTATTCAAGGATATGGTTACATAACATCTAATTAAATCAATATTGACAACATCGTTATAAAGAAAGCAACTTTGATTGATGCAGTTTTAACAGATTTAACAGCTGATCATGTGCTTGTGCGATTTAGTAACGTATTAACATTTATAGCAAGCATAAAAAAATCACGAGTTGAAGGATAAAAAGAAGAGTCAGCGTCAAGGCATACAAAAAATCAGGTTGTGATTAAAAAATACGTCTTGTAAGTTATTTGAAACGGTAATTCGTATAAAAGATATCTCTGTTTTCAATAAAATATTAAATGTGACGTATTTGAATGGATATTAAAAACGTATAAAATAAATAATAATAATAACAACAATGGCTGAGTTGTTTCTACGCTGCTCACCATGTCGTCAGCTTGTACTACTTCACATTCGAGAAATATTTAGATCTCTTGTTTTAATTTTGGTGAAGACTATATAGGAGTATAAAATCTGAAAAATCGAAATAATTTCAGTCAAAACAACCGGAAATTGAGAAACGCCGTAAATATAAATACCAACCAAAGGTCTGAATCACCAATTTCTTCTGAAAAATAGCGCGATATATCTTTCAAATTAAATCATTATTCCAACATTTGGGCAACAAATATTGTTACAGGTCACCTTTATTACAAATGTTGCACACCTTTTTTACGTTTTCAGATGAAAACTAATTAATATGCAGCAACTGCAATGTAAATCATTAGATAGATAGATATAATTTCACTTTCTGTGCATTTACACGATTTTAATCATGTCTAACAATATTTATGCAATTTAATTTCTAAAATTCTTCAGTTATACATATTTAGATTAACAAAATGAAAATGTCACCAGTCAATGATCTACTCACTTACCCGCCATCAAACAAAAGCAACATCAAAATATTTTATTCCCTGATTTTAAATTTTGATTGGCACGCCACTGTGCTAATCTCAAGAGGATACGCCGATGGCTAAAAACGCCAACACCCAACCAATACCTGCATCATGTAATACAAAATTCATAAAAATTAATCAACCTTTCTTGCTTCTTTTCTATGAAAATAACTATGTCTCCTGTCCTATTATACCATGAAATTCCAAGACAGGATACAGTGTTATTGAAGGTTAAAAATTACAATGACCCAAAGTATATATAAGAAGAAAAAACCATCGAAGACGAATAGTCTGAAGATAGAACGTGCAGCCGTTAGGTGAATTTTATGTGCGATGTGTGCCAAAAACTTTGGATATATAGCTAACCTTCTTGTGTTTTTTGTTTGTGTTAATTCCTCTCCCATTATTATAAGAACAGGCTTAATCAAGAACCAAGGACAACACCAACAAGCAAATTTGTATGATGCGGCACTTCAAAAAGGTTCGTTTTTGCAAAAATTTGAATGAAACTTTAACACCAGAAAAATATCATTCTATCTAAAAACATTCTATAAACATATTAAACATATTTCTTCCAGTTATTATTCAGAATTTAATTTCAATATTAGTCGCTTCATAATTTACCATTTATTTTTGTACAAATTAAAATCTAAGCAAAATATCAAAAGTAAGTTATTAATAAACCTAATAGATAGGTTCTTGGATCTTTCAAGATTTTATATCGCAACAGCATACCTACTTAAAACTTTCTCTACTCGACTTTTCTATTTCTTTAGTTTTTCTGATAATTTAATCCTTACAAATAATGCTGAAATATGTCTTGTTACACTAAAAATAATTTTCACTTCTCTAAAGACCACTAACTGTATTTATTTGTTACATTATTTAATAATCCTCTTATGAAATTTATGTTTTAATCACATTAAAATGAAAAAAGAGGTTAAACAATTTAATAAATAAATAATTCCTTATATCTAAAGATTTAGTCACAAAGTTGTAATATTTTTATCTAATTATAAGTATCATGATCGGTCAGTGGTCGCGCGGTTTAAGGCGTCAATACTTGAATCGAGGTGACTATATCGGTGTTGGTTCGAGCCCAGTTGCCGGTAGACCGTATATAAGCTATATTCGTGGAGAGGTTTGGCGCCCTCTCTGCGGGTATGGTAGGGTGGAAGAATGTTGGCTCGGGTCAATGTGAGAGATTGATACCGGTTGATATTTGACTACCCCCCTAATTAATGAGGTTTTCCAGGTTTCCCTCATTCCTGCACTGAATAGTGGTTAGGGCCTACCAACGTAAGTCGTTCCTGGGCGCAAATTCCGCCTGCTTAATAATAATATGCCGCCCCGTCTCCCGCACAAGTCTCCGACTTCTGGGCTAATCCCTGTGATTAGAATGAGGGGTAGAGATATTATTATTATTATGAGAAAACATATAATCGCTTTAACAGAAAACTCTTGACATTCAATTATCCTAAATTAGAAAACAAAAACTATCGAAACGTAAATTAGTGTTACAATGTTTTAAAATAAATAGTTAGTTTTTATTATTTTTTTTTTGCTACTCAAAAATAAGTTTAGATGAAATATCTCTTAATATCTATTAAATGGATGTTTTACATATAAATAAAATTCCTACAAGAATTTAGTTTTTTGGGTTGTTTCCCATAAAATTTTCAATTCTATGAGAAATATTTTGCAGATTTTATAAGGGTGTCCGGTCAAAATGGTAGGTACTGAAACTAATGAATTTTTCTTTATAGGGTCTGTCTACTATGTTTTGAACTTTTTTTGAGGCTTTCAAAGACTCAAATTTATTTTTCGCTAAGGAATTAACTACTTCAAAGTCGTTCGGTAAAGAAGTCAATTTTCCTACATTTCTATTTATTAAGTAATTGGTCATATACTCGCGACAAGAATTCAGACGACTTACGTCATACGAACAAATGAATAATTCATTATATTTTCATCAAAATATTTAAGAAACTGCAACTGATAGCAATAAAACTATTTACTACACTAAAAGTTTGCATTATATATTGCACTAAATTGCAAAAAATGATTGTTTTTAATGCGACCAAATATCGAAAATTACGTTGATAATAAAAACAAATGTGTAACGTCAGCCGTGACGTAAGACGTCTGAATTCTTGACGCGAGTATACCTACATATAACTTAATTAATAGCAATAGTAGAAAAAATGATTTCTATTCGCTTAATTACATTTACAGTAGTTACAATAAAAAATCGATTCTTTATCTTTGGAGCATTTTTCTTAAAAAAAAGGAAATATAATCATACTTAAAATACTTATACAGGAATTATTATTACAGGAAAAAACAAAGGTTATTTTTCTTAATAGCAGAAAATTATTGTGACAAATTTTTTGCTAGAATAATTTCATTGCCTTTTCATTAACATCATTATTGTCAATTTAAACAATATTAAAAAAAATAGAGGATCACAGTAATACAAAAAACCTTCTTCTCTAGCTTCTAAAAATTGATGAAAAAATTAAACAAACATCCTAAAAAAAATAAAAAGGGTTCTTGTTTCGTTGTCCTAAAGTAAGTATACCGTTTTTGAAATAATTAAGTACAATTTCATCGTTAAAAAATGAGATAAATGCTCAAAGTTTTTCTTATCGATTGTATGATAATAACATGGAGGCATATGAAATACAAAATGATGGTTTTAATTAATTTTTAATTATTCAGGCGGTGACAGACATTGACAGGATAAAATTTCTCGAAAGATACTAATTAACCACCGCAAAAATTATAAAAAGAACGCTTTGTTTAAAATTGAAAATTATTTTAAACCGTCATTATTTATTTCACAGCACCGTGTCAATATTATGTCCCGCCAAAACTTGTTTTTCTTAATGGAACACCCTGTATATTTAATCAAAAACTGTTGTAGAACTTCTATCTATCTATATTACACCTCCCTATATCCATATCTTTTAATTTTTCTGTTATTCACGGTTTTTGTGATAAGAAATTAAAATGATCCAATTTCTTGCGAGGATGGCTGTGAAATTGCTAGCAAACTTAAAAACAAAAGAACTAAGCAAATGATGGCTTATGACATATTGGTTTTGCCAAGCACAGCCATCCTCGCAAGAAATTGGATCATTTTCATTGCTTATCACAAAAATTAAAAGATAGGTAATATGGATTGATAGAGGATAAAATTCTACAACATTTTTGATTAAATATACAGAGTGTTTCATTTATAAAAGCCGTTCGAGGTTAAGAAAATTCGACAATACATTTTCACCATCCTGTGTAAAATTAAACGGTTTTTAAAATATCAACAAAATAACAAATAATAGACATCCCCTCATCTCTAAATATCAATACTTCAGCTTGCACGATGTAAAAAATAGGCAATTTTGAATTAGGCTATCGAAAAATAACTTTTTTGATACAATTGGAATATCTAGAAAACCATTAGAGATTGATATAGAGAAGCTTGACCAAAGCCCGCCTAAAAATATCGCGTAGAATCTAAATATGCAAAAATATACAGGATATTCATTCCACTTAAAATAAGCAAGTAGATGACGACTTCCAGTGTAACCGAAAGTGCTACAAGAATAGCATTACTTTATTAGTAATAGTCTTTGAAATATTCAAATGGGCCGTCACCGTAAGACAACTTGTATTTTACGGCAATAAAACAGGAGCACCTTATTTGTTCAAAATTGAATGCCGAATAAGGCGTTATCAAGGATAACTTTCAATATGAGTTGGCCAAGGCCTCCCTTGATGATAGATTGAAATACGTATCAGATGACATTAACGACCTTGATCAGCCAAACATCATTCAATGCCAAGATTTCAAGATACGATCAAAACAGTTACTATTACTGGTTTTTTAAAGATCCGACACGAAATTTTATCATTTTAACACTATTTTGTCCAGATCTATAACCCGGTAAATTTTTGTACCTCACACCAGGACACTCTATATAGATACTTTTTGCATCATAATAAGCATTTAAAAAGTCCTTTAGAAATAACATAACTAGATTGCTACCACTATTCTAAAATAAAAGCAGGCAAAACTGAACATTAAAGATTAATTTTATTAGACTGGTAAATATTAAATTTATCAGCCTATGTATTAAAAAAATCCAATTTTTGAAAATTGAAGAATAATCAAATCTGGTGTTCTGTACCTTACCTGTCATTGATGTTAAATAGATACTTATTCTAAACCGTTTTTTTTTTTTGATAATTTGTTTAAATTATGATTTTACTAAAAAAATTGAACTGCAAAATAAATTTGTGTATATTTTTCAAAAAATTATTTGTTTCTTTATCAATGATAAAAGATATACCAAAATAATTTACTTTTGAAAATTATTTTATACAATTGCGACATTTGTCTATTATAATAAAGGAACAGTAGGTATCGCAGAACTGTTAATAAAATTTATTTTCCAAGCCTATGACGAATTTAACTTGTTTAAAACTAATTGGGAAGTTAATGGACATTGTTGGGAATAACTTTACGCGGATGCCGTTTACGCGGATGCCGTTTACACGGATTTGAAGACCTTCGATGGAATTCACTGTGAATAAATAAACTAATTATCCAAATTGTGAGCTTATTTTGACATTGAACATATACTTACTGCGTTAAAAATTATAAACTAAATGTTAAAATTGATCTTTTTTATTTATTTTATATTGAAAACGTACGTAGAATACGTTGACCATTTTTTTTTTTAATTTAAGTACCTACCTATTTTTAGCTTGCATTCTACTTTCGTAGACAATAAATTTTTTTTTTCAGTATTGAGGAGGAGGAGGACCTTATCTGAAAACGAAAACATTGATTTTCGAAATGCTAACCATGTGAAATGTGTTTTGTTAGAGAAAGATTTCTAGTTAGAAAAAAATAGTTTCATAAAACGAGATTAATTGATTTAATTTTGAAATTTTTGACACTGGTACTCTTCATTTTTGTTATTCTAATTTTTTCCTAAAGATAATGCAGTTTTGTTAAAAAAAACCAATTTGGATTATGTTTTCGAGGCGCAACTGTGTTTTTCTGTATTTTTCAATTTTGATTTCCAAAAACTTTAGTTTCAATGATTTCTTCCATAAAGAAAGGCGAAAGAAAGAGTTGATATATATTTTCAACTAAACTTTACACGACATCTACTGTTCCATATAGAAATTAAGAGAAATCCTTTATAGGTTTCTTCTCTATAAACAAGGATTTCTCTTTTATTTGAAATTGTTATAAATAGCTATAGGTATATAGAAAGGTTACATACCTCTCCCTGCAGTCCCTAATAAATATATGGATTTCATTTTATATAAAAAATATACAAAAAACAATAAAAATTCATACTGTATTTCACAAAATTATTACAATACTTATTTTTATTTCAAATGCCTCTATTTAAGTTTTTACTATGAATCTCAAAAATAGTATTCAAATCAAAAATACCTACCGCTATTTTTTAAACATGTAGTTATTAGTTGATTTTATTTATTTAGGTATTTCAAATTTTGAGGACGATGAAGGTTTCAACAGAGGCAACGAAAGAAAACACGTAGCGACGGCTGATACCGGAAACTTTGCCGAAGAAAATGGGGAGAGAAAAGATCACTTAGACCAGAGCCACCTGAACAAAGAACAATTTTTCCAAAACGGAGGCGGTAGTATCGCCGACGTTGGAAACAAAATCGCACATAAGAAAGGACACCATAAATCAGGATTCAGCAACCACTACCATAAGGACGAACAAGGAAGCAACTCCAGTTTCTTTGATGATGCTGCCGATGAAGGGGATCAGTATATGTACAGGACTCAAAAAGGTAAGAAGAAATAGTGTATGTAGGTAATCAGTCCAATCTGTTTGATTTGCAAGCTTCTGTGGCAGCTGCTCATGGTTGAATAATGTCCGAGCGGGTTGCCATGTCGTTGGTTTAGGTTTCTTGACGTTTAAAAACTTCTCTGTTCAAGAGACATATCGCCCTCTTCTTCAGAAGTAACGAGAGAATTAAGACCTCTGGTCGGTATTTATATTTGGCATGTGCACTGGTTCATCGACGTTCCGAGACATGGTTCAAAGTCACTTTCCTATGTCCAAATTACACCTAGTTCTAGGCCATGGTCGAAAATTGAAATTATTTGGATTTTTCTTGATTCCTGCATTGGCCAGGTTTATCAAATGTCCTATATCCGGCTTATGTTCCCCAACTTCCTTCAATCTCAAGCTAATATGTTTCCTGGCGTGCCCAATGTATACCAAATTTACAAATTTTTATTTCATAAATTAAATAAAATTCATAAAAAATATAATACCTATCACCGTCGGTAAAAACTTACGTTATTTTGAAATGAAAATAAAATTCATTCATTCAGGTTGAAAGACACCAAATTATATTAAGTATTAAGTACATACTTTGCCATAACCTGATTAGGTATTTTTTCAGTGTGTTTTCAGTAGTTTTTTATTTATATTGCTTTACCTATATTTTAGATATTTGATAATGTAAACTATAAAAATACGGTCCCTCTACTTCATGTAATTGTGGCGTTTAAAAGAGAACTAAACGTTTCAACTTAACATTTAACGTGTTGTCCATTTTGCGCATTTTATAACACGCGACCTAGTAGTACTTTTTTTTTTCAAAATGTTCATTATGCATGTGGCTAATGCCTTGTTAGATGATGAAAAGGAAGGATTCTTGATTTTATTTTATTTGTGTAAAGAACGACAAAGGACAAAAGAACATATTTTTGAATCAAAAGACTGAAGAAGGTTGATTCCAAATGTTAGTAACATGCAAACACGGATGTTGTCCCATTTCATTTATAAGTATTTCGCCCTTTCTCTAAAGAAGAATGCAAACGATTTTCTTCGTTTTTGGCCATTTTCTTTGGAGCGATTACAAGTCTGGTGCGATTCATTTACCTCTGGAGCAAGTCGACTTTTAGACACATCGACTTACAGCTACTGGTAGCGACTAATATATGGACTGTACCGTAAGTATATTAAAGTATTAATTTTATGTTTCATTTATTTATTTCTTAAAAACATGCGTTATTGAATATACGCATTTTGTATAGTTGTATGAAGCTATAGCGTTACATAAATTTAAAGAAGACTCGATGACCTTGAACTTCGTGAAAAATTTTCATGTTATTGGGACCCGACAAAGTTTTCGCCCCGGGGTCCGATCTGGCTTTCCCCCGATACCAGAGCCTTGGAATTGGTTTTGGGGAAGGTTGCGCTCATTAAGATTTTGTAGATGATATTAATAATAATATAATTCTATACAATATTCGGTTAGTATATCTATTTCTTCAGAAAACTGATCGTACATGACGTAGTTTTTTGTTGTGTACAAATGGTTTGTACTCCGGGTGATAATAAAACTTGACATTCAAATATCTGATATATTGATAAGTATTTGAATATCGAGGCTATCCTACCGTTGTTGTTGGCTCATGGGACAGAACCCGTCATCACAGTCTTTGAGACCTGCCCATATATTGATTTGGGTTCCTATTGTTGGTACTACGACTAATATGGTCGGGATCTCCTTTAAGACAACGTTCGTCCATTGGCACGTCATGTAGTAGCCTCTACAGCTAATCGCATGCAATGCTTTCAAACGGTTCGTTGCTTCATCACTGTCGATTTTTTGGTGACTCCGCAGAATCTCCTCCACGACGCAGTCAGTTTAAGTTTTCACATTAATTCTATGACTGGTGACGACCAATTACCTAGGTAGCGACAGAAAAACCATATGAAATTAAATAATGAACCGCAAAAGCCTTGAAACCACTACAAGTAAAATTTGTCCAAAGCAAATTACACAAGCTGCTGATGTTACAACACTTTTTTCGATGGTAGGAACGCTAGAAGATATATTTTTTTTATTTTTTTGTCTGAATGACTGTATACAGACAGAAGATATATAACTATTCATTTTAAAACTATGTAAAAGGTATTTTTATTTCAAATGTGATAAATGTGCAATATTACTAGATTATCTTTTTTGAAACGTTAATAATATGCATGGTCCAGAATTGTTCTTTCATTTAAAAAATTAATAAAATATACAACGATATGTTCTTCAGACTGACCCATCTATTTTTACAGTCCAAGTTTGACTTTTATGTTTAAGTGTTCGTTTTGAAACGTCATATACATTGTATTTCCCTGAATTATACTTTCTTTTATCAAATTTAGGAAAATTATCCAGTGTGCCATTTTAACCATTAACTGTCAAGTGTCTACAAGTCTCACCTATTATACGTAAATTTTCTCCCATGCAGGAACATATGGAAATCTGGGCCAAGGAAGGCACCGCACTGGCAACATGGACAATGCCCATTACGCAAACGAAGGCCTTAAACGAGGACTGTATGACCAAGCAGGAGCATATGACAGAGATAATGGGGATAGACAACAATACCACAGAAACAACTACTATGATGGGCGAGAACATACAGGTAGGCAGAATGCTGCTAAGGACTACGGCGAAAACGGTAGATACCATGAAGAGCGATACATGGATAAACCTCCTTATGGATATCCTCACCCTCCTCCACCTCCACCTCACATGGAAGGCTACCACAAACAACCAGTAAGTAAAAGGCGAATAACCATATACGAAGATCCAAGGTACATGGCACCAGCACCGCCTCCAGCACCATATCACCAATCACCACGTTATGCCGATGATTATGTCGAACTAGACGTGGTAAGACCTGAAGGTAGACATTATGCAAGAAGATCACCATCACCACATGGGTATTATTAATTAGCGCTTGTTACAATTTAAATGTTCTGTAAATCGGCTATATGAAGTTTGGTTTATTGGAGATAAACCACTGTATTGCACTTGATTTATGGTTATGTATTAAATTGCTTGTTCTTATAAGGGAAGGGTTATTAGTCATATTGTAGACTTGAATTATAACAGAACCCATTCCTTCAAAAAAATATGACAAATTCTCTGAATCATTACATAGAGAAAGTGTAGAATCTTAGCAAGCTTATGGGAATTCTAGATACTGGTAGTCAAAGTCATGAGCGACAACATTTTGCTATCAAAATTTGTTACAATAAAATGTGATTATACAAATTTAATGTTACTCTTTAACTGTTACTAAAGAGTACTAAAGTTATACATTGGAAATGGGGTGCTTTTATATATATACGGTGAATGAAGACAAAACTATTTACGTAAATCTAGTGCAATATTATAAATGCAGTTTTTATTACAATTTACTTTCTATTTGTAAATCATAAACGATATACGGAACATTACTCGGAAGCTATATGTAGATATGCGGTAGATACTTGCCATGATTTTTTTAATTCTTGATTTGTAGGTAATAAGGACTCAATATCTCCGTTATTTTTTCTAAAAATAACTGCAGATATTGCCTCCTGTGGGGTAAAAATCTGTTATGTAGGTACTTTACCGCAAACAAATTAAGTGTATCTAGTTTTAAACTCATATTTATAATATTTAATAAATAATTTGCGACATTTTTGGTTTTCTTTTAGGTAGTTAACATATATTTGTGCGACATAAATTTACAGAAAACAGAAAAGAGTAGGTACTTCACCTAGAGAAATATTTTGGCATAAAAAACGTTTACTTGTAAATAATTTTTTTGGAGACTCTTTAGAAAGTGAAATAAACAACTTGACATAAGTTGATATTACAGATAATTCAGACCACAAGCAATGGCCACACTCAGCCGGGGTCAGCCTGAGGCGCTGAGAAATCCAGACCAATCAAATGCACGCATTTAGCTGAATTCTTACTCAGCGGCTGACCTCGGTCGAATATGGCCAATGAAACATCCTACCTAGCTGTATGTACCATTGAAAACCGCTGACCTCTATCGCGTTTCCGCGATACCGATATTTGCAAAACTGAATTCCAGGAAACACCTCTGTGGACTAATGCCCCGACCAGCATTGAAAAACCCTGATAGATAAACCTGAAAAACCTATAACAAACAGCCAGTCATTCGTCAATGACTCACCAGACATATACCGGTTTCAAGCGTATTAGCTCTCATCAGTATGTGATAGGCAAGGTGACTGGTGACTGACGAATAACTAACGAATGACTGACGAAGCATATGTTTCTAACCGGTGGTGAACATTATTTTGCCTTCATGCTAGTTAATGCAGTTAATAGACTGCAGCAAAAATACAACATCAGAAGCCACAAAAAAGGGTCGGTACTCTAAATCAATCTATAGTCGATAAGACACGTTCACACCAGCAACTTTAACCACACTGGCTTAAGTGGTCGAATAACGATACAGTCGGCTAAGTTTCGCGTAATAATTTTTGAATAATTTTCTCACACACTCTATTAGCCTTTAGAAAGAACACATTTATTTCAGAAACGCCCTGTACAAATATCATACAGTTATAAAATTGACTTGTGTTAAAAGTACTTCATGCAGTGTATCGAAATAGTTATTTTCATAACAAGTGCGGAAGTGATACTTTCCCGCACACGACTGCCGTTAACGTGAAGCGGCGTTCGGGCAAGCAGTCAAGTGCGGAAAAAACACTTTCCGCATGAGTTAGGAACAAAATTTTTTCTACAAGCTCATGAAAATAAATGAAAAGTTTAATGTTCCTAAATCTATATTAATACAAACGGAATCAAAAGTAACATAACAAGAGCGATATTAATTAATGTAAACGTACAGTTAGACACGTTATGTAAGTTAACTGCGGAAGTCAGCATGTGGGTTGAAGTTAGCTGCTTCTTGGAAGAAGATTACTCTATTACGGAGAACAAATATTGGGAAGTTTCTTCAGAAATAGGCGTCAAATCGTGGCTGTTGATTACTGATAGTACTGGGCAAAACGTTAATGGCTGTAAATTGCAGTTTCAAGATGGAGTATTCAAATGAAGCATTTTATTGGTATTTTTTTGTAGAGATTTGTAGATTTGTATAGAAATTGATTTCCATCCTATTAAACGTTTAATCTTTGTGATATCTTCTGCACAATCGGCAGTAAAAGTGGCCGAAGACCGCCTAAAATTGTGACCCATGTATAGTTCCGGATTTTGAAGGTGTAACTAGGTTACGAAAGGTATTTTTCCTATTGAAATGATGCCCACAGGTTGGACAATACATTTTCCATGTTTGTACTGTAGGTATAAATAATCGGCGATGTGGAGTTTCTTTTGGACGTAATATTTGTACATGTTTTGTAAGTACATTAAAAAAATATCCATTATTTGTTTATTTACATATCACAAAGGATCTGACGAAATAATTTTTGGAGTCCTTGATATTGACACAATTATCAGGTCTTTATCTTCTATATCGTTGATGGTGATTTTCGTTATTTTCTCTCCTCTACAGGCACCAGTCAATCCAAAAATCATCGCCAACTTAATAGCCAGGCAAGTTTCATAACTCTTTATAAAGGCAGTTATTTTATGAAATCTGCCAATATTCAAATCTTGTTAACTTTACAAATACTTTTTATCATTGAATATCTGGACTATAAGGTGTTTGCTTTCCAGAATGTATGCTAAAAATACTTCCCCTTTTATTGATTTTACCTTTTTAGTATTACACCGATAAATAAAATGGGAGTACGTATTACTTCTCATATGTTTCTTTTGACTTCACAGGTAACAAATTCAAATTTGCTTCATTAGCTGCTGCTAAAATTTCTTCAGGAAGTTCTTCATCTGATGAATTCATTATCGATTTTGTAAAATTAAAAACACAGATCGAAATTTACAGTAGATTGATGTCAAAAACAACTACTGTCACATAAACAATCATAACCAAACATTATTTTTAATTGTTACAGAGGCAATTATTAGTGTATACAAGAGTTCTTCATAATAAAATATTTCTAATTTTATTTTTTTTTGTGTTTAACAAAATGCAAATTGGTGGATAATATTAAACAAATTTTCTATACGCAGAAACAGCCTGAGACTCATATTTTGTCACCACCTAAACTTGTCTTCAAAATTACACTCAATACACTGTGCGGGAAAATGACACTTTTCGAACTAATATGCGTGTGACGTTAAACACGCACGCTTGTATAATAAAAACAATCACAAAATAATGATGTGGTAATTGGAAATGAATTATTTTGTTACACAACACTGGACAACCGAATTAAATATTCTAAACAAAATTTTAATAATACAAAAATTATATAGCAAACAATGCTATTCAACTTTTGAAAATTAATTCATTTGTTAAATATAAGTCAAATATGACTAGCGAACATTAAATAGAAAAATAAGGAGCATAGGTATACTATATTAAAAAATACCTACAAATTGTTCCTATATTAATATTATATCAATCATGTTTCACTGACCTGAATTTGTTTAAAACATTGATCGATATACAAAGAAAATGATATAAATTTCAATAACAATAATTTTATAAGTAAAACAAATTGATTGAACTCAAGAGAATATTCTAGCAATTAGTATTAATTAAAATTCAAAGCAATTAAATTAGGTTTTTAGTTTGACCTGTCCACGGAGGATGAATTCCATTATTGACCTCGAATTTTCCCAAGATTAAAGCATGGGGTTATAAAGTTCCCCAAATCTGGCTCCAGATCCTCATGTTTCATAAATACTTACGCTTTAAACATTTTTATGTCGTAGGTAATTTATATACAGGGTGTCCCATAATTATTGCAACAAAATGATAGGGGTTGTAGAGGGCATGAAAATAAGCCTAATAAACCCCTGTCCGGAAATATGTCGTTTGGCCGCTACAGCAAAAAAAAAAAAAGAAAAGTTTGAAAAAGTACCAGTTTATTGAAAGAGCTTAGAGTAATTGCTCAAAGTGTCCCCCACGTTGCTCAGTGCACAGCTGGGTACGATTTTTCATTGATTGGCGAACTCTATGGAATATCCCCGGTATGTTATGTGCGGGCGCGGTCTTCACTCTTCCCAGTAGCTCTTGTTGGTTAGGAATAGGAGTTTCATTAAAGCTTTTAGATAGCCCCAAAGAAAATGATCCAACCGGGTTAAGTCGAGTGACCGCGCAGGCCAATGCACAGAGCCACCTCAGCCTATCCACCTGTTAGGAAATATTTCATTCAAATAATGCCGCACTGACAAAGCAAAATGGGTTGGGGCGCCATCGTGTTGAAATTACATGTCCATGTAACTCTTATGTCCAGTGGCACATCCTCTAATAGTTCCGGAAGCACATGCTACAGGAATTGAGCAGATGTTAATTACAAACTGATGTTGGTCTCTATGGAGGGCTATTACATGGGGGTTATTTTCATTCCAAATGTAACTATTACGGCTGTTAAAATAATCATCCCTTGTAAAACAGGCCTCGTCAGTAAACAAAACGTAACGACCAAAGTGTGATTGTCTCAACTCGTGCTGCTGCAACCACCAACGACAAAAACGACGACGCCGCAGATGGTCCTCCAGACACATGGCTTGGACTTGTAACAGGCGGTACAGATGTAGTTGTTGATCCCGGAGAACCCACCAAACTGTATTTCGTGCCGCTCCCATATCATGTGCAATGGCACGCACGCTTGTGGACGGATTGGCCTCTACATGGTGCAGAACCTCTTCCTCAAACTGTACTGTCTGCATGGCGGAAATATTTTTATATTTCTCTGGCAGGCATTTAACTCAAAAATTTAAATATTCCTAACCCTGCCGGGAATGTAAAGTAGGTATTTGTGTTAATCATTTTCTGGGAAAAGATAAGGTCATAAAGAAAATGCTCCTGATACATTGTAAAATTTATATAAATTATTTTACTTATACAATAATTAGTTACATAGAATACAGACTATGGACAGTACTTTGCAATACGATTAAGCTGATACACTGATTTTATGTGGCTTTGGAGGTTATGATAAAAATGTAGCAAAATTGTTGATAATATAATTATTACAGTATTTTGGCATAATAAAATTACAAAATGCATGTATGATAATGACAAAATGAATGAAGCCAAATAAAATTATATACGCAATGAAATCAGTCAATTTCAAAATAAATCGATGACTTTTTAAGTCATGAAAAAAATTACATAATAAGAGTCACCAACAAATATTTGTGACACTGTACTATTCCTTATAAAAACTCAATAAAGAAAAATAATTAGGTATACAAAATTATCCATAGAATCACACCAATTATGTATCCATTCCAAAAGTTGAATGTAGGTATAATATAATCATAACTGTTATAATTATACTGAAATATTTTGCATATCAAATTCAAATTAAGAAGTTTGTCAGTCATGATCATTCATTAAATAATATTAAATACACAACAGGTAATTTTTATTAATACTTGTATATTATTGAGAATATATAAATATACAGTGTTGGGAAACTAAACAGACAAAAGAAGACAGCAAATTGTAGGGATGATGATTTCATGTCGATTTGACATAAATCGTCTTATCCAAAAACGCTTCCTAAGAAAGGTAAGGCTTTGAGGATGGCCATTTCCAATGCCCCATCAAAATGTGATGCCTATAGTTACAATTAAAACATCTTTTATACATTAAAAGGCTGTACGTATAAGAGTTAACACATAACCTAAATTTGATCTTTCTGGAGCATTAAATTGGTATATGGTGGAGGGATGCTGTCAAAAGTAGCTGTCATTTTAGTAGTTTGCCTTGAATTAGGTGGATATTTTTGTGTATTGGGAAGTTTCATTCAACAAACATCTTAACAGAAAGTATGGTTTTGTGTTGTAGCAGAAATGGTGTAGATAAAAGCAAAATATCAAGAATAACAGCTCACACTTGTAATTTATAATTAAAAATAATCTAGCCTTGAGGAGGAGGTCATATTAATACTACACTTAGCCATGCCTAGTGGTGTCACTTTTTGTATAACCGAAAATATGCTTATAGCTCAATGTACTGGATAAACAGTGATCTGAACAATTGAAAAATCAAAAAGCCTTCCTCCCTTAGGAAACATTTTTGGATAGATTAATTTCATCAAATCGATATGAAATCATCCCTATAATTTGCTGTCTTCGTTTGTGGGTTTAATTTCCTGAGACCCTGTATAGTACAAAATACAGTCTTTGCACAGTTGGTACATAGCTATACGAACAGAAATGCAGCTAACCTTTGATTTGATAATTTAATTGGGAAAATGGTGAAGATGACTTGCTCAAATATTTTCTTAAATGTATGAAAAATTCATAGTTTTATATTTAAGAAAAGTAATAATAATTTAATTTTAGTCTACACTGACCTTTCAAGTGGGTTCAGAAGAGACAAGATTATACAAAAATTGAATAAAGAGTTCTGTAAATTGATAAAATAGTACATTTTTCCACGCAAGTAAAAGTTTTCAGTACATCAGCACAAAGAAATATTTATCATCTCAAATCAGTTCTATTATCAACTGAAAAAAATTGAAGGAAAACTGCAGTTCTGTGTGATATTAACGATTGTAAACAAAATAGTAGAAAATTCAGATTCATAAACATAATAAAAAAAAAAATTACAACATTCAGTCCTGAAATTATTAAGATTTACTTCTAACTTACAGCTAGGCTAGGACTGCTACAATGTATTTATCTCAAAAATATTTCAATTTCTGTTTAATATACATATAAAACTCATGATTAATAATGGCAACGACAATTGAAGTTGGTTCATTATTCCACTTCAAAACTGTGGCTTTTATTTCAGGACTGCAATTTGCAAATATATTTCATTCGTACCATTAGCCGTTTGTCATAAAATTATGAGGCTACGAGAGCCAGTACGAATACTTATCAGTCGGATATTATAAGTAAAACAAAATATAAACCCAGTTCTAAATTAGGTCAACCATACTGTTGTTACCACTGCCTAAAGATATTCTAATAAGTCACATCTTTGATGTCATACCGATTTTTTTTTTTGCATAATCGTAAATGTTGACAGGCGCCAAATTATACTTTGTCTGGATTATCAACAAGCTCTTCACCAAATTTTACTAGTTTTGCAATACTTGTTTATTAAAATTTTAACCCACTAATCAGAATGTCTCTAGACAATGCTCTTACCGTGTATGTTCGTTTAATTAAAAAATATATATTAAAACAAAAAAGTTAATTTAAAATATCTAAAAAAATATTACTAAAATACTGTTCCCGAAAAGTTTCTTTTTTTTTTTAATGACTGAATAGCTATCAATAATCTATCAACAGGTGATTTTTTGTAACTGATAAAATGGTTTTACCAGACTGCGATTTTGTAAATATAATAAAAATAAAATTGATACAAAATAAAATTACATTTTATTAGTTATTCTGTACTGAGTGAAACAGTCATTACCATTTATCATATTTAATGAAATTGGATTAAAAAAAAGTAAAATGTTCTATAGGTGTTGAATGGGACATTTTCTATATATTTTACTGCAAGGTTAGGTTAGGTTAGGTTAGGCCTTAAAATGATATGTAAACATACAGGTTCAAGACAGTTCAGTCTTCTATAAAAAAAAAAATATAAATACTACAACACAATCTTATAAATAAATTAGTACAAACATATCAAAATTATAAAATTTTTAGTCTTCTATTTTAAGTCTTTTGGTCTTTGTTTTATAAATTTCCAATTATTTTAACTGTTCAGTATACCAATAATTATATACACGTAGGTACATAAAATATTTAAATTTAATATTTATAAATTTTAATCGAGACTATTGGCATATTCAGCATGTTGCATGTACAACCACTTCAGTCAACTTTATTAGTTTTATTATACAAAGTGTTCAGATTTATAAGTATTGACATAAAAATTAAGCTCAATTCTAAAATTGTGCATATTTGGAAACTAACTTTCTCAAAATTGCAAATCATCCAACTTTAAAAAATTGTATTTTATTGATATCGATTATTTAATTTAATAATTTCTGTATTTTCCGTGTTGTTCATTTCATATTTACTAATTTCAAAAAACTATTTAGTGCCTTGCAAAAATTGGATTACATTGCATTAAGTCATTATTAGTAAATGCTATTTAGAAAAATATTTAATTTTCATGTTTTTGATTTATTACTTAAATAGTTCTTCCACCTATAAATCGTAACACCCTGTACACAGAAAAAGGTTATTTCAAATTTTAAAAAAGTTTTATATAACATATAAAAGTCTTAGGAAACTACACATTTATATCAAAAACAATTTTGTAAATGTATTAAATATATTTGAATCAAAACCCTAAATTAATGAGCATTAATAAGTCACAGCTACAAAAGATAATCTTACAATATTGAAATCTGCTGGCAAGTAAAACAAAATCAGTTCATTGTTACGAAATGGTTTGACCTAGCAAAACCTAAGAACACATTAAAAATATCTCAAATGAGCATTTAAGGTCACAGCTATAAAATTCATTCTCATAAAACTTACATACAAAGAAACATATTTGTTAGTATTATGTACTGTGTTATGTATTATCAAAACATAATTGCATAAAATATCATTAGATAGGAGGATTATCTAGATAAAAGCTTAAATGAGATCATCACGAAGTATTTACGTACTTCTTTCTTTAACAGTCTAGTTTATATTGACAGGTACTACACAAAATAACAGTGTTTATTTGCAACATTTAGTCAAGATATTTTAATAAATTTCCATTTTCAAAACTAAGATGTCATTAAATCACAGATTTATTTATCCAGATATAGCCTCCCTTGTGATCGATAAAAAAAAAATTAATCTAATGCAGCATAAGACGACACATTTTTTACAATCCAAAAAGCACAATGGGAGTATGAAGCTTGGGGCAAAACATCCTGGCCAACTACAAGTACCTTTTGACCGATCATATTCTGTTCGATCTTACCATGCCAGACGTAATGATAGAACAAACCTTGCATTGCTGAAAAGTACCGCCTCTGTTCAGGAGTTTTTGGTTCATATCGTCCCAAAATAGCGTCTACATCTGAGTCGATATCGGCAATGTCTTGTTCGAACCTAGTCTGGTTAACTACATAAAAAGGTACTTTATGCATTTCCGTAGATATGGCAAACAGAGGACAAACTATCCTTATATCGGATATCATTGCAGTTAATCCTTTGTATGTAGGAGGGTACATTTTTAAAGCATCGTCTGTAAGGTTTTTTTCAGATAAGAAAGATTCATTTACATGTTGCTTTACGAGTTCCTCAGTCCAGGTTTTGTGCTTCAGTAGCAGTTTCTCTGAACTACCGGAATGAGCAGTGGAACCTATTACCAGTTGTACTGGCAAATCCTCATCCTTAGACCATACATCCGCAGGGTGCTTTTTGAGAATTTTACCGTCTAAAACCTATATCTTCTGTTAATATATTATTATTCATATAACCTGTCCCAAATAACTGGGATATTCAAGATTCATGCACTCAGCTCTACATCGGAATAGTAAGGAAATCATCCAGGGTATATCATTCGTGTAATTTATCCCAAATAACTGAGGCATTCAATTTATCGAACATTCATCACAACATTCAACAATACATCAAATGCAAGTTAGATTCTAAAATCTATAATATCTTCTGTTATCACTTTGTCATTCTTATAAAATGTCCCAAATAACTAGGACATTCAATTCTTCATCAGAATAGTATAAAATATAATCCGGTGCATATCATATGTGTAATTTATCCTAAGGCATTCAATTTATCACACATTCACCATTAGAATATTAAAAAATGCATCCAGGGTAAAATAAACGCAAAAATAAAAATTATTTATAAAGTAAAATTGTTTGAATACAACTTAAGCAATGGCAGTTGGTGAGATTTCTGCTATACCATAATTCAAGAACGAAACCCAAACCAAACTTTAGAGTATATGTACTGTGACCATATACAGAACTTTTGTAGAAGGAGAACGATTTTGCAGTTTGCGAAAAAATATTGGAAAAAACATCGAGTAATATTTTTTTTTCCATAAACAAGATGTAATTTTACCAACACGGTTTCAATTTTATTTCAAATTATATTTGTCAGACAATTCAATGCTGTTAATATAGCATTTTGAAATTCTTATAATGTATCTCAAATATAAAATTTATATTGAAACTGCTCTAACTTTAATAAAAATCATAATTTCTCAATATAATCGAAAACATGTCGGTAAAATTATGTCTAGTTTATAAAAAAAAATGTTGCTCAAAATTTACCGAGGTCAATTTAAAAATCTTATATGAAGCCCATGTTATTTCAACTGTTTTTCGCAAATCATAAAATCGTTCTACAAAAGCAATGTTATATTTGTGTCAACATATGTACATTTATTGAAATGCTTGTTAAGATGTAAACTACTTGTTAAAAAAAAATTTTGCTCCAAATACGTTCAATCAATTTTTTTTTCATTAACTACACCTACACTAACACCCTCCCTAATTGTGTTCAGAAAATCAAGGTGTGTTTTCTACGGCATATGAAATTTATTTGCATGATTATACAGGATAATAATTAAATATGATAAATTTTAAAGAAAATTTCAAAGGATAATTATTTATTCAAAATAATCAGCTTAAAGTAGATACCTTACATTTTTTATAATTAAGACAGGGCCACACTATTTTTATTGTGAATGAAAGAACAGTGTTGCAGGATTTTTATGCCACTGGTGATAATGGGAATATTTAAACATATTAAATAATTACACCAAAGATATTCCATTACAACCTAGAATTATTGTTAATTTATCACAAAGAGTATCAAAGTAAATAAAAAATATAATAAAAATTTTGAAATCTTTGACACCCTGTATCCGGAAATGGAGAACTTTTAGATATGCATGTATTTGGGTGTAAGTATGGGTAAATCTCATTTATTTTGACTGTACAGTCACCCCTTCCAAGGATGCCACTTATAGTTGAGGCCACAACACATTTAGTGTATAAGTCCGAAGACAAATGTTTTTACAATTACAATAATAAGCAAAAACTCATATTATTTGATGAAAACAACTAATCACATTTAAGCAATGTAAAGATGCTTATTAGAGGTTCCAATTAAAGAAATTTTGTTGAATATTTATTTTATCATTTTGACTGTAAATATGTTTTGTGTAAGAACAGTACTAAAAAGTGTGTTTGAATATTGATAATATGCCTTACTTCAATATCAAAGTGATAGAGAAATTAAAATAAATAGCATTCAAGAAATAAAAATACAAACTACAACAATAATCATTAATAAAAAACAGGACTTACCAGCCACTGATGTGTTTTACTTGGATCCTCATCTTTGGACGGTAGATCTGGATGGGGTTTCCTCCAGGTGTCCTCTACTGCTGAAATCAATGTTTCAGCATCCATTTCCCTCAGACATTCTGCATCTTCACACTGCACGGCACTGAGAAAACTCCTGTTGTCAATTTCTGATAAGGCTACTGGTTTTTTAGGATAAATTGCTCCACCCGAAGACGCCCATGCTCTGGTGAAATATTTATGAGCATCACTCATCGTTGACAGCGCCGTAACTAAAGTAGCACCAGCTCTGTGGCCCCATAGTGTGACAGATTTCGGATCCCCGCCGAAATGTTCAATATTCAACTTAACCCATTGTAGTGCTAACAAAATGTCGGACAATCCATAATTTCCGGAAATGTTGGGATAATCTGACTTTGAAAGAGTTTCTAACGCTAAAAAGCCAAGTACGCCCAATCTAAAATTTGGACGAACGAACACGACATCCCTGGATCTCGCATAACGAGCTGATGGTCTCATTTTTCCGGGTGAACCGCCAATTAAACTCTCTGAACCAATTAGGACTATGACAGGCAGAGGATTGTCGTATCGAACATATGGTGTTACGACGTCTAATGTCAAACAGTCTTCGTTTCCTATGACGGTTCCGTTGCTTAATATCTGAAGGCAGAGATCAGTGGCATTGTGCGCTAAAAATGTTCCATTCCAACAGTATTCCAGCCTGTCTAAAGGCTGAGCGTATTTGAATCGTAGATCGCCTATAGGGGGACGTGCATATGGAATTCCACGGAAAGCAAATGCGCTATCCTCTAGCAAACTGAAAGAAAATATTTATTAATGATAAAACCTACTTATATTTTGCAAACCTACCCTTCAATCTTTCCGCAACTCGTTATTGTTTCCACAAAGCGGCCGTTTTTAATAGGTGCAGAATTGTTGCCACCAACTTGATTACCGGAAATAGCAATGCATATTATAATTGCTATTAATGACAAAAATACCAATAAGGCACCTAAAACAAATAATGTGAAGTTTCGTTATAATATTTAAGACAGAGAAATAATTACATTTCACTAAAATAAAATGAAATATGTATCACCTTCCATTACCTCTTTTATGGAATTTTTTTATGACAAACTTTTTTGGAGATATCCTACTAAATATAGCCATATTAAACTATAAGTAAAAATCAGACGATAAAAGTGGTATGAAGGTAACTGCTATGACAGTGTGTTAGTTACTATTTTAAATTTCTGCTGCAATGGTGCGTCTAATACTTTTTTATATTAGTCCAGTTTTAAAATGGCAAATATGAGAAAATTACAATATAAATATATATTGCTTGTGTGTGTCTAAAACTTAAGACTAATATAATTTCAGGTCTTTATAATACATTGAATACATTAAATATTTTGTTATATTTCATCTTTCATCCTGATACATAACATAGACATAAAATAATACTAAATCAATATATTATGGTTAATTATATCATGAAATATCCTTCTTTGGGTTTTATTAATCCAAATTTTTATTTTTTGTTTGAAAATTTGATATTTGGATATATTCTTAATATCACTAGGTAATATATTATAAAGTCTCGGAGCTATATAATTACAATGACGTTGGCCTATACGCTTCTCTAATTATGTCTATTCGTTCTAATAAAATTGTTTGGTTTTGTATTTTCATCAGAATATTTAAAGAAAACAATTGCCTTACATAAAATAATTTTGTTTCCATATAAAAGTCATCTCTTGGGTAAATGCGTTGTTTGTAATATGTCTGTCTCGGAGCTGGAGATACTGGTGACCAAAAAAAGTCGATTGAGCCAAATATGCCTTATCCGAATGTTGCTGGTTTCAAAAAATACAGGGCGTTCAATGTTAGAATTTTATTTTGAAATATCTCAATAACTTTGAAACCTGCCGGAGTATTAAAAAAATTGGCACAATTATGTTTTTCGCCCAGCAAATAAGAATTTTTAACTAATTTTGACGTCACTAGCAGAGCGCGCCAGTTATGGCAGAACTTTTTTGCTGTTTAGTGTATTCATCTGTCTATTGAAACAATCGAATATATATTTCCATTATCCGTCAATTATTTTCAGTTTCAGCAATGTTTTAACATACAACAAGAATAACTGGCAAAAAATATTATGTACGTTCTTTATCTAAGGAACAAAATCAGTTTAAAAAATTTTTATTTGCTCGATGAACCAATTTTTATTTTCAAATTATGACATTTTAGAGGACAGATTCTTGAAAATTGTTTATTTTCATGTTCTGTATTACCTATTTAAAAGAGTACACTCAAAAACATCCTGTATACTAAAAGTCCTGAAGCCACACAATTTGATACACGAAAAAATAATTATGTGTTGGTATTATTATTATTATATGAATATTTCATATTCATATAAAAGCAATAAATTCATGTGTCCAAATTAAGTACAAATTTTAGAGGGTTTTCTAATTCTTATTAATTTATTTACATATTTAATGAAAATAAACACTAATGATGGGGCAAATATTAGTATTAGCCTTGTTTATGTACTTACTATTAGTTAATGGATATATAATCACAAAATAAGTAACCAGATATGTAAATACAATTTGTTGACATTTCTCAGAACTCAATACAAACGTTTAATGTTACAACTAAGTACCTACAGCTTTCGATCTTACAGTACTGGTGCCAGTAGAAAATTTTAATGTAACGACTAGGCCTAAAGAAGTTGGTTGGCAATAATTATAAATGCAATCAATTTCCATTATGTACATATAAAAACCTGGAAAACCTCATTAATTAGGGGGGTAGTCAAATATCAACCGGTATCAATCTCTCACATTGACCCAAGCTAACATTATTCCACCCTACCATACCCGCAGAGAGAGTGCCAATCCTCTCCACGAATATAGCTTAAACCCAAGTTAAACCCAAAAGGTGAAATAATTAAAAAAAATCAGTGAAATTAGCCAAATCACGTAAATCACATGAAATTAGTAAAATCTTGTAAAAATCTCACAAACTTTTATGAAATCAAATTATTGAGAATTAATATTAACCTCCGTTTTATAAAGCATTCGATTCTATCGCATCTGTATACAGAGTGATCCCAAATAATGTTCAAAAAAATGTAAGGTCATATAAATTTTTTTATTTAAGTCACTGTAGGGAAGTTATCAAAGAACTTATTTTTTTTACTCAAAAACTTTAATATAAAAAAATTGCAAGAGAAATAACATTCTAAATTCTGCACGTATTCAAAAAAAATTTTTTTATCAATAAAGTTAACCCCATGAAAAATGTATTATTCATTAGATTTCAACATCTTCTGACGGGGTATCAAAATTAAAATATTAAAAATGATTTTTATTCATAGCTTCGGTGACTTTAGAAACCGTTTGAAATTTGGCATATATTTTTATCTTAAGTCGGCACACTTTCTGTGTAATTTTGGTGTAAAATATCAAAGCATAAATGGAGAAATGGAAGGTTGTATACCAACTGACCCCCCCCTCTTCAGTACACCTGTGGTTCCAGAATATATATATATATATATTTGGATAGAGCACGTTTTTATTCTATTTTTCTCACTCCTCTAAGATTTTGATTTGAGGCTCGATTTACGAGATATTGCATATTTTTTGCATGCACCAGGTACCAAAGTAAATATCGCTAAATATTAAATGATCATTTCCATTTCATTCAGTAAATTGAAATAAACAAATGGCACAACTAACAGCAAACAGTAAAAAAAAAACAAAAGTTTAACTCAATTAAATTAAATGTTCAATATGGGTACCATCTTCACCCACCTGGGGCTATTTTAATTAGAGATTAACAAATATTATGGAAAATATGTAATTTTAGCCTAGTGTTTTCTATCCTGTATAATTCGTACAAGCCGCGAGGTAGAGGCAATCCATAGGAAAGATTTCATTTACTTAAATGGTTCTGGTAATGCGGAGAAGCACCGTCAAGTTGAAATCACATACTTTGACAAACAGCCAGAGGCAAACCATCAAGTCAATGAAAGTTTTATAAAAAAATATGTTAAAATGTTAAAAAAAGAATTTTTTTACATCCTATATTTTTAAAATGGAGCTCCAAAATGAAAAGTGGCATAAGAAAAATCCCATTATTTTGGTCCAAAGAATGTGTGATTAACGGCTTGACTTACTAATTTGTAACACCTGGTATTATACATTTTGATGAGCTGTATTCCTTCTTGCATAATATATCTACATAAATATTGTTAAGATTATAATTTGTTTCCGAGACAGACATGTCCTAAATTATTACTATCCCTTATTCGTGACAATGCAAAGAGGAGAAACATATTATTGGTTTCATGTAAGTAATAATTTTAAAAACAAGAAGATGTACATACTGATCGCAATTTTGTATGTCGCCAATTTGTCCTTCCACGTCGTCACATCTTCAGGATTTTGTCTCTCCACATCTTTTTTGTCATCCAGTGCAACATTTTTCATTTCGTCATTTTTATCATCGGAACTTTTCTCATCCAAAGTTTCCATTGAAGCTAGTTCTGCTTGTGCAGTTTGATTTTCCAAAGTCTCTCCCTCTTTTTTCTTTTTAGGAAAAACCGATACTAAGGGCAATTTTATTGTGTCCAGAAGTTTTTTCTTTTCTTTAGGGTCTGTTGGTTTGTCACCTTAAAATAAAATTAAATCACAAATTATTTGGAACTTAAAAGCTTTTTATAAGTACCTGTTCCTTCTTCTTCAATTTTTGATTTTCTAAATGGATTAGGTAATTTAATCTTCGTTTGAGAATTAATAGTGTCGTCTTTATTTTCTGTGTTTCGGTCAATGAGATCTGTCCCTTCTTGTTCCATATTTTCACTGTCCTCCTAAAAAAAAAAAAAAAATTGTTCTTCCTCATATTATGATACTTCAAAAAAAAAACATAAATTTGTAATATATCAACAATTATTCAATGAGGAACTAAAATTCAAATTAAAGCAAAACACCAATCTTAAAATTTCATAAAATAACATTGAGTAACTTATAATAAAAATTATGAATGAAAGGCTATTTATTTCATAAATAGGTATTACATTATTCAGTCATTATTCTAGTTTATTTTACCTTGCACCTTTCTTTTGATTTACTTCTTGTAAAGAATCCAGGCATCTGGATACCTCCTATAGGAATCTTTTTTGGCTTTACTTCCATCCCTTCTTTAATATCCTTTGCAATTCCTTTCTTTTCTTCCAAATTTTCAACGTTTATTTCTTTTTCATGGGCCTTATTGGAAGCATTCAACATTTTTTCTCTCTCCTCCATTTCAATATCTTTCTTATCCTCACTTTTTTCTTCGTTAACGTTACTCATATTTTTATCGCAAAATTAGCTTTTATTCGTTTTTAATTTATTTACTTAAACTTTCACAAGTCGTACCTGAACTTGACGAAACTTTAAAGCTTCTCTAGGCCCTTGGCCTCCTATTGATTTTCTTCCTTGTCCTTGTTAAAATTGAGACAACCATGCGCGTACAACGGCTTATCTGCCCTTTTGTCACTATTCAGTAAGCCAAATATACGCATACGATTTATATTTATCGAAAATAAAACTGATACAAACACTTTCACTCACAATTTCATAGAATGTTTGCAAGAAGTACTTTGACCAGACCAGAATGTATACAAAAGGTTCGTTAACATTAAACAATCGGCTGTCGGCTGCATCAAAACAAAGCTTGAACCATTTGCAGCGTTGTCAAATTTCATCAGAATTTTGCCGTAAAAATGCCGTAACCGTTAATTTAAAAGAACAGACCATATATTTGTGTTTCTACAGTAATAATTTATTGTTTCGTCCCGAATAGTCTTCAAATGGATACGATTAAACTAAAACGAAATTTTAATTTACTCAGTGGCGGTTCGTAATTTTTTGTCAGGGGAGGAGCAGATGCAAAATATGAATAAAATCTTATTTTAATTTATTACAGTAGGTATACAGGGTGTCCCGTAAATTATGTTACAAAACTGTGACTGCGGATAGTACATAAAAAATATATCTATAAGAACTTTTAACTAATAAACTGAATCTTTCGCAAATGTACCGTTTTCCTGTTATAGACCTTAAAATGTGCAACTACAAACGTTAGTTTTTATGAAGTCTCCTTTTTGGAAAAAGAAAACATAATAAACATGAATGATGCCAAAATGTCAAAAAAACTATGTATATGGTGTGAAAAAGCGCCGTAGTGTGCCGCATTGTTGATAAAAATAACTGCTTCGCTTGATATTTGTTTAGTCATGGTTTAAGATAGTTACGGACGGTGAGCGATAATATATAATATATATTTATTTCTTTGTA
This sequence comes from Monochamus alternatus, assembly GCA_037114965.1. Taxonomy (NCBI): domain Eukaryota; kingdom Metazoa; phylum Arthropoda; class Insecta; order Coleoptera; family Cerambycidae; genus Monochamus; species Monochamus alternatus. The sequence goes on from CM073429.1 coordinate 79,075,697, forward strand.
ATGAATTGTATTTCTACAGACAAGTAAACCGCATTGATATAAATATATATTATAGCGTCAATGCGTAACGTTCCAGGCATTTTAATCACAAGCAATATTTTTGTAATATCTCAGATATATATTATAACTCACTGTCCGTAACTAGCTTTAGTCAGCCATCGTCTAGCTATGGTCTGGCGAAATCGCGGCACCTGCGGATAAAGCACAGGTGCTGCGATTTAACAGACGATAAGTCAACCGTCGTCTTGTAAATCGCGTCGTCTGCGTAATACCACAGTCGCACAGTCCACAGTTTATACAGTTCCAGTGAATGTTGCGGCGAAGTGAGAGAAAATCTATTTCTTGACAAATCACCGTGCCCTTTGAGCACGCGAATGTGCGCGGCTAAATGCGCAATCGTCTAAAAAAAAAAAATCTGGGATCTTGACATCGAAGAAGCCGACATGAAGACGACGGACTGTAATAGACTGTGCCACAGTCATTCAATCATTCAATCAATCAGTCCAGTCAGTAAATGACCACCAGGAGTTCCAGTATAGGAAGTAAATAACACAAGTGCTGAGATGGGTCAACGATCTCCCTATCTACGGAGTTCGTTGTAGTCAATGATGCGACGCAACGGTTTTACGCACCACACATCAGTTTTTGGTATACAACGATTCAAATCGTAACGATACGAACGAATGAAAAAGTCTTGATCTGTTTAAAAGATATAATGTTATGATTAGTGATTATATTTGTAAAGATAATTTTATCCTTTGCTGGTTTATACCTGCCTATAAATTAATTTACATAAAAGAAAACATATGTCGTGTACACAAAACTAGACACAGCTATATAATGTATGATATCTTCACTAATGTGTGGAACATGACAACATCGCAAAAATGTCTGTAACGGTGAGGTTACTATACAGAGTAATCCCAAATAATGTGCAAAAACATTGAAGATTGAGGGTAGGATTAATATAAAATATTTTGATCTAAGCCACCCTAGGGTTTTATTTAGTTCCAAATGTTTAATACATACATAAAAAGTATTCTAAATTTAACAGGCATTCAAAAATATATTTTCAATGAAAAAAGTCAGTTCAAAAAATTGTATATGAAGTTCTCCTATTAAAATAAGAGGATGATTTTTAGAAATAAATAGTTTAACCTTATTTTAGTAATCTTTTTCGAAGTGAAAATTGTATTTGCCTATTATTTTTCTTAAAATTTAGTAGGTATACCTATTTGTAGTTTGTGCTCTTTTTTTTAAATTTTGTATCAGTGTAATTAAATGTAACAGAACAATTTCAGAATAGTTTAAACCTACGTATTCCACAATTTTTATCAATTTGTTTTCATTAATATACAGGGTGATTCATTAATAATTGTACATACGCTAAATTCCGCCAATGGCGTAGATGCAGGAGTGGGAAACTGCCCCGCTACCTCTGTCGTACGCCTCTGATAGTAGCCATAAACAATTTTGTAGCATTTGTAGCTAAGTATCTAAACTTTATGCCAAGTTATGATAGGGAAATATCAAACAGGGTTAAAGTACTGAGCAAAAATCATGTAAAATTTTTTAAATAAAACACCTTGTAACTAAGTAAAGAGCTATATTTTATATAAGCTTTATTTGTCAATTCTTCATATTTTCAGCCCACGATTATCCAGTTAGCGTATGTACAATTATTAATCACCCTGTATATACACTATATAACATTCTGACATTATACACCCTGTATTTTATTTAGGAAATTTAGGGATTTTATACTGTATATTGTCAGTTGGCAGTAGTTATTTATCCCGTAGTTGGTGAATGTGTATACCATGATGTATTTTTAAATAACTTGTAGGTCTAATATATCGAAAAATATAGTTTCTATCGAGTTTTTTTTGTAAGTATATGAATTTTTATAATTATAAACTTTCGACACGTCCCTACGTATAATTTTATTTTAGATAAATGCAGGAAAGACTGATCAATGATTTACAGTCGCCATTGAAAACAATTCAAAAGGCTTGTTATGATACCTACCCAAGGGAAAGTAATTTTGATATGTGTCTAACGAAATACCTATAATGTAAATACATACATTGGTCAAATCGAACATTATCATTTGAGTAAAATGTAAATGTTTTATTTTCTTATTAAACATTAAAAAAGTAGCTATAATTTATTACACAGACATGTGCAATATATTTGAAACAAAATATATTAAATAGTGCTGGCTTTAACATTTAAATGTTTTATTTAATAGCGCATTTAAATACCTATGTCAAGTCCTACTTATTTTAATGTTTATGGTAACATACTAATTAATATAGGTAAATGGAGAAATTTATTACTGAAAATATGTAATTCGAAACTGCTTTCCCTGTGATACCAAGTGTCTCAAAATCTAGGGATATTTATAAATTTGCTATTACCTTATTGTTTTTTTTTGACATTAAAAAGTTGACAGCTTTGACATTTAACTGACAGTAGCCAATAACTAGCAACAGTAGCAATGTAATAATGATCACAACATAAATGTTTCTGTTTCTGTAAATTAAAATATTTATTTACTAATAAATTGTTGAAATGCATCACTTTAACGCAAACAGTAATGTAAAAATTGTAGATACGTGTTTAGTAAATAAGATATTAGAACAAGGTCAAAAATTGAGAAATGCTATGGTTGGATCAATTTTGAAAAATGATCCGTTTAATACTGATATTATATATAGTAAACATTTTAATACTCCAAAAACAAGTAATTGTGATTTAAATATTATTGAAAATGTTTATCCGCTAACTTCAATTGATGAAAAAAGAGTAGAAGCGTATATTAAAGGTGAATACATGACGAAAAATGAAGAAAAATTAGCTCTAGATACTTTACGGTCTATGTCTGCACCGGATTTGTGTAAAACTACCCAGAGAACATTAAACTCTACCTGTTTAAGTACCTGCAAGTGTTACATTTGTGAAATATATAATTCAAATAACTTATATTGTGATCTAAAAAGAAAAAATGAAACTGTAGATAGTAACAAAAACCGATACTCATCTAGTGAAATGACTAAAGACATTCAAGAAAGATATAAAAATGAAAACAGAAACTTACTCAAATATGTAGATTCTTTGAAAGTAGTAGTAAATAATCTCATGTTAAATGAAACTGGTAATCGAAAAGTATCGGACAATGATAAAGTGCCTTATAATTTTAGTCAGACATATTTTTTAGAATACTATTTACCTGATTGTATAATAAACAAGTGTATTGCAACTAAGTCTAAAGTGAATTCTGGTTTGGAAAATAATTTTGTTAGGTTCTGTTCAAGAAGAAGTAATGACTTAATAAATTTTAAACAAATAACAATTCATGATGTCAAGAATTTGGATAAGTGTAGTTTAGATGACTGTGAAATCAAGTTTAAAATAAGTTACAGGACACAAAAACAAAAGAATGCATCAAGTTTAGGGTTTGGAAACTTTAATTTAGGATGGTTTGTTTTGTCAAAAAATTTAATATGTAACAGAAACTTACCTATATTTTTAAATGAAAATTCGCCTATCATCGTTGGCCATTTAAAAGTTTCTCTGTCTTTAGGATGCGGAAGATTATACTTTGGACATGAATTTATAGGTATGTAGAATAAATATTGTACCTATATAATTTATAATAGTATTGCAAGTATTTTTGCTATTGACAAACCGACATTGAAAGAAATCAATCATCATCAAATAATGAAATTAAGATAAAAATTCATTTATTTTAGATGCCATAAATTCCATTAATGGAAATTCAGTGTTAGATAGCGATGACAGCACAAACCAGTTGAATAGGGAAGAATTGAATTATAATGTTATATTGCAAAATGATGATTCATCAAAAGATAATAATTTAAAAAAGTATACACTTAAAAACAAAAATACCTTGGAAGAAAATGAACATACAATTGGAGAAAATATATCCAAAAAAGCTACAACATATCATAAGAAACAAGAAATCGGTGAAAAACATTTCCCAAAGTCAGTAGTGTCGAAAACAATAAACCCAGGTGGACAAACAGAAAAGCTAGTAATACAAGGTAGTGTCTCAGAAAATATTAATGAAGGAGAAAATAGTAAAAGAGAATACAAGACAATTAAAAATACAACAGTTATTGACCCAGTAAATAAAAAAGTTCTAAAATCACAAATTAGTGAAAATGAGGTAATTATGTATTAGCATACAAAATTTTCAGTATCAGATACTTATTAGTACATTAGTCCTGTGTTTTTTCAAATTAGTCATACATAGATTAATACACACTTGGGAGCATTGTTGTCAAATCTCATAATTTAAGACAAAAGCAAGGAATTTAAAGCAAATCTTCACATCACCTGTGAGGTATTGCTACACACTAATCACTGTACGATCACAAACACTGATATAAATAACTTTATGAGATTATACACAACACTATTTAGGTACATAAAGCATTCCACTAATAACACTTTAAATTTTAACTTAAAATTACACTTCACACATACCAACCGCTCCACTATACAAATTCTATTTTCATTCCAGTAAGAACTATAATACTTTACAGAGAAAGTTACAAAATTTCCTAACACGTTTTTATAAACCATTGAAACTGAAAACTAAAATAAATCTAATAAAATGAAACGGTGATATGTTCGGCTATTCTAATTTTTCCATTAGCTTCTTCTTTTCATGGTTTTTACCGATCTATCACCACAACTTACCGAATGTCACAATACATGTTCATTAAAACTAGGTCGATGGCACAAAATTTGAAATATGAAATAATATAAAATCACAAAAAAGCAAATTGTTTGTATAAAGTTATTTTCCATTGCACTCATGCTATGTGTCATACAGTTGATACAATACTGTAATACTTATGGTTAGCCAGCGTGATACGAGCTTTCAAAAACCTCCATACTACACAGTGATAGCATAAAAAGCAGTTTAAGTGTTGTTTAAGAAATTCATTATAACTCTACTACTTTATTTTCATAAAAGAAACTGATCCCTCTCACTTAACAATTTTTTTTTTATGAATATTTGTAGAAGCAGATATTATTTGGATTCCTCTACATATCAGAAGTGCAGTATTTGAGCCCTCCTATAAACACCTACATCACTTGTAGACCCTTTGGTCAAAGCGAAACGTCTTGTAGCAAAGTGATAACTGACACATCAAACCCTATTTTTAATTTTTCCCAGGTAAGTTTACATAAAGAGTAATTTTTCTTGATATATTTTCTAATTATTTTTAGTTAGTTCCTTTACTTTATGAAGATGAACTGCTACATTTGTTACGGGAAAATTATATGGTCATTGAATTTTGGAAAAAAATAGAAACCACAGATTTAGTAATTGGTTTGACCAAACTTCCTCTGCATCAGTTTTATCTCGCCTACAGGAATCCTGTTTTTGTGAAATACCTTTCAAAAAACAAGGTAAGAAAAGTAATTATATGTTCGAAATATTTTGAAGAATTCTTCATTGGATATTATGTTGTGCATTTCTTGGGCCTACCAGTTATTTCATCATTGCATTTTTTTAGTTGCCAATAATTGACACGGATTGGTGGGAACCAGTTCACACTGTGGATACAGAAAGTGTTATAGGACAAGTTCAGGTCCTTGTAGCGCTAGGTACAGAAGAACAAATTAATAATTTGAAATCGGAAAGAGGTTTTGCAGATAATATTGTTAAAGCAAAATTTGCCAATTCTCAATCCCAGTCTAAATATGAAAAGCAACCCATAGATAAAGTAAATATAGGAGACCCAAATCATGTTTATAAATTAAGACAAGAAAACAATACAAGAGATTTTTTGCTTTTTAAAAACAGAAACAAATTTAGGCACAATATTATTCATGGAAGATCTGATTTAAATAAAGCAGAAGACACAAGAGGATCAACTCTAATATCAAACCTTGAAGAGAAGAACCGATATAACTTTACGGATAAAGCTGTCAATACTGTTCTTTCTCCTAAAAGAACAGTTACACCTCCCGTACAAAAGTTTGATGTTGGCATCCAATCGAATTTAGAAATGGATAAAACACCCAGTATGCAAGATAAAGATAAAATCAGCCCAACGCAGGAAATGTTGGGAAGTTTTTTGAATCAATTGATGGCTCAAAAGCAAAGGAATGTTTTTGTTGAGAACAGTACAAATACCGACGCGCTGGAAACCAGCAGAAGCAATTGCAGCCAAAGTTTGCAAAATGCTCAAATTAATACTAATTTAAAACTGAGAAAAACTACGGATCTACTAGATTCTCTACAAAAAGCGCTATCCCTTGACGGTCCACCAGGTATTCAGAGCAACGAAAAGAAACCAGGTAATATACAGAGTGATTCAGTCATAATGTTATTAATTTTAAGACAAGATAGGGAAAAATGAGTATAATAATAGTAATAGTAGTAGTAGTAGTGCTTTTAATTCCAATTAAATATTACAAGTACATTGTGGCAAAAAAAAAGGTACATAAAATAATAATAATACGAATACACTATTTAAAAAGAAAATGCATTTCCACCGGAGAAAAATATTTTCAAATCATTTTTTAAACCCCATTTTCAGACTGTCACTGACCATTGGAGGCAATTCAACTCGGTGTCGCCTGACACACCGTTGCCAAATTTACAGTGACCAACAATCCCACAATCGAAGTCTTGACCTTCCTACTTAGAACAATAACCTTATTTTTAATGTCTACTCAATGACAAGCGCTGCAGAACCGTTAAATAATAACAGAAACAAACAATAATTAAATTTGCATTTTTATAAACACTCGGTGTAATCAATAGGAAATTATGAGAATTTTATAATGAATGCCAACCGCAGTAATCAGCGCCGACATCAGATAGGCTGTAATCAGCACGCTCGGCACAGCTAAAAAGTTGGTAGTTCAAATTGCCGTTTGATACATTACCGGCAGAATAAGTCGAACATCATTCAGGTCTGTCTTTCTATGTTGGCGAAGCCGCCTTCGATATGAAACAGATCCACGTGGCTCAATTTCTCTCCCTTATTCATCCATCAGTCACTATTTTGGTGTTGTAGAGGTTGGTGAATTTCATGTATGTGTGTCGCCAGTGTAGTTTATAATTATTAATAAAATTTGCTATTTCTCTAAACAAAAATGCAATTCAAGTTGGGTAAAGTGAAAGACCGCAGTTGTCTTCTGCTCAACATACGAGCTCAACTTGATTCTGCTTTCAAGAACATAACGAAAAGATTTTCTGTCTATTAGGCCTTACGAATACGTGGTTAAAATTAATGACATTATGACTGAATCACCCTGTATTTTGTATGTATATATAAAATAACTGTGTTATAGAAGAGATTCTACTCTATTTTTTAACATTGTTGTAGGAACATTTAAAGCAAGTATAGCAATAAACAGTGCCAATCATTTACCTAGTAGAAAAAAATGTAAATCCAAAAAATCCAGAAATCGGTCAATTAAAAATGATGATAACGTTTTACCCAGTTGTTACGTTTCTTTTGAACCTTCAGAGAATGATATAAAAATTACACCAGTTATTGTGAAAACAACTAATCCTACTTGGAATTTTAAATGTGACATGAATTTGTCAATAGACCTCCTAATAAATGTAAGTAATCAAGTAAAGTAGTAGTAGTTAAGGTTGGGAATATTTATCAATATATCGATAATTATCGATAATATCAATAATAATACAGATAAAAAATAATCGATAATATCGGTTTATTTTATTCATCATTTCTAAACCGTTATCGCCCACCCCTACTCACCACTGAACATGCAAAACAGTTAATTTTTCTATCACTAAATAAACACCTTATTTCTATAGAAAAATATGCCATTTTAGTGTTAGAGGAAAGTAAAGCGTAAGAGAGATGCGATTGCATTTCGGTAATTCAGAGGTTTATTTAAAAAAAAAAATTAAATGTATTCTTTTGAATGTTATTGAGATTATTTGTTCTGTTTATGTATTTTTGGTTTAGCAAGAAATACATTGTTTTTATTTTCTCATGTTGTTTTATAACTTTCCATGTTCAATGGAACAACAATATGCCTAACTTGATCGTACAGAAAATTAGTACAAATGAAAAATAATGTTATTAAATCGGTAACATCGATAATATTGAAATTATCAATAATATCGATATTATCGATATATCGATAATTTCGATTTTATCAATATATCGATAATATTGGTTTATTTTATTTAACGATAATCGAAAGTTCTAAACCGTTATCGTCCACCGCTAGTTATAGTAGTAGTTTCCACCATATAACTCCAAATGTATTTAATTAGATGCTCGTTCATTGATGTAGATTTATTTCAAGAAAGGACATAAAATTATATGAAAAGCTCTGTTATAAATAATCATACAAGCATATATATATATATATATAGAGGTTAGATACTCAACCTCTATATCTATGTTTAAAAATAAATAAATAAATTACGCCAATGACAATTTTGTGTTAATAGAATGTAGATCATCAGAAGAGATATGGCTCATAAGTATTTTGAAAGACAATATTTACAATATTTAGGGTTTGTGTACGTCGAGCGGGCCAAATTTTACAGCAGGATATCTAGATATGAGGTTGCAGCACATATTGTAACCATGACTATACCTTTATTCATTTAGAAGTTACAACTTGTTGAGGAATTATAATTATAAAAGCACATTTGATATTATTAATTCACTATTGAACATGTGTGGTTAAATCTCTATTGTAAATAGATCTCACAACTGCTTATAATTTTTAAATGGAGTATAGAGATTTGAAGAAATGTGCTAAGCATAATTTAAATTTTACGTTTTCAAAGATGAAAATATTATTTGCTTTACTATCGTATCCGTTTATTGTGTCATAACTAAATTTTAATTTTGTAATAACCTATATTTAAATTACCCCGATTGAATTATATCTAGTTCCGAAATTTTTCATTAATTAATAAATGCGTTAATTTTTGTTGTTTTTAAAAATAGTGCAATGTAGTATTTTTAGAATACAATACACTAAAATCATAATAATTAATGTAAACAGAATGTCAAAGATGATTTGTTTAAACTTATTTTACAAATACACATCTATAAATCTTTCTTTTTTATATGTTCCTGTCCTTTGAGGAGGTATATTTGACATTTGAGTACATTAGCGTCGGTCAGCATATTTGTTAGAGAATTTATGTTGTGTTTTGCTTTTAAGAATAATAAAGCAGGAAGAGAATATATTGTAAATTCAAAAATCCGCAAGACATATTTTTAATAAACAATGTATGTATGTGATTATTTTTAACAGAACCTTTTTTTAATAAATCTGCGGCCAAAGTTTTTAACAATCTGTCACACTATTTTGATGTTATATGGTGTATATTACACTCTGTTAATACTTTTAGGCCTTGAAATAAGTAACATAAGTTGACCATCTGTATCGCAAATGACAATTTATTTGTAGGGTCAAAGGCGTTTAATTTTCAAAGTCTGGAGAAAGGCAAGTAATGCAGTCGTATCGCCCAATATGCAAACTGACGTTGTACTTGGTTTCGCAGCCGTTGATTTGACTATACTTTTGACAGGATTCCCTAACGTGAAGGGTTGGTTTAATATTATTGATTTTACAGGAAAATGTAACGGGCAAATAAATGTAAGCAAAAATATATTTTTTAAATCTTTCCCGTGACTAATTTCCATTTTAGATTCACATTACACCTTTAGAAGACCTCTCAAAATATACACTGAGGAAGGAAGAGTGCAATTGTAGTGTATCTACTGAAAATGTAGAAACAAACATATGCAAAACGGAAGATGAGTCTTCCGAGCTGTTCTCAAGGGCTCTTAAAAGAAAATTTACAGAATTAGATGAAATCACACAACGATTGAGGTTACGTCTGTCTAAAGTTACTAATGACGATTCTGACAGCTCTAGTGACGGAGTTGCAGAAGAATTCGAAAGAGACATCAACACATTGTGTGTCGAAGAGGACTTTGATCTTATCGATTTCGAAGAGGAAACCAAGAAATTAAATGTGCATTGCAGTAAGGAACCTGCAGTGAATAGTGACAGTTCAGCTAGTAAGTCGCAACCTCTGTTGACAATCAAGGAAAAAGGTTGTAATCCGAAGGAAAGTGAGCATGCACATCATACAGATAATAATAAAATTAGCAGTTCCAATACAGTGACATCTTTAACGCAAGATACTGGCAGCATTTTGGCATTAAGTAGTAATTCAGGTGAGTACTGATAAAAATCTCCTGCGAGTCTAAAAGTTAAACTTTTATTAATTGGTGTATCTGGAAAATACAAGAACACCATTTGGTCAGAGATTTCTTGGCTTAAAATAGGCCAAGTTAGAGCAACTTACATCCAAAATTGCTTTAATTAACCGTTTTCCATATTTTAGTATAACACTTTATCGATCTGATTTAAATAAAATTTAGTATGCTATGCTAATACTAGTGTATTTTTGATATACAGGGTGATTAAGAACAATGAGCAAAAAAATGAGATTAGATTGTACGACAGATTTTAATAGGGGTACTTTATAAAACAGTTTTTAATCTGGAGTTACGACTCCTTAACAGGGAGCGTGCAGTCATAAGGCACTGAAATAAAGTATCCACTGTATATTATTCCTAACATTTTTTTTTTGAGGTTAATTTTTTCGATTGAAAATAATAATGTTTTTTGTGTCTTGCAATATTTTGATTAGTAAAGTTTTTGAGCAAAAAAATAAAATTCCTACACATACATAGTTTCCTTTGCAATATCTAATCGTCTGCTAAATCGCAATGTCCGTGCTTCCGTTCGTAAATTTATAAATTGATACAACTGAAATAAAGTATGGTGAAAGTGAAGTAGCAGTCCATTATTTTATATATATTTTATAACAATTTATAGTATCTGGACAGAAGTACGTTATGTGGAGTATAGAAATGGTATTAATGTCGCATATTTTGTGTTTTAAAGTAGTAGATATAAAATACATTTTAAATAAACCAAATTAGATAAGTAGGCTCTATTAAATGGTAAGCTATTACAGTGTCAATACTAATGTCAGATTCTGACATTTAGGGTGTGATATGTGTATTTCCAAGAAATTACATTGAAGTCGCTACAGTACAGCACATTACAGAATTCTAGATTGAAATTCAGGTGATTCGACAGACAAGTATTACAAAGGCGACACGATTTAGCAGACGATCATCTACACAACATGTAGGTTTCCATCATTTTGAATTTAATGACATTTCATGGTTATTTGATATAAAATATTTCTATTTATTATACCTACTCCAGAAGTAAGGTGCAAATATTTTTTATTTTTATTTTTTTATTCAATTATCACAAATTTTTCAATAATTCAATAAAAAATAAGCTCATTATGATATTTTGAAAACCAATATTCGATCAGAATGTACTGAATTTTGTGTTATTGATATTGGTGATAACTTTCAATCATGGATGAACATTCAATTACAAATTTCTGAACGTCACAAAACAATAGTTAATTTTTATTATAAAGCAAATAAGAATCATCGTGGCAGTCAAATTTGTATGGAAAATACATTGCTACTGGTTATTGTATTATTATTAGAGAGAGAGAAACTTAATAAAAAGTTCTATCTGTATGATAAAATATGAACAGAAGTAAAAAAAAATTAGCATATTTGTTTAGGGGTGTGGGAATTTTTCGAATTCTACGCGTTGAAATAATCTTGGGTACTGTATCAAAAATGAACATCTGTAGACACAAGTACTCGAAACAAATTTAATTTAAAGGGAATAAAGTTATTTGAAAATCTTAAAATATTTTTTAACTCTACCGCCCTCTGGTGGATAAATGAAGTTTAACTGAGACTCTTTTCATGGTATTCTAATGAGAGCTAATAAGCTTAAAACCGGTATATGTTTGGTAGGCTGCTAACGAGTAACTTGGGTTTCAAAAGATTGTATAATTTTTTCAGTAAAAAGTTTGTTAATAGTCGGGAACAAAGTATAGTATTCTACTTGTAGATAATGATTGCAATTCACTCGGGTAGTTTACAACACTCACCTTCAGCGTATGCTGTAATCTTCATCCTCGCAAATTACAGCCATCATTATATGCTTGTTGAATAATATACTATTACCTGCTTTGTTTATTTAGACACAACATATTTAAATTTTAAGTAGGACGTTTAAAAAATATGTATTAATACATTATCACACTGTTACCTTATTCAGTAATATTATTTTTAGAAAGGGAAAAGGAGTTATCAACCTTGGATAAGCATCTGGAAGAAGGAAAGCAGAAAATCGACACTCTGCTTGAAAAACTATCGCTGATTTCAGCAGATACGAGTAATACCTTCGCCAGCCGATATGTATCAGGATGTTCCTTAAATAATGACTACAGCGCAATAAATATAGACACAGAAGCAATTTTAAAGGAATTGGATCATTCGTCTCGTCCTAACATTCAATCAGCTCTTGGATTTGAACCGTTGAAATTTCAGCAATTATACGGAGGTTCCTGCAATGCTAGCTCCTCAATGAATAGTGGTTCCACTATCTCGCACACCTCGAATAGCGATACAAGTTTAATTACAAATTTCTCTGACTGTAGGCCTGCACCTGATGGGCAAGGCAATATTTTAGATGAAAAAGTAGTCAAGAAATAATATTTCGTAAGTGTGCTTTCATTATTTCCGTTTTAATGTCAGTATTTTATATAGACTTAAACGTAATGAGTCGTAAAATCTTATATTTCCAGTTTTATTATTTGTTATTAATTATATATTTAAGTAAAATTTGTGGATAGTATTTAACAATTTATTTAATTTTAGATTTGTTTATGTTAAAAGTTTGTTTATTAAAATAAATATTGTATAGCGCTTATGGGCTTTTTATTATTTTTGCAATATCCAAAATTGTAAAGCATTGATTCTCAGAAATAGTTAAACTTAAAAACAGAACAGGAACACCTTTAATATGAAATTGTAAAATATAATTTTTTGAAAAACCGTAAATAGAAGTGTTACCTATGATCAGTTTTTTCAGTCAATATAGGCTTCAGAATTTTTTTGGTAACAAATTAATTAAAAGTGCTACTTTGTTTCCAAAAATTTTTGTTTCTCGGAATTCATAAATCATTTAGTAATCTATCATAAAAAGTTTGGTGTTACTTTTTAGGCACATACATTTCATTATCATCAATGTACAGAGTGTTACGTTTTTGAAAATTCTCATAGTATCTCAAAAGCTGTATGAAACTTATTGGACCGATAACTTATGAAACAATAAATATTTAATTATACTTATATTTGCACCTAATTATGATTCATCCTGTATATGACATATTTTTTAAATATTTACATTTCTTCAAAGGAGAAATGGAGGATGAGAAACTAAACAATTTTTGTTAAATATCCTACTCTAAAGTATCAGGATCGGTCAGTGGTCGCGCTGTTTAAGGTGTCAGTACTTGAGGTGACTAGATCGCTGCGGGTTCGATCCCCGTAGTCCGTAGACCGTATATCAGCTATATTCGTGGAGAAGATTGGCACCCTCTCTGCGGGAATGGTAGAGTGGAAAAGTGTTAGCTTGGGTCAATGTGAGAGATTGACACCAGTTGACGTTTGACTACCCCCCTAATTAATGAGGTTTTCCAGGTTTCCCTCATTGCTGCACTAAATGGTGGTTAGGGCCTTCCAACGTAAGTCGTTCCTGGGCGCAAATGCGGCCTGCTTAATAATAACATGCCGCCCCCTCTCCCGCACAAGTCTTCGACTTCTGGGCTAATCCTAATTAGAATGAGGGGTAAAGATATTATTATTATCAAATATTCCAGAAAATGAATAAATTATTAGAGAAATTTAAACCAACCTTACATTGCCCCACTTATTTAATTGTTTACAATGCACTAACTGGATCAACTTTGCCAGTTCAGTGAACATCGTCGACTCTAAATAAATTTACATAGTTTTATTTAAAAATACCTTACACATATTAAGAATTAGCAAATATGGCATGAACGTATATGTGTACTAGATACTTGTCAACACCGCTGATATTTAAAATGTTTTTTCTTAAATTATACAAATGTCTGAAGTAATGACATACGAGATAATTTTCAACATTTGCTACGTTTATTGCTTAATCACTTGTGAAAATAATATCGAGGAATTGTTGTAGAATTACCTAACACTGACTTAAGGTAAGTAGTTCGTTTCTATTATTTTTTAATTAATTTTAGTCCCAGCAGTATTTCAATACACTTTCTAAAAGTGTGGAATTTTAACTGGCAAACAAATTGTCCTTCAAATTGTTTTATTTGTGCACTTTAGACAACAGTACCAGTTTCAGAATGTTTCATTTTTTTACCTTAAAAATATAACAATTTGGACAACAGGTTTGCTTAATGATTTTTTTTTTCACGTCCTTGCCACTTTAAAGGAACACTTTTATTTTAGAAACACCCTGTGTAATTATAATTTTACTTTACCATTTTATGCCCTTTAGAAGTGTTTTTTGAGGTATCTTCACAATTCTTAAGCTTACTTTTGAACAGAAACCTTTTTATTGGAATCGACCCCTAATATATGTCTGCTCATAATTTAAGAACACCCTATATATAAAGCTTTAATAAAAAAACGTTTTCCAAAAAAAAAATCCTCCCAAAAACAAACTTAATAGAACTATTTTACGGATACACCATATATTTTAATCTTTGAAATATTTTTTTGTACAATTGTACATGGAATTGGTATTCATAATTTATTTATTGTGTAATCTTTTAAGTAATTTCTAAAATATAATCAAATGCAATGTCAAATAAATAACCGAATATTGACTGAAATATATTTAAAGGATTTAAGTAATAGATAATTAAATAAGATGCTAAATAAAGCAAATATGGCAAAAATAATATATTTGTATTAGGTATATGATACAGAAACATAAATTATACCTATAAGAACATAAAATATATACTCGCGTCAAGAATTCAGACGTCTTACGTCACGGCTGACGTTATACATTTGTTTTTATTGTGAACGTAATTTTCGATATTTGGTCGCGTTAAAATCAACAATTTTTTGCAATTTCGTGCAATATATAATGCAAACATTTTGTGTAATATATAGTTTTATTACTATCAGTTACAGTTTCTTAAATATTTTGATGAAAATATAATGAATTATTCATTTGTTCATATGACGTAAGTCGTCTGAATTCTTGTCGCGAGTATATCAGTCAATGATTTGTACATACATATATACATTTTAAATTTACTAATACATTTAATTTACACCAATCTAACAAATATTCTGTTCATATATTCACTATAATCAAAATTAATTTCATCTTTCTCTTCATCAATACTATCTTCAATTGTAAAATATACCTCATAACACGTTAAATACAAATTGTTATGAAGTATAGTTATTTTTGCCCAGTATTTCCCGGAATAAACAGATAAATAATTGCTTGGATATATGTCAAATTGCAAGGATGAAGGAATTGTATAATTTCCCTAGAACACACATATTAATTAACATTTTGTATTAGTCGTAAATTTTTCATAAACTCTACTATACTTCGGTTACTAATGTCTGTCAATGAAAATTAAGGGAGTAATCCAAATAAAAATTGTTGAAAAATACTTTTAATGTATATGGAGTGTTTTTTATAATTCGAAAATAAAAATTGGACAGTAGACCTTTACTACTAATATTAGATAACAAAACATTGTGCATAATTTCTTCCCGCGGATAGTTTGATGGGAGGAAATGGCACGTAGCTCCTGTGTAATACATATGATTTTTCTATGACCATTCACAGTGATTTACATTGATTTTACATATATTTTATTATATTTTCATATGCATGACAATTAAACAACCAAATATGTCAAAATGTTATAACAAGGTATTTAGATAAGTAAATATTGTTAAAAATCAAAGTACATGGAACGTTGCTATAAGGTTCCTTCTTGTTTACAAAATAAACAAACTTCACAAAAGTTTATAATAATTAATTAATGTATTCCGAATGTGAAGATGAAGTTCCTCAAGATAATCTGGAAGAAGCAAACGTGGTTTCATTAAATCTATTACCGTTAAAGTCTCGTGAAAAATATGAAAAAGAGTACCAGCTATTTAAGTGTTGGATGGAGACTAGACAAATAAGAAAAATTTGTTGAAACCTTCAACATTATGGAGCAAATACAGCATCTTTGCAATCTACACTCCAAATCAAAGACAATATCGACATTAAGTTTCCTAAATTAGTAGCTTTTTTAAAAAGGAAATTTGCTGGATATAAAACCAAGAAAGCCAATACTTTTTCAAGGAAGGATATCAACAAGTTTATTGCAGAAGCTCCAGATGAGACTTACTAACGTAACGCAGCATTTTTTATTAGAAATATTAGGCCAGGAGGGTTACAGATTGGCATGGCTCTAACGTGATGTAACTTAGATAACTATTGGAATCGCTCGGGACTGGTATACTTATTGAAAATATCGAGGTGCGCCAGCTTGAACAGGTGTGCTATTTGCATAAACAACGAAAAAGTGAAAAAAAAATGCGAAAATCGCGGTTTTATTCGGAAACAATCGCATATAACTCGGTAAGTATGCATTTTAGAGAAAAAATGTATACTTATAAATTTGTTCGTTATAAAATTTTCTATAAGATAGTGTTGGTCCGATATCCGTAGATATGAAATGTTCGCTGCAAAATGCTCGAAAGTGCAAAAAAGTAGGTAAAAAACAAGGTAATTTTAAATTATTTATTTAACAATGAAAAAATAACCCAATTACGCCATACATTTAGAGAAAAGTACTTGACTTCAGTACAAAATGAGAGCCGTAACGTCGATTAAGACCGGACTGACAGTTTTTGCATAATGCAATTGTTAATTAACCTGGAAAAAATACCTTTCTTTTAATTTTGTGCCAGGCTAAAAGTTATGAATATTTTTTTACGCCCGCGCTTTTACACCTTCTTGGGCCCTTAAACTATTATATACAATAATTTATTGTTATATCATTAACCGTTACGCCGCATACCCTTCCCAACTTTAGAAGTTAATATCTCAACATCTACTGGACCGAATTGGATGATTTTTTTTTAAAGAAGCGTCTTTCCGAGTACTGTTTTTCTATACTTTCCGATTTTTTCCCACTCGCAAATCCCGCTTCACAGGCTTAATTATTTAAGGGCCAAAATTTTCAAACTTTTTAAAACAGCTCAAAAAATTATTAAAAATTGAAAAGTGGTTAAGATAGCAATTGTATATGATAGTTTAAGGGTCCAAGAAGATGTAAAAGTGCAGGCGCAAAAAAATATTCATAACTCTTAGCCTGGCACGAAATTAAAAAAAGGTCTTTTTTTCCAGGTAGGTTACTTAACAATTGCTTTATGCAAAAACTGTCAGTCCGATCTTAATCGGCCTTACGGCTCTCGTTTTATATTGAAGTCAAGTACTTTTCTCTAAATGTATGGCGTGATTGGGTTATTTTTTCATTGTTAAATCAATAATTTAAAATTACCTTGTTTTTTACCTACTCTTTTGCACTTTTGAGCATTTTGCAGCAAGCATTTCAAATCTACGGATATCGGACCAACACTATCTTGTAGAAAATGTTGTGACGAACAAATTTATAAGCATACATTTTTTCTTTTCTGGAAAAAATACCTTTCTTTTAATTTTGTGCCAGGCTAAAAGTTATGAATATTTTTTTGCGCTCGCGCTTTTACACCTTCTTGGGCCCTTAAACTATCATATACAATTGCTATCTTAACCATTTTTAAATTTTTAATAATTTTTTGAGCGATTTTAAAAAGTTTGAAAATGTTGGCTTTAAATTAAATAAGCCTGTGAAGCGCTTCTTTAAAAAAAAATCATCCAATTCGGTCCAGTAGATGTTGAAATGTTAATTTCCAAAGTTGGGAAGGGTATGCGGCGTAACGGTTAATGATGTAACAATAAATTATATACCAACTAGTTCCTGACAGTATATTACGAGACATCAGTTGTAAATGTACAAAGGGCTGCACAAAATCTTGTAGTTGTGTAAAACACAGATTAAAATGTTCCGATTATTGCGCAGGATACCACGGTCAAACTTGTCAAAATTGCGAAAAAAATGTATTAGACACTAATATAGAATGTAGAAGACAACGACGAGAAAATTCCGTGTAAAAGAAAGTATGCCAATTAATATAATAAATGAACTTGTATTATAAATAAATTTTGTAAATTATGTAAATTTAATGAAATTGTCGATATTTTACGATTATTTTATACCTTATCTCCTGTTATTCAATGTACTATATACATTAAATAACAATTAAATTAGTTTACAACATTATTACGCATTAATTCTTCAATTTGAAATTAATAAAATAATTAATTTACAATGGACAATATATGCCCAATAAGGATATTATGATTAGCAATAATTTTTAGCAACATTTAAAAATGCTTGATTATGAAAATCGACCACCGATTGTTTATTTTTTAAAATTGATAAATGTAACTATGAAAATCCTCTCGTTTTTCTATCCCAATTTAAAAAAAAATCGTCAAAATCGGTGCAGTAGAAGCCGAGATATATCATCCTGAAATAAGAGCGCCGATTTTGAAGCGCCGAATCTAGTTATACTAGTATATTATGTATGTATGTTTTGTGCGCCGAAGTTTCGCAGCTTATCCCCACCCCTCCGAATTTCGACTCCGAGCGTACACTACACAATGTTTATGCAAATTTTTGTGCGTGATGCACACGTGCAATGTAATTTTTGAAAGCAGATATGAAAACATCTCGGAAAAACCTATCGATTGGTATATAATTTATTGTTATATCATTAACCGTTAATAGTTAATGTCTCAACATCTACTGGACCGAATTGGATGATTTTTTTTTTAAAAGAAGCGTCTTTCCGAGTACTGTTTTTCTATACTTTCCGATTTTTTCCCACTCGCAAATCCGCTTCACAGGTTTAATTATTTAAGAGCCAAAATTTTCAAACTTTTTAAAACCGCTCAAAAAATTATTAAAAATTGAAAAATGGTTAAGATAGCAATTGTATATGATAGTTTAAGCACAGCATAGTATACTGTGGTTTAAGGGTCCAAGAAGATGTAAAAGTGCGGGCGCAAAAAAATATTCATAGCTTTTAACCTGGCCCGAAATTAAAAAAAGGTCTTTTTTTCCAGGAAGGTTACTTAACAATTACTTTATGCAAAAACTGTCAGTCCGATACTTAATCGGCCTTATGGCTCTCGTTTTGTATTGAAGTCAAGTACTTGTCTCTAAATGTATGGCGTGATTGGGTTATTTTTTCATTGTTAAATAAATAATTTCAAATTACCTTGTTTTTTACCTACTTTTTTGCACTTTCGAGCATTTTGCAGCGAGCATATCAAATCTACGGATATCGGACCAACACTATCTTGTAGAAAATTTCATAACGAACAAATTTATAAGCATACATTTTTTCTCTAAAATGCATACTTACCGAGTTATATGCGATTGTTTCCGGGAAAAAAACACGATTTTTGCAATTTTTTTCACTGTTTCCTTGTTTATGCAAATAGCACACCTTTTCAAGCTGGCGAACCTCGATATTTTCAATAGGTATACTATTCCCGAGCGATTCCAATAGTTATCTAAGTTACGTCACGTTAGAGCCATATTTGAAAGATTTTTTCGTAATTCTCCTGGCCTATATATAAAAAATGACAATTAACTAACATTTTAGGCTGACATAAGTGCATTTTTCCCTTTTCAGGTCGTGCTTATATTTGGAATTGCCGAGGGAATTGCTGTGACATGCCGTAGCGATGAATTATAGTTAATATGGTATTTGAGGATATCAGTGATAAAGGCGATATTTTGGTAGTGCAAATACCTGACTCAAAAACTAATATCAAAAGGACATTTACAATAACAAATCAGATTGTAAGCGGAGTATCTATCTTTTGGATATGTATAGAAAATATATGGACTGTAGGTCTCCTAAAATATGTCATTCTAAATTTGTTTTAACTTATGCTAAAGGGAAATGTACAAACCAAGTAATTGGCAAAAACACAATTGCCAAAATTCCATACAGAATAGCAATATTTTTAAATTTGTATGATTCGAAAGGCTATACTGGACACAGTTTCTGCCGTACTTCAGTTAGGCTATTAGTCAAAGCTGGGAGTGATATTCTCACTTTAAAAAGACATGAGGGGTGGCGAACAAACGCAGCAGCAAAAGAGTACTTAGGGTATTTCTAAAAAATGTGAGGTAGCCACCCAAATAATTACGGAAGACTACTTCAAATACCAAAAAACGTCTTATTTTTGAAAATTTTGTTTCTACCACAAGTATTTCATCAACGACCACGAATTTGGGAAATAACAAACAGGAACTCATCTCCACCAGCAGAGCCATGCAATATATTTCTTCAATTAGTTTAACTAATTGTACCATAAATTTTAATAATATTTAGTTATTATTTATGTTAATTTAAACCTCAATTTTAACTGTTTTCAATTTTTATAAATAAAAATAAGTAATAAAAAATCTGTTTGAAAGAAAAAGATTATTATACATTTTTAGGAAGTTTGTGTATCAATAAAAGAAGTCTATACACTACGCTTACAGCTATTTGAAGTTTCTACTTGTTTGCCTCCCAAGGGAGCCAAAGTATTTTCCTCCCGAGGGAGAAGTACTACTTTCCTTCCTGAAATGAGGGAGTAAAATAGTATTTTCTATGTAGGGAGTAGAAAAAATATTTTTTGCACTACTCCCATAATTTTCCTTGCAGAAATCATTTGATATTTTGATAACGTTTTACCTTTGGGATAGGGCATCTACATGGCACATTGTTAGCAATAAAATTTTCAGGACAAATCTTGTCTGATGGAATGCTATAAATACATAAGTCTTCATAAGTACAGGATCCAATACTATTAACACAAGGAATTTTTATCCAGGCTCCAAATTCGTCCTTTTCAATTTTTACAGTTGCCTATATAATATATGTAATCATAAGCGGGAATATTAATCACGAAGGAAATAAAGAAAATGACGTGTACCTATAAATATTTTATGCAATTTTCTTAAAATATTTAACATGTTATAGGTAATCTAGTTTATTGCAATATTTATCTAACTATACACAACTATTATATTAAGCATTTCAAAAATATTTTTGCTACCTTTATTGGAGAAGGAAGATTTGCCAATGTAATTAAGGTTCCTGTAACTGTTATCTTTCCTTTATTTAGATTAACTGCGACATTGTAAACTTCAACTGGATATTTATCACTGCTACATTTTAATAGACTTGTTATAGTCACTTTCACATCACTCTGAAATATGGCAACTAAATTATTGTCTGTAATTGTTTATTTACAGTATTATATTAATGTGAATATTACCTATACTTATGCCGCACTGAAAAATAAATTAGTATATCTCCTTGTACCTTGAATTAAAAGTGATCAAGTCAAGATGATGAGGGTTTGATTTCATAAAATTAATTTTGTTTAACTAGAGAATTTACAATGTGAGAGATACTGATGGATCTTTATAATTAGGCAAAATTAAATTTATAAAATCAACTTCGTAGATAAAATATAGAATATATATCCTATAATGATCAGTTTGGCAAAATTAAATTTAAAAAATGGCAATTATATGTACCTATTTAAGAATATGAAAATATAGGCACAGTCTATAGGTAATAAAAAAAACAACTTATAATAGACATGTATTAAAAGAAATGATATGATATTAAATTTGTGCTCAGTGATATTAAAGTTGGGATCAGATTATCATCAGATATGAAGCATATATTTTTTTTTTGTCAAGTAAGTATAGGTACTTACATTTTTAATAAATAATCAATGTTCATCATTACGTAATTAAAAAAAAATGAAAATTACTTTTTTTGTTCAATATTGTATTCTTTTATTCAATAATAAAATAATAGACAATCAAACATTCTATATAGGTTAGGTACATCCCCCACACGTTTACAGGTAAGTACAGCAGGTCATAGATATATTAGTCTGCTTATAAGTCTATGGTACAGATAAATCTCCTGTTTGCTGTGGTTCATACGCATATATATTTTTTTTGTTTTAAATAAATGTATTTTACTTACCGGTATTAAAAGTCTACCACTACTTTGCTGAATAATTAAAACCAATATAATTAATTTATTAATCATATTTAGTAATAAAAACAAACACAGCACGATCAAATATGAAAATGTTAAAACTGATTGAGAAATACACTCGATAGTCTCGCGTCAATCGCAAGTAAATGCAAATAAGATTGGTCAAATGCGGTGTGTCATCGTCACGAGTCTGATTAAATATATTTTAATATTTTTCTAATCTATATGTGAGTCTAATAAAACTATATATGTGTAAACTTAACTCAAGCAATATATGTCTCGTTTAATTATTTCTATCAATTGAACAATGAGGGCGTTTTTTGGATTGGAACGTGCAACGTATCAAACAAATAAATAGGTACCTATATACAGGGTGTCAGTTTTTTGTAGACAAACTTTAACAGTAGAACCCTATTCTCAAATTTTCATTATAACTTATAATGGAATGCTTAGATTTTTTTCATATTTGGGGGATAATGCCTATTAATTAAGGGGTATAAAACAAGAGATAAGAATGTTTAAAGACTTGCACAGTGACGGAATGGAGGGGGTGCTCAACCCCTTTCTTAAACAGAACTTCTACGCCAATGACTATTTAAAAAAAACTGTTATTTTCATTATCTACATACATATATATATATATATATATATATATATATATATATATATATATATATATATATATATATATATATATATATATAAACTTTGCTAGATGTAAAAAACTGGGTAAATATATAGGCAAGGTAAAATACAACATCAATAACTTATTAAAATTATGCATTTTTTATTTCAAATACCACACTTGAGCACACAAAAGTAATTTTATATTCACGTTCAGCACCCTCACAAATAGGAGGGTGGGTGGAAATTTTTTAATTAATATATTTGAGTTTTATATACACTATAACTATAATAAATAATATAACCTAATAATTTTCTTTGCTAGGAAAAATTTACCAAATCCTAAAAATATTTAAAATATGTTTTTCTACGTTCATGCAAAAAACAAAACTTTATTGAACTATATTTAGTGGAAAAAGTGGTTCTTTATTGCACTAGTGCAATAAAATGTTTATTGCATTCATCTGTCAGTCTACTACAGCGTTTTGTCACAGCTTAAATAACAATCAGCTCACAGACTCGTATGAGCGGGGGACGTGTGGTTGTAAATTATGCCCTTATAGCCATACCGTTCGACGACTGCGTTATTGGTGCACGAATGCTGTATTCTGTGGTTTGTTGATTTTCTTGTATTTTATACTGTTATGTTATTTTATTTTTAAACAATTTCAAGTAAAACAAATTTATATTTCGTATGTTAGAAAAATTGCAGTTAAAACACTTTCTAAATTGGGACAACTATTTTTAATCGGGTCCTGACATGTATCCCGAGCGAGAGAGAGACAACAAGCTTCAAGGACAAATTTTCAGGTTTTAATACTTCAAAGGTGCCGCCGTAGAGTCTGTGAGCTGATTGTTATTTAAGCTGTGGTTCTGTCATCATGACAAATATAAACCTTCAAATCGACGTCATATTTTTGTAGACTTTATGTCTAAATAAAACATATTTTGGTTTTTGCATGAACGTAGAAATAATATCGTATGCAACTCGTACAAAAAGTGTATTGCACTCGACGTGTTGTTGAATAAACAATACTTTTTGTACTTGTTGCATAAATAACTATTATAGAAGTTACTTTCTACACTGTGGATTATTCACCTGCAACTAAGTTCTAATTTTATTTTTGTCATTTTTATAACAAATATTTTTCGCACCTGTTTATTATTTACATGTTAATGATCAGATCGTTTTTTATTTACTTTTCATTGTTTTAATTTATTAAAAATTATTGTTTGAAATACTTAATTTTATTCACTGACCCCCCCCCATGTAAAATTTCTGGCTAGGTCACTGGTTCAACCATGATTTCATTTTGCCTATGTTCTCCCAGCGGTTTGCAGAAAAAAACAAGTGAAATGGCATGGTCGTCAAGTTTACTTTCCTTATTTCTTAAATATTCATCGATTAATTTTCCGGTCTGGCTAGATCTATCAGGAAACTCAACAATAATCTGGCTTTGATGTCCAGATTGTCTAGAGATTGCACAAGGTGTCTGTCGACACCTTTTACAACGATGAGAGCTCCTCGTTTAATGGGGTCCATTATTCTTTAATAAATAAAGGTAATTACTACTAAATTCACACAATCACACGTAATAATGAACAGTTTGACGTACACAACATAACGCGGGAAAAAATTAAAAGGCCGGAGTTGGAATTTCTCGGAATCAAACTGCTGAATGTACAATCTATTGCAATAATAATGGAACTTTCTTAAATTAGTTTTCGAATTACTGGAAGTTCTATGTAGAAATTTCATTAGATCTCTATTGGTCAGTGGGAATAACTAAAAATCAAGTTGAAAGTAGATTTCATTACAAACACCTCTCAGCAGTTTATCACCAAATACCAAATTCATTTTAAAAAGTGTCATTACTATTGCAATAGATTGTATGCATCTCAGAATCACAAATCAAAATTGACCAATGGAAAGTTGTGTTTTTGTGGTCCAGTGTTTTTATTGGGAGGCTTTGTTAAAGTCGGGTCGAGTTGCTGCAGGGTTGCCCGACTTAGCGACATTTCAGCAGATCTAGTGATTTTATTAACTTTTTGGTGATTTGAAAAAGCCTCTATAAACAATGTAATTTCAAAATGAAATGATTTGTATCTAATTATATACTGATGCCATTTAACACCCAGTAACGAAACGTGACTTGCTCAGACAAAATTTACCTGCTAGTTTACTTCTCCCAACGCAATCGCATTTTATCAATCAACTTATTTGCATGGAAATGTTCAAATAATTCCTTTTATTTTATTTAAAAGCCAGCTACGATTCCAGTCTCATAGATTTTTAATGAGTTTGTTCCGAGCGATCGATTCCGAACCGTCCAGAACTATTCAGTCACTTCAATTGTTAATGTACTATCGGCGAATATACGATGTAAAATAAAGCTGGTCAAACATTTCTGACGGTTCTGAACCAATTCTCAACGGTTATTGGAATAGACCTTATGAGATTTATCATGCTCCCAGGCTCCCAGATATCCATCTTTATCGAAAACTGTTGCCAGCATGGAATTTCAGAATCCTGCATTATTTATATAAAAATCTTTAGTTTCTATTTTTACTATGAAATTATCAAAAAAATATACAAAAAGATTGGATATTTTTAAAGTACTACGCGCCCCTGGACAAACTGGTGTTCATTTCTTTTTAGATTTTCAAAAAGAACATAAAAAGTTGTGCCAAATTTGATTAATTCATCTTAAGTGTTTTAGAATACATGTTTATATAAGACATTTCTTCTTATTTCGGGGTCTAGAAAACGCTTAAATATAAGGTACTACTTTTAGAAATATCTTGTATATTTTTGTTATTTATGTATACTGATAAATGTATTTATTAGGTAGTGTTTTATTATGGAAATGTATTTTTTATTTTGTTTTTTTTATTACTATTTACTCATTGTCTCAAACTTTACCTCTAACGTTAAAAAAAAATTGGTAAAATCTGATAACTCCTTGAATAATTAAACCCTGATAAAATCTGGCAACTTTTTAAAGCGAGATTTGGCGAATTTCGCTTTTTGAATCTGGCAACCCTGGGTGCTGTTTGTTAAAAATGTAACGGTCGCATGTTAAGGCGCCGAAACTAGTCGTTTGCATCAATTACCTACTTAAAATATTACAGCTGTTTAAATACCAAAAAAAAAGAAAATTGTGTAGTTTAAATTTTTAACTTAAGTGTATATTGATTTATAGTGTAGATTACAATAAACTAACCCAATAATTAAAATAATGTCGTTCAGTAAAGCCAAAATTCAACGATTTAATGACTTTAAACGTAAGTATGGTCCTAGCTATCCATAATAAAAAGCAAAGTATTAAAGTTTATCATATTTCTTACAAAAATGTTAGGTGTTATTGTTTTAGCGCATTAGGTATGATTGTTTGTTTTTTTTTTATGTTCGTATAGGTACATTTAATTGTGAATTGGTATTTTTCAGCTGTTGCCCCAGGCCCAACAGCATATAATGTACTTACTAAAGACAGACCCAAATCATCTGTTGTTTCCCAGTCACATCGTATTGTAGAAGAATTGCAAAGCCCATGTGTTTCAGAAACAGGGTCTACGCACAGTGTTCCATGTCGTTTTAGAACAGTAAGTACTTGATATTCAGCACTTGAAAATAGAGGGTGGTTTTACGCTAGGTACAGTAAATATACTCGCGGCAAGAATTCAGACGACTTACGTCATACGAACAAATGAATAATTCATTATATTTTCATCAATAGTTATTTATGAAATTGTTGAATGCAATAAATACTTTTTATACGGGCTGCAAACAAAATTTTTTCTACGTTCATGCAAAAACCAAAAAAAAAAAAATTTTATAATTCGGTTGATATTCAAAAGACTAATTTTATTTTTAATAAATTGCATTTTCTAGTAATTTCGTAAACCAGTATGTAATAAATATGATTGAAAATAATATAAATATGCAGTATTGCTTAAAACGTAATACAATCTTACAGAAAATGGAGTAAATGTGACATCGGATTGAACGTTTATATTTGTCATGATCACAAAACGCTGTAGTAGAAAGACAGATGAGTGCAATAAAAATGTTATTGCACTAGTGCAATAAAGAACCACTTTTTCCACTAAATATAGTTCAATAAAGATTTGTTTTTTGCCTGAATGTAGAAAAATATTTAAGAAACTGCAGCTGAGAGAAATAAAACTATATAGGTACTACACTAATAAAGTTTGCATTATATATTGCACTAAATTGTAAAAAAATATTGTTTTTAACTTGAACAAATATCGAAAATTACGTTGACAATAAAAACAATTGCGTAGTATCAGCCATGACGTAAAACGTCTGAATTCTTGCCGTGAATATAATTACATTATAATTAATCTATCTTTAAATTAGTAAACACTTCTTTTTTTTTAATTTTATGTAATTTGTCAAAATAATTGATTTTATGTCATAAACTGAATTTGAGACAATTATTGTGTCCATTGTAATAATGAAAATAAACTATATAGAACCTTAAAATGCTTTTGGTTGTGTACCATTTCGTAAAAACTTGCCATTGTTATCTGTTATGTATATGAAAAATTATTGCGATACCTACCAAGAATTTTTTTAACAGATTTCAAATTATTGTTTTAAACTGATGTCACCATTCTTTATATATACATTTGCAATTGCAAAAGTTTTACAATTAATCAACATATTTACTACCACAGCATAATATGTCTTATTAAATAAGCTATCCTTAACTTGTTTTAGCCTACCTTACCAAAGAAGAAGAAATCAACTACCTCTGCCACAAAATCAAAGAAACTCTTTGCCGAAAATGATGAGTCTGAAGCTTTAAGAGAAAAAATTGTTGAATGCGAGAATAAAGATGCCTTCATAAAAAGTTTAACGGAGGAAATTGAGATATTTAAAGACAAAATAGATAATTTGGACAAACAAAAGAAGCAACTTGACTTGGAGAAAGAAAAAATGGAAGAATGTGTTTTATATTTAAAAGCAGATCATAAAACTCAGATTAAGAAGTTAACGGAAAAATTTGAAGATGATATGAAAAAGATTGTTGAGGAGAAACTTAAAGTTAATATTGAAATAGCATTAGTGAAAAAACAGTACGAACAGTTAAAAGAAGCTAATAGGAATGAAATGAATGAACTAAAAAACAACTGTGATAAATTTAATGTTTTATATAATAAATCTCTTGAGGAATGTAACAAACTTGTTGAAGAAAAGAATGCATTACTAGTGAACAAAGACCGTGAACTAAAAGAGTTAGAGGGTAAATGTATTGAATTCCAGAGAAAACATGCCATAGAAATTGAAAAATTAAGACAAGCGCACCAATGTGAAATTCAAGATATAGAGTTCGAGATTCTGAAAACCATGACTGAACTGCAAAAAGAGAAAGAAGAGGCTTCACGTAAAATACATGAACTTGAGTGTGTTATGCAGAAAGCTATCGCCGATTTAAAACATAAATTTGAACGAGAAAGGGAACAGTTGCTTTTAGAGCATGAAGATAAAATTAAAAAGGTATGACCACCAGTAGTTTTTGCCGAGTTGGTAGTCCCTTATATTAGTGCAAGATCCAATCCTAACTTCATTGGCGTAGAAATACGGGAAGTCTAAGCGAGCGGGTGTCTTATTTTCTGTTTTTAACACGTGTTTCTACGATCACCACTAATAATTATTATTAGTGGTGATGTGGTGAACTTATAGACACGTTCGTTAAAATTACAACGATAATGATATTTAACATTTATAATATTTTGTAAAATTAATTTATTAATTTTTTATTGCTATTTACTGTTGATTTCATTTCTCTTTAAACATTTTTAAAAATTTCTTATTTATATTATGTAAATTTTACCATGTAGTTTCTCAATGTTGAAAGGCTTCATGGTGTTCATGTCACGTGTAGGGTGTATTTTATGTCTTTGTGAATATGCATCACACTTTTTTTTATAACCATTAACTTAGTGCTAAGCGTACATCAAAATGCCATATAAAACTATATCTACAGGGTTAACTATGACTAAATAAAAACATTTTAATCACATGCTCAGGGAGACCTAAAATAAATTAAAAAAATTATTCCAGAATTTTAGCTTGATACTTAAAAAATGGGGCAAAACCCTTTTTTCCTACGGAAAGTCGGCGCTTATGATATGCATCGACTGGAATGGCTTAGACCCATAGATAAAGCTTACATCTGTCAACAATGTCAACTACCATGCAGTCGTTTTTTTGCAGCATTTCTAAATGCAGAAACGACAAAAACTAACATTCTTATTAGTAATAATACCTGATAGATAGGTAACAGTTAATCCAGTTAGCTCCAGTATTTTACATTCCTTTTTCATTATTTCGTTACAAACTGGTAAAACTACATTTTCACTCATTAGGTACAACCACTCACTACCGATAAAACACACTTCCCGTAGGTACAGTTAGATAAAATGCTTATAACCTAGAAAAACAAACAGGCGAACTATATTGTAGGAAAATATCTGTACCCAACACATATTCCTTTATTTAATAACTATAAACCGTTTAAAATTAAAATAAGGCAAAAATTGAAGAAGAACACAAAACTACAACGTAAACACAGGAATTGAATTATGACATGACAGCGACACCAACTGATCGACTGTTGCATCACGGTTGCTTGCTGATTCTCGCATTGGCGGCGGTAAATAAGGATTTAATATAATATCGAAAATAATTTTTTTTCACTATAAATAAGTTTGGAAATTTTTTGATAGATAATTCCGTCAATTCTTATTTTTCCCTATCCCCTCTTAAAATATTTGTACTTAGTCATAATTAACCCTGTATACTAAACTATAAACTATGACCCAGATTAAAGTCAAAATACTACAAAAAATTCAAAGGGCAAAATATGCAATAGGAGTAACAACCAAAACCACAAAGAAATAAAGAAATGTTAAAAAAATAATAATGTAAGGATAAGTATTCTCAACTACCAGTGAAATATAAAATTCAAGGAGGCTGTTCAATGTAAACGTCTTATGTACCATGTTCAGAATGAACAGCAGGAACAATGTTATTAAAAAGTGGTAATGGCAACTTTCAACAGGCAATGTGTGGCAGTCACAACTTTACTGCTACTTTAAAGTAGCGCTACTTCCTCATTTAATACTAACTTGTCAACTAAAGTTACGTATGGGCAGTTCCCGTTACGGATACTACTAGTTTCTGTTCTTCTTCTTAGAGCAAATGGCATCAAAGTAAGATTTGCAAAATTCACCATTTTGTCATGTGGTTGATAGAAATCAAATATTTTCCCTTATCTAGAGATAAACATCTAGATATTTAATATTCTGTGCCTGTTTTAATTGCAATACACACCCTCTAATTTTTGATGAACTCTGTTCCTAAGTTTGATAAAAAGACTATCTTGTATACAACTTCTCAAGTAAAGTAATTACCAGCTCGGTATGCACTTTGTCTCTTGACCTATACAAATTAACTAAGCTTGAATATTTTTGTTCTTTATATTATTTAGTACATACATTTTAGATTACAGACCAAGTTAAGGAAGATGAAAAATCTAGATTGAAAGAACGACTGGATGAAATGGAAAGCAACTGGAAAATTAAATTGGAAGTTCAACAACAACAATCTAATGCTATATTACAGGAATGTCAGACTATTAGCGAATATAACATAATACAGTGTGAGTTAGAAAAAAAAGAAGTCGAAACCAAGTTAAT
This sequence comes from Monochamus alternatus, assembly GCA_037114965.1. NCBI lineage: Eukaryota > Metazoa > Arthropoda > Insecta > Coleoptera > Cerambycidae > Monochamus > Monochamus alternatus. The sequence goes on from CM073429.1 coordinate 79,106,224, forward strand.
GGAAAGGACTAAAGAGTTGGAAACTAGTTTATTACAGTATGCTGAAATCATGTCGAATTATGAAGACCTTAAAACGAATTATGACGATAAACAAAACGAGTTTTCCACTTCAATCAACATATTAAAACAATCAAACGACACTTTAAATAGCGAATTATACAATAAAAACGATGAGTTAAAGAAATATTTTGAAGAAAATAGAACATACCTAATAACAATTAAAAGTTCACAGAATACTATAGAGGTTTTAAAAAAGAGATTGATCAATTCGGACAGAGATGTGGAACAATTAAAGAAAGAAGTCTCGGATAACGAAGCGAAGTTACTAGAGTATGAAAACAAATGTATGCACTTAACCACTGCTCTTAAACAAGCCCAAGATTATAACGAAGAACTGGAAATGCAACATGAGTCTGCGATAAAGCTCAATACAAGTGAAATCCAGCAACTTAAAGCTGAATTGTTAGAAAAAGTCGAAAATTATCGAAAAGAAATCGAAACCATTTCAACGAAATTGATGGAAAGTGAAGAAGTAAAAAAGGAAATCATGCAACAGCTACACGAAGCTCACCACATAATAGATAAACTAAAAATGGAGTATGAGTGCTTTGATACTATTAACTGTCAATATGAATTTGAAGTGGAACAGTCTCAAAATGAACTTGAGGATTATCGCATACGAGAGATGGATTGGAATAACCTTAAAGAAAAGTTGGAGCACAACGTTGAGGAGCTTGAGGGTCTCTTAGAAATGAAACAGGATGAAGTTAATGATTTTAAAAAACAAATCGTTCAACTCCAGGACAAATGTGAGTCTTACTTCCAACATTCCGAATATTATAAGAATAAAGTAATGGAATATGAGAAAGAGTTGGATGAAACGGGAAACATCCATAAGAAATACATTGAGTTGTCTGGTAAATATGATGAACTTTTACAAAAGTTTGAACGGTTGGAATGTGAAAATCTGGAAAAACAAAAGGAAATTTTAAAGTTGTCTAAGAGTTGCCAGGAGAAAGAAAATTATATGGAAAAGTATAATCAACAGAAAGATATCTGCGACTCCTGGTTAAGAAAGTGCGAGCAATTGGAAAAAGAAAATTCTTGTAATAAGAAAAGGGTGAGTTTTTTAGTATTAAAAATATATTCTTTTAAAATATTATCCCACCGTTACAGGCTGATGAACAACAATTACTAAAAAATAGACTGGACCAGAGTGAACAAGAAAAAGACACATTATTAGATAGAATTGCATATTTAGAGGGGGAATTAAAAGAAGTGTCTGATAAATATGCAGACTTAGCTGGGCATCATAATTACAAGCAAAAGATAAAGCACCTAGTGGACTTAAAATTAAAAAATGAGGAGTTGGTGCAGGTGAGATTAGAAATTTTCTATTAATTTTTCCTCTTTTAATAGCAAATATTCCCATTATTAATAGTTTTAATAATCTTATATTAAAATTTATATAAGTGATATTGGTGAATTATTTTAATATATAATATATATAAAATAATATTATTTTTAATTTGTTTAAATTAATTTTTCGTTCATTTTTTTCTTTCTTAATTAATTAATTAATAAGTTGTATTTATAGTTTCAAAAGATGCATCTATAGTATATTTAAAAAATATTCAACTTTGCCGTTCTAATGAACCATCACATAAATTCTTTTCTGTGTTTTAAGACCAATATGGATTTGGAGTTAAAGGTCCGGTCACAATTAAAAACCATTGAAAAACTAAAAAAAGAAAATGCTGACCTCAAAAAATGTGTAAGAAAAACAAAACTTCATCCCGAAGACAAAGAAAACATGAGTAGTCCTAATCGTTCTTTGAACTCCAGTAGAGTGGAATCGCCGTTCAGAGAAAGGAACTGATATATGGGTTAGATATGTATTTATTAATTGTAATTAATTATAGTATTTATTTATTTTTATTTTATTTAAGGTTAAGCTTCTAGCTTTAATTTTATTTAGATTAACGTTAGAAGTAAAATAATTTCTAGATCTGTTTTGTATTTTTTTACAGATGCTAGTAGAAAAGCTGTTGTGGTGTGTTTATTTTACAGAGCTTTTAAGTAATATTTTAATATATTAATTTATACCAAATATTTTATACTTAGGTAAGTTCTTTTAAAAAGGCTGAATTACTGTAGTTAAGGTAAGAGATGTTAATATTTTGTTCCTTAGATTGAAAGAAAAATAAATAAAACACTAATGATTTTATAATAGTTTAAAAAATTTTTGATAAATTTTTCATTTGATAAAAATCTGTATACAGTATGATGTCAACTTGTTTGCACATAAATAGAACTCGGATAAATGGAGAATAGAATGATGAAAATACAGGATGTGTCGTGAGGGAAACTGCAAACTTCATTTCTCAAATAAAAATAAATCTTGATCTGGAAATGCGTTGTTTTTGAAGTTAGTCTCATATTTTTGGGAAAAAAATCAAAAATATGTAAGAACTTGTTAATAAAATACAATTTAACAACATTTCAGGTATGGATATCGTAGATTTGGGAGTCTCCTCCTTTCTTAAAAGCAAAATAAAACAATTTCACATTGTATGTGTTGTTTTAACAACATTGTGCTTTTAGAAGGGGTTAATTTCCATCATACTATTGGAATTCATGTAACAAATTTTGCACAAATGGTGCATTTTGGGCCCCAGATTTATATAAACTTATTTGATGAAACACTTTCTTAAAGTTGGTGCAACTCCTGACGGAACCTCCTGTACAGGGCATTACTATTTATATTGTTTGTTAAGTACTGGAAGTAATCGACCTATAAATAAAATCCCGCAAAAATTTGCATTATTTCAAAACCAATAGTCCTTGAATATATATTTTTTTAGTTTGTATGTGTTATTTCTATATTTTAAAATCATTTTGAGACTGTCCTTGTTACTTTTACATTTTTTTTATATTGTATCTTAAAATAGTGAGAAAAAAAACTGTAAGAAAGCGAATTTGTTATACGCAGTCAACTTTTAAAATGTTTATGTTTAAAAATCACCAAAACTGAAAAAGGTTGTCAAAAATTACTTATTATTTTAAATAAATATCGGGTTTGACACTTTTCTGCTGGTCATAAAGTGTATTCAGTCTGAGAGAAAATGATCTCAATAATTTTTTACAAATTGAGCACTTGGAATTTTTCGCTCATTATTTTATTTTGTATATTTCTATTTTGAATAAAGATAGTGTTCTATAATATATATTTTTTTTTTTATAAACTATTATCATCGATTCTCCACATTTTAAAACTGACTTCTAAACAAATAACTCGGATGGTAAGAGAAATAAAAACAGATCTAACACAAAATTGATATTTATATTTTTTCATTTATAATAACTACAACAAATAAATTAATAAAAAAAAACTTAAAATAATTCGATGGTACAAAAACAGTATACAATATTCAGATGGTCAGAAAATAGTAGATATTCTCTCAGAATTTAGATCTCAAAATAAATATGTTTAATATTTTTTTTAGGGCTCTATTTTCAACACATTTTAACCTAATATCATAAGAAATTTGTAGCCACCCTGATTACCCGACTTGTACTCTATAATTTTTTTATTTTGGGAGCATTTAGTCTTGTTAATGCTATGGAAATTAACTAGTATCATCTTTAAACGTTTATCTCGAGAAAAGTTTGCTTCATCAGTGATAAATATACTTTTTTTAAATGACAAAAAAAAAAAAATTGTGGAAATTAAAATATGAAAATTAGAAAAAAAAACCTGATAAATTGGTTACAAAGATTACTGAGACGCCCCAAAGTAGTCGGTAAATTGCAAATAGTAGAAATGGTTTCAAATTGCAATACTTTTTAATAAAAATGTTTAAGTGAAATAAAAGTTTTGACGACAAATCGATATTCAACACTCGGCTAACAACTCTGCAGAACAAGTGTATGAGAAATAAAAATTATATAGATTCCTAAATCTGAGAGGTCATCCCCTATTTCCTGGACACCCCTGTATATTTAGGATTATAAACAAATAATGAAGTGTTTAAATTTTGAATAAAATAATTTGTATTTGTTCGTAAAAATTTGTAGATATAAGTATTGCTCTGTGAAAAACGCTTAATTAGTGAATTTCAAATAATATTTCTTCTAATAATTTTGCTACCTATTATAAAAATTTAATAAAACAAAAATTTACCTAAAGTTAACTGATGACATGAATATACTATGCTTCAATAATATAAAAGTAATTCAACACATTTTCTCATGGACATCCACAAAAAATTTGCCGGTGGATTCAAAAGTAAATACAAGTCAACAAATTCTGATTTGGTGGCAGCTTGGGTGCAAAAGCCATGAAGAACACCCATGTTTCTTAGATGTTATGAGGATTATTTTCATTAGGTAATTAATATACATATCCTTGTACCTTACAGGGTGTCCCGATGAATACAACATAGAGGAAGAGTAGATTTCTGACGACAAAATAATGCGATGTAGCCAAACTTACCTTAGTCAAAAGTTGATGGTTGAAAAGATACAGGGAACACATGCACTACGCTGCAAAAAAATTCTGCCATTTAAGAGAAGCATGATGTCTCATAAGTGGCGCCCTCCGCTAGTAACATCGAAATTACATCAAATTTGAATTTATCGCTTCCAAAAAACTCCAATCTCCAATATGTATCCAAACATTTGTATTTTTCAAAAAGTTATTTGAAAATATCGAAAATAAAATTTTAACTTCGCACCCTGTATTTTTTAACTCTCAACTTTTGAACTAAGGTGTTTGGCTACATCACATTATTTTGTCATCAGGAATCTACTCTTACTCTATGTTGCATTAATTTCGGAACACCCTGTATCAACAAATACCCAAAACTAATGTTTATTGCATATGGGTGATTATATACATTCATGGGAAATGATCTTTAATGTTAAGTAATATTTTTAAGTGACACACATCGAACACAAAAATTGAATTAATATAAAAAGTATTAAAAATTAAAATTAGTACCATAAATCTTTACATAAAATAATAAATAACCTGTAATGGAAAATAACTAAAATTACTAATACAGTTTATCATTGAATATCCTGACATATTTGGTATGGAATATCAAGGACCGTGTACTATTTTTAAATTTGTCTAACACAAAATCGAAAAATCCTCAAAAACCCACATCTGGCAGCAACAGGAAAATGTCTTTTATTACGTCGGCTTCTTAAAAAGTAAGTCATTTTGTTATTATCAGGAAATACCTGCCAAGGTACTCATATTGCTATATGTATAAATGTTTGATAAATTATCCTAATTATCGTCCCTTGATTTTCTGCCAGTTGTTAAACTTTTGATAGGCTGCATTCAGTAGCTGGTTTAAGTGTTTCGTTAAGTGGTGTGACAGGGGGGAGAGTTCTCTGATCAATTTATCCTACAATGGAAAAATTCCTAATTACCACTAAAATTTCAACAGGGAGCACAATACAAAACTAATATATTAACAACTCACCTCAAAAGGTTTTAGTTTAGCTGTATGGAATCTGTTTAAAGCTTCATGCATCTTCACTAATTTAGTTTCCGCATTGGAATTTGTGGGCGGGAAACATTTCCAAAAATGATTGAGCAATTCACAGAGTGCCAAATACAGATTTCTAACTTCTTTTTCTATGTCGGGGGGAACCAATTCTAAGAAAAATATGTATGTGCAAAAATTCAACAAATTAAATAATTGTTAAGGATATGTATTCTAAAATTTTCCATTTGAGTATACATTAGGAAAGAAATGAGTTCCACAAAGAAAATTTTAACATTATATTGTGGTTTAATAATTTTTACTTGGAAACTATAAGAATTTTACAAAAATTTTTTTACGATATTGACCCCATTTTTCATGACACATCTATTTAAAAAATTTTATTAGATAAGTTCTGAATCACCCTGTATAAAATATATTAATTGATACTAAATGAGGAGAAACAATAATTAATTATTATTTAAGAATAAGAATGAACATTATTCAAAGAATAATCAGAAAATTATTTTGATACTTTGATTAAACTGATACCTTTTAACATAATAACTTACGAGCTAAAGACTGTTCCTGAAAACCTCTCATTAAAGCACCACCAGGTGAAAGTTCTCCTAAAGCCCCAACGGCAGCAGTAGGTGATACTAAGTTATTAGAAGGGTGTTTGTGTGACCACTGTTTTGTTTCTTGAAGTACGCCCCTTAAAACTGAAGACACTTCGTTAGGGTTTAAGTATTCTGTTAAAGAATCTGGCGTGGGACCATGTAAGTATCTTTCAACCTTAAACATTTTAAATTGTTCATAAATATATGCAAATATGGGTAAACCATCAGATATCGTTTTCAATTTAGTACATAATTTCTCAATTATTTATTTGCAGTCAGTTTTACGTAACATTTGAACAAAAATTTGTATTTAAATTTACAGTTCTGATGTATTAAATAAAATAAAAGTGGAAATAAACGTTTGTATAGCGTGATGTTGGGTTTAATACAGAACTATAATTTTTTTACCTTGGACAGACTCAAGTGACTAGCTGCCTTATTTTTGTTTTCATCGGTATCTTCCAAGTCATCATAACTAATTTTTTCAAGGATCCTTTGCTTCTTGTTGACAGGACCTTCTTGTTTATCAGAGGTATTCACAGTTGAATCATTTGAGGTGGAAGTCTTTGATTCGGTATTATTTTGGGCAGTTGTGTCATTTTCCTTGTTTTTTGTTGCTTTTAATACCTACCAACATATTTTCTGTACACTGGTTTAACATGAACACTTAAACTAAGTTTTTGAAAAATATCTATGAAATAATAATCCTGTAGATATTTGCTATATAACTTTCAAATTTTAATTGATTTACGTTTTACTATAATTAATTTCTTCAGCTATTGTTTAAATAGAATTATTAAAACAAGTATATTATTTGATATATTTTTTAATCTAAAATACTTTCATGTAAAGACATGCATAGACTTGTGAGCTATGAGCCGCCATAGAAATTGGGTCCCCCAGCCAAGCCAGCATAGATTGGATTAAATATTCTTTACTTGCTGAAAAAACCCAACTCTAACAGAATCACATCGAGCCGCCCAATATCAGCTCAAAACTACACTCCATACTAGAGTTGGGCTTAATCGTTCCTGTTGATGATTCGAATCATCAGAGTAAATTTCCTTGCTAGACAGCAGCTGACATGTGGTGTGGTGTGGTCAATTCAACAACACAGTCAACAATTTGAAATGCAGCAAACTATCAAAGGCAAATATTGTTTTTCTTAAATTTATTATGTAATAATGAATATTTTGATATTTTAATTATTTACATATCGAAAGCGAAGCTAGCCATTTATTATAACAAAATATTATTACATACAAATTTAGATTTTATTTTTTATACAAAATAATATTTTACGCTATTGATAACATAGAGCTTCTCGCGTTCGACCCCAGACAAAATTATGTACCTCACCTTCTTTTAGATGTCGCACACAATCCACCAAGTAGTTCAAACTATCTCGAACCGAACCATTATATCTAAATCTGAAAGGTTACAAGCATACTAGGAATTCACGACAGGGGCGCCGACTACATGGATGCTCCGGGGCTTGAGCACCCACAGAAAAAATGCTTCCAGGAAGAAAATAATGAATATATTTTTTATATATATTTTTTTGGAATAATGTTCTACTTTTAATTTTATTAGAAATAATATATTTTTTCAAAATATACGAATAGTGCGTAGTGTGCGAAATCTGAAATTATTTTATTGTTGCCTAGAATTGTAGCATTTTTGACGAAAAATATAAATGTGTAAAAATTGTATAGTGTACTTTTCACTACATAAGCAAATAACAATTTTAAATGCTGATGTTTCAAATGTGCTCAGTGAGCACCCACTGAGAATTTGGTAAAGCGGCGCCTCTGATTCACGATATATATGCACTAAGAATTTGTCTTACATTAAAGTTAAAATAATACTTTCGATATTCCTAAAATACACTATACTAAAAATTTATATAAATTCAAAGAATTATACCATAAAACACAACGTCCCTGGCAATTGAAAGCTTTATAATCTTGGCGGTAATTGTAAACAAATCGTTGATCACCCCTACATCCGACAACTTCAATTTTACAGGGCCATCTAGTGGTTCATGAATTTCGTCCGTGTTTGAAATCACATTTAACTAGTGTGATATGAAAACTATGATTCCTGAATCATAAACATATAAACTACTCTCAAAACCACGTAATATAAAACCTAATCTTGATTGTGTCAAAACAGACACTGCAGATTCTGACGACTCGAATCAGAAATCTAACACCGTTGGAATCGAATCCTTTGAACCCGACTCTGGTATCATTCCTTTGGAATGACACAGCTCTACTCCACACTGGCGACCCTAGTTACATGAACGGCTTATGAGTTGCTCAGTTTGCAAATCTATACGTGCCTTAACAAAAATAACCAATTTAGACATTTACCATTATTGAGTGTTGATTAAACCTTTTTATCATTGCCTGGCTAACAGTTCCTGTACTCGTTGATAATTTTGTTGTAGCAGTCCCATAACCTTCATCTAAAGTCTTATCTTCAAATTCAGTCAAATTCACTAAAGGATCGTTAACACCTTTTTGTATATCCCTTTTCATTTCTTGGTCATCTATTTTCCCACATTCAGTAAAAATGTCTTTGCTCTCGGCATATTTACGATCTCTTGATGTGTAAACATTTATCATTATTATTTTTGCAATTAACGTAATGAGATAAACTTAAATAAATATTAACAACACAGTTCATAGTAAGAGTAGTCTCCTATAATTAATCAATTTATAATAAACTTACCTGTGAAAATAATGGGACTGAAAAAATTTTGTCCAAAACTGAGATTCTGTTAATTTCGAAGGCACATTATCAGTATACTTTTTCTTTACCGCAGGATATGTTTTAAATATACATTCGATAATATCAGAAGTAAGATTATATTTTAATCCATTACAACCGTCTGTTTGAGGTTTAATATCGGCTAGAAATGCTCCAGAAACTCCTAAAAAATATTTTTGCCTATATTTCAAATCCCTTTGCAATTTTGAATATTTTATTTTCGTTCTATCAATAGAATATATTCAGACCTATTTCCTGAGGTTGCTGTTTTTGTTTTTGAGTGTACTGTTGTGCATGTTGAGACCAAAACTCTTCTGACGAAACCACTTCTGTCATAACAAGGTCTTTATATAACTGAAGCAATGCAGGGTTACTTGAGAGTAATTTGTTTTTTTCTTCAAGTTCTCTATCCACCTATATGAACATGTAAGAATATATTTATTATATTAAATCATAGATATGTAACAAACCTTTCTTTTGAACTTCGGCAACAAAGTTTGAAGCATTTCTTTGACTTTATCTCTATCTGCAAGTTGAGCTTGCAAACCGTTTTTGTTTGTAAAGTGGAAAGTAGATGACATACCATTATGCAGTACTACTTGCAACTGTACTTTGGCTTTTCCTTCTGGAGAAATCTTCTGAGCTAAGATCGAAGAACAACATATCGTAATTGTACTTTGATAAAATTTAGTATGGTACAATCAAACACACACTACATATAACATGTATACCTACATTTAATATCAGCATAAGGATGTGATACAGCTACTGTATCTCTATTTTCTACCATCCAAATGAGCCTTTGATTCATAAGAAACAGTGTACCATCACCTTTTTTAAATCTGACTTGCGAAACTTGCAAAAGAACATCTTCCATAGAAGTAGACATATTTTATAGTACTTCTATAATCTTAATTTATTAACTGTATTTTATAATTTTACACAATTCAAAATCAAATATTAAGTAATTTCTAACCTCTAAAATAACAAACTAAGCAAATTAGCTAACTTCATGATGTGATCACAGCAATTGTTTTCTATGCTGTGATGTGATCATCTATATATAATCTTCTTCCTCTTCTTACTTCTTGTCACTAGCACAGTGCCGCGATTGTGCGCGGCTAAATGCACAGTCGTCTAAAAAAACCGAAATCTGGGATCTCGACATCAAAGGACTCGACGTGAAGACGACGGACTGTATAGACCACAAAATATATAACTAGACTGTGGTTTTGTGATGAAAATGGTAGAAAATGTTACAGTTGGCAAAATTCCCTAAACGTTGAAATTTTTCCCGTCAATTAAATAATTCAGGCGAATATACAGGGTGTCCGGAAATTATGCGTCAAGACTTCAGGAGGTGATTCTTCACAAAAAATTAGGGTCACAAAGTCCTATAACATTTTTTCGAAAACTCAATATTAACAGAGATACAGGGTGTCAAATTAAAAATTTTATTTTCGATGTTTGTAAATAACTTAAGAAATCTAAATATTTACTTAAAGTTTGTAAATCGGGGGTTTTTTCAGTCAATGGTCTTATACTTAAATCTATGTAGCTAGAGCGCTGTGGGTTCGATCCCCGCGGCCGGTAGACCATATATCAGCTATATTCGTGAAGAGGATTGGCATCCTCTGCCGATGTGGAAGATTGATACCGGTCGACGTTTGACCACACCCTTAATTAATGAGGTTTTCCAAGTTTCTCCTTTTCCATTCCTGCATTGAATTATGGTTAGGGTCTACCAACGTAAGTCCTTCCTGGGCGCAAATTCGGCCTGTTTAATAATAACATGCCTGCCCCCTCTCCCGCACAAGTCTTAGACTTCTGGGCTATTCCTCGTGATTAGAATGATGAGTGGAGATATTATTATAAAACATGATCTTCTTAATTAAAAAAAATATGAATAAATAAGAAAATACTGTTATCTTGTCTTTATTTTGACTCTTTAAGTCACCTTTCTATAAGATCAAATTTCATAGAAAAATTTTTGCAGCAATTTGCAAATATCAACTTTAACTGAAATGAACTAAAATTATTTCTTAAAAGAGAAAATATAAGAATATATTCATTGCTGTTCTTCATGCAGTTTATTGAGATAATATGCATAGACATAGGTTAATTGTAAAATATTTAAGTCAAATTTACACTGAAAACACCTATTTAAAATCTATTTAAAATGTTTAGCTACAATTAGTAAAAAAAATTACCAGTATTAGGTATTAAATTATTAAATAATTCAATAGTACCTATATGTATAAAATTTAGTTAATAAAATAGTTGGACTTTAAATTTTCTATTTCATTCTTCATTTCGTCTAAGAGTGTCCCTTGAACATCTAACTGGAAAAAAAAAATAATTTGTGAAAAATTATACAGTTTTTATATGGTCAAGAAAAATTACCATTTGTTGAGTGTCCATACATTTCAGAGTAATATCTGAAATGTCTTCTAACTCTTGACCAACTTCTTGAGCTTGCTCCAAATATCTCGATATTAGATCCTCCAGACTGCTGCTGTTCCAGTTATGCATAATATTGTCAGTGAAGCATTCTTTAACTTCTTCCCACATGTCATCGGTTTCGTTTCCTGGAGCACAGTATTCACACGTTGAGATTTGAAATACGTTATTTATGTTTTGCACAAGCTCTTCAGCTGTTAGGTTGCATAATTCTTTAATTTGTTTATTTGATTTTTTATTAATTGCGTATATTTCAGCAATCATGTTCAATATATGTTCCTCGCGAATTTTTTTTACTGACTTTGTTTTGCATTGGAAGTTCTTACCCAACTTTTTAATAGTTTTCATTATTATATTTTTTATAAGTTCTTGATTGGGTTTCAAATGGTGGAACTGACAACAATTTTTTGAATCTACATTTGAAGTATTTGGTGTATGGTGGTAGTGCAACTGTTTTAAGGAAGAGTTTGGTGGTAAACAAGTTACGTCTTCTTTAATGATTTTTACGTTTCTGTCTATGTTGTCCAATTTCTTTAAAACGATGTCTTCGAAGTTGGAAGCTTCTTTCTTCGCAAGGCGAGACCTTCTTTCTTGGATTCTTTTTATTGCATTATAAATTTCGTTGAATTCATGATCCTCGGTATTTTGCAAGTCGTACATTTCTTCGGAACTTGTCATGCTTCCATAATCGTCATCGATAAACTCTTCAATCTCATACAAGCTCATGTTTTCGTGCCTGGCATTTTGACATTGTTGATTGGTGTTACATTGTGAAGTTTTGGTTTTATCATTTTTTCTTCGAGCTTTAATAGATTTTCGCAAAGTGCTATTCCTGTTAAATTCTATGTTCTTCTCGTCGTCCACATTATTGCTTTCTTTTGTGCAACGTTTACTTTCTCCGTTATTTTGCCTCGAGCAGCATGAATGGGACTGGAAATAAATGAAGGTTTTTAGATATAAAATTTAAATTATGAAAACGTGTATGCATGAGGGAATGAAGATAGTAAATGTCATATTAAAAGTGAAATAACTAATCAGGATTAAAACATAATGATTTATTACATGCAGTTAGTATTGAAAAAATAATTACCAATCGAGAACAAGCTAACGAATTATCTTTGTTGTTTTTGTTTTTTCGGAATCGGGAAGATTTTGACATACTGCAACCTTTCTCTAGCCCCAAGGAAAACATATAATCTGCTGGAGAACAGTCCACATCTGAAATGAAAAAAATCATTATTATTATCTGTTCATACAGAAAATAAAAAATACCTATTTTGCAGTAGAGAATCTGCATTTTTTATAGTTAGTTTATATGTATCTAATACTCTATATAGTATATAAGTACAGTTGTTCCACCATAAATGATTGCGATCGGAAAGTATATCATTGTTTTTGTTAACAATTTTATTTTAAAAATTTTATAGCATGCAAATTTCATCTTCTAGTTTTTGTAATAAAATAAATATTCTATAGTGACTACCAAATTCAACGCAAACATTGAAAATTTTAAACTAATTTTTGCGAAAAGCGGATCATGTTTACAGGGCGTTCCGAATTTAAAGAAACATAGAGCTAGAGTAGATTTCTGATGACAAATAATGAAATATAACCAAAAAAGATACAGGGTGTCAAAGTTAAAATTTTAATTTCGATATTTGTAAATAACTTTTTAAAGAAACCATATCTGTATTTCAGTATCAAATGGTCAGATGTCCATTTTAGCATTTTACAGGGGAGCAAAAAAACGATTCTTTGTCATTTGTGCACACAACATATCATTTACTTACATCAGCCATAACATTGCTAGAATAAACTATGGGACTACCGACTTTGTACCAAACGATGCAATGATTACCGATGAATACATCAGTCCAAATAGTTTATTTTAAGAAAAAATGGACATCCGACCTTTTGATACTGAAGTACAGATATATTTGCATACATTTTACCATTCCGATTAAAAACTGTTTTGGTTTCAGGTAAAGCGCTTTTTCTGCTGAAGATACAGCAAAATGTTACTTGAAAGAGTTAATGAGATTACTAAATAACGGCGATATGTAAAATTTCAAGAAGATCGGCCTAATTTGATGAAATCTTTGTCCATTGATAAAACTGTTGAAAAATGTAAAGATAACGGTTTCATCAAACCTGAAAATGAACATTATCATTATTTAACATTTTGAGCAACTTTTTCAAGTTACATTTTGCTGTATTTTCAGCGGAAAAGGGGTTTTTACTGGGTGCAATAAATATTTCAAATAGGATTATTTCAAAAACGATTACTAATAACCACTTCAACAAGCTATATCTTTTTCATATAAAACTAAGCCGCAAAAAAGTTTTGACTTTTAAAAGAATCATGATGTGCCTTTAAAAAAACTCTGATCTCCAAAATGTAGGTATGTAAAAATTTGAATTTTTAAAAAAGTTATTTACAAATATCGATAAAATTTTAACTTTGATACCGTGTACATTTTTGACTTTTGACTAAAATAAGTTTGGCTACATTGCATTATTTTGTCGACAGAAATCTACTCTTACTCTATGTTGCATTAATTTCGGGACACCCTGCACATTTGTAAGAAAAATAAAAAATACAAAATTTTCAATATCAAAATTATACTTTAAAAATGAAATAAGTACAGCACGTGACAGAAACATTTTATAAGATTAAACTGACTGATGGTGAAAAGAATTTAAATATACCTAGGTATATCTTTCTTTCTATCATTTTTGTGTCAAGGGATCAACATAGATACTAATCTCTGTGAGTATTAAAATATGTAAGGAGTCAAGTTACCTTGATGTAATATAAATAAGATAAATTGGTATCGAATATGCAAGTGACAGTGATAATTTGCAATCCAAAATCATTGATAACAGCCATATATGTACATGGTATGGTCTGAATTGACGACAGGTCGATTTCGAAATAAGTTTCTAGAAAATATAAGTTCAAAAACTATAGTCTTTTGAATTTGGTATACTCTAAAGCATTTTATTATTTTGTAGCATATGCGTTGAATATGCTGATAATAATAATTGTAAAAATTTATATTAATTGAAGACATAATACATTTCCCGTTCTAACAGATTTTTACAATGTGGCTATTTTTGAAATAAACATTGTTGATCTACAACATTTTGGTACTTCTATATCAAGTATTATTTCTCATATTTTGGATCACTTATGATTGACTAAAATATTAACGGGGGAAAACTAATTATTAAAAAAAAATAGATTCTGTGTCATGCTATTTATATCCAATTTTTCAAATAAAACTGATAGTTTTCAGATATCAATGTATTTTTTAATTTTAAATAAAAGACGCGAAAGCCATAAATACAGGGTGTTTTAGAAAGACATGGCAATATTGCTAGTACTAGGGGGAAACATTGTTTTTTTGTACACAGTAGAGGGCGCTAGTTGCGCACAGTAGAGGGCACTTTTTTAGTTGATCTTTATCATTTATTTATTTATTTATTTTGTCGTAGTATTATGTAAAATTTTATTTTACAAAAAAAGGAACTCTTAGTGAATGTGTCAATAATGCACCGTTTTCGAGAAAATACGAAAAAACTGTGGTCAAGTCAACCAAATAGTAGTACTTATTTATCAAATGTGTATGTGTCAAACATCTGGATGAAAAAACTCAACTAAAAAAGGTTGGAGAATAAAATGTCAACGGAAATGCTAGATATTAGCGCCCTTTGCAAATAAATAATAGCACCAGAGTGTTCGGCACCACCCAAAACGTACCTTTGCCAATTTTTGATGAAATATGTTGTTCTTAAAAAATATTGCATTCAAAATTGGTGGCTCTAGAACGTATGTTTATAAGCAATAGCCTTAATAATATTGCAATGCCTTTTTGGAACACTCTGTATATCCCAACCATGTTTCGATTTCATGCTATTATATTTTGAAAATCAAACATGATTTTATAATTTTTTTACAAAACTGACGCAACAAAAGTCATCGTCTCATATATCAGATCAAAGTACATGGCTTACTCGATGACATAATAATTTTTATACAGTGCGTTAAAGAAAAAAATATTCTCTAGAATTTTCAAAGACGGCTGTTTAGTAAAAATAATTTTTCGTTTTTAATGAAATCGTTGATGTAGAAGGTATTGAACAAATTTACAAAATGATACCTTGCATCACTAAGATATCTTAAAAAATAGCGAAGATGCAAACGTGAGTTATGAATGATGGACTCTTATGCTTGCTACAGACTATGCGTGATTTCGCGATTTGTGATGTGTGATTTGTACGGAATTCGTGCATAGTGTTTAAGGTTTTTATGAATAGATTTCTAACGAACAAGACACTTATAGTCTGTAGCAAACCTTACCTATAATTTAAAAAATATATATAATGCTAATTTTATATGATCCTCTACACTTTATTAATTATTAAAGAAATATTTTCTTTTTTAAATTTAAGAAACAATTATTTGTACATAACCGTGTACATGATATGAATTAATACAATCATTAAATTTTCTCTTAACTAAAATTGTTATCTAATTTATTATAAATTTATAGTGAAATTATAACAAATACTCACCTGGAGACTTGTAAACAAACCGTTTAGCTCTGCTAAAAGACATTTTTAACGCAGTTTCAAGCACTGAAACACTATTGTTAACTATGAGACTTGATGTGCAATGCCACACTGTCTGAGACAAAATGAAGAAGTTGGATTCAAAATTTAGTTATTAAGGATTTTATAGCAACACGAATATCCCTTTGACCTGCTCTTAATCCTAGCATAACTCTTTCCAGGAAATTAGGATTGTGATTGTCAATAAAATAATCAAAGATATCTATTTTATAGGGTTTATAAGGTACTGAAAATGTATTTACTATAATAATAAAGCAGACCAAAGAAAGAGTCACATTACTGTGATTTCAAAAGTTGTTAGTGTCATGAATACAAAAAGTCGATTTTTTATTTATTGTTTTTAACTCCTATTTTTTATATATCCTTGCTAGTTCTGTAGTATAGTGGTATCATTACGATTAAGTATGGTTTTAATAATATTTCTATAATTTTATTTATTTCTAAATTAAAATTCTAGATATTGTATGAAGCTATTTATTTGTGGCATGATTTTAGCTTTTCTTTAGTTTTATTGGGTTTTTGCCACACTTGTAAAATAATAAAGATTAATTAAATAAGACCTTGCGCCAAACGGATCAGTCAAGGGTTATTTTTGAAACTAAGTTTGCCTAACCAAAAAATCTCACACTGAAAAAAAGCAGACAAGTATAAAATAATAAAAATCACATCACTATCGCGCACTTCCGTATTATTGACGTTTCGAAAAACTCTCTGTTTTCGTTCTCAAAATAGTAGGTAGTAAAAGTATTAAACGTATGTCAAGTTTGAGAGTTTAAAATTAGTTTATCTGCTTCCATAGAGATGTTAAATGATTTTTATTTTATTGTCACTTACTTCTTCTTGATACAACTGCAGCCAACAATGATCAATGTTTATTGAACAATTTGACACACGCTTATCTCCGTTCAACAAAATAATCGCGGTTTCTATTAATTTTCTTTTTGTTGCGTTATATCTTAAATAGAAAATAATAATATGCTACCATTTTTAGATGTTTTAATTAAAAAACATGAATATTCTGTAGAAACAAGTGTTTATAGAAAACAAACTCACACCAATAGATATTTAAATTTTAGATCTAACCATCACATTGATATTAAGAAAGGTGTTGTTAAAGAGACCGCGATTATTTTGTTGAACGGAGATAAGTGTGTGTTAAACTGTTCAGTAAACATTGATCATTGTTGGCTACAGTTGCATCAAGAAGAAGTAATTACCATTAAATTAAAAACATTTAACCTCTCTATGGAAACAGAACAAATTTTAAACTGTCAAACTTGACATACGTTTAATACGTTTACTACTATTTTGAGAACGAAAAGTTTTTCGAAACGTCAATAATACGGAAGTGCACGATAGTGATGTGATTTTTGTTATTTTTTATTTATCTGTTTTTTTCAGTGTGAGATTTTTTGGTTAGGCATACTTAGTTTCAAAAATAACCCTTGACTGATCCGTTTGGCGCAAGGGCTCATTTAAGTAATCTTTATGTTATCAGAAGTGTGGCAAAAACCCAATAAAACTAATATTCTAGAGCTACCTAACACTGATAAAATTTTGAACATGGTAATATACAGGGTAGTCCGCAATTAATGGCTCATAAAGCAACTGTAAATTGTAGACGTCAAAATGATTGAATTTTGCCAGGCTTGCCTTAGTAAAATGTTGCTGTTCCACGATGTACAGAGCGTTAAAGTATACTTTTCGATTCCAAATTTATTCCTTAATTTAGGCATTTTAGTGAGAATTGCGTAGAAACTTGAACTAGGTGATGCTTGATAGTGAAAAATCCGAATCTCAACTTAATTTTTAAATATCTTGTAGAAAGTCCTAGTTGCGCACTGTAGCATAGTTAACTTCAAATTATTTAATAGCCTGATTATTTTTAAGAGCTATACTTGTAAGCCGCTTCGGTTCCAGATATTTCTTATCATTTCTAATATTATGTTAATGAGCATCTATTTAAGGGCGCCGTCACCATGTATTAGCAGTGTAGCCTACAAGACAGTAAGATTTTAAAGCCTTAACATATACTGCTACCTATTTAAGGCTCAAAAAATACCGAGAACTATATACGTGATTGCACTTAATATGACGATAATCAAAACATCGTGCAAATCAACACATATACGTTTCTTTTCTACAAAAAAGTTAATACTTTATTCGACTGCCGTAAAATACACATAAAAGATGAACTTAAGAAGGGTTTGTGTTCATTTTTCTTGCTTTGGTTTTTTCAATGTGAAAAAAAAATTGTTGAAGTTTATGTAAAAAATTTCATAAAAAGAGACGCTTTCATTAAATAGTTTAAGAATAAAATTGCTACATTTTGGCAATATAAATACTAACATTACCTAAGTTGAATTTTCTAGTGCCCAATGATGTATAATTCTTTTTAGTAACTTTAACGGGATTTAAAATTCCTAACTTTAATATTATATCGACATTCCACCATGTCGAACCACAAATACGGCCAATCTTAGTTCGCATCGTAAAATTCTTATAAAAATATTGTAAGTAGATACAGGTTATTTTGATAAACATTTATTAAAATTGACACACAGGCACACAAAAGAAAAGTGGTCTGTACTTTTGACCAGATCCACCTATCTTTAATAAAGATATCATTTAAAACAAAAAAATAACTACAGACAAGCTGATTTTTTCAAGGTGGATGGAAGGCTGTTTTCTGAGTCAAACCAAAAAATCACACTCGACATTCTTGTGGAGTTTTTACAGTAGAGGTGGTTTTTATTTATTTTTTACTTGGAATTTTCCAAGCCTGTACATAATAGAACCCTGCAAAAACCAGTTCGTTAACCTTTTGTTTGTATCTTTACTCAACCATAATAAATAAATATGGTAATTTTTTCCTATAATGGACGGTGGAGCATCAAATATGAAAGTACAAGTTTTATAAAGCAAAATTGTAGAGAATATTAAGATAGTTACGGACAGCAAGTGTGTAAATCCTTCGGTCATTTTAAGAAGAAAACTTAATATCAACATATGTCCTAAATCTCTTATCTCTTATTAAGGAGCATTGTTTGATGTAAAAAATGTTTTAAAATCTCTACCGAGCTAATCACACTAGACGAGAACGAGACTAGGTGGACGTGGTGCGCCTAGACCGCGACCGCATAATGCGTTTCCTTCTTTAAACAAGACCTGTAAATTTAAAAAACACGTGCACATTCTTAAATGTCTTTATTTGTTCAAACAATAAAAGACACGAAAAAAGAAATATTTCGAAACAAAACATAATACAGGCTTGCAAATTAATATTATAACATATTATAAGTATAATTAAATTTTATCGATCTAAAAACTTCTTTAATTCGTTTCTTTACATCACATTTTCATAATAGAGATTCAGTATGTTCAATATAATGGTTATACATTAGATGTCTATGTAGCATTATTTGGTGTATCTCATGGATCCAACATAGGCCCACTTTTTGTTATGTCGGTAAATGATTCAAGTGGTTTAAGTTGTTGTTGGCTATTATTTGCTGATGATCTTGTTATTGAAGTCCCCTGTTTACTTTTATGCATACATATAATTCGGTAAATCTAATTGTTACTTGTTTTTATCTTTCACTAGTTTTTCATACATAATTTTAGGTTAGGAATTCGGTTCCAAGGTGAATATATTAATAATCTTCAACTATTTGTGTTATTACTTAAATAGGTATTGATGATCAGCTTAGGGTTAATACCAGAGGCTGTGCTTTAACCAGCTCACTCACTTGATCCTCGGTTTTTTCCTAATTGTATGCTTTTTTGCTGCTCTATTTAGTTGTTGTATTTATATGGCAAAATAACATATAAACCTCTGAGTCTTAAAAATTGCGGATTCTTTTAATGTAAGAGTTTATCAAATTATTATTTTAATTTTTCTGCCAGAAGTATGGTAAAATATTCCAATAAACAGTGAACATCGTCCCCATTGCATGTATCTAAATGTACCTATACATATTGTTTATATAAAAGGGAGGTATAATATGGCAAACTTGCAGTTTCGCTGCACATACATATGGAAATCTTTCAGGTGATATGCAACAGCTCGGCATTCGCATCGGTTTTACTTGGGTAGATGTTTTCGCTGTGGACCGGAGGCGGAAACCGCGGAGGTGGTGGTTGTTGCCTTTTTAGGGCAAAGGCTTGCCGTATCTTACTGGAAGGTCGCGCACAGTGGCGTATAGCGCAATAAAATTGATGATTTATTCTAAAGGACGTTCGAATTATTATTTATGGTAATTAAAGCTGAATTTTTATTTTCCATAATGCGGAAAGGAGCCAATAGCGAGACACCTATATCGTATAGTTTAGTACATACATATTCTTAAGGCAACATTTCCTTTCATTAAATTTAAGATTTACTTACAGAATATAAGAATAATATTTTGTAAAAATATGAATAAAATATTTTTAAAGAATAGGTTATTATTCCTTAAATAGTAGTAGTTGCAGTAGCAGTTTTTTTTACCATCAGGATTAGCACGTGGCCACAAGATGTAACTGAATGTTGCATCACGTCTATTCAGATTTTCTCCAACAAACCAGAAAGCGGTATATGTCATATGTCTGGTGTGCCGTTGATAAATGACTTTGGCAGTTTGCTATAAGCCTTTCAGATGTTTACACATATTTATCTTACAGACATTTGCTTTATATAACTGAAAAACTCTAGAAACTAGAAAGAAATACAATATATATTTAAAGCAAGAATACTAATTATGTACTCCAGTGTTATTTTTTCTTAATGCATTGTTATTATTATTTTGATCAAAACTATTTCAAATATTTGCAGTAATGCTTACAAATCACTTAAAAGTTCAAATAAAGAAAACATAACTTTGATTTGAGAATAACCATTGTTGAAGTATTATAAAATAAAACAGTTCTTTAAACAAACATACCTTTATCTCATTTTAAATATAACAGTTCTTTATTTCAAGTAATTTTTATTCTTACTCCACGTGTTCAATGCTCATTACATGGAAATTTCTAGTAGTTTTTCCCTAGATGGAACTTATATAAACTCTCCTCTCATGCAAGGTAAACATATTTCTTCGTGAAATTAGTATATAAAATAACAAATTAAAATACGAGATAAATGCTATAAGTTACAACCTAACCTAACTTGCATAAACCTTTCTTTTCAGAAGTTCAGGTTTACACTAAATTTAGAAGCTCCGGTCAATATAGGCGGCCTAGCAAACAATAAATTCTGTAGAAAAAAATGGCATTAGCACGCAATCTTCTAGCATCTTGCAGCCAACTGTCACTAGTAGCTCACATGCCAGTATAAAATTAAATTTGCAGTGAATATATTCTATATTGGATAATATTTGGTAAAAAGTGGTCGAATATGGTCGCATTATATCCTTTATTATTTCCAACAGAGCCTAGATATTTAGAGATCTTGAAAAATGAACCCAATGTTGATAAAGGAAATTTCCTCGGTCACAAGGGTCAATAGGGAGCTAGAAGTTCGAACTGCAATCTATTGTGTTTTTGTAATATCAATACTTGTTCTGTTTTTCAAATGTTACTTGGCAGAACCAACAAAACAATAAAAATGATAAGTAGGTGTTTAACTAGTTGTTGAGATTTGAGAACACTTGTTCATTTGCTCAAAATATAACATACTAGAATATTTAGGTACCATTTTAAAATGTCACCTAATATTTTTTGTTTGCTTTTAATTTGAATTATTTATCCCAATTTAGATGTGATCGATAAGCATTTTATGTATGGTTAAACAATGGAAATGCAAACAGAGTTAATTTATATCAAGAAATATTTCCAAACTCAAGAGTTCCACGCATGCTTAGTGAAATTTATTGAGAAAGTGAGTCATTTTTACATCAGCAAAAATCCGTGCATCCCATTACCATAAGAATATCAGAATTGAAAAAAGTATTTTTAAAGTACATAAACTCCTGGAAGAAGTTTCAATTATAGCCAGTAACTGGTTGAATCAACAATTTTTCAACCCATGGCTTGAACGATCTTTGGCCTGCTCAATCTCTTAAATCTGCCTGATTTCATTTTACGGAGTCATCTCAAATCCACTGTTTATAAAACAGCAGTAGAAAATATAGAGGATCTAATGGAAATAAAATAATTGATGTTTAGTTGTAATATTCTCTTAACGAATTTAAAGTGTATGTTGATAGGTATATGTATATAGGTAATTTTAAAATAAATTAGTTGGTTTAACCTTCATATTTCAGTTTATAAAAAAACGGATATGGTATTTTTTTATTATTGTTTACAATAACGTAGCTACAAATTGTTTCAAGGTAGTCTCAAATTTTCTACAGTATTGATTACTACTATTAATTTTGAATAAATACAATAATTATTTCACTGATAGAAAGTAGATTTCTGCTTTATTAAATTATAGAAAATAGAGAGTTCTGTGTAAAAAGATTTGCAATTAATTTTAAAGTATACAGTAAATATTTTTATTGTTATTACTGTCATTGAATTTCCAAGCACGTCTGAAATCAAGCTTTTCTATTTAAAACGATATAATCATTAGAAGGCCTAATAATAATCCCTTTAGGTTCATGGAAATATTTTGTAGAGGTAAATTCTTCAGATTGAAAGTTACCTGTTTGATGGATTACCATAATTTTGATATCATAATCCACCTAATAAAGTTAAGTGGCAATGTTACCTATTTCATACTGAGATGTTCTAGAGCTTTGTTTACATAATAAGCAAAGCGCTTGTTAAAACATGCAGTACAAAAAGTACTACGTAAAAAATATAATTAGATGTCGTGAGTGAACATATACGGACAATGCTAATTGGATATTTTGTAAATTTAACGGTGGTATTTCATTCTACGTTTTGTAAAACAGCGATATTAAAATGCTACACCTGATTAACACACTTAAATTGACTTCCCACTGTATTAATTATTAGGTAAGTGAGTTTAGATTCCACCAACATTCTTAAACTTAAATAGGTAGGTACCTACACCTAATTCATAAAAGAATGACAATGTGAAGAAGCCACAAGGCCATAAGAATCTTTGGTCAGCTCTTAAACTACTACTTCCTCCACTACAGTGAGTGACTTAAGAAATAATTTGTTAAGGCTGGATAAAACACATTAATGTTTTAAGTTACATTAAAACCCGGATTTGAGATAGACTTCAAATTTGTGAAATGTTCCCATATAAAAATGTTTTAGTATCCATGGATACAAAAGCAGTGATGGTTAATTTTTCCAGTGTTGTATATGATAAAAAAATATGTAAGATTATGGTGTTTGATGAGTGTGTAATTGATTATGTTTTCTTGGTGCTCACTTGAACTGTGGAAAATTGAGGTGGTATAATGAATATACTCGAGTCAAGAATTCAGACGTCTTACGTCACGGCTGACATTACACATTTGTTTTTATTGTCAACGTAATTTTCGATATTTGGTCGCGTTAAAAACAATCATTTTTTGAAATTTAGTGCAATACATAATGCTAACTCTTAGTGTAGTATATAGTTTTATTATTATCAGTAGCAGTTTCTTAAATATTTTGATGAAAATGTACTGAATTATTCATTTGTTCGTATGACGTAAGTCGTCTGAATTCTTGTCGCGAGTATAGCAAAAAAAAGATGGGACATTGATATTATGGCGAATTACTTTTGGATGCTGAAAAGAGGAACAACAGGGTTCAAAATGAGTTAGAAAACCACTCCACTGATCGATAAGAAAAAGGATGCACTACAAACGTATTTTTTATAATTTCGTTTCTTGTAACTAGTATTCAATGCTGCATGGTGCAGAATCGAAATAAGCTACATATTTTCCAAATATGGTGTCAACTGACATAGAGACTATATTAAACCCTTAACTTTTACAAAGTTCGAATAAGAGCATTAATTCAGACTTTTTTTAAAATAATAATTGTGATGAGTGATTAGATTGGACTAACTTCAGGTTCATTTTCTCTGAGTTGTAACACATTTTTTGCGGTTTACTTGAATTTTGTGGCTGCTTAGTATTAACCAATTTGCTGGTCTCCATATCAAAATACATCTCGAAATAGTGATTTCAAGTAACTTCAATTCATGAAATAGACGATTATTCAAATTTTTCGGATTATTTTGCCGATTTACTAAAAATTGGAGGAGGGTGATTGGTCAAATGTGGTATTAGATACGTGTTCTCCACGCTGATATCTCATTAAACGAAATTATGTGCTGAAAACATTGGGTGGTATGAATGGTATGAGATGGAGAGTGAAGTATGTGCTAATACTACAAATTACTGCGAAGTATCCGCTTCAGTATTTAAGAAGGTAGGTACTATACGGCAAAGTAAATACTAATATTTTTCTGGATGTTGCTACATGATTAGTATTAATTTGAAAAGTATATAAGTATTTATTTCAGCATAAAGAACCTAATTGATACTTCAAGTTTAGCAAAGATGGTAGTATTTACTTCGACAATTGCAAAGCTGGTATCGCGCCAGTTTCATTCTGCATTTCCGCATACTACAGTTGGAAGTATCGTAATGGCTTAGAGACGCAACAGAAACATTTATAATTTAAGAAACAAGGATTTAAGGATTAATTGTGATGATATATAATAACCTAACATCATATTTAGATATTCAATAAACAAATTTAAAAAAATTAATGTGTGTGTATTATTAACAATGTCATAATTTTGTCTAATATTATTTTAAAATTTCCTAGCACAATAGCAAATGCTAATTATAAGTCCTAATTTTAAACCTCTTCTTGCGTCACTTCATCACCTGAATACAGCTAACCTATGTTGATATTTTATTATACAAACATGCACCGTAAATAGCAGCCCCAGAAATCTAAAACAAAACACTACTAACTTTGACCTGTCTATACTCGTAATTTAAACTATATAGTTACTATACTCGTGTAACTCTATACTCGTAAATTGTTGATCTCGAGTATAGTAGGAGAGAATGTTATTTATTTTGTAGGGTATACATACTATTCGACATCAGCATTTTCTTCATATATGAAAGTGAAGCATCTGCTTTGCTGTGTAGAATTTTCTATAGAAAATGGAGTAAGTATTACCGAAAGTCACTTTAACTGCAGACTGAAGTAGGTACTATGTAGAAAATGCTAAAGTTTAAAGTATTAATAAGTACTTTGTTTCTATTCATACCACCTATTGTGTTGAAGTCAGCAGGATACTGGATGATACTAGCAGGATATTGTTTACTGTTTAAAAAACCGAAATCCTTTAGTCAATTTGAAGGAATAATAAAGTGCTTATTCAGAATAACAGTAATTACTAATGCATGTCTGTAATTTCTTCAAATATACAGCCAGGTTTTTTTAGGTAGTCATTGGAATCAGTTGCCAGAAAATTAATGGAGTTTAGTATATTTTGCAGATTCTTAATATTTTTTATAGGAAATATTTAACTAAAAATGTAAGGCATAAATGGATAGCTATTGAAATATTTTCTTCCATTAAAATTTCCAGAAAGTACCTACCATTCCAAACATATATTTTTTTATCCTATTGATTTTTTTATGAATTACACATTTTTAGATTAAAAAAAAAACTGCACTGTTGTTATAAGCACAACGCGATATCCGCCTCGTAGGATGCTTTAAAAATTTTTAATACCTATTAACAAAACACCATATAAAAATGTGAGCTGTTTTTTTTAATAGATATAGTAGGGAATTACGTTTGTAGGAAGGCAATTTGAATAAGGCAATATGGTCTAATACAACGAGGATGGATGAATAAATTATATGTTACACAGCTAACTGTCACCTCGACCAAATCGGAATCGTAAAAATGCGTGGGCCCGAAGTGGTACACTTCAATAATATTTAAATTAATGTAAGAACAACGTCTTTAATTGGGCCATGTCAAATAGGGGTTTGCATTTCTTTTATTATATTAATTTCCAATATTCACAGTTACTGTTAGTTTTTCTTATTGTTAAACTATGGATGTTTTATTTTCACTTAATTTGAACACCTGGGATAATAAATATTAGGTATAGGTATACTTCCGTTACACTGAAAAATGATTTATGTAACCATGATTGTCATTGGCTTTTTATGTCCATAAGTATTATGGAAATTTTATTGCCGTTTACTAATACTCTGTAAAATTTCAATATAATTAAACAGATAATACAAACGTAAAAATTATATACAGTATGCGCCAAAAGTATGGAATAAATTCAATAAAAACGAAACAATTATTTTTTGGGAAAAATTCTCGAACAGGTCGATTTTTAATTTAAAAAATACATATTTTAGTGTAAAATGCGATTTTCAAATGTCATTTGTTTTCGAGTAATGACGTCATCGATTTTTTTTAAATGGCAACACCATATTTTTTTCCTTGATTCTGAAAGATCGTTTAATTTGCTATCAGACAGTACTAAAATTTTGCCTTCTTACATAGGAAAGTTTTCGAGTAAATGACGATTGAATGTTAGAAAACGTAAATTTTATCCATAAAAAAGTAACAATTCAGAGTTATGTAAAATAAAATACAATTGATTAAATTTGATACTTAAATTAAATGTTCGAATTGCCATCCACCAACTTCTTAACAATGCGCAAGTCTGTGAAGAAATTCTTCTTGCACATTATGAATGATTTCTGGGGTAACTCTGCGTATTTCGTCCCGAATGCGATTTTGAAGTTCTTCTAAATTACGTGGTTTATTAATGTACACTTTTGACTTCAAGTATCCCCATAAAAAGTAGTCAAGAGGTGTAAGATCTGGCAATCTTGCAGGCCATTCTATCGGTCCGCGTCTGCCGATCCACCTCCCAGGAAAACAGTTGTCCAAAAAATCTCGTACAGGGCGCGCATAGTGCGGAGGTGCACCGTCTTGCTGAAACCATATGGCATCGTCAGGAATATCAGGGTCATTATCGTTAGGAAAAATTACTGCAAGGGCTGGAACAAGGTCATTTTCTAGAAACTCTAAATATCTTTGTCCTGTAAGGGTTCCTTCAAAGAAGAAAGGCCCTACTATTCTGTCGTCAACTATTCCAGCCCACACATTTAATTTCTGAGGGTGTTGGGTATGTGCCTCTGCCATCCAATGAGGATTTTCCCGACTCCAATATCTGCAAGTTTGACGGTTTACCATTCAGACAAAATGTGGCCTCATCTGAGAAAAGTATTTGCCGGTGTAAATTTCTATTTCCTTGACATAAATCCATTAGAATTTAGAAAAAGTGTAAGCGGCGATCGAGATCATCTTCATTGAGTTCCTGAACAGGTTGAATTTTGTAGGGATGATATTTAAAAAAAAAAGGTATACTGATGTCAATAAGATCAAAATAATAATAATACATATTAATTTAGTGGACAGTCCAAAATAGGTTAACTTCTTCAGTATGATACTATGATTCAGCCAATCGAACGCCTTGGAGAAATCAGTGAACATGAAGTCAACTTGATTTTGGCGATCGAGAGTTTCACTTATGAAATGAGTACTAGTTATTACTCGATGATTTTGCAGAGAAGTTTAGTTACTGTAGACCTTCCTGACAAAACGGTGTTGATCAGTAGGCATTAAATTCGATAAATAGTTGGAAACAAAAGCATATATCACAATGGGAAAATTGCATGATTTTTTCAAATAAGAAACAATGTATTATCTTAGTCGAAATGGCGTTTATCCTAGACACTAGTTCAAAAATAAGCCTAAACACGGTATTTAAAAAAGAGAAAATAAAATAAAAAAATGTAGCTGCTACAGCAAAGAACTGTGACATCATCCGACATTCGCACGTCTATACCTAATACAGCATCGTGCTTTATATCTGTATCTATACGATTTCCATTTTCGGATAATGCAGTGCATACGTTTAGAAGAGTTAATTTGTCATTTGTGATATTATTAAGTGTTATTGTGTTAAATAGACACTAGTATTGACACAGTTACAGTTGCAAAATAGACTAGTAAAATGAGCACAGAAAGAGCGTCTTACCGGGCAAATGGAAGAAATACTGCATTATGCTATTATGTACGAATACAGCATGCCTAATAAAACATATTTTACTATGCCAAAAAATGAAACAAAAAATGTGGCGTAGGGCGATGAAACGCGGCGGAAGGAACACGTTAAGCTCTCCAGCATTGCAACATTGTTGTGTGTGAATACCATTTTAATTAAGTATATTGGAAATACATATGTAGGTACGTTTAAATTCTTCGAAAAATTAAAATGCAAAGTTGTAAAGAATCAATTCAAGTTTTCTATTAAGCTACGAGAATGTATACAAGGCGTTCAGAAAATCAAAGGTAAAGCACACATTTTTTTCTATTACATACATTCTGCGCTTCATTTCGATTCCAAATAACATGTTCTGTGTTTGCTCCTACCATTTCGGGTCGGTCAGTGGTCGAGCGGTTTAAGGCGTCAGTACTTGAATCGAGGTGACTAGATCGGTGTTGGTTCGAGCCCAGCTGCCAGTAGACCGTATATAAGCTATATTCGTTTGGCGCCATCTCTGCGGGTATGGTAGGGTGGAAGAATGTTGGCTTGGGTCAATGTGAGAGATTGATACCGGTTGATATTTGACTACCCCCCTAATTAATGAGGTTTTCCAGGTTTCCCTCATTCCTGCACTGAATAGTGGTTAGGGCCTACCAACGTAAGTCGTTCCTGGGCGCAAATGTGGCCTGCTTAATAATAATATGCCGCTCCCTCTCCCGTACAAGTCTCCGACTTCTGGGCTAATCCCTGTGATTAGAATGAGGGGTAGAGATATTATTATTATTATTATTATTATTATTATTATTATTATTATTATTATTATTATTATTATTATTATTATTATTATTATTATTATTATTATTATTATTATTATTATTATTTACGTGATCTAGAATGTTATTTGAGGCATATATAAAATTTTCACTACATTAAATTATTTGTTTTATTCATAATAAATCAAAGCGATAAATAAAGACTTTGAGACTTTGGAGAAATTTAAAAAAATTATAAATATTGAATACCGTTGTTCATTACTTTAATTTATTATTTTTGAAATTAAAACAAATAGTTTAACGTAAACCTAATCAGATGATATAATTTTATAAATACCTTAAATGAAACCCTCTATCTGGATGTAACCAACAGCAATGTTGCTGTAATTTTTACGGCCGGATCTATATTATAAACAAAGAAATAAGTTACGTTTAACAATATCGTACACATTATCATTAATAATTATGGCAAAAAAACGGAAAATAATAAAGACCTGCTTGTATTTGCTACACTAATAAAGTTGGGATTAGCACCAATGAAGTTCATAAGTATAAAATTAAATGAATCCACTCTTGGAAAATTAATAATAATCATACGATTATGTTTACACAAAACCCGCTCCGTCATCGTGGAATTTGCACAGCATTACCTACAGTATTTACACTGTTTATGACTCAAAAATGTCTCAAAAACAAAACAACAAAAACCTGCCACCTGTATCTACGGAAACATAACCTACTCTGAACGTCGTGTGACGTCACACCAATGGTATCGCGTTTTGGGCCATGGCAATTTATTAATGTTAATATTTTAATTGTTATCTGATTATTGCCGCCAGACACATGTTCTGACCTTTCAATATGTTTGAAAGATTACCCTGTAATATATTTTAAACAATATAAAATTCATGCAAGTTCCCCACTTCAATATAAATAGGAATGTTGACACAACAAAACTTTAATACATATATATATATATATTTTAATTTGGTATACATTTGTCGTTATTTGTAATTCTTTTACTAAAGATAATCAATTTTGGTTTTAACTGTGTATTACAGAATAAATTTGATTGTATCGATAATGTTTTTACATTTATCTCAGACATCTTTATTAGTTTCCTTGATCAATCAGTGGAAACTTATCAACGCTTTAGTTAAAAAAATCGAACACCTATACCTTGGTATAGTGTAAAGGTAACTATTCTATTTACAAATAAGAATGGTATTGAAATAAGTGGTGGGCGTCCCATTTGGCATACATTCTATAGAAATTAACTTTTATTGTGCAGAGGTACCCAACCAATTCATAAATATTGAAATATGCACCTGTTCATTGTTGTACCACATACCAGGATATAACATATTCATGATATTTATAACTCTTTCCCCTCATAAATGGTCATGACAGATCGCTACATTATTATTATTAGATGGTATTATATAAAAAATATTAAATTAATTATATTTATGTATGAAGTTGTTATGTATGTATATCTACTGTTAGAATTTTAACGAAATAAAAGTTATGTTGCGTAGGTTTATCTCTTTGAGAAGGCGTTCCTTTAAAAGTGATACTAATTTAACTAGTTCCTCTAACTGTTGACAACGGATTTTTGAAATTAGAGCAAAAGTTTATTCCTCCCATTCTGAATCGGCTTCGATTTTTTATTCAGCATATTAACTAGTTCATAAAATATTAAGATAATTTAAATATTTAAAAAAAATTTTTTTACTCTATAAATCCATAATGATCAAATTTTTAAGGCCAATACTATCACTGAATATTTAATTACAGGGCGAGCACAATAACTTCATCCTGCGTAACATTTTAAGTCGGCATTACTAAAAGAAAATTCGCATATATGTTCTTTATGCATGTACGAGTATTTTTTCAAACAATAACTACATAAATACATATTTTTATTCTGGAATTAGTGTAAAGGACAAATGCTGTAGGTCACCTCTGATAAGACTTTTATCAATAGAAGAAACTTGAAATTGGTGGATTCTCAGTAGATCGTCGAGTTTTACAAAGAAATCAAGTATGGATCGTTACTACTCGTAGAAGACTTAACAGGATTAAGCAAAATACATTGGACAAAACTAAATGGACAGCGTGTGCATGTTTAAGAGAAAAATTCCCTAAATGCTTAGATGCTACAGTGGATGTATACCTCTATAAAGCAGGGAATAGCCATGCCTGTTACTTGCATAATGATATGCAAGGAACTTACTTGCATGCGTGTTTACTATAAGGCATGCCAGTAGAAGGCGTGAAAGTAAATTGCAGATCGATTTTTTGGCATGCAATGTAAGGCAAGGGCTTCAAAGGAGTTCAAATAGCACCTTGCAAATGTATCGTCGTTGTGTCATCCACAGGCATACACCATTTCCTAGCATTAAAGCTACTTACCTATTTTACTGGCTTGTGTATTCCAGCCTTAATGGAATGCAAGGACCTTGCTTGCAGAAAGCAGCTACTGCTATGTCTGTTTACTGAAAGGCATACCAGAAGAAGGTGTAAATAGCAGATCCTTTGATTTTTTGGAATACAATGTGAGGTCTCGGTAGAGTTCAAGTAGCGCGTAAGAATGTCTCTATGTATTACCATTTGCTAGCTACTGACAGCAACGTACTAACGAGGCATGCTATTTTACTTGCAAGCACCTTGCAAATGTCTCATCGTTGTATCATCCACTTCCATACGCAATTTCCTAGCATACAAGTTACTTATCTATTTTGCTGGCCTGTGTATTCCCACCTTAAATGAGAGCTAAGCTTCTTTATGATGATCTGGTGGATTAAGATTGAACAGACCACTTCAAGTGTCCAAGCTAAATAGGAAACAAACCTGTATGGGTGTAACATAACTTCTAACGTCAATTCCAACAGCATGCAGTAAACACTAATACGTATTATATATATATTAGTTGATAAATCGTGTTACCTTAGAAAATCAATGGTTCATTTTGGTATACTAAAGCTTTGTATTGTAACGTTATAAATACGTACTTTTCCACTCAAAGGCGTACTAGTAGGTACTCTAAGTTTAAATAACATAATTATAGTGCGACGTGTACTAATATATAAATAAAGCAAAAATAAACTTTTGTGTACGTTCAATTACATATGAATTTAAACGTTTTAACGAATAGTTGTTGGACTGATTGAACAGGAATCACGGGATGGTCATTGTTATCTAGAATATACTTCAACAGTTACTCTGTGCAACAGGAGCAATACAGGGTGGTCTGTTTTTCATGGATTATGATTGGCATCTCGGAAACCGTAAAATATAAGAGATTGCTCAAATTTTATGTTACAACAATATTTACATCTACAGTTAAATTTAAAAAAATACGTATTTTGAAAAATTTCTGTACTTAGAAATTTATTGGTTAGAACGCTTTCTGTCTTTAAGACCGTTGTATTCTCGAAATAATGTTTTCTACAAATACAAGTAATTTTAGACATTTAAGAACTGAATAATATAGAGTTTAGTAAATAACAGGAATGTTATTTTATGTCATCTGCAAATATTTAAAGAGATCGAAGTAAAATGTATATATAACGGCAGAAAATGGTCTAACCGAAAAATTTTTAGGTACAGAAATCTTTCAAAAAACGTGTTTTTTAAATTCAACTGTAGATGTAAATATTGTTATAACATAAACTTACATAGTTAAGCATATAAGATTGTTCACTTTTGTTTGTAAGTATGTAAAAATAATTGTTAAAATATGAAGGTAAAATAGCAAAATAATGTGTGTCATACAAATGCATTTTAAAAGTTCTTATATTATTTGAGAGGAATTTAAACAGTAAGTGGATAAACAAAATATTAATAATTTTATTTTTGATATTACTTTTCGAGATTTCTGTACCTAAAGAATATCACAAAGGACAATGTTAAAAATAGCCGATTTTTGGTTTATCCGGGGGAACGCATAAATCATAAAAAAATCAATTGATTATTGTTAATTAACATTAGAAATGGCCCAGAAATACGTCAGATAATAAACTACCCTAAATAGCTTTAAATGGATAATCATTAATTATTGTTATAAAATTCGTGTAAAATGAAAAAAATGCTTGAACATGATTTGGACAGACAGTATGTCAATATAAAAAGTAATAAATAACTGTAAAAATGTCCATTCCACCCCTAAAAATTAAAAAAAACGACGTTCAAAAGCTAATGGTGAGCTTACTTCGACATCAAAAATAGATAATGCTTAAATGTTCATGGGAACGCCTATTGCTAGAAAAAAAATTATAGATTACTGTCAAAAAATGCAAAAACTGATACTAGAGTACATTAAGTAAGTGGGGAAATAATAATTGCACCCCTAAATCTATATAAACTGCCTTTAAATAGCTTAAAATAGATAATCATTATTTATTGTTGTAAAATTCGTTTAGAATGAAAAAAATGCTTAAATCACTTTTAAGGTTCATTTATACTATTGCGACCAGAAAAATGGGCGCAAGGATAAATTGCCATTTTTTCAGTACGCGCTCGCAAAGTGAGAACAATTGGCGCTATTTCGTCATTGAATGGGCACTTTACAGTCATTTATCACTTTTTATATTGACATACGGTCTGTTCAAATCATTTTCAAGCATTTTTTTTATTTTACACAAATTTTATAACAATAATTAATGATTATCCATTTAAAGCTATTTAAGGGTAGTTTATATAGGTTTAAGGGTAGTAGCGACATTTCCCCAGCTATCTGACGTATTTCTGGGCCATTTCTAATGTTAATTAACAATAATCAATTGATTTTTTTTATGATTTATGCGTTCCCCCGGATAAGCCAAAAATCGGCCATTTTTAAAATTGTCCTTTGATCATTTTACGGCGAGAAATACGTCGACCTTAAAACTTGATATACGTGATATATAAAATTGTATTAAAAAATTGTAACACTTGAATTTGATTTCTTATTTAAAGATTAAGTTGTGAGACAAAAATTAAAACGTATGTTTTTTCACATTAAATGTGCCATACAAAGATAAGAAAAAATAAACCAAGTAAACTACTTTTCCTGGCTGCGACAAAATGGAATTTTTTCCAATAATGTTCTATATAGAGTAAAACGACCACATTATAATTACATTTGTAACTAAACAACTTACATAGTAAAAGGTGTTATTGAAAAAATAGACCCATAACTTTCAAATGGTACAATATACGCAGATATGCATTGCTTTAAATATTTATTACCTCATAAAATTTGATTACCATATGAACCTCTACGCCTCATAAAATTTATGAATATTAAAAAAGTAATAATTAATGTTACGCTAACTTTTAAAAAGAAAATATAGAAATTTAAAAGCAAAGCAGATAACAAAAGTGAGAGACACATTAGGTAGTTGTAAAAAAACAATTTAGAAAAAAATTGCAATACAATAAAGGACTACATATGGCGATAGGGCAAACAGTTTTATTTATTAACTTAGTATAATATATTACTATTTACAACCAATATAACATACAGAGTGATTTAGAACTAGAGTTAGTGCCAGTGCTGAATCTAATAGGGTTGAACGCGCGGATCATTGGCCTTCACAGTTGATTCGCATTTCGAATGGCGCTTTTAGTGTTAGGTATTTACAGAATGCTGTAATAGTCGGTGTTGCGTCGATACTTTTCTTATTTTTCGGTCAGTGGTCGCGCGGTTTAAGGCGTCAGTACTTGAATCGAGGTGACTAGATCGGAGTTGGCTCGAGCCCAGCTGCCGGTAGACCGTATATAAGCTATATTCGTGGAGAGGATTGGCATCCTCTCTGCGGGTATGGTAGGGTGGAATAATGTTAGCTTGGGTCAATGTGAGAGATTGATACCGGTTGATATTTGACTACCCCCCTAATTAATGAGGTTTTCCAGGTTTCCCTCATTCCTGCACTGAATAGTGGTTAGGGCCTACCAACGTAAGTCGTTCCTGGGAAATGCGGCCTGCTTAATAATAATATGCCGCCCCCTCTCCCGCACAAGTCTCCGACTTCTGGTCTAATCCCTGTTATTAGAATGAGGGGTAGAGATATTATTATCATTATTATTATTTACGTCTGTGGTAAGTTGTATTCGCTATGTATATTTCAATAACTATTTATAAATAATAACAT
Organism: Monochamus alternatus; assembly: GCA_037114965.1. Taxonomy (NCBI): domain Eukaryota; kingdom Metazoa; phylum Arthropoda; class Insecta; order Coleoptera; family Cerambycidae; genus Monochamus; species Monochamus alternatus. The sequence goes on from CM073429.1 coordinate 79,141,126, forward strand.
AATTTGCATTAACAATTATTAGTTGGGAAGTGAAATAACATACCAAAGAAAAGAAGAAATAGACGGAAATGATTTCAAATGTAGTTTGACAGTGATCCCGAAGGTTATAAGGGCATACGTATTAGAGGAAATTACCTGTTTTGTACTATTTGTGAACGCATTATAAATTCTTCTGACAAAACTAAAGCGACAAGACATTTGATGAGCCATGCCTTCTTCAGCGCCAAACTCTGTATTTTTGTATGAAATTGCAGACGCCTTTCTTACAAGCAATATTCCATTAAACAAACTAGAGAACCCTAAGTTGCGTACTTTTTTAGAAAAATATATGAACCGAAAAATCCCTCATGAAAGTACGTTAAGAAAAAGATATGTCAATAAGTTTTACAACAATGTGCTGACATCAATACGTGAAGATATTGTTGACAATTTCGTTTATTTCGTTATAGATGAAGCTACTAATGCTTCTGGCTGTTCAGTAGCAAGTTTTTTAATTGGCGCGTTAAAAAGTGACACTGCTAGTGACAGCCACCTACTAGTGCTGGGTAAAACCAATCACTAAACTATTATAAATTTTGTTATTGACTGTTTTCATTATACAGGGTGTTTATTAATTGAATGCCGATACTTAAGGATGTGAATCCTTCCGTCATTTTAAGAAGAAAACTTAATATCAACATATGTCCTAAACCTCTTAATTTTTGAGCTACAAAGTATTGCAGTTTTAAGAACAAAATTCTTTTTTTATTATAATTTTCTTATCACTCCAGATATTTTTATGAAATTTTGTACACACCTGTTAATCATTAAGGAGCAGTGTTTGATGTCAAAATTGTTTTAAAATCTTTGCCAATGCCGTCCATACGAGGTTTGAACTAAACATTTTTGGGGGAAAAAATGGTACGCCACAGCATTTTCTAAAAACTAAAATTATTTTTAAAATCTCCATTTATTTTACAGCAAATTCGGTCCCTAGTCTTACTCTCATACGACGCACCATTATCACGTAAAAAAATTAAAACCAAAAAAGTTTTTCCCCCAAGTTCATTGAGACTGCTTTTGATATTTTGTTGCCATTTTGTAGACACTGCGACAAATGTGTGGAGAAACAATTTTTTTAGGGCAAACATTAATTTTCTACTTTCACAAATGACGTTCACGTAGGCATGATATTGAATATTTGATTAGAAAAAACGGTAAGCTCATTAAATATCTCCTTAAAGCAAATGAAACAAAAATTAGTAGGCTGGGTAAAGTGTCATAATTTTTGACGCTTCTTTTCGCAATAAAGTTGAAATTGATTTTTCATTATTAAAAAATTATTATTGGAGTAGGAGGTAAAATTTCGTAAAAAATGGTAAATTTTACAGTCGGTGAATTAGCTGACATGCATTAGTGTATTATAGTCGGAAATGCATACAAAGCCAGGAGGATATACCAAGAGCGGTATCCAAATCGCGTACTACCCGATCCGAGAACATTTTCTGGGATTCATAGACGTCTTCACGAAACCGGAAATTTAAAAGTACACCACAGTGCTAAAGGAGTCCCTGAACAGTAAGAACACCTGAACTTGAAGAAGGAATTTTACATGAAATTGAGGAGAACCCCGAAACTAGCACGAGGAAAATCGCAGCAACATTTAATGTTTCACACGTACTTGTTTGGAAAATTCTTATCGAAAATTTGTTATATCCATATCACATTCAAAGAGTTCAGGGATTACTCCCTAGAGATTTCCCGTTGCGCATTAATTTCTGTGAGTGGTTTCTTCAAAAGCTGCTGGAAAATCCGTTATTTGACAAGTACATTCTTTTTACCGATGAAGCTAGTTTCTCTCGAAACTCAATATGAAATTTCCATAATAACCATTTGTGGGCGAATGAAAACCCTTTTGCAATTGTTGAATCAAATCATCAAGAACAGTTTTAATTAAATATTTGGGCTGGTATTATTGACGATTATTTGATAGGCCCATTTTTTCTGCCAAGAAGATTAGATGGACAATCGTATTTACACTTTCTTGAAGAAGATCTGCCGCCAATGCTTAAAGATCTTCCTCTTTTATTAAGAAACCAGATGTGGCTAATGCACGATGCGCCTCCACATTTTAGCTTACGGGTGCGTGAATCTTTAAATCACAACTATCGCGATCGGTGGATAGGCCGCGGAGGAACGCAATCATGGCCGCCCAGATCTCCCGACCTTAATAGTTTAGATTACTTTTTCTGGGGTCATCTGAAAAGTTTAGTATACGCAGTGCCGATTCAAGCCGAAGAAGAGTTACGAAATTGTATAATAGTATGCTGCCAAACCATAAGAGATGCCCCAGGAATTTTTGAAAATGTACGTCAGTCTATGCGAAGAAGAGTAGATGCTTGCATACGTGTGGGTGGAGGACACTTTCAACAACTACTTCCAACATTAAATTACCTGTTTTATTCTGAAAACATAATAAAAAAAGCAAGAGGATTGAACCACACATGTCACAATAACAGTGGCAGTTGATGATTAATAAATAAGGATTTTTTAAAATATTTAAGGAGAAATGGAATCAGTAGTAAATAGCAATAAAAAATTAATTTAAAAAATTAATAAATGTTAAATATAATTACAAGTACAATATAATCATTAGCGGATATATATTGTAAATTATATTTAACAATACCGTAACTTCACCACATCGCCATTAATAATTATGACATTACCTACCCAGTATTTACACTATCTATGACCCAAAAATTCCACAAAAATGCAAAAACACAAGAAACAAACACCTGTTTATAACACGGTAACCTACACCTGTAGCTATAGAAACATAAACTGCGCTGAACGGCGTGTGACGTCACACCAATGACATTGCATTTTCGGCCACATGGTTTTGTTTACATTCTATGGCGATTTATTAATGTTAATATTTTTATTATTATGTGATTATTATGACCTTACAATATGTTTGAAAGATTACCATGTAATTCATTTCAAACCAATATAAAATTCATGCAACTTTATTGTAAATAACGCTAAAACATACAGGTAATTATTTTTAGAATAGATACTGTCTGAACAAAACAAATAGCTGTCAGTGTTTGGTAAAATTCCTTTCCTAATGAAGTTTTCTGCCCACATTTTAACCGATACAATTTCTAAAAGATTTTTATGAACCACTTCCACATAAAAAGGCACAATTATACCGTGGGTAGCAGAGAAACCGGTCTGAAAATTGCAATATTTTATGTATTAAAGATAGGCCTTATTTGTATATATCGTGGGATTCTCATTTTTAGTCCGTGTTTACCTGAATTGATTTCTCCGTTATGGTATTTAATTAAGGATTCATGAGTCCAAGTTTTAATTTGCGAAGGTGTCAGCTCGAACATGAGATCGCAGATTCTTCAGTTAAGGAATTGTTACTTAATAACAATCTGTTTATTACTTTATTAATATATACCTACTTCGCTACATTAACAGGTTGTTCTGTGCGTGGTAGGACTATTAATATTTCATTTGCAATTTATATAAGCTGCGATCATAACAAAACACAGTCTAACTATCAATTATTTTATTTGCAGGTACCTTTATGACACAATCTATAAACAATAGATATATATCTCTGATATTATTGGGCAATTAGGAACGAGACTGCAGTTCGCACAGTTCATTTGCAGTAAACTTACATTTTATAACTTCGCTAGGCAGTTACTGGTATAACTTATGACAGCTTATGACTTAATTAATGACAGTGGTTAAAAGATTCCGGTAATTTAAGTACCTGTCTAATAAAACTTGGTCTTCAATATACTGCTCACAATATAAAGTTTACTTTTTTTCCAAAAGAGGGATGTGTCTTTTCGTAATCTTCATATTGTACCTAAATGGTTGAAAAGGTAGCAAGAGTTACTACAACCTAACTAGCAATGGTATTGTATAACAGCTACAAAAAAGTTTTCGAAACAAATCTTATAAAGCAGCATAAGTTACAAAAACATAGCTACAATTTTATTTTAATCGTGGATAGAAGTTTGTCAGAACAGGTTCCAACGTCTCACGTATATAATATGTGCGGCATTAAAAGCTATTCTGACTTAAACCTTTTTTCACAATAAAAATTAGTTAAATATTTTCCACTTATACACTTTTCCTCACCCCTGTGCCGTTTATACAGCAACTATACAACCAAAATTGGCACAATATTATAAAACACTTCAGTTACCGTTGAAATTTATTAATTTCTAACAGGTTTACACCCAATTACAAGAAATACTTAGACTAAATATACATAAATTTTCATACACACACTTATAAAAATACACAAACAAATATATAAATAAAAAGGGGGAAAACAAATAGAAAAAAAGAACAAAACAAAAATAGACTGACTGCCTAAGTGGTAACAAATAGTTTCGAGATTATATAATTTAAGGTAACATGATTAATATTGCATATATCAGCGATACAATTAAATATACTGCACATTGAATGAACAGATCTAATAAAAGTATTCGTCTTACGTCTTCCGCAGTAAACTGTAGGGTTGCTTCTCGAATCAAGTCTTGGAACCAAAAAGTTTATTTTGAGTACCATAGTTTCACAATCAATACCGTTATGCAACAACTTATACAAAAAGTATGATTGTATGTTACAATTTTCCTTCTGTCGACTAACGAAATACACGAAATACACTACGAAAAGCCAAGTACTTTAAACATTTTCTTTGAACAACCTCAAGAATGAATGCCAGATCCGGAGCTAGAGGATTTCAAACTACAGCCCCGTACTCTAATTTTAAACAAAAAAAAAAAAAAATGAAAATCAGTGCTATTGTGAAAGTTGGGGCAATTCCGTAAAATAAAGCCCCACATTTTACTTGCAGATGCAATTATTTGTTGAAAAAACATTTGTTAAAAGACAACTTGTCATCAAAGAGTAATAATCTCTAATTTTATTGCATCTATTTATGACAGTATCATTTATTTGGTAATGAAAATAAATTGGTGAAACTTTCCTGTTAAAAGATAACACAAAATATTTGGATATATTTAAGATTAACTTATTCCTAAGGCACCAGTTATTAATAGCAATTAAGTCATATTATAACAATGAACAATCAGTTTCATATCATCTGCATATACAAGTTTATGAATCAAAACTCATACAAAATTTTAAGTCAAAACTTCATCCAATAAACTATTAATAAACAATAGAAAGAGCAAGATACCTGAATTGGATCCCTGTGGGACACCTGATGTAAGAACAAATTGTGGCCTTCATAATGAACGTATTGTTATAAATAGGACTTTATTAAATTGTAAAGCTGCGGTGAAAATCCGTAGGCAATGACTCTGTTCAATAAAAGAGAATGATCAATTTGATCAAAGGGCTTTTGAAAATCAAAACATATAACGTCAACCTGCCTCTGATCATCTAGGCCTTCGGTAACATATTGAGTTGAGTTGAGTAAGGCTTGTTGGAGACATTTCTTAAGAAATCTATTTTGGTATCTTTAGTAGCAATATACGATATTTTCGTAGTATAAAATCCAACAATAAAAGTAAATTATTTACTAACTGTATCGTAAAAGTATAAGAAGATATAAGCTAACGAACATATCTGTTTAATTGTATGTCACGTATTACTCAATATTATTTTACGCGTTTTACTGCACGCAATGAAAGCAATTTTTATTGCGGAGAAAATTGTCTTATGATTTGTTTGGCCCATATCTAATGAATTTTACATGCGCCACGTGTTCAGTGATTATTTACAATATTATCATAATTAAAATAAAAAAGAGTTTTGACGTTAAAACTAGCACCAGAGCATCATAACTTTTCATAATAATTGTCTTCGTTTTAACTATTCAGTATTAGAAATTTCTGAAATTTTTATAGTTATACACAACAATGATTTTTAACATTGTGTCAACATGACATTGTAAAAACCAGCATTAAATGGAAAGTAAGCTAATTGATTATATAAAACAGTGGAAATTATGATTCGATAAAGAATTTATCATAACAGGGCCGTATAGTAATGGTAAATAACATATGAAGGATTTTGAAATCGTGGAATTTTCATATTTCCAAAACATTTCAATGAAACGGGTGAGACAGAAGCAGCAATTCTTTCAATTGCGAGATAAAATTTGTCGAATTAATTTTAAAATTTATTATACGTAAACGTTAAAGTAACACTATTATGTCTCAATTTTGTAATCATTTTTGTGTTTTTATAAGATGTTTATATAGGTCGTATATTTGCCGTGTTTTTTTATATTATAATTACCAGTTTTAACCAGAGTCCTGAAGATGTTAAAATAATACAACGAAACGTTAACGATTATAAAATTGATATTTTCGTTTTTCTTTTGCCTATAATCCAGCTAACAAAAACAGAGAAGATAAAAAATATGATCAAGTAAACAATGTTCAAGGTGATTACGCGTAACGTTAGATTCGACTGTAACTTTGTTATTTTACCAGATATCGGAACATTAATACATGTATCTATTAACTAATTTTCCACAAGGATTTCAATTTATTTCATCAAAAAAATAATCGAGCATTGCACTACAGCAATATCAACTTGGTTTTCTCTTATAGAACATCCAGTATATTATTATACTTTTGGATGTTCCGCTTTTTCTTGATTGAAATGTTATAAATATGTAAAGGGTTACCTATCTTCTACTGTTTTTAAGATACTGATGATTAAATAATTCCATACCTACTTAAAATTGTATTTTTTTATTATATGTAATAATATTCGGCGATTCATAAGAAAAAAACAATTAAGAATATTAATTCTTGCATGGATAAAATGTTACTTAAGACGCTTATACAATAAATAACTATTAATCTCATCATATTCGTGTTATACTCATTTTTCCCTATCTACCCTTATAATAACTGATTAAATAACTAAATTACCCTGTACCCAAACCCAATTACCCTGAGAAGACAAATTATTTCCTTTTCTTTGCTTATACTGCAGATTGACTTCATTATAACTAATGCTAAAAGTCAATGCAAATTGTGAAAATGCATAGATAATCATCAGGTAAACGTATTTTAACATTAAAAATACTGTTTAGTGTTCATTGACTTGATAATACAATTCAAAATTTTCTAAATTAATTCACCTTAAATCTTATGCAACAACGTAATACACTCTTATAAATAAGATATATACCTATAATGGAGATACAAGTGCTGATATAGGGGATAAACCGATATATTTGTATATACTTTTACTATTATTAGACCAGATTTTTCTAGTTTTACTACGACCTATCTTTTCTTCAATTATGCGACAGAAATATTATTGTGAAACATTTATTTCATTGTTATGTATGTACTTTCATGTCTATCCTCCATTTTAATATCGCATTTTATTCATATATAGTAGGTGTAACATTTTTTGAGCTGGAATATAATGATCCTTGTGAAAGTCCAAGTCGTGTTTTGCATACCTGCTGTCCGGGCCACAGCAGTTTCTGATATTTGATCTACATATCTACCTTTATCTGAACAACTATGAATATTTATAGTAATAGTTTCATTAAAATAATTACCGTAAGTGACACACCTAAGGTGACAAAAATTTGAATTCAACGTAGGCGTCCGCTAAGGTTAAAGCTTTGATCCAGGTGCATATACACTTGTTCTGATTTATACTTGCAGTGGACATTCATGACTGTAACGCTGCGTAAGAAATATATACAAAATAAAATGTAAAATAGGCACCATACATTGTTTAGAAGTTAATTGATCGTTAACGTAGGATATACGCATTTTTCTATTCAAAATTTGCATAAACTTGCAATAGTAATGATAAATTTTGTTTACTTGCATTAGTTTAATACGCAACAGGACAACTGACGTCACTTCTGAACCATTACGTTTTTGGCCGAAAATGAATAATAAATATCACATTTTACTGAATGAGAATAAATTAGACATTAGACATGGTTGTAAAATTTCTCCGGGTTCCTTTCCGCGATGAATCTGCATGGTCTTTAAAAGAACCATTTGTTTGACAACGTTTCAGTAAAATCTCATTTACCATCTTCAGCTCTTCTTACTTCGCGTTACTACGTTCAGCTTAGTAACGCGAATGATCTATTAAAATCCAGTAAAATGATATATTAAAAAAATAGTTAAAATGAAATAATAAACCACTGAGGTGGCATACTGTTCAATGTTTATGTCTCATAAAACAAACAATAATATAACCTAGCCATGTTCTTTTGTATCACTGATGGAAGCTGGTTAATAAAGTCATTGAGATTTGACATTGTTGTGGATGGATTCAAAAATTATGTTAAGAACATCTGCTGTCGATTTTCATCTCGTAACGGACCATAACGTTAGTTTGTTATTGCTTCTGTGGTTTTACTACTACTTCTAGACCTAGTTAATTATCTACCCTCCACCACATATCCATCATACCATAGTAGCAGTAGTAATAGTAGTAGTAGGCCACAAGTGGGTTCTTTCTATCTATCCCACCATTCCATCACTCCTTCGCTATCTGCCTTCGGCCCTTCTCGAACCTACCCGACACCTTGATGAACCCCATGATCTTAGTTCATGATAGGCCCCTCATCTCTACCCTTTACAACTCTTCGGGGCCAAAGATTCTCTAAGTCTCAGTCTCCCAAAAGCCGCGGCGTACCCTAGAAAGTAGACCGAAGTGCCCTCCTCTTTTCCACATTCCAGGTAAAAAGAATTATCCTTATCCTTTGTCCGTATCAAACTCAGATGCCTTCTGAGTCTGTAATGACCCCTACCATTTGGTTCAGGGACCATCGACTGAGGTTCAGTAGCCGTCCTAGATTTATTGGGTCTATATAAATAGTCATGGGTCCATCAGCATTCTTCATTCCATCTTCCATTTCCTTCCAAGAATGGGTTCAGGTTCCTGGCCTGACGCCTTATTGAAACAAGCTAGCTGGTCAGCTTTCTCGTTATCGGGGATGCATTTACGGCCCAGAACCCAAACCAACTCTACCTCTCTCTGTCTGGCCAGAGACTCAGATCATCTCCACACTCCTGGAGAAAGGTGGATATCGTCCCAGTAGAGGTAATGTCCCCCTAATCCGAGAAGATACAGATTTTTCCCCCGCACAATCTTTTACTTCTTCCTTGCTCGCGACCATTAAAACTAGCAAATACTGCTTAGAAGACCATGATATATATACCCAGCGAAAAACTCTGCTAGATATTCTAATTTTCCAGGTATATTCCTGCACTCGAATACTCTTCTCCTACTCAGGACCCATCCATGTAGTATAATAGAAATCCCGGGAGGTACATGCCCTCCACCTCCTCCCACGGTTTCCTTGAAGAGAAGATAGTATATTATACTTCCTTCCCATCCTCATCTCCCTTTCCACCTTGAGGGCTATAGCAGCATGATACTTTGCTGGACCTTCTGCCCTTCAACCGCCCGTATCTCTTATTTTTAGGTAAGTCGCCATCGCTTCCCTTAAAATTTATGTTGGGAAGAGGGTAATCACAACAGAACTTCCTGAGCGGCAGTTGAGATTATCCTCATCGCATCCGTAATACCTATGAATTCTAGATAACCCCTTGGCCATTGTCACTCGGTCTACATTTGACCACCACATCAAGGCTCCATATTGTAGCCTCGGTCTGACCACCGCCGTATACACCCAGTGAAGTACTCTGAGATTCAATTTTTAGCAGCTATGTTATTTTAAACCAACAAAACAGGTTTATGGAATCTTCCAATTTGAATTAGAGATGGAATTTATTTGTGAACAATCCCTGTTACCAGCATTAATACTTAATATAAGAACGCTTGAGTCTAATAATATCAGTGACTGCACTAAGAGTGCCCTAGATACCTCTCTAAAGTTTATCTTGTTCAGATAGCCGCCTATTTTCAACGTTGCCATTCAGAGGGACCACCTAGAATGGACGCGAAGCTGGTTAGTCCAACTAACGCGCTTTACACGGACGCAAAGCTGGTTAGTCCGACTAACGCTACGTCCGTTTCATGAATCCGGCTGTTAGAATCTAATGTGATCGTCTCTTTTATCAAGACCACCGCAAGGTGGCAGCATTTTATTGCTAAGAAATATTTTTTTAATTTTCGCTCAGTAACTTCTCAAGGGATAATGATAAAAATATGCAGTTTTTTTTAATAGACTACAAATATTATTTTACATCGACGCTGTGTTTTGAAATTTCGGCAAAGAGCAAAATTCATTAAAAAAAAATAATTTTACACTTTTTCAAAATTTCAAAACACAGCGTTGATCTAAAATAATATTTGTAGCCTATTAAAAAAACCGCATATTTTTATATTTATCCCTTGATGAGTTACTGAGCGAAATCTTTATATTGTTTTATAGAGCGCTCACCGTAAGCCTTAAGCACTGCAGCGAGGTGCAGACTTTGCAGTGAGGAGCCTGTTTAATAGTAAAGAGGCACAGATATCTTGGGGCGGCTTTTCTGTTTTCTCAAGATATTAAAGATATTTCAGTAGAGCTGGTGCTAGCTTTTGCGCGCATTACGGACTTATCTTGAACTCTATAGTAAGCGGCATGCAATGGGTCTTCAAACCTGAGTGCTGTGGGTAATCCGCGCCGCTTTAACAACAACAACATGGCGAGTAGCTATCAATATGGTTTCAAATAGTACTCAAAATCAAATTGTATCTCCCAACATAAATATGACTAATTGTAATAACTATATTGTAAATATTAAGTGAAGTTTTAAATAAACTCATAGTTTTGTGCCTATTGTTTCTAATTTTTGACGTTCTATTGTAGACTGCTGGGTCATAATAACGTCCGTGGGTTATAAAAAGCATTTACGAGAAAGAAATTTTGTTATAATTGTCATATTATAATGTCATCGTGCATAAAATGACATATCCACTATATTCATTTTTTAATACCTGCCAAAACTGAAACAAAAACCACGTTGGTACAATTGAATGTATACTGATAATGTAATGTCGATGAGTTGTTGATTGAGTTTAATAATCAAGTTAGTTTTGACGTCAAAAAATTCTCCTTGACCATAGTCCCACATCCCACTAGTTCAATGATTACCGTTATAAGAGTAGAAACAGAATTTGTAACAGATATTTAAAGATATTGAATCACATGTCAAATTAAATATCTTCATTTGGTTTAAAAGTTTTTACGTAACTATTAGCTAAGTGTCTGGCTGTCATCTAACAAATACTACACTGTTATATTGAGATAAAGCAAGCTGTCCTTGATTAGCTCATAGCAAATAAATATTTTCTAAGAATTAACACTTTGACACCCATGTGTATTTACCAAATAGGGACAAATAGTGATTCGGAAAACCACTACCACGGGTTGGCATTATGTTAATCCTCAATTTAAACATTCCACATTAGTACAAGTTACACATTGTATTTGGTAATAATCCATTGATTATATTTAATTTACTGAGATAGGAAAACGTCTATTGGTGTCGAAATTTTCATCTGTGGGAGTGTCCAATAATTTACAACAAACGGCGCATTATTTTTGTGGATATATAGTGCCATATTCGAAACCCACCTATTCGACGAATATAGAAAATAAGTAGGCACTATACGTTGTTTGGCAAATAAAAATAAGTGCTTCGAGACCACTATTATTGTATATGCACATAAATATTGTTGACAAGAATTCAAACGTTTCCGATTATTTATATTCCCTGACAGTTTGTTAGTTTTTCGCCAAATGGCAAATAAAAAAGTTGAGGATAAGAAAGCATCATTTGTAAAGATGCCACAAATAGATGTAGATAGTTTGCAATCAATTAATTTTAATAATAAATTTCATTCGCGTGGTTTAAGATCGAATTTACATCGTGTCTACAAAGTTAAAGTTATAAATCGATGTAATGATAAAAAAATGAATGGTCGTCCTATCTCAAGTGTAAAATAGATTTACAACTGTCCTAATTAAAACTATCGAAAACTTGTTTAATGTTTAACCATTTTTCATATAATTAATAGCTCCACAAATTAGCAAGTTATATAATTATCTACAAAAATTGAGACAAATTTCCTAGCTTCACTAATTTTGCCCAGAAAAGACAATAATGCAATATACTACATGTTGCCATTATCTTTCGTATTTATTACATTTTTTTCAATTTTAGTTAAAAAAATGTACCTAAATATTTTTGTGTTGCTCAAGATAATGTAGAACCTGTTTTAAAGACGCCAATTGCAAAAAAATAATAAACAGAATGTACTTTTTTATGCAAAATACAGATTTTCTTATAATATTATTTTATTGGTTTTCACATTAGAAGCAATTGGGTCTTTAAAATTATTTTGATACAGACAATGTAATAAAAAAAAAATTATCCGCCTAGAGGACGCAGCGAACCACATACGATATTTCAAAAATCTGTTTATATCAAGTGGAAGGTATCAATTTTGCAATAAAAATTTATTACCAATAAGTTTTCTCTATCTCTTAAAATGAAAAAGTTAGACAGCCTTAAAGTTTGGGCACTTTACAGATTTTTTTTGTTATTACTCATAAAGTTGGCCATGGATATCAAATTTGTTTTTACGAGCATAAAGGCCTCCAAAAATGCAACAAAAAATAATTAAACATTTTTGACGTGTCTCGCATATAAAGTTGGCCATGGATCTCAAATTATAGCTTTTTTATTTTAATTATAAATTAACGCACGCTAAAACACATATGGAAAACATGCCCTACAATTTATTTTAAATGTTATTTAAGTTTTGTTGATAAGTACTACTGATAATTTATTTTTCTCATATGTATATATTAACTATTTACATATGGTATAACAGCAATATTTATAAATTTTTGAACAAAAACTAAGATGATATTATTATTATATACAGGATGATTCACAACTTATCTAAAAAAATTTGGGAATAGATGTGTGTTAAAGATGTAGTCAATATCGTACACTTTTTTTTGTAAAACCCTAACCCCTTATAGTTTCTGAGCAAAAGATTATTGTAATTTAGTATTTTCAACCTTCACATCACTGGCATTTCTAGCCAGGCGATGTGTGTATTTTTAAATGATTTTTGAATTGTTTTTTTTTTATTTTTTCTTAAAAAATATATATTTGTAAAATTCCCCTGTGCTTTATAATTCTTTTTTAGATATATCTTCAAGGTGTGTAATAAATCAAATAATTTTTCTTGTTTATTTTTTCTGGCCTAATATTTACCTTTTTCTTCTTCAATCCGATAATAATTAATTATTTAATTAATATCCGACAATTCCTTATAACATTACTTATTTTAAATTGATGTTACCCTGTATATTAATTTCATAATATTTTGGTTAAATACTAACATTATTGCTGTAAAAAATGAAATATTTATGTACTATGACGGCAATATTATTTTACCCTTATTAAAACTTAAATACTAGTTAAATATATATTATACAAAACGTAGAATGTGTGTAGATGCAACATTAGATATATCTTCTTAGGCAACGACTCATAAATCGTAGCGTTGCTTTTAAAACTTGCATTATAAATTACTATTTAGACATCTGTTTAATATATTTTCATTTGCGTGTTGTAAATCTACCATTTATTGCAGCAAATGAAGCAGGATTAACTTTATTAAAAATGTTAAAGACCTTAAGAGTCATTATATAACAAAATAGAAGTGAAACATCAAATCAATTAGTTTTTACGATACAGGACGATTCACATAATATTCTGCGATAAGGTTCATAACTGTAAAATATTTTTGAATCTCACTCTAAATTATTATGGAAATAATTTAAGCTCCTGATATTATAAGTGGTAATTGCAGTTCTCAAATGAAGGAATGAACCTTGTATTCCAAAAAATGCCAAGGTTTCAACTAAAGAAGAGGTTGTACGATTTCTGTTGTAGAAGTAGAGATCAACTAAGAAAAAAAACGTGTATTTTCCAGCAATTTCAAATAGTTAAACTAAATAATCAATGTGGATAAATGGCTGACCAATGGATATATGTAATTTCTTAAAATTGTTCAATTCTATTGTTTTCTTGTTATGAAGTAACTTGCGTTTTTAAATGATGTATTATAGAAATATTTCTGAAATTAGTTAATTCTGGAATTATTTGTTTTTCAATTAAAACAACCGGGCTTTATCAAAAACGGGATAATCGGGTCACCACTTAATCATTTCCTCTAATTATATTATCTTTCAATCTGTATGAAAGCGAACTGGAAATAACATTTTAAATTTACATAAATTAGTATTTTAATCCAGCACAACATTCAATTTAATGGAATGAATTTTGTATGTATCGATAACAGATTATTTATGGATATTTTGAAACTCCATTTTGACCTTATTTGGGCATGGGAATATCGCCTAATATTTGGAAATGCTTTTTCATTAAAATATATGAAATATTTTCATTCGTATTACATTCTCAAAATGTTGTGTACAGAATGTTTAACTTAATTTTCTAAAAAAATACATAATGGTAACATTTTCCAAAATATTTGGCAAACTTTCTCTTTAAAATCATGCATATTACATGTGTTATATATTTAAAAGTAAAATTATATTTTTGAAAGTAACTTAAACAACTACCCACTTATAGTTTTTCTGTTATGGAAAGTTTGACAAATATTGGTGTCATAGAAAATTTACAGAAATTCTTTCGCACCACATACTTGAATATATGTTAAGGTTATAAGCAAGAAACACATATTTGTGTACAAAATAAAGGTTAGAGTAAGTCAAGGATTCTAGATAGCTAATACGTTTGCAGAATTTTATAGTAATAATATGTACATGCTATTGTTGTTTATATTTTCTTAGTTTAAATGGTAAAAGAACAAAAATGGTATATTTGCATAAAAAACGTGTTCTGCTTTGTTGCTGAATACTGTTCTGCAATGAAATTTAATGTGAACTGTCTTATTAATTTATAAGTTAATATTAGATTAGAGAAAAAAGTCAGATCTGACCTATTTCTATATTTCTAAGTACGACTTTTTTGTAGTAAATTAAGCTAGATCTATGTGCAAAAGTTAACAATAAAGAATATATGGGTAAATATTGTGGGAGTGGGAGTAATTTAACATTGGTTGGGGCTTTAGTTCGAGTAGTAGTTAGTTTCACACAATATTGTTAATATTTAACACGCTGCTGGTATTTTTCGTAAACTGCAAATTTTATATCTACCAACATACTAAAGAATTATGCCAAATTTACCAAACATATCTTCATGGGTTTAGAAGTTATGAATTTTAAATTGATTTCTTTATCAGCTTTGAAAACACTATATCTCGGACAAAACACATAGGATATATGCTTATTTAACAAAAGTGTTTTAATTTTAACCATAGAATACTCCCCTGCATTTTCTGCACACAATTAGAAACACTCTGTATATTTTTTTAACTGGTGAATTGAACAGAGATTTTATACATAAATTAAAAATACTTATTGATCATCAATATTCATATGATTCAATTTTATGGTTTTATTTGAAATGTGGAAAACACTTCAGATCATATGTCATTCATTATATTTAGGTACTTCCGCTAACTTATAACTACCTACATATTTTTACTAATTATTTTATCTTTAAAATAATTTAAAGATGGTTGGTATAATTTTAGTTTAATTTTATTTTTATTGTAAAGTATGAGTTCTAACATAGACTTTTGAATATTTTTATTTAATAGTTATCTATGAAAGATCATGAAACTGTGAAATATTGTGATCTTCTCAACACACAATGAATTACCTACCTGACTCTTTTACTTCTCGTCCCGTCCTTCTTGTGTAAGTATTTGTAACATAACGATGTGGGATATATCTACAACAATAAATACAAAAATAAAAACAAATTGAAAAATAACAGGGCACATAAATCTAATATCAATTTATACCACGAAGTGTACATGATAAAATATCTAAGTTACTTTCTACTTCATGACAGTTAGTTAAAATTTGGTGCAATGGGAATTTAACTAACATATTTGTACGATCGTGTGGTATGGCTATTAGATCTCGATACTCTAAAATTTATAGAAGCTAGTAAATAATCTGATTTAATAATGTAATGAATAATTTTAAAAAGAATTACTATATAGAATGCAACCGACGTCTAGAGATAAGGGTACGTAATTGAAAACGGTTATAGAATACGTCCTCTAACAGGATATACACCAACCAATACAAACGCTGCAGATTTAAAAAATCTCCTTGAACCTTTTCAAGCGCAGAAATATGGCATTCATAAATTGCACTTTATATGAAGGAGTAGTATTCAAGCTTTGATCTAATAAATGTAATATACAACAGACGAAGATTAAAAAGGTTTTTAAATTATCACGAATTGCGTAGAATAAAGTCAAGATTTTTGTATGTCTCCGCTATGCAAACGTCCATATGCCGTGCAAACCTAAGTTTAGAGTCAAATAAAATTCCTAAATCTTTAATAACTTCAGATCTCTCACAGTCAATCTCATAGTTAAAAAGTAGTGGACACGTCATATGATCGAAAAACGTTACTTTACATATGACTGCGTTTAGTGATAGGTTGTTTGTAACACACCAATTGTTAAATTTACAAAGATTACTTTGCAAATTTTCACAGACCCAACAACAGTCAATTCTAGAAAATAATTTTACATCACCGGCATATAGAAGGTACCTAACATTTAGGTCATTGACAATATTGTTATATATATATATATATATATATATATATATATATATATATATATATATATATATATATATATATATATATATATATATATATATATATATATATATTACAAATAAAAGAGGACCCAATATAGAGCCTTGGGGAACGCCAGCCGTCTGAGAAAAGTAAACAATTTAAAACCACGATACTGATAGCGATCGGTTAGATAAAAATGAAGTAGTTTATTTGAGGTGGGGCAGGAGGTACAGCTGTTAAGTTTACGTAATAGTAAAACATGATCGATCTTATCAAATGCTTTAGTGAAGTCGGTATAGATGACATCTGCGTGACCACCTTGATCAAGAACATGATATATAAATTGCGTTTTATACATAAGATTTGTTTGTCCTAAAAATTATTAGCCTTTTTCTATAACTTATTGAACAGTCGATAAAAGCATGAAATTGTGTCTTGAAATCACTTGCATGGTCAGAATACTTTACTATATACAGGGTGTTTCATAACATATGTGGTATAATGAAAGGTGCGATTCTTTGGTTCATTCTAAAAAAAGTTCTTATTAACATGAGTCCGTAAGAAATAGGATGTTAAAAAAACATTTTTTCATTTGTTTGAAGATATCTCAGGTACCGCTACAGAATTTAAATTTTTTTACACGTATTATCCTTAATATTCAGACAATTAGATGAAAAACAATTGTTTTTGATAACAACAAAAAACGTTTCTACTTTCTTTCATCATAAAACGCAATTTATCTTAAAAACTTTTAGCGTTACAGCTTTTGATGGTATCTTTTTTATGTATGTTTAAAATACGGCTTCAAGATGCCAATTTTCCAGGTTAGCAAAAATTAGGAGCAAAAAACCTCAATCCTAAAATCTTTGCCATTATTATATGAGTATAAATTAAATTTATACTCAAAGTAGTTAATATCAATGATAAAACGTATACAAAATTTGAATTCTGTACACAATTGAAAAAAAAATATAGTTATCCAGGGAGATACAGGGATACCTAAGGGCATAATCATCCTAGTATCTCCAGTGGTGCATACAATGTTTTTTTATATTTCACTCATACGAAATAACAACTATAACTATAGCTTTGACGTTTCTTGATCTGTAAGTATGGCTGATGCTAGACATTTCTAACCATATCCATAACAACCCAAGCGTTATTACTTTCGGGTTATCATGGCAACGGGCGTGAAAAGATCCATTTGGGTATGTTTATATATCTCGTATATCAGGTATTATAACTAAATTATAAGGAAGTGAAATATAAAATCTTTTTTTGATATTCTATATCTCAAAAACGGTGCATTTGCGAACCCATGTCAATAAGAATTTTTTTTCTTGAATGAGCCAAAGAAACACTCTTCATTTTTCGACACATGTTTTGAAACACCCTATGGATTCGAACGAAGTTATTTCCTGCTAATATTTGAAAACATTCCTGTACAAAGAGAATCAAAGTTCTTTCCTTTCTGTCCATCACTTGCAATTCATAAAATTGATGTAATTTCATTGATTGCATAAAAAAGTATATTAATTCCGTTAATCAGTCAACATTAAATTTCAATTTAAGCAATGCACGGTTTGTGAGTTTATTTCATAGAGGACTCATTCCGTCGACCTTAGAAGAACGCATTAAGTTGCAGCATAATTTGACAAACATCACTTACTTACATAATTGTCGAGTAAATCGTAAAACCAACATTATACACGAAATCTAATGTATGTGCATTTTCGCTGAAGGTGTGAAGATGCCGTCTTGGCGGGAGAGGTAATGGCACACCAAGAGAGAGGGGAGGAACTGAGATAGAACACTGGTCCACCCACGTGCACACTTGACAGCTCCACGCAGCATTCGGGCCACTATTTTCATGAAGCTGTTCTGCAAATACGATCCGAACGGCATTGGGTACAAGTCAACTGGACCAGTTCTTCATATATGCATACGAGCATGCAGGATAGAGGACAATAGGAAATAATTTAGTTGACTTTTCTGTGTTCAACGATACAGTATAAACAAAATACTTGTGCTTGAATTCATAAAGGTCTGTTCAAGCAAGGAATCCGGACTGATTATAAACTGTCAAAAATATTCAACCAGTAAAGTTATGAATTTATATTCACTAAACATCATGCGAGAAGTAGTTGGACAGTTTGGAATCAGTCGGGATTCTTTGCTTGAACGGGCTTAATGTCATATTTCTGAAATCGTTCACGTTACATTTTTTTACTATAATGTGAAGATATTAAATTAATTCAAGTCAATGCTCCTACAATTATTATCAATGCATTCATATGCAGGGTTAACTACCACAAAGTACAAAAATTTTAACTACGTGCTCAGGGAGGCCTAAAAAATAATAAAAATAATCCGCATATTCTAGCACGATGTTAAGGCGGCAAAACCCTCTTTTCCTCCAAAAAATCGACGTCAATGATAAACATCGTCAGAGATAGTTTAAATCTGTCAACTACCATGCGGTCGTTTTTTTACAGCATTTCCAATTACAGAAAGGATGAAAATGAACATTAATAATAATACCTGATAGGTAGACAACTTTGAATGCATCTGCAGCAGTCTTTAATAATTATAAAATCTTGTCCGATAACCTAGAATATCAAACCGACGAGCTTTATTATAAGATAATATCTGTACCCGATTCAAGTTTCTCTATTTTATTACTATAAAATGTTTAAAACTGAAAAAATAGGCATGAATAGGTCAGATTGCTTCTAATGTGGCAGAATGCGTGGTAATATATGTCCAAAAATCAATTTTAAAATAAATTAAAAATCAAGTAATAATTTCGTTAGCTATTGTTTTTGTCGTTAGTAGTAATATTTTTAATCAAATGTTTATTCTATCCAATCTAGTTATTTTATTAATATACCTATTACTTTTTATATTATATATTGGGCATCGAAGAGCATACATGACTTGGTTCATACATTAATTCCTCTTAGAAAATTAAAAAAAAAACTTACTCGGCACAGCTTAAAATCTCAATATACTACTTTTTAGTATTTTATATTGTTAAAACGAGAAAATAATTTTCCGTTTTTATTTATATTACCACATGCATCTCACATTAAACATGTGTTAGTGTAAATAGAATATTTTTTGACCATACTGAACATACGTACTGAACTTGTATATGTTTAAAGGTTTATTGCACTATTAAAAATGTTAGTTGAAGTATACCTGAAAATAAAAATGACGGTTGCTATAACAAAAATTATGATAGTACTAGTACTAGGAAGATCGATGCCAATCTTAATGTGAGTCATAAATTATTTTGGTCCGTTCTGAAGTATCAACAGTTATTCCCATATCACATACAAAGAGTTCAAGCCTTACTGCTGCAAGACTATCCTGCTCGGTCACAATTGTGCCACTGTATTTTTAAAAAAATTGAATAAAATGTTCACTTTACCGTTGGCATATCGTTTACTGATGAAACTAATTTTTCCAGAGATACTGTAATGAACTTCCACATATTCGGTCTGATGAAAACCCTAATGGCATAATGGAATTTCGATTTGAATATCAGTTTTCTGTGAATGGATATTATTGGAAATTTTCTTTTTGGGCCTTACTTTTTATCAAGAACTTTAACAGGTGCCTTCTACAGACATTTTCTTGAAAACGTTTTACCTGAACTACTTGTAGATGTTGACTGAAGACACTCAAGAACCAGGTTACTCGATATAAAGCCTATTGATTTTTTGTTTAGGGGACATTTCTAAACAGTACTTTACAAGGTTCATATCGAATTTGAGGGGCACTTACGTCAACAAATTATAGCTGGTTGTGATGTGATAAGATATATTTCTGGAATTTTTGTACGTGTTTGAAGGCTGAAGGCTATTTTGGTTGAAGGTACTAGATAATAAATCATAGTAAAGTAATTCCATTGTTAATTAATTATTTTGTTATTATTTTAAGTAATGTAATGAGAGTCATAAAAATGCACTTGATCAAAAAAATCAACTTTGTTGTTAATCGGTTTGGAATACACAAAGTGTAAAGAAACAAAAAGTGAAGATAATACAATGGCGTATATTATGACCTATTTTATTTGCAATAATATACAGGGTAATATATTTTTTTTGGCAAATAATGATCGATGATACCCACACCTCCGCCACTGGTAAGTTTCTAAAGTTGATATATTTTTGTTTCATATGTACTGTCATGCTAAATATACACACCGAATTTGATTAAATTATCTCAAGAGGTTTAGAAATTAACAGTTTTTTTTTAATTTTTAGCACGTTGTATCTTGATAATGGCTGTCCTCCATATTGATTTAACAAAAAACCCTGCTACAGAGTACACCTCTGGATTTTTGACCTCTACTTAAGAAACACCCTGCATAACATTTAAATTATAACATACTCATAATTTTAATGATGAAAGTTATTTTAATCATATATTGTACACACAAATTTTGTCGCTCAACTTTTTTTAGAGGATATTTTGACTTTAGAGGCAAATACGGTAAATTTTTAACATTATACATCCTAGGAACAAAAAGTATGTGTAGTTTTAAATGAAAATACAGGGTGTTAAAAAAAGAGTGTAAAATATTTAAGGAGGTAATAGTATGAACCAAAATAAGCATAAAAGTCTCAATAAACATGGATCCGCAAAGTAACGGTTGCGGAGATATGGAATGTTTTATGTTTTTTTGGTCCCTTTTTTTATTTTGCAAAAACGTTGTGTATTTTCTTATAATAGTTGGTTGATGTTTAGTGAAATAAACAGTACATATTTGACAGTTGTTCTCAGTGCACAAGTTTTCTTTCGCTATGGCTGGTTACTCTAACGCAGAATTAACAGACATGCATTTATTCATGTATGGTCGTGCTAATGGGAACTCCACCGAAGCGCGACGTCTTTATGTTAACGCTTATCCAAATCGCCAGATTCCTTCACAATGCATGTTTGGAAGAATTCACCAAAGATTGCGTGATAGCAATTCCTTGAGTAAACAGTGCCATTTATCCGGAAGACCAAGGGCGATATCCATTCCTAGAGCAGAAGAAGAAATTCTAGCACTGGTAGAGCAGAATCCAGGTACGAGTGTGCGTAGAATATCAGCTGAGGTAGGAATTAGTGGTCTTCTTGTTTGGAGAATCCCTCACAAGCAACTGCTTTATCCATACCATGTGCAACGAGTACAGGCCTTAAATCCAATAAATGATCATCAAGCACGTCTAGTTTTTTGCCGCTGGTTTCTACGTCATGATGCTGAAGACCCTCGTTTTCTTGCAAACATTCTTTTTACTGATGAGGCCAGATTTACAAGAAATGGATAGTGTTTAATTTTCACAATCCGCATATTTGGGCCGACGAAAATCTTCATGCTCTAATAAAATCTGGACATCAGGCACGTTTTTCATTAAACATTTGGATGGGTATTGTAGGTCCTGTTGTTTTACCAAACCGATTAACAGGCGCTGCTTACCTCAACTTTCTGCAGAACACACTGTATGAGTTTTTGGAAGACATTCCTTTGAATCAGAGGCAACAAATGTGGTTCCAGCATGATGGTGCACCAGCTCATTTTTCCATGGCTGTTAGAGAGCATTTACACCAAAGTTTTCCACATAGATGGGAGGAAGGGCCGAACCTGTTTCATGGCCTCCAAGATCGTCTGATTTAAACCCTCTAGATATCTTTGTTGGGGATATTTGAAGACATTAGTGTATGGTACTCCTGTAAATAGCCTGGAAGAGCTGCAGCTACGGATTAATCAAGTGTCAAGATATCCAAACCAAGAAAGGTGTTTTCGAAAGAGTTCGAATATCGTTGAGACGAAGATGTCGTGTCTGCTTGGAAATGGACACTTTGAACATCTTCTGTAACTTTGTTTTTTGTTTGTTAAAAGCTTCCTTTGTCGGTTTATTCCTAATAAAATAAAATTTTTGAAAAACGAATAGTGGTTCATATCTCCGCAACCGTTACTTTGCGGACCTATGTTTATTTTGGTTCATACTATTACCTCCTGGAATAATATATACTCCTTTTTTAACACCCTGTATATGGAAATTTAAATGGGATTTGCTTTCTAAAATATCATTTCAAATCTGGTTCATATTTGGAGATCCAAAACAACGCGGGGGAATTTGCCGAAGCCGCAAAGCCCGCCCTGAATGAAAACCTACACATTCTTAAAGTATTTACGTGATTAATGCAGTAAATTGAGGCATGCACGGCAGAAAGGAGACATTTTCTGCTAAGCGGATTGTCTCTTTGGAATCTCTTCGAAAAACTCGCGGAAACCAGTAGACAAGAGGTCCAAGCTAATTACCATGTACCTAGTGTAGTGGAGTGCAAGTAAAGTTATCACTAACGAAGGCGTTAATAATTGTTGATGTGTTCAAAAATGTAGCAGTGAAAAAATTGAGCTTCATTATTTTGTAAACACTGTGCTCGTGGTGCGCGTAAATATCAAAAACTGATGTAGTGCGCGCGTGTGAAATCAAAAGTGCGATAAATATAGTGATTTTGATAGTGACAAACTGATCGTGACATCATGGCAGAATGATGATATATTATTATGGATTACTCTTCGAAGGTAAGCTGACTACTTTCATAAATGGAAGACCTGCATCAGGTTGATTAATTACGAAATGTGTTTTATTTAAACATTAAAAAATGTCATTGGAGGTACGAAAAACGTAGCAGTAATCCGCATTTTAAATGTTACGAAGTCAAATGTTAATGTTGATACGTTTTTATTCATATTGAACATGTTCAGAATAAAATAAAATAAAACTAGTTCTTGTTGAAATTTGGAATAGTAAAATAATGAAAGACCCGTTGTCTGTAAAATCAAAAGAATCTGTAGAAATCAGTGAATCTATAAAATCGTGCAAATCATATGGAATCTTGTGTAATCATCCGAAATCTATTAAATCAACAAAATCATATAAATCACATGAAATCAGTAAAATCTTGAAAAATCTCGCACAATCACACAAAATCTTATGAAATCAAATCAAATTTTGAAAAATTAATATTAACCTCCATTTTATAAAGCATTTGTTAATCGGTTCAATCGCGTTTGGAAACAACACATGACACATTTATGAAACTAAGAATACTTAGTAGTAGTAATTTTAAGCCTCACTTGCAGTGTGACTTTACAATGTATGCAACTTGCGGTATTTTGTGTCATAAGAAAATTTAAATGTTATTATAGTAATCCTTGCGGAACTTATGTTTAAAGATCAAATTATTTGTTTGAAAAAAAAGGCATTGCAATTGGGATTATTTCTTCGTTGATAGACATATTTAAGAGATTTCTTCAACTTGAATTCGATAGAAGAATGTTATTTGTTAGTTTTGGATCAATTATCATAAATTATTTTTCTCTTCAAATGCTTCAAATAAACTTACTTCTTACTTTACCAATCGCAAAACAGAATTAAACTTAATAATTGAGCAGCCAATATTGGTATATTTGTCATTTGTCAGAAAACTTTTTTTTTAATTTTAAATCTTGTATAAGTAAGTTTGTCTTTCCTTTTATGTACTTTATGGTATTGAAACATAGTAATTGTCAGTGTTATATGTTTACTACAAATAAATGAAGCTGTTAAATCTATAAATGGTACTGCAGGAAACAACTACTCCGCCGACTAATGTCCCGACCGGCATTGAATTACACCTGCAGTATCTGTGTGAACAGCCAAGAACCCTTGTCGGCCACACCACTAGACATAGACCCGTTTCGAACTTGCTGGCCCTCATTAGTATGTCATAGGTGAAATGACCGACAATTGAACTGTTCCTTTATATGTATGTTCACATATAAACTGAGTGCAGGTGAGATATAAGCAGTCTGCTACTTTCTGCTCGGCCTAAGCGGTTTGACTTGCAGGAAGCGACCTACATTACAGCAGGTACTTAATCGCAGACCTCTCGCCCTGGGCGAGCTATTAAATCTATAAATGATAATGCAGAAAACAACTACTCTGCGGACTAACCGCGTTAACCGGGTTGTTAACTGGTCGCTGTCAGTAACAGAATTAAAGCGCATATCCCTAGTTTTAGAATAGAATTCTTAGACCTACTCTTGTTGTTCTCGTGCTAAACTTTGTGGAAGGTGGGGGCAAACCCGCTATCGGTTTCTCTGGGCCCGCCCACATATTGATTCCGACTCCTGTTGTTGGTATTACGATTACTACGGATGGAACTGTTCTTCGGATAATGGTGGTGTTCCGATACATCCCATAGCCGCCTCTGTAAGTGATCGCATTCCATGCTTTCATGCTGGTGGAAGCATGGAATGCGAAGATTTGATATCCTCCTACTACAAATGGACAGCATTATTTAGATTGTAAAGACTTGTTAATATAACCATCGTTGTCTATCACACTGCTATCTATTGATTTTCTAAACTTTCCTAATATGTATAACAATTATATTACTTGTAATGAAGAATTGCTAATGTATTAATAAAGTAGATGACAGAATTGCTGATTATATTTCCTTACAAATACCCGAACCAATTTAGTTTGTCTGAAGAATTGCTAATGTATCAAAAAAGTAGAAAATTTACAGGTGAAAATTATTCAACTAAAACAGTCAAGTAGGAACTAATTTCTTGATACAATATTTTCATGGATTTGATAGAATTACATAGTAGTTACATACCCATTAAAGTTGTAGCTACGAATAAAATTAAATAGTTCTGTTACAAAATTAAAGTAATGCATCAGATTCAAATTTATTTAAATTGCAAATCATGCACTACAACTTAGATTTTTAATTTGTTCGTTTTATTCAAATACTATAATTCTTGGTGAAAGCTAGCCACCTTTAAATAATCATTTGAATTATTCGTATTTCCACACACTTGTCAAACTTTAAATGGTTTTAGAATTACAGTTCTCAGTCAGGATACAACATATGCAAAATAATAATATCCAATTTGAGGTGTAAAATAATAATAGGTGTTTAATTTTTAGCAAAGAATAAGATACATGATAAAGAGCTATATTTTGAAGATAACGGATTTATGTCATAAAAATTTGGGAAAGGTATATTTCTTTTAGTAGATGATTAATCGAACAAATATTTTGACCTGAACAAGTTGGAATGAATCAGACATAGGAAGGTAAATATGAATAAATTTTAAGAGATGCCAATATATTTATAGTAATTAAATTAAGCGGCAACTAACACAAATTAGTATTTGTGTTAGTTCCAGTGGTGGCTTCACACCTAGGTAGGCGGAAAAATTTAAGTATAAAGATACAAAGTATTGAAAAAGTTCACAAACATGATGTGATAATAATTTTATTTTAAATACTGAAATATAAGGAACATGTGCTAAGTAATATTATATTTAATTCATGTTAGTTTTTAATACTTCATTCATTTGTTGCTTGATATATGAACAAATGAATAACAGTAAGTATCTATCTCTATTTGACATATACAGACATTCCGTGGTAACAAATTTGCAACACTTCGTAACCTTCTTCTTCGTACTATTACTATTACTATTACTATTACTATTACTATTACTATTACTATTACTATTACTATTACTATTACTATTACTAATTACTATTACTATTACTATTACTATTACTATTACTATTACTATTACTATTACTATTACTATTACTATTACTATTACTATTACTATTACTATTACTATTACTATTACTATTACTATTACTATTACTATTACTATTACTATTACTATTACTGTTACTATTACTATTACTATTACTATTACTACACTCCGTTTGTCATTGATGCGCGGCGGTAACCACAGTGATAAAAATAATAATTAATTTACATGTTGTTCACACCATGTATTACCGAAAAAACACCAAGTGCATACTGTACTAAAAAAAATTCGAGGTAAATATATCATTGTTCATGCCAAATGATAATTTTTATTAAAAATACGTAATGATCGTGTAAAACTGCATTTTATGCGTACTAATTTGCTGTTATACTTCGAAAAAATACATATTTACAAATGCATGATGTAACAAAACACATTCATATAATGTATTATGAATTTGCAAACAAGATGTAAACGTCCAATAAAATTGTTTGCATTATATCACATGGTAACGCGAAAATGATATTTAGTTATCTTGTAGTATTTTTTGTTTACTTTAGTTTTAAATTTTATTAATAATTAATGTTTGAAATTAAATACTAAGTGGTTCTCTTATGTTTCTTGCAAAATATAATGTCTAAAAATATTTTTCTGTCTCCCGCATAAGTCTCCGACTCTAGGCTAATTCTCGTGATTAGAATAAGGCGTAGAGGTATTATATTATATTATTACTAGGTGAATACTTTGGCAGTTAAATAAAAAATAACTTATTACTTATTGTAAGTGCGTGGAGATGTGGTATATGACTAAAAGAGGAATGGAGCCCTGTGAACGATGACGGCCTATAAGAATAACAAAACACGAAACATTCATTTTTTGAATTATTTCGCGTGCCTGCAATTTTACTTATCTGACGGCCCAAATTAGCCCCTTTACGTCTTGTTGGCATTGTTCGCTGTACAAAAAAATAGCCATATAGTAAAATAACAGCCGTTGTTGGCGGGAGCTCGTGACTCGTGTTGCGTACTTTTGAGGTTATGTAGATCACTTAATTAACTAATAATGAGAACTACACTTAAAATTAATAATTTTATTAATTATTGATAAAATAGGTAATAAATAATTATGGTCCAGCAAATTAATAATAAATTTACTTGAGAATTACACTTAGAAGGTAAAATGATAATTGTAAACATCACTATAACGCTCGATTCATACACAATAATAATGGTCGAAAACTGTGTAGGGAGTGAGAGAAGGCTTTTTGTGAGAGAGACAGGAGACCGGCTTCGTTGTCATCCCTACTCCATGCTGTTTACTGGGTGAGAAGTGAAACCGGTAGATGCCTGGCGGGGATTACTGATCTAGTGATAATCGATCAGTTATCGACCAGGGTTAAAAATGATTAAATTACTAAAATGGTTATTAAAAAATAGGAGCTTGTGATAGAAGGAAGAAAATTAAGGGTTGTATGTATTTTTTAATGCCACATCATAAAAAAGTAAAAATAAAAAATTTTGTCCAAAAAATAAAAAAAAATTGTTTGGGGTCGACCACCCCTATCACTTAGGGGTATGAACAATAGATTACGACCGATTTTCAGACCTACCGAAAATATATATAAAATTTCATAAAAATCGGTCAAGCAGTTTCCGAGGAGTATGGCGTCTAAAACTGTGACACGAGAATTTTATATATTAGATTTGTATGAATGCAAAACTACTATTTTTGTTGGTAATATAATGAGTACCTAAACTTCTTATTGATATTAATTTCACAGCAGATTGATGAACATTACATGAAAAATACATAACAGTAAAGTTTGTATAACCTAGGGTAATAATACAAAATAAATAGAAACTTACATACGAATTTTACATACATAGAACTGGTAACAGGAATTTACACTTCAAACAATAATTTTCCATTACCTACAGTTGTAGTATTACCTACATTCTGATCATTTCACACTATTGACCTAGGCAATAAATAACTATCAATTCCGTGTAATATTACTAATAATTGTTATCAGTACATGACCATGCACCGCTGAAAACGCTTACGACGAGCTTACGGATTCAGCGTTTTCAACAGAGATTTGCAAGATAAATTATTGACAAATTTAACATTTCGCTTTAAATGTATTTGATAAGAGTAATAATTTATTTATCTATATAACATTGCAAACTACAATTATTATAATCAATAATCCTATATCTTCCTTGTGTGTTAAGATATTTACATTTTACCATTTATTTATCTATATACTGTACTTTAACTATACACTATTTACAGTTTTTTTATGGATAAATCTTGCCCATTATTTTGTATTTTTTGCCGTTCTCTTGATCTATATTTCCATACAAACTAAATATTAAATATTTACATGGAGAACAGTGTTCCTAAACCCTCTAGCATTAGCCGCCAATGCAAATGATGGTGAGGCTATTTATTAATTTAACCAACCCATATAAGTATTTTTCAATTTTAGTTTTCTTTAATAATGTAATAATTTAACATTAACATTATAAACACCTTTCTTGAATATACTTTTACTATTTATAATTAAAAACTAATTTTTATTTATTATTGTATTGTACCATAGTTTACAAATGAATGTAAGCAAATTAACAGACTAGTAATTGTGATTCATTCTGTGTGCTTATTTTTGTTTCTAGTCATCTAATTCTAGCAACGCCTAGCATATAGACAACCCACTTATCATTTAGGTTCTATTAGAAACTGTAAATGCATTCTTTACTTTAGGTTTTATTCAAATATATTATTAAGAAACAAAAAAGTTTATATTCTCAAGTATTAAACATGATTAAAATCATGGTAATTTTTAAATATTCATCGCAGTTTATACATCAAAGTGAATAGTTATCCTTAGAACATAGAAATCTTTATTAAGACCAAACTTTTTTCAACATTTGATTCCTCTACAAGAATAAAATAAGAAATGGTTAGAAACGTATTAGAATTGAGTAAGCGATGTACAGGGTGGTCGCGATATAATGGGCCAAAATTCATGACTAGATTCCTGACGTGAAAATATTGCGATTTAGATGAACTCACCTTAGTCCAAAAGTTGATACTTACAGAGACACAGGGTGTTTAATGCAAAATATTATTTTAGTTTTTTCTTATTTATTTCATAATAAATGCTCATATCGAGATGAAATTTTGGTGTTAGGGGCGGTTTTAGGTTTCTGGGGCGAGAGATTGAAATATATCCATGGTTTGCTTGTAGCTCATAGAGAGCGCCACCTGCGGTAAGTCGAATGCGTTGAAAACGACAGAACTTTTTTATCTTTCAAAAATCTAATTCTAAGGTAGCAAATTCTGATTTTACAACTTCTGTTACACAAAAAAAGCTATACTTTTTTCTAGTCGCTATCTTGCACCGTTCTGGTAAAATTTGCCATTGAAAATTCCAATGTATTTGCATTCAATTACAAATCGGCAAAAATGTTCAAGTAGGTTTATGTTAAAATGCAATTTTGACATTTTCCACTTATCTTAGTGCTGTCAGTAATATTACAGTATTATTCGTGCCTTATTAAAAGTATTCTTTACTTTATGATCTAAATCGTAGTGCGAGATAACATGCCACGCCATAATTTGTTTTCAAATGGAGAAATGTGCGATATGGTTTGGAAGGCAACCAAATCGGAAACTATTTCAAGAAGTTTTTAATAGACTTGGAGAAACTGGTAGTGTTCGTCCTAAAAGAGACAACGCAGGGCGTACTGTTACAGTTCACCAAGATGAAGTAATTTTAGTAAGAGTAGTAGGAAATCCAGAAGTTAGCAGCAGGCAGGTAGCTAGAGAAACCGGTGTTAGTAAAACAACAGTTTTTAAAATCTTTCATAAGGAAAATTTATATCCCTTGCACACCCGTGCAAAATCTTTTAGCAACAGACTTACCAGCTATATTACAATTTGCTCATTTTATGCGCAATCAGCAAAACCTTGACCAGGAATTTTTGGATAATGTACTATTCACTGATGAAGCGACCTTCACTCGTCGAGGAATTTTCAATTTTAGAAACAAGCACATATGGGACAATGAAAATCCTCACGTAGTCAGTGAGCGTCACTTCCAACATGAATTTAAGATAAATGTTTGGTGCGGAATCATAGGAAATCACCTTCTGGGTCCACATGAGCTTTCTCCAAATCTAAATGGTGACTTGTATTTAGATTTCCTGCAGCACCATTTAGTTGACTACCTCGACGATTTACCACTGAATACACGGCAAAATCTATTTTTCATGCAAGATGGAGCTCCTCCTCATTATTCTGTCAGAGTACGGAACTATCTTGACCATATTTTTCCGGATCGTTGGATCGTTGGATCGGTCGTGGGAGTCGAATATTATGGCCTCCTCGTAGTCCTGACTTCAATCCTATGGATTTTTGTTTTTGGGGCTACATGAAATCAGTTGTCAGTGTTTATAGAGAAACTATAAACACCCGCGAAGAGCTATGGCAGAAAATTGTAAATGTCGCCGAATCATTTCGTAACAAGAATCTCTATTTTAAAATACGGCAGTCTTTGAACAAACGCGTTAATAAATGTATTGAAGTTGGAGGCGGACATGTTGAAAATTTATTGTAATATACGATATTCAATTGTTCATCACAATTTATAATTTGAAATAAACTCTTGTTCTTTTTGACATTCGTACCTTATTTTGATTACTCGAATTACCAAAGCTAAATATCTTGAGAACGGTGCAAGATAGCGGCTATCAAAAAGTATAGCTTTTTTGTATAAAAGAAGTTGTAAAATCAGGATTGCAAATTATCTACAGAAAAAATTTGCTTGATTTATTTTAGAAATATTTTTTGGGGAGAAAACAGGTCAATGAAGTCACATGATGAGATTTTATTAATTAAGTGGTACATAATTGTAAGAGGAGAGCATGGTGTTTTACGTATCGGAATATTTAGTAACTAGTACTGACGGGTATCTCTAGAAGGAACATTAATATACACATCAAATTAATAAAACAATTTAAAACTTTATAACCAAATAGCAATATAGAAATAATACGACGGTGATAAAGAGAGTTAATTTTGAATTCTCGACATAGGTGGTTAGTTCTTATGGTTGTAAAATCTGGTGGTCTATTGTATTTCTTGAAGTATAAATACCTTAAAAATTTCTTTTGTGTTTTTTCAACTCGCTCAGTATATTTTTTGGGCTGACCGTGCCATAACAATGAGCCATATTCAAGTTTTGGCCTAACAAATGTACAGTACACTTTAATTAAGGTTTGAATATTCTGTAGATTAAGAAAACCAAGAGCTTTATAAGCATCTGATATAAATTTATCGAAATGAAGTTTATATGACATTGCACTGTCTATCATAACTCCCAGATCTTTAACATTACGAGTACTAGGTAACTGAGTACCATCCACCTTATATGCATATCTAATAACGTTCTTTTTACGAGTAAAGGAAAGTATTTTTTAATATTAAAATGAAGCTTATTTTCCCGACTCCAGCGCAATACAGAGTCCATGTCAAGCTGCAGCAGAACACAGTCATATATCATTTTAATTTGCCTATAAAATTTAAAGTCATCAGCGAACATCAAACAATCGGAGTAACAAAGACATTCAGGAAAATCATTAACAAAGTACAAGAACAGGAGTGGGCCTAAATTGGAACCTTGCGGAACCCCTAAATTCGCATTATACACTTCTGAAAACAATCCATGATATTTAACTTGATATGTACGAAATGCGAATGATATGGATTCAATTTAATTTATAATCAGGATATATGTAAATTATTCAACTATTATTCTACTGTCATATCCACAATTCTAGTGGTTTATTTCATTGTAATTATTGAGGTCCAATTATTCCATTTTAGATTGTTTTATTGGCCATGGAACTTCTTGTTTCTGTTTGTATTTTAATTTTACAAAGTTTGCTCTCTTCTTTATACGCTGTAATTTCCAATGTAGACTATTTCTATGGATTGGTGGACCAACAAAGGCATAAGTAATTAAATTATGGATTTATTAGCGCCATTAAAAGCTATAAAATATTTATAAATTGTTAAAACTATTTTAAAAACATGTTAGTTATTAAAAAATTAGAATATAAAGCTAGCTAAAGAGGTAGTGAGGAAGTTAATTTAAAAAATATAGATTTGTTTATATAAAAAGTAAATTTTCTCAGTTTCAACGACAAAATTTCCACAAAGTGTATAGAAGAAATAGGATACTGAAAAAGTTACATGATTTTTTAATTGTATTTAACTTGATACAACGATACCTACATTTCCAAAAGTTTTAAAATTTAATGCCTTTCTTGAAAATCTAAATGTATTTTTGTAAGTAAATAAATAATGTGCATGCTAAAAATGCGAATTTATTAAACTTTGTCCGCAGAATGTATTGAGATATAAAAAGAAAATAAATAAGTAATATAACAATAATTTTATATTCATAAACTTAAGATCTCCTTATAACTACCCCATAGTTAAACTAATTTGTACGCAGTAGTACAACAGCAATTATTATTAAGTTAAGTACTGTTATTTAAATGTAATACAAATAAATATTCTGAAATTTGCATATTACTAGTTTAACATTAAAATTGACTACTAAATTACTATTAATTACTACTTTTTACTATTAAACGATATTGATGTGGTGTTCTTTAATGCTTTTACGAAATTGCACCTTCAGAGGCAAATGCAAATTTTAACTTGGAAAATATTATTATCCCAGCGCATTCGCCAAAACTTTCAACTATTGTAATATTTCTAACTTGCATATTTTAAAACAGAATAAAAGTTTAATATATTCTATTTAAATTTTTCCTAACTGCCTCCAGTCAATAATTATATTAACTAACAATGAAAATCTTTATATAGATATACATAGAATATAAGGTTGATTGACAGTATTTAATATTTAAATATCTTTGAAAAAAAAAAAATGTTAAAATGTCAAATAAAAAATATATAAACTACAATAAATTGCTTGCTTTATTATTTATACATACTTCATACACTTATTCCAACGCTAGGTTAGTTTCACTTTTACTCAAGTACTACATTTTACAGTATGATTTATTAGAAAATATTCATAATTTTAATTAGTGCAAATCTATAAACTTATAATTGTTTTTAATATAATTAAAAATATTTTATTCATATTTTAATAAAATATTATTATTTAACCAAATTTTAAATTAGTGCCATTTTAAGAAAACAAAGTGTTGAATTAAGTATAAGAATGCTTAGAAGTCAAGAATATGTAAATATTAATATCAAATATATTTTATTCACATCGTGGATGATATCTTTGGGGAAATCATTGGGCATAAAAATGAGCTGCAGCCGTAATCGCGTGAAAATAAACTCGAATAGGACCACAACTAATAACAAAGTACTGCTATAAATACCAAACATTTTTTGACTTGTTTATTTCTTAGTTTTTATAGACAGAAGATTTCACCTGATTAATTTTTGTAAACTTCTGAAATCAAATATATTTTAATACGTTTTTTTCACTATTCGTCATTATTTGTCCTCAACTATCAGCGTTCCCAAGATTATGCGTATAGATTAAGAATCACCCTGTATTGTGACTTATTGATACTTTAACATGAACACGTATGGGCTCTTGCTACTAACAAAAAGAAAAATATGGATCTTGTAATTTTTTTTATTACTATTACATTGTTATTAATGTAATTATTTTACTATTACATTAATAACATTAAATTCAATTAAGGTTTCAAGAATAAGATGCCATTTTCAGTTAAACCATTTTAACACAATTTGTAATGGGAATGAAGTACATTGCAATACATTTTTAGATGATGGATGAATAATACACCTTTAGAGGATGGATGGA
The DNA here is from genome assembly GCA_037114965.1 of Monochamus alternatus. Lineage (NCBI taxonomy): Eukaryota > Metazoa > Arthropoda > Insecta > Coleoptera > Cerambycidae > Monochamus > Monochamus alternatus. The sequence goes on from CM073429.1 coordinate 79,175,321, forward strand.
CAAGTTCAACTAAAAATTCTTTATACATAAAAATTATTACGACTCCAGAGAATGTCTTCTTAACTATTTAAAAATATAAATATAGATTTTTTTTTTGTAATTCTTAACTCGCATAGTGTATTTATTATTGAATTCTAAAAAATTATATAAAAATAGAGTCTACGGTATTTCTAATAATTTGTTAGTAAGAAACATCCTCCATATTATATTGACTCACTTAAACCTGTATTTTTGTACATTTTAAAAACCAAATTTTTTTAACTCGAGTTCCTCTTTTCCATGACAGTAAGTATCATGTCGATATGCTTTTAATATGGCTACAAAAATAATACATTTTTAAATTGCCTTCTGCTACACTATTCATGTTAAACAAAATGAAAATGTTTGAACTAATTGATGAACTCTTTGATATATATCTATATTTTAGAATTTGCATATTGTTCATTATTATTTTTTTATACACCAATATTCAGTCATATATGTGAAATAATGTTAGTTATTCGAAAAGTTTTCTCTATGCATATTTTTCACTTGTAGTTGTACCTGTAACTTCTCTGAAGCCTATTTCTTAACAGCAATTTTAGCGCAGTCTGTGTATATTAAAATCTATAATAAAATATTAAATTTATATCTTAGATCTACAGGTGAACAACGATGACGTGTAAAGAAATTAAATTGGGATCATTGAAAAAAGAGAGTAGTAGTTCGGCGCCACTGTCGAAATTCTGTTTCAAATCCGAAGTGTATTTGGTAAAATGTTTAAGCGGTCAGTAGACACTCTGCATATCAATAAAATATTGAATATCGCATATCGACGCGCGACAAATAGGTCAATAAACATCGTGGATTTCAGGAAACAGAGGCTACAATATCGAAGTACGCAGAGCAGCCGCTAGACATTTCATTACAGCCAACCTCACATCCTGTGAACGCACAAAAATAATATAGGATGTAACCGAAATAAATCTAGTGAGCGCGGCAAATGCATAAAACTACAAGGAGGGAAGAGAAGCAACATAAGAACGTGTTATTAATAACCCAGGAAAGGCCGCGTAGTTCCAAATACGGCACTATCTCGGATTACAGCAGGTCCATTTTCAGAATATACCTAAGTTAGAGGAAGGGGGCGTCTCGACGCCAGAAATAGCCTACGGACGCCTTGTACGGCAAAGGCGCCTTACACATTCTAACTGTGCAAATCTTTTTGAACATAGTTTTTACAGAATGATATGAATAAGTTTGCGCTGTTGGAGCTCTTCGCCCGCTTCATGAATGAAGACCGTGATGGACACTATTAAATAATTGTGCCAATTCATCGTTAAATTAAATACACGTTATGACTAATTATTCTCGTCGACTGTGATATCCTATAAACTATGTGTGTTTGTTGTCGTTTCGTCGGGTTAAATATTTTACTTTTGTGAGTTGCGTAACTTTCCGAAGTGTTGATAATGTTAGAAAATGTGATCACAAGTAAGTTAATATGTGTTAGGAGCACAATACTATTTTGTTAATATGGGGTCACTGACGTGCCTACACGTGGTTTATAACACTTTGTATAACATAATTCACGAACAGCCATAACAATAGTTCGATGTTCAGTGCTGCAACAAATAATTTTGGAAAGAAAATATTTACCGAATGGTTTTGGCGGAAGATTGACCTAATATGAACAACCAATAAAGTTTTTTTTTTCGAAATTAGATACCGATATGCGTATAAATAACGTTGACAAATAGTAGTGATAAAAATAATGCAAGATTTTCAGACATTCCTAGCAGATGTATCTTGGAATAATTATATCCAATTTAAAGATATTACGTATCTATATCAAATCGTCTAAGCGTGATAAAATAGTTTTTATACTTTTATTATATATAATATAATCGGGTTCACCACTTTTTGTTTTTTTATAGATTGCATCAGCATATTGTTCCAAGAGGTGAATTACAATTACTACATTTTTTGACCGGCATTATTCGCAACTGTTTTCAATATATTTTAACACCTATAGGTATAAAAAATAATCTAATAATATTTTAAATTAGTCAACATGGTCATAAAGTTTGAAATTAAATATAACAAATATTCACTGAAATCAAGAATAGAAACATTTATGTACATATACACATATACCTGTATTAACATACCAAAATCTTGGGTTAAATAACATTCTTCCCTATAATATTCCTTAATAAGTTTTTTTCGTAGTTTTTAAGTTTCCATTAGATTATTTTTATAGCTTTTAATACCTATAAAAATATTTAACTAAGAAATCTAACTAGTAACTAAATAAGACCACAGTATACAACATATTATATTATATTTTTTAACTTTATGAAATATCTGAGAATGTGCGATTTACAAGTTTATTTTATTTTTATTATATTATAACCACCGTACCTATTTTATCAATGAATATTGAAAATGAAAGTATTTGATATTTGAAAAAAATTTTTAAAGTATCTTCCGGTCAAAGTAACAGCCGTATTTTCGAAGGACTTTGTTTACACATACTCTTAGTGGGCAGTAAAACTTACAAATTAAAATAAATGGTATGGGGTGTCCCACAAAATAGATGACTGCGTAAATACTGAATTTCTAAAAATATTTATGACAATTCTATCATCTTGAATACTTAAGTTGATGCCATACTCATAGGTTTAAGACATTTCTTATTTAAATGCAGGTTCCATTTGTAGATAAATTTTATTACTAATAATAATCGTCTAGGTTTTATAGTTCAATGATTGAACATTTTTTAGGCAGAAGTAATTAAAGCAATATATATTTCTTTTACTTAAAAAGTAAAAAAAATAAGTGTAATCCTGCAAATAACATTTTCTTTTCGAATATAATACCAAATATATACCAAATTTGGTTCAAATCAAGTGGTAATCCCATTTGTATATCCCAAGCGTATTTAAAAAAAATCAGTGTCTTCATTGTATTATTGAATGTGATGTACGTAGATTATGATTAGATAATGATCTACATTTTTTCATGAAATAAATTCACTGGCAGCAACTGCAGCCATCTAAAAATTTTAGTACTCAAAAACATTTTAAATCTTCAGTGTTTATTATTATTTTAGCATGTTGCAAAACAATCCTAAAATTTCACTAATTTTGGAAAAAATATAAACGATTCGTCATCTAATCCCTCAATTCCTCTCTGTAGGGTAGGTAGTTTATGTTTAATTAGCGGTTAAAATATCTATGCGATCAACTGATAAGTGGTAATCATCGTGTTGAACTACCTGAAGTTTTGCATTGCATGTTGAATATGCTGTAGTCAACTTGCAATATTGTCAATTCGACGCCACGTGACTGTATACTGTTATTGCAAAAGGCTGACGATTAAGGATTGACGTACGTATACACGACATTCAATTAAATATTCATTGTCAAGAAAATTTGCTACTTACACGGAATGAAAGCTATGATAATATCAAGATTATTAGACTTAATCTAAGGATAGCTTAGTTTTAGTATTTCTTAACTATAGTAATACTTTATTGAAAGATTAACTTATTCCTGTACAAGATTATTATATTCTTCATTTAAGAATAAAAATTACTTGAAATCAAGAAAACTACTATAATTAATATGAAACAAAGTTATGATTTGTTTAAAAAATTATTTTGTAAATAAAGTATTGTTTTCTTTATTTGCAATTTTGAAAATATGTGAAATAATATTAAATAACTTTGAATAAAGTAAATAATAACATTACAGTAGTATTTAATTATTTATATAAGGAAAGAAAAAATTATAGCAAACTGTCAAAGTCATCCATTAGAGGCACACCAGACATATACCGCTTTTGAGCTTGTTAACTCTCCTTAGCATGCCATAGGAGACAGAAAGGAATCTGAGTAGACGTAATGCAGCATGGAACTACATCTTCTGACCACATGCTGAACCTGGCGATCCACCTGCACACACAACTTAAATACAATTTGTAGTAAATACTATTACAATTGTGTCCCTATAGTTTTGATAATGATTACCACTGCATTTTAAGTTTTACAAAATGACACTCCTTCATATTTTAACAAAATATTATTTTTTAAGTAAATCTTAGTGTCATGTTAAGAAACATGTTGAATTAATCATAAGAATGCTTAGATGTCAAAAATATGTAAATATTTATATCAAATATACTTTATTACTGAATTAATTCATATACACTTAACTTCACATAAGTTTAAAATTTTAAATTACATTTTTTCCATGTTGTTGTTGTTATTTATATCCAAAGTAAAATTGCATGGTTTTATTTTATACTGTGTATCTCTCCCAAAATTATAATATTCAAATAAAGAAAAATAAATATGTTGAATAAAAATTGTTTTGTAACAGTCTAACCAACCAAGTTGTATTACACAGATATCAGCAGAACTTCTTCTTGGTTGAATGAATAAATTATGAATATTTCATGGACTGCCAAAATAGTAATCAAAATCTGTGAACATTTATAACACTTCCAGAATATAAACATTTTTCAAAATCTTGGGAGGTCTCTTTTGCTTATTTAATGAGCAGCTTCATTTTATTATTATTTTGTAGAATATAAATTTTGTTTTTGTTGCAGCAAAGTCAACAATGCAAACTGACGATTTAGAAGAAGTTTTGGGTAAAGAAACTGTTGCGTTTTCATCTGGCGATATGACTTTCAATGAGAAGGACATCTCCTCCGGCTCTCCTGAAATGAAAGAAGAACCAGCGATAGATGAAGCAAAGTACGTACATGTTATACAAGTTTTATGATAGATTAATCGTCTTAGAAATGATGTATATAAAACAGACCAACAAATATGATAACGTATCTAATCATACAAAATTTTGACAAATTATTCACACAACTGACGACGACGATACATCGTGATCATGCGAAAATGTTTGATTCGACTTGTATACACGGGCTTAGTAAATAGACGCAGTTACTAGAGCAATTCGCTAAATGAAAAATGTTACAAGCTAATAACTTTGCCAGTGACTGTTCGCACGTAGTAATGTTTCGTATTAGTAAATAAATTTTAAAGTAAAATCTGTTGTGTAAAAAACGATCGAATCGAATGCATCTTGGAAATATACTACAGACATTTCATCTATAATTATTAATAAAGCTGCCTACCGTGCGTGTGTGTTTCTGTAACTTGAGCATTTCAAGTTTCACAGACATTCCAGTTTTCTGAACAGTCCCACGAATCGTACAGTTGTGATTTCATCCTACTTTGACAATTTATGATTTAAAACTATATAAAACACAAATAATTGATATACTTTACTTATTCCATCGCACCAAATAAAATAACTATAACCATTAAGCATTAGAATAGTACACTGGCTTTAACACATTTCATTCGATAATTCTTAGAACCCATGTCCACACGATTCTAGTATTGAGAAGCTAGAAGAATTTGACAATTTATGCTAACGCATTGTCTTCTTTCTACATTTTCCATTTCTATATTCTATGAAGTATCTTGAATTGGTGACGGACAAAGAGAGGAATATTTTCGAAACAAGATTGACTGCTTCGATGTTCTCATAAGAAACAGTAAATTCTCTTTTCAAGTTCGTCTTTGTGTTGGGAATTTCTATCAATATATTCTCCTATGTCTTTTGTATGTTCAAGCTGAAGAAATGTTAGTTCTTCACGGCGGCACGCGCACTGATACTAATAATCAACACTATCTAAAATAAGAAATAATTTCAATATTTGGAGAGAAGTGCGAACATTACCTTCGTCATAAGTAGGTTTTATTATCTGCTTTATTGAAAAATTCCCAACTTCTGACTTTCTTCAAACAGTAGACATCCGGGATCTATGTCCTACCAATTTATATTTAAGGAAAGCAAGGTATACTATGGATTTCCGTCCAAAATAGGCTAGTAGAACTGCCTCAGTGATAACAGTTACTCCGTTTTGATGACTCCAATATTGAAATAAGCGTACGTTTTTGCATATTTATCTTTGGATTTTATCGGCAATAATGATTGAATTTCCTTCCATATTATCGTTGTAAGCGGAATATATTTTTCATAAATAACTGGTCAAAAGTCTTGAATCCCCTGTATATAAAATGATTCGATTAAATCTAGTGGCTTTTCTTAATGTGGTAAAACAGTACATGTACTTAGGGAACAAAAAAGAGAATAAAAAATTGCAGACCCTGAACCTTTACTTTATTACCAATGCTTTTACAAATCTGATCAGTTTGGCAGTGTATCAGCCCAGTTGTTTTTTTTTGAATTTTTGTACATTGTAATGCCAGGACATGAAATTTCTGCATTTACCCGAATAAGAATGACTGCTTTACAGATGAGATTCTAATCAACATATATCGAACATATTGGACATTCCTAGAACATCTGTTGTACGAATAGTACACAGATATAATGAATTTGATACAGTGGAAAACAGACCACGTTGTGGACGTACTCGAGTATTTAATGAAAGGAAGGATTGGTATTTGGTGCAATATGCCCGTAAGTACCGCATATCTCCAGCTTCAGCTTTCAGGACCCACTTTCAAGGTATGTATTAGAAGACCATTACGGGTCCTCACTCTACTTCCAAGGTATCGTGCTGCTCGTCTCCAGTGGGCGCGAGAGGATAGGGGTTGGCTTTTACGCCAGTGGCAATGGGTCTTATTTACAGACGAAACCAGAATTGGGCTGGTTACTGATGACAATCGACAAAGAGTCTGGAGAGAATCAGGTTGTCAACATCGACTTCATTTTCCCCGTGAAGTTGCTCCGTATGAAGGGGGTACTGTAATGTTTTGGGGTGGAATAATGTTCAACCGCCGCAACCTATTAATTCACATATCACACAAGTCAGTCAAATTTACATCGAATAAGTTATTGCGTCCATTATCTACCCCCTACGTAATGAATTAGGTCAAAATTTTGTGACACTCAAAGCAGGACATATCAATAGATTGTATTGGCCAGCCAACTCCCCTTACATAAATCCTATTGAAAACATGTCGGATTATCTCAATGCACAGAGGTGTCCATATGCTATTGGAACGTGGTGGAGGTCATACCGACTATTAGTCAAATAGAGAACTTGCTTTGTTACTTGTTTTTGATTTAATAAATTTTGTCAAAAATGTCACACATTTTCTTGTTTTTAATTTTCTAAGTACTCAGTTTATGGAACATATTCTTTTGACAAAGAAAAGATTCAGAAAATAATATACTTTTAGAAATGTATTTGGTTTTTCTGATAAAAAGATTTCTTTAACAAGAATGATAACTATAGTTATTTGAGCTATTCACACTATTTAAAAAAATCATATGTGCAACTCGCAGGAAAAGTATCTTCGCATGTGGCGTATTTTTTGGTCGAGGCCTACGCCTGATACTGAAAAGTAATTTTTTTTCTAACATTGCACAAATATCTATATTACTGAATTAATACACATACATTTGAGTGAAGTTTAAAATTTTGAAATATATATACATACTTAAATAAATATTAGATTTTTTTCATGTGTCATTTTAACTCGTTCTAAATTTCATTTTGTGCTATGACGAAGGTATTTAATGCAACTGTTTTATCTAAAAAATCTATGACTGTGATACGACCACTAATAACATTTGTGCTTGTACAGACTTTCCATTAATTTACTTTTTTAAGTTAATAATAAAAGGTCTAAATCCAAGCAGAATGTTTAGAAATCATTATAATATTAATTATTTTACAGTTTATTTTTCCTTGTTTCCTTGTTGTTATTTATTTGTATCATAATTTGGCTAAATTGTTATTATTTTAGATTCTAAGTAACTTTAAAAAAATGAAAACATATTATGTAGTACCTACCTACACTGTACACAATTTGTTTTCCGAGAAATGATCAATATATTTTTCACATTTTTGTGAAAACATTTTTTCCAGACATTCAGAAATATGTTTTCAATCGTCGGAGAAACTAGGTAAATATAATTTTCATAGAAACAGAAACTGGTAATTTCTAAAATTAAATTAGGCATACTGCTTAGTCATTCATTTAACAATTACTTGCAGATAAAACAAAAAGAGGCCTCAAAACCACATACATATAAATATATACAATAATAAAAATGCATATTAAAATTTAAAGTAACTGACCTAATAACTTTTCATTACAGAAAGGTTATAAATAAACCATTTTTCCTCTAAAATAAATATGTTTGTCAACAAAACCAAATCTTTTTTGGCACTAAGACGCAGTCCGGATAAACATAGTATTTTTGACACCGACGTGAGAAATTTGAACTTCTTCCAAACATTCATTCAAATAAGGGATATTATGAACAGTATGATGAGATATACTGACAGATTCATCTTTTAATAACAAAAATTTTGGAGGTCGATAGAAATATCCTGCAAATTAAATAATGGAATCTCTACCTTAACCTGTTTCTATACACTTCATTAGAAATAAATTATTGCTGGTCAAATAAATACATGTTAAGGGTTATAATAGTATAATATTTATACTACAGAAATGTTATTTTGACTCAAACCTATATGGGGGCAGTATAATGAATGTATCACCTCATGTTGTGAAATCATGAGTAACATCGTTGCCGCATAAATTGAAATAGTGTATGTAACATAAATATTTTCCGTAAAATCGTTGCATAATAATGTCATTTCCATTGTTCAGTACCGAAATGACAGTCTTTTAGGCATATGTGCTTGAAACAAAACAAAACAAAATAACTGAATTTTAAATTATTTCAATATTAATAACACAATCTTTCAAATCGGATAATTGGACATTCGTTTTTCATCACTTTGTATAACTCCAATATTGGAATATTGATGCAGTGAGTTTTTGGAATGAAAGTGGTTTTTCCTTTCTTCCCGAGAATTTTTCTTGCTATCGCCTGCATATTTTATTTGGAATTTTCTATGTATCATTCTGTCACAGAAGTCGAACGTCAACCTCCGTGTTTCTTAAGCATCTGCAAGGAAGTTGCAGAACATCGTCTAAAGCAGTGCCCAGTATACTCAGTAACATTGGAGGGGGGCTAAAGCCCCGGGTGGACTGTTTTAATTTCGGTTCTGAAATGTGTCTGAGTTGTTTACGAATATTTTTTGATATCTGTGGGGGCTTAGCCCCTCCCTAACTTCGCCCATGATAAGTAATTCCATGACCAATCTCATTAGTAGCTGTAGCTATGTATTTATTTCTGTGAAACTTGTACCATGGGATCAATATTATCCACCGAAATTTTGGATAAAGCTTGACCCGCGATGCTCTTCTTGTTTTCTAATGAACATGAAATCTTCTCCGCTGCTGTACTGGACGTACATCCATGGTGTCTCTTAATTGTAGTAAGATTAGCACCAGAGTCTGTCAACAAACTAGCCGAAAATAGTTAGATGCAATGTCCAGTATAAAAGTGAGAATCAGACAAATTTAGTAATTCAGCAATATTGACAAACATCTTACCAAATGTTTTGATTTCAACAGGAGTTGTGGCACATTTATTCGTAATGTATTTTATGGAAATTCTTGAATGATTAGTTATCGCCCGACGAAGACCCATGAGCTTTTTGTCATAGTTCAAATATAATGGAGCAGTAATAACGAAAGTTTGTTGCAAATTAGTTTTTGTGTCTGGTATATAAACAACTAGAGCAGTAGTTCCCAAATCTTCAATATTATTGAATCTGTCCAATTCTTCGCGATGACAGGTTCCAAATACACCGAAAATTACAACAAACTTCTGCATGAGCTATGTTTCCTCCTGTGCTTCTGCGAGAAATTTGTCGATTTGTTCCCTGGTCAAAAACTTTTGTCTTTTTCAGTGGATATTATTCGCCCTTTCGTTTCAAAAAAGCAACAAGCTTGTAATATTTGCTTATGAATTGATCCTTTAACATGGAGCAATTTGATCAAAGCGTTGACGATTTCCATATTTTGAACTTTTCTTAAAAATATGTCAAAAGTACTTTTTCACTTAATTTGGCAACTAACATTTGTCAAATCACACTCGTACTGTTGCTTTGACTTACTAGGCAGTAACTCAAATTGCAGCTTTATTAACAGCTTCTTCGATTTCCTCCAGAAGAACTTCTTTCTTGATCACTTTCAATGTCACAAGATTTGAAGTTACTTATCAACATACGATAAAGTTCATGGGCATTGATTTCAAAATGATATTTTATAAATTTAATAACGCTAGTGCGTTGATTTGTTTAATAGTGTTTGTACAAAAAATTGTATATGATATACAGGGTGTTAAAAAGAGAGTGTAAAATATTTCAGGAGGTAATAGTATGAACCAAAATAAGCAAAAAAGTCTTAATAAACATGGGTCCGCAAAGTAACGATTGCGGAGATATGGACCACTATTCCCATTAGCACGGCCATACATGAAATGCATGTCTGTTAATTCTGCGTTAGAGTAACCAGCCATAGCGAAAGAAAACTTTTGCAGTGAGAACAATACGTACTGTTTATTTCACTAAACATCAACCAACTATTATAAGAAAATACACAACGTTTTTGCAAAATAAAAAAGGGACTAAAGAATAATAATATTATTTACTTACATATTTTATACTCTTTTTTTAACACCCTGTATGTGCTAAAAGTGATTTTAGTTCGAAGGAATCGAACACTCCGCCTTCTTCATCTTTTCCCAAACTTTCCTTCTCACAAAATAAAATGTCACATTTAGCACTTATATCATAAATATCTATTTCCTCAATTCACTCATTCTATCTACACAAAGGGCACCATTGTCTTAAACATTATCAAGAGATTCAATGTATCTTAAAGATAAAGAATTTAAATAATTTTACATTTTCTTGTTACAGTTTTGAAAACACAACCAAGTTCGAAGGCATTAACCTGGAAGATGACATCGAGAAGGTTGAAGTGACTAGTCATGAGTCTTCTGAAGAAAATGAGGAAGACTGCGTTGTATCAGAAACGCCAAAATCCGAAATTAATCAACCAGTTTTCAGCGGCATTCCAACTCAAAGCACTAGTGAATCCATCAAGAGTTGGCTGCAAAGAATAACGGATATGCAAAATGAAATTCAAAAGAAGTGCAACTCATCCAGTGGAAATTTAAATCACATCCAGTCAGTAAGTTTACCTAGATAATGTTTTAAAAATGTATTTTTTATATTACATACATTCTCTCTCTTTGTAGATAGCTAACAATTCTGTGACAACTACATCCACCAACAGTTCTTCAGTTAATACAAGTAGAGTTGTTAAATACCAAGACTTGCCTTACATGGGGGAAATGACTTTGGATAACTCAAAACCCAGAAGGGGTAGGAAGCCCAAGAAAGCGGATATTTGTCACCTAATATATAAGAATTACGGGACAATATTTCCTGGGACTCCGAATCCTGGCAGTTACTTAGAAAAAGACAATGGCATTTTGAAAAAGTCCGTCGTTTTAGAAACGAAGGAGGACAGTATCAATAGAAGTGATGTTCAAAATAGGATAATTTCTAGTTTACTTGAAAAAAGACTGACGCAGGAATATAAGAGGACGAAGGAATCTAGTACTGTTGTTACTACTTCTGGGGTTCAGTCCAAGGTGAGTAGTGTACAGATAGTTTAACTTAACAGGGGGAGACATTAAATTTTTCACTTCAAAATGTTATGATTTACGTCAACCTGCCTTAATAAAATACTAATAATAAAAAAAATACAGTGTGTCAAAGTTGGAATTTAGAAAGTAATTTTTTGTAATCATTGCAATGTTTTTGAATGTATCAGTTTCAAAATTTGGGAATAGATGTTTTTGGATATGAAAAATCATAATCTATTTCGACGTATTTGTCGGTCAGTGGTTGCACGGTTTAAAGCGTCAGTGCTTGACGTTGCATTTAGATCGGTGGGGGTTTGACCCCCGCAGCCGGTAGACCTTATATTTGCTAGATTCGTGGAAAAGATTGGTACCCTCTCTGCGGGTATGGTAGAGTGCAAAAATATTAGCTTAGGTCAATGTGATACATTATTACCGGTTGACATTTGACTACCCCCTTAATTAATTAGGTTTTCCAGGTTTTCCTCATTCCTGCACTGAATGGTGGTTAGGGCCTAACAACGTAAGTCATTCCTAGGCGCAAATACAACCTGCTTAATAATAATATGCTGCCCCCTCTCCCGCACAAGTCTCCTACTTCAGGGCTAATCCCTGTGGTTACAATCAGGGGTAGAGACATTATTATTATTATTTCCTAGAGGACGCCACATCCGCCATATTTGTGGAGAAAATGTGAGCGTAACTTTTGTTTATCTTTACGTTGTCACGTTTTTTATTAAAAAATCTTAAACCTACATTGTTTTTGGGGCAAAACGGTATACTTCTCATTAGTTTGAAAATATTTTTTCAACATTTAGCTGTATAATACAATACAATAAACATTGTACAACGTAGTTGGCGCCAAAATTACCTTGCAAATTGGATAAGTTGAAGTTAGACGGACAAGTAATAACATTTATACTGGTATAAAATGCTAGGAACAGTATTTTTCAACATACAACGTTTTTAAAGTGAAAGTAATACTGATTCTTGCAGCTCCAAATAGTCGTTCTGAATTATTTTGTGGAAAATCCGCAATGTGAACAAATTTTTCGTCTTTATTTCTCTAAATTCCGAAACAGATTTAAATTGTAATCTATTTGAAATTTAATAGCCAACAAATAAGTCATTTTTCATATCTGAATATGAAAAATTATTGTGTCTCAGAATTTTTTTTATTTTGAAAAGTAATTGATTTTAACCAAAATTGGATAAATACAATGTTGGATACATTTTGTCTAATAACTGTTAAAATTTAACTTACTCTTGATGCCTACTACGTGAACATATTGTGCAAGGAACAATGCAGTTGATTGTTGATAAGCTATAATTTCGAAAACGGTCAATTTCTAAGACTAACTACAAGTATATCTCTTGTCCGCAAAATCAATGCAGGTTTAAGATTTTTTTTAAATAAAAAAACGTGTTAACGTTAGAACCCAAAACAGTACGCCCACATTTACGTCACAAATATGGCGGACGTGGCGCACTCTATAACAGATTATGATTTCTCATATTCAAAAACATCTATTCCCCAATTTTTGATACAGTCAAACACAGTGTATAAAACATTACACTGCAGAACCCTGAATAAGACCCAATATAGACCGCAACGTCGGCAGTATGTAAATTGTTTTTCTTTATAAATTTACTGGCCCATCACCAGGCAATAATTTCCTCCACAGAAATATTTTATTTGCTTTACTGTACCTACTCTATATGCAGATCACTTTACGATATGTTTTAATACATTTTAGGTGACCGATGACCAAAATGAACCTCTCAACTTGTGTATACGGGACCTCAACCACTTAAAAATCCGTCTCCTAAAGAAGACCGACAACACCTACACCTCCGAGATCAAATCGGAACCGCAGTCTGACGACGACGTGGAGTTCGTTCACGAAACGCCCAGTCCGTCCGTCAGCGCAAAAAATGACTCCAGATTCCTCTCAGTGACGCCTGATAGTCTATCGACTCCTAGTCCTGATCCTTTAAAGACACCCGACGGCGCGACTGCTCCAGGTGGTTACGTCTACTGGCCCAATGCAGGAGTCTTCATCCACCCCGTGGCCTTGCAGCAGCAGTTGTTGATGTACCAAAGAATGGCCAATAACAATAGTTACATTCTGCCGTCGAACCACAGCCCGAAACCTCCCCCTGAAGTGAGTCCGGGAGGGAAAGGTGATAGTAGCACGTCGGAGTTCAGGAAACTAGTACCAAAATTGATCAAGCCCAAAAATATTAGCAATAGAGGTAAGTTTACAGATTAATATATATACAGACGCGGCGTTTATAATGTATAAAAATTATAAGACGGCTTTATGACAATGTCTGGAATAAAAACGTCTTTTACAGAGTGGTCTGTTGCTCACCATTGGCATCTATAATAGGAAACCGTAAAATATGCAGGGTTGCGCATAAATCATGACTATTAAGATAAGCCAAGTAAATCAAGGATATTTGCTGCCGGTGCTGAAATACTGCAAAAAATAAATGAAAATAGCGATTTTAGAGAATGTCATCTAGCGTCATTATTATTATTACAAAGGGATAAGAATACACGAGAAATCGATTTTCGTCTATAGAGAATTTCTACAGCCACTAATTTCTGTTATACATTGAATTGTTTTTTTCCTTATGGCCGTCACATTGGATCTTGTACATGACATATGGATAATAACATTACAAAGAGATCAACATGTAACACTACTATTTCATTTGAATAAATACCCATAAAATTTAAGAAATTTAATAATTTAAATAAAAATCTAGTGGTTCTTGACATAAAACAAAAGTCAACAAACGTTTTGACACATACAACATTTCTTAGTGTTTGACTTATTGCTGGAAGCCTTACTTCTCAGAAGTATTTCAACATTTTAAAAAGGAAATGGAAATTGCACTGATAAGTAAGATATACAGCCATTCTGCAGCTCTAAACCTAGGATTATGAGTAGTATTTGATTCAGTATAGAGACGTAATACATAAAAAAACCATCAACGCAGGTTATGCGTGCCGAATTGCAATCATAGTAAACTACTGGCTTAGCGCAAGGCTTAGCGTTGCAGAATGGCTTTATATCTCACTAATATGTATTTCATGTCTGTAGATAGACTCCTATAGTACACTGATGAGGGCTAATAAGTCCGAAACTAGTCTGTGTCTGGTAGTACTGTCGCTGAGTGATATTAGCTATTACTTAGATTTTAGTAGAAATTCAATACTGGTCGGTAACATCAATATACTGAAAATTTTCCATTACATTATAAGTATTAGAAATGTTTCCGCAAGATGGCCTTGTGCCATAACTGTGCAATGGTGTCATAATAATTATTTAAATAGACGCTTTCCAAATAATTGGATTGGCACTCTTGGACTTGTTGTTTGGCCTCCATGGTCTCTATGTCCCAACCCACTTTTCTGTGGGATTGTTCAAACGATAAGATTTGAGTCCCCTTCATAAAATACAGAAAACCAATGCGACAGAGTTTTTGCTGCTTTTAAATCTAATTCATAAAGTATTCAAAACGTTGTAAACTGCATTAGATTATGGACTCAGCTTTGTACACGCAAAAATAGGGTTGGTTAATTATTGAATTTTGTTTTACAACAAGAATAATAATTTTATGGGGAATTATTCAAATAAAATATATGTTACATATAAACATATTTGTAATTTTATTCGTCATCTGTTATTGTCATAACCCAATATGGCGTCCATAAGAACAACAAATTGAATGTTCACTAGTGGCTGTAGAAATTTTCTTTCAACGAAAATCGATTTCTTATAATCATATCCCTCTCTACCAAATTTCAGCTCTTTCTGTTGAGAAATAATGACGCATTTTCAAAAATCTCTATTTCAGCAACGGCGGCAGGTATCTTGAATCTTTTTGGTTTATCTTAATAGTCACGAGAGGCGTAACTTTTTTCTAATTAGAGGTGCTAGATACCAATTGTGAACCATGAAAAAGTAACATATTTTTATATAAATTAACTGCCACATTTTAAAAGAGGCCAAAATATGAAGGCCTTAATTTTACGAAACATGTAGGGAACTACCTTATTAAATTACTTTAGAACTCGTCACAGGTCACCTGTGCGGGGCGATCAACATCGACTTCTGTATTACAAGAAAATAACCTTATTTGTTTTATGCAATCTTATTTAAGTCAGTGGAGCTTCTACTACCTATGAATATATTACGAGATTTGGCATTTTATTATTAACACGCTTATATTAGCTTCACCTGTATGTATGTATGTATGTATGTATGTAACGGAATCTTTCAGCGTAATTTTCACCAATTTCAAGAAGTCTGATCAGCTTGAAAATTTGCACAGGGGTCAAGGACTGATGACAATACAATTATTTAATAACTTTATTCTAATGTCCTGACTAGGATCATCAGAATAAAAACTATTTAGATTACTTGCAGGTTAAGTGTATACAATCCATCAGTGTTGTTTCCAAGCAGGCAAGGCAGGGGCAGGGGACTGTAATAGATTCGTGCTCTTGCTTTTCACGTATAGATGGCGGCCTGACAGAATTAGTTTTCGGTTTTCGCTTAATTTTAAATTAAAAATTTTTATAAATAAATAAAAATTTGATAATTTATAAAAAAATTCAAATAAACATTTTGATTAAAAAAATTTCGAAAAAATACAGAATTCAAAATTAAAAAAAAAATTCTAAATATAAAATTTTGGAGTTTAAAAAAGTTTTGAAATGTAAATTTTTTTTAAAAAATTCTAAATATAAAATTTTGGAGTTTAAAAAAGTTTTGAAATACAAATTTTTAAAAAAAATTTACATTTGAAAATAAAAAAAAAATTCGAAATACAAAATATTGTAAATAATTTTGGATTGTGGAATTACATGATAAAATCAAATTTAAAATATTTTAGAAATAAATAAAAATTTGATAATTTATAAAAAAATTCAAATAAAAATTTTTGGAAAAAATTTTTAATTGAAAAATTTTAAAATTCAAAAATTTAGAAAAAATTTCGAAAAAGACATTGAATTTTAAAATTTTGAAGAGCGTAAATTTTCAAATTCAAAGAAATTTTGATTTGAAAATTTTGGCAAGAATTTTGAAGAAAGTTTTGAATCTCTAAAATTTTGTAAAATTAGAAAGAAAAAAAAAAGATTTTGATGCGAGAACGTTGACAAAAATTTTAATTTGCATATTTTATAGAAACAAACAAAAATGAAAAATGAAACTATAACACAAAGAAAGAGGAGACTGGAGAAAAAAAAATGTATAGAAAAACTATATGAAATGGAAAGGTTACGTAAACATGAATGAAATGAATTTAGATTTATTGTCAAATATAAGATATTTTAAAAATTAAGGCTCTTAATTATAATTACTTTTGTTATTGTTTTGAGACTAAAAATTAAGAAAATAAATTATAGTTTAAAAAAACTAAAAAAACACGCTTTAATAGTAAACCGAACTAAAAAGTAGAAAATAATTTTGAAGTATCAAGAGTTTGTTACAGCAATAGAAAATTCCGACAATCAATTACGACTAATTAATTGGGAATAAGATTAAATTAGAAATTAAATTATTAATAAAATAATTCAATTATAGTAAAAAAAAGCGTGGGGTGCTTGATATTAAATGTTACCATTATTTCAGTAGTGCAGCTATTTATAAAAATAAAGTCATTAAGAAAATATAGTAAATTGCACCCCACGTTTTTTTTTACTATAATTGAATTATTTTATTAATAATTTAATTTCTAATTTAATCTTATTCCCAATTAATTAGTCGTAATTGATTGTCGGAATTTTCTATTGCTGTAACAAACTCTTGATACTTCAAAATTATTTTCTACTTTTTAGTTCGGTTTACTATTAAAGCGTGTTTTTTTAGTTTTTTTAAACTATAATTTATTAGATTAGTATTTCCTACTCGTATAGTATCAAAGATCGGGCATTGATATTTTAGTGTTTATGGATTCGTAATTCTACAGCTGATTCTAGTATTTACATAAAGTTGGAAATAAGAATTACTTATCGATTACGTGAGCCTTTTACTATAGTAGAAGAATTGCGCAATCGTGTACTAGGAGCTGCTGATATAATTAAGGAATTTGGTTTTGCCAAAAATTCTACTAAAATTATTATTTATTTATTTATATCAATCGTAACACGTAATTGAGCTAACATCTGGTTAGCCATCTCTGAAAGGTTTCTACATTGCATGCTATTGTGAATAGCACGAAAAGTTATTATTTGCCTTGTATCAATCGTGAATTGAGTCCATGCCGCGTCAACGCCAAGGCTTGCCTCATAACGGTACAGTCCTACTCATAGAGAGAGTATTGGATTTTATATTTGTTTATTTTTGCATTTTTTTTCAACATTCTTTAAATAAGGAAAATATGTAAGTAGGTAGTGGCAGCTTATTTTTTGTATAGTGGGCAGTAGCAAGTTAACAAAATACTATTAAATATTACAGTATAAGATATGTATGCGTGGTTATTACCAATTTTATCATTTTGGGAAGGAAACCTTAAAAAGCTATGATACATAAAATTTAAGACTTACAAATCGGTAATCAAATACACACATAATCAGTAGCTGCAGGCAAGATACTTTACTTTACAATATAAACATATCCTACTTAAGTAGTGTGTGGTTGTTCCTTGACTGATGGAAATTGGAGCATGAAGCTCGTAAACAAATAAAAACACATGCAACTATTCACATTTTCAACTTCATCTGATATAAAGTCGGTTTCGTATCAACTCACAACAAATATATATTTTTTAATTTGCCTGCAATTGTAATGTAGGCATGTTAAAATTTTTATAAACGTAAAAACCTGAAGAATTCCTATTTCAAATCGCAGTTATTGCAATATAAAAGAGATATAATTCAGATTTACTCTATACAAAATTATGATTTGCCGTCACTATCATTTGATCAGCTGTTTGGTAAAAATAGCGGCAACTCCTATTTGTTTATTTTTGCAAAAAAAGAATCGAAATTGTTTCTCGTCGTTTTCTTTATTTAGGTCAATATCTTTTATCTCTTCATATTTGACGTTTCAAACAAAATTTCCAGTAATTACTAAGTCGTAATAGAGACAAGGACAAGAGAAATTGTGTTGTGCCAAAATTAGTTTACTTCTCAGAACTCTAAAATAAATATATCCTATTTTTAACAATATAAAAGTGAAGAAAACTTCTCTAAAATATAAGTTTCTTTTTAATTTGTTGTAAGCTTTTTGAAATTATTATTATGGCACTTTACAAATGCAACTGTGTGTCCTTGTTTAGCCCATACAAAGAGATTTTAATGAGCTTATAATAAACTAATTTAATTTTTTGCTATCTTGCTTATGTAGGTTAAGTTTTGTCTAGCGAAATAATCGTAATGACATTGATTTTGTAATTTATTTTTGATAGATACCAATTGTTGAAACAGTTAGTTTTTAATACTAAACAAAAACTATGTATGTATCCCATCTTGATAAAAAAATAAGCTTAAAACATTTTTTATTTTTATAAATTCTTTTGTGTAGTAGCAAGTTCAATATTTCTGTTATAACTTAAAATATAAATTAACTGAACTTCATATGGATAAATGATGCAAAAAAATTGGGTCAGAAATGCATAATAAATATAATAATTTATAAATTCTGACAGCTTTTAAATAATCATATGAAGTGTGGGCAATTTTTTTTATTTGTAAACATATTTATATTTCGACACATTTGCCTCTTAAAACATAATTAATGTAAATATCAATCAACATTTTTTTTCATTTCAGATGTATGTGATTAAGCGTAATTATAACATTAGTGGCAATATAACATGTGTAAGTGTGGTTTTCATAAATGCTATACAGAATATACAAGATATGGAAATATTCCAACTATTTTAATTAAGTACAATTTTCTTTCCTTAAAAAGTTAGAAAATGATTTAAAAATATATTTCTGCATGGCACTGGAAGCTGGTCCACTGCAAAACCTGACCTAGCGCAAAGTGTAATAAATGAATTTCCCAAAAAAGAACTTATTTTATTTTTTTCTTTACTTTTTTATTGGGTTTTTTCATCAGTTCTGAAAAAATAAAGATTAATTAAATAAGCCCTTGCGCCAAACGGATAAGTCAAGGGTTATTTTTGAAACTAAGTTTGCCTAACCAAAAAATCTCACACTGAAAAAAGCAGATAAGTAAAAAATAACAAAAATCACATTACTATCTGTTTCGAAAAACTCCCTGTTTTCGTTCTCAAAATGGTAGTAAAAGTATTAAACGTATGTCAAGTTTGACAGATTAAAATTTGTTTATCTGCTTCCATAGATATGTTAAATGATTTTTATTTATTGTTACTTACTTCTTGATACAACTGTAGCCAACAATGATCAATGTTTACTGAACAGTTTGACACACACTTATCTCCGTTCACCAAAATTATAGCGGTCTCTTTTAATTTTCTTTTTGTTGCGTTATCTTCCTTCTCTAAAATTTTTGCCGAACCCAATTGAATCAAATGACCGTTTTAACATATCTATGGAAGCAGATACACAAATTTTCAACTGTCAAACTTGACATTCAAACAAAATTTTTCTTATGGCTGTGTCATTATTGCTCCAGGTCATTATCGATATGTTTGTATAAATTGAGCAGGCAGATCTCTTTAAAATACTCGGAGAAATACATTTAGTTCCTAATAGTCAAAATAGTAAAGAAGGCATCACCTTTTTTTAAGTATAGAAATTACATGATGTGAGTTACAAAGAACTTATTAACTTGTTTTATTGTACAATTTGTAACAATTTTTACCCAAATAATTTGATGTTTCACTTTTATCCCATTTAATATTACCTTCTCAGATGTAGCTTTCTGAATGTAGTACCAAGAAACTAACATTCCCATTATTAGTATCAAATGCAATAATGATCTATTTTATCTATAATGTTTAAAACACTACATCTTTTAGTGTCATACCAGTCGTGGTTGTTTTACCCAAACCGAAAAAGCATTTAGGTTTAAATTGGAGATTAACGATTATAATATTTCAGAAAGTACCGAAGAGACTGAATTGCAACCATTGCCAGCTCAAGAACTGAAAAAGCGAAATGCGCCAACTTCCGAGAGCAGCAAGACACCTACCAAAAGAAAGCGATCGGCAATATTCATACCCCCGATACCCGCGGAAAACACGGCCAATCCCGCCACTGAGGTTAGCATCTGTAAATTCAAATTTACCGGTGGAGCCAAGCCCAGTCTTCAGGAAAAGAAGATGCTGTCCGTGGATTCTGGAGGAAATTTCAGGTAGATACCTATATTTTCTATGTTTTTAACCGTTTTTTTACGAAAGGTCGATATATTCTTTAACATCATCAGTCACTTCATCATGTAATATTTGAGATAATCGAATTTTGTTTCAATTCAAAATCCATATCTAAAATATTTTTATAACTGATTAAAAAAAAATAATGGAGAAATTTTGCTGTTCTCCAGCTTACATTTTTCTTACCCGTCTTATACCTGCTTAGAGTCTTCAACTTTTTTGCAAAATGCTCCATCTATATGAGCTTTGATCACATATTTGAATTAGTGAGAAAGTTATAACAAAATTATTGTCGCAGTTTATGAGTGCTACTCATATTATTGTGGATTTTGAATCTTCACATCGCCATAAATTAAAATTATATCTATCAACCCCGAGTTACTATACAGGGTGTCCGGAAAGTAATGGGACCCAAAATAGCTTCCTGTGGTCAAATAGAACCGATTTAGACGAACTTAGCTTAGTCCAAAAGTGTCTCATTTAGAAGTTGCAGGGCTTCAAAAAAAATTGTTTTCTTGTTATGGACATAATTAAGAATTAAGAATTATATATGGAATCAAATACGTTAACTTCAACAACGTCAACGATGTATCATTATTGAAGTGGTTCTATATCTAAATTATTGGCAAATATTGTATGTCCCATTTTTGACTTATTCTAGGGTAATTAAGGATCTGTCTAAAATCTGTCACACTCTGTTTCTTCCTGCTTAATAGTATCTTATTCGTTTCTTAGGTACTACAGTGGAACGGGAGACAAATCAATGCGAGGTTACGAATTTTTCCCCAGAGAAACCCTTCAACAACAAGTCAACAACACCCAAGGTTCTTCCACGGGAGCGTTTCTCCAAGCCAGCGGTGAAAAGATTTACCCCCTACCTCCGGTGGATTTTCCAGGATCAAAATCAACCTCGGAATTCCTCCTGACTCCTGAAATTCAAGTGCCCACTTTTGGGGCAGCGCAGAACTCCGCACAAGACTTGAATTCGCAGCGCATGAAGAAGAGGAAGTCGAGGAAAAGCCTGCAGAGAGAAAAGCTGGAGCAGACTTTCAAGGAGAAGGGGTTTCTGATTCAGACTCAGCAGACGGAAAGTGCAGAAGGAGCTACGTATTGTAAATTTAGGCAGCTGCGGAAGTTTACTCGATATTTGTTCAGGTCTTGGAAAGATTATCTGCCTGGAAACCTGGCAGAAGGCGAACAGGCCCGGGGGGTAGTTAGTGATGGTCCCGAACTTAACATAAATGAGTTATCACCGGATAATACTGATAATCTATCCGTACATTCAAGTGAATTATCAGCCAATAACGCGCATTAGTGCTGATGAGACTTTTTTCACTTCGGTTATTTTTGGAACTTTACTAGACAGACAGAAAAATAAAAGAATTAATAAGTCGTTACTATATTGAATTATTTATTCAGTTTATGCAATTTATGATCAGTAAAGTTTACAAGTCACCGATTATACTCTAAAAGACGTTATGATAATATTCCAAAAAAAGTCAAAAAATCTTTGTCAAATGGCAACAAACTTTTTATATAACATTATATTTCGTTTTTAACCAAAGATGTAAGTGAAAAACATTTTATAACAGGGTGCAATAATTTTTAAGACTCTGAAGTTATGGTGCTAATTTACGTAATATTGAAGTTAAGATTTTGACATTATTTTTATTATATAAAAATAAACATAATCTAGTCTTTATGATATTATCCTTAGTACTGTGTACTCTAAAAATAATTTGTTGTTAATTATTTACTTATTAATAAAAATATTTTTGATTATTTATATTTTATTACTTACCTGAAATTCTATATAATGCTTCAAATACCTGTAAACATTTAATTTATAGTGGTTTTCCGGGTTTTATACCGTAACCTAGGTAACAGGTTGCTGCCTGTAACAGAATTGAAGTGCACATCTCTAGCTTCACCGCTTCAGCCATCACTGAAGATGCCGATAGTAAAGAGGAACGAAACGTTTAGAAACTTGAAATTAGTGCTTGAACTAGCGATTAGTTATAGAGGCGAATACGGGATATTTCGGAAGACCATCATTATCCGAGGACCGATTTTGACCGAAGTAGCAAAATACCAACAACAGGAACCGAAAACAATATATGAACGGGCCCAGGGATACTGAGAGGGATCCATCCCCACAGAGTCTAGCCCGTAAATAACAAGAGCAGATCAAAGAATCCCATCTAAGACTAGGGATATCTACTTTAATTCTGTTACTGGCAGTTACAATTTACCTAGGTCTCGGCATAACTACCCTGAAAACCGCTATAGATCAAACAACAGCAAAGTCCATAAAAGCTTTAAAACCACTTCCTTGGAACATGTTTACTTTGGAGGAAATTTCATTGACTAATTTTATTTATATTTGCTTATTATATATAAAATATATTATTAAAATACAAAGAATACTAATGGTGTAACTACATAGTTACAAAAGAAAATAATTCTTTTTAACTTATGGAAGAAAAGACTTTCGTTGTTTTCCATTTTCTGTATAATTTCGTTTAAGAAGCTGAAATATGAATATGCATCGCAATTTTTTAACAAACTGTCAATTGTTTTGTGTAATTTATTCAAATGGTTTACAGTTTTAAATAGTCATTTCTCTAATATGTAACATAATTTTTAATCAAGTTTGCTAAATAGTATATACAAGATGGTTCGGATTTGTATGTTTTTGAGGAGGGTTACGGGTGGTATCTCGCAGATAAAGCAAATCTCATAGACAAGTCTCGTTTTTTTTAAAAAAATAACAATGTAGAAACTGCATCTCCCTATCTCTTACCGTTTCTGAGCTACAGGGCGTTTGTAAAAACGAGTGATAACGAAAAACGTTCTGTTCTTCAAAAGTAATGAGCTGGTAGATTATTAATAAAAATATGAACGCGTTTAGTATGAAGAAAAATTTCGAAAGAGAAGCGATTTTAAATTAGGGAGACTTTTGCATAGTTAGCATTGGTCTATGGAATTTGATTATTAAACATTAAACAGTGACTGCTTCGGGTTGTCATTGTGCGGTCATAGTGGTGTTAAACATTTATTTCTTCTTTGGTGTCGTTTTGTGTGGTTGCTGGAGACAGGCATGTCTGAAAACGAAATAATAGAGGAATTATTACTGTGATATTCGAGCTGAGGTGTCAGAGGCCATGTCTAAATCTCGAATATAGGAAATGTCAAAAATGGAAGAATGCAAAGAACATAAAAATATGTTCAGGTTATGGTCGTATTATTCAATGCTTAAAAGCACCATATTAGTAAATGAAAATATCGATATTTCAAGGTTAGAATCAAATGAGGAGCCGTATAAAATTACGCTTTCCTAAACCAATCAATTAGCGGTTACAGATAAAAAATTTTTTTTACAAGGAAGATGTGGTAAAATTTCTTCACACTGCTGCAGATGATCAATATCTCCTTATCAAAGTAAAATCTTTAAAATAAATGTATTTTTTACTGTATCGTAAAGGTATTTTAAGGTAATATAAATCAATTCTCCTACAATTCCTATATCGTATGTATGCTCTCTCATACCAAACTATGGAAACCCGAAAATTCAACCACTTAGAGATCCTATCTATTTCTGCATTTTTAGGATAGCTTCTACAGGTGGTCTCCTTTGAGTCAAATACCTAACTATCAGATTAATAAATTTAGCTAGATTAATTTTTATTTTAGGTAATAATTGAATAGAGCTTTATCTGTCAAATTGTTCATTATCATACCTAGATGTTTGGTATCAGAGAGCATACATACGACTTCATTGATAGGAATTGTAAGAAAATTGATTTATATTAGCTTTAAATACATTTACAATGCAGTAAAAAAAGTTACAAAAGCTAATAGTAAAGAGGGGTAGATATTGTGGGTGTAATTCAATGCTGGTTGGGGTTTTAGTTAGCAGAGTAGTTAGTGTAACACAATATTACTAATACCTGAAAGTATATAAAAAATAAGTGCATCACTAGTTTTGCTTACATATTGCAGCTATAAGGATTACATGGAGAGTGCCGTTCGGATGAGTTGCACAGATCTGAAGTCCACTGACAATCTGTAATGCTCGTTTCTCTTATCGGCATCAAAACCAAGAAAGACCGGTCGTTCTGTATTACGAATAAGAAATCTGGAGACAGCGTCTTGAAAATTATACGGAAATACAACGCCCTGTGTCCCCAGAATGTGTTCCATAACAAATTCTTTTTCAATTATCCAGCAAAAAAGCAGTACACTGTTCAACCTATGGCAATGGACGCCATTTAAAAATTTAACAGAATATAACTGAGTGTTTAAATCTGCCAAATCCAGAAACGTGTACTAGACATTGCTTCGGCCGTTATGCAGCTACGATGGTTGCAAATTCTGGCGCAGACTTGATAACAGTAAAGCATTTGGGTTATCGGCACGGTTACTTTTACAGCATTTAAAGTTTTATTTTGTTGGCGATTGATATTAATTAGTAAGGTAAATAAAATAGACAACTTCGTGGACATTCTTTATTATACAATTAATTAATCACCATAAGCTTATACATGCCTACATTTTTAAATATTGCACCAAGGAAAGTCTAAATTACTATAATGTACGACAATAAATAGCTGTAATATTAATTGATATTGTTAATGTTTACATCCAATGTAAACATTCACCTATTTGTTAAAAGTTAAAATCACGAACTTTGTGAGCATAATAACTAGAAATTATTTACAGTTTATCGAATAACTTAATATAAATACATCTTTGTGGAAATGAGAACAATGTGCTATCACAATCAAATCAATCACTATAGTACCTTGACAACGTTAAGAATTTATCTTTTTCAAAGGGGTAGATATAAGAAATTAATTGTTATTATATTAAAAAAGAAAATAAGATAAAAAATTATGATGATGTTAAATTTGTCGAAAAAAATATATTCGCATCAGCAATAGTGGAAGACTCTATGGATCTGTATTTATTTATAAAATATTTTAGAGAGCTTTATTAAATTATTACCTACTAAGTTAAATAATAAATTAAGATACAAACATTTTTTTTCCAACTATTGGTATACTATTAATTTCTGTATATACTCGTAAGCTATAAGAGAATCCACTCTATTGTTTGATATTCAGAGCCTTCATGGCCGCAGTCCCCGGTCGACGTAGGATTATAATATAGAGCGTTCCTGTTTTTTCGTTCATAATATTAGTAAAAGGTAAGGTGAATAAATGATAAGGTTTTTTTCTATACCGTAATTATAAATTAATAACCCAATACATTCTGTATACAGAGCTAGTCAACGATTGTGTAAAGTAAACGTACTCTAACTTGCTAATAAAATAATTTCTACAGGGTGATGCATATGCTAACAGGGCACGATTTAAACATATTTTGTGATCTACGAGGTGCTTAAAAAAATAAACCAAATTTATATGGATCGCCCAGTATAATACTACATTTTTGATTTCACTGTTCAATTCATAATATTTTCGTATAAGGTTACCAATATCTAAATTTAGTATAGTAGCTTTTGACTTAATTGGGATTAAACATTATTTTTACACATTAAAAGAACATTTTTATAGCAAGTTACTATAAAGGCTACTTTTGAATACCATTAAATAAAATTTCAATGAATGCAACTAAAAAATTCAAATGGTATATTTTCAATAATCCTTTAGATCTTTTGAAAATTTACTTTCTATGCCTATACTTTATCTTGATTTTTTAAAATTTCCGACATTGTCACAACAGCCATAACAAAATGAACAGTAGTAAATCATAATCATGTTTTGTAAAATACAATAAACAACGTTTTCTTTAAATCCTTTTACATTAAAGTGTTTCAAAACTTAGTTATGAAGAGAAAAAATAAACTATCTTGACACAATAACAATACTTATATTTAGTTAGTACCTATTGTTAATTTTGTCATGGCTGTTGTGACAATGTGATAAAATTAAAAAATCAGGAAAATTGGTTAATTAAACAATTAAGCTAATATCTCCAACAGTATTCGTAGGTATAGTAGACATAGCCAACAAAAGTTAATTTTTGAAAGTGGTTTTTAGGCTTTCACGATTCGTACTATTATTTGATACATAGTGATTTTCTGGGTTCACAGAGCCTAGTTCCAGAACAACCAGGGCATGACAAATACTCCCAGCTACTGCTAGGGATGTGCACTTTAATTCTGTTACTGGCAGTGACCAGTTACCGAGGTCACGGCATAACAACCCGAAAAATCACTATGTAACAGTTTGTGAAAGGTTTAACGAACCTACAAGGGATGTCTTTTAACAAAATATTGTTTACACTTCTTCAAATTTGTCATTATCATCATTATTTCACGAGTAAGTGAATTAATGAAAATTAAACTGCATGGCATTCTCAGGTAGCCTTTATAGCAACTTGTTAGAAAAATGTTCTTTTAATTCGTAAATCAGGTGCATAAACGCACTGTTTTTTTTTTCTATTTAATCCAAATTATTTCAATAACTACTAAATTTATATACAAGTTATATACAAATGTAAGTAATGTGTAACAGACCACCTGGTAATGGTTTAAGGCCAAATATTGACAATACGCTTATATGTGTGGAGCTGATGTTAATATTAGCGGAGATACAGAGTGTTGAAATAAAACAATTTTTTAGTAAAATATCAAATAACTTTTGCAGTTGTTGACGTACCTATTGTTTATTTATTCATTTCAAACAGATAACTGTATAATTACATGGAACTAGTATGTAATATTTAACAATTTTTACGAATAATGTGAATATTTCATTAATATTATTTAAATTCTTAGCCTACCGATTTAAATAAGATAACATTATTATTATTTATTTAGAACATTCATGCACTCGTTTAATTGATAAAAATTGCATAGTAAAATAAAAAATAGTTTGTGTATTGAATGTATGGGTTTCCACAAGTTATGGCATTTTTCACTGAAAAAATTCAAATTATTATAATTTTTGCTCTATTGTTAGGTAAAAAAGAGTTATAGCATTTTTTATATGAAATATATATTATGTCGTTATAAGTAATTTTAAAAGTGATACAATACTTAACTTTGACACCCCCTTAAAACCCATCGGCACCAAATTTGAAATTGATACGGCAACAACAGCAAAAGTTATTAGATATTTTAAGTAAAACAAAAATATTTTATTTCAACGCCCTGTATTTCTGTTAATATTAACATTAGCATTCATATAAGTATATTTTTAATATTTTAGCCTAAACTATTACAAGGTGACATGTGACCCATTACTTATAACCTGTACATGAAAATGTTTTGTTTGGTGGGAGGTCCATGTAAAAAAATATAAATTTAGGTTATCACAAGTTTTAGATGCAGTCCGTATAACCGAAAATATTTGTAAATTGTGCCCTGTTTGGGTACTTATCACCCTGTACAATTTTTTGACGAACTTTAATAATTTGGAGCAAACTTAGAGTAGATTTTTGAGTAATCGTTGATATATTTAAATATAAAATATGACTACAAGGTGTTCATTTAAAATTAATTAATATTTTCCTCTCAACATTTAACAATAACTTGTAACACTAATTTCTTAATAACAAGGTACCTATATTTGTACTTACACTTCATTTGCACAAATTACCATTTTATTAGAAATTGAAACCAAAAGAAGATAAATTCCTAGAGTTGTCAGGCCTTAATACAACGATAAGCTACCCTACGTTGTTATAAGTTCAAAAATTGAAATATTTAGGATTACATCTAAAGGTAGGCATCTACGGTAGGTATATGGGTATAGCAGCTTATGTTTCCTTAAAATCTAATATGATTAAAAAATCATACAAAATGAGATCGAAAAGAGTATTACAAATATAAAAAAATTAACAAATAACCTGAATAAAAGCGTAATTCTTATAGTGTCGTGTGTGTGTTTGTGTGTTTGTAATGAGGATAGAGACAGGTTCAGATTTATTTGTTAATTTTTATACAGAAATTAATTTTTATATTTACAATATATTAATTAAACAAGATCGCATATTAAGATAAAAGGCAAAGAATTACAATCACACGATTATTTCCCAATTTAACAAATTTAGCTGTAGATGATCGTGACTATAACGGTAAATTTTCGGCGATAGTGAATCGAGTACTTTTTAAAAATTATTGCTCTCTTATTAGAATTTTTCGTAGCATCTAACTGACGTATAGAAGCAAAATGTAATCACCATCTATTTTTACTTGGTTCTACAGAGTGGGCATAATATTTAGGTACTTATGTATATCAATTCCACGTTACTTGCACATGTTTTGGTCAGTGTGGATATGTAGTTAAATATATTTGTTAGTAGTCGAGGCAATAAACTAGTAAAAAATCCAAAAGTTCTATAACTAGATTTTCGAAGTCGCTAATCATGAATATGATGTTCAAATTGACCCCCCGAATACCTGGAACGCCGATGAACGTCATCTCCGTGGGACTCTCCTACAAATCACGCGGGAAAGAAGAAAAACTCGGCGCCCGGGGTTTTTTTGGGTCGCTGAATCCATATCTGGCATCGGCGAACACCTCACGGGCACATGGTGTGCCGGAACCTGGACGCGGACGTCATCTCCAAGAATTTTCCTGAGAAGAGTGCCAAAAACCACCCAAAAATCATTATAGGGGCGTTTTGTGGCGTTCCTGAGCTCCAGGTATTCAGGGGGTCAATTTGAACATCATATTCGTGATCAGCGACCTCGAAAACCCCCGAGTACCCAATCTGGGCCAGTTCTGACACTTATTTACCAAGTGTTGACATCTTCCAAGAGGCCTCTGAAATAATGCATTTTTTTAATGCATTTTTGGCTGCAGCAATTCAATTTCCGATTTGTCAGAAATTCCATGTCGCCGATGTCATATTTGGATTCAGCGACCCAAAAAGCCCCCCATAACGATTTTCAGTTCGCCTTTTTTGATTGTGTCGGGAAAAGCCACGGAGATGACGTTTAGGGTCAGGTTCTGGTGCACTAGGTGTTCAGGGGGTCATTTCCGACGTGAAATTCGGATTCAACGCCCCACAAAACGCCCCTATTATGATTTTCGGGTGGTTTTTGGCACTCTTTTCAGAAAAATTCTCGGAGATGACGTCCGCGTCCAGGTTCCGGCTCACCAGGTGCCCGTGGGGTGTTCGCCAATGCCAGATTTGGATTCAGCGGCCCAAAAAAATCCCGGGCGTCGAGTTTATCTTCTTTCCCGCGTAATTTGTGGGAGAGGTCCACGGAGATAACGTTTATCGGCGTTCCTGAGCTTCAGGTATTCAGGGGGTCAATTTGAACATCATATTCGTGATCAGCGAGTTTTGACATCTTCCAAGAGGCCTCTCAAATAATGCATATTTTGAATGCATTTTTGGCTGCAGCAATTTAATTTCTGATTTGTCAGAAATTCCATGTCGCCACATTTTTTACAAATAATTTTTGGAAGAGAATGCAAAAAACCGCATTCATCCACCACAACTAGTTATAGAACTTTTCTAGTTCATTGCCTCGACTATAGGTAGGCAGGTGCGACAACATACATTTTAAGTAGTAACTTAGCCGTAACAATAGTTTCTGCTCCAAAGACGGGATTTTGCTAAAATGAGGGATTTCTAGAGCCGGATACAGATTAGGTGCAACAAAACATACAATGCAACATGACTGGTCAATTTGGACGTATTTGTTCCTGGTTCGCAAGCATATAGCGCGCATTCACAGCGTGTTCGAAGCTACCCGAAAATTCTCGATAATTGCAGCGAACACAAAGGAAAATTCAGTTTAAATTTAGATGTTGCAGGTGCAGTTAGGACAATGCTGAAGACGGCTGGACTGAAGAGAAACGGCTTTACTTTTATTACAATAAAAATGACATTAAATATTGTGGAACCTCTCTGACGCAAACTATTTTTAAAAAAATTAAAGAAGCGTGCATATAGAAATTGGCAACGCGATGGGAAAATCGGCATATTCTTGTAAAAATAAATATTTCATAGTTTACTTTCTTCATACAGGAGGGAAAAGGCAAAGAAAAAGAAATCCCAAATAACTGAAAAATGTAAATGATATAGGCTGATTCACAGCGATGGATCGTTAGATGTTTTCATGATTGCAGTAATTATATTTTTCAGAAATGAAAATATTTTCAAGAAGCTGACACTTTCCAAACAAAAGTATTCACCAACTTCGTTATTTTGAATGGAATCATATATTTTTATTCAATTTTTGGATGCCCCGCGTTATTTGAATGAGACTATCATAAGAAATCTTTCCTAAAAGACAAAAAATCTTTATATTTAATTTATTGGATTTTTGCCGCACTTCTGAAAAAAATAAAGATTAATTAAATAAGCCCTTGCGCCAAACGGCTCAGTCAAGGGTTATTTTTGAAACTAAGTTTGCCTAACCAAAAAATCTCACACTGAAAAAAGCAGATAAGTAAAAATTAACAAAAATCACATCACTATCGTGCACTTCCGTATTTTTGACGTTTCGAAAATCTCTTTGTTTTCGTTTTCAAAATAGTAATAAAAATATTAAACGTATGTCAAGTTTGACGGTTTAAAATTTGTTTATCTGCTTCCATAGAAATGTTAAATGATTTTTATTTTATTGTTACTTACTTCTTCTTGATACAACTGTAGCCAACAATGATCGATGTTTACTAAACAGTTTGATACACACTTATCTCTGTTCAACAAAATAATCGCGGTCTCTTTTAATTTTCTTTTTGTTGCGTTATCTTCCTTCTCTAATATTTATGCCGAACCCCATTGAATTAAATGACCGTTTTCCCAAGCATGTTCGCAAATTTTGGATTTTTCAAATTCCCGCCTTTTTATATAATTTCATCAAACAATGACATTTTTAATAATAAACTAAAATTTATTAAAAATGTTTTAATAAATAATGAATACCCTCCAAATTTTGGTTATAGAACAGCAAAGTGATTGCGGTTCAATAAACGAAAAATCATGGATTCTATGTTTTCTTTAAACTCGAATAAGATAATCCCAAGTCTGTTGAAGCCGCTTCTATAGAACTCTGTGGATGCATTAAAATAACCATTTATATTAATTTGATTATGTTAGCTATCTACAACTAGTTTCGGAATTTCATATTTCATGTCAGCTTGTAGTTCTCCAAATTTAGAAAAATTTCATAATAATTGTCTGCATACTTTTTCGGTTACTCGTGGTAATTTTGAACATCATCGTTATGTGTGGAGATCATTGAAATTGATTTTTGTTGCATTGCATGTTGTGTTGCACCTACTCTGTACCCAGCTTAAAATTACGCTCTTTTTCAATCAACCGGATTTTAATTTTAAAAGAATCATTTTTTGTAATATTCATAACAACATTACATGCATCCATCTAGGGAAATATATTACTCGATATGTTTTTTAAGGTAATAATATAAAAAACAAATTATTTCATGTTAAGCCTTATTGATCAAATGCCATAAACTTTTTTATATGTTTTCTTCTTTAACCTAATTAGTAGGCATATGATTCCAAAAATATTAATAATATGCTGTCTTTGTCTTTTTTAGAAGTCATTTTAATAGCAGTATTTGGTAGTTTTTCTGAGACAAATTATCCAGACTGTCAAAGCCCACTCTGCAAATAATTTTTAAAAACTACATGTGACTTTAGGTGAAATCGTATAATATTAGTTATAAAGACATTAATTGTAATTTAATAATAGTCCAGATATTCAAATATTGATTAAGGAATTCTTTTTCTGTTCTAGATTGTTCTGTTTTGGTCCTCACTAGTAGATACATTATTTTATATGGTTTTGGAATCGTAATTCGGTTTTAGTACGCGAAGTAAAAAGACGAAATCACAGATTTAGAGGCACTCATCCTAAAATTTAAAAAGAATTAAGTTTTGCAAGTAACAGATTCTGAGTGAAGCAGATAGAACCAGTACCATCCTCTCGTGAAACATTTAAATAATTTATCCATATTTTTATTTCGAAATTGATTATTTAGCTACGACAGTATTTCTATTCCTAGTAGGCCACATTGCAAATTTAGACAAAAAACAGGAAGGGGGCACATATGAAAAAAAGTGATGTAGGCCTAATATTCGACTACATCAAAAGCTGTTACTTGCAACACAACAAACTATTTGCATAAGAATTAGTAAGTTACTACTTTAGAATTATATTTACATACAAACAAATAGAAAGAAATGTAATATTGGACCCTATATATTACAAATTGATGATAGTTAGTCCAATATATCTTAACTATAAAATCTAGCAACAGATTAAAAAGTTATCTAAAGATAAGTTATCACTATGTGAAAATTTTTCAGTTTATCTTATTTTACACTCTAAATTCGTATTAATACTAAGACATACCCTATAATTAAAAAAAATACAGATTGTCAAATATCTACCTTCTTATTCACAGTGATCATGGAAAGCCATGGTATATTTAATTTCAGTAGACCACCCAATACCAAATGAATTATAGTCTAAAGAATGTTCAGGGATTTGTAGTAGTTCAACTATATAGGCACATCTAAAAGTACTGTAGAAATACTAATAATATTATCGCTAACTTTAACATTACAGTAATTGTGTGCCGAGATATTTATTTTATATGTTTAAGAATATGATTTATCAATATTGACTATGTGTATGATAATTAACAATATTAATCTAGTCTTTTACACATTTATTTGGATATGAAAGCATGATTTTTGTACAACGTATGCGGATACGGTATCATATTTGGTGAGAATCAGTCTAGTCGCTTGTTTTTTATTCCGAGTCAAATTGTAGGTACCTATTTTATTGCTTGATTAAAATAAAACATTACATTCTTTCATAATGTATCTATTTATCATACATTTTTTCATCTCAATTAAAAAAAAAAAAACAAGAAATACTGCTAATAATATAAATATTTTTTGTTGTAAATATTATTTTAATTCCATCCCATCCCATACAGGGCAAGTCAGAAGGAATGGGTCAACACTAAGCTGGAGATATTAGACACTAACAGCCGGATTCATGAAACGGACGTAGCGTTAGTCGGACTAACCAGCTTTGCGCCCGTGTAAAGCGCGTTAGTTGGTCTAACCAGCCTTGCGCCCATTCACGAAACATGCGTTGCTAGGTAGCGAAACATGCGTTGCTAGGTAGGCTGTTTATTTACGTCCGTATTTGCGCCAAAAGTTAGACCCAGTATTGTACCTGTCTAAAAATCGCGTAACTTCGGCCTCTAGTTCCTTGCGTTTCCCATTGTATATTTAGTATTTATATTCAAAAACAGTACTTTTCAGTGCTACGGATTAGTTAACATATCATAAAGTAAGTATTATACATAGTAGTGAATAGGAGTATGCCTTTTATTTAAATTCGTGCAACAGATGCGTAAATTTTTCGCGTAACCTCCGCTAGTGTGACTAACGTTACGCCTTGTTGACGAATCCGTATGTAAAATACTATGTTTGAGCTCATCATGCCTTATACGAATGTCGCTGGTTTGAGAAATACAGGGTGTTCAATGTTTAAATTTTATTCTGAAATTATTCAATAATTGCACGAATAATAAATCACACGCAAAATACGCTAATATTTATTGACTAAAATTTGACAGCCTACAAAGGAAAGAAATAGCAATATCAGCGCCTAAAAGAAAATTACCACAAAATACATTGAAACTTTTAAATGCAAATAACTCATAAAGCGATAAAATAAGGTGGTCTAAACAAGAGTACACTTTTTATGTAGAATTGAACATTCATTTAAATTATTAAATTTTTTTTAGGTATAGTTCAGCAGATCAAAAAATTTTTTTTATTTACCTAAATAATACGGTGAAACTAGCGCCCTCTAGGAGCAAAATAAGCTTCAAATACGTAATTTTCACACCAAAAAATCCAACACTACCAATTTTCAGAGTCATTCTATCAAAACTTTCTCAATTATTGAGAAATTTCAAAATACAATTTAAACCTTGAATACCCATCATTTCTTAAACCAGCGACATTCATATAAGGCATGATGAGCTCAAACATAATATTTTGGTGTCTAGAATCTCTATCTTAGTGTTGATCCATTCTTTCTGACTCACCCTGTATATTACAATGTTTTGAAATGACATTTTTTAAAAGAAGAATATCATTTGGAAAATAGATCATAAGGTACGTATATATTTTTTAAATTCATTGTTATTATAAAAATAGGTTTTAGATTTTAGTTTCTATATTATACAGAAGTGCAAAGGTAAATGTAGTTTTATTATTACTTCATTTTTTACTTTACCAAAAATTCATTTAACAAACGTATATAATATTTTGCTAATGGATATAATTCTCAAATTTGACATAAAAATTATAGTCCATAGTTACTGTAGATATAATAATTCTATTTTTAATAATTAACTGTTTTTCATAATGGTGTTTTGACTGCATTTTTAACATTTGGTTTATTTACTCACTTGTTCTTATGTTTATGTAGTTATGTAGTCATTTTATGAAGAAAACTTAATATCAACATATGTCCTAAACCTCTTAATTTTTGAGTTACAGGGTGTTACAGTTTTAAGAAAAAATTTACTTTTTTATTATAATTTTCTTATCGCTCCAGATATTTTTATGAATTTTTGTACACACCTATTAATCATCAAGGAGCATTGTTTGATGTAAAAATGTTTTAAAATCTTTGCCAATGACTTGGGGAAAAAACTTTTTTGGTTTTAATTTTTTTACGTGAAAATGGTGCGTCGTTCGAGAATAAGTTTGGGACCGAATTTGCTGTAAAATAAACGGAGATATTAAAAATAATTTTAGTTTTTAGAAAAGGCAGTGGCGTACCATTTTTTTCTTCAAAAATGCTTAGTTCATACCTCGTACGGACGTCATTGGCAAAAATTTTAAAACATTTTTACATCAAACAATGCTCCTTAATGATTAATAGGAGTGCACAAAATTTCATAAAAATATCTGGAGTGATACGAAAATTATAATAAAAAAGTACATTTTTTCTTAAAACTCTAACACCCTGTAGCTCAAAACCTAAGAGGTTTAGGACATATGTTGATATTAAGTTTTCTTCTCACACCCTTAAGTATCGGCATTCAATTAATAAACACCCTATGTATATTTACTTTATCCCTACTGATGTTATTAGGCAATTTTGTTTCAGACGTGTGTTACATGTTTACAACTTAATTGAATAAAAATATGTAAAAAATGAGTAAAATGCAAAACTGGGTTATGAAATTACACACTAAAGTACAACTGAGGTTAAGCAAAAGCTCTTTTAACGCAGTTTGCAATTTGTTCTTTTTATCAGTATTAATAGAAATCCAAAACCAATAGAAATTTCACAAAAAATTCTTAAAATTGTAACGTACGACAACATTGCAATACATTACAGCTACTACCTAATCTTATTATTGGTAGTAGTATTATGACTATAACACTACAAACTACAAAAATGCTCTCAGCTCATTTCCAATTAATCAGCAAAATAAAGGCGTTCATATTCCGGACACCCTGTATACGTTATAAATTAATCATTCGTATTCTTGTCCACTTTTAACTTTTTTTTCTTTAGTTTAATTGGGTATTTTGTCACACTTTTGAAAAATAAAGATTAATTGAATAAATCCTTACGCCAAAAAGATAAGTCAAGAGTTATTTTTGAAACTGAGTTTACCTAACCAAATAATCACTGAAAAAGCAGATAAGAAAAAATAATAAAAATCACATCACTATCGTGCACATCCGTATTTTTCAGTGTGAATTTTTTTTGTATAGGCAAACTTAGTTTCAAATATAACCTTTGACTGATCGGTTTGGCACAAGAGTTTATTCAACTAATCTTTAATTTTTCAGAAATGTGGCAAAATACCCAATTAAATTAAAAAGCTATGCCACAAGTAAATAGCTTTAGAGAACACTTTTAATTTGTCAGTGATTTATCAATTTCTATTTTCTACTTGTATTTGTGCTTTCTAATATTCTTACCTCAGTATTGTACGTTTTAACTCTTAAATTTTTATTATTATTACTGTTAATTACACTTCCAAATCTGCGAATAATATTACTTAATATTATTTAACTAATACTGCAAACAAGTAGAAAACATCATCATTTTTAAATAAATCGTACATATTTACCAATACCTGGATTTCACTTAACTTCATCCACCGACGAATTCATTAATAATACACTTTATGAGAATAATAGTCTGAAGCTGTGCTCATATAAACCCAACTTTAATAAAACAAATCCCTTTTATATCGTCATATTTCAGCTTCCAGCTTTGTTTGACGAATTTCTCGCCAAATATGACACAGAATCAACAAGAGTGTAATGCCACTCTGGGAACCGCGATAAAGGAAATTCAATATTTACCCAGTAAACGTAATATTATTCTAGATATGTTATTTCATTTCAGTCCTTGTAGGTGTTGTTATTGCCCTTATATTTTATTTAATAACAGGTATATTATTTCAGCAGGTTTAATTAGAAACTTTATTGACTAGACAAATTATCACAAGAGAAAAAAATAGGTCGATGGAATGCTCGTCAACATTTAAATGTGTAAGTGTAGTTGTCTAGATCTTTCTTCTATAGCCACTTTTTTCTTCGAGACCGGTTACTGTAAAATTTCTAGTGTTTTTACTAAATTTTCTTGTTCTTGTTTTCTGAAATTTTCTATAATTATAATATACAAGATAATTCTAAAAGTGATACCATAATTCTAACAGCGTTTCTAGACTCCAAAAAAAAAAAAGACGAACAGTCTATATGAACATGTATTCCAGAATGTTTTGTTTTCGACATACAGCGTGTGAGATTAGTTTCTGATAATGGTTTTTGGTTAGTATTTCCCAATATTAGTATTTTTATATATTATTTATATTATTTTTTAATTTACAAGTCTTTATTTATCCTTACGAGTAATACAGAACAGAAGAAAGATCAGACAATCGCACTGATTTTTTATATTTAAAAAGTGTAACATAGGCTTAACTTTAAATAATTCAACTAAACCTAATCCATTCTATTTTATTAGATTATTACAAAAAACATGTCTTCGTTTTCGAGATATATGAAAAAAATTGTATATTTTCTAATTACCTGCTAAATTAATAATTGTAATAATTTATTAAACAAATAATAATAATTGGTAAACAATTTAAAAGGTATGTTAATTTTCTCGATTCTAACCAAAAATGTTGTAGAAGTGACCATATTTTCTTATGCGCTACTCTTTACCAACGTAAAGTATGAAAACACTCGGTATAAACTAGATTCGATTCTATATAGATATATGAAAATGTTCTGAAATCAGAAATAATATCAAAATAAAAACAAATTTTTGATCAACATCTGAAAATATTTTCCAATTTTCTACTATAAAAATTAAAGGATTCCCCAAAAAATCATTGAGAATAGCCTTTTGGTCAAATTTTTTTGAAACTTCTGAATGAATCATTCTGAAAAAGGCACAAAGCACAAAAATGGATAGAATAATTACCTCTTCCTTTACTTGTGATTTATCCAATAAAATAGAATGAACTTTTAATACACCAAAATGCACTAGTGTCTTAATTACTTTACAATGTTACAAAGAATCATGAATAATATGTTTGTAAAATACGGAGTGTTTACAAAATACAATGGAATTGTTTAAACATTTTCTTCAATTGGTCGAACCGCAATATGCTGCTTTTGTGCTAACACATTGAGAACGTGTAATACAGTCTCTAATTTCTTATCCATTGATCCCAACTGCAAAAAGCAAATTGTAATCAGTAGGCAATCAATGAAGAAACTGAAAACATTTATAAAATTTTAAATGGCATTTGTAGGTATCGCAAAATGAAATAACAAATCAAAATATGTTTTAGTATTATATAGGATGATTCTTAACCTATCCGTATAAACTTGCGAAATGATAGCTGAAAACAAATAATGGTAAATAGTGAAAAAAATGTAATAAAATATTTTTAGTTTCAGTAGGTTGCAAAAATTTATCAAGTGAATTTTTTTTATTTCTAAAAACTGAAAACTAAATGAGTTAAAGCGATATGTTTGATATTTATAGCAGTACTTTGTTACCAGTTACGGTTCTATTCGAGTTTATTTTCACGTGATTATAAAAGTAAGGCGTATAATTTCTGCAACGAAGAACTTCATACTAGCATATGAGGAATCGTATCAACATTCAGTGGTTCCAGCTCATCTTTATACCCAAAGGTTTCCCCAAGGATATTATCCAAGACGTGAAGCATTTTTACGTGTGGTTCAGTGGGGTAAAGAAACTGGCAATTTGCGGCCGAGGTTTGGACAACATGGGGGAGCCATTGGACCTTGCCAAATTGTGAATCTCGAGAAAGAGATTTTAAATGCCGTCAAGGAACAGCCTGGCATAAGCACTAGGATAATTGCAGCGCAATTTGGGATATCATAATACACAGTTTGGCGAACGTTTAGCACGACTTGTTCTACCCATTTCACGTGCAACGGGTACAAACCTTACTTCCAGGGGTCTTCAACTTGGAATGAATTTATGAGTGGTTGTTACATTACCAGCACTTAAACCCAAACTTTACCATGAACAATTTAGTTACGGATGAGACAATATGGTTATTTATTATATTTTCATAATAATTTATCGATACTCCTCGAAGTTAATCTCAACGTTAAACAGCGATGTGGTTTCTTCACAATGATGCTCCATCACATTTTGCGCGACTAATGTGACAAAATTTGGATCATGTGTTTCCGATTGATGGATAGGCCGAGGTGATCCAATTGGGTGACTACAATCGTCCGATCTAAATCCTTTTGACTTTTCTTTATGGGGCCACATAAAAACTAAGGCTTTTGTTACCAACACTGCACAAAAGCTGCGAAATAGCATTATTTGTCCTCAGTTATAATTTCCTTAGTTTATGCGTATATGTTAAGAATCATCCTATATAATAATAATAAAATCTTAATGTTTGTTGCAGCAACGAGTTCAATATACTAAGCAGCTTATATAACCAATGGTTTCAGGTATACTAGGAATACATATTTTGAATCACTTATCCTGATAAGCACAATCTTTAGAACACTGGTAATTATACAAATAATTGAATGTGGTTGTATCACAAAGTCGTCGACCAAAAAGTTAAACTGATTTAACAATTTGATTGAATATAGTTTATATAGAGATAAAAACATTGTAACAAACAAAAATAACATGTATGTCCAATGTAACGTACTTACGATTCCAATTTTTAAATCACCAATTTTGAATATATTGTTTCTTAGCTTTGTTTAGAGACATCGTGGTATTGTCAATGCGTAAATACTTATTGCCAAATCATTAGTATATCCTAAATAATGTTTCAGTTCTAGAATATACAAAACGTCGTCACATTCTCTTCCGTAATATGATCGGTTTCAATGCTTTGGATTCGTAAACAGGGGTTACCAATGCTATTAATGATTACAGCACTTGTTGCCTGACCTAAATGATGACAAAGAGAACGATATTGCATTGGTAACGCCAGGATAAATCTAGCTCTTGATTTAATCACTATAATCACTAAACGAAATTACCTGAATACCGTAACCTAAATTGGCATTCCAATGATAATGGTTTCTATGTAATTAGTGTCAAATATCTTAATTTGCTCGTTGACGCCACCAGAATTCTAGTTATAGTATTAAACAACTTAACAATATTGGGATATTTGCATGTGCTGAATCATTGCCTTCAAATTTTTAACTAAAGACATTATGTTCAAACTTGTAGGCTTTTATTTATCTTTACGTATATGAAATTTTAGTCGATAGTTACGGTTCTACAATAGTCTCTTGCTGTATAAGATCAGATGCATAACTAAAGAACAGGATTAAGGATGATTTTATGACAACATAAAAATGAGTCTACAATACGCTTACCTGTTGCTCTACCCTGTATAATCTGGCTCCCACCGTCATAGGCTTAACGTTACCAACCCTGTCAATTCCAGCCAGGTAGCTGCCCGGCTTTCCTAATGTTTGGTCTAGTCTTCGCTGGAGTTCCTGAAAGTATGACATTGAGTCAGACAAGGGTATATTCAGGTCAGTTCGAAAATGGTTAATGTTATTGACCTGTAGCAATTGTTTACCTTAAGTTTGGTGGTTCAATAATTCCTTCAAATGCATCATTTGAGCCGTACATATTATTTACATTATGACTCATATTACAAAATATGAATCCTTATTATAATACCCCTAATTTCAAAAGTTTCAGAGTACCTGTTGTTTTTGTTGCCACAAAAAATAATGCAAGAAGAGCTGTAGAGTTATATCGAGAAAGGTATCCAGATTGGATGCGACTTTGCGACGAAATTAAGATGAATTTTCTGCGCGGAAGCATCACATAATTGACCGAAGGGTAAGAAAAAATGTTAATACAGGACTGTTATAGCATTTCGAATAAAATCTAAGAAATTCTATACAGCAGGTTAGCCGGGAATTGAATTTGGATAAATGAACCGTTTAACGAATTTTAAAGACCAATGGGTATCATAACTACAAAATTCACAATTTGGAGTATTTGCCTGAACGTCACATTGAAAACAGACTGTTGATCAGAACCTTTTTTAGCACGTTCTTTGGACGAACTAAAGTTGGTTCGATAAACAAGTGCAACGAATACTATTGGTTCATTGAAAATTCCCACATTGTAAATCCAGTCCAAAACCAAGGCCATTTTGGAGTAAATGTATGGAGCGGCATCATCGGTAGGCATTCAACTGGGCCTAAATTTCGTACAAGTAGAACTTAAAGCACTTCTAGAGAATGTGCCTTTGCAGCAAAGGGAAAACCTATGGTTTCAGTACGACGACATAAC
Organism: Monochamus alternatus; assembly: GCA_037114965.1. Classification (NCBI taxonomy): domain Eukaryota; kingdom Metazoa; phylum Arthropoda; class Insecta; order Coleoptera; family Cerambycidae; genus Monochamus; species Monochamus alternatus. The sequence continues at coordinate 79,217,080 of CM073429.1, forward strand.
ACTTTCCCAGAAAAATGGAATGGGATTAATTGACCTATTTAGTGGCCTGGAAAGCCACCAGATCTAACACCCCTCCAATTTTATGGTTTTTTTTTTTAAATTAAGGTTTACAAAACACCTTCGCAAGATATTAATCATTATATGTATCCATTGTATCTTAGAAAGTTTGTCACTGTCTTTCTTTTCCATTAAGTTAGAAGTAGGATTTCTTTCTTAAAATAGTTTACTGACTGAAAAAATGTATATTAAAATTAGATTTTATACAGAATAAAAATTATTATTTGCTATAAATCAGCATCAATATGTCAAGCATCTTCAGAAATAAATATGTAAAAATAAAATACACTAATATTATTGAGCTAAAAGAATTCCCTATAATAACAACATAAATAAATAAAGAAATGTTGTCTAATCCTCAGCACCTTTCTATAATTATTGGCTTCTTTTGTTTTTACCCTATAATACAATATTTCTAAATATATTATTACCTTCAATAATTATTAGAAAATGTTACTCTGATTTGAATCTATTGTATTTCCGCTATCTAAAATATATATTTTCATAAAATTATCATTGACGTTTATCCAAAATATGTATTTTTGATTATAAGAAATTTTTAAAAAACACTAAACTAAAACTAAATACACATTTATTCTGCAAATAAGGATTATAAGTTCTCCTATTTTTTTTTGCAAATATAAATTTGTTTTGATAAAGATAATGTAAAAGAGAAAATTGAATATAGTTATGAATATGATTGTATAATTCTGTTGGATGAAATTTTTGCAACGATTTTGTTAATAAAGTACATCATTCTGGCAATAATTATATACAGTTCTGCCAGTCAATTAAGACCATCTGCAGATTAACGATGCTTTTAAATGCATTTTATATGCACTACAGCTACTATACTAAATAGATAAAAATAGACTAGTTTTATAAATAAACCTGGCAATATATTTTTAGAAGACCGAAAAAAAAATAAATACCGATATATATATTTTTAAAAAGCTTACGACGTACATTTTTCAATGATGCCACTGTAAAACAATACAGTTTATTTTTAAAACAAATAATAAAAATGTTAAGAACAATGTACAGGATTCCCCACAAAAAAACTGTATTTTATTATTGATTTAAAGAAAAAAAAATCACATAGTGAATACTCATTTGAGGAGATCGATGTGAATAAAGGTAATCTAACAATCTTAGAAACCTTAACTCCCTACATCATTTAGAAGTTCAGTCGTCAATTGTTCATTCTTTTGTAATGATTTTTTGTTAAATTTTGATGGGAAATCATATACATGTATGTAATATAGGTGGATGTAGCTATTCTTGTTTATTGGCAGACATTTTGTTATATATGATATAATAGCGACTTCGTTCGCTCATCAAAATAAATAAAATCGTTTACAGCAAAATGTTAGAAAAACCATGACAGTATTATTAGATCGTTAGAAGATTGTTATTGGTGACGAAAAATAGTGCTTTAGCTCCATGTATAGGCCATACAAGTCTTTATAACCACATAACTTTTGGAAAGCAGACAGTTTACTTTCTTGTTAAAGTTGTTGTGTTTGTAACCAATAGCACATAAACTGTTCCACACTTAATCAAAAAGGCCTCCTCCAAGTTCTCCACTGAGTAGTTCAAACATGTTATAATGGCGATAAATCTGAGCTATAGAGCGGATGTTCGAGTGTTTGCCAATGGATTTTTTCCAGTTTTTCTTGGATCTTGTGTATTGCCGAGCATTGTGTTGAAGAAGGATCACACTTCGAACAGATATATTTCTTCTTTTTGTCGAATGACCAGTTTTGTTAACGGAAAAAATTATATTGCATTTCAAATGTAGGTATATACTTCATTTAAAAGATATCCAACATATAAAATTATTTTTAGAATCAAAGTTTATTGAATTTAGGTTCAGTTTTGTTGAACGATTAAATATGTTAAGTACAATAAAATATATTAATGTTACTTACCTACAAAAATTCCTCTCAAATAACAACATAAATAATTAATAAAGAAACTTTGATCATAATCAGTAATTTCATATAATTTTTCTAATCCCCAGCAACCTTTTCCATAATTATTGGTTCACTTTATTTTTACTCTATAATACAATACTCTTTATTATATTTATTACGTTTAATAATAATTATAAAAGGATGCTATGATATGTATTTCCGTTATCTAATTATTTTGTAAATAATAATTTTCAAGGCACACTGGATGGTCACAGATGTATATTCGACACATTTCTACAGAATTGACTGAAAAAGATTCTTCCATGATCGTGAAACTTCTTGAAATATTTGTTTTCGTATCCAAAATGAGTACGTAACTAACTGTCTTTGTCTTGGGCATAGGTGATATCCAAATAGGTTAATTCATTGTAACGACAAGCACCTGTGACTCCCATGCAATCTGTAAAGAGTTCAAAATGAATCGCTCAATGGACTACTACTACTACTCTCAAATATGAAGTAAGTTTACCAGTCTTCGAAATATCAATACCTTTGTGCACTTTCAACATTGATTTTAGCGTAAAATATTTTGTCTACATTGAAGAGGCAGCAAATCTTTTTTCCAAATTGAAAAAGTAGAATAGTAGCACTTCTTCTGTAATTATTTCTTCTATGCCCCTTTTCTTCGCCATATATCGAATTTCGCCAATTCGTTCTCGCACACACTTTTTGCTTTTCGCTGGTAATAGACGTAATGTTGCTTGTGGGTTTCTTGCTGGATTTCAGCCGGATTGAAGATATTCTAAGCATTCTCACTCATTTTTTGTGCTGATTTTGCCAATGTTTTAACTCGTGTTGACAAATAAACAAACGCATGTTATAGAAACAATTCCAAGACTTTCTAGTATTCAGCTGACAATCAATATTCTTGAATAAAATGAATTTGTCAAATATGACGTTTTTCAATGCCATAATTTTTCACCTGCTCTCATACGATTTTTACTCTCCTTATTAACCGGTCGTGGACAAAACGTTGAATTACATTCTGGAAATTAACCAGCCTGTATAATTATAAATACAGATTAGATTTTTTCCATGGATCAAAACACTGCACTACTCACTTTCCCTAGCAAGCGTTAAAATAAAAATTCCGGTTTATACTTGATCCACCCTTGTATATTAACTTTGCTTTTTCCAGAAGTTATGTAATTATAGAGGCTTCCACGCCCAGAATATAAAATTATGACACAGTAGGTTTGTAGATTATCTAGTACTTTTGTTATTTCGTAATTGGCTGGTAAAATGAGTTGTTTTGATGCTATAGTTATCTATTTTATACCCGCGCGAATAGATATTCCCTAATTTTCTCATAAATTCGATGTGTACATACGAAAAAGGTATAGGTGGATCCCCCATACTCAAGTTACTTTTTTATTTTGAAGCCCTAGGTTATTAGACCATTGCTGTATGCTGGTAAAAATCAATATATTGCGCTTGGAGCTCAAATTTTAAAACAAATAAATACCTTCATTATTGTCCACAAAGCATAAAATTTGAAATACCAACTTATTAAATTACGAAAAAATCTAACTCACCTTTATTCTCACCATCATGTTAAGATGTCCCTGGCTGTATTGTTCGATGACGTCCCGAACATCGTACGGTTTTCTGGCTTGCTGGAACTTTCTGCGCGCTACGAAGTATTTGATTTTACGGATCGCACGAATAGCGTTCTTATGCGCCTCAGTTAATCTGAAATGAAAAGACTAATCTCAGATGGACAAATCGGATGATAATCGCTTGGGTGAATAAATACGAAAGCGAAAGACTCTCCTCGTTTGAACTGAATCATTCGTCATTAGGGCCAAATGGAGACATTTTTGCCTTACTGTCGTTATTTGTTCGTCACATTTCTATTAAAATGTAGGTCACTTCATTCGACTGACGAATTTTTAAGAAGACTATTCAAAATTTAAAAAAATTAGAAGTTAATGGGAAAGTTGCATGACTTTTCCAAATACGTGCAAAAAAATAATGTATTATTTGAATCCAAGTGCGGTTTATCCAAAACAATTTCGTGGAAAAATAAATCAGAAAACAGCATTTAAGATTTTAGTCTGGCCACGTCCCCAAAAAAAACGGTAGCCGCCACATCGAAGACCTATCGTATAATATAGCATTGGGCTTTATATCTGTCTACACTTTCCATGCTTTCGGACAATGCAGTACATACTTTTAGAAATTTTAATTTTTCGTCTATAATATCAAGTTATTGTGTTAAATAGACTGGTATTGAAAAAAGTTCTAAAATAGACTGGTAAAATGAGCACAGAAAGTGCATCATGACCGGGCAAATGGAAGAAGTATATAATTATGCCACTATATTATTATTATAAAAAAATTTTCATCATGCCAAATGTAAAGAATCAATTAAACTTTTCTGTTTTTAAAATTAATGGTAAAGTAAACTTACATTTCAATTTTTTTATTTATTATATTCAGCGCATCATTCCTATTCTAAAATAGTATATTCTACAACAAGTTGTAGGAAAGTATAGTCTAAAGGTGTTTTAGGCTATACTTTCTTTAACAAGATTTTAGAAATCATAAAAAAATTGCTTATTTGTACATAGAGCGTCGAGGAAATACATTCCATCTCAGTATGTTAGAATAACACAGTGAGATAGAATGCCATTCTAACACAGTATGCTGGAATGACATGTATTACAATCTAATTTTTAGTTGTGGAACGTGTACGTTCTAAAATGAAGTTAGAGAAAACTTATTATGTATTTACTACTACGATTTACGTGATGTAGAATATTATTTGAGGCATTTATAAAATTTTTCTATCCGATTTCACTACATTAAATTACCAGTTTTATTATAAAAACATAATAAATGAAAGTATGGAATATATTTTGTATTTTTTTTAATGTTAAAGGATAAATGAAATCAGTAGCAAATAGCAATAAAAAAATTAATCTAAAAAAATGAATAAATGGTTAATATCATTATTTATTATTTTTATTTACTATTTTCCAAATTAAAATAAGTATTTTAATATGAAGTTAGATGTCATAATTTTATAAATACCTCAAGTAAAATTCTATATCTGGACGTCAGGACGTCACCAATGGCATTGTCGCCGTAATTTTTACGAGTGGATCTATATTGTAAACAAAGAAATAAGTTACGTTTAACAATACTGTAAGTTCCACATCGCCACTAATAATTATGGTAATGTTAAAAATTAGAAAAAATACCTGCTATCTGTTTTCTTCGTAATTTTGCACTAATAAAGTTGAGGTTCACACCAATAAAGTTTATAGGCATAAAATTAAATAAATCTACCGGTAGTAAATTGTCCAATTGTGCTTACAGAAAAGCTGATTCCGTCATCATATACCATATATCTCCCTTATACGAAAGAAAACTTTTATAAAAAGTTTTATTTGTGATCTAAAATAATAATTATAACTTAACAAACAAAACAAAAATGATCTAATATGGTATAAGGAACGGCGATAACAGTTATAGCCAAGTAATATATAAATTAAAGGAAATATATCCAAATGCAGTCCAACACAAACAACAAAACCAACAAAATTTAAGAACATGGTCACTGTTGAAAACATGGAGGTAAAAGAAAAACTATGATGATAAAAGTGTCTCTGAGCTAGTTCTACAGTTACTAATTAAATATTGTACAATGTCACTAAGGACACGTTTATAATATTCAGAAGTTGTGAAAAATTCCTCATGGAAAAAGTTTTCAAAATAAAAGTTTGTCATAGAAACCAGGTTTTAACTATACATAGAGGCAGACGACAAAGCGCTTCAATTTTTGTATGTAGAAGTATCCATTGACAGATTATGTTTTCAAACGATTCCATTTTTTCGACAAATGGTATTGTTGCTTCGCAACATTCAGATTTTGGAGTATAGAACATCCCCCATTTTGGAATGCGATCTAGGTAATATTTCAAAAAGTTAAATTTTTAGCGTGCAATATTTCTTTGAAGAGACTGCCGATTTTTTTTCTAATTTCCAGTAAGGTGGTTGTCCAGTGAATTTCGTTATAAATATAAGGCAGTTAAAGGATACATTTCTTTATCGATAGATTGGCCGACATGGTGCATACCCATTATCTGAACGACGTCCAGATAACACTCATGGACATTTTCTTGTAGGGTTAACTCGAAAATGTAGTGAACATCACCTTTAGTCAGCTGCACACTGATGTCTATATCGTTAGAAGTTAGACGACTTATAATAAACTTCTTACTCGCCTTCGAATTTATGTGGAGTGTTCAAATAACGATTTATGAAAAAGTAAACGTAGTTTACTTTCGTTACATTTTCATATTTATCTATTTTTTATGTTCAGAACCCCAGTAGGTACATAGAATGTTAATTTTGTTCTTGCAATCTCGTTTTAAATACAATGAAATTTTTTTTATCATGTGTACTTTTACCGTAATATATTTTTTTCTTGTATTCACTGTAACCTGTATTTTGACGGAAAAATTTCATAAACACTGACCATCGCCTTCTATATGAAATTACACTTTCAATTGTTTTTACATAAAAGATCTCGAGTAACATCGATTAAAATCCATTTCGTAATTTCATACGATCATTACAATAGTGCCAGAGAAAAGATTGTTACTTGATACTCAAGCAAATGCTGATAAAAACTAAAATCAATAGAAAATCCCATTATTATCACATTTCAAAGATTTAATAAGGCAAAATAAACCTGAGAAGTTGATAGGCATCTAACATTCCACTGTCATCGAATTTTAATATAGCGCTAAGGTATTTCACGAAAATTTCGATATTACTCGTATGTCAGTATACGGTATTGACTGAGGAAAGTTAATTTGTGGGTGTAACGAGGTGTAGAAGTTGGCAGCATGTGATAGAACCTGATAAATATAGATTGCATGTTCCAGGAATATACTAGTATCATGCATATGACTAGTGGTTAATGTAAAACTTTAACCAATAATCGATATTGATAAAAAAATGTTTTAAATATAATGGAAACGGTTGTGGAATTGCTGTTATTGTTTTTTTATTAAGATTAGGAGGTTGTTAATGCATTTGCATCCTACTTTCAGTATTTTTATTTACCTCAACCAAGCGATGATCAGTTTAATTTTAACAATGATTTTAATTTAATAGTTTTGAAAGTATAAATATTACTGAAATTACACAATATCTACCACATGTTATCAGCTTTGAAAAAGCCAACTTTATCTCATGGTGTTTGATGGTGTCCTTAAATTTGTGGTTAAAAATTCCTCAAACTATTTTGTTGCCCCCTTGGTTATATTATTCAATTTTACAATCAGAACAAATATATTTCCTAATATGTGGAAGGTAAGGAAACTTTGTTCTATGTTCAAAAATGGCAACTATATTGTAAGCTACAGGCCAATAACTGTAATGTAGTTTTTCGAAGGTCTTTGCGATAGCTCAGCATTCGCAAATATATGACAACATCCAACATCTGATTTGGTCTGAACAACACGGCTTTATTAAAAACAGATCGACTACAACTTATTTAATTTATATGACTCAATGTGATTTGCAAATGGACGCAATCTTCAGTTCTTTAAGGCCTTCGATAGACTCGATTATTCGGTTATGTTACGGAAGATGCTAACTTTTATCTACTAGATATCAGTATGAATAAATGGGTCATCTATCCGAAATGTTTCGTGCAATATCGGTGGTACCACAAGGGTCTGTCCTTGCCTCTTTTATTCGTGATTTTTATAAAAGACATACCGAGCTTATTTGATATAGAATCACATTTGTACGCAGAGATTTGAAAACTTTCTCTAAAATAAACTTGATCACTGCCTGAAGCTTCAAAATAATATAAATGTGTTGACTCAGTGATGTGTATCTAATAATCTGATATTGAATATATAAATGTATTGCATTAAGAGTGTAGAATGTCTCAAGTTGTTGTTTTTTGCCTATGGAAGGCCACGGTTGGAATATTCTAGCATTCTGTAGCCTCCCTTTTACTTTAAATATAAGGTGGAATTGGAGTCTGTTCAGCGCAGAATTGCGACTTTTTTGTATTTAAACCTTGACGAAATATACCCTGAACAAGGTTTTTGTTATACTGCGGTGCTACGCAGTCTTAAGACTTTATAATGTAGAAGAAGACGAATGTTTTCTGTAAAGTTACTATTTAACATTCTGCGTAAAAATATGGACTGATGGTTCCTTCATGATAAGGTTAGATGTAATGTAGGTTACTACCAGGTTACATATAGAGCTCAACAAACAACATCCATTTACAGGACAAATTGTAAAATAAGATACATATAAATATACAGTCCTACATACATGCATGCGAGTATTTTTAGAGTTGAATATGTGGCATGCTTTATATGATTAGAAAAGGTAAATTTTGAATCAAACACAACTCCTAAATCTTTGATTGTATCGCACTGTTGAAGTATTGTACCATTTGGAATATTATAATTATAAACAATTGGGTTGCACTTACGAGTATAGCTTACTGTTACACATTTATTTACATTTAACATTAAACAATTATTCTTACACCAGTTTTCCAATTCATACAGTTACGTTTCTAACAAAAAACAATCACCAATGCTTTTAATTCCTATAAGTCATCTGTAAATAATAATTCATCACAGGTGATTATATTACTGATTCCATTTATAAATAATAAAAAAGTAAGGGTCCCAAATTTAAACCTTGAGATTGATCTAAATATTGTTGATTCATGTTCACAGTATGTAACAAACTATTTTCTATTGTAGAGATATGTTTTGAAAAGTTGCATAGATATTTCATTTATGATGTTCATGGTTAATACGGCCAAAAATCTTCATAAAGTCAAGTTTGCTAGAAATATACTGATTTAGGCAACACCATGAATTGGAAGTTGTAGATCTTTTCTCCATAAATCCGTGTTGATCTAAAGTTATTAATGTTTTAACCACGGAATAAATACGATTGAACAATTCGATCTCGAACACCTTTGAAAAAGTACACAGAATTGAGATAGGTCTATAATTATTAATTTATGATTGACTGCCACTTTTTAAAAATTGGACATATTCTGGCCAGTTTCCACACCTCTGGAAAAATACTCGTTCTTAAAGCCAAGTTGAAAATAACTGCTGTGTTATCTGTAAAAATGGCAATATGATAATTCTCTGGATATCTTCACAATTTATTTTAGGGTTATGATTGATTTTATACTGAATTCAGTTTGAGGCTTTTGTAGTTTGTCATTTTTATTAGTTTTGATTTAATTTAGCTACAAATTTACTGTTCATTAGATTTAATTACTTATGCCTAGTTTGGTTTTATTTTGTACATTGTGTTTCTTTTTGTTTATTTTTTTTGATTTTACCAATTCGCATATTACTCTGTAAGTGTTGTTGCCCTGTAATTAGATATTTATATCTATTCTTAATAAATAAATAAAGAGATAGTAGATACTTAATGATAAAGACAGTACTAGAACTGAACAATGTATTCATGTGCAGGAATAAAATAAAAAAGTTGCGAGCTTCCCGTAGGGTATCAGACTTGAAAATGGTTTTATTGAATATCTGAAAACCTCCGTGCATAAATTTTCAGAAATGAATTCCAAACACTTTCCGAGTTCCATCTAACTGATGGTCGTCCGCAAATACTTTCTTACTGGTCGATATTAATCTAAATTTTCAGCTATTGTTTTCAGAACTTTATGAATTCAATAGTTAAATATGAATGCGCTATTAAGCGGTTACATATTCAATTAAATGTGGTTAGACCAATGCAAACCTTATAGGTAGGTATATTATGAAAGCATTTGGATTTCAGTGAAGCGAGCCTTGAAGGGGGCTTTATGAATTGTGGGCCACGGCATAGTATCCATCAAACTTACTGTGTAACTCTTGGTAACTCCGCGTCCAAGTCGTCGATGTCGTCGCTGGCTGCTTCCGTAACAGTGCTGGTCTGACTTGTAAAGACAGCTCCTCTCGCGCTTTCTCTCTCACCCCGACGTACCCTGTTTGGAGTTCCTTAAATTGACAAAAATATAATAATATTAACATTGGAAATATTTAAAGAGTCGATAGTGTAACGCTGATGTATGAGCGTGGGGATATACATTTTCAAAATACAACAAATGTTAGGACGCTACCGCTGGGTGCAGAAGTGTACCAATTTGTGATTTTAGTGTCTGTATTGGTTAAACCTCTCTGTGTCAAATAGAAGTATGTGAAACAAAAAATGATCTACATTTTGGCTGTTTTATAAAACTAAGATAAAATTGGTAACAATGAAGTAGAGTTGCTGATGTGTCTATAATAGTTAGCAGTTGGAGTGACTACCCTTTTCGACGGTTTTTCCAGTAGTTTTGCGATTTTAGATAGATCGCAGCAGGCACCGGCTTTTTATAGAAGTAAGATGCATTTTTTAAGAATTGATGGAGTAATGCTAAATGTGTAGGGGGATATAAATAAACATAACAAGTGTTCGATTGCGGTCATTGGGCGCAAGGGTGATTCAGTCGGACTGATTTTGGTTTAGGTTTGATGATTACGAAGATGATAATGAGGAGAACATTGTTGCAATTCTACACAAAGCAAAAAGAGGCGGCTAAAATCTTGCATGTAGTTTACACCATTTTTGATCCAGATAAGTCCGCACGGAAAAAGAGCAAAATGTATCACATCGCAATTTGGTAAATTTTACAAAGGCACTTGAGTACATATTTAAACAAATATTTTGAATTAGAATAGAGTTTACTTGCAATAGTGTAAATGTGTTCAAATCTGCTGTAAATCAATTACTATATGTGGCGTAGATTTTCAAACCATAGACGTAAAAAACTACAGCGACTGGCGTTAATTCGAAAAATGTGTGGGTTTTATTTGGTAACAGTGGTAGTAACAATTTAAAGTAATTGTTTTCTAGTAATAAAAAAACCATCTATCAAAACAATGTCGAGAATTTTCTTGAAATTAGAGATATTTTCAAATGCATTATTAGTATAAATAAAAAAACTATTTCAATAATATATGCCACCATCTATCTAATCCAATAGAATTTTTCAAGACTTCATAAGGTAGAAAATAATATTTAAAAGCACATGTTCCTAAGATTTTTTTTAATGAGACCTTTTCCTATTACAAGGATATACACAATAGGCACAAACATTACGACTGGTTTTCCTAGGAAGTGTAAGTGTAAGTGTAGTAAGCAGCTGCAAGTATTCACTAGTCGCGTGATCATACCTCACATGTGTATTGGGTAGCAAACGACAATTATAGTTGGAAAGGGAATAGACTCCCACTCTCGTTTAAATTTTAAACTCGACGTGTTAAATTTCTTAGGTGTTAATTAAAACTCTAGATTGTATCCTTTAAGATCTTTGTAAATATTTTTACACTTTCAATATTTTTACAATGACGCGTAAAATATTACACACAATATTATTCCTTCCAAAATAGAAGTAGTGTGTAAAGTCGATTGCTAGCTGCAAACGTTACTGTAAGAACAAAAATTATTATTAATTAATCTGATAAAGAGGTAAATTAAATACCTAATCCTAAAACTTTTTGAACTGTAAAGCAATCAAAATCACAAAATACTGTAGATTACTTTCAACTAGGGATATTCTAAAAAAAGTGTCGCATGAATATTTTAAGATATTTACTAAAAAATATCTTTCCACATAAACATATGCATATCGTTATTCTGTTAATGAATTAAAAAGTTTTTATTGTTCCAATTGGAGTATTTTTTCTTAGAAATGCACTTTTTTGAACATTTATAAGATAACTGCTAATGTAGTCCTATAAGTGTGTACAATAATATAATTTTACAGCAACGAAAGCTCTTTAAAGCAGTTATAGAAAATAATAATATAGTTGTTATAAAATCATTATAGAGTAAATATGTAACAAAAGCCTTTTTGCACCACAAAAAACGCTATAGAACTGCCATTTATATACATATGTAGGTCTCCCATACCCCCGTCTGACGAGACCTGCCTATAAAAGTACGAAATATTTTGATCAAAGTATAATGGGGAAATTTGTATAACATAGTCGTGACTTGTAGAAATTATTATCTGCTTGCAGAAGAAAAAATTCATTACGACAGATAAGATTTATTTGATTACTAATAGAAACTGATTTTCCTTATAGAAATTTAGTAACATATTTAATTTAAACCATTCCAAATCTTATTCATTTACACTTCTAGATGTTGAAGTTAAAGAATTTTATTAGCTTTATTAAATAAGATTGAAAAAATTGATATTACCACAATAAAATATGACAACACTGTGGATATTAAATGGCATATATCTTTTATAGTAGTTGCTTATGAAGCATATTTGCTCTATAATCATTGCAATCGACACAACAATGTCATATTAGTGAGAATCCTTTGGAAGTACAAGATAAAGCCTTTCTTTCTGTCGCCATATTGTGAAGAAAGAAAACAAATCTTAATTAAAAATATATACAATATAAATAAGTGAAATGATATCAATAATATGGATCTACTTACTTTCTAACTAGTTGGTTGTTAAATACATCAATTTAGAAAACATTTTTTTTTATAAAATTTCCAGCATCATAGCAAATATAAGGTTAACTGAGGGCGCGTCAAAAAATTACTATTATGTACTACACATTTCACGATAAAACTTTTTCTGCATTAAAATGTACTGCTCCCTGACGGACAAACCAACAAAGCAATTCGTAATGATGCGAGTACTCGTATGCAGGCTGATTAGGCCATCTTCTATCTTGGTTCTTATTGGCTCATCCATATTATTTCTAATATGTGCGATGCAGAAACATTTTATTTTTAAAATATACAATTAAACGATTTTAAAGTTCTCTAAGTAGAACACCATGCAACACAAAAATTGTATAACGAAGTGTTATAGAATTTTTATGAGATTGCTTTGTAACTGTGTTATGAAAATTCTTTAAGACCTATAAGTATTTCCTGCAGACCTTACAGAATAGCTTAAAGAACTAAAAAGTTCTATAGAACGGTGTCCATTTTTATGGTATAAGTGAACAAACATTGCTCTATAAAATTTGCTCTGGAAACGGTCTTACGATTTTTATAGAACAGGAAATTGTTAGCTGGGATTCTGTCCTAAGGTCATCAATTTTAATTACGTATTCGGAAGGCTAAATAAAGCAGAATTAGAAAAAAATCTACCTTTAAAAGGGAAGTGAATCAAATCATAACTCTCGGTAAGACGGCGCTCCTGGTACACAATAAATTTTCTGATAACAAAGCCATATGACGCTCGAGCGTTGACGCGAAACAGCGTTAGCATGGCAGGACCACATACATAATAATTTTATCTTAACATTTCAGCGTGTTAATCAAATCTACCACTGTGAATTGCATCTCCCCCATTTATTTTTCACAAATTTGGAGATCATACGACACATGTTAAGGCATATCCCCCATACGTGAGAAAGAAGAAAGCAAGCAACCTGCAATCGATAATAGTTGCAGCTGCTCCCAACTTTATTAACAAAATGCTATCAACGGATGATATTCGAACGTTTTACTCATGCTAGCATTTTAAAAGATAAATAAAATTGTAATAACCTAATATTCGAAAACAATATATCTGCATTTGTTTTGACTAACAAGTAAATACATATTTAAGATAAAATATCTTATTCATTTATGTATCTAGGTAGAAAAGGTCTGTTTACTCCTTGTCGTTGATTACATATTAAATACACAGTAAAAAGTAGGTTAGTGGCCTAATAATACAATAGGTCAATACAATAGGAACTATATTATGGGAACATATCTGTACCCGACACATATTCCTTTATTTAATAACTATAAAACGTTTAAATTCGAATAAGGCACTAAAAACTGAAGAAGAACACAAAATTACAACTCCGCCTCTGTAAACCTGCGGCGGACGAGTCGCATAAGCGGCGTTAAATAAGGATTTCATATATCGAATTTTTTTTTACTTTATGAATAAGTTTGGTTTTTTTTTTGAAGAGCGATTTCGTTGATTCTTAATTTTTTCTATCCTCTCTTAAAATATTTGTACTTTGTCATAGTTAACCCCGCATTTTAAACTGAGTATGCTAATTGTAAACTTTTAAAAAACAGTTTATAGCATTCGTTACATATTTTAACGTTTTAATTTATTATTGGTTGAAGTGAACAAGACAAAGCATAATAGTCTCTAAAATAGTCATAATAACCATTTATTTATGATGTCCAATACTAGGAAAATATTAAAATTTGGCAATGTCGCATCAGGCCGACCAGCGTCCAATAACAGTCTGAAAAGATGTTTAAATAATTTGTGTATATATTTTTTTTCAGCGTAAATGTATTTATTTTATTTATTTGTTTTGATCGCGTATTCGTATTACACAAGGTGTAACAGTAATAAGTATTCAAAACTTGTGAACTTGTAAAACAAGTCGAAAAATTACGAAAACCTTAGTACAACTTTTGTCAGTGACGGCTCCTAAGTTAGATACGCTCTCTTAAAGGGAAAACCTCAGAAACAGTTTTTAATGCGTAACATCAAAGCGGTTCATCATTAAGTCACGAAATTTTGGTGAGATATTAACCTTAACGTGCTTAATAAGTCTCATAAAATAAATTTCAAAATTTTCTACAGGGGTGTGAGAAAATGCAAGGTTCTGGTACAAATTTAATCATATCTTTTTTGTAGTTAATTTTTTCTAGTTTCTGACTCCAAATTATTAAAATATTAAGTATTTAACATAAAAAATGTACTCTTGTTAAATTTCAATAAGATGTACCGTTTTTTCAGTAAAATCGATTTCAATCATTCCTAACGTGATCCACATTTAGCATCCAATACATAGCCAAAAAAATAAATTGCAGTGTGCCATGGATAAAACAACTAGTTTGACAGTTAACAGAAATGTCAAGTATTTTTAGTTTGAAAATTGTTATTTGAGTACGCAGTGCTGTTTTATAGTGAACAAAAATAGATAAAAATTATTTAAAAATGCAACAGTATACATATTCTGAGTTATGTAGATATGCTTATGACGTTAAGTGGAGTGTCGTGGGTGTGTTATAAAATATTTCTTTGCACCGAAAGGCGTTGTTTTTCTGTTATTATAGTACGGTATTTTTATTTGTACTATTGTTTTTAATTGTTACTGTTAAGAGTGTTAAAAATACTTGACATTTTTGTTAACTGTCATATTAGTTGTTTTCTTCATGGCACACTGCAATTAATTTATTTGGCTATGGATGTTGAATGTGGGGCACGTTATGAATGATTGAAATAGATTTTACTGAAAAACGGTACATCCTATTGAAATTTAATAAGAATACCTTTTTTATGTTAAATACTTATACAAATACAAATTTCAATATTTTCGAGTCAGAAACTATAAAAAATTAACTAGTAAAAAGATATGATTAAATTTGTCCCTGAGTCTTTCATTTTCTCAGGCTCCTGTAGAAAATTTTGAAATGTATTTTATGAGAATTATTAAACACGTTAAGGTTAATATCTCACCAAAATTTCATGACTTAATGTTGAACCGTTTTGATGTGATGCATTAAAAACTGTTTCTGAGGTTACCCCTTTAAGTGAGCGTACAAAATTTCTACTAAGGTTTTCGTAATTCTTCGACTTGTTTTGCAAGCTCACAAGTTTTGAATACTTACTACTGGTACACCTTGTATAGATATAATATAATTCATTGTTCCCTTAAAATTACCAGTGATCAGCCGTTTTATTTTAGCCATGATACCTACGTTCTTTTCCAATAGGTCAGAACTTTGTTTGATCGCGAATTCTGTATATTTTGAGGAACATAAAGTTACAATAGTGTGTTTCTAAAATCGTGATAATTATTTGGTTCTGTAGACACAACTAACCGGCTTTGGGTTCCTCCATGTAGAAGACGACGTCGGTATCAGACAGAGCTCTGTTGGCATTCGAACCTTGGACGGCAGGAGTGTCAGTCAGCGGAGTACCAGGACCTGGTGTGTTCGTTTCCGTTCTGGTGCCGGAAGTGTTCACTTCCATGCGATTGCGGGATTTTCTTCGTTTCAAGACCGACGCTTTCTTGGCCACCTGTAATATAAGGGACTGACCCAACGCATGGATACTTAACACCAATACATCGAACACTGCTTCTAAAACTAGGATAACAGATACTACACATGTATGTACATCGGTTAGCGATTTTATATGTACAGCAATAGTAAATAGAGAGAGCGTTTTCCATTTATACAGAACCGTTTTAAAGAGAACAAAATTTTCACAATGAAAACAAAGTATGCTTGAAGTATGTATTTTGAGATTAAAGTTAATCGAATGGATTTGTCTTGTGATGAGACAACGTAATATTTTTGTTAGAAATGTACGAAAACGTTCTCTCATTTGCTTTATTTTTCTAATTTTATGGAAAAATACTGTGAATATATTCCACTAGCCTTAAAACAATACAAGTACTTAATGTATTCGTAAATGGGGCTATTTCATGACTATTGACGTTACTTTATGATGGTGAATAGAATAACGACACATGCATATATTTCAATTTGAAACTTCATGAATATTTTATATCTGATTCTAGCAACAATCTAGTTTTGTTATTTTATCAAGATAAAACCATTTGATTTCAATCATCAGAAGATTACACAGTACTTTAAAGACTTAATGAAGAATTATTTACTGTACAAGAAACGCACTTAAGAGTATAAAAATATCATGTCAATGTAGAGGGTGATTCAGAAATTCTAGGAAAATAATTAAGTACAGAATCTACGTGAGAAATTATTTGACTAGTATTTCTTTGTTTCTCCGAGTTTTGGGAGGGCCTTCGGCCTCTTTAAATTGGGCCTAAAATTTAGTCTTTTGCAAATATCATCAGAACCCCTAAGCCGATTTTAATAGAATTTGTTATGGAGTTGTAGATAGTCTATCTCAATATTATTAAAAAAGTAGTTTTGTCAAGTACTACATAGGGCGCTAGTTATACATAATGTCACTCAGTTTTTTTCAAAAACTTATTTCCATTTCTTTTAATTCTTTGCGACTGCATTCGAGGCAGCGTTTTATTTTATAGAAAAAATACTCTTTACTTTTTTCCTCTGAAGTATAATTTTTCAGAATAAATTGCTAAAGCTGTAGTGCCACTATTAGCAAATGCAATAGAAAAACCTGTAACCAATATGTAGAGCATATAATTGATAAAAATATCACAAGAGGAATATTTTTCTAAATGCTAGAACAAATGTTTTCTTAGTATTCTACAAAAAATCTCAGGTTTATAGTACTATCTTTAGCAAATAAACGGATAATTGAAATTTTTGTATAGTTACGTAATTTTTAAATACCTTGAAAAAAATAAAGTGACAGTGTAACCACAAATCGACATCTGTTTGAATTATCTTCGCAGCCACCTTTTTCATTGTATGCATTCATAATAATTTTTCTGTTTGTTAATGTTGAAGTATTTTTTTGTGTAGAATCAAACGGTGCTGGCAAAGGATTTAGAAAAAAAATAAAAATATAAAAATAAAAATTTTTCAAAAAATTAAATGTCACTAGGCATAGCTAAATCATTCTGTGATACTTGACAAACTACTTTCTTAATAATGTTTAGATAGACTATCTACAACCCCATACCAAATTGCATTAAAATCGGCTTAGGGATTCGAAGATATTTGCAAAAAATAAATGTTAGGCCCAATTTCAAGGAGCTCCAGTGCCTCAAAAAATTAGAATTCGTAAAAAAAACAAAAAAATACAGGACAAATATCTTCTCATGCAAATTATATACCAAATATAGGAATGATAAGCTTGTAGTTAACATTATAAGTAACAAATTTATTAATCACACTGTAAACACTTATGTAAAAATAAAATAAGGCAATAATGCGTAAGACTATTATATAGCATATTTACTAGATTTTATTAGCAATTGGGTATGAAAAAATGTATTCTTATAAATCGTAATTTCTTATTTTGAAAATACTCTACTCTTTCATATGTTTCAGTTATACTCATAGTAACAAATTAGGTAGTTATAAAAATAAAATAAGCCTTCATAAGACTGCAGTGCTTAGTTCAGTGATATCCATATCGATAGTATATTAATTTATATGAAATATAAAAATGTGAATTTATGAAAAATTATTTGTAACCTTTTCCAAGGCAACAGGTAATGTTATGGCTACAGATGAATCTATGACACTCAGAAGTAATTTTACAATTATTTTTGAAAGACTGATATGCACACAAAAAATTAATTTAAATTAATCGCATTTATTTGAATGCCTAAGTATATATAATCTTGAAGTAAATAACTAGTTCTTCATTAAAAACTTATTTAAGTATTTCTTAGATTAGAAATTATATTATTTTAGCTTGTATATGCGCAAGTATTTATAGTAGTATGTAAGAATATTACAATTTTTTATTATTATTTCTTCTGCAATAAGCTTTTTCAAAAAATTATTATTTTTAAAATTTAACATCCTGTATCTCAGTAGACGTGGGCATAAAAATGTTTTATTAGAGAGCAAAATCTGGTGGTTTGGACGTGAAGAATTTTAAGCTAACTTAAAAGCAAGACTTCGTTTTAAACGAGATTCCTTAAGGATTGGTTGATAGAGTGCGGAATAGATGGAAACTTAGCAAAATCTTTAGAATAGGGTAGATGTGAATAACTTTCCAATATAGGTCGTATGAGAACACTGCCATGCTGTAAATCAGTTGATGTATTTCTTGTGCTTTTTCTTGAATTGCAGCCATACGAGGACTGTTGGTAATAAACCTTACCAACGCTGATTACATTTATTAGAAGCAATACATTGTTATTTATTGTAATAAATAAACTTCAGCTGCGGCGAAGAATCAGTCGATTAGTAGACAATACTTTTTTGTTCCACCAGATCCACACGATCTTACGTGAATGGGTACCAGTTTGTCCTCAAAGAATTGTTTTTTTGTTAATCTGTTATTTCCTGTTTTGGCATTGATGTAAAGGCATCATTCTTCATCATTAATAACAATCCAGGGTAAAAGTTGTCGATGTTGCTGACGAGTTAATCGATGACAAGGCGCAAATGTTGATTTTTGATGTATTCACTAAAACATACTTCACCCATACGTCCAAGTTTAGAATTTTTTTCTAATTAATTCAAATGCTGAATTCCGATCAGCTGACCACAATCCACCAACCTGGTCAATTCCCAAGTTGATTGTAGTGAATCATCATTGTCCAAACGATTTTCATCTTCCTGATCATGGGGAATACCTAAATTTGTTCACTATTTTTAGTTAGAATAAACGATGCTAGTTGAGGCCGTATCAATACGTAATAAGTATTAAAACGATTTTTGTTCTTCAAAATAATCTAAAAATAAACACACCGAAACTAACAAGGCTAGCAAACGGTACTTAAAGCGATTACCGCTTGTGACGTCACATCGCGGAACAGACCACCAGCTGGCGGGAAACATTATTAATCTGGAATAAGTTAAGTTAGTTTCTGTCTGTTAGTTTTATCTAAAATATAATTTTTGAAAGGAATATATGATGCAAATGAAGTAGTCAACTGTTACAAATAAAAAATCAATAAACAGTTTCAAATGAATTTCTAAATGAAAAATCAAAATTTACCAGTGATGTGGGAGCGCTCTCAATACAACTTAATGGTCATTTAATCGTTTTCTTTGTATCTGCTTTATTTATAAGTAAATTGATTTATACTGCTTTTTATATTTTACAGAATATTATTTCTACAGAATAGTATTGTTATATACACATATGTAAGCTTAAAAATATTAATAACATATGTAGTCAGAGAGATATACTAGTATAATTAACATGTAACTCTTTAGTATGATTTAGGTAACTAAACAATGTTTAACATCATATTAATGTCATTTGCTACCTGGTAAATCGCGTAAAGTTAGAAGCGAGACGAGTATTTTTTTGAATGTCAGTTATATTAAAAAAAAATTAGTTAACTGTATTTATAACAATTTGTCACTGATTATGCAACTTTTTCCGCATCCGAGGTAGCAAAGCTATTGCATTTAATTTGTAACATTCTATATAATAAAATATATACAAAGCACTTATATAAAACAATACTTACCGTTTCGCTTTTACACCACTAGATTCAACCTGATTCAAGTCTTTGAACATGGTTAAATATTCTGACATCATAGTGACGTCCGCAGTTGGCAGATTATGTGAGTCTGCCTTAACACAGTATAAACTTAGCATAATATAAACTTTCCTTAACTTAATCAAAATTTAAAAAAAAACTAAAAAATTAAGGACACAACGGTACGTCGATAAAAGCACACTTGGCGGGCTATTACATAAAAGCCTAACCACTAATTCTCGCACGCTAGCCTATTCCTTCTTGTGACGTCACATAGCGTTTTGCACGTTCAGACGAATATTGATATTTCTTTTCGGTTTTTCTTATAAAATTGATTTTTATAAAACTAAGCCGATTTGTTGTCAACGTCCCTTTCGTTTATATAGAAAAAAGTATTGTAATTAAAATTCATACATTGTAGCAACATCATATCTTACTTGCTACATTGTATCTTGCTACAATTTGTGTCAAAATTTATTGAAAAATATGAAAATGCTGTATTTAAATCGCAATTAATATTATTATTATTATTAACTATGATTTGTATTTTACATGCTACTAATATCCTAGTAAGATCTGACACAGTTTGTATTTGGAACCATAAGTTGTATTATTTTTCATAACACTGTTTCTCCGTGTATATTAATAAAACAAATAATTTTCTTGATGTGTAGTACTTCATTCAATGACGTAGACGTTATAAATGGTTCTAGAGGTATCCAATGCGTTAAATCTCTATTGAAGATTGAAAATGTGTGATATGTTGGAAATGTTCATTTTTTATGGATTTAAATGCAAGTTTACACAATCTATACAACACCAATTTTCAAGTAATCAGACAATTCAATTAAGCAACCGTAAATATCCGCGGCACTCTTGTCACTGAAACAGTTCGATCTTATTATGCATTCTCCCAATACATACAGATACAGATCAACTTTTTCCCGGCATAAACTTTGGTGAAGTTCAATTCACAAAACTGGAACCAGTAGCGGCGGCAGGGGATAAGGTTGTTTTTTTAATGGCAACCATCTTTTTTATTGCACCGTACAAAGGTTTTGGTCTTTCTGATTAATTCAAGGTGCAACATGTAACGAAGTTGGAACGAAAAATTTTACAGAAAAATTGAAAAAACCATACACTCCGAATTGCTCTTTCAACGGATAACTGAGTCTAGACACCTAAACACAATCAGCTGTTGTTGAAATATCCCTTTTTATTTGATTTCAATGGATCAAATGTTCAAACTGTTGACATTCTGCAGCTTGATAATGACCCAGCCTGACGACAAGCTCTCTTTATACATTCCTGATTTTTTCAGGTGCTATTTGCCTGATCCCATAGTGAATACAATGCTTCAGGTGTTCAGTGTTGTCCGGTCTGTCATGATACACCTTGCTTTTCAAGTATCTCCATAAGAAAAAGTCAACTGGGGTTAAGTCAGGAGGCCTTACAAGTTACTCAACTTATCCTCAATCCAACGATGTGGAATAAATAGTTTTTTACAGTAGGTGCGTACACGGACTCCTTTTTATTGAAGGAGAGGGTTCTAATAATTATTTGGCTTAGCTATTCCATTTAAGATTTTTTTTTTCCTTCAAAATTTTCTCTACCAACTCCCAATATGTTGTTCATCAAATTAATTAGAAAGACCAAAGCTTTCATACGTTGCAATACAAAAAGGTGGTTGTGATTTTAAAAAAATCTTATTTTCCTCCAGCCGCCACTGGTTACATTTTCAAGAATTGAACTTCAGTAAAGTTAATGCCTTAAAAAGAAACAAAATTGACCTGTCCAAGCGATTTTCCCAATAATTTTCCGAAATATGAATGACCGAGACAATTTATACATATACAAGATGTCTGACAATATGTGGTAAATCTAAGGTGCAGATAGAATATGAAAGAAATAAGATGACAAGTTCCTATAACATTTTTTTTACAAGCCCTCCTTACGGAGATATTGTGTCCCTGAAGGACGCCGTTGCAATCGATTTTTCTTGAATAACTTTTAAGTATTTAATATAATTTAATACAAAAATTAGTAAGGACCTCTTAAAATAGTGTCCTTGAAACAAACTCTTTTTTAGTTTACTAGAGACAGACTAAGCTTTACAACTTATGCCTAAACTTTTAACACCCTGTATGATAAAGATTTTAAAACAATAAATCTGGGAGCTTCAACATTAGACTAGAAAAAGGTACTCTTTTTTGTCGTCGATAAAATGAAATGAAATGAAACTCTCTTATGAAGTTTTTCAATAATTTCGTTAAGGTGCCTCCTGGGACACCACTGCATTTTCTTAAAATTTTGTTATTTTTTCGGAAGAAACATCTTAAAATTAAACTTTGCTTGAATGACTCGTATCGCACTTTATTGTCGAGAAAAAGAAATAGAAATCATAGCCTTATTTATTAAAAATAAAAAAAAATAAAATTTTTCGTAAGCGGTTCTTTTTTTTAGTCTAAGGTTGAAGCTACCAGATTTATTATTTTAAAATGTTTATCATACAAGGTGTTAAAAATGTAGGCATTAAGTTGTAAAGCTTAGTCCATCCCTGGTAAATTAAAAAAGTTGAATATATTTCAAATACCCTATTTTAAGAGGCTCTTACAGTTTATCTAAGAAAAACTTATTTCCAGCGGTTAAAGGCTTCAGGAACATCTCAGCAGGGAGGGCCTGTAGAAAAAAAAATTATATGAACTTGTCATCTTGTTTTTTCATGTTCTATCTGCACCCGAGAGATATCCCACATTTTCCCGGACACCCTGTACAATAGTCCTTTTTCCAGAAAAATATCAATTCTGACCACACGTTTATCTCCAGTAACGGAAAATGCACTTGAAGCTGATTTTAACCCGTAGTCTTTGGACTTCTTTTTACTGAAAGGCGGAATGAAAAGTCAACTATATACATTTCAATGATTGAATTATATCCATCTTACTTCTCGAAATACATCCCTTAAACTAATTAATTCGAACTAACGAATGCTAGCAAACAGAAGCATTGCATTTCTAGCTTGACCTTACCTTGGACAAGGGCATGTTATAGTTACTACCTCCGGGACCGGAAGCATTGTTAGCCATCGGGGTCACGTCATTGAGGTACACCTGCCAGGTGGCTCTGGAATTGAAACTTTTATCTGCGGCATAACACCGCCACAGACACTGGATCAGCATGGCGGCTGCGGGTATCTGACGATTGAAATGCTTCTGGCGTTGTTTCTGTTGAACTTTAAGTGCAAAGCCGGACCCTAGTATGCCCTGAAACAAAAATTGGGAAGTTATATAAAGTTAAATAAATTTATTATAGCTGGATAAATAGATAAATCTATTTGACTACTTTTTGTAAAAGCTACAATTGTAGCAAGTCAGATACACACCGGGAAGTAAAACATGAAAATACATAATATCTAATAACAACAATAATAATATCTCTACATATGCACCCAGGAGCGACTTAGTTGGTAGGCCCTAACCACCATTCAGTGCAGGAATGAGGGAAACCTGGAAAACCTCATTGATTAGGGGGGTAGTCAAATGTCAACCGGTATCAATCTCTCACATTGACACAAGCTAACATTCTTCCAACCTACCATACCCGCAAAGAGGGTGCCAATCTCTCCACTAGTATAGCTTATATACGGTTTAGCGGGGGTCGAACCCACAGCGATCTAGTCACCTCGATTCAGTTCTGACGCCTTAAACCGCGCGACCACTGACCGATAGACATAGACTAATTAATTAAAAGAATGAAAAAGTAGCTTACAAATATAAAAATAAAATGCAAATATGTACAAACGATAAAGCTATACAATATAAAACTGGACAACAAAAATGCTTATCTGCTTTTTCCAGTGTGAGATTTTTTGGTTAGCCAAACTTAGTTTCAAAAATAACTCTTGACTAATCTGTTTGGCGCAAGGGCTTATTTAATTAATCTTTATTTTTTCAGATGTGTAGCAAAAACCCAATAAAACTAAAGAAAAACTAAAATTATGCCACAAATAAATAGATTCAGACAAAAATATTACTTAACCACAAGACTGAGTGTACTACATTCTTAAGTACATTTATAGGTTCTATTTTCGTACAATTTAAAATAATGCCTGCGATAAAAGAATTATGATCGTTTACCACAGTACAAGTCACTAGTATAGTGAAACTGTTTGAACGTGCAAACACGTTCGTATACTAACAAGTAATATGAACAATCTCAAATTAGCTCAAATAATTTTCATTTATGGACTTGCAGATGGAAATGCTGCAGAAGCTCGTAGACTTTAACGAAAACGATAGGCTTACAGATATATTCCAGCAAAAAGAACTTTCGCCATATTACATGCTAGACTGTGAGAAACGGGATATTTAAGTAAATAGGCTGATCATCTTGGTAGACCGAGGACAATAATGACATCACAGTTAGAGGAAGCAATTCTTCAAGAAGTTGTCATTCATCGGAGTGTTTGGAAGGTTGTGCATACAAATTTATTGTGTCCATACCACAAGCAATGGGTGCAGGCACTGTTACCGAGAGATGTTCCTAGACGATAGGATTTTTGTCAGTGGTTCCTTCGAAAAATTGTAAACAATCCCAATTTTATATTCACAGATAAAGCTTTTCAAGGGATGTCATCATAAACTTTCATAATAATCATTCTAGTAACTACGAGAACCCCATGCTACTGTAGAAAGTGGATTTCAGAAAGAGAATTTTTGGTGATCATCTCATAGGGCAATATTTTATTCCTCGTCGACTCAATAGTGTGACGGATAGGCAATTTTTAGAAGAAACATTGCCATGGTTGATACAGAATGTACCTTTGCGAGTCAGACAAAATATGACGGAGCAGTTGCTCATTTCTGTATGACTGCTCTTGAATATATTAATGATAGTTTTGCTCACTAGTGGATAGGTCATGAGGACCTCAACCGTGGCCACTAAAATCTTCAGACTTGAACTTTCTGAATTATTACTTTTGTTGTTATCTTAAATTGCTTGAATTATGAATATTATGAATATTTGAACGTGTGCGGCAGACAATAAGGAGAAGACTTGATGCTATAAACTCAGGTAACTCTCTGCAACGCCACTGGAATTAAAGTTCAA
Organism: Monochamus alternatus; assembly: GCA_037114965.1. NCBI lineage: Eukaryota > Metazoa > Arthropoda > Insecta > Coleoptera > Cerambycidae > Monochamus > Monochamus alternatus. The sequence goes on from CM073429.1 coordinate 79,242,347, forward strand.
AATCTAATTTCATGGAAAGAAGCCTCTTATTACTGCTAACAAATTCACTAAGTTTAATCAAAATGGGCGAAAATATTGTTGAGTAGTTCATGAAAAACCGATTTTTTATTAAACCTTTAAGCCTCCGTTACACCGAAATGAAGCAAGTAAGGACATACGTTTATATAAGCTTTTTATTCATAAAATATGACAAGCAATCACCAGCTGAAATTAATGGCATCATTTAATATAAGGTGTATATATAATTCTGAAGAAATGAGGATTCTCTTCTCGTTGATGAAACTCTAGCTTCATAAATGTTTCAACGCACCAAGGCAATACCTGTATATAATATAAAATTTTATACAACTGTTCTATTATTAATAGTCCAATGTTATCAAGAAAAAAGTTCTGGAAATGTTGAAAAAAACTTTTATTAAACTAATAGACGCCATAGTTTCACAACGGTTTTAATAAAATGAGTAAGTAACAATAGTTTCATTAAACTGTATAGTCTTATGTATAGCTTACGGTTTCAGTTTTTTTACATGAATTATGAATATTTGTACATTTTTAATATTTAAAAATTTTTGTTGTTATAACTATGTCGCCCCAGTATTCATTGTTAATATAACTTTCGCAAAATTAAATGCTAAATGGAACCCACTGATAAAATCATGTATTATGTGTAACAAAATACCAAAAGGATCCGAGAAAGGTCAGAACAGAATCAATTTCCTAAACACAATAGCATAACGCATCCAAAAATAAATTGGGAATAACCTTAGGTTATCTGTATCTATGAATTATTATATTAAACTTGTATACCAACTGAACATTTTACTGTATACCTTCCTATATCCCGGTTTTTTCTCCAGGGAGAAATTTGCTTACCAATCTTTGTAAGCTTGTCCATCTCGATTGTTCTTTAAAACGGATCGATATAAAATACTAAATGAAATCGGCTTCATGGGAGCAAACAGCCGGACGGTAGCAGATTGCACACAATTTGCCAAGCGGATAAAAACGTCAGATTGCATCTTTAAGAAAACTGAAGCGTGAGATTTTTAGCCGTGAAAAATGCTGAACGTAGGCGGAAAAAGAAACCAATTATAAACGGTTTTCAGAGTCAAAAATAGAGTGTCAATCCGAAGGTGATTTTCCATACACTTAATGTTTAATTTCTACTGGTAGCAGATAATAGTGTGTTACTATTAAAATTGCATATGGCATTATGAAGAATAACATAAAGTTGATGGATATGAAATATTTAAAACTAATACCAATAATGAAACTAAAGACCTATTGAAAGATGTAACGGAATGGTTAAAGCAATCTACCAATTATGCATTTTTTACTAGGTATTAATAATATTGGGTGTTGTTAACTACACAGCATGGATATGTGGCTTTACGAGTACACAAGTACCTCTTCAGTAGATTTTAGTTTAGTCACTCTTTTATATTTTCCCATTGTAATTAACTGCAAATTGAAAAATCAGAATGAAGCAGCTGCAGTTATCAAAGTGTATGCATTGTGCCATGCGTAGTCTCAAGCAATAAATACCTACAGGGTGTTTTATTGGGAAATGAACATACGTTAACAGTGGATATAGGACATCTAGGAGGTCTAAAATACCTTGTTGTTAACGGGTCTAACCATTGCCATTACCGAGATACAGGGCGTTTTACCAATTTTGCGTATTTGTTTAATTTGGCATAAAAGGCGAACAACACTTTTGGGTCTGTTTGGATACTGTAGCTGTTGTGAGCGCATTAACTTATCTTATTTGTGTATCTTGTACTCTATTATTTCTTTTGTTTCTTCTACTGTTTTGCCTACTTTATTTTTACTTATGTTTAGTTTAGGTATATACTATATTTTAGGCCAAGTTTTATTTTATAATAAATAGCAACCTGTAATTGGATTACTATGATCTGTAGATTGTTTACTCATAAATAAATAATTTAACATAGAGTTTATGATGAATTTGCTGTGGTTGCACATTTCCTGTTTCATATTCATATTCTGTTCAAGCTTTGAATATTGATTAAATCCTGCAGTAAATACGAGAAAAATCAAGCTTATTTATCAAATTTTAAATAGTTACCAAATTTTAGTCTGAACTAAAAAGTACTCTATGTGTTGAAATGATAATACTAATAAATATTTATTGTTTTGATGTGAATTTAAATAGTTTTTAAAATGTCTAATTCAGTCAATAATCAACTAATAAATTTATTTAAAGAGAAAAATAGAACAGTATACTAAATAACAGATAGCAATAAAAGCAAACAAGAAAAAACAAATTTAGGAAATATTACAATAAAGGAGAGAACACACTATGAGGTCGCGGTCTAGGCGCATCGTAGACTGATGCTCTGTATCGAGCTGACCACGGACTTTTACTAAATCAATCGAATATGTCGTTCTCTATGCTCTTGCGACATGTTCTACTGTACTATTTAGGTGTCAAAATATGTTCTGTGGAAAATGTATTTTTATTAGCTCATTATTTCACGCGACTGGCCGAAATTTCTTCAAAAAGTCAAGTTCCCGACCTATTAATGAAAACGTGTACATTTAAAATCATTAGAAGATTCTTCACTACAGGAGAACGAGACTGGTCCGCGGTGAGCATAGGCCACACCCGCGTTGTTTCTTACTTAAATGCACAAAGTGTTCTTAATTAATTGCAGGTATTTTCAATTCGCTTAATCGGTTGCTCGCAACTGATAGTTTTAATTCCATATTCGATTTTAAATGGCTCCATGGGTAATAATCAATAGGAGTCATGTCTGGTTATCTTGAGGCCCACCCCGACCTATGCACATGTTTGGAAAATTGCCGTAACGTCAAGTTGTCGAGCCATGACATGAAATAATTTTATAACACAGAATTTGTTTTAACTGCCAATGCCGGTTCAACTTGAGCTTTGTAATACTGGCCCTTAGTATGTTTATCAAAACAAATAAAAACTGGAGAGGAGGTATGTTTTCAATGACCTATGCAGTATTTGATTCGTCCGTGTATTTTGTTAACGAAAGTAAATTATGTAAAAACTGTACGAACTAATGCATCAGCAGCATCTTGAGTGTAATACTATGTCCCCCCAACTAGTAAAACAGTTTTATAATTTTCAGGTTATACGACAATTATGTTTTATTGTTGTATTATTATTACTTTCGAAATACATATCGAAGTACCATTATTTTGTTGTCAGCAACTGCAAATATTTTATAAATTTATCACAAGAACTTTCTAATAGCTAAATAATAAAACAGCTTATAAGGCAAATATATAACTATTTTAAAACATTTCTGCGACAGGCTTATAAAACATCTTAGCCATAGTCTTATAGCACGGTTAGAAATACTACGGAAGATTACTAACAAAAATATTATAAAGAATTTTATAAAACTACTATATTAAAAGATACTTTAAGACAATTTTACTTCTGAGAACAAATAACTTAAATATACACTCTAATTAGTTACTATGTAATGATATTGTCAGTTGTAAAACAAAAATAGTAATATAACAATTACAACAGAAAAACGTTTATTTGGCGCAAAATTACATTGACAAACCATTCTATAAGACAAATTTGGAGCAGCAAAATGGCGGGACCTTGTTTTGTTTGTGTCATAGCAAATGTAGAAGCCTAGTTTTTTCCCTTGATTTAGCTTTCATATTTATTGTATAGAAAATAAACATGATAGATTTAAGAAAACGGAATTTTTTTAAAAAAAGTGGCGCATTTTGAAGAAAAGAAAGAAAGTGTTACAAAAATACAGAAAACTATGACTTTTATATCAAAATTGAAACAATTCCTACTTTTATCTTACCCTTTTTATTGAAATGTTTTGGAAATATGAAAAATCCATAATTTTGAGTGCCTTTAAAACTATTTTTTAATTGTTTCCAACAGACCTTATAAAATCTCGAGGGCGACTAAAGTCCTTTATAATGTGGTGCCAATTTTGGTTGTATAGCTGCTGTATAAACATTCTTCCAATGTTTTTATAAGATTTGTTTTGAAAACGTTTTTGTAGCTGTTATAAAACAGCAAATTGCTAGTTGGGTACATTGCCATTCTTTCTTCAGCACCCTATATAGTACACCTTCATTTGCGGCGGATGATTGTGTACCTGATCTGGCAGATAATGTGTTAACCGGAGCCCGAACGAGAGGCGCTCTTAACAAGATTAATGTGGATGAAACATCCTGATTTATACTATAAATTGGATCCTACACACCGGACTCGTAACTCGTAAAAGTTGCTTCTAAAGGTTGGCTTGATTTATAGTTCCACAACTGTGTAAAAACTATAACGGGAGTATTTTGCCGCAAATAATTCTTAAAATGTCAAACATGATTTGTCTGCAACCTTTGGGAATTTACGAGAAGGTCAATAAATAAATCCGGTTTATGTCAGAAGCCGCGCCTTATGTCATTTTTCTGGCAAGTAAGTTGTTTAGACACTGGAACGGTTGGATTTATTTGGTGGGAAAATGCATCTAAATTTACGTCCACAAGTTACATCTTGGATCTACTATGTTTATCAGTGAAACAAACATATTGTAATAAATTAAAAGAAATAAGAAATTTTGTATTTGAAAGGATGTCAATTAGTTAATTGCATCGAGTGACAGCAAACGTTTATGAAATGTCAGATTAAAATCATTTTTCTAATTTTGACATATAAAGTCTTTTGTTATCGAAACAAGGGTCAAAACATTCTACTTTATGTAACAATAAAAATTATATCTATTAATTGTAAAGAATACAGTGTAAAATTGTGGTATCTTAGTGATGAAAAAATAATCTAATTTGTTGATAGTTGGTGGAAAAGTGGATCTACCTTAAAATTTTGCTCCTACATGAAGAATTAAGTAAAATATAAATCAATTAAAAATTAGTGAAAGTTATCTAAAAGTATATCAAAGTAAAATAGTATCAAGAAAGTAGTCTGGTATTGAATAAGGAGTACATCATACAAAAATTAAAAATCAAGAAAATGTTTTACCAAAACCCAGATTTAAAAGGAAGGAAATAAACAAAACTACGGCATAGACTTCAGTCAAGAGCCAAGAAACAAATAAAACAAGGTACAAGTTAAGCAGCAGATAAAGCAGAAATAAGCGCAAGATTAGGGTAGATTTGAGAACATTAATTGATTGTTCATAAAATATTAAAAAAAAGACGGATATAAAATTCCATTTCTTAAATATTTCTAAAGCTAAATTTCCAATTAAGAATAGAGCATAAATTTTAAAATAATAATAAATAAAAATCTAAGACATATTTAGAATCTACACTGGGAATAAGTGTTTCATGCCAACAGTTTTTAGAATAATATTAAATATATATATTTTTAAATATCAGTCATTAAATTCATTGAATAAAATTTAAAAAAAAATTGTTTCAAACTGCTTTCGGGATAATAGTTCTTGGAAACATCTAACATATTAAAATTTTAAATTTCAATCAAATATATTATAAGTGAACACACAGGCGTCTAGAATAGAGCTATCTTGGTAAGTAAATGACATTTCAAGAATTTAAGCATACTACTCAACATAATAATTAACAAACAAACAATGAAAAACACAAAATAAAACAACAAATTATATATAAATTTCAGTGTGACAAATTATAGTACTATGAATTCAATTTTAATAATGAATATTTATTTTTTATATTTATTATTAATATTTATAGTAAAAGTACAATTGTGAAAACTTGTATCATTTAGGAATCCTCGACTTCTTGCGATATCAGTACTCATGACAATATTTCTAGGGTCAACTACTTTCAAAGATTCATTCTTTGTAGTGGACCCGTTAAATGAAAAAAGAATACTCTTAGCAAATTTAGTCTTACTTTCTACATAATTTTCGATGTGTCCTTCAGCAACCGCATCCGGTTTCTAATCCCTATGCCTTTTTAACTTGAAAAAATATGATTTGGTTAGCACAATATGAAACAAACAAAATGTAATTTTATTACTTTTATCACCAAATACTTTTCATCTGGAGCTTCAGACAAAAATGTATGGAACTGTTCCCTTAGAAAGACTCTCGATTTATTTGGCTTTCTAGTCACTTCCACACTCATTTTCAGTCTTTGGCCACCGACGCGACGCCAAATTTTAAATATTTGTTTTGATCATAGACCTTATAAATCATGGACGCGCCCGAAACCGTTTTCTGTCTATACAAATCGTTGATGCTCAGATGTGTGCTACAGAGGTAGAGTTAGTCCGGGCAAAAACCCACTGATCATTGGCCGAAAAAAAAAACAAAAACCGTAAATGACAGTATGACAGACGTGTGACAGACCGAATTATATTGGATGTTTACTCATTTATTCAGAAATTTAATTTATAATTACATTTTGATAATAACAATTTGTAAGGAAGGTTTTAATTATTTAGGAAAGGTTTTGCCAGGTTATGTTTATATACTTTTCTGTCATAAAACATCTGTTTTTGCCCGGACTAGCTTCATCCCTCTTGTATGGTTCTGATAGATGCAAGTAAGTATCTATGGTAACGATAAGTAAAGGTATATACAGTGAAATAAGTTAAAAAGATTCAATCTTACAATCTTTATTTAAAATTCGTTTTCTTTTTTTAGTTATTTTAATCATTTTACCTAGAATTTATAACGTTTGAAGAAAAAATAGTATATGATGTTCGGAAATTAAGATACTTTATGTCCTTCGGATGATTTATCTCTTACTACGTTCGTCAGACAAACTTTCCACGTTCTACACTATACAACTGTAGAACCAAACAAGAATATAATAGATGTGCAAAAAAATATATAAGATATATACCAATACCATTACAATAAAATAATAAATTTGAATAAATAAAAAATACACAGCCAAACATTGTAAACAGAGTACAAAGTAGAAGGTCATATAAAAAATATACAGGCAAACTGACTTTAGAGCTGTTTTGATGGCGTCAAACTTGGTAAGTTATATATCAGCTGCACGATATATAAGTGATGCATTTGTTTTTGTGCGTGCGTGTTTAGATTCCATAGTAATAAATTTTCTATCGGTGGCTGACCAGTAATTAATAGGAGAGACTTTAGAGATTTACGAAACTTCTCCCATAGATATACGTGATTAAAAAAATTAATTTATTAAAGATAAAACACAAATGAAAATTTAATTTACTTCTATAGTTATAAATTTGTCAGCTCTTGGTAATCGTTCAGAACTATATCTACACTCACGTGCAAAAAAACGCAACAAGTTAATATTTGGTAAAATTTGAGGTGTCATAATTGTTTTTATTTTCAGTTAAATTCTTGTAATTTTTTCTAGCAAACTGTAGATAAAATTACTAATTTCAAATTGTATATTCTGTATTTTGTTACATGCTGGCGTCATTATACACGCTTCATTAAAAAGTTGTTGTATAATCCTAATTTTAAAATACCCTACGGAATAATTTCGTAACAAAATTCTTTAAAAATACCACTGTTTGTTAAGAACCATTCCTTTATTGTCTGAAGCTATTTATTTGTGGCAAAATTTTAGTTTTTGTTTAGTTTTATTGGGTTTTTGTCACACTTCTGACAAAATAAAGATTAATTAAATAAGCCCTTGCGCCAAACGGATCAGTCAATGGTTATTTTTGAAACTTTGCCTAACCAAAAAATCTCACACTGAAAAAAGCAGATAAGTAAAAAATAACAACAATCATATCACTATCGCGCACTTCCGTATTATTGACGTTTCGAAAAACTCGTTTTCGTTCTCAAAATAGTATACTCGCGTCAAGAATTCAGACGACTTACGTCATACGAACAAATGAATAAATCATTATATTTTTATCAAAATATTTAAGAAACTGCAACTGAGAGTAATAAAACTATATACTACACTAAATGTTTGCATTATATATTGCACTAAATTGCAAAAAATTGTTGTTTTTAACGCGACCAAATATCGAAAATTACGTTGACAATAATGACAATTGCCTAATGTCAACTATGACGTAAGACGTCTGAATTCTTGACGCGAGTATAGTAAAAATATTAAACGTATGTCAAGTTTGACAGTTAAATTTTTTTTTGTCAAACTTGACATACGTTTAATATGTTTACTACTATTTTGAGAACGAAAACAGAGAGTTTTTCGAAACGTCAATAATACGGAAGTGCGCGATAGTGATGTGATTTTTGTTATTTTTTACTTATCTGCTTTTTTCAGTGTGAGATTTTCTGGTTAGGCTTTGTTAGGTTTTGGTTAGTTTCAAAATATGTTGAAATTAGTCATTTTAACTATAATAATTTGCTAAAAGGATTATAAAAATTGAACTAAATATAAAAAAATTGTGAGACCTCAAATTTTACCAAATAATAACTTGTTGCGTTTTTTATGCATGTGAGTGTACAATGACATAATTAAATACCTAGTAGTTATCAAAACCAACAAGGTTTCCTGATCTTATTCCATTAAATATTTTTATTTAGTGATATGAGACTACGCAGGAATGCTTGTGATAACTTCTATAATAGACCTTACTGCATACCATAAAAAAGAAGAGAAAGACACAAAAAGGTACTTAGACAATTTCGATAACCTCCACTGTGTAGTGCGCCCTTATCTAATAAATGTAGTAATTGTTAAGGATTGAATAGGTAAAATTGTAGCTAGGAGAAGATGATACATCTTATAAGGATCTTATTCGATTATTTCCATTTATCACTATATCTAATAGAGGGTGCTGTCTGTTATATCTCACCGACACCTGTTTACTGTTATTGTCTTGTAGAAAATCAATATTTTAAGCAAACTTACCCTGTAAGTTTTAATTATTTTACGAATATTCTGCTTGTGAGACAATAAAAGTGACACTTCTTATATTTTGTTGAAAGTTGGCATTATAAGATGTCAAAACTATATATTACGGAATATTTTTTTCTTATAATTTATTGTTATTGTTACATTTCATTAAAATATGTTGGAGTTAATTCAAACCATTTATAATTTTTTTTCGAGGATTTCTAGTATGGTTCGATTTTTGTAATTTATTTGCTTGTTTAGTTAATTCTATGACCACTCTGTATAAATTCTCTTTGACATGAAATTTCCAGAAACTTCTAAAGAAACAACTTCTGTAACAAGTTTACAAACTTTGTCATTAGGTGAGAGATGCGTACCCTCATACACGTAAGATATCGTACATGGATATTTCTAGATGAAACCAGCCATACCATAAAAGAGACAAAACAGGAAATAGGAAACTCTTTTGAGGGGCAGATTGCATATATTCCTTCCCATAAAGGCTCACGGATAACAGCGGGAGTAAATTTTGTGCCATAAAAAATATCAATCTGTTACATTCCCGCTAAAAACTCGGATGCTGGAAGATAGATAGTAATTCTGAGGCTTACTTTGAATTCAGCGGCGTTTTATTGATATGGTGATAACAAATGGGACAGATGAGATAGCGTGACTCATTTGAAAAATCATTCAGTGGAGGATCTAGTACAACAAAGTGAGTAGTGATATTTTACATCGAACATGTCTAACAGTCAAAAGTCTTTGCATTAGAATACAAGTTCATTGAATAATTTTGATTTAAATTAACGTACAAATCTGTTTAATTTTATTTATGGACGAAACATTGTGGCTATACTGATATATATTTTTAAAATCTGTTGTTGGTGGGGGGTGAGGGGTAGTAAGATCTACAAACTGAAAATATTTTTACTGGAATTCCTAGATATATACAGGGTAATTCATATTAAAGTTGCATTTTTTTAAATGGAACTCCCTGTATATTATTGCATCATAGCAAAAAGTAATTGTGGATTAGAAGAAAAGTATCAGAAATAAATACAGATAACTTTATATCGGGTGAAACGTAATGAAATGTGTTATCTGGTGACGCAAAAAAAATATGTGGGTTCCATTTAAAAAAATCAAGTTATCCATGATTGAAGTTTTCAAAATTAGAGCAACGATATCCGCCATAACAATCAGAGTTCATATTTGACTTTCTAGCTCTTGGTAGTATGTTGCCGCCTACCACTGATATTCAGCTGTTTCTAGACATCAACTTTTTGACAAAATATCGAATAACGTCCAAACGGTACATTTTAGGCACCAAGTATGGTACATGAAGTCACACTAAAATTGACAGAAGAATTCAAATATGCAAAAATATACAGGGGGTTCCATTTAAATAAATGTAACTTTAATATGAATCACCCTGTATATGTCTAGGAATTTCAGAAAAAATATTTTTAGTTTGTAGCTCTTACTACCCCCCACCCCCACCAACAGCAGAATTGAAAAATATATATCAGTATAACCACAACCTTCCGTCCACACACTATTGGCCCACCCTGTATAAAGGATTCCGTTCAACAAAAACTCAAAAATATTGAGTTAAAGAAAGATCTTTATAAATACAAATTCGACCTCTACTTCATCAAATACATGTGCAGGGATTTCCCTAACAAAAAAGTTACAGTTAAAATTCATAATAATAAATAGTAAATCATAAATAAAATAATAACCGTAGTTGATACTCTCACACTAGAGATATAACTAAATATTAAAATACACTGTACAAGTTATAAGTGGCAAAGAAAATCAGATGCATATGATATTTAGATGAACAAAAACCTTATTCAAAGAATAATACTTTATATCGGAAATCATTTTTCAGACAATAGGAAAGTTTCAAGTCAAACTTAAAATAATTCAGTGTTCGAAGCACTATGCAAAATTATTTTGATGTAATATGTATAAAGATTTGCCAAAGAAAAATCCTTATATAAAAACTACGCTTTGAAATGTTATATGCACCAAAATGTATCTAGATACTACGTCTAGGGAAATCATACTTTAAGTTGCCTCTCTTGAAAGCTAGTCGTGCAGCGTTTTTTACCATTTACTGGCGAAATAAAAATTTAGTTTTTCATTTTTAAAATTCGCGATCCATCAAAAACACCTCCTTTAATTTTGTATTGATACTATATGTACACTGTTTTCCGAAGCACTTTTCATTCATATCCAGAATTTTCACAAATTGCTTCATAAAACCGTAATTAACATAGTCGATCCTGAAATGATGATATTTTCGTCTTATTCAAATGATATTCCTTTCGTTATTTTTAAACTTTTACAATAGTTAACATAATCAAATTCAGCTAGACGGAGTTGTCTTCGTAATAAGGCAAGGTTGCTACGATTTAGCAGATGCTGACACCCATCTGCTGCTTCATTTCCTTCAATGCCTTCATGTTCTAGCACAACTGTAATCAACAATTAACTGTAAACAGTCTAAACCACCTGCAGGCTGACTAAGTGATAATGTGTCGATACGTTTATGTGTGTAATCAATTCGGAAATTCTCAGTCAAATTTATTTGAACAGAAACTTAATCGTTAAGCTTAGTTAAATCCTAACTCAGATAATGTTATTTTTACTTTTATTAAATTAACAGGAAAACTACTAAAGGACTTTAATAAGGGCTGTACATTTTCACTTATAATATACCAAGAGTCTTGATAATGCTGAGATAAATTTATTATTGAGAATGTTAAAAACCTATTGCTATTTACCTTAAAGCAGCACGCCGGAAGAAATCTAAATGAAAAAATGTGAGTATTTATCTAAATTAGAGGTATATTCGGTAAGACAATTTTTTACACACAAAATAACATTTACATTTTAGTAATTCATGTCATCTTTAATGGTAACACCGCATTTGCGGTGTTATTGCTGTAATCCTTTCATGATTGGATGAATGTTGCCACATGACCTGTATTACAGAAATTTGATTGCTAACTTTACAGGGTGTAACAAAAAAGCAGGTCCTCTCGTTAATTGCGTATTTGTGACGGCAAAATATGATGATTTAACTCTATTTACCTATATATAAAAATGCCTTCCTTAAACGAAACAGTGTAAAAGTTGAAATTTTAAAATTGTTATTTGTCAGAATTTCTTCACTTTTTCTGGTATTGCTTTGAAATTGTATTATATCCTTCTTATTATTAATTAAATCTTTAAGGGTATTATTGTAAACGATTCCTGAAAAACAGGGATAACTATTAAGGAGAAGGGGTTATTTTAGTCTCACCACTTTTTTCTGACATAGGCCATAGGATGAATTTTTACAATGTCGTAATGTAAAATTTTGTTTAGAATATTTTATTTCTCTAATCATTTTTTGTAAAACTTTTCATTTTCGAAATTCGATTTTTGAGCATGAAACGTTAGAGGTCACAGCAAAATGAGTTACACTTAATAATATTTTTAAATTTCAAACAGTTTGTAACGTTCTAACTTGGTCTAAAATGTCCTAACGAAGTATCTTTGAACATAGGGCTAGCCAGATGAAGAAACTTACACAATTTTTTTATCAAAATAAATTCGTTTATTAAGGAAAAACAGGGGTATAAGAAATACATTTATTAAACAGATTCATACCGAAATTTAATTTAAAACAATGTTTAATATTTTAATTTATTAATTGCTGCACATGCCCACCTGCCCCCGAAATCCATAAACGAGCTCTTTTAAATAAATAAATATGTGATATTTTGAAAAACCTGTTGTTTTTGCCTAAATTTTCAGACGCCTTTTCATTTGACCAATATTCTCAATTCATTCGGAATAAATATCCTTCATAAATTCCTAAACACAGAAGTCTAATAGACTAAAATCGAGGGAGCGTGGTGGCCACTGAATAGTGTCTTTTTCACATCCAATTTATCGATTTGGAAAAATTAAATTGAAATATTGTCTACCATTTAATCCAAGTTTAGAAATATCGGGGCATCTAAATTTATTGGTAGACTGTGTGTTTAGTAAGTATGTATTTAGTAGTATGTGTTTCTTAAATCCAAACGAATTTACAATGAATATGAATATTTATTTGTGTAAAAATGGCACATGTGATAGCTCTATATTCAAAGACTCTATATAAAATAGGTTGGAGGGAGTTAGAACATTACAAATTGTGCGTATAATAATAATAAATGCTTTTTTTATTGCAAAAAATTAAATTGAGTACATATAAACAAAAAAGAATTGTAAATTTATCTCGAAAATGAATAGTTTTACCCAAAATTATCAAAAGTATAAGTATATAATATAAAACATAATAAATATTCTAAATAAAATTTTACGTTATGAAATTTTTAAATATCCATAAACGTGTCAGAAAAAACCTTCCTTACCCCCAGTTTCTACGTTTAGTTTTTAGGCACCGTTTATAATAATACCCTTGACAATTTGGTTAATAAGTATTTCTATAAAATTTCGTGAAAAACTATAGCCAAAAAGCATGATAAGTACAACTTACACTACTTACCTATATACAAAAAAGGATACAAATAGTGTTAAATCGTCATAGCTTGCCGCCAAAACAGCGTTTTCCTTACATCCTGTATGCAGTGAACAATTCTTCAATTAATGAAAGTAAACATTTGAGCGACACTTACAAAATGTATGTTCCAAAAGTTTGTAATATCGAGTCAATAATATTTCAATCCTGGCTGAATTCTGCAGTAGCTGAAACCTTCGATAAATAAAATACTGCGCCACACTCATAACTCCAGTAAAATATGTAGAGCACCGTTTGGCTGCTGCATTCAACAAGCTATTGATCGGATAAAGCTTAAGTCTGAAAGGTTTTATTCAGAAAGGAAAGACTAAAAAATTTGAGATTTTGCATATTGTTAATAGCACTCAGCAAGTACTTAGTCTTTACTCTAGTTCCCCAGTTGCTCTAAATATTTTGAAAAACTTTTAAAGCCCTATTTCCCAGGAAACAGAAAAAAATAAAAATTGTGAAGTACACAGGATGTCCGATAAGTAATGACACAAAAAGCAGTAATATATTTCCTAAGAATAATACAATTTAGCTAATCTTATATTAGTTAAAACTATAATTAAACAGGAACAGCCTGTCAAAGTAATATTTTTCAAAATAATTATAGAACTATATTTATTATAATTTTTATATCTGAACAACTTTTGGGAATAAGTCTGTAGCATTTAAAAATGCTACTTAGTGTTTAATTAATATATTTAAAAAAAAAGTCATACTAAAATTATTTCTCACGACATCTAGATATTGCTGGTTGTTTAAGTAATTTTTCCTTTGTGGTCTGTATGGTGCTGCCCTCAGTTTAACTTATTCAAATAAATAGAAAGCAAAAAAAATAGATAAGAAACGTTGGACCTGATTAAGGCGAGCTAGCGAGACTAGAATAAACATAGGTGAGAGCACACCAAAATTTAAATAAAAGTGGTGATCAAAATAGTTTTACTGGATAAATTTTCACCATTATTTTGTTAAGTGCAAAATCTCAACCTACAAATTACTTGCAACTTCACATATAAGGCCGTACAACATCTTAGGTAAGCAGCATGGCTCTGTTCTGGTTCATTAGTTAATTCCGTACTTTTCCATTTTTAGGCCTTTTCGCTTTCCTTCTTAAAATAATTGCTATTAAATTTATATGCCAAAATTTGAGCAATATCAGACAAATACCGTTTGTCTTTTGAATACTGTTCCGGTTCTGAATAAGGACAAGTTAACAAAGTCGAAGCCTCCAGAGATCTATTTTTTTTTTTTTTGGAAAACCATTGGATTCTGGTAAACCAAACCACGTTATTTGGATTTACATCATCCCATTATTAAAGTCTTAAAATCTTGTTCCGACAGTGATCAAAGGAAATCCAGCTAAGCTAAATTTATTTATCTATTTAAAAGTTATTAATTGAACCTAATTTTGCCTCAAATTAATATCCATCTATATTTTAATTTAGTAATATAAATGTACGCAAGCGTATACGTATACCTATGCAAAGAGTAGTCAATTATACCCGAAAACTGTCACATTCTATCAAAAGTAAATGTTTTAATCAAATTATTTAAATTCATGGTTTAATATCCTTTGTCCCGTTGATAAAATTTAGTTAATTCTATATATTAGCTGTCTGTGTATTTTGTGTGTGTTCTAGTTAGTAATATAAGTCTCAAAAATCGTTGTCTTTAATTTTTTTAATATAGCATAGCAATTGCAATTTATTAGTTAAAGTAATTACATTTTTTCAACCTTAAATTTCCTATATAAACTAATTGGCGCCCGATTAGGCAAGTATATGTAGCTACCGTAATCCGCGACCCTAACGCTCCTGTACTAAGCAAAAGCTAGCTAACGCACTTACGTTGCCATAAGATAAAAAAAATGGTCTTTTTGAGATGACAAATTCAAATATAATTATAGTTTTGGTGACACTTACAAAGGAAGCTCATTGATTGTGTTTAAATTGTTTAGTCTTCGGTTTTCGATGATATATTTTTTTGTATTCTTAAAAGGATATATTCGACTTATAGTTTCCAATGCAATGAATAATTTTTTTACAAATCAACGTATTTCTAACGTTATTAAATTTATAAAATATAATTTTGGAATCCATTTGTCCATAATTTATTGTTGCTAAAGAAAGAAAGTTCAACCGTTTGTTGACAAGTAACTTCAAATGTCGTAACATGGAAAGTGATTTGAATCTAAGAAGCTACTAATGAAAGCACTTTAGATTTATTGCAAAATAAGTCAAAGCAACAGTACGAGTTTTCGTACAATCGTTTCTTGAAGTGATGTCATCTGGAAAATGTGGCAAGTTCAGTAAAAAGTGCTTTTGGGGCATATTTTGAAGAAACGTCCATGGACATCGTCAACTCTTTGGTCAAATTACTCCATTTTGAAGGCGATGATGAACATGAAGAATCAGTACAAATAGTGCAAGATGACAAGAGAAGCGCGGGATGAATAATATCTAAATTTTTGGTGTATTTGGGGTCTGTAGTTGCGAAGAACTCCTATCGATATACGTACTTTCATTAGATATTTTTTAGGTCCATATATTTTTCTAAAAACGTACGTAATTTGAAATTATCTAGTTTATTTAATGGAATATTGCTTACAAGAAAGGTAAGTTCATAGAAAAAAACAGTCTTCAGCGCTGGATGAGGCATGACTCTTGAAATGTCTTATTCACTCAGTACAAAACAAGTCATTTCCTTTAACACGTATGTGTCTAAAACCTTCAGGATCACAGTCAAACCATATTTGAATTTATTTCCGTCTATTCCTTCTCTCTATTGGTATGTTATTTCATTCATAATAGTTGTTAATGTATTTTTTTATTATTTATAAATAATTAGTAAAATACATACGGTGAATACAACTTACAGTAGATGTAAAAAGCAACCGTATCGGCACGACACTGACTATTACAGCGTTCCGAAAATAACTAAAACTAAAAGCGCAATTCGAAATGCCAGTCAGCAGTTAGACTCTACTCTAGAACTCTGCTAATGATAGCGACGTCTGGATTGTACAGAATGTACAGAATAGACAAGCAGCTGTATTTCCTACAGCTTTAGGGGAAAGAACGTGACAGAAGCAACCCCAAGGAATTATTTTTTTCTTTGTAAGCCTGTGTTATTTATTTAGCATTTTGCCCAAGTTCTTAAAATAAGAGATGGGAAGAAGGTGAAATTATATTGCAAAAGAGAATCGAAAACTCTCAAGTGTGTTAACCGATTTTAGTAAATTTGATTTTTTTAAATTTTATGTTGAATTTTAAAATTTCCAAATGAGGTAGCAGTAACGCTACAAATGCTACAATGTTTACATTTAAAAATTCATCCCGAAAATTACTGTAAGTAATATTATTACAGTTTAAGCTTATATATATATATTTGTTTTCTGTAAGAAATATATCTAGGTATTTTCAAAGTTATCTAATAGGTTTCTTTATTTACTAGTTGTTTTTAAATTTTAATAATAATTAATCTTCAGGATTAAATACTAAATGGTTTTCTTATGTTTCTTACAAAAAATAATGCTAAAACATTTGTACCAATACAAAACT
Source organism: Monochamus alternatus (assembly GCA_037114965.1). Classification (NCBI taxonomy): domain Eukaryota; kingdom Metazoa; phylum Arthropoda; class Insecta; order Coleoptera; family Cerambycidae; genus Monochamus; species Monochamus alternatus. The sequence goes on from CM073429.1 coordinate 79,259,264, forward strand.
ACTATTTTTGTTGGTAATATGAATAAGCTTCTTATTTATATTACTCTAACATTACTTTTAAATAATGCTTTTGATTTTATAGAGAAATTTTCATTTTTCGGGCTCTTAGAAGATGTGTTCTTTCCGGAAAATGTTATGTTATGACACACTTTCAAGAACTGTTTGGAAGTATATTATTCAATTTTATGGAGAATTTTTTTTGAAATAATTTCATTCATATTTTGTTGGTGTGGAGGCAAACGTTTTTTAAACGATTGGGTTTTTCTGGAAATCAAACTCGCACGCCAGCGGACATTTGTGTTTTTTAGGATATTCGTCAATTTCCTTTCTCAGTGATAAGGTGGTAACCGTAGTACCGTTATTTGGCGATTTGTTGCCATTTCATCGATAACATATTTTTTCTGATCTTTATTAAGATTGACAAGTGTCAAAAGTTCCTTTTCCACCATATTTGTTTCAAAAGAAATGTTTTTTCCGGATAACCATTGAATTATATCGGCTTTCGTCCAAGCAGTCGTAGGCGTCCGCTCGGTCTGCCATGAATGATAACTGGCATTATCCATGACAATTACAGACCGCGGAGGAATAAGATCCAACATCTGTGTAAAATACTCTTCGAAAACATCTGCATTCATGTCTTCGTGATAGTCACCTGTATTTTTAGATTAAAATTAAAGTAAATCGCCATCTACAAAACTACTGGCACTGCCTATATGTGTCACTATTAATCTTCGCCCTTTACCTGAAGGGTCCATCCAAAAATGCTTGTCGAAAACTTTTAACATTTTTATCTTGCCATACTTTTGTTACAGTATATATCTCTCGTTGAATCAAGTTTCGTCTAGATAATAAATATTCCTCCCTTTGTCACGGAATTTTCTAATTGATCTTAAGTAGGATCTTCGCCATCAAATAATTTCATCTTTATCGAAAAGAACTGACTTCCTGTTCTGCTTTTTCCAGCAAAAATTCAATTCTCGTATAACGGCCCATAATTTGCTTCTACTGATTTTTGGCAAATCGTTGTCCTCTGAAATTTCACTTAAAATTTTGTTTAGCGTTGGTATTTCTTTTTTAAAATAAAATGAGTGTACTTTTCTGCGTATGACATTTTTGAAGAAATCATGTATAACGACTTTTGACCTCCCTGTAGGTAATTTTGGGGGATTTACAGTATCTTGTTCATTGTTTGTTCCCTTTAACAGTCTGTAGATAGTCGATTTTCCAATCCCTGTCATTTTGGAACACTTTTCCACGATGTCGTCAACACTGTTGGTAGGATTTTGGTGTTTCAATGCATTAAATACATTTAATACAATAATCTTCTCATTCTGAGACAGCGCACATCTTTTCACGTGTTTAGCAGGTACGTAATCTGATAATCTCGACATTTTACCCAAACAATATTATATCCACTGGCACAATAGTCACTAAACACAAGTCGAATTTTACTATACTGCACTAGCACGTCTTCGTATATTCAGCTCTAAGACTGGATTGATCTGTGACAATACACTGGCTCCTGCCCTATGATGTATCCAGTAAAATATACTAATGTACACCCATTACCTGTTAGCATTAGTGTTACCCGATAATTACCTGAAACGAAATATTACCACCATGGCCGGTTCTTATCTCGGGGTTTTATTACTCTCTTTCATTTCCAAACAGACTATAATAACTTACGATTTCACCGTAAATTGAAAAGTACAATTTCCATATTATTGAAATAAGGAGGAATATGACATTAAATATGGTATGTCTGCTTTAAACTCTAATCTTACATAAAAAATAAGTTGTTATCGATTACCCTCTCATTACTGGCGGTTTCACTGGTGATAAATTCATGAGTTGCGTGTGTATTGCAATTAATTTTCTATACTATATCAAATATTAGCTCGGGTGGACTGGTGAATAAATATTTATATTACTTTACTGGGAACAAGGTAAAGAAATAATGATCATCATTTCTGTATGCCTACATTGAAAACGTGCTGCCGTGAAATAAATTTCACGGCAGCATTACTAAAGCCAAAAAAAAAGGTGGGCTAATGGTTACTGGTACAATTAATAAAGGAAGTGTGACGAAATGAAAATAAATATTGTCTGACGCTAAAATGATGATCATAAATTGGCAGGTCCGTAAAAAAATAAGGTAATTAACTGCGACAATTATGGAAAATATTTCCTTTAAAATGAACATTCATTGTAATATTGTTTATTTTAAACGTACTTATTACCCCTTTGATAAAACTCACTTAGTTCAAATACCTTATTTTTAATAAAAATTATATTTATTTACTACTTCTGTACAGGATGTCTCAAAATCCATAGTATGGGACTACTGTGAGGATACAAAAAAATTAAATAAAATTTGGAACACGTGGTGCAAATGGGATGGGGTAAGCTCCATTTTCAAATTTTAAAATCTTCAAGCATTATTTTCTTGAAACTATTGTTTTGTAACACCATAATTTTTCATGCTGTATGTATGTAGAATGACACGCTCATTCAAATGGCGTGGTCAAAATTGGGGGTTGCTATTTAAAAAAATTGCCGATGACGTTATATCTCGAACAACGATGACGTCACAAATGTGGGTCGTATGTCAAAAAGTGCCTTTTTTAAAAAACAAAGTCGACGCGTCAGGGGATTTTTTCGAAAATAATGAATTTATTCGTTACTTTTCGAAAGCACTGTATAGTTTCAATGCGTAACGTTCTATGCATTTTAATCACCAGCGATATTTTTGTAATATATCAGATATATATATTATAGTTCACCATCCGTTACCGGCTTAAAGCTATATTAGCTTAAATATCATTACAATACAGTATAAAATAGCGCAAGTATGTTAAACAAATATTAAAAAAGAAAAATTAACTGAATCTGAAAAAATTTATCTTATCCATTTTTAGATCTCTCTGTCAAACTCAACTGACTCAAAATATCACATGATAACATTAAACAAAAGTTACTAAACGTGATCACAAAAAAAGAATTAACAATTTATGAGAAAAGAATTGGTACATGAATTTCAGACACAAAAATAGGTTTCTCAGTGTCTGTTTGCCTAATTTTAAATATAAAATTTGATTGTACAATCTGGGTCTAACGAAAATTAATAATCTTTATGCAGTTTTTGAATTTTTGGTATTTCAAGCGAAATATAGTAGGCTTCTAATTTTATTGTACAGCATTTATACAGGGTGTCCTAAAATTAGTACAGCATAGAACAAGAGTAGATTCCTGATGACAAAATAATGCGATGTAGCCAAACTTACCTTAGTCAAAAGTTGATGGTTTAAAAGATACAGGGTGTTAAAGTTAAATTTTTATTCTCGATATTTCAATTTTTCAATTTCAATTAATTTATTTAGCATGTGCTATTACATATTACAGTTTATAAAAAATAACAAAAAATTACAATTAAGCAAAATATTTAGTGCAAATACAATTTCATCAAATTTTTTATAAACACAGAATTTTTACCTTCATCTGGCAGCATTTTGAACAGTCTAAGACCATTTCCAAGCATCTGTTTATGCATATAAGTTGTTTTTGGAAATGTTATATTATGTTTTTGTCCAGAACGTATATTATATGAATGCAGTTCAGCACGTGTGATTAGATGTTATACTAAATAATTTGGTAATATACTTTTCCGCATTTTATATATTAAAATCAAATTAGACTCTTCCATCTGCTTCCAAATGGGAATCCACTGCAATGTCTTTAAGATTTAATCAATAACTATTTTTAACATCCAAATATACATACATTATGGAGATCAAGGATTTTTGGGGACGAGAAATTCAAATTTGTTTCTCGATTGTTTCAATAGTCGGATGTATACACTAAACCGCGAAAAAAGTTCTGTCTTTTAAATGAAGCATGATGTATCATAAGTGGCGTCCTCTACTAGTGACGTCAAAATTCGAAATAAATTCGAATTTCTTGGGCTTAAATATTTGGATTTTTTAAAAGATTAATTAGGAATATCAAAAACAAAATATTAACCTTGACACACTGTATCCTTTAACCATAAACTTTTGACTAAAGTAAGTTTGGCTACATTATATTATTTTGTCGTAAGGAATCTACTTTTGCTCTATGTTCCATTAATTTCGGAACACCCTGTAGTACTCACTCGTGGAAGAGCTTTTGTGGAGTCTCCACTGAAGATGCCGACAATGAACAGTGGCCAAACGTTTGGAAGGATAGAAAGCAATAAGTTATGGAGGCTGCTAAGGTACGTCTCAGAAGATCACCGTTGTCTGAAGAATTGTTCTGACCGTATCAATAATATAAACTATTATTAATATAAATGTTGGTCCAGGAGCTTTGATAGCGGGACCGTTTTTACAAGATCTAACCCGAGAACAACAGAAGCAAGTCAAACTTTCCTAGTTAGCAAAGAGAGTCGCTTGGGTAAATCAAGTTAGGCAACACTTTAAAAAGAATGGTAAATTACCTATTACTTTGTCATGCATATGTTTCGATAAAAAAATGTTGGCACTTACGGCTGGAAGAGCAAAAAAGGATATAGCGAAGACACTGAAGCAGGACGCCACGATCTTCCCCATCCACGTACGAGGCACCGTGTCACCATATCCAATCGTCGTGACGGTGATCACTCCCCACCAGAGAGCATCGGCGTAACTGGAGAAGCTCCCCGTGTTTTTGCCTTCCTCGTCGACGGCGTCCTTTTCAGCTAGGTACACGAAGTAGCTACTAAAAATGAGGCCCAAGAAACCTATGTATAACGTAGTGATAAGCTCCTGCAACAAAATAAATAGGATTTGGTATAAAGTTAAACCATACCAAACAATTGCTGGTAATTTGATTTAAGGAAGATCACTTAAATGATAAATAATCATGTGCAAAAATACTGATCAACATTAATTGTACTACGGACATAAATAATTTTATATTCCACCTCCTTATAATTTAGTTATGATACCTAATATACGAGATACATAAACATATTACCATATCACTCCGGACATTCATAATGCCCGCTGTCATAACAGCGGGCAAAATATATCTTTTCACTCCCGCTGTTATGATAACCCGAAAATAATAACTTTTGGGTTGTTATGGATAGGTCTGAAAATATTTAGCATCAGTCATAATCACACAAATCAAGAAACGTCAAAGCTGTGACCTTTTATATTTTTTATTTTGTATGAAATGAAATATAAAACGTTATATGCACCACGGAAGATACTAGGATGATTATGCCCTTAGGCGACTTGCTTTGCTTGCCCTGTATTTCCAAATATAAAAAAGACATTACGTCAGGGAATATTTTATAAAAATTAGATAAATTGATGACCAGTTTTGCTTAAAATCAGGTTATATTATCAGAAAATAAGTCACATAGGTTATCGCATCATACTATGAACATAAGTTATATAAGCTACGCTACTCAATGCTATGAATAAATAGCATTTGTTCCCTAATCACTTTAGTTAATAGATAAGCAGTAAAAATAACATAAGTCCTGGACATATGTTGTTTTTTCGAAATATGAAATGTAAGCATGAACCTGTTTTTAAATTCCAGTTTAACAGTTTAGTGTGGTAGAATCCAACATTGCACTTTTATTGGTTTGTTTGTAGAATTCTGATTGGTTAGATGGAGTTCAGCACACCAAACTGCCGAATTTAAAAACAGGTCCCATAGTGTGCATTCGCGTCATCCAAACGAATTATCAGCTGCTATTCTGGCTCGTTGTCATGAGTTTCATTTAAATATTGTTCTGTGTGGTAGTTTGTGTGATAGGTGCAAGAATTACATAGATAAAAAATACCTTACTATTACCATCTAGAGCCATCGATCTATTGTAAAAAGTTCCCACGAAATCGATAAAAATAGAATACATTCAAAAATGTGTAAAATTTGTAGCTGATCAAGAATATTACAACTTAATATTTCTTTGACTAACTGCTACCGATTAAACGTTCATATATTTTTTAACATTTCTAAATAAAAACTTGTTTAAATAAAAATAATTATTACATTTTCACCTTAGACTATGCAGAAAGTCATATGTCCATTGTTTGTACACATCGTAGAAAATATAATTTTTATTTTTAAAATAACATCAATGTCTCGTTAGAAATACCTCATATTAAAATAATTGCAATAATAAAAATATACATATAGTTGCGGCAAGAATTCAATCGACTTACGTCATACGAACAAATTAATAATAAACTAAACTACAACTAAGAATAATAAAACTTTGCACTACACTAAATGTTTGCACTATATATTGCATTTATTACAAAAAAATATTATTTTTAATGCGACAAACTATCGAAAATTATATTAACAGTAGAAACATTTGCGTAAAGTCAGCCGTGACGTAAGTCGTCCGAATTTTTGCCGCAACTGTATGTATATATTTAATATTGCAATTGTGTTAGTATGAGGCATTTCTAACGACACATTGATTTTATTTTAAAAATAAAAATTATATTTTCTACGATGCGTACAAACAATGGCCATATGACTGCATAGTCTAAGGTGAAAATGTAATAATTATATTTATTTAAACAAGTTTTTATGTGTATGTCAGAAATGTTAAAATATTAACGTTTACTCAGAGTATTTTTAGACATTTTACATTAGGGTTTAATGATATTGTGTCAAACAAACTCTACGGACTTGATTTGTGCTCACGATATTTTACTAATTTATTCTTTATTTGTAATTTTTGTAGTCTTTACTTTATTGCAATGATTTCAGTTAATTTAGATCAAAACGGAATTCCTACTTTACAGGCTAATGCCACGACCAGCATTGAATTAAACTTGAAAAACTTATAGCAAACAGATAAAATCATTCATCAGCGGCCCGCGAGATTATTTGGTCTCATCAATATGCTATAGGTGAAGCAGCTAACAAATAACATTGGCTACTTTATGTCTGTCTGACCCAACAGAAGCGACCTTGGGACAAAGGAGCTACATCTAGCTGCTGATAAGATGTAGCTTGCTACATTTTCCGTACTCAATTCAAACAAATTTAGAAATGGCTATAAATGATTACTTAAAGAATAAACCAATTGGCTATTATTAGGAATTTTGAAAGGATCAATGATTAGGTCATGTCACTAATTGGGTTTGTCTAGGCACATGTGTGAAGGACAAGCAATAAATCATTATAATTTAAACAAAATTTGATACTGATTAGAGCTGGAATCCTTTATGTTGCCAGGAGTATGTATGTCTTAAAATAAATTCAAATTTTGAGTCATTAAATTTTAATATGCCGAGTACCTATATATATTTTTGTTAATAATATTATCTTGAATTTAGATTGAATTTGCAAACAGTTATTTCTTTAGCATACCTACTTAGATTTCAATAAAGTACAAAAATTATTTAAAAAGTGTGTAGCTTTACTTCAAAGTTCGAGTTTTTTACTATTTACAGGAAGTTATTCACATTGACAACTCATCGTTTACTAAAATATAACATTGTATTCTTCGTGGTATTACATTCAGAAAGTTGTGTCTTGATATTGACGTTTTAATGGAGGTAAAAATTGATTGGAATCGTAAAAATATTTAATGTAAACTTTAATTAGACTGGCTGAGACTAATAGTCGGTTATTCGTAATTACCGTAGAATTGGAATTTCTTAGGAACTACACTTCAGACATATATAAAAGGCGAAACAAGTTAGTTCTTTTTTATATGTAATTAATAACTTTTTAATAAATATCTTGCCATACTTTTTACCAAAAAAAATTATATTAATACCTGTAAAAAATTTATAAAAAAATATATAACAATGAATAAAAAATATACTCATAACTTTTTAACAAAGCAAAATCATACAAATAAACTCAAGGAAACTGTTCTTGAAGCACGACCAATTATTTACCATTTCCGAACATAAATAGAAAGAAAATCACTAAAAATTTACAATTAAATTAAAGCTAGGAAATTTTTCACATTTTCTGTGTTATACCTATGTACCATTTTAATTTGATCAATTTATTGTATTGCTAAATGTAATATAATAATAGAATTGATTGGCGAAAACATATTTTATTCACTAGAATAGCTGTTATAGATTTTAGGTCAATGCTATGAAAATTTCAAAACTCTAAAAACCATTGACGATTATATAATGGATTTTCTATAAAATTAACTTAACATCTAGTAATGCTATTAACAGATAACGAAATAGATAACTGCTAAAAGACTGGAATAAAATTTGTTGATTCAGATATGAATATTGATATTAATACTCAAATATTGACTGATATTACTAACCTGCCTGTGGATGAACACCACAGAACCAAGCAATCTCCAGGTACCACCTTGTCGGTCCACATGCAACATGCGAAGAATTTGAAGGAAACGAATTCCTCGTATTGCTGAAGTCGCAAACACTTGGCCATTGGAACCCAATGTAAGTACCACTATCGAAGCAACTACAACTATTAGATCTGTAAAATAAGAGGTATTATTAATGCAATAGTTCACTTTTTGGTAAACAATTTGCAAATTATTTAGTCTTATCACTGTAGGTAATTAGATTTTTTAGAAGTATACAATAAATGAAAGATGTTATATTCCATAAAGGATGAGATCATTTGAAAATCCCTAATTAAAACCGATGAAATATATTTTAAAAATAAAATTCGAAATGCAAGATGAGCCTTAAATAAAGTGTGAAACATTTAACCAAAACAAAGTAATTCTCCTAACCAGCATTCAAAAATCTCTTTGTAAAATAGTCCAAATAAAGCGAGAGATAGATAGGGGGTTTAAATACTCTGAATATACAATGAAAAATAGTAAGGAAATCTAAGTGACTTCTAAGATTTACTGCGAAAGGCTAGGATGAGAATCTAGTAAACTTAGCTAATCTATACATCACATGGTCTTTCTAATTTAGTCGTGGTAAACCTTTGCATGGAAGCGTTAGAGAAGCAGATTTTAGAATGAGCAAACCAAAGTACTGGAATGCATTCACACACCAGATTGACTGTGAAGTTGAAAGGAAACTGTTTCATTCCATTTGTAGATACCTCTCGGTACAGGAAAATAGCACCTTAGAGCACAGTGTTTACAATAAATACAAGTTTTTGTATACTTTCTCTCATCACCATCCGACCCTTAATGCACGGGCCAGCTGTGAGTCAGAATACTACATCATCTACATCCGCTGGCAGAAAAATTGGATATACCAACAGAAACATTAAACGTGGCATCAATAGAAATACCGAAGTGCACTCTATCTACACTATATATAAAGAAATAGTGATAAATTAGATATGGTTTGTAGGCTTCCGTGGCTTCCGTCAATGGTTTGCCGGGCTGTTGGGCACGTCGTCAGTTTAAAACTCTTGACATGTCTCTCGAGAGTCTTAAACCGACGACGTGGCCAACAGCTCGGAAGCAGTCAAACCATAAATTAGAGTACCACGTAATGAATAACAATATGCGAGAAGCTAGTAGTTGCCCAACACATAAAAGATACTATTTCAACTTAGATTTTCGCGTCACATGGAGGTCTGCATATCTGAGGCATATAGAAACTTGGGGTTTATTATACGGAACTCCAAAGGATTTAAAGATGTTACCACGCTTTGGCTGTTTTATAATACCTTTGTTAGATCCAAACTCGAATATGGCTCTGTAATATGGAACCCCATATATGAGACTCAGATTTCTATGTTTGAAAAGGTTCAAAAGAGATTTTTTAAATCTGCAACGTTTATCTTAGATGGTTTTTATCCTGATAGGGGTACACCACAAGGCATATTTTATAATCGTTTTAAATTACAAAGTATTATTTCTAGGCGTCAAATGCATTCCGCAATGTTCCTTTTCAAATTAATTCATTACGTTACTAAATCTGATCCTTTGCTATCTTATTTGAATTTTCGAGTGCCTACCTTTAATAGCCGACTTAACAGTTTATTTTTGATACCACAAGCCCGTACTAATATCTTGGTTAAATCACCATTATTCCAAATGCAAAGCAACTATCATAATATTGAACAAACTCTAGATATATTGTTATAAATAAATAAATAAATATTTGTGAAAGAGAGAAGATTGTAGCTTTTAGATAGAGGCAAATGATGATAATTTTGAGCAAAATGAGAACAATTGAAATTATTATATGTCTAAAAACAGTGAAATGTCACGGACCAATCGACACATATCTCCAGTTTCTGAGCTCATTTTGAAGATAAAAGATAATACAACATAACCACCAGTCCAGTAACTGTTGAACCAATTGCTCCAGATTTAGTAAATACATTTAATGAAACTACAACAACTATATGCAACAAGTAGAGCCTTTAAATTTGTTACACCTACGTTTTCTCAAAATTTCTATCATACAAAATAGGTATACAGAATAAGAAATACAGGATCGTTTAAGATGCTCTTAGCCATTATGTTTAGGTAAAAGTAAGCTTACGACTTTTGTGTGCCAAAAAGTGACCAAATTATACAAAAATTATACAACACTTTCCTGTAGAATTATTTAATAGCATTTCTCCTCAAATGCTTCTCAGTTCAACCTTTGAATAACAAAGTGCCTGCCTTTGTATCGTTTATACAGTTTAATTATTGAAACTATGCAAGAAGGTTTTAGGTTTATATTCACCATTCGATAATTTTATCGGAATAGTGGGCTCCAACCTATGTATGTGCTTTGTAACTTAATTGGTTTATCAATTATTAACTTACCAATTATACATATAGGTTTCCTTATAAAGCGTAGTCTACCCCAAAATCCCATATACTTTGACCTGCAGCCTGCTGACCACAAGCGTACTAAATACTCGGCACCAAAAAATACTACAAGGCATATTTCCTGCAAAAGATAATATTCTTTTAAAAATTTACAAGCGCTACAAATATGGAAATCCATAAATAATTATTATTAGATTATATTTAAGTCTATACTACAAAGTTTATCAGGTGATAGAACTTTTCAAAACAAGAAAATAAGTTGATATAAATATACAGGGTGATTCAGTCATAATGCTATTAATTTTAACCACGTATTCTGAAAGCCTAATAAGAGATAGAAAATCGAAAAAATAATTTTCACCTTTCAAAAAATCACTCCTTGTACGCTTCAAATTTTCTGATGACGCGTACGAGTATTGAAACTATATAGAAGTATAGAGTTGCCACTCAGGAACACATAATAAGAGTATATTCGGTACTGAAGTGATAGATTTTTTTTTCTATTAACAAACTTCTTGTTTGCAATCCAAAATGTACGCATTTTATATATTCTTTTGTATATTGCATTTGATTATGAATATGAATCAGAATCAAATCCATTATTCATAATCCGTAGGTACCGAATAACACAGACGCACACGGAAAACACAGACGTAGATGGAAAATACAGACGCAAATATCTACTAAAATATCTTTTTTAAATTTTTCTATGGCTCTGTTCAGTAGAAGACAACCGCAGTCTTACAATACTTGACTTTACCCAACTTGAATTCCATTTTTATTTAGACAAATAGCAAATTTTATTAATAATTATAAACTCCACTGGTGACACAAATACACAAAATTTACCAACCTCTACCACGCAAAAATAATAACTGATGAATGAAGTAGGGAGAGGGTCGCGTGCATTTGTTCCACATGTAGTCGACGGCGTGCTCGCCTGCATAGGAAAACGGACCTGATTAATGTTCGACTTATTCCGCCGGTAACATATTAAATTTAACGTAGTTAGTATTAGATTTTTTAAATTTACCAACGTACGTTTATGGTCTAGAAATTACATTAATTTTTTCAGTTGTAAGTTGATTTGCAAACTTTCATATCACTTTGCATTTTTTAATTTAAAGCCCATTTTTTAGATATTTTTCATTTTCTGAGTCAATGTCAATAACCTTTGCCTTAGATTAACATGAAACTAACAGTGTTCAATTGCAAAAGTACCCAATTAAAAAGGAAATATAATTTCCATGCTATCAAAGAAAGTTATAATTTGTAGCCGGATTAATGTTTGAACATTATTACTACTCTGTAACTCGCATTACCAAAGCACCCTATACGTCCCTCTTATTGTAAATTATCCTGCAGCGTTGACTAAAAAATGTATGAGAGCCTTTCTAAACATCATCAAGATTTCCTTTTCTCGTAGTTTCACCCCTTCTACTTAAATTTTGCAGGTAATTAGCATAACTTCGGAGGAAAACTTTAGTGCTTTCAATTTAGATTACAACACATTTTATAACTTTATTATCTCTCCGAAATCAGATCATAAACAGTGTTCAAATTTGTAACAAAATGACTCTATAAAGCTGAATATAAAATGGTATAAATCAGAACTGAAAGGAAATACTGCATTAGCCTTTTACTGACGACTCCGGTGTAGCCTTAAAAGTATCTATAAGCGATTTATGTCCAAGAAATGTTTCCCAATGCCTAGCTTTAATGGCGGTAAATGTCGCCATTCGTACCTGTCAATCAATAATGAGAAAGTTGTTCGGATTTTGTGATCATCTATATAGTCAATAATATTACCCATAAATAGATTCAATTTTATTAGTAGTTTATGGAAAGTAGTTTTAATCTTATAACTTGGATGATTCATAATTAATGGTTCAATATTTTGCTACAATTGTTCTAAAATGCAAAAGAGACATTTACCAATTTAGAATCAATTACAGAAATATCTATACTTATAATTGCTGAATATAGGGTATAAAATTATGGCAACTTTAATAAAACAGAGAATAGAAGCCATAACATTAAATCTTCATAGAAAAGGAAATACTTACTATATGCTATGAATATGAAATTAAAGTAATGATCGTATTCATGGATATTATGATCCTTTTAAAAGGAATAAATTAAGTATAATAATGCAACAATTTGGGATATCAGCTAATCTGATAGGCTATTGAAAATTACTTTACAAAATACCAAAAACATAATGTGAATAAAAAATGAAAGTACAAAAGATTTTGTTATTGACACAGGTCAAACATGATGGTCAGGCGAATAAAGAAGGACTCATTGTTTAAAACTCGCCAAAGAGTAAGCTATGCAGATGATGTGGCCATAATTGCAAGATATAGTAAAGAATTAGGAAAGGTAACGAGAAAACATGTGAAGAAACAAGTGCAACTGCAGATAACTCCAGGGAAAAGTATGCTCTTGAGAATAGGAGGGTAAAAAAATATATAAATTTCAAATTGAGGATACAGCAAGGACAGACGAAGTTCAATGAAGTACAAGAATATGTGTATGTCGGGGTGCTGATAACAACTCTGACGCAAACATAAGTTCGTCACCAGACAATCGCTTAATGAAATCAAAAAAATTGTTCAGAGTAAGAATCCTAAAGATAAAGAACAAAAAGAACGGCTATAAAAGCAAACAGAAGTTCAGCAGCAGTCAACCACTTAATGAAATCAAAAAAATTGTCCAGAGGAGTAAAGTTTTAAACGTACAAAACAATCTTAAGGGGGAAAGAATACGAAGAATAACTATATAAGGAGAAATAATGAGAAAAAATATGGAATGAACCAGATTCCAAAAATAGATGAAGTTGTGATATCCAAACAAGTGCAGTGGCTAAGGATCTATACTCGCGACAAGAATTCAGACGACTTACGTCATATGAACAAATGAATAATTCATTATATTTTCATCAAAATATTTAAGAAACTGCAACTGATAGTAATAAAAGTATAGACTACACTAAAAGTATTGTTTTTAACACGACCAAATATCGAAAATTACGTTGACAGTAAAAACAAATGTGTAACGTCAGCCGTGACGTAAGACGTCTGAATTCTTTACGCGAGTATATAACGATGGCTGTAATTCACGAGTGTGAAAGTTACAGCATGAGCCGTAGGCATAACATATAGTTCAAAACTGTCAAAACATCTTACTTTAAAGTTTGACATTTGTCAAACCTGATAGATTTAAAAAAGCAAATAAAAATTTAATTAGTAAACTTCTACCATCATTCGGAAAATTGTTAATATTACTATAACTGGTGTAGCAGGTACCGTTTGGCTTGGCTAATAATGATTTCATTATTCACTACTAAATAATAATTTCATTATTTACTAATAATGGATTTTATTATTATTGAGGAAACATATGTATAACGAACATTGTATAGGGTAATCGTGGAAAAAGAAGTTTTATTGCATAGTCTATACGTTCCCCTGATCTTAACCCCTAAGATTATGTTTTAAGAGCTATTTAAAGTAGTGTATTTTTTCTTCTGAACTGAATATGTATTAAAATTCTTTTTCAAGTTAGGAATTTCCTACGCTACACAATTAATTTTAATCGTGAGTGATTTTCTTTTACTTCAACACACTGCAGCTATTAGGTTATTAATAAATGAACACGAAGTTTATAAAAGAAACTTGCATCACTTTTATAGTCTTCCTCTAATCTTTTTATGCAAGCCGAGAATCACCCTATACAAAGTGTCCTAAAATGTAACTGCAGATTCTACAACCAAAAATAAAAAAAAGATTATACAAACATAAATCGAAAAACGCTTCCTAAGGGAGCTATGTCCTTTTAAAGGAGGGATCCAGAAAGTGTTCTTTCCTAAGAATTTTAAAAAGATAGAACAATAAAATTTTTAACTGAGTATCACTATTAGGCAACAAATATGTGTCAAATAAATTGACAAATACCTTCTCAAAGCCTAGTGGGGATAATATTTTGACCGCTTGCATATCATATCTAATATTTTTGTGTATGTCACAAAATTTTTAAATTAATAGAACTCAAAAAAAGAGTATCTTTTTTTGTAAAATTGTTCTAAATATTTATATTTTTGATCTGACAACGAAAATGTCGAGATATAAAAAAGTTAGGGCAATATTTACCCAGTGAGCCCCAGTTTGGCATGCCTATGACTAATTATACGGAATTGTTTTTAGAACATTAGATCCGAAATCTAACTGTGATTCCCAGTTTCAAATTTGATTGCATTATCTCGATCCGTTTTGGAAATATTTCGAGAAAAACAAATTTTGGGACCTTCCTTTCACAGTTGTTGTTGGGCAGGATAATTTTAAAACATCCTGTACATTTAGCATGTTGACTATCTACGTGAATTGATTGAAAATGCTTATATTTATACTGAACATAAAATATTTAGGTAATGCAATTGCTTATTTACATACATACATATTATTATGTTACTATTTATGCAAAAAGTGTTGTTATAGCTGATGCGCAAATTTTGATTGTAATCAGAATAATTTACTTTTTAAATAAATAAAACATTAGACATTTACTTACACACCACAAGACATTGTTTAACTGTTTTAGGGAAAAATACTCGTATACAGAATGAGTCATAATGTCATTAATTTTAACCATGTATTCAGAAGGCCCAATAAAGACAGAAAGTCGAAAAAAACATTTTTTACTCGACCTTTAAAAAAATAAACAAATCACCCTATAAAATTCGGTAATACGACGCTCCTGGTACGTTACAAACTTTCTGATGGCACAGCCATACTACAATCGAATGCCGGAGGAAACATCGTTGCCACATCATGTTTACATACATATCCTCTTAACATTTCAGCGTGTTATTTAAATTTACCACCATTTATTCGAAGCAGTAATTTGTTTATTTCGGTCTCGTGTATTGGTTGTGAATTCACAATGCCTAATTATAGAAATTTTCTAAAATTCTTGATGTGAACCCTTATGTTCTTTAATACCATATATCCAAGTATGCTAGAGAAATAATTACATTGATGAAGTGATTTTTTTTACAAATTAATAAACAGATTTAAAAATCAAATCATTTTTTTTAAATATCAAATATTTATAAAAGAATGCACCATGTCATAAATTCTTCTTTAAATTATATTACATAATGTGGAGGATCCCATGTTGTTGTTGAAAAGAAATAAGTAACCGTCAAAAAAACCAAAAATAATAAAAAGAACATTTGGATTTCCAATTTATTCTTTTACTGTTGATCTCATAAAATCGTAAAAACGATCATGTTTATTTACATGAAGCTTTTGGATTCATGTAATTTTGTATAGGTGACATTTATGATGTGTTAATATTCTTCGAACGAGCTGACCATCCAAAATTTAAAAACCAATTGGCGAAGAAAAGATAATGGAATTTCCTTTAATTTGATATATTATTACACAACAGATCCAATTTTATTTTTTGTTAAAAATTGTGGTCATGTTTCTGCATATCCACTACAAACAATATTCAACTTTATTACGTCCGGACATGACTAAAGACTTTAGTGTATGCTTTGAAAATAAATTGAATTTCTCTGAACACATTCAGCAAACAGTTTCTACATCCTTTAAGTGTTTGGGATTCGTGATAGGACAAGGTCGTGTCTTCGCAGATAACAAAGTTCTAGTAAAACTGTTCTTTACTTTCGCTCGATCCAAATTTGAATATTGTTACGGAACCTCACCTACCTTTTTAGTTAATTATGTTCCTGTTTGATTTCAAATTTATAATTTTTCTACCTAATACCGTTACTTTCACGTTTTCTAGAACATTCCAGGCTATATACGATTCTAAGTAAATGCCAGTGACAAGATCAAATCAAAAACAGCCAAGACGAAATGACGGAAGATTTGAAAAAGGAAATCAAAAACAATCAAAAGGAAGTGAAGAACAGCCTAGAAGAAATAAAAAATAATCAGAAAGTTTTAAGAAATGAAGTGAAAATCGGTTTACAAGAAAATAGTAGGAAGTTAGAAGAAACAATTAAGGTTAAACTCAATGAATTTAAGGAAACCGTTGAGGAGGAAAATAACCAATTGAAAAGTGAGGTACAAAATAAAGTTCGATTTGTAGAAGAAAATATAACTAAGTTACAGAATGAAGTCTCAAATTTGAAGTTCCAATATGCGAACAAATCCATTAAGACTGAAAGTAGTTTTCTTCCATCGTCAACGTATGATGGAAAGGTTTCATGAAACAGTTACCGTAAACAATTCGAAGCAGATGTCTTGGCAAACAACTGATCAGAGGAAAAAAGGCTACATCAATGATAGTTGCTCTACGGGGTAAAGCTATGGAGATTTTAAGAACGCTAGGATAAACAAAAGGAATATCAAACGTTGAAGACTGCTTTGGAAATGAGGTATTGTAAGGCCCATCTGCAATGCGTTTACCAAGCACAACTAAAAGGCCGAAGACAACGCGTCGAAGAAAATCTACAGCAATTTGAGGCAGATATAGCACGTATGATGAAGCTAACCTAGTCCAGACAACAGCAGAGTTCCAAGAACAGTTAGCAGTGAGTAGCTTTATCGATGGTTTCGAAATCCTGAGGGATGTTTTGTGCATAATTGTCAAATGTAATAATGTTTTGTTCTTTTGCATTGCTCGCCCACCAGTCAACTGATTGTAACTGATTTTGTCAGATAAATCCCATCACTTTAATCATATAAATTACTTCATTTAAATCGGAATGAAAGAAAACTAATTAATACTAATTTACATTTAGGATTTTAAGGGTGAAGGTCAGTCCTGCGTAGGGGTAGAAATTTGTTAGAATGGCTACATCCATAAAATACGTCCTCTTCAAAAATTGTGAATCAGAGCATTAATTAGTTTCTTTATAAAACAAAGAATTCCTGGGCGGTAAGTAGTGTTCACAATAGTGGTATTATATACACTAAAGTAAAATTGATAATTTTAAATTATCAAATGACCATTCGATTCGAAAGTATATTGAAAATCTGATTTCGCGTCAGCTGTAAATGAATTATTGAACGTATTTGCGTATTTATTTACTGAAATTCCCGCAGGTAATGTACAATTCCCTTTTTCACCGTTTATAAACTGCTGTGGAGCGTATATTTTTGCTATTGGAAATTTGGTTAAATCCATGATAGTTTATCGGAAAATCATCACGGTAAATATTTTATTAACCTATATGAGTATTATTAATCTGTTATTTCACAATTACCCTTTAAATAAGGTGAGATATTTATACCCTTTAAATAAGTTTACTCCTCCACGCTGAATTAAAAATGAAAGTAGAAATTAATTTTAAAACAATTATGCGTTATGGCAATGTATAGTTACTTTAAGTATGATTTTTTTTTATTTTTGATATACGAAAGTTTAGAAACAAAAGTAATGACTTAAAATAAAAAAATAAATGCATTCTAAACAGTGAAATGTTAAACTTTGCTCAATTTACGGACTGGGAGAATTCAGAAATCTTGTTAGCTATGCATAGAAATGGCGGTAAGAATTTACGTAAAATTTCCCACAATCTTTGATTTTATCGTTTGGATAATGTTAACGATTGGTAAGTTACTCAAGATTAGGGAAACTTACTATTTTCAGAAATGACAGTTAAGAAACTAGAAAAGAACAATACTCAATTTATAAAATGGATGTACCAGAAAATATTAGATATGAACAATTTATTTTCGGTTAAATCAGAACTATTCTACGACAAAGGATATGACATATTTATTGAATCGAGATTGTCAAAGATAATAACATGCATAAAGGATACCGTAATGTTAGCTATCTGAAATTGACATGTTTGATTGTATTTGATTTTAGTTAGTTTTTTTATTTATTTTTTATTTTTGTTCTATAAATATTCTCCAAATATCCTGTAGACCAAATATTCCATCGAGGAAATCAAGTATTATCTTTTATTCTTGTTAGATAGTGTTTCTGGGATCATAGGCATAAATGATTTAAAGGCGGTGACCTGTCTTACAAAGTATTCTGTCAATGATTAGTAAAAACAAGCCTTGTTAATAAAACTCCAGATAAGATTTATCTTTTACATAAAGTAGTTAGATTCCAGTTAGAGGATCATGTAGACCATAGCAACAATATTTATTGCTAACTTCTTTTAGAAATAAATTAATGTGCTCGGCAGTCAAAACTTTTGATTTAGCTGCTGAATAATCTTCCGACTTTTTTTAGGAGTAGGTATGAGTTTTAAAAACTTCCACATCGATTTCGTTGGTGTGTTCTCCGGTTGAATCTGAACCACCTGTTTGAAAGCCAAACGCTACCCACTGTACCAGTTATTAACATTTTTCTGAATGATGGTAGAAATTTATTAAATAAAGAATTTATTTGCTTTTTTAAATTTAGCGAGTGAACGTCAAATTTTAGACTTGAGAGTAAGGTGGTTTCAATTGTGTGTTATGTCACGTTCCTATTATGAGTGTCAAAATATTGTGTAATGCATAAGGAAAAGTTTGCTAAAATATTGTTAATAGTCGTGGACAAAGTAAAACATTCTACTTGCATATAATGGCCGAAATTCACTTGGGTGATCTACAGTTACGGCCATCATTGTATGTTCGTTGAATGATATCTATTCTGAGATTGCTTTCACATTTCCTTTGTTGTGCCATTCTTTGAACTCTACTGCTGCAATATTTTTTGTATTACTTCTTAGACTTTCAGGCATCAAAGACAAAAAAAAACAGTTTTGAGTTAACTTATTAACAACCTTTGTTAATGAAATTAACTTACATAAAAGTGTATATGCACTGCGGATTAGGGTGGATTTACTACATCTTCGTACTAAAACATTCTCACAATAGATGTAGCTTGTTCTACACCGCGCAATCATAATCTCTTCTGTCGGGTGAGACAGTTAGAAGATTTCTAATTAAAGTTTTATTTCCTTTTTTAAATTTATCAAGTTGAACGACACATTAAAGTTTGAAGATAAGGTGTTTTGACATTTTTGAATTGTGTGTTGTCATGTCCATTTTATGAGTGTTAAAATATTGTGTAATGCTTTCAGTTAAAAAATTGCTAAAATATTGTTGTTGTTCGATAGTCGTGGGCAAAGTATAATATTCTACATGCATATAATGGCTGACATTCACTCGGATAATTTACAATTACAGCCATCATTATACAGATTGTTAAAAGAAGAGTGTAAAATATTTCAGGAGGTAATAGTAGGAACCAAAGTAGAAAAGTCTTAATAAACATGGGTCCGCAAAGTAACGGTTGCGGAGATATGGACCACTATTCGTTTTTCAAATATTTTATTTTATTAGGAATAAATGGACAAAGGAAGCTTTTAACAAACAAAAAACAAAGTTACAGAACATTTCCAAGCAGGCACGACATCCTCGCCTCAATGATATTCGAACTCTTTCAAAAACATTCTCCTTGATTTGAATTTCTTGACACTTTTAAATAATCCGTAGCTGCAGCTCTTCCAGGCTATTTACAGGAGTACCATACACTAATGTCTTCAAATATCCCCAAACAAAGTAATCTAGAGGATTCAGATCAGGCGATCTTGAACGCCATAAAACAGATCCGGCTCTTTCTACCTATCTATGTGGAAAAGTTTGGTGTAAAAGCTCTCTAACGGCCATGCTCTAATAGAATCTGGACATCAGGCACGTTTTTCATTAAACATTGTTTTCAAAAGGGTTCGAATATCGTTGAGACGAAGATGTCGTGCCTGCTTGGAAATTGACGGAGGGCACTTTGAACATCTTCTGTAATTTTGTTTTTTGTTTGTTAAAAGCTTCCTTTGTCGGTTTATTCCTATTAAAATAAAATTTTTGAAAAACGAATAGTGGTCCATATCTCTGCAACCGTTACTTTACGGACTCATGTTTATTAAGACTTTTCTGCTTGTTTTGGTTCATACTATTATCTCCTGAAATATTTTACAGTCTTTTTTAACACCCTGTATGTTAGTTGAATAATATACTAATCTGAGACTGCTATCATATTTTCTTTGTCGCATCTTTTTTGAAACCATTTATAATATTTTTCGTATTGTTTCTTAGAATTTTTAAGGCATTAAAGACACAAAAAACAATTTAGATACGGATTGTTTTCTTACCTATATGCAAATATGAATGGGCCAACATCTGACTATTTATACGAAAGAAGCAATCATACGCTGCGGGCAATATCCCGAAAGGCAATTATTGTTATACAAGTTGCGCGCTCCCATGTTACGCAAACACTGGTAGCAACACAATGAAAACAATGCATACCGAAATAGAAGAAAATAAAAGAAACATTATGCAGGTCTGCCGTTTGAATACAATATTTACGCAAAACATACGTTTCGTATTGCTTGGGCTCTATTTATTATACATGTGACTGCGGGGTATTATGGTTGTTATCCTCTATCCAGCCTAGGATGTTCAGAGAAAGGCTGTGAGGATTTTCAAGACGGTATCCTATAAAAAGTGGTGCTTGCTATAAAACCGAGTCTACGCCCAAATTGAAATTCTCGCTAAATGACTGGATCAAGTCTCTTTTGTTACAACCCACATTGTACATTGATGAGAACTTCTTAGCTAAATGTTGTCAAAAATAATGTTAGTAACGTTTAAATTTTAAATAATAAATATTACTATAAACTCTATGTTATATTATTTATTTCTCACATTTTTGTAACTTTCCGTTATTGAATATATTTGCCATACTAAAAGGAAATATACAGGATGAGTCAGTCATAATGTCATTAATTTTAACCACGTATTCGGAATGCCTAAAAATGGCAGAAAATCGAAATACAAAATGTTTACTCGACCTTTAAAAAAAATAAACAAATCACCCTATGAATAACGGTAACATGACGCTACAAACTTTCTGATGACGCAACCATATTATGGTAATCGAATGTCGAAGAAAATATCGTTGCTAGTACCAGGATTACATACATAATATCGTCTAACACTTCAACGTGTTATTCAAATTTACCAGTTTAGTCGCACTTTCTGCATTTCCTGCATTTGTGGATCACAGCACAAATTTGGAGAGGAGATGGAAAGAATACAAACAATAGTTTGTTTATTTCGGTCTCATGTATTGGTTGTAAATTCACAATGCCTAATTTTACAAATTTCGAATATGTGGAAATGGTAGTTTTATACGGAGAATGTTTGCGAAATGCGAATGCCGCTGCTGCGGAATATCGGAGACGTTTCCCTAAAAGACAACATTTCTCAAGTGCGCGAACTTTTGTGCAAGTGCTTCAAAGCTATCGCGATACGGGTTCTGTGAAACCGCGTCGGCAACTTGTGGGACATCGGCAAAATGGCTTAAATGTGATAGAAGTTGTTTTCAATTTAATTGAGGAGCAGTTTACTATTTCTACAAGAACGATTTCAAGGCGATTGGAGCAGTGGCGGCTGGTGAGATTTCAGGTATGCCATACCTCAATAGCCAGACATGGGACCCAAACCAAACTTTAGGGTATATGTACTGTGGCCATATAGAGAACTTTGGTAGAAGAAGAACGATTTTACAGTTTTCGAAAAAAAGTTGAAAAAAACGCAGGCCTCACCTCAAATTTTCAAAATGGCTGCTTTAAATTTCGAAAAACATTTTTTTCCATAAACTAGATGTAATTTTACGGTTGTAATTAGCATCTGGGCCGGCATTGTGGGTGAGCAGATCATTGGGCCATATTTGCTCCCATCACAGTTGAATGAATACGTTTATGATCAATTCCTGCAGCATGTGCTTCCAGAACTATTACAGGATGTGCCACTGGACATAAGAGCTAACATGTGGTTTTAACAAGATGGCGCCCCAGCCCACTTTGCTTTGCCAGTGCGGCACTATTTGAATGAAATATTTCCTAACAGGTGGATAGACCGAGGCGGCTCTGTGCATTGGTCTGTGCGGTCACCCGACTTAACCTCCTTGGATTATTTTCTTTGGGTCCATCTAAAAGCTTTAGTGTATGAAGCAGTCAGTATCAGGCAGTTTATTATTAGATTATGTTAAGGAGAAACTCATTTCAAATGAAAACAATATTTTTTACGTTTTTATTCAGTTGATTGGCTTTATTTTTTTTCGCTGATTGCTGATGATTTAGAGAACGTTGCATTCAACACTCTTAGATTTAAGAGCTTATAGACTTTAGTTCAGTTAAACTGTTATAACTGATGATTCAAGCCTTCAAGCTAAGGGCTATACCCACGTACAGCAAAAAATTTCAACTGTATCTAGACAGTCCTTGATGTCGTTTGGTGTGTTATTTCTTTTTAAAGAACGCTTATTACTTTATAGTTGTTCTATTGAACATTAAAATCAGGCCATTGAGTCATATTATAAGCTAAATTTAAAATTTAACATAATGTAAAGTTAAATCATTCAATTCTTAAATGTACTAGTGTTACCATTTAATATTTATTTGCAAATAGAAATGTCGCAATAGTCTTGATATCAACATATTAATTAAATTAACATATCAGTGCCCCTGCAAAAATTAAATAATGAAAATTTGTTCCATAATTAAATGAAAATGTCTGATGTAACAGCATTATAGCATTCTCCACATTCTCGTGTATATTACCTACATAAAATCTGTCATCTGCGACTAAAATAAAGTGAGACATATTACCAAGGAAAAGACCACGTTAACATGTTTTGGCTTGTTCCCATTCCTGACAAGGTAACAATTACATATTCATTATGTCGGAAAAATTGTAGATCAGTTGATAATGAAACGTTTCCCTTTCCACCGTAATGCACACTTTCTCTAATTTATGGAAAATCACTCTTTAGACTATTTCTAAAGTAATATATCATATTCAGTTCGCAATATGCAAATTGAGAACGGGTGAGAATCTTTTAAGAATGACTTAAATATGCAAACATTATTGATGTGGAAAGGCAATATCTGAATACATTAGTGTCAGGGCTGATTTATTATCTTGGACGCGGCGTTTGGATAAAATATTTGTATTATAATATTTTACAATATTTTACGTGTTTGGAATTTGCAAAGTTAACATTTATTATTCATTTTAATAATAAAATACACAAATGTAAATAAATATAGAAAATAATAGAGAATTTTAATGGTTTTTTGATAAAATAAACTTTCTTATTATAAAGCGTATCAAAATGACCAAATTATGAAATTGAAGTCGCTAAATGATGAATATAGTTAAAGCATAAATTGCGGTATACCTCAAAGTTCTGTCCTAGGACCGTTTTTGTTTCTATTGTATGTTAACGATTTCCCAACCAGCGTAATAAATGACGTATTTGAGATTCTCTTTGCCAATGACACTAATTTATTCTTATCTAACAAATTGTTACAAGATTTGGTGTTAGACGTTCCAGCAGAAATTTAATCCGTAACTTGTCAGGCAAGGTATTTCAACAGACATTAGTGACTGCTTATCACAGTCTGATTCACTCCCGATTATCTTATGGTAAGTATTCTGGTTTGGGGACACGCACCTTCTTCTTAGACCGACTTTTCAATGCAAAGGGCGTTCGTATAATATCGGGTTTAAAATACAGAGATGACTGTAGAGGACAGTTTGTGAAACTAGGCATCTGAACTATGCCATGTACTATCGTTTGCAATAATAATGACACTACCTCAATCAGTTTTTGAACAACTGGAAGTTCTGAGTAGAGATTTCATTGGATCTCTATTGATAAATGGAACAACTAAGTACTAATGTTGAATGTTAAAAGCAGATTTCATTATCAACACGTCAACAGTTCGAAATAAATAGCCAAATTCATTTTAAAGTGTATCATTAATATTGAAAACGATTGTACTTATATACTTTGTATATTAACGATCATGCCATGACACAAGAAATAAATATAACATAAACACCAACGTAATGACATCTTCCCTAGGAATTCAGTTTTTTAATGCATTGCCCCCTTCGGTGCGAAATTTAAGCCCTGCATTGTTTAAGAGAAGAATAAAAATCTTTGTATTGAACAATGCATTTTACGCTGTACAACAATATTTAGATAGTGATTAACCGTATTGTGAAATCTTAACTAACTTATTGGACGCAAATAAGAGAAAGATTTAGGATCTTTTATTTTAGACAGTGGCTTTCTAAAGGCAGTTTCCACTTATCTGGAAATTACCCTTTTTCCAAACAACAGTTTATAACGTGTGTAATATGTGACTCTTACAAATACAATTTTGTAAAAAAGGGCAATTTGACAATGATTTAAAAATACACTTCTGCACGGCACTGAAAGCTATTCCACTGTAAAACCTGATAAGGCGGCAAAGCATGCAATCGGCTACCAGACAAAAAATGGAAAGACATCCCCAAGGAAAGAAATAAATAACATTTTATAACGCCGATTTTATACAGCAAATTTAACTGCTTTTGTCGCTATTGTTTTTAATTATAAATAGATTTAATTTGTGGTTTTAATTAATAAAATAGTTTGACATATCTGATGTTACAACAACATTTTGGGCCCCTGTTGGTTTCTACCAATTAACACAAATGATTCTTGTTCGTTTTGAACCCTAAGTTATTGGCAGCATCTATGATACGTTTCCGCAAATTATCAAAAGTATGTGTCCACTTTGCGATATATTACATCAGGAGATCGTGGCGGCCATGGTACCTGTCCTCCTCGTTTAATCCCTTGGCATTAATGCTTGGACACGATGTCCATGCTATAACTGAGCTCTGTGTATGATACGCTTGGACCTCTATCTCTTCCAAGATTCGGTTTCAAATTTTCCCAATTTAGATAAGTTCTGAATCACAAGACAAAGTTTGCATCATGCTAAATTAAAATTGAAAGAATTGCGTCTCTAAAAGTATTAGATTTGAAATATGTCGCAGTTAACTGACAACATTTAACTGGATTAAATACAGACAAAAAATATCCATTAATACATGTAGCATTCATCAAATTTGATGGTATTTCGTTAACATTAATGTTTACATTATCATCCTTTGAAATTTGTCCAATTCTAGACAGCAGGCTTATGCATTAATTCTACAGAAAGCCCTGAAAGATATCGGAACTAAAACTGCACGGCTTTGGAAAAGCACAAACATGCGGTGTATTTGAGCTTCCAGCCGCAGCATATATTTACGTGTCTTTGTCCGCGGTACGAGTAAAACATCCGTAGATTTAATGAATACGGCTGGCCGAGCCAAGCTCCCATACGGAAAACCTCATTCTGTTCTGCATATCAGACCTATCTAGTATATCATGTCATTTATTTAAACCTTTAACTCCTGCGCCTTTATGTTAATGTAATAACAGGATTGATGGGCTGCAATTTGTGCTAAAAATATAAAAATAAATGGATACTTTAGCCGGTGCGTGGAAACGGAAGAAAACATCAATCATTTCTTTTTATCAAATGCCAGGTTTTAAATGATTAAGGAAGACTAATGGTAGGGCCTTTTCTAGGCCAAGTTTAAAATTGTTAATTCGGACGTATACAGAAACGTATGTTTCAACAAGCTGATACGGTATTTAAATGAAAAAATTTGAATTTCATATTATGACCTATGAATTTTTTACGAGGTAACGAGAGCTGACAAAAAATCAGGAGTATGGTAAACGTACGTATTAGGGAATACTTATATTCATAATCTAAAGTATACCCCGATATTGCTATAATAGTAACACCTTACGATATTATTTTGAATTAGGAAATTTCTATGGCTAAATGGCATCTTGACATGCTTCTGTATCAAAAGAATTCGAGAATTAATTTTGTATGTTCTATTTTTACTCAGCTCAATAGTGCATATCGTTATATAAAATTTGACTGACAACTTTGTTGATGAGAGTAGTAACGACGATAATACCAAATTGCACTAGAAGTTCAGTTGTAGCTTGTTGAAGCTTGATTCTCCGCTTGCTGGTAGACAGAGCTGAACAATCCATTAGTCGCAATACCTCTATAGTCGAGGCAATGAAGCATTGTCATAGGAAATCTTTTAGGATAGGACGTATCGGAATGCGGTTTCTTGCATTCGCTTGCAAAAATTATTTATATCATTCGTACCTACTTTGTACCTATTATAAACCGGAAGCTGCATTGCTGCAGCCAAAAATGCATGCAAAATATGCATCTTTTGAGAGGCCTTTCGGCAAATTTAATAACTTCGTAAATAAGAGTCAGAATTGGCTCAAGTCGGGTACCCGGAGGTTTTCGAGGTCGCTGATCACGATTATGATGTTCAAATTGACCCCCCGAATACCTGGAGCTCAGGAACGCCGACGAACGTCATCTCCGGGGACTATGCCGAACTTTATGCCAGAGAGGAGAGAAACTGGGCACCCGGGGGTTTTTTGGGTCGCTGAATTTGAATATACCATCGGCGAACACGCCACGGACACCTGGTGGGCCCCAACCTAGACGCGGACGTCATCTTCGAGAATTTTTCTGGAAATATCGACAATAACGAACCGAAAATCGTTATAGCCTTTTGTATGCGCTGAATCCGAATTTTATGTTGAAAACGACCACCCGAACACCTGGTGCGCCCTAACCTGGCCTTGAACGTCATCCCCGAGGGTTTTCCAGACATAATTGAAAAAAACCACCCGAAAATCGTTACGGTTTTTTTTTTGGCTCGCTGAAATTAAATATGGCACCGGCCAACATCCCACGGACACCTGGTGCACCCTAACCTGGCTCTCAACGTCATCCCCGAGGGGTTTCCAGACACAATTGAAGATGACGTTCGTCGGCGTTCCTGAGCTCCAGATTTGAACATCAAAATCGTGATCAGCGACCTCGAAAACCCCCGGGTACCCGACTTCTGACTCTTATTTACGAAGTTATTAAATTTGCCAAAAGGCCTCTAAAAAGATGCATTTTTTGCATGCATTTTTGGCTGCAGCAATGCAACTTCCGGTTTGTAATAGGTACAAAGTAGATACGAATGATATAAATAATTTTTGCAAGCGAATGCAAAAAACCGCATTCCGATACGTCATATCCTAAAAGATTTCCTATCATAATGCTTTATTGCCTCGACTATAGAGGTATTGCAACTAATAGATTGTTCAGTTCTGTCTACCAGCTTACACAAGATTTTCTATCTTTGGCCTTTTTAGTGCTTCATTGCGTCGACTACTACTACATTTGTGTAACAAAATGTTATTCTACAAATGCATTTTTTTGCAGTAAGTATAAAGGGACTTAAATATAATATTTGCCTAAAACTATCGTAAACAGTTCCCAAACAGATTTGTGCGAGATACGTTATACATTTTCATTTGCAATCTGCTATTACGACAAACTTTGAGCCTGATAAATAAAAATTATTGTTGCTATAACAATAATTATTATTTGTCTTTAAATAGTATAAACATTAATTAACCTTTATTAACAAACTTAACAAATCTTAAAACTATAAAGATTGTTCAAAATGTTCTATACAGATCTGAATTTACACGATCATTTGAAACATGTACAGGCAGTATATTATTGTTGAAAATGTTGACACTGAAACGTTGCTGAAATCGTCTTGATCTAATGTCTTACAGATTTTATAACGGTATGTTCATTTTGATTTTTATTTATGCCGCCCCTAGTAAAACATGCTTTATCAGACCACATCACAAGCTAATTGAATCATTTTGTGCAGGTTGTGTAACCAGTATCCGGTGACAAAATTCTAATCGCTGAGGAATATCTCCAGTATGTAACGCTTGCACATTTTGACGATGAAACGGATGAAACATTTCTCTGTTCAATAATCTCCATACAAAATATGATGGTAAATGAAGATTACTTGCTACAAGCCGAACAGACAGCTATCAATAACAGCATCTTTCATATTTTCTTCATTTTGTACATTCATTTCAGTATGACGAATGGCCTTTTTTGGAGCGTTATTACCTTTTTTTCGAAGTCTACGAAATAATGCACTAAAAACTGTGTGGACAGGTATTTGAGTATCTTCATCGATAGTCGGTGTTAATCTGGCGTTCCAATTGGAATACCCATATACCAAGACAATATCTACATACTCTTCACTTGTAAATTACTGCCTTTTTTAACATTTTAACGCTATTATTGTTGCAGCATCCATCATTTTTAGTTATCAGGCTACTTTGACTGCTATATGAAATTATATATATTTTTTTCTACGTTCATGCAAAAAACAAAACTTTATTGAACTATATTTAGTGGAAAAAGTGGTTCTTTCTTGCACTAGTGCAATAAAATGTTTATTGCATTCAGCTGTCATTCTACTACAGCGTTTTGTCATCATGACAAACATAAACGTCCAAATCGACGTCATATTTTCCTAGACTTAGTGTCATCTAAATAAAACATTTTTTGGTTTTTGCATGAACGTAGAAAAAATATTGTATGCAACTCGTACAAAAAATGTTTATTGCACGCGACGTGAAATTGTCCAACGAGTCCGTCATACTTATTGTACTTATTGCATATGTGCATATTGCAACTATTAAAAAATACGTTAATTTGAATTAATTTGTCAATTATTTCCCTCATATATCTCAATTCCCATGTCCCATATTAGAAAAATATTCTATTCCATATTAGGCACTTGTTCCATATTTAGTCAAAAATGAATTTTCAGATTTTATATTAATAAAAAAAAAATTATTCCTGATTCACTTTTTGGAGGAATCGTCTTTACGGTATTATGAAATTAAAATTAGTTATTTTCTCCTAGTTCTTTATTTCAAATTAGTCTTTTTAAAATATACCTACCTGACTAATTTGAAATACTATAAGGTTTCTGTAAAACACAGAAGGAATATGTCATACAAAATATTTTTTCTATAAAAATTATAATTTTAGATGGCATATTATAATTTCTCCGTAAACTACACAATACAGAGAAATGTTAAAATCAATAACATATATGGTATTTATTGCTTTTGAATACAAGTATTCTATTACAAATTTAACACGATATTATCGTCATATACATATAAGAAATTGAATAAATATGTTCAATTACAGATCTTTTGTCTCTAATAGAAATAAGTTTTCGATTTCCAGTTATTATGGCAGAAATTGCTTAATACCTAGAGGTAATAGGAGATCTTATCCATTATACCACCAATAATAGTTGATACTGTTCTGACCCCCTCTCAATTTTGAAGTCAATTATTATGTTCAGCAATATATCATAGCAGCACAATGTGATACGTAACAAAGCACAAAGATAACAATTATGTATTGTGTGAGGCTCACAAATTTATTGCGATATGACGACTTAGGGAGCAAATGTTATACAATTAATTATTGAGTTATATACAGACTAATTTCCTTGGGTACTTTTGAGATGGTCGTTTATACAGAGTGATTGGGAGGGAGGGAACCCCCAATATTGGAAAGCGGTGTTCAGGGGGCAAAAGTGAACAAAAAAGCCTATTAAACATATGATCGAATATCAACGGTTACTGACGGTTATTGTAATGCATCAGTAGAGAAAAGTGTTTATTCTATAGATATTATAAATTATAACATTGATTAAAGATCTAATAAACCGAAATTAATAGATTAAATGCACGATAATTTTCTCTTATGAGTACTCCACAGTTGGCAATCAGATCATATAGCGCCTCTCTTGTGTTCACTTTTGTTGCATATACTAATAATTTAAACCATCTTCAAAGGCAGTAATCGAGAAGATTCAAATCTGGTGTCTTTGTTGGCCAATTTTGAAATGGTTAAGATATTTGATCACAATACGACTAAAATGGGCAGGGGCACCATCATGCTGAAAGTACATGTTTCGCCAATATCCAATGGAACATCGTCCAGTAGATCTGTCAAATTATTTTCTAAAAATTCTACATATCTAGCTCCAGTAAGTCGACCATTCAGCACAACTAGGTCAAGTAATTGATTATTAATCATACAACACCACATCTTACTGTTGAACCGATGCTGAAAGTTTTCCACCGTGGCGTGCGGATTTTCGTCTGACCAACAATGTTCATTGTGACATATCCCATCCCGAGTGAATTGAGTCTCATCAGTGAACAAAATGTATTTGTAAAGTATATGGTTTGCGTATATACAATTGCAAAAATGCAGCCGCTAATCATTGTCACCGTCCTGAAGATTCTGGATGCTCTGAATATGGAAAGGTTTGAAACCATTTTTGTGAATGACTTCCCATGCCGTAGTTTGATTTTTTGGAGACGGGTTGCAATGCGCGTTGTACTTACACCCGGGTTATGTTCTATTTAGAATTTCTTCTTCCACTGCTAGACCAAGACCAGCTTGTCTCACAGATGTAATTCTCACAAATGGAAACATTAATATATATATATATATTAATTACTTTAACTTATTGCCAGGTACTTTTAAAAACATGAATACTGTTTCTTTTACATATAAATTAAAAAAATATTTTCTGAGTCATTGTTTCTACTCTGCTGATGAATTTGTGGAACATTTTAGATCTTTGTGACAGGCTCACTTCAGCACTTTACTGATACTTATTGTACTCTGATTGTTTTAATTTTGTATTTCTGTATTTCTTAACTTACTTTTTTTTATTCTTAGGCTTTTTTTAATGTATCTTGTCAACTTTCTTAATTTTAATTCTACATTGTAACTATCTTGACTTGCTACAAACATATTTATTTTATGTAACGTGGTCAAATAACTACAATAAACAATAAACAATAAACATTTCAGATTCACGTGCATTGTTGAAGACTGTCTGGAATACATTTCTATCTCGCACTCTTCTGTTCGGAAAGCGACGTCGATATTCAGCAACTGCACGATTAATGCTACCGTTGCAATACCCATAAATAAAAATAATCATATTCTCGATGACTAAATGTCGCAGGCATTACGAAATTATGTGTGTAATACGGACTAAGCGAACGCACATGTAAAAATAAATGCGACAATTTAAATTACAAACGTCAAAATATATTTGACAATTAGTAATCACTAATATAAGTTTGGTTTAGAATGCATAACCTACTCAAAATAAAATATCAAATAATAACAGCTTTCGCAAAAATAGCTGTAAAGGTATTTTCATTGCTATTTCAGTAACCGTTGATAATCGACCATATGTTTATTAGTTTTTTTTTGTTTATTTTTACCCCTTAAATACCTCTTTCGAATATTGGGGGTTTCCCCAACCACCCTGTATAAAATTTTATGATTTAAGCTTCTCTTCTACATTTAAAGAACGGCTCAAAAAACGGCTAAAACCAAAACTTATTAACTATTATTAAGCAATAAAATTATGTTTTCAAGTAATATTCTTATTTGCACCCTGTTTGCAGAAGATGTTGAATTAAACAACAGTAAAACAAAGAATATTTGGTAAATGGCTTTGCCCATCACGTCACATTTGATACAATAAAGTTTTAAGAACATATTTAAAAAAAAACAGTTTAATGACTTTGTTTGACGGGTTAGTATATTATGCGATCATTTTCCGATGTAGCAATTCCTGGAATGCTATTGTTGCAAAAATTGAAAGAAAAGTATTCCGTCACAATCACTAAAATACTTTCAATCGAAAACAATTGAATTTAGATATAGACGCTTGTATACAAAATCGACTTAAAATTTAAAATAGAATCCAAAAATGCAGTAATATATAATTGTTCATTTAAAATAAGTTGCAGAAATGTGAAAGTCTTTATAAATGCTAGGACCTGCTGACGTTAATAAGTAACTAAATTTTCAGAATCACCCTGTATATACTTTTTCATATATCGATCGCTGTCGATCACACCGTAAAGATTGTCTGTAATTCCTCTTTCTGACAATAGAGAGATATACTTACCATCCAAAAAAGAGTTTCGTTGGCAAAATTCGAATACGTGTCGATTGTGGAAAGTACGCTGAAGATAAGACACACCAACACTAGCATGAATCTGAAACAATGAAACATCATAGTTGTTACATGAATTAATTATTGTAGTATATTAACAGTAACATCTATTTAATTATTTATTTTCTTTATTAAACGGAATAGGTAATTTTTTTATCAATTAATTGAGTCCAATGTAATTGTGACATTATGATACATTTTCAGACGAGACTTTTCTCCTAAAAGCAGCTCTACGATTCTTCAAAGATTTGACGTTAAGCACAGGTTGTGATCAAGATCAGTAAATGACTGAAAGCATAAATTTCAAATTTGGTAGTTTCCTTATAATGGGTATAGAAAATATTATAAAATTTAATTGACATTGCAATGAGAAAGAGTCTGAGGGATTTCAATTATCTAAGAAAAAATTGACAATGCAGATAATGTTCAAATAAAACTCTTGTACGTCATGAATCTAAATTGCACTGTTCGAAAATTAAGATTAAATTTCTTTTGCATTTGTTTGAATGACAGATAGGGAGAGAACAGACTCAACCTTTCATAAAAAATATCTATCCAAGACTGCAAAAACATACTCTCAGTAATGTTGGGTAGATTTTATGACAGTTGAAATGCTTTAAACCTTTAACTACTCACTCAAGTGAATGAATTTTATCCAAATTTTTCATAAGACACTACAATGCACTAATCTGAATTCTATGACTAAATATTATTTAACGCTGATTATGGTTAACAAAAAAAAATACGGAGCTTTTAACAGTCGCTTTACTTTAGTTTTAAATTTGACGGTCATTACAATTGCCCATTAAGCATCTTGCTTTAATCAGTATTGGTTCAAATGAGTCTGCATGTATGAAAACAGGATATCATTAAAGGTTTCTTTGTTTTTGTATCAGCAGCAAGGAAATTAAAATATGCCAAAAATAATCAAGGTTTCGATAATCAAATAATAGGTAAAAACAAACAAACGTAAAATTTTCATTAACTTTTTTCAAAGTTATAAACATGGAAAGAGTTACAGTCAATTTATTAATTCCGGTTCCAGTAAACGGTCTGTTAGTAAACGACCTGATCTAAGTGACAATTGATAATAATAAAAAAGTATAAATATGAAGGAATTCGGGCGCGATACTCTAGGATATAGTTTCTAGTGTATTTGGTGCTATAAAAAACATTTTGGAAGTCAATCCAATGAAGAAAAAAGTGAAATCATGGATAAGGAAGTCGATGATGAGTAAAATATGCCATTTGTTGGAACTTGCATTAGCTGAAAATGAGGACATACCTAAATTATCTGATTCAGTTATAGAAGAACAATGCATGACATGCATTTTCCGTATTAGAAACGAAATCGTAAGTGTATATGGCAAAAATATATATGGTTGGTATACATAATAATAATTTATTTTGTTTTGAGATAATTACAAATTATATAAAATATGTATTACTTGGATAACATATTTGTAAACCAAGCGCGTACTGTATTAAAAACTTGACAGAATGGTAACATTCTCAGTAAAAGAGAAGTATTGTTAGATGGATCTTCTATAGAGTTAAAGACATTTTCTGAAAAAGGACGAAGATTAATGATAACACATTGGAAGCGATATGGAATTTTTATAAAATGGTTTGCATGCTTTGGAATCACGTGGAACGGAACGGATTACCATGCAAATATGATTAGTGGCGTATTGGACAAATGGTTTGAATCTATTTTATTAAATGTAGAACCAGAAGTAGTTATGATAACGCAACTTATTATAGTAGAAGGGTCGAAAAGTTATTGACATCAGCATGGAGGAAAGCAATATTATGAATTGATTAAAATCAAAGAAAATTGAATATACAGAGACCATGATAAAAAGCACAACTATTAAAAATTGTCCAAAGAGAAGAAAATCAAATTAGTGTGTCAATCTTGTTTTGTTTTTTCATGATCTTGTTTTGGTCTCTCAAGACAAGATAAAACCAAGACAAGACTTGACAGCAAGATAAGATAATAATAATAATATTTATTCATTAATTAAATTGCACTTATAATATTTGGTACATTCGAAAATTGTAATGACATCATAATTTGTTTTAATCTTCAAGTTTTCAGAGTAGCTGAAGTCTTCTTAAGTTTTCGATTAAACTTGTGTGAAGACTCCAAAAATCCTCCGCAACACACAACTTTTATACATGTTTAATATTCATATGCATAATTATAACAGGTATAGACTACCCATATTCATATATTATAAAAAAAGTTATTTTATTTTCAATTAGCCAGTTAACTCTCTCATTTTTACATGCACGATGGAGTAACTATAATATAATAATAATAATAATAATAATAATAATATCTCTACCCCTCATTCTAATCACAGGGATTAGCCCAGAAGTCGGAGACTTGTGCGGGAGAGGGGGCGGCATATTATTATTAAGCAGGCCGCATTTGCGCCCAGGAACGACTTACGTTGGTAGGCCCTAACCACTATTCAGTGCAGGAATGAGGGAAACCTGGAAAACCTCATTAATTAGGGGGGTAGTCAAATATCAACCGGTATCAATCTCTCACATTGACCCAAGCCAACATTCTTCCACCCTATCATACCCGCAGAGAGGGCGCCAAACCTCTCCACGAATATAGCTTATATACGGTCACCGGCAGCTGGGCTCGAACCAACACCGATCTAGTCACCTCGATTCAAGTACAGACGCCTTAAACCACGCGGCCACTGACCGACTTGTTTTAGATGATGCGGTAAGAGATTGTATAATTTCAATTCGACATATGAAAATACTCTTTGTCCTATTGTTTTTGCCATTCTTGGCAATGAAATTTGTTTTCTTCGTGTTGAAGCATATACAGGGTGTTTCAAAAAGACATGACAATATTGCTAGGGCTGATAGAACAGAGATTTCCTTGTTGACTTTACCACATAGTTTTTGTATTATTCTCGAATACGGTGCATTATTAACAAATTTACTAAGAGTACCTTTTTTGTGCAAAATTAAATTTTTATATAATATGACAAGGCTTAGAATAGAGAAAATCCAACTTAAAAATAGTTAGAGAATACAATGCAAGTAGCGCCCTCTACGTTGTACAAAAAATGCCAGCGCATTTTGGCACCACCAAAAACGAACTTATGTCAAACATTATTCAAAACTGTTTGTCTTTAATTACTTACACGTACTGTATCTTAAAAATGGCTTCAAAACATACGTTTATTAAGCAAACTCCTCTTTAAGTTCTATCAGTCCTAATAATATTGTCATGTATTTTTTGAAATACCCTGCATATTTTGATTTTGGTGACAAAACAATGATTCGACATGTAGAATAAGGTAGCTATTATAATAAAGTAAATTTCTTATACTGCGTATATACAAAAAGCTCAGATGTGGGATATTTATAGGGATTAAATGTTGCTTTTAAAATTGAATTTAATATATAGTTAGTTCATAATTAATAATTTGAATTATTTTCAGTGGTTTAATTACATTTGTATAAGCTCCACCTCAGCCAATTGATACCACATATTATTAGTGATTGAACTAATAGACCAATGTCAACTGCGTCTATAAAATGTATTTTAGTGTATAAAACATATGTGATAATGATCTAAGTTTTTTCACTAATTTGTCTATATGATAGTTCCACCGCAATCCATTATCAATCAATATACCAAGGCATTTTACATATTCCGGTCTGTTTAATGTCTATTTAGTCAGTTTTTCTATGCTCAAGAGTGATACCAACTTTATTATCTATCGATAGGCCTCTTTCAAAACATAAAAACAGTATATACATAGATTTTTCTAGATTAACAGTTCATTATTTTTCCTACATAAATTTCCCTTAGATCCGAGACTCTGTAAGCAGTGGAAAACTAAATTAAGAATCGGAAAACCGATAACAAAGAACATGTAGCAAACGTTCTCTTATAGAGAATTTTATGCCAGGTAATTATAGGAAGGCTATGTTATGAATGATTTAAGGATGTTTTTAAATAAATATATATATATATATAAGTAAAATATATATTTCATGGGATAAATGAAAACTAAATAGATCTCTTTCTACCCCACACAAAATTATGTACCTCGCCTCAAAAACATCCGCCTCATCTTCTTTTAGAAGTCGCACATGATCCCCCCAAGTTACAATATATATGAACTATAAGATTTTGTCTTACATTAATGTTAAAATAATCCTCTTGGTAACTCCTAAAATACACTTTCTCCTAAAACAGTACATAATTATTATGAATTACATCATAAAAAACAACATCTCTGGCAATAAAAGTTTTATAATTTTTAGCGGCAATTGTAAACAAATTGTTGATCACTCCTATATCCGACATCTTGAATTTTACAGCGCCATCTACCGGTTCGTGAATTTCGCGAATAGTTTACAAAAAAAAAATGCCTCCACTGTTTTTTTGTTTGCCTTGGTAAGAACTTTCAGCTGAAGCTGAAGATTTATCGGAGTATTACTGTTACATCCTTTATGATATACAAGCAAATGACGAATGTAAGGCATGTGAAGAGATAATAAATCTCTGTTCAAGTAATGACAAATATTCCCTATAAACGCAAGCGAGTGCGTAAATGACAACTAGTGTGCCAGGTGGCATCCCCATTTACTTGTTATAGTTATGGCTGTTTTATCTGTGTTCATTATTATCGTGTGAGCGGAGGCAAATATCAAAGTAATAAGGCTTAAAGGTGATGGAGTAGTACATCGACTTTCTTATTTAAAGAACGTTTTTAAGATTTAACGGCACTAATAAATACCCCCGTCAATTAATTGGTGTCACAACCAAATCAATATATTTGTTTGTATGCTGGAAACGTATTATTACTGCACTAACGAATGGACTGAATATAAAAACAGGATTTCACAAAGGCAAATAATGGGGAAAACATGGACAAACTTGAATAGATTTTAGTTTAGTTTTCAATCACTGTTATTTAACTGTTAAACTTACAAAGTTATATGACCTATTTATTTTCAGCTTTGTTACAATAAACATTGTAATTTTTAAGTTCCTAATCCTTGAATGTATATTCTACAATAAAATTTGGTAAAACAGCAATGAGTAATAATAAATGTAAAGAAATCCTTAGTGACTTGCAAAAATGGGACAAAACCCTTTTTCATCCGTAAATCGGCGCCTGTGACACTCATCATCCGAGATGGCTTAGATCTGTCAACTACCATGCGGTAATTCGTTACAGCGTTGTCAAAAACGTCGTAAAATAAACATTTTTATTAGTAATAATGTCTAAGTATGACAGTTAATCCGGTTAACTGAATATTTTGCATTTGTTCTTCGTTCCTTCATTGCATACTGCCAAAACTACATTTTCATTCATTGTAGGTTTGTCAGAACTATTCACTAACAGAATACACAGTCTGCGTTAAATAATATACCCATTTATATTAAGAAACATTTAAATTTAATGTAAGGCATATCTACTAATTGAAAATTCGTGGCAGTTAATTACAAAATCTAGATTGCCGTAGCGCTGTTGGATTTGCCCTAGGTTCTAGAAAAAACACAGAGCATATAGCATATAGGACGAACCATGTTATAGAAAAATACCTGTCACCATAAATTCCTTTATCCTTTTCTTCCTTTAATTGCTATAAAACTATTAAAACTAAAAACTGAACCATAACCTAGAACTTTGCTTTGCTAGTTGCATACTGTCCAAACATCAAAGAACACTGGTCATATTCTAAGGGCCAAAGAAAGGAGCTTTACAGGACAAAACACCCCGAGGTCAATGTACTCATTTTCTATTTTTTTAAGTGCCTAATATTCCTGTCATTTTGTGTATTGCCTTCTTCGGCTCCTATCGTAATTATTTTATAAATAGTCGATATTGGTAATTCTGTGAGATATATAATGTTATCCACCTCTTATCCACTATCCTTGTCCACTCGCAAATATTTTTTTATTTTATTATAATTTCTTGGGCATGCTCACAAAGATGGTGCCGCATTGTTTTTTTAACTGGTGTATCAAAATCACTGTATTACTTGAACCAGGTTAAGGTTGAGGATGTTGTCAAATGTTAGGTGTTAGGGAGTTAGGGAATTAAAGTGCGAGGGATGTGCATTAGCCAGGATTCTTTGACGGACAGACCCGCTATCGGTATCTCTAAGCCGGCCTATACATTGATTTCGGCTCCAATTATTGGTATTACAACTGCTACGGTCGGAACCGTTCCTAGGATAATGGTGCTCTACCGAAACGTCCCGTAGCCGCCTCTATAACTGGTCGCATACAAATGTTCCCAACGTTTCGCCGCTCTTCACTGTCGGTATCTTCAGTAGCAACTCCGCAAAAGCTTCGCTGCGACTCAGCACACACAGCCACAGAGCCTAGCCCGAAAATAACCAGGGCAGGTCAATCACTATGTATCATATGTAATTATTGAGTAATACCATTCCATTTTTCATTAATTTTGTGTTTAACTTATGTGTATAAGTGTACCTACTTGATAAAAGCATTATGGTGTCATGCGAAATAAATCAACTGTTATAACATTTATTTTATACAAACATTTAAACATTATATTGCCTTATTCTCTCTGTATCGTATTTGTCGGCGATCTATGGCATTTTTTATGTTTACTATAGCAGAAAGAGAAAAAAAGAATATGAACTTGTGGTGATCCATATCCAATAACTTTCCACCAATGTATTGCTTATAACATATTTGCTTTTGTGCTATATTATAAATTTAAAAATAAACATCTTTTGTAAAAATAGACAAAAAATATGAGCACAAAATACTACGAGTTATGAGTTGGAACATAGATTTTCAGCTCATAAGCATGTAACGTATAAAGATTTTATACACATTTAAAGCTAAACCTGGCTCTGCAAAATTAATTTCAAGTTATGTAGTAAATAACCTTTGACCTTTTCTAATTTTCACAAGTTTCACGCTTTGACAAAATTTGGTCACAGACATGAAATATTATTACTCTGTGCACTGTACTGAAGCATTTATGAACAATATGTGCAATATAGTTTATGCCTAGTGTTTTATTTTATGTTTTAAAGGTTATTTCTCTTTAAGTAACGAATATTTAAAATTAAAAAACTTCACTTGCTATCTGACTTTTCCACCAAGAACAACAGAAACACAATTTAAGCACTTATCTTGGCACGTTTCCCTTTATAAGTGATGGAAATATTTATTAAGAATCTTAATAGTCTTTTGACTACTGAATTTATTTTTTAACCCACTTAACATTACTTAGTAACTGGATATGAGACAATTTCTCAATTGTTTTACTCTTTTAAAAGATTTTTTCAGCTATACTATAAATGAGAAATAGAGAATAACAACTTGAATTTGCAATTGGATCAATATCACATATACGTATCTTTGTTTCTACAGTATGCGCCAAAAGTATGGAATAAATTCAATAAAAACGAAACAATTATTTTTTGGGAAAAATCTTCGAACAGGTCGATTTTTAATTTAAAAAATACATATTTTAGCGTAAAATGCGATTTTCAAATGTCATTTGTTTTCGAGTAATGACGTCATCGATTTTTTTTTAAATGGCAACACCATATTTTTTTCCATGATTCTGAAAGATCGTTTAATTCTCTATCAGACAGTACTAAAATTTTGCCCTCTTACATAGGAAAGTTTTCGAGTAAATGACGATTGAATGTTAGAAAACGTAAATCAATTAAAATAAAGCAAAAACGTTATCAAGTTTAGTTTTTCGAATTCCATAGTTCTTTTATGGATCACGTAGGTGAAAATCTTTGCAAAGTGTCATTGTCACACCGACTTTCTAATAAGTATTGTAAGCGACATAGAAATTATTATTCAATTTAAAGTATTATGGCACATTTAACTGTTAGTCAAAGAATTGAAATTTTAATTCTTATCGGATGCGGGAATATGACTAGAACTCAGCAGGAAGTTTGCGATTTATTTAATGAAAAATATCCAGATCGCCCTATCAGCCAATCAACAGTCAGTAAGGTAGAGTCTAAATTTAGAGAAACTGGCAATGTTGTAAATATTCCAAAACCTGGACGTCCAAGCATTAATGAAAATCAGAAACAGAACATTTTGATAAGTATGGTGGATAATCCTCATAATTCTTCACGACCTTTACGTTAAATTATACTTACTTACTTTATTGTACTGCATTATTATACACAAGAAATGCATTTGAATTAAATTTACAACTGTTAAATAAATCTCTACTTTGACGTTTTGTCTTAAGGAAAATCGATTAATGAGTATGCTTCTGGAATTTACATCATCCTTTACTGGGTACACTCTGCATACTTAAGAAGTTAAGGCAATGTTGCTAATGACTAAAATTAACTATTGGCATAGTTGTTTCGATCATTTCTTTAATTTAGAATGGTAAGTGATGGAAATAAAATGCATTTGGCAGACTAAATCATTTTCCATTTGACCAAATGTTCTTATAAGTATCTTCTGCTATTTCCAGCCTTCAAATAAAAGAATACATTCTTTATATTAAAATAATGTGCTGTTCGAAATCTTCAAACATAAGAAATTTGAATTATGAATCTGTAATCCTCGCGGCATTATTCATTCGGGAATTGCAGTGGCCATTATCCGCTCATTGTATATTTAGAGGAGATTATAATAAAGGGTCGCTGAGTACCCTGGGGTCGAGGCGCAGAATTACAAAGTTCATTCTATGTAATTAAGCCCTGAAACGTACTGGTAAGCTAAGCTTTTATTTGTGATGTATTGTGGTATACCTTGGTTACCTCGTTGGACGTAACAAATGTATATTAAATATTATGAAGATCAAGGAGCATTAGCTTAATTAAGAATTAAGCCTCTAATTAGGGCACGAGGAGGTGCGAGATAAATGCGGCAAAGTGACGGGAAATTAAAAATTTATACGTATAACTCTGTGCAGGAGTCAATGGAATAAGCTACAGTAATAAATTGATGGAAAAACAAGGAAAAATAAAATGAATTGATGTACGCAATTTTATGACACACTATCTAAAATTTACAAAGAACTGAGATTACTAATGAAACAAAAAATAAACAGGTTGATTTACAACTTATCTAAAAACAATAGGAATAGATGCGTCATAAAAAATGTAATTAAAATCGTAAAACAATTGTAAAATCCTTACAGTTTTCGAGAAAAAAAAAGATGATTCCAAATATTGAAATTCGAATTTAGT
This sequence comes from Monochamus alternatus, assembly GCA_037114965.1. Lineage (NCBI taxonomy): Eukaryota > Metazoa > Arthropoda > Insecta > Coleoptera > Cerambycidae > Monochamus > Monochamus alternatus. The sequence continues at coordinate 79,301,081 of CM073429.1, forward strand.
ATTAACGTTTTTTGCGATAGTATTTACATTAGTTTCCCAAATGTCAAAAGTGGATTACATGTATAACAATTCGAAGTTGATGGATATATTGTTTTAATGGATAGTGAAGTAAGATGAAATGCTTTGGCAGCTTCTCGTGAGTACGCAGAACGATTTCCCGGTAGACCAAATGCAGCTATTTTTACCACGGGTGTTACACAGGAAATTTACAACCGAATCGTGGAAGAGATGAAACTCCAGAACGTCCACGGCGTATTGCAGCAGCTGAGGAACACATTTTATAAATTGTTGAAAAGAATCCCCGAACAAGTACCAGGCAAATCGCCCAACAAATACACGGAATGTCCAAATTAACAGTATATCCGTACCATGTACAGCATGGCAAGCATTCATACTAAGGGATTATCCCTTACGAATTATATTTTGTGATTAGTAGCTGCAACAAAATGCTCAAAATTCCAGTTTTACAGCTGGCGTATTAGGTACAGATTAAGCTATTTTTACATGGAATGGGATGTATAAGATTCATAGCACGAGATGTGCCAATTAAGTTCCGGGAAATTGGTCAATGAAAAAACAAGCAAATTAAATTTCCCCAAATTTTATTACCGACCTTCAGAAGAGCCTCCCTCTAACTCTACACAACGATTCCAACGTTGCTCCCACGATTGGAAGCACCCTTGGTAATCCTCCGCAGTACCACGGTTACAGCTTCTTTGACCTCCTGTACGCCGCCATGATGAGTTCCCTTGAGGTGCGACTTCATCTTGGGGAATAAAAAAAATCGCAGGGGGGCAATATCGGGGCTATAGGGTGGGTGCGGCAACGTTGGAATGCCTTTTTTGCCAAAAACTCTTGCACAATGAACAAGGAATGGGATGGCGCGTTGTCGTGGTGCAAGATCCAGCCGTTCTCGACGAGTTTGGGGTCGCACACGGAAAACGCGGGCCCGCAGCCGTTCCTGGGTGCCAACATAGAACTATCTAGTCACTGTCTGGCCGGCAGGAACATATTCACGATGAATGATGCCGTGGATATCGAAAAAAACGAACAACATTGGCTTCAGTTGTGACTTGGACATCCTCGTTTTCGGTGGCCGCTCTTCACCCTTTTCCTCCCACTGCTGATTTTGTTTACGGGTCTCGGAGTCATACTCAAATATCCAGATCTCATCTCCAGTAACTACCCGACTCATCCAGTCTCTACCGCGCTCCGAATGCGGGACAACAAATCCTCTCAGATCGAATTTCGCATGTCTTTCTATTCACGGGTGAGAACTTTTCGCACCATCTTTGCGCAAATCTTTCGTATATTCAAATTTTCGTTTAACATCTTGCAAACAGTTTCTTTGTTGACGTTTAACTCGTCAGACAACCTACGAATGCTTAAGCGCCGGTCAGACGTGATCAGTACACGCAAACGGTCAACATTCGCGTCAGTACGAAGAACGAAGGGCAGAAGCTGTGATATTATCGACATGAATATCAAGTAACAATTTACTATCAAATGTAACACCTAAATCAAGGATTTGATCACATAATTGTAATATAGTGGAGTCAACCGAATACTTAAATGTTTGGATTAGATTTTCTCGAAAATATCATTGCCTTGCATTTTTTTACATTTAAAGATAGTCAGTTCTGCTTGCACCATTCAGCTAAGTAATCAATATTTTGTTGTAATTCAATACAATCTTGGATGCTACTGACTTTTCCATATAATTTAAGGTCATCCGCATAAAAGAGTGAATTAACCGTGAATCGTTTATAAAAATTATAAAAAATAAAGGGTCTAAAATGGAACCCTGCGGAACTCCAGACGTGGCCATGAATTTAGATGATTTAAAACCAATGTACTCTACAAATTGAAATCTATGTTGTAAATAAGAATTAAAAAATGAAATCATATTGTCACTGAATTCTAGGCAGCCTAACTTATGCAAAATGATTTTATGATCGACCTTATCAAAAGCTTTCGTAAAATCTGTATATACAGCATGTACTTGTTCTTGAGCATCAAGTGCATTTGAGATAAACTGAGTAAAACAGCATAAATTAGTTACCGTTGATCGACCCTTAATAAAACCGTGCTGATTGTTAGATATGTATGATTGAATTTCATTATATATGAGTGAATTCAGCACTGTTTCAAATACTTTGGCAAAGTTTGATAATGCTGTTATAGGTCGATAATTAGAAATATTGGGTGTACTTACCTTTTGGAAAATAAATAACTATACAAAAACAATTTTGTAAAGAAAATAAAAAAGGCAGTTGGAAAATTATTTAAAAATACACTTCTGCACGGCACTGAAAGCTATTCCACTGTAAAACCTGATAAGGCGGCAAAGCATGCAATCGGCTACCAGACAAAAAATGGAAAGACATCCCCAAGGAAAGAAATAAATAACAGTTTTAACACCTATTTTATGCAGCAAATTGAACTGCTTTTACCGCTATTTTTATTAATTATTAATAGAATTAATTTGTGGTTTTAATTAATAAAATAGTTGACATACTTGATACAACAAAATTTTGGGCCTGTCTTACCCAGTTTCTACAAACTAACACAAATATTTCTGCTCCTTGTCCGTTTTGAATTCGTAAATCATCAATAGTAGGTATCTACTGCGGTGCGATACACTTAATTTTTAAATATCCTCATGAAAAGAAGTGCAAATGATTTAAAGTCAGAAGATCGTGGCGGCCATGGTACCGGTCCTCCTCTTTCAATCCCTTGGTATTAATGCTTGGACATACTGTACGTGGCGCGGATATAATTGAGCCTCCTTTATGATACGCCACAATGCTTCAATACACCGTGGACGTCCTGGACATATATCTCTTCCACGATTCGGTTTCAAATTTCCCAAATTACTTTTTGTAGGTGATGCGGGTATTTACATTAGTTTTTCAAGTGTCAAAAATGGCTTTGTATGTGTTGTGTATAGCATCTGGGAGTTGATGGATATCGTTATGGCAATGTGAAAATGCTTTCACAGAATGATTTCCCAGTAAACATGTGCCAAATGCAACTACTTTTACCGCGGTATGCAGTGAGTGCAAATGTAGTGCAACGCGAGGGAAATTTGAAACCGAATCGTAGAAGAGAGGGACGTCCAGGACTTCCACGGCCTATTGCAGCAGTCCGTACCATGTACAGTACGTCCAAGCATTAAACTCATGGTACCGGAGGACCGGTACCATGGCTGCAACGATCTCCTGACTAAATATTTTTTTCTTTTGTGGGGATATTTCAAAAATGAAGCAGAAACATTTGTTAGTTTGTAGAAACTGGGTAGACGGGTCCAAAATGTATGTAACATCAGGTATGTCAAACTATTTTACTAATTAAAACCACAAATTAAATCTATTAGTAATTAATGACAATAACCACAAAATCAGTTAAATTTGCTGTATAAAATCGGCGTTATAAAATATTATTATTTCTCTCCTTGAGCATATATGTTCATTTTTTGTCCAGTCGCAGATTGCTACAGTGGAACAGTAGATTTTTCGTCTTATTTTGAGGTTTAGAAAACGCAGTTAAATTTATGGGTATAGATTAGAATCAATCTGTATGTATATCAAAAACAGAAAAAAAGAAAAAATATAATTAAGAATAATTAGATAACAATAACTATTTACATCAACGTTTTTTCTTCGCAGTGTTGAGGATATTTTAATTCCGTAATGTTATTTCGGATTAATATATTTGTTAGTAATACTTTAATTAAGAAACGCTTTTATGCACAAACAATCATTGTCGCTGTAGTCAAACTTACAGCTCGCGTAAGCTGTACTAAATCAGTTAAGCTGTATAAAGTTCCATTCCAGGCGATAATCTATTTCATCAGATCCAGATTTAATTAAAGTATTTGTATAATTGCAAAGAAATAGCAGATAATTGAGTTTTACCACTCGCGCGCTTAGCGGGAGCAGTCGTCCGCAATTTAGAAGATAAATGGACAGCAGTTTCGTACTCCAGGGCAGTAATCCTGCCTGTTTTGTGTTGTCTTTCATCTCCGGAGATCCCCCAAAGCTTCCAGAGACAAGAAACGCCGGAAAAGCCTTTTAGGCATACAGTTCGGTGGATTAAGAACTCATGGGGTGTATTTTTAGGTGCAGTGCTGAAGCTGGTTCCCGTTTAAAAATGAAGCCATTTAATTTCGATCTTGCCATTCGAAGGACTGTTTTCTTTTTTTTTGGCAAATTATTACATTAAGCACATTTCAGTAGGGACTTGTTCTGATGTAATTCTACGCTTGCGAAGTATTTTATTAGTGACATATTACAATAGCTATTTGTGCAATAAGTCAGCCGTAGGTTTTTTAAATAAGCCGTATTCGGAAAAGACGCTTTTCCCACGAGTTGCACAGTTGATTTTTTAAAATAGTGTTTTGAAAATAGATTATAGTTATCAAAATTATGAATTTCGAAAATGTGATCAAGAAGCTTGAGGGAATATTGATATAGAAACGAGTTTGTTTAATAAGTACTCTGCTTACAACGATAATATGGAAAATGATACAGAAGAATTATCAAAAATCGCGATTAAATAGTTAATGCCAACAAAATCTAAAGATAAATATGAAAAAGTGTATCGATTATTTGAAGATTGGGGTCATCAAGAGGGAGTAACTGTTATCACTGAGGCAGTTTTAGTAGCCTATTTTGAACAATAATCCAGAGTATACCAAAATTCTACCACAGTATAGGGAGACCAGTAGAAACACTCGAGCCGAAATAATACGTAGCGCATAGCAGCTCGCGCATCCATTTCAAGCTGCAGGGACCTCAGTTTACATCCAACTCTGGGAGTACGAACATCGGTTATACAGAGCCGTATTAAAGCAATATTTTGAGGTTAAATCGAGGGACGAGTCGCTGCGCAGCACTTAGATGTTTAAATATATCATCTATAAATAGTAATTTAAGTTTCTTTAAATTTCCTAAAGACATAAATAAGTAATAAGTAATCTATAATATACTGTGCAAACCATAAATGATATTTTACCTTTTAACTTATTTCTTAAGCATAACATTGGAATATAAATACTTCTCATGAAAGTGAAGTTTAAAATATACATATTTATATTTTTCACAAATACAAATTTTTATTTTAGAGCAAAGTTCTGTGCAGAGGCTTCTAATAGAGAAGATTTATTAGAAAAGCTGCTCAGGATTAGTAATAGTTCATACAAACTATATCAAATACATTTTTAAAATAATATGTTTCCTAACGGTTCGCGCAATAGACGCAAAGAGGCCGTTCCAACGTTTCCTGCACAAGACGGTTCATCTTCAAATTATGTAGATGATCATATTTCTTGTAGTCACTATAATAAGAGTAAGTCTCAAAATAAAATAATAAAAAATATTTGTTTTCTAAATTTACATTTTACTGCACTTTTACCTCCAATTTAACAATTTGCAAAGTTAAGTAAACATAATTTTTCTGTTCTGAAAAATACTTGTCTTCTGATTTACGTAGATCATTTAAGACAAAAAAAAAATCATAATAAATTATTTGTCCACTAAACTTCAAACGTCAAATTTTAAATTTAAAAAACCCAAAAAAATGTATTTATCACTAATAACAAAAAAAGTAAGTAAATAAATAAAAATGTTTTGTAGTGCACTAATATATATTTTAAACTCTTTTTTTAAAGAGTCCAAAGAAGTAAATCGAATTTTCACACTGTATGTTAGTAGCAGTAAATGATAGTATATAATACATGGTGAATTATCCATTTTAACTGTATAATGAATTATTATATAATGTGAATAGATATAACAAAAACTTACATGTGGAATAACTACGTTTTCACGCGCAAATAAAAAATTCTTATTCCGGTCCTGATCGCCGATTCTGTAAATTCCATCGGATGCGCTATCGCACTCACATTTCGATGTCACCGCAGAAAACTGAAAGCAGTTCAAAGTGCCGACAACGGAGTGAAACTGCTGGTCTACCTATGCTGTGGTTCTACTCTGTGTAATATCGATAGGACATAGACCTAATAAGTCTAGTGTTTTAAGAAAATCAGAAGTTGAGAAATTTTTGAAAGAAGCATATGATAAACTTTACTTGATAAAGGTAAAGTGTAATTTTCACACGTCTCTCCAAATATTAAAAGTGTTTTTTTTTAGATGTGTTGATTACTGGTATCAGTGGAGCATGCCGTCGTGAAGAACTAACATTTCTTCAGCTTGTACATATAAAAGATATGGGAGAATATATATATATTGATAGAGATTCCCAACACAAAGACGAATGTCGGAGGAATTAATCTTGATATTAGTCACAGTCGATTTAATTCATTTATCAAAGAATAGTATATATATATAGTGCAAATTATAAATTTAATTTTAAGCAGACTTTCGAAATGTCTACCATGTATAGCAATACATTTCCTACATCCTTTAATAATATTTCACCTCACTTCAAAAAAGTGCTCTTTTTGTATTAACGAGACCAGGCAGTCGTTTGCATTTAAATAGGAACTATATTTGTAATGTAAAAACCACATATTTTAAAGGATACGCAAGCAGACAGTCTAAAAGCCAATCATGTCGCTTTTGGGAAAATTTAATTCTTCCCCATTCATATATATAATTCATATTGCAAATGCCTTTCCCAAGTAGCAGATAGGTTTTCTTCTCTCCATATTTAACAGTTTCTTCTGTAATATGGCTTCGTCTGAATACGATATTACCGACAAATGCTGGATTTTACATTTGCGTTCTTAACATCATCTCACAAAAATTCGGACTACGTAAATAATCAACTGGTAAAAGATTTACCATTGACGTGTAGTGGAATGGGGGGTAAACAGTGATCATGTAAAACTGCAGATGTATAGCCACGAGTTACACCAGTCTTTCTGTATATACTGCAAATACCAAGTGTGGGATGAATCATTTTCAATCAAATTTAGACGAAATAATCTTTACCATCTCAAAAAACTCGCCCAGTACCAATTTTGAAGCGGTATTGTAGTAATACTTTTTGAATTGTCATATCTCGATAATTGGTCGCTGTTAAAATGCACATCCCGTCTTAGCTAGGATTTTCTGGCATGTCCTTGTTGTTCCCTGGCGTTTGTCTAAGTGGAAGGTCTATATCTTGACTTTGGTGTCTGTTGTTGATATTACGGCTGCAAAGGTCAGAGCTGCTCTTCGGATAACGGTGATCTTTCGAGACGTCCCGTAGCCGCATCTGTAATTGGTCGCATCCTATGCTTTCAAACGTTTCACCGCTCTTCACTGTCAGCATCTTCAGTGGCAACTCTACAATGTTTCGCGACTCAAGTCATGGCAAAGAAACTACGATCAACAATATATACGACTAATTAAAAACTTTAAAAACATACTCAAATAATTAAAACCATATTAACAAATATTGAAAGGAAAATTGATTAGCCATTAAACAAACCACAATGTAAAAAGTCTAAAATTTATTTTTTATCAATTTGGCTTCAAAATGTAATTCGTTAAATAGTTAATCAATTCCACATTCAATACTGTAGAAAAAGAATAGTATTTAATTTTCTGAAATTAATTTTTCAATAGTTTACTATTTCATTATCATGAAATTAAAATTTGGAATAGGATTACTGTCATCTACCACTTTTAAAATAGAATCCGTCACAGTTCATTGGAGTTAAATTTAATTTGTAGTACACACCAAAAGATTGAAAGTTAATCTAATCTAATAATAATTTTTGTAACTTTATATAAATAGTGTTTTGAGTTAGTACTTTAGGTTTCGAATAAAGATTCAACTAATTATCACTTTTGAACAAACATTTTATTACACTTGTCAGCATGGATAAATAGGAATCACTCTCTGTGTTTTTACTGTGAATTTGAACATAACTTTTTGCCCGTACAACCCGTTTGTCTGGCTTTACATTGCTACAGTGTTACTGTATGTAATGTAATGAGGCATCGATTTACTCCGCAAGTTCTTTTCTATTTCAATGCTAGTCGACAATGGCATCGACTTCTTTTGTACTTACATAACAAATCACAGATTTTAAAAGCAAGAATTATATTTGTTTAGTCCCGTTTTTTGATATTGCGCGCAACTTTTATACTTTAGTATAATATAAAAACATGTAGTTTTGCTAAACAATTATTGTTCTATAATTACACTATATGAAAAAGGTAATAGAACAGTTGTTTGCCAAAACCACGTGTTGGCAAAATTAAATAACGTGCAATAAGTTAGTAAATAAAATAGTGTAATAAGCATTACGCTTATAACATTTAATACACTACAAGCAGTATCTATCTCTTGATCAAATTTTAACCGTTTCTTTTATACAGATATACTATAGAAAACAATTTGGTACTCAATTTAACAATTTATTTCACCCGTATTGTTTGTTTTCCCAAACTCTAATTTTTGGGAGTCCTATGATCTCTTGATATTGAGTCCAAAATTTGTTTTTTTTTTAAACATCTCCTGAACAAATATAGAATTTAATATGTATGTGGTTATCTATCTGATCTAAACATGATTAATATAGTAGATCTACCAAGTGACACAGAGACGTTCATTCTGCGTAATACATTTAGTTTTAGTTTATATACCATTTGATAGATTTTTTCCGGTGGATATGAAGCACTGTTTCACTATATAAGAGAAAGTACTTTTTGCTTTTTCCATTTAAGAGCCAATTTATTTGAAAACGTCGCTATAGTTATATTATTACCAATGTCAAGCTTGAAAACTAATGAAATAGAAAAAGTGGCTGCGAAAATAATTGAAACAAATTTATTGACAAATTAAATAGTGCTATGCGTTGCTGCTATTTTATTTTTGCAAGAAATTCAGTCAGAATTTAAAAAATTTCCAGTTAAAATCCGCTAAGAATTGCTAAAGGCGGTGCCGTAAAGTTGAAATTTTTTGTAAATTTTGTAGAGGGAAATAAAGAGAGCACTTATTCGAATATTTTAGAAAATATTTATCTTGTGGTATCTTCACTGGATGCTACATTTTGTTTTTCAGTTGCATTTGCCAATGACAGTACTACAACTTTAGCAACTTTTTCTAGAAAATTATCTATAATTTTTAGTACAGAATGAAACAATGGTAAGTAATATTACGCGCAACTAGCGTCCTCTTGTGACACTTGATAAAACTACTATATAAATCATATTCAGATAGGCTGCAGATACATAAGTACTAAATTCCACTAAAATCTGGGTTTAGGAGATATTTGCAACAAAATTTTAGGTCTACTTTCTAAAGGTTCTAGAACCCCAAACAAATGGAATTCGAAAAAACAAAAAAAGCTGATCATGCACCTAATATTGTAAATCAGGGTTGTCCAACAGAAAATAGGTTTTAAAAACGAACGTTAAACCCAAACGAGTCATTCCTACACCAACGATGAAATAAAATAACACAAACATGTGCTATGTAACGTCACTGGCGCTGAAAAGAACACCACAATGAAGTTACTGAAATATTGAGAACTCGCTGGACTGCTCTCGAATATTCGAGTCGCCATACGAAAAAACTAAAATAAGAAACACATTTTTTCAAAAACTTATATCAAATTTAGTATTGCGGTTTCTTGCGAAGTAGCACTGGAAACTGTCAAAGCCCAAAAAACGTTTTAGTGATGAAGTGCCTATTAAGAATTACAAACAAAAATTTCTTCATCTCATCAAACAATTACAAGACGTGAAGACCACATTAATCGATAAGTATCCAAAAAATTGCACAACACACAATTATTGATAAATATTATTCTTGGAATAGTCACTGCTTGGAAGAAAGCATTGACATTCCGACATCAGCCAACTTTCGCGAATATCTCTGCAGGGGCTTAAATCTAAAAAAAATATAGAAAAGACCCCCCCCCCCTCAAATTAGGCCATAGAATACCCCCCCTACAATATTTACGTGGAATTACGGGACACCCCGTATAAAAGTAGCATATTTTTGGAAAAGGGGGGGGTGTCGGTTGTCTATAAAAGAATACTGTATGTAGTAAGTAAGAATCAAATTTATTTTTTAACAAACATCAAAAGAAGAAATGTACAGCATGATTTTAAGTAAGAAAGTTTATAGAAATATATGTCCGTAATCGTGATACAGGGTGTTAAAGTTTCAATAATTTTTTTGTATATCTCCCACAATGTTTGAAATATGTAGCTCAAATTTAGAACGTAGACTAACTTACCTTTCTGGGGTCGGGCCTTCTTTCAGGCTCCCTAAACTTTCTTCCGGTACGCCACTTGTCTCTTCTAGAACAAAGGGAACGTATTACAGTCAGACTCTATCTACTAGAAAACCTTGAAATACGGCCTTTAATTTAGCGGATTACTGGAAATCATTTTTTTACACGAAAACAGCCGCAGATACGAAAAAATTGCAGACACAAAAGTTTCTCAATTGAACAGGGAATTAAAGCCTTGTTCTAGGAAAGACCAGTGCCATACCAGAAGAGAGTCTTGGGGGCTGAAAGGAGACCCAACCCTGCAGATCGTGACAATTATTAGACAGAGTTAACGATGCAGGTAATCTAAGTCAGCACACATTCTAAATTTGAGCTACATATCTCATAAACTGTGGGAGAAACAAAACAGAAAAAATATTGAAATTTTAACGCCCTCATCATAACAACGAAGCATTTACGGACATATGATTATATGAACTTTTTTATTTAAAATCATGCACAGATTCTCACTCCTGTATAAAGACATATTATTATGAAACACCTTTATAATTTTAAAAATGCAGTCGATATTCAAACACAATAAAATAATTTGAAAGTGCATAAATGAGAATTTTCTAAAAATAAAAAAAACAACTAAAGCACATAAAAAAGAAAATAAAACAAAACGTATATAAAATAATGACTAAGGTCTTGAGGACTCCTTTGGGACCGCCATTGTTTATGATGCGGCCCTTGCAAGAGCAATTTATTTAGAGTTAATTGAAGTTGGACGACTTTGTTGTAAACTCAATAAATAAATAAATAGATTTCAATTAAGCTATTAAAATAATTTTATAAATTTACCTAGATACCTACTATTTTGTTTGTTCTGTCAGCTTTCAACTAATGAAAAATCGATATTCGTCGAATGCTTTGCAAGTATCAAGGTCATGTCCACCTACCTTGTAATAATAAAAATGTATAGTATTATGATTATTGCCATTGTAGGTACCTAAATAATTCAGCTTGTCTGATCACATTCTACCTAGATATATTATGTTTGCTGTCATTAAATCATTCTAGCGCCAAATGCGATTCCATCGCAGGCCTTTCTACGAAACAAAACCTGTACCTACGTTAATTATCGGGTGCTCCACTTTATACATTAAATAGACCAACAAGAGAAACGGCATTTTTCTTGCAGTTAATTATAATGGGAGAATAGCATGCATTTAACATGTTATAACACATGACTACAAAAACCTTATAAACTCCTGTTTCACGCTACCTCTTTCGTGACTAATTTGCGAAATCGTGAAGGTGCACGTTTTGCCGAAATGTTTATGGGATTTTGCCCTGATTATTATGTAAATGAGTCCTTGTTGATCGCTAGGAAAGGCGCTAGGCACATTTCGACCTTGAACTTTAGAATGTATATGAGCAGATATGAACGTGGGGTAAAATACCCATTATATTGTGTCCATCTAGATATCGTAAAAGTAATTAAATTCCAAATCGGTTAATGTATAGGGCCCGTTTGATAAAAAATTGAGATAGTGTTTATCTTTCAATGGTCTGAAATTTAAAAGTAAACGCACGTCAGATGGTGGATATTGCTATGTACAGGGTATCTCGAAAACTGTGGGTCATATTTTAGGGGCGATAATATCCCGATTTAGTCAAGTTACTACTACAACTCTGTTTCCTTAAAAGAAGAACGTTTTATATGATCCCAATATGCAAGACTGTTTTAATAACATTACAATTTAATTTTAAGAATCATTTTAGGGAGAATTGGGGCCCCACTGTTACAGTTTAGAATGATATAATGTACAGGTCATTGTCTTGCTGCAAGTTCTTCCAGAAAAATATACCAGTTGACAAATAATAATAATAATATTTATTTGTTTAGAAAAGTACAGGTAAAATATAAGACATTAAAAGCAAATAAAAAAGACACAAAGAACAAATAAATATAATCAAACCCTCAGAAAAGTAAGTCTGTTCGAGGGTGTACAAGTTACGTAATCCTATAGAACAAAAGTGAATACGCACAAAAAACAAAATAAGTAAAATATATAAAATATCACAGTGATAAATAAGTGTAACTGACTTATCCATTTTTTAATATATTTTTTAAACATCGCTTTAGAATTAATTAAGTTGGTATGCTTGAGTTAATATTTTGACTAATTATATTTATTAATTGTAAAATTGCATCCTATGTGGACTTTCCCTCGGTAAAACTAAATTGCTTGGTAGAAATTATTTTATATCGGGTGGCATAATTTACAATTCTCTCTTTAAGTGACTTTTCAAAAGTTTTTGCAAGATTCGACATTAAAGATATAGGTCTATAGTTCGCTACATCAGACGCGCTTCCTGTTTTAAAAATGGGGTTACCATTGCCACTTTAAATGCGTCCGGATATATACCATTCTCAAAGGACATGTTAATGATGTATACAAGAGGAGCTGATATTTCGGAGGCATTATATTTCAAGTGCTCAGTTCTTATTCCATCCAGCCCAGGAGATTTCTTTTTTGGATATCTTTTGCCATTTTTTCTCCGATACTAGTAAAAAACTTATTAAACGTATTGGCTACTTCTTTGTTTTCTCTAATTATGATATCCTTTTCATTTAATATCTCAGTAATAGTTGTTTTATTTTTTTCTAACTCTTTTTAATAGTATTTTTTTTGGCCTCATCAACAAGTTTTCCAAAAATATTTCTACATCTATCATATTTTCTTCTGTATTGTTATTTTTCATTTTAATATATAGTAATTGTTTTGTTTTTACTGACTTCATCAAAGAGTTGGTCGTCCACGGATTTTTTTAAATTTCTTTCTTATGGATTTTTATTTTATTAGTGCTGATTTTTATTGCATTTTGAATTTTTTCTATTAGTACATTTGTAGCCTCGTTCACATCTAACCAAGTTTCCCTTTTATTGTTCTGTAATAATTTATTTTTGTCTACATATAATTCATTATGATTAACATGTTTTTTTTTCTAAACAAACAAAGAAAGGTAAACACCCATTAAACATAATTTTTGCACGATCAACCTTTTTTAGTTCACTTACCATGTTTGTTTCTACGACAGTAGGATGAGCTTACTAGCTGCAAAAGCTAATAAAACGGTTCTAGAACGGTAAGTACATAATTATCAAAATAGACATTTTTAGCATCGCATTGATTTGGAATGAGTTTTCTAGATATCAGTTTAAAATTTAATTAATTTAAAAGAAATATGTATTTTAAATCTACTCATTGATGTGCAGTTTGTACAATTACTTACAGAAATTAGAACAGTACATGATTTTTCGATATCGGTTTCAGTTATATTTCTATTTAAAGGAAAATTAGCTATCGAGGCCAGTGAAGTAGAAACTATTTTCAATGGCCACTGTCAAACTGTTCCTTTTCCCACTACCTTCCAATGCTATAATTCAAAAATACATACAAAGATTTTGTGTTTTTTGGGCGCAAATTGATGTATTTGCGGTAAATTTCTAAATAATAGATATTTTCATCCTGTCCGTTTGTAACAGTAAATATTCGCTGAATATTTGTTTTTGTTTGCAAAATTTTTACAACTATATGTGTTTCTTGATCGTCAATATCCTGAATGGTCACATTGTATAACTCTTCCCTCTGCATGCTCCCAGATATTCACGGTATACTCGCGTCAAGAATTCAGACGTCTTACGTCACGGCTGACGTTACACATTTGTTTTTATTGTCAACGTAATTTTCGATATTTGGTCGCGTTAAAAACAATAATTTTTTGCAATTTAGTGCAATATATAATGCAAACTTTTAGTGCAGTATATAGTTTTATTACTATCAGTTGCAATTTCTTAAATATTTTGATGAAAATATAATAAATTATTCATTTGTTCGTATGACGTAAGTCGTCTGAATTCTTGTCGCGAGTATATCTTTTTCAGTTTCAAGGAACTACGTCTTGTATCTGTTCAGCAGGAGTATATCACTTCAGCGCTAAGCTGATAGATTTCATGTATAAATTCCCGTTAATTTTCCTTGAACTTTAAGTTCATTAGTGCTTTGAGATAGCTACGTACTTTTGCGCAGCTGATTATTACAGATAGCTTTTACCTAAATTACTTTGCCGTAGATTAATCGCTCAGCTTTATCAGATGATGGAATAATTGTTAAGGAAATATTTCACCCTGGCATTATAAAAGGTTTGCACTAAACTGCAAGTGGTAAAGTGGCCATAAAACTTTAAGGTTTCATTTGCAGTTTGAGAAGTTTTACGGGGTGCTATAACATTTACAGCCAGCTAAGTTTGGGCAGTCACTCTTGAAGGTCGTCTGGTTAACGTTTTATTAATTTTAAAATTCCTGCTTTTACTATTACTTTTAGAAAAATAATGAATTTTATAACTGCTTTTTAAAGGCATAACTGTTTATGTCAAATATATAAAATAACTCGATAAATAATGTTTATAATTTCGTCAGTTACTGGTTATCGTCTAAAAGAATTGAGTAAATACGAGCAACACGTTAAACATTCCTTAGAAGATCAATAATATTTGGGTGTATCCTATTAGTTAAATTAGATTGAAATGAATCCAACAAAATATAACTAGACTTTAGTAAATTACGTCACGCTCTCTACCATGCGTTCCTCAAATAAGAAGCTTCCTTCTAAGGAATTATGCATGCTTGACGACATAGTGTTGAAGTTATCTTGAAGACGACATAATGATTTAAGTAGCTTTATTTAAAAATGACACTCATAGGTCCGTCAGTGGTCGAGCGCTTCAAGGCGTCAGTACTTGAATGAATATTTAATGGTAAAAAGACACAGATACCTTGGGGCGTCTTTTATGGCTCCTCAAGACATTTCAGCAGAGCTGGTGTTCGCCTTTGTGTGCAGCACGGGCCTGTTTTGAACTCTATAATCAGCGGCATGTACAATGGGTTTTCAGACCTGAGTGGAGCTAATTTCTGGAGTTGTGGAGAGGCCAGCTTAAAGAGTTACAGCACTTAACTTCAGTAAACCCCTTGTACTTCTTCCCATTGGGATATTTACCGCACCTAAGCCCATAACCAACCCATTTAAGAGAAAAAGGTAATGACGTTGCTCAGAGAAATTTCTCTAGTATATGCCATAAAAGTCCATCGTTCTCCCAGTTCAGATTTTCGAGACGGCAGTTTATTCACAGAGTACAGGAAAAACTGTCTTGCCTTCTTGTTTGCATTCTCTATAAGAGGTGATTCCTTAACTAACACTGTACAGTTTCAATGCCTCTCACCAAGTGAAAGCTTGTCCCAGACGCACAAGAAACTTTTCAGCTTGTTCCTTAAAAGGGCATTCTAAAAATTCGTTGCCAAATTTATTATTTCATTTAATGCTAACAATGGAAGCACACTGACACCAGATCAAAAGATATTGAAATCTGATGCAAACTTGATTAATTTATACACTTCTTTATTGTTATTGCACCGCTTATAGTATTCCCATGGTGATTTAATTGTTATCTTACGATTACTCAAGATCAGTAGTTATTGTCTACTGACTGTGGATTCTGATAGTTTTTCCGTTGTATGATTCAAGCAATTTCTTTGACAACTGTAGTAATATCTGCTAATTCAATTTATACCATGGTCTTATGCCTATCCATAACCCACTGGTATCGGATATGACCTGTACGTTCTTTCTTTTTCGATCCATCTGTTGAGATGTTGACTACATCCTCACAAGCAGTCTCATCCTCACTGTTCAGGGTATATCAAACACAAACTGATTAGAAATAATGTCAGTACCTACCTGTAGAAGGAACCTAATGAGGACCTAATGCTATATCTGGTTTGAAGTCAACGTTTTTGAGGCGAAACCAAGTTGCCACCGTCAGTTTTTTAGATAGATATCCAAAACTGGCACATATCCACAACCTTCATTGTTATGGTAGGCGTTGCTAGCATAGCTCCAGTTATGCCTAGGCAGGCAATTCTGGTCGAGGTTCTTTTAACTATTGTTTGCTGGACTATAGGCTAACATAGTCTTCACAATGATACATGTGTATACATGACTACATTTGGTTTCACTCCCCAAGTTTTTCCAATGGTTCTGAGGAATGCCTCATAGGATATGCACCTACGTCTTTTTTAGTCTTCCTTCCAAACAAAGGTTCCATGTTAGTAATAAACGAAATACCAATAAAAGATGTACCTGTCATAAGTCTATAAGTTTTTCTGTCGATATCTGAAGAAATGTGGTGTTTTTGTAAATGAATAAACAAATCAATTTTGAAGAGTCACATCACCATAGATTTCTAATATTCTCTTCCATATCTCAGAAGTATCAGGTCATAGCCTATAGAAGGAAAAAGTTTTCTTGTTAATTATTGTCCTATTAATCTTCAATTTGTGGCATATTTTTCCAATCTTGGAATTTAGGACCAATACAGTTGATTTGTTACTACATCTTGGAGTACCACTTTCAATTTATATATTAGTTATTCTATAAAATATTAATAACTTTATTCAAAATCTATCAAATATATTATCCGCATATATTATTTACTGTTGAATAATTTAGTGTCGTTCTATTGATTAACGTTATTAAGATCTTTTGTAGATAAGCTGTACAATTTATAAAAATTGATTGCTGCTTCACATGTGATTAATATTAACAACTTAATTACTCTTTAATATTACCCTATTCATTTGGAAATAACGTTATAGCTGTTTTGGGCATTAACTTGATGAAAGCAGAATAATACAAAGAAATATTAATATCGATCATTTTATTTTTGGATATTCCAACCTGAGACTTATTCAGTCGAGGTGCATATTGAATTAAAATTTTAGGAGAGAGAAAGAATTAATTAGTTCGTATGAAAGGCTGCCAAATTATTTCTGCATAGAATGGAATATTTCAATTAAAATAACCAGTTTATATAGATGTTCTTGACTTTTTGAGTGTTAAAAACAAAATTCAACATTTGATGTAGAAAATCAAACAAAACAATTGATACGTGATTGTACTACAAATGCTGCTTTCTAGTTTCTATTCTAAGATAGAAGTTTTTGAAGAAGGCAAATATATGAAGGAAACTGCTTCAGGATCCTATCTGCCGGATTTGCCATAACAGTATTCGTCGGTTACCTCATCTATGGCATACTGCTGAGAGCTAATAAACTTGAAACCGGTATATGTCTGATGAGCCACTGACAAATGACTTTGGCTGTTTGCTATGGGTTTTCCGGTGTAATTCAATGCCGGTCGCGACATTAGTCAGCAGAGTAATTGTTTCTTAGAATTCCGTTTCGTACATTCTCAAGTACATCGTTATCAATCATGTAATCAAGTCCACGTGGGTGATACATGTGGCAGAAGCATATTACTCCGTTTACTGTATTTAAAGGCAATATATTAATAACAAACTAATTGTTAAATGCCAAAAAGATACCTTCTACCTAATGGTATAAATACTATTCGCAATGTGCCAAAACTGATCATCGAAACTTCTGCTAAAAACAAGAAATGCACGGCTATGAAAGTTCAAGGCGAAAGAGAGAATACTCTCTTCGAAACCAAAAATATTTCCTCAACATTTAACTTTATTTCATCTATATCTAAAAATTGCATTAACACTTAAAATATTTTCATCTACTTCATTAGACATGTCAGCATCTAGCAATATCCAACTGTTAATATTTTACTGTCAATGTATTTAAATTTATTTACCTACCTAGGGAAGTCATTGCTGCAACTGCAATCAGCATACGGAAAGACACTTCCCGCAAGTGTTAGGTAAAATAATTTTTCTACGATCATGACAATTCTAATCAGGCAAAACAGTTTATTTTAATTACCAATTTATAATGTTAACAAGTAATTATTCAGTAGTTATTTAAACTAATAGAATATGTTAACGAAAAACATTGAACTTAAATGTACAATTTGTGGCATTTTGTAAATTGAGGGCTGAGGCAATAGCGGCTTGAGGATGTTCTTTAGTCGTGCAATTCACTGTTGACAAAGTATGTGTTACTTTAGTGATGAGGGAATAGCTGCTAGATGCTGTTCTTCAATCAATGAACATACTGTTACTGTTCATGTATTACGTGCTTCAGCACGGTTCTCTTGAAATTCTGATTAAGAATTTGATACTTTGAGAATACTGTGGGCTATTTTCTTTTTGTTATCCAAACAATCCTCAATATATGACTAAGGTACTGCTGTGGACTTTCACTCACCATGCCGTTTTATTTTTGTAATATTTGACCTGAAGTTGAGGAATAATGTGACAATTCAACCTTCAGACCGAACTGAAAGCTCAAAAAATATTAACAATCAAAACTGCATGTAGTTATGGAAACGACAAGAATTTTTAACGGTGATTACTTATGTCGCAGCAGCTTTACTGCTATTTACTGTTAGACGATAAGCTGCATCGAGCGGTACTCATAAGCATCTTGAAAAAAATTTATCGCAAACTTCTTCGCTTAATGCTGCATCAGCTGAATTACGTTGGACACAAGCATTGTCACAACAATGCGATAGGCCTATAGTCCAGAGAAGTCGGGGAAAATAGCGGAAATTTTTAGGCACAGCAGATATCGAGATGCGGTTTTCTGCATTGCGTTCAGGAAGGTCCCAGGAAAAAAGTCTATATCGTCTGGTTTAGGCATTTTTTGAAAAATCCCTTCTGGGCCGGAAAATGCATTTTCCAATTGCATAATTACTTGCACCATTATAGGAACGACTGGAAACTCGGAAAAATCACACGGAAATCGTTACTCGGGGGTTTTCGGTGCTGCCTAACTCGATTCTGGCATTAGACATCCCCGGGAGCGCTCGGGAGTGGCTCTGTGGGAAATGGTAAAGGAGAAAGTAAAAAATCACAAATTATAAAAATAATACTTTATTCAAATAACAAATAGTAGTTTTTATTAATGTTGAATTATTTTCCCCCCAATCACCCCCGGACAACCCCACAGAGGGACCCCCGAACGCCCCCGGGGAAATCTAATGCTAGAATTGAATTCGGTATCCCCGAAAACCCCCGAGTAACGAGTTTGGAGCGCTTCCCATGGACTATGCAATTTCCCCCCCAGAATGACCCTCCCGCATACCCCCGCAAAGCCGCCCTCGAGTAATTCCAATGCTATAATTGAATTCGGCATCTCCGAAAATCCCTGAGTAACGAGTTTGGAGCGATTTTTATGCATGCTGCCATTTGTCCTCCAATTCGTCCCCAGACAACCCCACAGAGCCACCCCCGTGCATCCCATGGTAATTCTAATGCCAGAATCGAGTTCAGCAGCCCGCATCTCGATAGCTTCTGTGCCTAAAAATTTCCGCTATTCCAGTCGATTTTGATCTAAATGCCCTGGACTACCACTTTATAATGTAATAAAAATCGTGTTGAAATTGCCACATTCGCTACGAAAAATCGTGCGGAAATATATACTTTTCCGCATGATTCTGTTTATTTAAAAAATGTCTGATTTGAGTGTAATTTAATTTACAAAGCCATTACCGCATTGGGTGCGTTAATAACTTTAAAAGGCAAATGTGGTATAATGAAAGTATTATGACATCGAAACAGTGTCAAATCATAGTCATTATGAGACAATTGTAGATAAAGCAAAATATTATATCTTTAAATTCATTAACTGTTCAGTTTGCAGAATGATATAATAAAAGAAATCTGAACAACTTAACTTTTAAAATTTCACAGACTGCAAGCAGGCATAGTTAATAAAAAAAAAAGAGAAAATTTCATTCCTTAATAGAGTAAATTAGTCTACAAAAGTTCTGTTAATTTCATCAGCTGTAACAGCTCGGTCCATTGCTTTGCCAGACTTAATAATTCTAGAACTTAATTGAGACTATGACCAACATCATTCCACCGAGTTTATATAAAATTTTAGTTAAATATTTCCATTTTAAAAATTAAAATGTCAGCGGAACTCAACTTCGTAACACGTATTGGTAGCAGTTGTTAATAAACTCTTAATTTTGCCAATAAGTGATGTAGGCATCACGCAATGTTATACTTTGCAAAGTAGGGCAGTGACCTATGAACTTTTCCTGGATCAACAAAATTGATGTAGCTCTTTTTCTGACAAAGAGTTCGTTTATAGCACGCACAATCTATTAGATGCATGTAGCCGCGGAAAATTGCTCCAATTATCGGACACGCATTAGATACTACTGATAGCAGGAAAATATAATAGCCTACAACGCACATTTCTTTCTATTATTATAGTAAATATTAAATCATTAAAATTGCTTTATAGTGGTAGGTATATCACTCAACGTGTACGCTCATCGGCCAAAAGTGTATTTTTAATTTATTGGATATTCGTGCTTAAATATGCTCATTTTATTATTTTTTTAGCTTGTAGCTTTGCCTACTTACAGTTATTTACAATTTTTACATACATTATTATCAGTTTCATATTTTACATGACATATGACAGTAGAATCAACGGCTTTAGGGTAATGGCTACTTAAACACGTATTTCTGAAAAAATATATACAGATTGAATATAATAATTAAATTATACAAAAATTACTAGTAAGTACAACAGCTGTAACGATTGATTTTTTCTAAGCATTTGACTGTCAATGGATCTTTTACATTCCGGCCAAAAGATTTATTCATTTGGCAGACATAGTCGGGTGGGAAGACGTTTTTATATTTCCTTAGATGTATAGCATCGTAGTGACAAATTGGAATGATAACTGATTATAAATTTAAATTTATTGGGTAAGTTATACAGGATTTATAACTTATCAAATAAAAAATTGAATGTACAGGGAGGGAACTCTTATAAATGCAATTTTGTAAAAAAAAACAAAAAGAGCAGTTTGAAAATGATTTTAAAATACACTTCTGCACAGTACTAGAAATTGGTGTGCAAGGCAAAGGATGCAGTCGACGACCGACACGGTGGGTGTAATAAAAAATGAATGAACAAAAAATTGAGAGAATTTCACAAGGAAAACAATCAGCTATTGTTATTAATAATTAATAAAAATAATTTGTGGTTTCAATTAATAAAATAATTTTACCTTCCTGACGTTACAATAACTGTTCAAAATTTTGTCCACCGCCGTGTAAACACATTTGGGCCCGTCTTACCCAATTTCTACGAACTAACACAAATGCTTCTAGTTCTTGTTCGTTTTGATCTCGTAAGTTATTGGCATAATTTAGCCTCGTGTATGATACACCACACTGTTGATTGGGACCTTCCTTGTACTTGTTGAGCCATTTACATAGTACTTATTCGAGGATTTTCTTCAACAATCTCTAAAATATATTCCTCAGTTGCTACAGTAAGCTGTGGACGCCTTGGACATTCATCTCTTCCACAATTCGATTGCAAATTTAACGTGTCACACCGGCGTTGCACTACCACGGTAAAACTAGCTCCATTTATCACATGTCTACCGGGAAATCATTCTGAGTAGAGACGAGAAGCTACTAAAGCATTTTTTCTTATTTTACCATAAATTAAAACGATATCCATCAACTCCGAGCTGACGTAAGCCATATTTGACACTTGAAAAACTAATATAAACACTATCGCAAAAAACAACGTAAAGCGTATAGCGCGGAGACTACAGTAGCCCGGTCTCAATATTTTTTTCTCGGAATTGTTAACGATATTGACTCCATTTTTTATGACGCATATATTCCAAAAATTGTTTTGGATAAGCTGTAAATCACCCTGTACTTTATTTTTAATTTATATTAAACTATATGTTATTATTCTATTGTTATTATACAGAATGTAAAAATAAAATTCGAAAAAATTCCAGGAACCTACAGAAATTGTTTAAATAATGTACAGGAAGAACTACTGTAATTTTTTTCCTGTACTACCTTCTGGTTATTGTGATACAAGGTGTTAAAGTTTTTAAAAATAGTAATATTAGTAATAGCAATTATTTTTAAAAACAAACACTGTTGTTTTTCTTTTGCATTTTTTGTGTATTGTTTGTTTTGTTTGTGGTAGATTAATCATCAAATAACTCAAAAATAATACGCTGACCAAAAACGACACAGGAGATGGACACTTTAAAATTGCTATTACATTGTCATTGGCAGTGGCGTACGAATTTTATTAAAAATTGGGTTCGGATAATCGGTTCGGTATAAATTTTCGTTATTTAATTATACAAACAATACGTTGAATCTGAAAACTTAAAACTTGAACTATGGAAACAGATTTTCAACTGTGTTCAGTGCGATATACCTACCAATTGTGAATTTTTTCTCACGTGCCCTTTTGAAAATAACTAGAAAACATGTTTTTTAAACCTTAGCATCCTGTATCACTGCAAGGAAATATTTTATGACAAAATATAGAAGGAATTATTATCACGATTTCTGTGGTTATTTTTGTAGCTATACGTTTATTTCTATATATAAATATATATTTTTGGCCCTTTTTTTTCATATCTATTTAGTGTACCTACTATTATTAAACGAACAAACATTGATATTCTTAATAGTGACTATCTAGAGAATGTCCAATAAAGTATGTTACAAACTTTGGGTGGTAATAGTACATACAACTACAATATGACTAGAAACTCTAATAAACAACCTCTTAAACGTATCGTTTCCAAGTTAAAAGTAGTTTTTATGGCGTAACTCCTTTTTGAGGAAAGGAAACAATGAAATTTTCAAAGAGTAGTCAGCTTTAGGAAGTCAATAAATAAATTTTTTATATATTTGTAGGTATTAACAATATTGTGTGAAACTAACTACTCTGCGAACAAAAGCCCCGACCAGCGTTGAATTACATCCATATATTCTTTATTATGTCGATATAAATAAAATCGGGGAACCGGAACGTTGAATTTCTAACACCCTATATATTATTTTCTGTTAAAAAAATTACAAACGTACAGCAATCGTCATAAGATTTTTACAAAAAAAATTGTAAATTTGCTGAAAATCTAAACATCTAAAAATCTTGTGAAACCATTCCACTTTCTCGATTTCATTCTTATTCACATTACTTATTGGTCCTTTAAAACCGACTTGTCCCTGAAAATTTTCTTCTTTACGTCATAAATAGTACTTTTGTAGTTACTTGCATCTCTTAACGTCTATAACGGTACGTTTCAAATATTATATTTATTAGTTTTTAGTGATATTTTCTTATGAACTATCACCACCCAAAGTTTGTTATATACGTACGGAACACCTTGTATAACATATTTTTTAGATTTAGGTATTACAGAGGCTGCTATTAGTAGAAAATATACCACTACGATTACCTTGTCTGAAATTTATAATAAAATCGCGTGATACATGCGACTTCCATGTACCCATTTTCAATTATTAGGAAGTGATTTTAGGAGAATGGAAATTGTTGCATTCGGTTTTCAAAGTTTTAGTACCGCTAAAAAAGAAAATAAGTTATTATTATAAAGCATGCGAGGGAAACAGCTTTACCAAAGTCTAAACGTTTTACTGAAAAATGTAAAATATTAAAAAATAACAAATGACTGAGCTAGAATCAATAGTTTCCACAATGCGAATTAGCGTGAAATCAAATGTTCAGCGCAAACTTACCTACCGTAAATGTTACAGGTAAATATTAAATAATCTGTTTCAAATGTCAGAACGTTGCCTGTTAATTATTATTTAGAAATCATTAGAATAATTGGAATAATGGAATGAACTAATAGCTAAAGAGGAATATCACAACTGTAGCGCAAGTTTATTTTAAATCAAATTGCTTTCATGCATAGCTTTCTATCATTGCTAGACAGAAACCTGAAAATTGAATAAAAAAACATACATATGACTATGGTAATGGTAATGGTAATAACAATGGTAATAAAACTGATTTGAATACCCAATAACTACTATTAAAATTATATACTTTTTGAAAATTTTATTTCTCAAAGTAACATTTAAATTATGTTTCTATAATTTTTGTTAAATATAATCTTTCAATACATTTAGAAATACAACTTCTATAACGTTTATTTTTACAAGAAACTTCTTATTTATTTTTTATTTAAGAATCTCCACAAATCTACATGACTTGACGATGAAATTTCTGTAAATAATATTCGCAAGCAAAAATGCTGGGCAGAATTTTGTATTGTGGTGCAAGATATGTAATATCATAAAATTATATGACTTCATTAAGAAGAATTATAAGAATAATTTATTTGAATTGGCTTAAACACAAAACGAAACCTCTCCTTAGAATATACTTGTCTCTTAATAATAATAATGCTTTATTATTCCAACAGGATAAAACCCAATTACAGGAATAAGTACTACAGAGTAGTAAGAAGGCAATAAAATATATATTGGAGATTTAGCCAACATGTTAGTCCTAGAGATACCACGTAATACTGGAAATGAGATTTTACTCAACAAAACCGAACAGTCAATTTTATTATTTAGAATATTATACAAATAACGAATTAATAAGACATTACGACGTATTTCCAGTGCATTCATATCAAAACGATTCAGAATATAAATATGATTAAAACCTTGCGGGGAATAAACACCATCTTGCAAAAAGCTAAAAACGTCTTTGTACGAACTCCAACCTTTGACGTTGTATATTATAAATTGGATACCATATTATAGATCCGTATTCCATTTGTGATCTAACTAGGGAGCAAAACAAGATTTTAAATGTGCATATATTTGTAAAATCTTTGCAGTTACGGTATATAAAACCATAAGTTTGGAATCCATAGGACACAACATTATTAATATGCTCGATTAAAGTAAGTTTGCTGTCGAATGTTATACCTAAATCCTTGAATAAAGAAACCCAACTCAAGACATATCCATCAATGTTATAATTATAAAAAATAAAATTGGTTCTGTGAAGGACAGTGTTTTACATTTAGAAATATTAAGGAACAAACAATTTAACCGACACCATGACAACATACGATCCATACAAAGTTGGAGATGATCAGAATCTTATAGAGAATAATTTAGTCATCGGCAAAAACAATTTTTCATAAGAAACAATATCTGGGAGATCATTGATAAAAAGTAAAACCAAAAGTGGTCCTAAATTATAGCTTTGCGGTATACTTGAAGACAAAGAAAAAAAGAACGAAAAGTAAAGTTTTGATATCTGACAATAAGTTGTCTACTTGTTAAATATGATGATTATGAGTTATTAACGAATCTGAAATTTAAAATGTTGCAATTTCGCTAGTAATATAAGGTGGTTTATATGATCGAAGACTTTTTGGCAGTTCATAAATATTACGTCAATTGCTCTTCACCATCTAAATGTTCAGAAATAAATTGAGCAAAAACTGCAAGATTCGATATAGTAGATCTTCTCTGCACAAATCCATGCCGGTGTGGGGATATTAATTGCTTAGTCGGATAGTAAATTTCATTATGCAAGGTGGTTCAAAGACTTTTGATGGTAGTCGTCAGAGGTAGCGGAACGATATATAGCAGATCCAGTGATCCATAAAATAGAAATTGCTAATAAAATCGATATCTATTCAGCAAAGCAAATATCCAGAAATAGAATTTAATGATTATGTTGCGCAAATCGGCAAACAAGTCAATATCTCCAGTGACGTTGTTTTAGAATAGGATTTCAATCAACATTTACCGTTAAATCTTTCAGGAACATACAACAATTGTAATTTTCCATTTAATTTTCACGCTAAATAAACATTTGACATTAATAATTTGACGTTTTTATTTTATCGTCGCCCAGAGCATGAAAGTTTTTCTCATGCAACCGATAACCTACCATGTTTTATTTTCGCTTTCTTCTTTAAAATAAAAAATTATATTTTCGTAGGGAGAAGAATGAAAAGTAATGATTACTTCATCTATTTTGATTATTAAAATGAAACACATTATTTAATGAAAACGCTTACCAATTTTTACATATTTCCGCATTATATAGACAAAATACTTTACAATGCAGATGTCATCTTATGAATTTGCTTTTTTGGACCAGGAACAATTTTAACCGTACTTTACTTTGCGTCATAAAATACCGAATATGCATATCCGTCGGCAGCTTGAACATAAAAAACCAGTTTTACGACTCAAATTTCCAACTGAGGAGTAGTTTTACGTTTCTGAAGGCGCCTCGAATAAATCCTCTGCGGCAGATTTTAAGGTTATGTTTATTTATCCTTCCTGCTTTTCTGCTCGGAAATCTTAATATAGTTAACCGTTTCACGTAATGTTTCACTAGTAACGTATTTCTTCCAACCCCTTAGTTATTCACTCCTTTTTACGTTGGATTAACCTTATCAGTTAATTAGAAAGAAATTGCACATACGGAATTTCAGGTAACAACCACTCTGGGGGTAATGCCCCGACCAGTATTGAATTACACCTGGAAATGTTATAGCAAACAGCTAGTCACTCATCAGCAGCCCACCAGATATAGACCGGTTTCGAGCTTATTAGCTCTCATCATTCTGTATGACTTAATTTGTCAAAAGCTTTGCTGAAATCATTATAAATAACATTTAGGTACTTGCGATTTCTGATGCATCATCTATAAACTTTATGAAACAGAATAAATTAGTGCCTCTGAAAAATCCGTGTTGTTATTCAGCATTTCAAAAACTTTTAATAAATTATTTATAATAGCAATGGGTCTGTAATTTTCCACAACGCTATTAGAACCATTTTTATAAGCTGGTCTAACCTGTATAAATGTATTAGACGCAATTGACAAATTAAATAATATTTCGTGATTAATTGCAAATGTTCATGTGACCTGTACATTGAAAAAAACTATTATTTGTCTCTATAATTTTGTCTTCCATATAGTAGTATGTTTTATCATAGTTATGCTTATGTTTTCTTAAATTTCAATGAAAAATATTTAAGTAAGTCATTAATATTTTTTTCAAAAATCTAAAGTGGATTTCAGAATAATCAAAATATTGGCTTCTTCCTTGTAACGTACATTAAATAAATTATAATTTATTTAAACGTTCAAAATGTTTTATATGGTATCCAATGCTTCAGACCTAATAATGATATAAGTACATAAAATTTTAAAGATCATTTTGTAAATATGTAAATTTTGAGTGACACAAAAATTATAAAAAAAAATTCTCAATAATATCACTTATAGTGTTTATATAACGATAGATCTGTGAACTTATCAAATTGGGTCAATAAAAGTCATATAAAAAATTCATTATTCTATGCTTAAATAATTTGAGGCTTACGCTGAAATACAATCGGTGTCGCATGTCCTAAATAGGCCACACGCTAAATGTTTGTTGGTGGTAATGAGAATATTGCTTTCAGTAAATGGAACACGCAAATAATTTACCAGATTTATATTATTGTGTTAAAGGAACGAATATACTCATGTTTAGTAAAGTTCAATAAAAAAAGTGATAAATATCTTAAATATTATAAAATTAGATAAAGACTATTTAATGATTAAGGTAATGTCTCATTACATTTTACATTTTGTCAGGAATGTCAGGTATATAGAGAAATTTGAATTATTTTAGGATGTTCTAATAATGGGGATTTCTGGTGCCTGTCGAAACTACAAATTGACAAATTACCTACTTGTTTCAATACCTGACATCAAGACGGGCATTTCAAGAAAATTTACATTTATAGAAGAAGGATTTTGCGTAAATGCTGTTGAAATATGCAGAAAATATATATGTCTCTGCGTCTAATTCGCTTAACAATAAGGTGCTGATCTTACAATCATTACCTGAACGGCATGGTGGATAGAATATGAGGACAACAATGCTGCAAGGGTTGTTATTAACGTAAAGGAAGTTTAAATGTGATAAAACATAAAACGAAATGTCTATTACTATAAATGTTCATATGTGTGGATAAAAGTATGATTATAAGGTGATTGTGGAGAAAGATCATTATTATAAGTACTTACTTAAAATACTTATAACCACTAATTTACCAATACCTACTACTTGTGAATACAAATATTAATATTACAATCACAATACAAGTCATTCTCATAAGCAGAAAGAAGAGCAGAGTCCTTTTTTGCTCCTAGCAAGATACCGATGTATTGGTTCACCAATATACCGCCAATGCAATTTTCCACGCTGTTAGCTATGCATTCTAATACATCAATCTTGCTGGCCCCTGTTCCTCAATCTATGTCTCTACTATGAAAGAAGACTGCCAACCACCAAGTCTGAGACATAACTTGAAACCATCGTGGCTGCAGAACGGCGAAAGCATTGTCCAGTATACTGAGTGTCTCTAAAAGGTCTATACAAAACACTAGTACAGATTCCTGAAGCTTAACTATGAGGATCTAGCCCAATTTACCTTAGTTCAAAAACTGGTATTTTCCGAAATACAGGGTGTCAAAGTTATTATTTTTTAAAACGTTTTTTTTTACCTTAATAATAACGTGATTCGCACGAAATTTGGTACTTGGGGATTTTTCAGGATGGGTAATCTTAAACTTCTGTGTGCTTCGATAAATTAAGCTTCTGGTTAAAAATTCTTGTTAATTGGTATCTTTTATCTGAAAAGATATATCTAGTAGGTGTCGCCTAAAACAACCGTTTCTGAGATCATGGAATTTAAATGTTTTATTTCATACTGAAACTCATCGTAGTAGTGAGTTAACAATGATAACTACCGTCTTTAGTCATAAAAAAGTATTATCAAACGATTCAATCTGACAATCCTTTATCGTTTAATTTTAAAATTTATTATTTAATTCTTAAATTTTAAATCATTTTACCTTACACTAATGCAGAAATGAATTATATGATTTCAATATGAGCTAACGGGTTTTAAATTTTGAAATTTTTTGGTTTGTAACGACTAGTTGATTGTTTTAAGAAAGCTATGAGCTTCAATTCATCCTATGTAATTTTAAGCGGCTTCTCAGTTCATTCTTACCTTGAAATATAGATATTTTCATTCGCCAGTATGGTACTTTTATTTGAATTGAATAATACAACCATAAACTTGAGGCATTTTGTTTGATTTTATGTACAATACATTCTCACTTAGATCCTTGATATCTTTTGCATTCAGGCCCATTCCTGGAGGGTCACGCGCCTGCGTGCATGATATTTTTTCCATCCCTTATATTGTATGTTTAATTCTTTAACCATAAAAAAGCACACACAGTCAATATAGTTTGTTTTTAATAAAATAGCAAAATAAAATAACTTAAAACCTAGTAAATGCATTTTTCCACGGTCGGGAGTAGAAATCAGTTTCTATGACATCAAAATTAAAACAGAAGTAGTCGATTATTCCCAAGGGAGTATAATGCTCCCAAGGGAGTTTACATTATGGAGAACGTTTTTCATGCAAAAAAAAAGATAACATTGAAATTATTTACTGACATTTAAATTAAATGTTACATTTGTACAATTTTCAAAATTAATATTAGAAGGAATATTACTTTGGCTTACATTTACAGTTTTTGTGATTGCGCTAGTAGTGGTACCTACTAAAACCTGATTAGCAATTTTGGTCTTATTTTCAATGGAGTCGACATAACCCTCAGCGACTGTCGTTGATTTTCAACCAGCATGACGCTTTATTGTCGTGATATCCACACCAGGATCTGCCACTAATGTCGCTGAAGATCTTCGTAAGCAGTGACCAGTATAACATGCAGCATCAGGTAATTTTAAATACGAAGCTACTACACTCGGAATTTTTCCCATGGTATTGAAATACCTAACAACAAAAGTAATCTTACCTTAATCATTAACAATTGTTTGTCATCTGCACTTGATAGAAAACGGTCAATTTCACCCTTTGTCAATATTTTCGATTTTTTCGCTTGATATCCGTCACCGGTTCTTTTCAAAAATGCGATCAGCTTGGGAAATTTGCTTATATCTATGTTGTGTAAATTATCAAGCATGACTTAACCATAGAATAATGCGCCCATAATGTGGAAGATTTGCACTGAAGTATGCCAACAAAACATTCTCGCTCTATACTTGAACATTTTTCTCGGAGCACCACTTTTTGAACCGATTGTAGGCTGTATCGTATAAAGATCTTGACTTCGTAGGCACCAAATTGCTTATTGCAATATTTGCAGCCTCCACAATCTCTTCCGACTCACAATTATTCATCGTGCACTAAACAAACTTTACACTAAACCAAACTAGCACCTTAATTTGGCAATTCTTTTTGTTTGTTTATTTTGTAGTTATGACAATAACTCAACGACTACTAAATAAATGCTCAAATCCGAATACAATAATTCTGGTGCTACTTACTTCATAATGACAAAATATGTGTTTTTAAGTTAATGAGACCGTGGAAAAAATAGTATGTACCATTCGGGAGAGATGCTATTTTGTCCTCGGTGCATTGTAGCCCTCGGGCTTCAAATTGCACCTCTGCCAAAATAACGCATTTCTCTCTCTTATAGTATAATGTACTATTATTTACAGGTAAATAATATGCAGATATTGTCTTTGCATATGTGTGTTCCAATAGGAACGCCAGACAAGCAGCCTGAAAATACCAATGAAGATACCCGAATAGACATCAACCTGCCCACGCAGTCTTTAGTGCATGATTTCGTAGACTTTGAGAACAAAGTAATCCCGCTCTAAAAAAGGCAATTCGTTATACTGAAGCTAATGTATAAAATGAAGAAGACAGATAGATGCTGTCATTGATAACTTTATTTAGTGTTCGACGTAAGCAAGTAATCTTCATTTATCATCGAATTTTGTATGGCGTGTATTGAACAGAGACATGTTACATGCGTTTCATCACCAAACTGTACAAGCGTTACATGCTGGAGATACTGCTCAGCGATTACAATTCCGTCACTGGTTACTTTAACATCATACACAAAATGATCATTTTGCTTATTATATGATCTGATGAAGAGTGTTTTACGAGGGATGGCAAATAATAGTTATAATCCACATGCAATTAGATCGCGACGATTTCAGCAACGTTTCATTGTCAACGTATAGGGTAGCATTTTCAACAATAATTTACTGCCTATGCCTGTATGTAAAAAATACATACAAACAAAAATTATAATGGAATACGTCTGGCCTTTGAAGACGCAAACTCATTTATCATTTCATTATGATCGATACTTTCACAAATTTTGCTTTCAATTGAATATATATAATTGAATAATTGCAGCATAGAAATTCTTAAATAATTTTTAATTATCTTTAATTTTGAAAAACCACGGACATGGGCAAAGAAATAAATATTTTGAAAATTATAAATAAATTTGGAAACGATTTTAAATTTCTCGAATTAGCCTTCCCAAAAATATTCGTAAACATATCACACACATCACACGCTTCCGGATAAAAATCTCCTGGTATTTATGTCTCAGTGAAAGATTCTGTTTTTTGTTATATTTTATTTGTCTGCGTTTTCAGTGTGACATTTTTTGGTTAGGCAAACTTAGTTTCAAAAGTAACCCTTAATCCTTTTGGCGCAAGGACTTATTCAATTAATCTTTATTTTTTCAAAAGTGTGGCAAAATACCCAATTAGACTAAAGAAAATACTTGACGCTATTTCTAAGAAGGAAACCATATGGTATAAGTGCCTTTGAATCTTTATTTACCTACCATATATATGTATTTTAGAACTTAAGTACGGTACAAGTTGTTAAAGAAGTCGTTTTCACACTTAGCTATAATAAATAACAAAAATAAAACCAATCGGTGCAGTTAATGTAGAGAAACGCTTGGAACGGGCCTGTTGCGTTCTTCCAAATTTGAAACTTCTTATATCCCTTTTCATAGGTCAATCAGGATTTTGAAGGGGCTACATCCGAGTTATTAGCTTCATCGGATGTTGCCCTTGATGCCTCAGACTGAATATCGGATGGTAACAATTCCTCTGTTATTATCTCTTTTGCTTCGATATTGGTATATTTGTTCAGCTGCGCCAAATTATAATGGAGAATTACAACTTGTAAAACTGTATTGTGAAAATGCTCTAAATGTTAACGACTATTGTATGAACCTCGTATGACTTTTGGTTTGAACAATGCGGAGCAACGTGTCAGAAAAGAAATACAATATTATTTACATACTTTGTCTTATTTCAGTTGAAATGTAGGACAGACTTTTTGAGAAAAAATTTACTTAGATATAAATATAATTAAATACAGGACCATTATTAATTTCGAACGGCAGATACTAGTATTTCTAGGCTGCAAATATTATTTAAAATATGAATATGATAGACAAGTGTTTTTAGTTAGTATCTACAGTTTGGGCAGAGTACCTATGTATAATTTGTATTGCACTTCCCAGCATTCATGGAAAAAAGGCAATTAAGCTGATAGAGCCACTTACATAGGATGGGAAATATGAGAAAAATAAAGCAGATATGGAAAGCACGGACTCAAAAAAGGAAACGGGGAAGACCAAAACAAACCGGGGACAAAATACTAGGAGATATCTTGAAAGTGAAAGGATGGACATGAGCAGATGTGAGAATTTTAGCAAGAAATAAGAAAGAATGGGCGAAATTTGTACATAATATTGAAATGTAATAAATTAATTGTAATTTGTGTATTACTCTACACCTTATTAAGTAGAAGGGTTTTTGATAATATATATATTGCACTTGCCTCTACTATAACGCTATTTCAAAGCGCAGAGTTTTACTCTGTAATGGTATTGTCAGGTCTCATTTGCCTCTAGAAAGCAATAATGATTGATCCTCCGAAGATATTATCATAAATCACTACACACGAGGGATGATTTATTAAACAAGCCTTCAAAAATACGTAAACCGTACGAACTAACACTTGTTTACTATGTTATACTGACAATGTAATTATTGTGTTTACAATTTGCTGATTAATAGGTATATTTTAAGATATATATTAAATAAAGATATTTTAGCCTAATTATTTGTGTGCATAGTTAATTTGAATTATAATGTTCATTAATTATGCATTGGCATCATCTACAGGATGTTTTATAGGTCAATGTCTTAAGCTTGGGGAGAGCATACATACAAGGAGACACTATCACTGTCACTGAGAACTTTAAATTATCGACTCTTCTTAGTGATTTGCAATTTAAGTGTATTTCTAACAAAAAAGGTATCTTTAACTTTATTCGAAAACGATACGGATTTTTTTTTTATTAAAAATATAACTTTAAATACTACAGGGGCAGCATGGGTCTACTGTGATGATACAGAAAATTTAAATAAAATTTGGGACACGTGGTGTTAAATAGGATGAGGTAAGCTCAATTTTCAATCGAAAGTATTTTATTTGGGATTTGACAGAAACGAATAATGACGTCAGCAATTATATTTTTTCCAGAAACATACCTAAATTTTTTTCCTGTTAAAAAACTCTTTTTTCTAACAAACTTTTATTAGAGAAATATTTCTATATTACTTCTCATTTAAAAGTTATAAATAATATCGTCCTAAAGAGTTTCAAAAGAAATACCACCTAAAAATCACATTAGCGGTGGAAGAATCAAGTAATCGTTGGAAAAAAATAATTGAATGTTCGTTGTTTAAAGTACATAAATATTACAAAATACTTGTTAAATGTATAACTTTAGTGCTTACAAAATGTTTTCTTATATAGAAAAAGTTGATATGTTGCTAGTTTAAGGAGTTACAAAGAAAATTCAAAAAGAACTGTAGAGTTAAATCGAAAAAGGTCTCCAGAGCGCCTCATTCCTGATCATAGAACCTTTACAAGATTGAAGGCGACCTTGCAACGAGATGAAGAAGCATTTTCTGTTCAAAAGAATCAAATAATTGACCGAATGGTAAGGAATAATGTTAATACAGCTTGCAGGATTTGCAACAAAATTCACGAAACTCTATACGGCAGGCTAGCCGGGAAATAAATTTGGATAAATCCGTTGATTTTTAACGAATTTTAAGACCAATGGGTATCATGACTACAAAATTCACAATTTGGAGTCTTTACCTGAGCGTCACATTGAAAGCAGATTTAATTGTGTAGCTCAAATTGTAGAAAATGTAGAAACTGTTGATCAGAACCTTTTTCGGCATGTTCTTTGAACGGACGAAAGTCGGTTTGTCAGTAATGGTTTGCCAACGAACACTACTGTCATTTAGAGTAAATGTATGGTGCGACATCATCTGTAGGCATTTAATTGGGCCTTATTTTTATGAACATAGATTGAACAGCGTGAGTTACCTTAATTTCCTACAAGAAAAACTTGCACTTCTTGGAGAATGTGCCTTTGCAGCTAAGGAGAAAGGTATGATTTCAGCATGATGGAGTTCCACCCAACACGGCCAGGATTGTGCAGCTATATTTAGATAACACTTTCCTAGAAAAATGGATTGGGATTAATGGGTCTATTCAGTGATTCGGAAAGTCACCAGATCTAACACCCCTCAATTATTTATGGGGTGGTTTAAACAATAAGTTTTACAAAATACCTTAGCGAGATATTAATCATTTGAAAGGATAAACGCAGTCCACAAAGAAGTCAGAAATAAGAGGAGGTCATATAGAGAACAGATTGTAATACGTATGTAATATGAGGGCATTTGCCTCATTTTGTAAGATTTAACTGTATTAAAAAACTATTTCTGTCAAATCCCAAAGATAATAAATGGAGCTTATACTTCAACTCATTTAACCCCACATATCCTAAATTTTATTTAATTTTTTTTTGTATCGTCGCAGTAGGCCCATACTATCGACCATGAGACCCCTGTACTATAATATATAATTATTCATGAAATTGAATCTACTTTTAAAATATTTGTAAATAGGCTAATTAATCACCACGTATATCTCAGATATGCCCCACAACATACTCTATGCAAAATAATGAAAAATTGTTATTACGGTTAGTACCTCAGGCAATTTCCTATCTAAACAAGAATTCTCCTAAAATCTCTTTAAAACGCGTTTGCCTATTCCACCGCCGTTTAATTCCGTTGTTTTGAAGTTTAGCAAAAGAGAGAACTCATTTTAATATGTTTCCATGAAATATTTTGTAGAACGTTATTATTTCTATAGGTAACATAGAAAACAATTATGTTGTAAACTTGGTCTCTACTTGATACTAAAGAAGCTATCAAAGGAATACACCTACACGAAAATATTCCAAATGCTTACAATTTAGATTTCCTGTAAATATGAACATAAGCTTCGTACGTTGAATAAAATTGAATTTCGTAGAAACTCGATTTTCCCTTCCTTCATTAGTTGGTAGGCTAGTGGCTAGTTAGTATTGGTACCTTATTTTTATTACTTTTTGAAAAAAGCTGTTCAATATTTCATAATTTTCGGGAAATTGCATTGCCATTATAATTTTTGTTGTTTGACTTTTCCTGAGTAATTATGATCAAAGGTCCAAGGCATAGAGAGTGTTGCACTTCTCATCTTCACATCCCTAAAAAATTGTAGTGGATAGTGCGATTTTGATGATTATTTTTTTGTAACTAAAGACCCTTCAGGTGGATCTTCAACCTACCAATTCTTACACAGCGCTATTAATATTACGAGAATTGGGAAGTATATTTTTAATATAAACCAAAGGCGTTGGAAATTAGAAAAAATAAAAAATTGTGTAATAATAATAATGCAGCGTAAAAAAGTTGAGTAAAATTTCACTCAAAATCAACTCAAGTGGTTGTCAGTGAGTCCACACCCGATTGTGTTAAAATAATTCATTGAGTAATGCTCACTTAGTTATGTGCTAGCTAAATAAATCTTTTAAGGGTAACACTGAACATTTTGTTATTTTTTCACAATATGTATACAATTTAAATTAGTACCTAATGAGTTACTTCATATAATTTTAGTGTCATAACAAACTCAAAATAGTGATGATTTTTCATTATATTGTGTTGGTTCTTACACAATTTTTATGAAAATTGGACCATCATGTACCTATTAAACGTGTTTAATTTTTTACAGATTGTAAATTATTACTTTGTAAATATAATTCATAATGATTCCGAGTATTACAATCCAATTACTTATAATAGGTATTAACGATTTCCCGGTAAACATGTGCCAGATACAGCTACTTTTACCGCTGTGTGCATGTGCAGTAACTACAAGTGTAGTGAAACGCGAGGGCGGCACGGAAAATTTGAAACCGAATCACGGAAGAGATGGAGGTCCAGGGCGTCCAGAGCATCCAGGGCGTATTGCGGCAGTGTGGCGTATCATACAGTAAGCTCAATTATATCCGTACTATATACAGTGTATCCAAACATTAATACAATTGGAGGATTAGAGAGACAGGACCGCCACGATATCCTGACTTTAAATCATTTAGAATATTTTTATAGGGATATTTAAAAAATAAAGCGTATCGCATCGATGTGGACACTATTGTTGATTTATGTAAACGTATCATAGCTACTGCTAATAACTTAAGAATTTAAAACGGACAAAAAGCAGAAACACTTGTGTTTGTTTGTAGACGAGATGTATACAGATGTAGATGAGGTGTACATTCTAACCCAAGTTTGTTGGCAATGGAGACAACTTTGAACAGTTTTAAATAAAAAATAATATAAATTTTAACAATTTTTATATTGTTTTCTATTGTTCTTTTGATACGGCTTACTTTGTATTAATTTTTAAATATATTTGCCATTTTCTTTTGTTACCTAGTCTATATCATAATTTTAGATATAAATATCATATATGTACTCCTATATTTCTCACTGTTTGTATATGTTTCTTCAGTATATATTTGTTTATAACATCTATGGGCCTGTGCCTTTACTCTGTTGTTTTGTAATAACAATAATAAAAATAATTCGATTAATTTATTAAATATAATTTCTAGAATACGTTCAAATGATACTTATTTTTTAGGTCAAGGTTATGGTAAAATTTTCACAAATATATATCATGTTTCTTTTGAAAACTTGTTCAAGATACAAATTTAAAATCTACTCGTCAGTGAAGGCTCAGACAATAGCTAGTTTAAAATAAAGAATACTAATATTTCCCAACAAACTCATATTAACTAGACAGACAAGTGGTCAAGGATATCATAAATAATAAACATTTAACGGTTTCCATGTAGAACATTATTGGAATTTCTAAAATAGTATAAAGTTCTCATATAACATTTCTAAATATTTTACAACTGAAGTCTAGCTATTTAAAGATATTCTCATAGCGGCACATTTCCAAATAACCAGCAGACGACACTGTGGGGCTTGAGCCATTATTACAAATGGACAGATTTCAACTGGTGGACAGATAAATCGGTATCTAGGTCAGTGGCGAGTGGAGCTTCCAGTCTACGAGTAACAAGATATTTTAATGAAAGAGCCCGTCTACAATTGAATCACGATAACAACTTGTTTGGTTTATCGCATAGTCATGAAAAATTGAGGACGTTTGTGAAAGAGTGAGGACGTGTCTAATATGCGTGGATATGCATATGTGTATTTGTTAGGTACTGAAAATATTCTATACATTTGTGTGTACCATGTGAGTTTCAGAAAGCCCCAAAGGTTTTTCAGAATGGTTATTTTGAATATTAAATTATATGTAGTTTATAAAGAGTTATTTATATTTGAAACAGGTTACCTACATGTCGGCATGAATGTCAAAAAAGTTTAAATATATTTCGGAAATAACCTGGAGGTAGAGCGTGATATTAAGGTGTAATAGACAATACAAAATCTACCCATCTGGATTCCTATTAGCATAAAGACATATTATAACAATTTTGTGAATCATTTCCTTTAACTTTTTGGAAACATGTTACAAAACATAGCTACTTATTTCAAGACTAAATTGTGTCGTTTTATTTTGTATCGCATTTCACTGACTTAGAATTTATTAAATTTATATTGCACGATTTTCAAGAATTTCACAACGAATCAATAATTTTCAATAACGTGTAGGGATATATACAGTTTGATCCGGTTTTCATGGATCACCATCTCGGAAACCAAAATGCGCCTTTTGATTGTTATTAAGATTAATCAAACAGATCCAAGATATCTGCTGCCCTTGTTGAAATATTGTGAAAAGACCGACACTCGTATTTACAAAAATTGTCATCTAACTTCATTATTTCATAATAGAAATA
Organism: Monochamus alternatus; assembly: GCA_037114965.1. Classification (NCBI taxonomy): domain Eukaryota; kingdom Metazoa; phylum Arthropoda; class Insecta; order Coleoptera; family Cerambycidae; genus Monochamus; species Monochamus alternatus. Next base: position 79,339,321 of record CM073429.1, read on the forward strand.
GCTGAAGAAGCTGAAGAATATATCGTGAATGTCAATCAAATTACATATTTGGAAAGCGTCGATTTAAATATTGGAACACCATTGCAGAATTATAAGGCCCTGCGCCATATTAGAGTGGCGAGTTTGCGACAAAGATAGCCAATAAAACTAAGTCATCTGCATATAATAGCATGAGTATTTCATTATGATTATCAATATTAAGTGTAAGAGTTGTAACTGGTATTAGCAAAAAGGTTATCAATGTCAGGAATGAAGAGAGAAGATAAATGAGGTCTCAAGAGCTCCCATTGCAAAACACCCGATGTAACATTAAAACGCTTTGTAAAGGAACCTTCTGAACAAACTTTAACATGTGCATGGGAGTATAAGTCCTAAAGCATATAGTTTACTCCAAAATAGTGAGAATAGTGATTGGCGGAGTCAAAGGCACGTTTACAATCTATAAATACGTCACTAGTCTTTAGTTTAAGTTGATATTGAATTATAGAATTAAGCACATAGATGTCAATACACCCCCGCCCTCTCCAAAATCCAGCCTGAGATTCAGGAAGGATCTTGTTTAAAATATGACAAAACAGTTAATTAGCACAATACCATAATAATTAGCCGGGTTATTAGTAGGCCCCTTCTTATGTAGCGTAGTGAGCAAAACATTAGACCAACTCTCTGGAATCACACCCGTTTCGAATATTTGATTATAAAGAGCGCATGCCAATCTAATTCACTAACAATCATGGGAACATCGAGAAGTGTCCACCAAAAAAAAAACGGATATTATTAATTGCTAATGCAGGGTAAATATTCTCAAAAATCGTTTCCAAGTCTGGACACAGAGATCTTGAACATCCTTATCACCTCTAAATTGCTGCAAAGTGCGCTAAAACGTTTTTTGGTCTTTTGCGTTACTTAATTTAATAATTAAAGTCTCATATGCTATCTTTTTCAATTTAATATATAGATATAATCGAAATCCCTTTTACCACATAACACTTTTCCCTATATTATTCTACATTCGTATTTCTTGTACACAAAACCGCCCACATCTTTTTATTTCTAAATAGTATTTTTACTTGTCTCCAAGTTGTTCATCTAAGTTTCAGTATTTCTCCTATTACTCTATCTCACGTTCTTTTCTAGTGGTCTAGGTCTTCCTCTTCTTTTTCTCTTTTGTATTTTTGAATCCCATAAATGTTTAACAGGTCTCGAATCTTCCATAAAATCCAGTGTATTCTGTATATTTAACTGTTCTTTTATTTCTGTATTTCTCAGTCTGTCTCTTCTTGTGACCCCTTTCACTCTTCTAAGATATTTCATTTCAGTTGCTTGCGTTCTACTTTTCTGTCTTGCTGTAAGTACCCAAGATTCACATCCAAATGTCAGTGTCGGTCAATATATTGATTTAAATACATCTATTTTAGTTTCTCTTCTTATCTCATTATTTATAAATTTGTTATTCATTGAGTAATATAATCTTGTAGCTTTCTCTATTCTTTTGTTAATTTCAGCTTCTTGAAATATTGAAATGTTCTTATTGGTCTATGTTAACATCTTCGATTTTCACATTTATATTCTCAAATTCCCCGACTATCATTACTTTGGTTTTGTTTTTGCCATTCCGTATTCCTTTAGAATTCTATTCCATTCTTGTAGATTTTCTGTAGATCCCTTTCCTTATCTGTCAAGATTACAACATCATCTGCAAACACACCCTCTGAAATTCCTAATTGTTCTAAATCTCTATATCCTACATATACTTTCTTAATTTTTTCTGCTCATTATTTTGTCTATAAATACAATAAATAATAGATGCCTTAGTCCACCTTCCTTCCTTTATTGAGAACATGTCTGATATTTTATTATTGCTTATCCATATTATTATCGTAAATTGTCTTTATAATTTTTATAGTTTTATCATCAATACCCCTTCTATGTAGAATCTTCCTTAATATATTTCGTGGTATTTTATCAAACGCCTTTTCCAAATATATTTTCTTATTCTGTTATTGAAATTTTTCTATTATTTGTTTTATCGTAAATATATGGTCTTGTATACTTCTCCCTTTCTTAAATCCGCTCTGCGATTCTTCTAATGTATTCTCTATATTATTTTTTCAAAAATTTTCGTATAGGTGCGAAGTAGAGTGATCCCTCTGTAATTATTATAGTTTCTCTTATCACCTTTCGTATATATTGGGACAATTAATCATCTGCCAATATTTCGGTATTTGTTCTTTCTTCCTCAAACCAATTTCCGTTCCTTTGATTCTCATTTTCTTTACCATTTCCGTAGTAATTTTGTGGTATCCTGGTACTTTTCCGTTGTTTAGTTCAGATATTACCTCCTTCAATTCATTTAGGCTTATATGATGGTCTATATCTTTTAATAATAATAAGTTAAGTCAATTTAATAAGTTTATTGTACTGTTTTTTTAGATTTAAATAAAAATCTTTGTAAGGTTGTCCAAATTTGTTTGTTTTACATAAAGAGAGATTGCGTTTGAGATCAAGCTTCAAAATCTTACATTCATGATCAAACCAAGGCATAACTTGCATTATTGTCTGCATTATCAATACCGCAATTGTTGTGCAGCTAGACCAACAGTGTCAGCTGATTCAATCATCGTATTACACAAGTTATTATAAGAGACAGAAACCTACAAAATTGAACGTAGTTAGAAACAAGACCATTAAAGTCTGCACCAATAATAAAAGGTAAGTTACAATAAGTATCAATAATATTAGAGACTGGAGGAGGTCCAGTATCTATGCGAAAAATGTATTTAGAGGCAAAGTAAACAACACATAAAGGAAGACTTATGAAGTACTGGGACCTTGAAGTTGTTCGCGCAAGAACTGCCCAACCACCACTAGCTCTTCCACGACACTTTTCACTAGAGTAATACACATTATAAGTAGGTGAAAAAGACAGAGTTTCACCGGCGAACCGGTGGATCTGTTTGGTTTATCTTAGTGGGTTTTCAGACCAAAGATGCATGCCACTTACTTTCAGGTAGCAAGTTGCACGTGACATGTATCTTTGGTCTGAAAGCCTACTTAATGGTCATCAAAGAGAGCAACTTTTCTTTCATTTGAGCCGCATTGTGTATTTTATCATTTCCATGATTCCAATGGGGGACCATGGAAAGCGGACCACCCTGTGTAACAGAGATTTATAACTATATAAGAACGTTTTATTTTAAACTCAACATATACGCTACGTTTCATTATTGTGTGCTAAAACGGTAACAGACAATTCAAATCAAACAGTGGCACAACGGTGTCATATATACACGTTTAGTGCTTTTTGTCGCCGGCTAATTAACTTTTAACCTACATTCTACGGTTCACTGAGTAGGCGTCAATGATATTTACTAAAAATACTGTCAATAAAACATTTTACATTATCGAATAAAAAAGTTTTTGTTTCTCGGAAATAACGTTGTTTAGATATTGACTGAAGCTATTTATTTGTGGCATAATTTTAGTTTTTATTTAGTTTTATTGGGTTTTTGCCACACTTCTGAAATAATAAAGATTAATTAAATAAGCCCTTGCGCCAAACGGATCAGTCAAGACCTAACCAAAAGAGACCGGGATTATTTTGTTGAACGGAGATAAGTGTGTGTCAAACTGTTCAGTAAACATTGATCATTGTTGGCTACAGTTGTATCAAGAAGAAGTAAGTAACAATAAAATAAAAATCATTTAACATCTATAAAGCAGATAAACAAATTTTAAACTGTCAAACTTGACATACGTTTAATACTTTTACTACTATTTTGAGAACGAAGACAGAGAGTTTTTCGAAACGTCAATAATACGGAAGTGCACGATAGTGATGTGATTTTTGTTATTTTTTACTTATCTGCTTTTTTCAATGTGAGATTTTTTGGTTAGGCAAACTTAGTTTCAAAAATAACCCTTGGCTGATCCGTTTGGCGCAAGGGCTTATTTAATTAATTTTTATTTTTTCTGAAGTGTGGCTAAAACCCAATAAAACTAAAGAAAAACGTTGTGTAGCTACGAAAATATCGTCTATATTAAAAAAATTGGCTTTACAACCTTCAATTTTGTTCGCAATGGCTTGCGGCATCTGCAATATCTTTCCCAAAAGTTTGACTTATGTTTTACAGCAGCATGTTTTACATTCGTCAATTCGAAATTGCAATAGAAGTGGTACCAACACTTTAACCCAAATGCACACTAAAAACTAAACTGTTTATCCAAAATTTGATAAGTACCAATAACAAACAGCATAATATATAAAAACTGTTTCAGTTAATACATTTTGCAAGCTCAACAATCAAACAATAATCAAGTAGAAGGGAAAGAAGGCAGTTTGAAATTGATAGTTCAACTTAGAAATTTTTGCATGGCGGTAACCATACAAATTACTAAATTATTCACCAGAATTGCAGAAACTCTGCAATGAAAATCAAACAAGACCTATAAACACTCATAATTTAAAAGCTGAAAAAATGAAAACTACCTGTGGGCAAAGAAGCTTTACTTTTTTAAGTATTAAAGCATATAATTTTATGCCCTTGAGTTTTAACTTATAAGAATAACTAATATATTCAAATGCAAACTCAAGAAATCCTTTCTTGATGAGACAAGAAGTAAAATGATAAATCCAAAACATATTTATAATGTGCTATTTTAATATGATGCTGCAATTTCTATTTTGATGTGGCCATTTTTATGTGTTGGTTTTATATTGATGTGTAGTATGTTTTTGCATTCCCTTTGTGTAGGTATATGTATATATCTTTGTTTTTACTTGTGATTTTATGTATATCTTCATGTGCAGTATTCGTTACTTATATGAAGTATTTTAAGTATTTGTTACAATGCAAGTAGGTACAAAACAAATTTTTATTATGTACCTTTGGATAAATAAACTTATATTCTATTTTTATACTACAAAAGTCTTTCATGCCTACGTGCAAGAGACTTGCAACTTGTAGAAAGAATTACAGACGTAAAGCAGCTTATTTAGTGCAACAGCAAAACTAGATGATAGCATATGCAAGTTGATAATATATAATACACAAGCCTTTTAGCCTTATAATGTTCGAATAGTGTGGGAAATGCATTAACATGACTAAACTATTTCCTTCGTGTCTCTCAGCTATTATTATTAAGGGTGTGTTTCATTGAATAAAAATGTAATAAATAAACAAATAAGATCTGCCAATGTTTCGATTTATTGCTTAAATCTTCTTCAGGATAAATAACAATAGTAATAGAGATAAGCATAATTGACCATTTCAAACATATAGAAGGTGTTTCGAAAATGTGCGTACAACACTTAACCATAGGTTCCTAGATTCAAATTAGATCAATTAAAGCCAACTTAGATATATTAAAAATTGCTTCGTTTAGTCGCTAGAGGGCTCAAAAAATTGTTTTTCCAAATTTCTTGAAAATTTACACACGGGTTTTAATGATTTTTAATGTACGGTCTAACTCTATAAAATTGTTTTCTGTTGCTATAGTGAAGACTATAAAAATTTTGAATTCTAAAATGAAAAGTGACATCATGTAATCAAATATTCCGGTTTTTTACATTTCAACGTTATGACAACACGGATATTTCGCATTTTTCAGTGTTTTACTTCCTGAACAATGTTTGTTGATGTTTTGACAATTTCCCTATCGATGATATGCAAGTCAGTTGTGTATTACAAGCTTTATTCGCAAAAATTTCGAAAGCACTATATTGTGTTAAATATAGTGTAAGGTACAAATGAAAAAATGTCATTTATTTTCACTTTTTCGATCTAGATCTAATGTTATGGAGATAAGTACTATCTAATAAATTTACATTGTTGAAGTACGTTGGAAATATGGAAATTTGTTCTGTTTATGGGGTTGCTATACATTCAAATAAATAAATTATTTCGGCTTAATATTTCCAAGAAATATTAAGTGGAAAATTCCTACCACATTCATACCTAGCTTTAAAAGTACGCAGTATACATAAATATATCGATTTCTCTACATTCTTTACAACACATTAGTACTAACAGATCATATCATATTGTATGTTAACAGCTTATACAGTTTTAATGTGTATAGTATAGAAATTTATACCAACGTATATACTACGCACATTGGCAAATTTAAAGCTACACAGAAGATAAACTATCAGTTTTCCCTTACAATTTTATTGATTGCAGTTTTTGTTATGTAAAGCTTCATACCATTTTTAATTTATTTAAAAAAATAAGGCACTTTTGTAAATTATTACTTACGGATCTATCATTTTGATTTGTTTTAAACATTCAATAAGAAAGCAGAATTATACAAGGTCATTTTTTTCAGTAACATGTGGACCCCCTACGAGTCCTTATGGCTGATGATAACCGTTTTCTCATACCTCTGACGAAATTATTCATTTGATGCCTAAAAAACAAACGTCGAAACAAGGATGAAGAGGTTATTTTATCCCCCCTGTTTTCTGATGTACATCTATGGAGACTTTTTGTAATGTCTTAATGTAAAATTTTATTTATAAATATGATTTTTCAGCATGCAATGTTAGATATGCATCAAAATGAATTTTATTTAATACCATGTTTCAGTTTCAAATTACAAAGAAACAACTTATTTCATACAGTGTCTCTGAACATAAGCCAGCTAGATGTTCCATTTTACACAAATAAATGTTTTTTATCAATGTAAATTTGTTTATTAAGGAAAAAACAGGGATTTAAGAAACATATTAGTTATTAAACAGATTTAGATTAATTGCTGCACATACCGTACGAATAGTCTACCAATAAATTTAGATGCCGCAACATTCCTAAACTTTCTGCAAATTGATTTTTTCGCTTTTTTCGACAATTTGCCGCTTAACTCTTAAAATGTTTGGATGTAACTTGATAGTGATCCGCCTCATCTTGGATTAAATGTTAGATAATATTTAAGTTTAATTTTAAACCGATGAATTAAATGTGGAAGAAACGCAACTATTTAGTGGCCACCACGCTCCCCCAATTTTCGTCTAAGGGATATTTATGAAGGACGACGTTTATTCCAAATCAATTGAGAATATTGATCAACAGAAGAGGCGTATTATAAATGCGACTGACAAATTTAGACAATGACCATAGGTTTTTCAAAATATCAGATAATCAGATAATTAAAAGATCTTTTTTATGCATTTTCTGAGGCAGGTGGACATGTGAAGCCATTTAGTAAAATTAAAATGATAAAATTACAATTTTAAATTAAATTTTAGTATAAATCTTATGTTTAATAACTAATCTCTTTCTTAAATCCCTGTTTTTCCTTAATAAACAAATTTACATTGATAAAATAACTTTTATTTTTTATAAAAATTGCAAATCTGGCCCACCCTATGTTCACAGACACTCTGTATAAAATAAGATAGAACACTTTAGAGCAAGTTAAAACATCACCACACTTTGATGCTAGTATCCCGAAAATAAAAAATATTACGAGAAATTGACAAGAGTAATAAAATATTTTAAATAAAATTTTACATTATAACATTGTAAACTATCGTCCATACGTGTACGTTAGAATATAGTGGGGGAATAAAATAACCCCTTCCTTTCCGTTTCTACGCTTGTTTTTTAGATATCTTTTACAATAATACCCTTGAGGATATCGTTAAATAGTAACAAGAAGTATCTTTACAAAAGTGATACGTGAAAATGAAGAAATTGTGGAAAAGGAAAAAATAATTCATACCATTCATATATTGACTTATTTTATTCATTCATTCCAGGTATTACCATTTGTTTTATATTACACTATAAACATATTAAACATTTTAGACAACTACATACTCAATTAAAAGGAGAATTTTGAAAAACGCATGTACGCACTCTTTGTGATTTTAACATTACTGCAAATATATGTTTCATGTCTTGCAAACTTTCCAGTTACTATCACACATAAATCGAATATGGACAGCTACTAGTTTTTATGCGGCAAAGATAAAATGTAAAATTGTGTGAACTGGCAGCAATAAAGTGTAACTATCCAGAAAGATAAGAGCTGAAATTTACATATGGACGGCTGAAGTTTATGACCTACATTTTATGATAATAAGATTCATGAACATTGTAAAGAAAATCCAGAACGTAAAATGAATTGTTCTGATATCATTGCATGTGCGGAAAAATATTTATAGGTGTGTGGGAACAATATGAAAGAAGAAACACTTTTATATGATACTGGGTTGTAAAATAAGTAGAATAAGATATTATATTATCCTATTTATCAAATCGCATTATTAATGTTTGCTATTCTGATTATAATTTTGTTGATATGGTTGCTACATCAGGAGTTCCGCAAGGATCGGTTCTTGGACAACTCATTTGTTTTATTTATCAACGATGTTTGTAAGGAATTTCAATTTGCAACATTATTATATGCCGATGATTTAAAGTATGTAAGTAGGCTTGTATTAATTCGCTAAAAGACTGCAGTTTGCTACAATAAGATCTTTTTAAGATCAATATATAGGGTATTACAATAATAGTTATAGTTTTCCTCATTTAATAGATAATGAAGCTATTGAAAGATGTATATAATTTAAAGATGGAGTTATTTTAGATTTTAAACTAACAATCGTTCATATACATTTTATAGTTTCAAGCGTTTATAAGAATTTTGATTTCTTTTTTAGAAATTCTAAAATGTTTAAAAATCTATCAACTTATTCGATGCTGTATGACTCAAAATCCAGATAGCTGTATAACTATGACTAAGTACAAATATTTTAAGAGAGGAGAGAGAAAAATTTGAATTACAGGAATCATCCAACAAAAAAATTCCAAAATTTTTGATAAAGCAGAAATTTTTTTTTTCTAAACTATATTAAACTTCTATTTGAAAATTTTATATACAGAATGTAGATGATTATTTATTAAGAAACATGCAAAATAACGTAGTTTATAAGGTAAAGAATATCCATCCATGTGTACCTACCAATGCATTTCCTTCTATTAATTAATTGTGGTAATTAGAAATTTGAATTGTTCATATTGACTTAATATTTTTAACCTCCATAACAAATTATCTTCAGCAACACTCAATTCTGATATAACAGCAATCAAAATATCAGACATTATCCTGCATTTCAGTTATGCTACCATCAACACAACAATTTCATATCTTGCTACCAGCAGTAATGACAATTAGCATAAATATATGTATTACGTTTCCTAACAAACATATTTTAATGTTACATCATTTTTTTAAATTATTTTCCTTTCACAATGTTATAGTGTTTGTTCCAAATATACAGACATCAAAATAGTATGTTATGACGCTGGTTTAAGAAATACAGGGTTGATAGTATGACTCTTAAAATTGGTACTGTTGGGCTTTATGATGTAAGAATTATGAATTTGAAGCTTATTTTGATGTTAGGACAGCGTTAGTTTCACCGTATTAATTAGGTAAATCAAAACATATTATTTTATCTGTTGAGCTATGCTTAAAAAAAGTTCAATTCTACATAAGAAATGTAGTCTTGTTTAGGTCGCCTAACTATCAGTTTCTGAGTTATTTGAATTTAAAAGTGTCAATGTATTTTGTGGTGATTTTATGTCAGAAGCTGATATTGCTATTTCTTATATAAGTAGGTTTGTGTCAAATTTTTATGTCAATAAATATTAGCATATTTTGCGAGCGTGTGATTTATTATTTGTGCAAAATTATTAGCTTGTGATCAAAAAATTCCACGACAAAATAATAAAATTTAAACCTTAACATTCGCATAAGGCATGATGAGCTCAAACATGATATTTTGGTGTCTAATATCTCCAGCTTAATGTTGAACCATTCTTTCTGGCTCACCCTGTATATCGTCTAAGATATGTACCCATATTTATTTTTAATAATTTTGATCATTAAAATGAGTTGTAGCAGCAACAATTTGAAATTTTAAGTAGGTAGTTAAGTGGGTAATCCTGACAGTGTAATGAGTAAACATGTTGTTTTCACAATGTGCCATTGGGTATTATTATTAACAGAAAGGTTTATTTGCATCACTTTTACAATTGGTGCTGAGAAAAGTGACCACCCAACTGTCCGCAGTTCGAAGTCATCTTAAACGACAGTTATCATAGGCGCAGATTTTCCGAGAGAAGAAGGGATTTTGTCCCATTTTTAGACATCGTGCTAAACATCTAAAATATTTTTTTTAGTCAGTTCCAAATCTTGTCAACAATAGAAAAAATGAAGAGTTTCATTTGTACCCTTTTAAGGTCATATAACTTCGTAAGGGTGCGTTTTAAGCCACATAGCTGATTTTAATAAGTTCTATATGCAGTAAAAGTTTGAAACCCTATTTTAGAACACCCTGTATAATGAAAGGTAACTTTCTCATTACCAATAACTCCTCTGGTTCAAGTTTATATGCTATGCCCCACTAATATCTGAATTATAGAATAAATTTGATTTGTAAAATCATTCATTAACGCCCTGTACATTACGTACCAGCAACCTTTTACTAAGGTATATTTGGTTAATTCGATTATTTTGAACGTCTACTTACAATCTTCAGTTACGACCCATCCATTAGGAACCACCCTGTATATGATATTCTCATTCAAACAAATTTAATTCCAGAATTTCACTGTTTGTTCCTCTGGCCTAAAAAATGGGTGGATAAAGAATAACATGGCGGGATGTCGATAAAGGGAAAAAAACTATGCTGTTTCTAACATTTCGTTGCCATTGTGGCTTTATTCTGGTCCGAATGAAATAGAAGCTTTATTGGAATACTGACCCTCCGGTCACCTTCAAAACACCAATAAAGCCTATTCTCAGAGTAATATATTTGAAATGAGGCCTCAAATACTGATTTATGGGTGATGTTTTCCAAATGCTATTTTCCGTTATATTTCTATTTAATTTAATAATCAGCTATTAAATTAAAATTATAGTAATAATTTTGACACGGTACTTTTGCATATACGCTACCCATTTTTTATGGCTCATCTCGGATACTGTAAAATATATGGGGTGGCCTAAATTAGAAAAAATACGCCTTTTGATAGCCATTAAGATAAATGAAATAAATGCAAAATATCTTTGAGAGACACTGTACTAGCGGATAGACTATATTCCAGGGCGATCCATCGACACTGCCACCAAGTGGTGGACAAGATCGAAAAATGATTTTATAATATCGAGTCCACCCTGGGGGTATTCACAGACATAGAAGGGGCATTAGACAAAACGACCTTCCCTAAAATTGATTCAGTTATTGTGGAGATAGGAGTTCCTCTCATCATCTGCAATTGGATATCAAACATGCTCACTAAAAGAGCTCTACTAATATCAGTGTGGCAGATGCCTCTAGAGGAATTGTGGCAAGGACCTTGCCGCAGGGATGTGTTCTATCAACTTGCTTTGTATCAGATGTGAAATACCTTGGAATCACACTTGATGCAAAACTAACATGGAATCTTCATTTGGAGAGAAAACTAAAAAATGAGTACATATTCTATGAGCAGTGCTGCAGGACCGTTGGTAAAACCTGGGGAATGAAATCAAAGGTGGTCATGTTGTTACCCTATGAAGTTGTCCAACAGACGACAGCTAAACAAAAGCTCAGTCAGGTACACATGATTGCATGGCTTGAACTACGCCCACCATAGCAATGGAGGTAATGGGACTATGTCTGCCACCTTCGGATATTTATCTAAAAGAAGTGCTTGTAACAACTATTCTTCGTCTCAAGAATACTGGTATCATACCAGATGCGGGATATCGTGAAGTTATTAATCGCCTGTGGAATGGGGACGTCAGAAGGATGCTTATTCTGCAGGCAGACACTGACAGTATTTCTCCTAAGTTTGCGTTTGACAGACCCTACATAGTAATTATCAGGAAATTGTCTGTAGGCATACAACGGGCAAATTTATTAGAATATACACAGAAAGTACACAATCACTACTGATCTTGTTATTATAAGATAACAACTAGATTAGCATGGGATGCCACCAAGCACTGGAAGTCGTCTCAGGCGACAATAGGATATCTGTATGCTGGGTAAAGAGACGCGAGCGGTGTTATGGCAATAAAACAGCTGACAAGCCGGCTAAGAGTGCATCGGGTCTCGATATCTTTTTACCTAGTCCCTCCAATCTCCCAACTGAAAAGGAAAACTTTTTTCTAATTTGAGCCACACTGTATATTTTACAATTTCCGATATGTCAATGGTGAGCCATGAAAAACGAATCATACCGTATAAAAAATGATCAGTAAATTTCCAGGCAATACCCGTATATATGACCTGATGTTTTTCGGTAAACTTTTTAAATTAAAGGAAATTTTTCTTAACACGCGTTATTAAAGGTGTTGGTTATTATTAAAAAAAATGATAGCATTTTTTACCTGAAAGTGCTTATTATCAATTAATTGTTCATTAAAACGAATAAGGTAGCTTTTATATTTAAGAAATGATTCTGGAACAAACTTAACCGTAATTTTGTATCTCAAATTTAATTTTTAATCAATTTAAAAATTAATTGTTTGTTAAAGAAATAACAAATGCAGAGTGGTCAAGTTAACAAAAATGATAGGGCACATAGGGGGAATAAAAATAATGTCAGTACTTCATAAGTGTACATTTTTGTCCTATTTGGCTTCCTTACGGATATACAGGACCAAGACCAAGTAAGAAGTTAAATATTGAATTTCAGTCACAATTTTTAAACCGTTATCTTGGGAGCCTCGAAATTTTGGTGACAGGTACGGTCAAACTTATGTTTCAGAAATTATACAATTTTGAGTGCTGCTAAATTAAACATTTTGCATTAGCAGTTCGATTCGCCTATCAATTTGCTGCAAAAATGCTATACCTTGTTTTAATCGATATCTTCTATCATTTTAGAGATAAATGCATTTTAATAATTAGTATTTACAGACAAAAAAATAATGTAATGAATAATATTAAGGAGCGTTTTCAATATGAGCACCTCGAGTTTCTAAAAATTGTCTAAACATCTTCGTTGTATACGGATCAACATTGGAGGCATTTTTATTTTTTTTCCTGGAAATACTAACTTCATTATTGTAAGATTTTGTTTGTAACTCTTTATTTTACAAATTTATATCACAAGTCAGTGTGACAGCTACTTTCTAGATACAACCAAAAACAAATATACTATTCTAACTCTTTACTACAACTGCTTATTCATTACTTCGGCAAACTTTCCACATTATTAATAAATCATATGGAATGATAATATCAAAATACTTTCAAATATTTTGAAAGTTTTGGTTCCGTTGGTTGACTTAAAACTAAATATCAAACCCAAATTGAGCATATTAAACTAATCTCTAAAAAATACCCGTCACAAAATGTGTAAATATGACGTGAATGAGATTAATAATTCTTGGTAGGATCTCTAATATATTATTTTGGAGTCCTTTTAATATCTAATATACTACGAATTTGTAATTTAAAAACTCTTTTCCATCATTGTCAGCTCAAAGCTACCTCTACTCATCAATATAATTAAATATTATATGAGGCAGACCGACATATAAAAATATCAGGTACAGATGGATATTGATTATCGTCCGTTTCCAAATATAGAATAGTAATATTTAATTAATATTGTTATCTTATCTATTTCAAAATAGACTTCAATGAAAAATACATATAAAAATTAATTAAAATTTGTCGTATTAGACTGATGTAATTACATAACTAGATACTAAAATAATAAGTAAAAATGCATGGGCGCCGGCAGGATTACTTTCAGGGGGGTGCATTTACATCTACACATTATGCTATTATTTAATAGGTATAATTTATATCAGTGCATCCTTATTTAGGGTATTCCCTATTTATCGTTCTTAACTTTAGGAAATTGTAGAGCATGAAAAATTAGTAGAAGTCCTATAACATTTTTCCACCCTTTGCCCTTCGTCATGTACCCTTCTTTGAACTTACCTTCCATTTCGTGAATTAGACCTAAAGTTCCCATTTTCTCCTAATTTGGTAACTAAAGAAGCAAACAATATATGAGAAGGATTTCTGTGAGACAGATAAAGTTCTTCATATATTCTCTTAGCAGCCCATCCACTAAAATGTTCCTGTACATATACCACTTTCATTCGTAAATTCATTGTGTCAGGCAATTTCAGAAACAAACTTTTGCAATACACGCTTGACAGTGACTTATCAAAATTGCCACGTTGTTATGGATACGTAGTTATTTCATGAAGAGAAACTAAGCAACGGCAAATTTTGTTCCAATCGGGTAACTGGGTCCTGAATTCAGCAGAAAACAAGAAATGAAAAAATGAAACTTTAACACCCTGTAACTTCCTTTTGCAACATTTTTTGTTTAAGCAAGTTTGGTTAAATCAACAGCATTTGAAATCTAGTTCAACCTTGATGTGCAGTAATCATAATAAAATGTGAATATTTTGACGTGAATAACTTTGTTATGGGTCTTGTTCACCCACGAACCCCCTAAATTTATGCACCAATGGTGGAAAGCATATTTTCAATGCAAATGTTAAAATTTTATCATATTCTCTGAAAATGGGTGCTCTTGAGGAAATTCACTACGAAGCTTTGTTTCTCAGATATTTTGACTTTTTCTAATCGTGGTTAATAATATCTCTATCCCTCATTATAATCACGAGGATTAGTCCAAAAGTCAAAGACTTGTGCGGGAGAGGTGGCGGCATACATTATTAAGCAGGCCGCATTTGCGCCCAGGACGACTTAATTGGTAGGCCCTAACCACCATTCAGTGCAGGAATGAGGGAAACCTGGAAACCCTTATTAATTAGGAGAGTAGTTAAATGTCGACCAGTATCAATCTCTCACATTGACCCAAGCTAACATTGTTCCACCTTAGCATACCCGCAGAGAGGGTACCAATCCTCTCCACGAATATAGCTGGTATACGGCCTACCGGCTGCGGTTTAGCCACATGGATTCAAGTACTGGCGCCTTAAATGGCGCGAACACTCACCGACCAACCATATTCTACGTAGTTTTAGAAATTGCTATTAATAATTTATTAAACAAAGATAAACAACGGTTTGTATACAATTACATTTATATTTATATGGTGTTCAAAGTGATATCCATTTTTGTCCATGCAATGATAGCATCGATTTCTTAGGAACGTCTTGGTCGAATTAGCATGCCATTATTTAATTCCGTCTTTCAATGTATATCTTATTAACCAACTTATAATTTCATCATGCTCTAATTAATTCTAAATGCACAACACACTGATTTGGCATGACATCTGTCAATACTTCTGTTACAAACTTAGAAAGAAGCAATGCCTACTTACTCCTATAAATTTAGAAAGACATTGTAATTCCATAAAATAACCCTGATTAGAAAAAGTTAAAATATCTGAAAAACAAAGCTTCTAGGTAAATATTTTAATGGAATTGTAATATTTGCGCTGAAACAATACGTTTCATCATTCACGTAGAAACTTAGGGGATACAAAGGTGAAGAAAACCCCATATCTACGCCACTAGCTTTAGTTAAAAAAAGTCACTTCAAAATATTAACATTTTCTTATAATTACTGCACACCAAGCTTGAACAAAAAATATTTATATAGAAAATAAAAAAGCTTTGAAAGAAAGTTTTGCTTTTATAGCTTGGATTTTGTTCAGAAACGTTTTATGTCAAAATATGGAAATTATATTATGACTCCCGAATACCAAATTTGAACAAAAAATAACTATTTGTTTAGTAGACAAAGAAAATAAAATATATTTATCTTTCCCAAAGTTAAGAACAAATAAAGAGGAATACCCTGTATAATTATGCAGGCAGATGTATACATTTTATTTTATACTACCTAGACAACTTAAATTTTTATTCTCATAGTGACTTTTAAAAATTTATATTACTTAATTTTTTCTATAATACACTACATTTAAACATTCTTCTGTCTATCACTTTATAAAAGTATTTTTATAATTATTTTGAATAATTTTAGAGCTATTTCAGTTTTTTTTATAAAAATATTTGAAAATAGCATTATCATCACTGTTAAATCTATATTAACTGAGTATAATTATTTGAATTAATAATTAAATAATTTAAAGGAATAACAAAAATTAATATTACTAGCAAAATCAAATATAGAATTTTTAATTCTTTCCAAATTGTATTTAAAGTTTTCTTTATGGCAAGGCTAATGTAGTTTACTACATTAATAGGCCACCTTGTATGTTTATCTAATACGCCTATAACATTTTTCTCTCTTTCTTGTCAAATATTAGGTCCCTAACCGTGGAAACATTTAATTTGCTAACAAGAATTATTATTATCCTACGTGACAAAATCCAAGGTAAAGTGACGATAAGGACCTTACGAAAATGAGGAAAAAAGCTTAATGAACTCGGATAATGCACACAATTCAAGATGGTTAGAGAAGGGTCCCAATGTTTACATAAACAGCGATGAGCTTGCTTTCGGTCTAGATAGCGGAAATAAACCAATCGTAAATCATAATCATAATATAAAACAAGCTTCTATTATACAGGGAGATGCTTAACTTCAAATCCAAGAATATTCAAAACGTCTTTTTTCAACGTCTTTCGGAATCAGTCTCATCTTAGAAAGATCCAATTCCTGGAAGAGTGTCAGATGGGTCTGAGTTGGAAGAAGCTATTCTACACAAAATTGAAGAAGACTCAAATACTAGTGCTAGGAATATGGCTGCAAATCTTAATACAATTAGTTTGGTCCGTTCTGAAGCATTAAGAGTTATATCCGTATCGCACACAAAGGGTTCAAGTCTTACTGCCGCAAGACTATCCTGCTCGCTCACAATTTTGCACTGGATTTTGAACAAAATGTTGACTTTACCAGTGGCATATTGTTTACCGACGAAGCTAATTTTTCTAAAGATGTTATAATGAATTTCTACAATAAACACGTTTGGTCTGATGAAAACCGTAATGCCATAATGGAATCTCGAGTTCATCAGTTTTCTTTGAATGTATGGGTGGGTATTATTGGAAATTTTCTTGTTGCGCCTTACTTTTTACCAAGAACTTTAACAGGTGCCTCCTACAGACATTTTCTTGGAAACGTTTTACTTGAACTATTTGACGATGTTCCTTATGCTCAAAGACAAAGAATGTGGTTTATGCACTTCGTGGCCCCCTCACATTTTACTTTGACTGCTCGTGAATTTTTAAATAAAAAATTCGGTAATAACTGATTACTCAAGAGAGTGCCTCGTCCAATCACGTCATAACCAAGGTCGGGTTCTTACCAGGTCAACCTTGGCCACCCAGATCACCCGACATGAACCCTATTAAGTTTTTTCTTTGGGGACATTACAAGGTTGACATTGAAACTGAGGAGCACTTACGTCAAATTATATCTGCTTGTAACGACTCGCAAGACAAGAATAATGAAAAGATGTTATAAACCTGAAAATAAGCATTTAGAATTTATTTTCATTCTTGATATATTTCCAGTTTCTTCCGCAATATCCTGTAGAATTGAATTAAAATATTTTAGTTTTAGTTTATTAAGTTGATAATCTATAATAATTATTACAAGTTTCGATCGATTTATAAAATGTAATTTTTTCAATAGGTCAAAACCTCATGTATCTTTCAAAGCATTTTTATTGGTACAAATCTAAATTCCGTTTTGGTTAGTAACAGTCCACTAATTACTATTGCAATGAAAATATGTATCACATTTATATACAACATTAAAACTACATTTACATGAGGGCATCAAATTGGCTATTAATTGTTCGACTGCATCGGTGAAGTAGCGGGCGGATATGTTTTCATTGATGTAACAGAAAATATATCGTTTGTGATAGTGCGCTAATCATCAGTTCCAAATTAAACGGGTTACATGTCTTTGACGTCACTAGCCGATGACTGGTTTCGCTTCGAAACGGTAAATGATCAATTGTTTCAGAAAACAATGGCGCACTCCTGTTGGTTATGTGCACTACATAATGAATGTCAAACCAGTGTAATTAAAACTTGAAACAAGATGTGCGGGTAATAAACGTATTGTGTTAAATTATACAAGAGCTCAGTCTCAAGTCGGAAACAGTCTCAAGCAGATCATAATTAATATCGAGAGAAATGAAGTACCCAAAGGAATTAGAATATTATTTTTTGGTGTTCTATGAGTTCTCACATTTTAGTATTTTTATATTTTTGTGTGGCCTTCTTAGAGAATCAGTTTAGTTTTTTTCGTCCATGTTCAGTTGTTTATGTGTAAACAAGAATGGGGTCATTTGGTATAATTAAATTTGATCTGAATTGGTCAATATTATTACAGAGCTAATCAATTTAAGCATCTATTGAAAAAAATGGGAATAATGGACCGAAAAATAAAAGAGATATTAATGTCCAAAGTCGCTCCAACCTCAAATATTGCTACGGGTGACGTGACGTCACATAGTCCTATCGTATGCACCATCTCGCCGACTGTTACCGCCGTTAACGCTTTGTGTGGAGTCGGTGTATTCGTTTCTCGTTACGTGTTCTGTTTTATTAATTTGTGTATGTATGTATACACAATGGACTCTGGTTTTGTTAGGGACTTTTCATGCAATAGGTACAGAGTGTCCAGCATAACGTTCTCACTTGATTTGTAGCTTTAATGTCATAGTTACAAAAAAATGTCAAATACAAAAATTGTGTAGATGATTTGACGTGCCTTAGAAAAAAAAAACAATAGAACATCGAATTAAAACAATTATTTACCGAAGTTCAATTTTTTTAAATAATTGTTTTAATTCAATGTTCTATTGTTTTTTATTGTTTACGTAAGTGAACTCTTCAGAATTCTTCATAATATATTTAATATCATTATATTACATAGACATCATATACCAGTAACGTCAGTTTCGAGTATATCAAAGTTGAATTATATCTCCGACCGTACTTGTTTAGGTAGGATCCTTTGTTGTTTTAATCAGTGGTCTAGAATAGTAATCTCATGGTGGTAAGCGTGGTTTGAAGGGTCACTAGTTCCGTTTCATAACGGCTACATTCGCTCTCTGATCTCCAACAGATACATAAACACTTTATATCATCATTTAAGTGACGCACCATCCCTTCGTCCTTACAGTTGATACATAATTACAAATTATTTCAAAATGTGTTGTTTTAAATAAAACTAAAATACTTAAAGAGTGAAGAAAAATATTTTAATACAATTATTGTATCATTATTTTATTGATCTTATCGTTAATACTTTCTATAACTGCTTTAGTAAGCGACCAAATTGCTTGATTTTTTTTCTGCAAAAAAACTAAAAAAAAAAAAATGGGATATCTTTTATGGATGTGATCACCTTTAAAATCTTCAATTGAAAATGGTGTCATTTTATACATTATTTTAAAGAACATTCAATTATTTAGCTTCTTAATTTTGGATAATCAGTTCTCGAGAAATTAACTTAACTACCACCGATTTCAATTTTTAAATTTAAAAAATGCCTCCTACCTCCATGTATTAGTAGAAACATTGTCCAAAATGTTCCCTAACATTATGGAATAATAAACTTGCACTCGTATATGTATAATGTTTTGCCTCATGTCTTGTAATGATATTTTTTAAATGTCCCGGGGAAATGTATTCTTTGGATTTGTTGATAAACGCCATTAACTGTCTAACTGACATGCATGAACAAACCTTTTTTTATATATCATCCGTATGCAACGCCTGTGAAACAATTTTTAAATAAAATATTTCAAAAATGAATTGAACTAATAAGGATTTACTGACCTATTATTAGTAGGTCATAATAAAGTCGATTTTGAGATTTGATTTAAAAAAATATTAAAAAAAGAAGTGAAGTAGAGCGGAGTGCAGTGAAGACTACAAAATCAGAGTCGCCTGATGTGAATATTTTTTTTATATTGAAGAATTTTGACCTACAATTTGGCCCTGAGAAGAAAAGATTATTTCAAATCACTAAAATGTGATTTTTTTTTATTTACATAGTTTTAAACTTTTCTGTTTTCTATACGTTCGATTTATAAATAGTCAGATATCATGCCCTCTCTTCCAATGTAGTGTGTTTTTAAAACTATTTAATCTAGAGTAGCTGTTCGCTTAGTGATCGTTAAATGGGATTTGATATTATTTTGAACAATAGGAAAACTATAATTTCGACTCAATTTATAAGTATTTCTATCAAAACTGCTTTTCAATAAGCATTTCAAATGTTCGAATTGACAAGTGAAGTTCTATGGACAAAACCGGTATATTACGTTATTGTATTTATGGAGTTGCATTGGGTTGTGTTTGTTTGTTTGTGCTATTTGCTCGGCTAACTTGGATGCGTCCTTGCTAGGTCTACCTTTGTGCTAATGAATATCATTTTCTATAACAGTGGTAAGTTTGTACCTAATTTTGCACCTATATTCTGCAAACATCTTATCTCGGATCACACATAACCGTTTACAGAGAAGTAACCAGTTCACTTTTCAGTTTATTTCTATTTATTTAAACGAAAATTCTGTTAAACGTATTTTAATTAAAGATTAATTAAAATGCGTAAAATTATTAATTCATGTCCATATTTATATTGATTTCGAACTGCTCCTCTTACGGGAATTTAGGATTGTTGTTGAAAGAAAAAGCACTTGTTTTAAACATTGCTGACCTTTCTCAATTAATTTTTATTGATTCCAGTCTAGCCCTGAAGAAACAATAACAAATAATTGTGAGATTTATTAACAACTAGCCTAAATTTCGAGTTAAAAATTCATTATTGTATGGAAACCTTTTATCTATTTATTTGTTCGTTTTATAAATTTCCGTAAAATTATACCATCTGGCAACACCTCAGTCTTTGGATAGGAAATCGCTAGATTCATAGCTGTTGAAAGTTACATTTGATCCAGAGCCGTACTAGGAATTATTTTTACTCTACAAAATTGAAGTGCGATTATTAAACATCAAAATCCTTTGTAAAATTACGTAATGGTTTTTCATATCCATTTTTAAGAATTGGGCACTTGCCACGTTACATGAAATTCAATATAATATCTTGTGGGTAAGCTAAGCTACAATGACAGTTACGAACAAACTCGTACAGTCCTATTCTATTCCGCTAAGCACACTGTAACCGTATGACTTCCCTTCCATCCATCTTCGACTACCTCTTATCTCTCATCGCCTGATTCTATTTGAACATAAGCGACTCAGCACTTTCTTAGTGTTCAAATTTACACAGTTGCTATAAATTATTTTCAGATATAGAGTATATATAAATTAATAAAATAATTCGCTGCTTCTATGATGTCCATTTATTTGTTCTCTTTACCTTATAAATCCTAGTTTATTCGTATCAAAAATATGATTTAGAGCATCTTATAAGTTATATTTTGTTCTAAAGAAAGTAGTGCAAGCCATATCGAAATTGGATCATTATTATGGGAATTATTTCGAAACTAGTTTCACGATACATAAAGAGGCCTCTTAAATCTGAACCAGATACTGATTTAAATGTAAAATGACTTTATTTTTATATTTTTCAATAACTTAGGAATAATATCCGTTCCTTTTTGCATGAAATAAGGAAGGAAATAACTCTATATTCTTCATAAAAAATTCACGTTGCGGAAAATGGTGCAGTTTATTTTATCAAAACGAACTGCAAGTAGGCAATGTTTATCTTTACAATTTAGTAAAACATGACGGGGGCCCGTTCCAACGATAATATTCCCATGGTGGATTTCATAAACAAGTTTAGGGAGCAATTTAAATCTCGACTTGAATTGTTCCCTCTCTTGGCAGAACCCCGCAAAAAATGTCACTTTAAAGTTTAAAGTTGTCGCTAGACTGCCCGCGGGAACTGCTTGTCATTGTTTCGCCGAGATTTATTTCCGCGAACTGCTTTAGCTCCTTGGAAGGAGTTTAGGATCTTACAAATTGGAAGTTAGGAGGTAGTTCATCCAGGAAATAAGTTAATGGAGTTATAATCGAATTCTTACACGAGAAATTAATTAATTTATTAATGGGTTTATTAGGTATAATCAAATTGTATCTGAATTTGTTAATATCGGTACAGATAGAAGCAATTTAAGCATATGTTGAAAAATGAGACTAATTGACCTCAAAACAAAGGAAATAATAGCTCCCTTCCAGCAGGGCAACCGAACTGTCAAAAATATTCGACCAGTAAAGTTATGAATTTTGTTTTTAGTAAACATCATGCAATAAGTAGTTAGACGAACGTTTTAGACAGTTTGTAACCAGTCTGGATTCCATGCTTGAACAGATCCTCTCAATCAGTGCTGCGGGCGATGTAACGTCACATATTTCTATCGTTTGCGCAATCTCAGCAGTGACCCTTCATAACCACCCTTGACGCTTTGTGTGGAGTCGGCGAATTTGTTTCTCATTACATTTTTAGTGTTTCATTCACATGTGTACACAGAGTGTGAAATGATGAGCAAATAGTTCAGGGGATAATTCTAGACCGAAAATAAATGCTACCTCTCTCTATAACATTTTTGCCAAAACTGATTATTAACGAAGCTACAGGGTGTTAAAGTTAAAATTTAATTTTTGATATTTGTAAATAACTTCTTAAGAAATCCAAATATTTACATGAAATTTGTAAATCGGGGGTTTTTGCGGATGAGGACTTCAAATATATGCTTTCTAAAATGTAATGGATACAATTTAAAACGTACTAATAATATTTATATACATCCGCGTCTAGAAAATATTCTTTCCAAAAGATATGCAAAAAGTTTTAAAAACCTTTTGCACTGAATCAAATGAATTAGCATTGTTATTAGTCAGGTTAGCCTGCCTTGTTCAGTCGCAGCTAAGCTTATGCGGGGTCACCACTGAAGATGCTAATAATGAAGAGCGCCGAAACGTTTGAAAGTATGGTATGCAACCAATTACAGAGGCGGCTACGGGACGTCTCGGAAGACCATCATTATCCGAGAAACGGTTCCGACCGTAGCAGTCGTAATGCCAACAATAGCCGATATCGATATTGGATCTGGCCCCCACAGAGTCTAGCCCGAGAACTACAAGGGTAGGTCAAATAATCCCAGCTAAAGCTAGGGATGTGCACTTTAATTCTGTTACTGGCAGCGACCAGCTACCGAGGTCACTGCATCGCCCTGAAGATCACTATATATCTGATAAAAGTTATTACTAGTTTTCTTTCGATCTGATTAAACTGAATGAACTGATTTTAGTAACAAGTGGTTTAACATGATAGTTTATTGTTCTTTCGTTTACAATCAGTTCTCTCACTACAACTCAAAAAGTGACTGAGATGTGAAATTCTCGCACCCCTCGAGTAAAAAATTTGTTTTCAATTATTTGAATCAAATCAGTTTGATTGCTATAACCTAACAATTTAAAATTGACGTGTTATGATTGTCAGAAATAGAAGATATAGAACTATAGGATGGCGAAAGGCAGTTTGTATATAGATTACCAGTTAGTTTTATATTTTGTGGTCACGAGGAAGCTGTGAAAATGGTAAATAAAGAGAAGAAAGTAACACTATAACATAAACAGGTGGTCATCCACCACTGCATTTTTTCCAATTTTATCAAATGGCACAATTTCACTACTGAATTTCAAAACATTGTAAAATGACTATTAAAATAGACCTCAGCGGTACGATAAGATATAGTTATAATGTGTGACCGTTATAATGACCGTGCTAGTAACCAATAGTGAATAGTGTATATGTAATCTAAAGCCTTTTATCCTTATGGATGCGAAATTCGCGAATATTTGCGCGATTTATTTAATGGCGGGAAAATCTCTACTGATAACGAATGTCAACCATAACAATTTCTATCATTTTCATCATGATACTGCATGGTAGATTATCAGAAGCTCAAAACAAATTTATTAACACCACATAATAATCAAAGTAGCAATAATATTTGTACTATTTTACTGCTTCGCAAAATTTGTGAAAAGTTGAGATTTCCCCGCCATAAATAATTAAAACAAAAGTTGCAAAATTCGTGGAAAAAATCCGTAAATATTGCGTCCATGAGCACAAGGCTTCAATGTGAGAGCCGCGGAGCGCGCTTCAGATAGGTCTAAGTGGGTGGTTGTGGACAACCGTCGTCCAAAAGCGCGGCTTTCTAATTTGCAGAGAGGATGGCACAAGGGGCACATTTAAAGTAAATTGTTAATGTGCTAGGTTCAGTCGACGTCAACTTATTTTTGATAACTTTGTGTGCTTTGAACTTTGTTCAAGTGGCACGCTTAGGTAATCATGCCACCCTTATCTTCCGTAATCATCTCTGTGTTGTGAATTAGTCACTCTCTATTATTTTCCACCTTGGGTAATTGATAATACAAGATAAGAATTTAAAATTTGAAAATAATTCATTAATCATTTTTATTATCCAACGCCTGGAAATTTGCAAAAACTGTTTCATAGCTGTTTCTACTAAAAATAATGGATGTTATGTAATGCAATTATTTTTGTCATTTTTGTATATTTTTTATATCTGATCACCAAATTTAGTACGACTATGAAATGTTGTACGCTTCGCCTGTCGCGCTTTTCTGCAGTCTATCGATTAGTCACTCTCTAGATTTTTGGCCGCTGGCTACAGTTGTAAATTATAGCAGTATTCATAAGAATTGTAATAGATTTTTATTTCTAAACAGCAATACACAATTTATGAAAGTACTTACACAGAAAAATGGTAGATAAAGCACAGCCATCCTCCAGGATGTTCCAAGAACACATAGGTTCTTTCTTGACACGTCTTCCCCTTTTTGTGGTGGAAAACGTACTTAGCCTTGAAAGCCTGATCTATAGGCAGGTAAATAGGATAATATGGATCGGGTACTCCCCTTGGGGGGTCAATCGGCGTGTCGATCACGTCATCCTCTTCGTCGTCCTCCTCGTTGGCTTCTTCGACGTGGATCTTGTCCTTTTTGTGGCTCTTTTGCGTTCGTTTAATTGGTGTAGGAACCCTTTTATGGTGCGCTTCGTTGAAACGAGGTGTTCTCTGGCTGCGGAAGCGGTGCAGGAATGGCAGCCTCTCCGAGTACTCCTGCTCCAGGTCGTCTTCGCTTTGCTTGCCCCTTGTTAATAAAAAACATATTCGCATTTTCCCTCAATAATGGTAGTGCCGAATTTAAAACATTAAACATTTTTAGAATGTTCTTGATATCCTTCCTTGTTAGCATTGAAGGGTATAAAATCCGACACAAAGAAACCATGAGATATAGCTCAGTAATACTTTAAATTATACAGAAAATAGTGGTCATACCGGCAATGATCAAATTCCTTAAATAAAAATTACATCGCTCTCTTCAGAAATAACTGTGAATCTAACTAAATTTATTTGAACCTTCCTATCAAATTGGTTCAATATCAGTTATAGAGGGTGTCCCAAAATTATTGTAATATAGAGCAAGAGTAGATTCCTGAGGACAAAATAACGCGATGTAATCAAACTTACCTTAGTCAATTATGGCACATCATGCTTTTTAAATGACAGAACTGTTTTACGTAAAAACTGTTTTGGCTTCAAGTAAAGTGCTTTTTCCGTTGTTAGAGCAAAATATTACTTGTAACAATTATTCAAAATGGTAAATTATGGCGATGTGCCACATTTCAAGGTTTAAAGAAATCAAAGTACAAAGATTTCTTCAAAGCAGGATCTTCTTCAAATTTTGCACATGGTCATTATTTAGTATTATGAATAACTTTTTCTAGTAATATTTTGCTGTATTTTTAATGGAACAGGTACTCAGGTTTTACTCGAGGCATCGAATATGTCAAATAGAATTATTTTGAAAAGGGTTAGTCCTAACGACTTTAATAACATACCTTTTTCGGATAAAAAAGGTAGGAGAATCCATTGTTGCAATAGTCAGATACGTAAAAACGTAAACGTAAAAATTAGAAACAAATCCCAAAAATCCTCGATTTCCAAAATATATGCAAATATTTAGATGTTTTAAAAAGTTACTTATAAAATTATTTACAAACATCAAAAATAAAATTTTAACTTTGACACCCTGTATCATTTTAACCATCAACTTTTGACTAAGGTAAGTTTCGCATTCTTTCGTGGTCAGAAATAGTCTAACTTGAAAAAAATATTTTCTAAAACAACTCATTTTTTGAATAAAGTGTTCTAAATGACTTACTGACATCAATATATAGCTAAGCCACTAAACATTTCACTGGTGACAAATGAAAACATTGTTTTGATGATTTAGGTACTCACTAAGGAAAACTTTTTTTCCACTATATTTCTGTATCAAAAGTCAAATGTGTTACAGCCGTGAAAATTGATATTTAGATATTATTTAAATACAATTTGGAGTGGACGGAAGTAGACGGACCAAAATTTAATATATTCGAGGCAAGAATTCAGACTTATGCCATACGAACAAATGAATAATTCATTATATTTTCATCAAAATATTTAAGAAACCGCAACTGAGAGTAATAAAACTATATACTACACTAAAAGTTTGCATTATATATTGCACTAAATTGCAAAAAATGATTATTTTTAACGCGACCAAATATCGAAAAATACGTTGACAATAAAAACAATAGCAAAACGTCAGCTATGACGTAAAACGTCTGACTTCTTGCCGCCAGTGTATGAAAATATTCTCTATTTTTTTATTTTCTACTATAAATTATACGTATTTCAAGTCCTATGGCAGTTAAGGAGGTGATCTCTTGGGTAATTTAAAGGCTCCTTATACATATAGTTACATTATTTTTCCAAGCTTTGTCGATCTACGTCAAACAACTTCATAGATAATTGATTGGATTTTCAAAACCATTAATGTCCTACTTTTTGAAAACCAGTAACTGTATGTCTTTAGTTTATTTGAGAGCCGGTAACTCCAGTTTCTTCATTGTTAGTTTGTGACTCAACTGACAGATATAAAGTTTAGCTTAGTACTAGTTCTATCAGTACTAATTCTACAGTGCGATCAAATACGTCAAAGCACATACGAATGGAAACAAATTATATTACATGTTACTTGCTGCGCCATCTATTGACCAATTAAATAATTATGAGTATAAAATTGACAATTGTCTCTTGTTTTTTTTTGGTCTTGTATTGGTCTTGCAAGACAAGTAAATTGCAAGACAAGACAATAAATATTGCTATGCCAAAAAGTCGTGCAGTTTAAAGCAGCGGTAACGCATCAAAATGTTTTTCGTTTTTCTCAGAAACGGTTCATTTTATTGAATCGAAACAAGAGATACTTTTTTAAATAATATTTGATACTCTTTAACATGTTGCTGTTCAAATTTATAGAGCGGTGAAAATAAAAAGGTTGTGGGCCATAGATCGAAGATTAAGGTCAGGTTAGGCCCTTTGACGCTAAGGTATTTGCATCATATTTGGAACATAAATCTACAAGTGCACTGGTAATACATAGGAAAGTAAACTTGGAATAAATCAAATCACAAATAAAAAAGTTATCTAAGAAAAACTAAAAAAAATTATTTTGACACCCTGTATCTCTGTCAATATTGAGTTTTCGAAAAATTGTTCTAGGACTTTGTGACCCTAATTTTTTGTGAGGAATCACCTCCTGAAGTCTCGAAGCATAATTTCCGGACACCCAGTATATTTCCTCCAGGGCATCCAGCATATAAAATTATTTTTAAAATTAAGGTTTATTGAGCCTAGGTCCAGTTTTGCTGAACTGAACCAATTATAAATTCACTGCCACTTGACTAAAAGAGCTCTGAATCTGTTTCGCCTATTTCCTTAGTTATTTATAATATATATAAAACCGGCCACTTCATAACGTCTACCAATCGATCACTGTCGACGATCGACCATATCGATAGTTAAGTATGAGCTCTGAGCGAGGCCGTAACCGACCGAGAGTAACTACCACTGTTACCAAATTTGTAATAAAGTTTCATGTCAAGACATGATCTTACAAGAACTATACTTTAAAGAAACTCTTGTCCTATTTTGCAACAGAAGACTCAAATTTGAATGAAAACATAATTTGTAGTTTTCATATTTTCTAGTTTTTGTTTGAGTTTGTCAAATTAAAATTGATATCATGGTTTAAATCTTGAAAACTAGTAGCTTTAAATTATTAGTCTCTTAATGCATTTTGGTTCAAAAGAACACCACCTGAAGTTATGGCATAGATTTATAAAACACCCTATATGTACATACATATAAGGTAAATGCATATTGAGCAATCATTTATTTAAAAATCATTTAAAATCAAAAGTATTCAAGAGAGGAAATGAATACTTAACGATTAAAGAAACTGTTATTATGTTTTTATTGCTGAAAATTGCACATATTAGTAAATATTAGACAAGGACCTAACTTGTATTTATGTTTACATTGAATTATTATTATATAACCATGCTAAATTATAATTATGGTATAATTTTGAATTTATGCAAAATGCATTTCTATATATGGTTGACAGCGTAATTTCTAAACACCCTGTATATTACATGCAAAGTGAAGACACCTAATAGAGAATTATATATAAATATATGTAAAATTTCTTTATTTTTTGTTATTTTAAATATACCTATCTATTATTAATTTAAACAAATGGGAATGTTTTTTCCGTTCTAAATATGTAATATATATTTCACATCTCGAGGACTTGTTTTTTATTTATCATTTTTATGTATCTTATATGAAGCATTTTTTAATTAAATTACTATATTTTAATTGGAGGTAGTTTCAGATTTTATCTAGGTGAAAGGCAACTGACAGGCAAGAAATATAAAATTCCGGAAAAAATTCACACGCCATTCAATATTTATGAGATATGTCTCTTGGTGTTTTAGAACGTCTGACGATGTAAGTAAAATTCTCTTGAATATTTTACAATTTCATTTCCAAGGATGGAAGTAACAATGTCCGCTGCCTCCCATGTTGTGATATTTTATGTAATTCAGCAAATAACACCTACTGCTTTACCAATGAAAATATAAACAGTAAACATTCTTACTTAGCAATTTGAGATATACAGTGAATCCGCACAAATTCATTATTAGGTAAATAAAAGACATTATTAAAAATTCCCGAAACACGTAGATTTTTTATTTTAATTTACTTTGTTTTCAAATAATAATTTAATATACAGGGTGACCTACCTTTGCGTAATGACGTCATCACATTTTTTTAATGGAACACATTTTTTTCCAATTTCCGGATTACCCTAGCTGAGCTGTTTCCAAAAATATATCACAAGTTGCTCCTAATTGTTACAGGGTGGGCAACAATACCCAAATTATTTACAAATAACAAAGTTTTTACCATAATTTCGTTGACGCTTTTTACATTTTATCTGTCTAATAGAACGTGTTCGTGTATTTACAGGCAATCAATTTTAAACAGTTTGCTAAAATTCTACCAGCGAATCTATTTTAACTGGTTCTTTCTTAAAGTATTAAGTATTTTTTAATGAATTAAAAATCAAAATTCTTATTGAGTATTGGGCGGAATTATTACATTTTAAATCTGTTGTCAAGAGAATTGTAAGAGCTTTCAAAATAAATATTACTCAACCCCCATGTGGCGGATTCAAAAGTACCAGCGAAGATTGTCCCCCTTTAATCTAAAATCGACGGGTCTGAGCGTTTTTCTACAATCTTGACGCAGTTCCTGAAAATTGTTCTGTTTCGTTTTCATTTGGCCGTCCTGTATAGTATTCCCTCCAAATCTCTATTCTATGTAAAAATGCTTTGGCTGCTATAATTTGTCTAATAATTTCGTTGATACCTGGTATGAACACAATACAACTGAATTACTGAAACCATCAAACTGTTAGGCATACGATGTAACGAAACGAAGACATCAATCTTTAGTTGCCGAAATAATAGCGACCGTAATTGGATGGAGAGAACAAGCAACAGCGGCATAGAAATTTAATAATGAGCCCAGATCTACCCCAATTAGATTTTCTAAATGTAATTACAGCAGTTTTGTCATTCAAATCGTTCACAAAATGGGCGTTTTCGTACCGTGAAATAAGTTTACTTTGGAAGTCGACGTAATACAATTAGCTTATTCTGTAAGAGAACTTAAAATTTTATGAATCTCTGTATTATGAAAGTAACAGAGTGGTTTTCACAGTATTCAAAGGATAAGTAATGAATTCTAAAGTTTTAATTCAACTTTTTGAAAGTAGTGAAATGGACTTTAGCAAACAGTGAATAATATGGTTCAAAATGTTATTGAAATTATAAAATATCTTATATTTTTTTACGCCAAATTTATCAGTAAGTTTTCAAATATAAATTTAATTCATTTTAATAAATGATACATTTATTCAAACATTATTACAAATCCGGTCAATATTTTTTAGAAAAATATGTGCATACTGTGTCCATATAAGGTAATTCACTACATATTCAAAGAAACTGAGAATATATGTGTCATGAAAAATGGAGCCAACATCGTAAAAAATTTGTTTGTAATTGTAGTAAATTGTAGCATTTTCAACCTTTACATCCGATTTTAGTATTAACGTTTTTGCGATAGTGTTTATATTAGTCTTTAGAGAAGCGTCAAAACGGCTTACGTGTATAGCAACTCGGATTTGATGACCGATTTTTGTTAAAGTTAAGCAGAATGCTCTACTGTTACCACAGTAGTGTAACGCGGGCGTGACATGGGCAATTTGCAACCGAAACGTGGAAGAGATGGAGGTCGACAGCGGCCACGGTGTATAGCAGCAGCTGAGGAACACATTTTAAAGATTGGTGAAGAGAATTCCCTAATAAGTACCAGGCAAATCGCTTAACAGTGTGATCAATCTTACACGAAGTTCAATTATATCCGTTTGTGGATGGCTGCTGAAGCAAAATGCTCAAAATTCCAGATTTACAACTGACGTGTTAGTTACAGATTGTGCTATTTTTATACGAATTGAGATGTACCAGTATAACATTCATAGTACTCACATTCTGAATTGTGAATACGCACATGATTCAATGGGATCATTTCCAACAATGTTTGGTCAGAGATTGTCCATTATCACTTGATTGGACCATTCATATTATCAAATACCGAACAATTTCCTGTTCAATAAAAATCGTAAGAACGTTTCCAGAGCAAATTTTATAGAGCAATGTTTGTTCTAAGAACATTTTCAAAATGTTCTGACAACACTTATACCATAAAAATGGGCACCGTTCTATAGAACTTTTTAGTTCTTTAAGCTATTCTGCAAGGTCTGCAGGAAATACTTATAGAATTGTTGAATAAACGTTCTCACAGGTCTTAAGGAATTTTTATAACACAGTTACAAAGCAATCTCATAAAAATTCTATAACACTTCGTTATACAATTTTTGTGTTGCATGGTGTTCTACTTAAAGAACTTTAAAATCGTTTAATTGTATCTTTTAAAAATAAAATGTTTCTGTATAACACATATTAGAAATAATATGGATGAGCCAATAAGAACCAAGATAGAAGATGACATAATCAGCCTGCATAAGAGTACTCGCGTCATTACGAATTGCTTTGTTGGTTTGTCCATCAGGGAGCAGTAGATTTTAATGCGGAAAAAGTTTTATCGTGAAATGTGTAGTACATAATGATAATTTTTTGACGCGCCCTCAGTTAACCTTATATTTCCTATGATGCTGGAAATTTAATAAAAAAAAATGTTTTCTAAATTGATAAATTTAACTGTATATAAAATAGTCAGAAAGTAAGTATATCCATATTATTGATGTCATTTCACCTATTTATATTGTATATATTTTTAATTAAGATTTGTTTTCTTTCTTCACAATATGGCGACAGAAAGAAAGGCTTTATCTTGTACTTCCAATGGATTCTCACTAATATGACATATTTTTGTGTCGATTGCAATAATTATAGAGCAAATATGCTTTGTAAGCAACTACTATAACAGCTCTATGCCACTTAATATCCACATCAATTATTTCAATCTTATTTAATAAAGCTAATAAAATTCTTTAACTTCAACATCTAGAAGCGTAAATGAATAAGGTTTGGAATGATTTAAATTAAATATGTTACTAAATTTCTATAAGAAAATCAGTTTCTATTAATAGTAGTAATCAACAAAATCTTATCTATCGTAATGAAATTTTCCTTCTGCAAGCAGATAAAAATTTCTACAAGTCACGACTATGTTATACAAATTTCCCCATTATACTTTGATCAAAATATTTCGTACTTTTATAGGCAGGTCTCGTCAGATGGGGGTATGGGAGACCTACGTATGTATATAAATGGCAGTTCTATTTTTTTTATGGTACAAAATGGCTTTTGTTACTCATTTACTCTATAATGATTTTATAACAACTTTTTCTTAAGTTCGATAGCAGCATCCAAATTTGTAATTTGTTTTCCACAGCAGAATTTTAACTTAACATCACCTTACACAATAGTTCTATAATTAAACTATAAGCGACATTACAGAATAATTATATAAGAGTGTCACAAGAGATGGTATAATTCTATAAAGCTCTATTTTGCATCGGCTTTACAGCAATTTGATTCTATAAGCACCGTTGCTGTAAAATTGTGTTATTGTTAGGACTACATTAGCAGTTATCTTATAAATGTTCTATAAATTATGCTCTAAAAACGTGCTTGCAACAAATTTAAAAAACAATTTAGTTTCTGAAGACAAAATAGTCTCATGTGCCACAATAATGCAACAATTTAGTATTCTAGATACAATTATAGAATATTAACAGAATATAAAGCTCCTATTACTCTAAATTTATAGAACTACTTCGCTAGCTGGGAATTGAATGAATGGGGTTCAGTATCTCGAGCTCCTTCGAAATGATCTATTGGTTCTCCTTCGAAATTATCCATTCGATCGTAGAAACGCTCCCAAATGTGTTTACACGTCGGTGGACAAAATTTTAAAAAGTTGCATCAGGTATGTTAAATTATTTTATCGATTAAAACCATAAACAATAATGGCAAAAGCAGTTGAATTTGCTGATACAAAATAGGTGTATAAAATTTTATTCTTACAATTTTTTGTCCGTTCATTTTTTATTACACTTTGTCGCCATGAAGGTCGCCTTGTGAGGTCGGGTTTTACAGTGGACCAATTTCCTGTGCCATGCAGAAGTGTATTTTAAATCATTTTTTAACTGGATTTTTGATTTTTTTTTACAAAATTATATTTGTAAGAGTTATTAGTACATTCAAATTCTTTTTTGGAAGAAGTTCTGAATCACCCTGCATAAGTGTACCAGTAAGTATTCTTAATATTTTGGCTTAAACTATTACCAGGTTGTCTGCGTATAATTACTCGTGTCCTGTTTCAGCACAGATTTTATAAAAAATATCGTCTTTTCAATCCAACATCATGTTATTCATATAGCCACGTGTATTGACATCCTAAACAATCGATAACAAGGAAAACACTAAACTTCTCCGTGCCATTTAGAGGTGAAGCTAAATATTGACAATGTCAGAGCCTTCTAAGGCTGATGAAAATATAAAAGGTGGCGAGGTATAAATCACAAAGTTATTTTATAGGTATTCCACCAAAATCTAGGTTAAGGTCGTACAACAATAGCAAAAAACTCATTAATCACTTTCGAGTAAAAGCTGGATATGTTATTACAGTAGCCGTATGGATTTCCAGTACAATAAAACTCTTTTCTTGTAATCAATCCCTCGAATCTCTTTTATTATATACAATTAACCTAAAATTAGGTTATTTCAAGTAAGCATTATTATATATTGATACTACTTCAATAAGGTGTTCGATTTCTAGCTAAGTAACAGTCTAAAGGCATTATTTAAGTCTTGATTTTATTTGAAACTTTACAAAACTATAACATGTTAGCATGAGTCACGGTGCTTAAATAAAATATGAATATAGGAAATTAATGATGTTGTCATACATTTATAATGATGCAATGTTATAAATTATAAAAACATATATTTATTCACAGAAGTAGGATATTTTTAATATGCAGTAAATGTAAATTCAAAATTGATACATATAAATCCATTGTAAAATTCAAAGGGATGAGAAAAAATCATATTAACTCAGAATCTAAACCTGTATTTGGAGAAAAATTATGATTAAATTCAAGCAAATGATTTGCAAACTGTAAAGCCAGTTGAAGTAGATTTTAGACAACTTAAATGTCCCTGCAATCTAATATTGAAACTCCTAAATGTTGTACCAAGATGAACCGAGTGTCACAGAATAGCTGATACGCTACTGCTTTATTTTTATTATTCATTTTTTCTTAATAGTTACCAAATTTCTTAGAGTATTACCAATTTTATTCGAAATATTGCCAATGTATGGAAGAGAACGATATTGTTTAACTTGACTATTATCCAATACTCTTTATTGGGTTCGATGTTAATATTGACATTGTAAATTGTGTTTTCTAGATTTCTAAGCTGTTTTGCCGTAGCATGTTATCTATCAAAAATTTTAGAAAAACCATTCATTTCTGCCATTTGGAATGTAATATTAAGTTCTTTTGTAAATTTATTTTCTTTCATCTTGCATAATCTATTTATATAACTATGGAATGCTGCTAGTTTATGTTGCATAGAGTGAAACGAATCGTTATGTATTTATTTATTTAGGTACGCCACCCAACAGTACACAGCTAATTACAGGGTGGATGAAAGATTATATAGTTAAAGTTAACAGTTACAAATTAAACGACCAATGTACAATAAAATAAACCAACAAATAAGTATAAGAAGCAAACACAATATAGAAGCCAGTTAAAGCAAATTTGTTATAGACTTGATATTACAAGAAAATATGTTAATAATATGTAGCAGATTATTACAGTCTTCACACATTACATAAATTGGAGAATACAATAATAAGTTAGTATTAGGTCTTGAAAGATACATGATATTTGAATAACGCAGATTAGCTCGAGGCACGTGGAAATTAAAATGCTCTAAAATTTTAGGACAGTCATATACAAAATTAATAACAAAAATAGTACAGGATGCATATCCCGACGTGCCTCTAAGGATTTATATACTTTAAGAATTTTCTAAATATTTTCTAAACTGTTCTTATAGACTGCATATTGGGAATACCAAACCATTGATGCATACTCCAGGTGAGATCTTACAAATGAATTATATAAACACATTATAGCGGAAGGTTCAGCCAAATCTTTATATCGTTATTAATATCTATGCCTGTATGTGTCGGTTTCCTATACATGTCGAACTCTATATTATTGTTTTTATTTGTTAAAGTTAAATCTAAAAAACTAATTTTTTGTTCATTATTCTGTATCTAGAATGAAATTTATTTTTTCTTGAAGTGAATCAAAGTATATCAAAAATTCATTTAAATTATCCAAACTATTATTCCAAAATATCATATACATGTCTTAATAACACACGTTTTTTATATATTCCAGTTTGTGCATAAATCTATCAGGAAATAGGACTGCCTATAGCTAATCCATCTAGTTGTGTATATGAAACATCATTGTTGGAGACATCTGTTAAGATATTTATTGTTACTTGCCGTTTCCTACGTTACTTTTAAGTAAATATAGACGACAATTTTGTTTTGAAGGAGTTTTTGGTTTTGTCAGAAAATAGAATGTCAAAAAGTCACTTGTGTGTAATAAAAATCTATTGATACGTGCTGTATTTACTTTTCGAGAGAAAAAGAACCTGTGTGGAAGCTGTATGGACGGGTAGTTCATGTGGTCTCTACACGCGATAATCATTGAACTAAAAAAAATCTGGTTAAGACACGACTGCAGTAAGTTTTTCAATTCTCTAACTTGAATAGGAGTCAGTCAGTTTATTTAATTTACATTATATTGTAGCCTCTTGTTATGACCTGAAGACTAGGTGCAAAATTTGAACTCGAAACTGGTTGTTACTAATGAATAAAAGATTGTGACTTGATGGAACTTTTCTTTTTCGCTTTGAATTTTACAGTAAATGTAAGTAATGTAAAGAGTGTCTGGCATAAACAATACTTACGGGGGTAGGGTCAAAAATGTTATTGTCATTGAAGGGCGTTAGGGGTTCCTAGGGGCAGATTAATAATAATAGGTACCGCTGCCCCCGGACTTTATTCGATTTTATGGAGAAACGGATAAACGGATCGTTTTCGTTTTCGGTATGGACGAACTACACATAGCTGCAATGCTGCGTACTCTTCTATCGCATGGAATGGTTCGCTGGGGAATATTTCACTTTTTAAAACTCGACAACCGGAATTCAGGACTGATTCTTCGCAGACAACCCTATACCACCGTGTTGGTAATGAAATAATCTTTATTTTAATTTAACTTTAATTTATTAACCACACCGGTGCAAGTTATGTTGTTGGTATGGAATTTGTCTATTAACCAAACCAGTGAAATGTTTAAAAAAATAATAATTTTTAATTGTTAATTAATCATATTCTGGACTGAATTTTTTTAGGCAAC
The DNA here is from genome assembly GCA_037114965.1 of Monochamus alternatus. Classification (NCBI taxonomy): domain Eukaryota; kingdom Metazoa; phylum Arthropoda; class Insecta; order Coleoptera; family Cerambycidae; genus Monochamus; species Monochamus alternatus. The sequence continues at coordinate 79,375,749 of CM073429.1, forward strand.
CCATTTGCAATATATTTATTGACATATTTAATTGGATATAAAATACTTTTCATCCATTAACCAGCTCGGTGAAGGTCGTTATATAGTGGGATCTTAGACTATAACGTCTACTAATCGACCACTGCCAACGATCGACCATATTTATAATAACGTATGAGCTCCGAGCGGAACCGTAACCGATCGGGAGTAACCACCACTACCAAACTCGTAATAACATTCCATGGTTCTCATTTCTATACAACAGTCTCGCAAGAATCATGCAAGAATCTTGCAAAAGTGCGAAAAGGAATTTGCAAGACTCTCGCAAGACAAGACAAAACATGATCTTGCAAGATTGAGCAAGAACAACACTTTCAAGAAACTATTGCCTTGTTTTGCAAGACTATTTTTTTTAATTTTGCAAGATTTTTTGTCTAAGTCAACACTATTCGGGGTACCTTTAAGGGGTTGCAGCTCCCATAGAAGGTGTTTGAGGAAAAATCTATACTAAAATGTTCATGGTTATCTTTAAACTTGTTCTACACGCAGTAAAATTTTGAATACTCATTTTAGAAACATCTCGCATTTTACTAGACAAATTACTTAAAAGTTAAGAGCCTTTTAAAAACATTCCATTAATTTGTCAAAAACGTACTGCAGTTTATACATTTTAGACCATGACTTTATTACCTCTGGCAGTAATGTAGTATCCCTGGGACTCATTTCTACAGTTTTGCGTCACACGAATGGAGCTTTTACTCGTATATAGTACAGATGGAGTGAGTCTCATTGTCTGGTACAATTACTTATTCATCACGTAATTACTAATTCAGGGGGCTTTACTCTGAATCGTTTTGTAAAAAGGTAACATAGTTTAGACTGAGAATCAAGTGAAAATCATTGAAAAAGTTAAAATGCATTCGTTATTACTGATAATAATCAAAATAGGAATAGAAATAAATGTATATTCCCAAGTGCCAGTTAAATTTTATTGATTGTCAATTTCAGTTTAATAATGACATGTAAGTAGAGTATTTTAAAACTCAGTTGTACTTAAATCCTAAATTAGGAATGCCGTTTTGCCAAAAAAAAAACAAGAAACAAAAAATAATAAAAAAGGAAGTAGATACTGCCCACACGTTAGTGCTCCGTTAGTAAAAAAATATTTTTTTGTCAAAAAATGTCTAGGATAAACGATTATTTATTAATAGTTGTAGAATTCAAATTGCAAAGATATCTCTTTTAAAATAATTCTAAAACCTTGTGACGTCACAATCACTGCAGTTAACGTTCTAATGCCCGTTTGCACCGAAGTTAATAAACATTAATTAAAAATAAGACATGCTTAAGTATGCTTTTCCTATTGCACCATAGGTTAAGATTTTTTTAAGTATGAAAACAGATACTTACATTTAAGCCCCTGTGTGACAGTGACTTATGAAATTATTTAATTCAAACATAGTTAGAATGTGCAAAAAACAAGCATAAAAATTTAAAAAACGCGGAGAGTGCAAATATAGTGGTCAATGCTAATGAGTGTAGTATTAAAGTAGTAAAAAAAGTACCTATAATGGATATTAGATTATATTTGATGATTTGGATACTTTGGAAATTATAGATTTTTGTCTCTGATATTAACTAGTCTTGATAAACATCAACAACAATCATACTCGCGACAAGAATTCAGACGACTTACGTCATACGAACAAATAAATACTTCATTATATTTTCATCAAAATATTTAAGAAACTGCAACTGATAGTAATAAAACTATATACTACGCTAAAAGTTTGCATTACTTATTGGACTAAATTGCAAAATATGATTGTTTTTAAAACGACCAAATATCGAAAATTACGTTGACAAGAAAAACAAATGTGTAACGTCAGTCCTGACGTAAGACGTCTGAATTCTTGATGTGAGTTATATATTACAAATGACAACAACAAAAACAAACACCACAGATATGATATTACACCGAAATCTAATCTTACTTTCATGTAACAAACTGAAGAAAAACAGAAAGAACTAAAATACTCTACATAAAGTAACGAAAGTTACTAGATTTGTGCGTTGTGGCCAATACAAAGACGTACTTGCTAAGTATGGTTCGGTGCAATACTCTAAAAAAATAAGCATAACTTAACTTTAAGAACAACTTTATTAAGTAACTTTATTAAGTTGTTCTTAGTAAAATATCGGTGCAAACAGGCATTAGTATTAGAATTATAAAACTGTGAGTAAAACTTAATAAACGCATAAATTATTCTCTCTGGTCAAGTTAGTTTGTCTCGAAAGAATTTACTAGTGTTCTTTTTAACCTTAAGTGTTGGGAACACTAATAAATTCTTTCGAGACAAACTAACTACTCAAATAAAATACCATACAAACGTCTCCCATTTTATAGTACGTCGGTTCAATGCATCCCTTTACATCTCGAAGGCCATATATATAATAGAGCCAAATGGTTTCACCTCAGTCATAAACAAATAGTCATAATTTGCATATCTGACATGAAGAAGATCCCCATGCAATAGTACAAATAAAGCACCAACAAAGGCTCACGGTTAACATATAGGCGAGGATTATTAGAATCTCAATGGACCGTCCTTTCTTCAAGACATTAAATGGTGTCATGCACTTGCAATTCTTGCAACAAAGCTTAAACGGTTTATTAGAAAATGTGCCTTTAAAAATTAGAAATAAAATATTTATGCATGACGCTGCACCGTCCCATTTTAGCAATTTAGTTCGTCAGCACTTATCAAATACTTTTGGTTATCAATGGATAAGTCGAGGAGGGCTTATTTTATAGCCACCGAGATCTCCCCACATGACTCCATTGGATTTCTTTTTGTGGGAAAATTTAAAGAGAACCATGTAAGTTTATGTTATAACAAAATTTACATCTACTTTTGAATTTTAAAAAAATACGTATTTTGTTCTTTTCTGTAGCTAAAAATTTGTTGGTTAGATCGCTTTCAGCCGTTACATATGCGTTTTACTTCGGTACCTCTGAATATTCGCAGGTGACATGAGATAACATTGCTATTAAAACTCTATATTATTCAGTTTTTAAATGTCTAAAATTTCAAGAATATGGAGCCCTTAACCATTTTCAGACACATATCGACATAAAACATTTTACTCAAACTTACATTTATTTTCCTATCTCCAATTTGGCGTCATATATAAGACACAATCAAAATACACTGTATTACTTTTACGTTATGCAGTGACTGAAAAGTGTTTAAACCTAATTTAATGTTTTTTAGTTAATAATAAAGTTAATGTTCTGTGTAAAATAACCTTTGCCTTTTATATTTGAATTTACAAAACGAACAGCATCTAAAAGACTCGGTGAGGTGTGAATTGCCAATTTAAAGGACATTTTCCAGATGTATGACATACATAACTACTGCCGGAAATTTCATTTTCTCTATAACCTTTTAAATAATAACGAGTTAGACATATTCCTTTGTATTTGATGTATGTACTTATTTGCCTAGACATCACAATAATACTGCGGCAAATATTTTAAAAAATCATTGTATTATTTGTTGATCCGTATATGTGAATAAATTGAACCGTATTTTCGGTACGTAATTGCTAATTTCCAGTGGCATTACTACTTGCATACCAGCAACAACGATATGGAATTTTCAGGATTCTGCTGGTTAATTGTATTTTAAATATGTACGCGCCACAAAGCTTCCTGTTAAAGCTAATTTTTCAAATTGAAATATCTACAAAGCGAAACGTTTCCAGGTAATTTATTTAGAATAATTGCATTGCTGAGGTTTGAAGGAAGATAAGCATTAAAAAAGGCGGATAGATCTTTGATTTAAAAAAACGAGCCCTTTGTACATTCTATTTTTTTAGATAAGTTTTGAGGTACCCTGTATATTATATTAGATACAGGAGTTATCAGGTAAAATTCTTTGTTTATACAGGGTGTTCCAGAATGATGGTCAAATATTTTACCAGTGTGTTCCACAAGCCATTTCAGGGGGGGATCTTTATATAAAATTTTTCAATTTGGGTTCTCCCTGTTGAGATATTCGAGTCTCAAAATGACGCAAAAAAATAGTTTTTTTATTTTTCCTTAAAAAACGGTTGCACTTAGATATTTCAATTTTGGTACACATTATCTAGTCAAAAGCTATTTTGTGGTGGTGTCTATTCCTTAGCTTATGTTTCTGGAAGGCGGGAATAAGCAACCCCTAGATTTATTTCTTTCAGAACTTTTTCCTTCAATGGCCGATTTCAACAAAAAATTTTTTAAATACTTCAACTAATTTTACTATTTTTTTCCTCTTGTATTTTTTTCATACAACCAACAGTTTGCGCGGAACCAAATAAAAATAATTGTCCTCACTCTAAACATTTTTTCGTCACCGGTTACTAATAACCGCAGTAGGCGGTTGCTGTGATGATGTTTTTCTGTTGTCTTATGAAACAAATCAGTCTTGACAGTTTTTGCAAATATTTGTAAACAACTGACTCTTCCGTACAAATATTAGCGAATACATTGATGGAATATGCATACGGCAAAATTGGCAATAGTTATAGAAATACCTAATAGCGATTTGTTTGACAAGACAACAGAGAAACATAAATTGTTTATTTATTCCCGCCTTCCAGAAACATGAGCCAAGGAGTAGATACCACCACAAAATAGCTTTTGACTAACTGATATTGTGTACCAAAATTGAAATTTCTAAGTGTAACTGTTTTTAAGAAAAAATAAAAAACTATTTTTTCCGCCATTTTGAGACTCGAATATCTCAACAGAATGAACCCAAACTGAAAAATTTCATATAAAGATTCCCCCTAAAATCGCTTGTGAAATAAATAAAATATTTGACCATCATTCTGGAACACCATGTATAAACTAACAAGGTTGGCGAACGTTAAGGCATGACTTACTGTACACATTTTACAAGCAGCGAATTCAAGCGTTGCCTCCAACGGATTTTCCGCTTCGAGTGAACTTTTGCTAGTGGTTGTTACATCAGCAGCACTTGAACCCAAACTTAACCATCAACATTTTAATTACAAATGAGCCAATTTTCACACGTAATATTCACAATTTTCGCAATACAACATTACTGTGTACTAGAATAAGTAAACTATTATAGAATGTTAGATTCACTCAACGCCAAATTATCTTTGGTAATTTTGTGTTCTTTGAACCCTTCTCAAGTGGCACGCCTATGGAATCTTGTTCCCTGCAACCCTCACTTCCCGTACTATCTAAATGCTGTAAATGAATCACTTTTTATTATTTTGGAACTGGAGTATAGTAGCAACTCTGAGATTTCTCGCTACATAAAGAAATTACGAGTGTTAATAATTATTTAGGAAATATTTTCCGTAAAAATAATTGTTATATCTGAATAAATTTTCACGCCACTGAAAACCTATACAATAATTTTCCATCTCATTTACAGATCGATGACGCTATTTTTGAATTTTATCTGCTGATGATTTATGCATTTTAATGATAAAATTAATATTCTCATAAATATGCACGCACGTGAGTTTATTGCTTCTACTTTTTATTTAGTTTGTGTCATACTTATCGATTTTTCGACATATTAAACGACATTTTACAACGACGTAGGTTTGTTTTTCCAACATATTCTAATACATTACATTTTATATGTGTAAAATAATATATATTAGTGGCATTTTGTTTCAAACATATACAAATACTGAACGATTTGACATTTAACAGGCAGCTATTTACCAAAAATAGATTTTGTATTTTATTCGCATTGACACTGTCGAAGTAAATCTATAAATTAAATTTATAAATACAATAAAATCCTCATTAAATATGAATAAATGTCACAGCAAAACTAGTTAATATGGTTATCAATAGTTTGAATGATAACATTACTGACTATCGATATCACATTTATTTATTTATAGTTTACACCATCCAACAGTACCTCCTAAAACCAGTTAGAGGATGGAAAAAAAAACAAACATAATTACATATATACTCAAAAACAGATAAACTATAGAAGAAGTACAATGTACAAAGAACACACTAATAGAAATGATTATTATATATAAATTCATCTTTCAGCGAATACAAAACTATGAAATAAAATTAATAGGCTACAAAAACACCTTTTTTAATTAATTATAGGAACAGTTAAATATACCAACTCTGCAAGTTACAGTTGCGTGCAATGGCAAATATTTTAAAACGTTAGTGCGCGGGGTGCGCGAAATCTGAGTTACTCAAGTAATTGAGGACAATCCACTTTATTATTAAATTTATAAGTTTATTCAGAAAAATCAGTGGTGGAGTTTTCGTGCGATTTTTGAGGCTCATCTACTTAAGAGCTCATTTTGAGGGGTTTCAATTAAAGGATAACTACTATCCAGCTTATAAGAAAGAAATTTTAGAAAACGCCCATGAACATTTTCCAAACTCTTCACATACATGTTATACCCAGGTTGCCATACCAGAGATGCGTATTCGAGTTTGAACGTGACAAAAGCATTGAAGAGCAGCATTAAAGTTTGTGTATCAGTAAAACCTTTTGAATTACGGATCACAAATCTCAAATTCCTAAAAGACGTTTTTATAACTTCATTTATATGCAAGTTAAAAGTTAATTTAGTGTCAAACGTAACCCCTAGGTCTTTAATGGAATGTGGTCGATAATTTTCGTAAATGACATATCGTTACATTTTGCTGCATTTAAGGGGAGGTTATTTAAATTTCACCAACCGTTTATTCCATTCAAACAGTGCTGAAGCCTCAAACAATCAGAAATAGTATCTATGGCACAGTAAATTTTCACATCATCCGCATATACAGTATGCGCCAAAAGTATGGAATAAATTCAATAAAAACGAAACAATTATTTTTTGGGAAAAATCCTCAAACAGGTCGATTTTTAATTTAAAAAATACATATTTTAGCGTAAAATGCGATTTTCAAATGTCATTTGTTTTCGAGTAATGACGTCATCGATTTTTTTTTAAATGACAACACCATATTTTTTTCCTTGATTCTGAAAGATCATTGAATTCTCTATCAGACAGTACTAAAATTTTGCACTCTTACATAGGAAAGTTTTCGAGTAAATGACGATTGAATATAAGAAAACGTAAATCAATTAAAATAAAGCAAAAACGTTATCAAGTTTAGTTTTTCGAATTCCATAGTTCTTTTATGGATCACGTAGGTGAAAATCTTTGCAAAGTGTCATTGTCACACCGACTTTCTAATAAGTATTGTAAGCGACGTAGAAATTATTATTCAATTTAAAGTATTATGGCACATTTAACTTACTCAAAGAATTGAAATTTTAATTCTTATCGGATGCGAGAATATGACTAGAACTCAGCAGGAAGTTTGCGATTTATTTAATGAAAAATATCCAGATCGCCCAATCAACAGTCAGTAAGGTAGAGTCTAAATTTACACCTGCAAATACTTTTTTCAGATGAGGCCACATTTTGCCTGAATGGTACAGTAAACCGTCAAACTTACAGATATTGGAGTCGGGAAAATCCTCATTGGATGGCAGAGGCACATACCCAACACCCTCAGAAATTAAATGTGTAGGCTGGAATAGTTGACGACAGAATAGTAGGGCCTTTCTTCTTTGAAGGGACCCTTACAGGACAAAGATTTAGAGTTTCTTGAAAATGACCTTGTTCCAGCCCTTGCAGTAATTTTTCCTAACGATAATGACCCTGACATTCCTGACGATACCATATGGTTTCAGCAAGACGGTGCACCTCCGCACTATGCGCGCCCTGTACGAGATTTGTTGGACAACTGTTTTCCTGGGAGGTGGATCGGCAGACGCGGACCGATAGAATGGCCTGCAAGATCGCCAAATCTTACATCTCTTGACTATTTTTTATGGGGATACTTGAAGTCAAAAGTGTACATTAAGAAACCACGTAATTTAGAAGAACTTCAAAATCGCATTCGGGACGAAATATGCAGAGTTACCCCAGAAATCATTCATAATGTGCAAGAAGAATTTCTTCACAGACTTGCGCATTGTCAAGAAGTTGGTGGATGGCAATTCGAACATTTAATTTAAGTATAAAATTGAATTAATTGTATTTTATTTTACATATCTCAGAATTGTTACTTTTTTATGGATAAAATTTACGTTTTCTAACATTCAATCGTCATTTACTCTAAAACTTTTCTATGTAAGAGGGTAAAATTTTAGTACTGTCTGATAGAGAATTAAACGATGTTTCAGAATCAAGGAAAAAAATATGGTGTTGTCATTTAAAAAAAAATCGATGACGTCATTACTCGAAAACAAATGACATTTGAAAATCGCATTTTACGCTAAAATATATATTTTTTAAATTAAAAATCGACCTGTTCGAGGATTTTTCCCAAAAAATAATTGTTTCGTTTTTATTGAATTTATTCCAAACTTTTGGCGCATACTGTATAGTCGCGGCAAGAATTCAGACTACTTACGTCTTACGAACAAATGAATAATTCGTTATATTTCCATCATAATATGTAGGAAACTGCATCTGAGAGTAATAATACTATATATTACACTAAATGTTTGCATTATACAGGGTGTTAAAAAAGAGTGTAAAATATTTCAGGAGGTATGAACCAAAATAAGCAGAAAAGTCTTAATAAACATTTTATTTTATTAGGAATAAACCGACAAAGGAAGCTTTTAACAAACAAAAAACAAAGTTACAGAAGATGTTCAAAGTGCCCTCCGTCTATTTCCAAGCAGGCACGACATCTTCGTCTCAGCGATATTCGAACTCTTTCGAAAACACCCTCTTTGGTTTGGATTTCTTGACACTTTTGATTAATCCGTAGCTGCAGCTCTTCCAGGCTATTTACAGGAGTATTAATGTCTTCAAATATCTCCAAACAAAGAAATCTAGAGGGTTCAGATCAGGCGATCTTGGAGACCATAAAACAGGTCCGGCCCTTCCTACTCATCTATGTGGAAAAGTTTGGTGTAAATGCTCTCTAACGGCCATGGAAAAATGAGCTGGAGAACCATCATGCTGGAACCACAATAGCACCACATAGATGGGTAGGAAGGGCCGATGGAATCTCCATGGCCCATGACCAAACACTTTAAAGTAGATACAGTATCTGCAACTACGTTCCAACGGCTAATTGTGCTAGTTGGCTTCACAAGACAAAGCCTACTTAGGTGAGTGCCGGAATAATATTAGCAGTGACCGGAAAGCGCACGTCAGCATCGATGTCAAATATTTCGACATCAATCAGATATAACTTGATTATCTGTCTAAAAACTAAGAGGCCTATCCAATTATACATCCAAAATCCAAATAGTGTCGTCTAGCGCCCTCTGCAAGATATATAGAAACAGAGTCGTCTTCAAAATAGTTAACAAGTAAGCCTAGGTTTTATTCCACTGACACTAAACGTAATTTAAAATCAAACTTTAACACAAGCAAGATTGGCATGTTTAGCTAAAAGGATAAAATTATTTAAATTCTAGATAAAAATGATTTAATTAGTCCCAACAGATTTTTCTTATTCAAGTTTTGATTTATTTCTACTTTTTAGAATTAATAAGCTATTTTTATACAAAAATGTATCTTTTATAAAATATTAATATTTCAAAGAACATCACAAACTACATGATCATAAAATACAGGGTGAATCTTAAATAAGTACAAATATTTTAACCAGTAGTATAGTTTTGTGTGTAGAACACATAATTAATAGTTTTTTTACAAAAAAATCAGAAATAAAAAAGTGAAATTTTAAATAAATTTCGTAATTTTTCAGTAGAAAACTTGTTGAGGACCGCTGGCCTAGACCGACCCTTCATACTTTTATGAGTCATAGTGCTGCAGACTGAACGTGTGGTTCACAGTGTTGCCAGTATTACACAAATGTCAAGGAAGAAAAAATCTCAACTTTTAGCGAATTTTGTCAAGTGTAACATTTTATATTATTTTTTATTATCAAACTGTCATTGACTGTCATGACAGATTATCGGAAGCCCAAGTCAAACTTGTTAACCCCACATAATGCATGAAAATAGCAATAAAATTTGCTAAAAGTTGACATTTTTTCCATTTTAAATAAAAAACGCTTGCATAGTTTTTCGTTATTCTTCATAAAATAACTTAAGGAAATTGTGTTTTGTGTCCCTTTCTAACAGTGTACAATGACATTTAACTTGTGAAATGTGGATTACTGATTAAATAGTTAATTTTTTAACAAACAGGTAAGCTTGTGTGCACGTTTATGTATAATTTTTGAACATTGTAATATCACGTAATATCTTCCTAAATATTTTACGGTAGTATTGAACTTGCGGAAATTCATTTTTAATCGTTGAAGTATAGTAAGGTTAGTTCAGATGTTAAAATTTATGTTAATATTGCTGCGTATCATACTACATACCCAATTTTACTGTACTTATGCTTAAAACAAGTATTTTTAAAATAGAACTATTACGTTAAAGGAAACGTAATATTTATATTGGAGGAGATATGGCAACCTCGCAACAAATCATATGTTTCATTACGTTGTTGGATGTAAAATCAGCCAGCGGTCCTCAAAATGTGGGTATTTTTTTAAAAAATTAATATCTCCGTAAATATTAGAAATTTTTAAAAATGGCTTTCACTATTCTGATTTAAATGACGAACTACACCAGCAGTTAAAATATTTGTACTTATTTAAGATTCACCCTGTATAGATTCAGCGAACCAAAACATTAACCTCTACTCTGTTAATTAGTACTCAATTTATTAAACTACTGCTACTATTATTGTTACCATATTTCCATAATTTTGCATTAATTAACGCAGAATAGAACTGTATACATTGTAAATAAATATGAGCGATGTTTATCGACGATCTAATGAACACAAATTTATTCTACGGAAGTTGACATAGTCCTCCAATCGATAACACTTTCCAAAGTTCAAAATTACACTGCTTTTCGTTAACTTTGTCTATTGACTTTATATGTAACATGCATCGTCTGGTTATATTATTTTAACCATCAAATTAGCTGGAATTTGAAACTTTTAACACATTACGTCGACCTTCTTTAATGGTTTACTGTTGCAGAATAGCTGGAAAATGCTTAGCTGCCACTAAAACATTGGAAGTTTGAAAGATGATGTTTTATAGACGGATGAGAAAAAGTTTTGCCTGATACGCCAATTATTTTCCCCCGTGCTTTTTATTTTTTGCCTCTTTTTATTGTGCATCAGGATGTTTGCTGTGCTTTTATATTTAAAAAGAAAAGAATTTAATATATCCTACGTTGTAAGCAACGAGAAAAGGTTTCTTCTTATCAATTTGAAATATTTCTTTCTCTATCTACACACTATACTTGCAATTTTATAATATCGCTGAAAAATTGCCACCATTTTCTTCCAATAAAACATATCCCCATATCAGTCATCATTAAAATTTCTATTTGCAATGTTTTCGTCAAACAACACATTTTCAAAAAGTAATGCTATACGTATAGAAAGTGATTCACAACTTATTTAAAAAAAATTGAGAATAGATGAAAGAATTTTGAATATTGAAATCCGATTAGATAAAGGTCCAGAACATCCACAGCGTATTGAAACAGTGTGGTGTATCATACACGAGACTTAATTATATCCTTATAATGTCTAACAGCGTGTCCAAGCATTAATATCGAGGTATTAGACGAGGAGTTATTTAAAAAATAAAGACCTATTGATTTACGTAAACGTATCATAGCTACTACTAATAAGTTTTACAGTGGACCAGTTTCCAGTGTCGTGCAGAAGTGTATATTTAAATCAATTTCGAACAGTCCTTTTTGATTTTTTTTTTACAAAATTGTATTTGTAAGAATCTCCTCTACATTTTTTTTAATAAGTTCTGAATCACACTGTATAATGAAGAGGCATAAATGAAACCACAGATTCTTTAAGGTAAAAATATGATGATTTAACCTAACAGTTCTCTATCCCAAGTCGCAAAATAAAAAAGATGCAGTGTTTAAAAGTGAAAAATAGGGTTTCCTTAATTATTTTTCAAAGTTTTAATCAGGCATGTTTTTTGTTTACATAATTTTATAGCGAAAGATGAAAAAATAATATAATAATCTTTTTTGAGTATCGCGTTAAATCTGTTAACTTTTTTGTTAGCCCTCGTATAAAGTTTCTGATAACAAAATATGAAGTACTAGGATTCTTTGGCCAAAAAAGTATACTTACTGAAAATAGGTAAATTTAAATGTTGGCAGTTCAGTTTTTTCATTACGTGTAGACCAGGCTTAAGAAACAAAAATAACTAAACAAATGTTTTAGTAGACATTTCTATAGCAAAGAATACCAAAAAATATTAAAGAAAAACTGTAATTGTTTTTATTTTTTTGAAGTCTATCAACACTTGTTACGTTAAATAATAGCTATTTATGCCATCAGTTACGAAATGCCTAATTTTCTGTAACGCGTGAGATTTTCTAATTTTGAAGAAAGTAATAAAAAAATAAAATTTAATATAATTGAAAAAAATTTGGAAAACATAAATTTAGTTTGTTGCTGTTACTTCATGTTAGTTGTCAGTTTGACATTTTGTAAAAAAGTCTAGACGGAAGGTTTTCAGCGAGTTGATATATTTTTAGTTTTATTTTTAAAAAATGAGTGATTCAAGTTCTGAAGAGCTACCAAGCGATATTGAAGAGGCAGCAGGTAATGCTCTATTATCAGTAATTCCCAAAAAGTCAAAGGCAGTTTATGATTTGGCATACGAAAAATTTGTTACGTGGTGTGATGAGAAGAAAATTAAACATGTTAATGAGAAAGTTTTACTTGCATATTTTGAGGGTAAGAAAGATCTAAAAGTTTCCACATTATGGACACTTTACTCAATGTTAAGGTCTGAACTAAATCTGAAAAGGAATATTGATATTAAAAAATATACAAATTCGGTAGCATATATTAAAAGGCAAGCGGACGGGTACAGTGCTAAAAAGTCAAAAGTTTTTATTAAAGAAGATTTTGCCAAATTTTTAGTGGAAGCTGATGACAAAGAATACTTAATGGCTAAGGTTGCAATGATAATTGGAATGGCAGGAGCATGCAGAAGAGCAGAATTAACATTTCTTCCAGTTGAAAATGTTATAGACGAAGGAAGCCATTTTCGTGTTGGTATCCCACCTTCAAAAACAAAAGTTATACGGCAGTTTGCAATTACCACTGGAGACATTGAAAATACGAATCTTGTTGAAATATTAAGAAAATATATTAAGTTGCGTCCCCAGGTTCTTAAACACAACAGATTTTTTGTAAAATATGCGAATGGAAAATGTACCAGAAATCCTGTGGGAATTAACACATTTAGCAGTCTGCCAAAAGTTATTGCACAATTTCTTGGTCTTTCAAATCCTGTTCTATATACTGGCCACTGCTTCAGAAGAAGCTCTGCCACTTTCCTAGCAGACAGTGGCGTTGATATTTTAAAATTAAAAAGACACGGAGGTTGGAAATCTAGCTCTGTTGCGGAGGGATATGTTGAAAATTCCATGAATAATAAAAAACTTATAGCGCAAGAAATATTTGGTGAAACATCTAAAGCAATGTGCGCCGCTTCCCAAATAACAGCAAGTTCGAGCAATGAAAAAAATATGTCATCGGGAATTAATTTGAATAATTGCAATAATTGTGTTATCAATATTTATAATAATTAATTAATTTATAATTTATGTTTTTAACTTGTATTATAACAGTTTAATAAATAGAATAATTGTTTTTGTCACTAATTTTGAAATACATTTTTCGTCACCAATTGCATAAAATTTTACAACTAGTTACAAAAAGTAAGACGTTTCATAATGTCAATCAGTTTTAAAAAGTGTCACTTTATATGTCAAAATTAGAAAAAGTTTATTTTACACCTTTTACAATTTTTATTAATATTATTCATGATCTTTCAAAAGTGCTGATATTTCAACAACTGTCAAAAATAAAGATAATAAAGGTCTGACCCAGAAAAACCTTTTAAAAGTACTATCGAGAAGCTTGATAAATAATTACCATTCCATTAAAACAATACATATGAAAATCACTAGTTCGCCTGTTTGAATGTTTTCTGCAATTACAATTATTAATTTACTTTGTGTCATAAGTAATTTCTGTACTGTATATTGTGAAAGGTGGTAAAACTTTGCGAACATAATTGTTAATTTTTTTATATTTCCATTTATTGTACATTCTAAATTAAATTTAACGAATAAAGCAAAGATAATTTTAGGAAAGTTTGATTTTAATTTGATAAATCAATCTTAAAATGCTTCTTCTAACTGGTTTAAAAGAAGTTTCATTGTTTAAAGCCCCAACTCAGTTCATTTTGAGTTGTTATGAGATAGATTATACCCTTACACATACACCACAGTAACACGTTTCGTGCTTTGTGTTCATTTTAATATGGATGGAGCATTAGCATTAAACTATACATGAAATATGCTTTATATCTACACCATTATGGTTTATTTTATAATTCTATGTAAAATACATCTGGGCATTTCATATTTCATTTCACATTGCCAAGTCGATTCGGTTTGAATTTCTAGGAACACAAACATGAATCAGAAGTTAGCAGACTGACTGAGGAGGAAAGTTCAAGAGGCTTGTAAAATGCATCCAACTTAGCGATGTAATTATAGTGAAGACAGTTGACATTGTATGTCTAATGAGCAAATAGTAGAAACTGTAAAAAGGAGTACTATTTGATGTTCTGAAGGCGGACTAATGAGAGAATTTTATAAAGGCAACGTTAGCCAAAAAGTGACGCTGGTTTGAAGCGAACACGGTAAGCGAAATTTACAAAAATATGCTACTTATATGGAAAACAGTAAGGAAACATCAGTAGTAACATTTGAATTATAATATGTAGTTAAGTGGTGTTATTTTAATTTGTTCTCATTTTTTTGTATATTAAAAAAAAATGGGTATGGAAGTACTACTATACCAAAAGAAATATGAATACTTATGCCAATACATAAAAAGCGAGACAACGGAAAATACAAAAATTATAGATGAGTTACTATACTAAGTACAGTATTAAAAATTTGCGAGAAAATAATAAAAAATAGATTAAAAGAAATTATAGAAATCAAGTTGGACGAATCACAAAGTGGGTTTAGGAAAGGAAGAGGAGTCTGCGACTATATAATTCACAATAAAGCAGATAATAGAAAAGAGTGAATGAAGGCAGCTCTATATTTGTAGTCTTTATATATATATTGCAAAAGCATTTGACAGTATACCAAGAGAGTTAGTATGGAAAAGCTTAAAAAGCAGAGGTGTCGATAGAAAACTAAGAAATGGCATAGAGAGTATATATAAAAGAACTGGAAGTTATGTAAGAATAGGAAATAGAAACTCAAATTAATTTGAAACAAAGGATGGACTAAAACAAGGAGGAGTACTTAGCCCACTATTATTTAATATAGTATTGGATGGATGTTATAAAACAAATAAAGAAAAATTAAAAAGTTAACAATAGGCTGTAGAAACAAGGAGCTTGTTACTATAACTGAATGCATTTTTGCCAACGAACTTGTGATATATGCAAGAAGTCAAAAAGTATGGAAGGCCCTTGAAGAAAGGAACCTAAAAATAAACATAGAAAAAGGTAGTGGTAATAGGAAAAGAGGAATGCACCATAGATATTAAAAGAAATAAATATAGAACAAGTGAAATTATTTAAATATCGAGGAGTCAAAAGTGGAAGGGAAAGTCAGATACTAACAAGATAAAATAAAATACATACCACAGAAATGAAATATTTAAAAGGAATTGCAGGGATTAGCAAAGAAAATAAGAAATGAAATAATACAAGAGCAAATACAATTAGGCATATGGTTATACGCAGAAAAG
Source organism: Monochamus alternatus (assembly GCA_037114965.1). Taxonomy (NCBI): domain Eukaryota; kingdom Metazoa; phylum Arthropoda; class Insecta; order Coleoptera; family Cerambycidae; genus Monochamus; species Monochamus alternatus. The sequence continues at coordinate 79,391,625 of CM073429.1, forward strand.
AGCCGAAAAGGATTTGGAAAAAAAAATGTAATCATATGGTGATTTAAAATACATTTGTGCAAAATAGTCTAGTAACTATATACATCAAACCTTGAGTCAGATCCAGTAGTTCTGATTTTTTGTTGAGTTGTTTATTATGTTGGTACAATGAAGAATCCAAGTTTTCGGTCTCGAGCGCCGAACGCAATAATATCAAAAATCGAAAAAAATGGCTACCTTTCTTTAGTTTTTGGCAGACTCAGAACTATCGGATCTGACGCAAGATCCATCCCCTTTCAAGCGACAAGTTTAACGGACTAAAAATGAAATCCGCATAGTTGTTTTAAGGTTATTTGTCCATGGTGCTATTAGATCTACTACGATTTTCCGGGTTGTTGTGCCATGGATATACTGATTACTACCAGCAACAGAATTAGCGTGCACATCAGTATCCTTGGAGCCGTCCATATATTGATTTCAGTGTTCTTACTGTTGGTACTACGGCTACTTTGGTAAAAATTATTCGATATATAACGATGGTCTTATGAGATGACCTGTAGTAGTCTATGCTTCCAAACGGTTCGCTCTTGAGGATGTCGATAGTAAAAAATTGCGAAAGTTTGGAAGTATGGGACGCCACCAGTTGTAGAGGCTAGTACAGGACGTCTCGAAAGACCACCATTAACATATGGACAGGCCCCAAGATACTGATAGGTGATCCACCCTCACAGAGCCTAGTCCGAGAACAACAATGGTAGGTTAAAGATTCTCAGGTAAAGCTAGGAATGTGTACATTGTTACTAGCAACGACAAGTTTATCTAGGTCACAGCACAACAACCAAGACTATCAAAGAATTAAGTAAAATTAAATTTATTATAAATTATGCATGGTAGAATTTATACGTGTTATGAATAAATGTGTCAATATTAGATATGATATTCAATCGCATTTGTGGAATTATGCAGATATTGAAAATATTATAAAACGAAAAACTTTCTAGTAAATAAGAAGTAAAATCTTGCATACACGCAAAAAGAAGTTGTCTTCTAATAATTTATAATACGATGTAAATAATACAATAAATATTATTCGTAGGTATAGAATTTTTTCATAGAAATAGTTTGATCCGCCACCTTACCTCCGGCAAATTATATTTTTAAAAATTATCTAAATATCAATTTTCAATCAATTTTTACGACTGTAACATCTTGGGCTCGCGAAATATAGTTTCGTTAGAAGTATTTTTACCTCTAGATGAACATATTATAGTGAGTATCTACGCTTCGACAAAGCAGCCAGGATATTTTACATTATAAGCACAATTGATTTCTTTTTTTTAAGAGACAGTTCTATGAATTTCTTATATATTTTCAACATTTAATATTTTTTCTTTAAAATATGCTAAGTTAATTAAATTTATGTTATTTTTTGGCATTTTTATTTTAGCATTGGGGATATATGACTTTAATTACGTCTTCTGGTTTTGACTGTTTAATTTTTATCAACATTTTTGTTATATAAACTTATTATTCTTCTATCTCTATAACTTTTTGTTTATTTATTTAACCAAGACAAGATTTAAATATTATTTTAAATCAAATACTCCTCATGTATTGTGAGGCATTGAATCCGAATCTGTTGTCTGTTGTCTTTCAAAATGTAGGGACGCAAAACATTTCTAAAAAAAATTTTTCTGTTTTATCAAGTGTGTTTCTTATGTATTTTGATTCGCCCAATCAAAATTTGGAGTCTGTTGAGCTTCATCGCCAGAAATTTTGTAAAAATCGCAAAAAGTAACTGAAAATATTAAAAAATCATATTAATGAGCGTTTCCACTTTATTCAACTGTCAAATTCCATCTATTCCTCCTCATAAGAATGATCCAAATCTATATGTTTGGAAACCATAGATTCATCCAAGACTTTTATTTCTTCTAGTCTTAGCTCTGAAAAAACATTTGTGTCTGAAATGTTAGCTTTAGTAATCGAGTTAGAACCTCTGATGTCTGTTATACAGAAATAGTAGTTATCTCGGCATGAGTGCAAACCATATGATCGGCTTGCTAAATCTCAGATGGTCCGATTTTCCATGGCATTACATCGTATTACATCTAGAGCATAAACTATATGTGGCACCCAGTTCATATCCTGGTTGGTAATTTCAAACCAAAAACAATCTATGCAAAGTGATATCAATTCGCGATTTTGGAAACATTTTTGGTGATGAAGCTCAAGATTCAAATTCGACGCGCTAAAATATATGAGAGGAACATGTGATTCAGTCTGGAAAACATGTTCCTCACTCTCATTAATATGCCATTATTTTGCCATTTTCAGCTATTTTTTGGGATTTTGGCAAGATCTGTGGTGACGAAACTGAACAGACTCCAAATTTTGTTTTAGGGCTTTAAAATACATAAGAAACATATATGATCAAGATTAGACAAACATTTTGCAAATTTCTTTGCACTCATTAACGTGATTTTTTGTGATATTTTGCTATCTTTGGCAATTTGCTCAACATTTTAGGGGTGTTTGACAACAGCCAGCTCAACAGACTTCAAAGTCGGATTCAGTGCATCAAATTATGTAAAGTTAAGTCAAAAGTACAGACCACTTTTTTTGAGAGTCGGTGTTATAATTGTTCAAGGCAAGAAGGATATATTAATATTAATTTGACACCTAATATGATTTCACTGTACCTTTATTATCTATATATATATTACTGAATATCGTGAACACCACACTATTTTCTTAATAGTATGAAACAAATAATAGTTTTATAGACCTCCGCTTCCAGTCTAAACCACTTACACTGAAGTTGCTACAGCTGAATCTTAAATGCATCGTTAAATATGCATGAACCAATAGTGCTCATGCTCATCTAAGATTGATTACTTACATTAGACAAGTATACGCTAGTCATGTCGGTTTTGAAATTTTTAATATAATGATCTTTAGCAAATGGAAATTGCTTGGTAAGGAATTTGGTTCATATTAAGTATTACTGAGCTATATTGTTGGCCAACAGCTTAAATAAAACTTACCTATCTTCTTCCTGTTCATTGTTGCCACCATTATCTTCACTAGACGAGCAACCACAATTCGACTCTCTAATTTCGTAAGTGGAATGGTTAATAGGACTTTTTAACACACTTAGCACCAGATCTTCGGAATAGGCCGGTGGGTTCTCGCCTCCAGCAGCCTGGTCGAGGTCCTCCTTGCCGACCAGATCACAGTCCGAGAGTATAGGCGTAAAGTCTTCCTTTATATAGGATCGCCGTCTGTAGGCGCCTTCATTCCGGTAGGCAGGCTCTTGGATAGCTGAGGATCGTCTTGACTCCGCAGGCTGACTCAGAGGCACAAGGCTTAGCTTTCTCGATGTCCGGTAGAGAGTTTCCTGTTCGCTGCGATTCATGTCGTGAAACATCACTAAAGAAAGCATTGGCGGTACGGCCTGAGGGGCCGAATGTCGTTTTTCATTTCTTCATGGCTCCTCGGTCTCATTGGTCGGCTTCGGTCGTTAGGTAGATTTATAGGAGGTGAACACTTAGTTTGACATATTTTGCGACATTAAAACTTTATGCTGAAAGGTCGTTTCACTAAATTTATTGCAGGTAACAAATGTTAAAATCCACTTTAATATGTAGGTACTAGAAAAATGTTTAATGTATTTAGTTTCTTATACAAATTAGTTCATAATTCAAGAAAAATACACGGAAAACAATCTATTCTGAATTTAAGTATACAGGGTTAACTATGACTAAGTACAAAAATGTTAACCACATGTTCAGGGAGGCCTAAACACCAATACAAATATTATTCCAGAATTTTAGATCGATATTTAAAAAATGGGGCAAAACCCTTTTTTTTCCTGCGGAAAGCCGATAAGCATTGACTGAGATGGCTTAGATTCGTAGATAATGCTTACATCTGTCAACATCGTCATGTACTACGCGGTTGTTTTTTTTGCAGCGTTTCTAAATTCAAAAACGACAGAAATTAACATTGTTATTAATAATAATACCTGATAGATAGGTAACAGTTAATTCAGTTAGCTCCAGTATTTTGAATTCGTTTTTCATTATTTCGTTACAAACTGGTAAAACTACATTTTCACTCATTACAACCACTCACTACTGATAAAAAACACTTCCCGTAGGTTCAGTTAGATAAAATGACTATTTATTATAAGAAAATCGAACGAAAGGAATAGGTAGGTAACTACTAATAAATAATAGAAAACTTTTAATGCACCCGCGGCAGTCTTGTCCCATAACTTAAAAAAACAAACCGGCGAATTATATATCTGTACTAATTCGTTTATTTAATACCTATAAAACGTTTAAAATTAAAATAAGGCGCTAAAAATTGAAGAAGAATACAAATCTACAACGTAAACACAGGAATTGAATTATGACATGACAGCGAATTTTACCGTTGCTTTGCTAGTCTAACTCTGTAAACGTTAAACGTGCGACGGACCGATCGTATAGGCGGCGTTAAATAAGCATTTAGTATAATATCGAGAAAAATTTTAGGTTTAATTATTATTATTATAAATAAGTTTCTTTCTTTATCCACCCTTACTTAGTCATAGTTAACACTGTATTAATATATTGAAACTTTTAAATTTCACTCAAGTGTATATGTATTAATTCAGTAATAAAGTATATTTGATATAAATATTGACATATTGCTGACATCTACCTAAGCATTTTTATACTTTATTGAAAATTTTTTTCTTACAATGACACTAAATTTAAAAAATTTTAAGAACAATATTTTGTTAAAACATGAATAAAACTATGAACATAATTGCAGTATTATTTACTACAAATTGTATTAAAGTAGTGTGTGTAGGTGTCATAAAAAATGAACAATTCTGTAGGACCGTCAAGTTTAGCATGTGCTACGTCATGTCTACTCAGTCTCGCTTCTGTTTGATACGACATTGGTTGCCATCGGTTGCGTACTGAGGAGAGCTAGCAAGCTCGAAAGTGATATATGTCTGGTGTGCCACTAATGAATGCCTTCAACAGTTTGCTATAAGTTTTTAAGATTAAAGAAATACAATATATATTTAAAACGTAAAAATATATATATATATATATATATATATATATATATATATAAGTACTGTAGTACTTGAGAATTAGTGAGTGAAAGTAAGCTTGTGTAAGTATATTAATCTTGATTGATATAGCTTTTTTTCCATGTATTATTTAAAAAGTGAATGCAAAATAAAAACTGAACACTTATTAATAAGACTATAAAAATTGTTGAAACCAAAGTACTATTTCTAGTCCAGGGAAGTTAGGAAAAATAGCGGAAATTTTTAGGCACAGCAGATATCGAGATGCGGTTTTCTGCATTGTGTTCGGGAAGGTCCCAGGAAAAAAGTCTATACCGTCGGTTTGACCTTCTGGGCCAGAATATGCATTTTCCAATTGCATCATTACTTGCACCATTATAGGAACGACTGAAAACTCGAAAAAATCTCTCGAAAATCGTTACTTGGGGGTTTTCGGGGCTGCCGAACTCGATTCTCGCATTAGAATTACCCGGGGATGCACGGGGGTGGCTCTGTAGGGGTGCGCGGGGGGTGAACTGGGGGAGAAATGGCAACGTTGATGAAAATCGCTCCAAACTCGTGATTCGGGGGTTTTCGGGGATGCCGAATTCAATTCTGGCATTAGAATTACCCGGTATGAATAATAAAAATTTTAATTGAATATTAAATAAATAAATATTACACATATTATAAAAACAATTAATTTGGAAGTCTTTTATGCCTCGAAACTGGATTTGAAAAAGGCGCCAAAGCTATAAAGAGAGTAGAGTATCGTTGAATTCGGCATCTCCGAAAACCCCTGAGTATCGATTTTGGAGTGATTTTCATGGACGCTGTTATTTCCCCCTCAATCACCCCCAGACAACCCCACAGAAAGACTCCCAAGCGCCCCGGGGAAAGTCTAATACTAGAATTGAATTCAGCATCCCTGAAAACTCCCGAGTAACGAGTTTGGAGCGCTTCCCATGGACTATGCAATTTCCACCCCCCCAGAATGACCCCCGGATACCCCCGCAGAGCAGCCCCCGAGCGCCCCGGGTTATTCCAATGCCAGAATTTAATTCGACATCCCCGAAAAGCCCCGAGTGACGAGTTTGGAGCGATTTTCATGCACGCTGCCATTTCTCCCCCAATTCACCCCCCGCACACCCCCACAGAGCCACTCCCGTGCATCTACGGGTAATTCTAATGCCAAAATCGAGTTCGGCAGCCCCGAAAACCCCCGAGTAACAATTTCCGAGCGATTTTTCCGAGTTTCCAGTCGTTCCTATAATGGTGCAAGTAATGATGCAAATGGAAAATGCATTTTCCGGCCCAGAAGGCATTTTTCAAAAAATGGCTGAAACAGACGATATAGACTTTTTTCCTGAGACCTTCCAGAACACAATGCAGAAAACCGCATCTCGATATCTTCTGTGCCTACAAATTTCCGCTATTCCGATCGATTTTGATCTAAATGCCCTGGACTATTCTACAGAAAATAAACTTTACTCTCAAATGATTTCTGTGTATACTCGCGTCAAGAATTCAGACGTCTTACGTCACGGCTGACGTTACACATTTGTTTTGATTGTCAACGTAATTTTCGATATTTGGTCGCGTTAAAATCAATCAATTTTTGCAATTTAGTGCAAAATATTATGCAAACTTTTAGTGTAGTATATAGTTTTATTACTATCAGTTGCAGTTTCTTAAATATTTTGATGAAAATATAACGAATTATTCATTTGTTCGTATGACGTAAGTCGTCTGAATTCTTGTCTCGAGTATACTTTACGTGGTATACCTATATGAGAAAAGTCGTAGCAAAAATAAATTATTCAACAATATTCAACCATATATTATCGAAAGCACCTCAAATTAAAAAGCAGACGTATATCAGTTTCGACCTTACTAGTTCTTATCAATATGTCCTAACTGGGATGATGGACAAATGAACTACCTATTTTTTAAATATATTTCTACAGATTACTACAGATATGGTTTGATTTGTGTAAAATATATATTAATTTACAAACTAGTTGCGGCAGTAATGCGATATAGAGATTGGTTTCAGAGTTGTTGAAAAAATAACAAGTCGCTCACTATCAATTAGAACAGGTTTGAATATTACTTCCTCTTTATTCAAATTTGAAAAAAAAAACAATTTTTTAAAATTTTTCATCTCGAAAACGATGACCTTACTTTGGAAAACATCTTTACGTTTCATTAACATGTGATTAAATTTGGCCAAAAAATAATTACGCACTATATAAATGACATTATAACAGATGATCAATTGAATAATAAAAACTGTAATGGAGAAGTTAACAGACAACGATAAGTTTGATTCATATAAAGAATTAAAAAGAAATCAGTTAAGTATTAGTAACCAATAGGTACTTATACACTTAGTATTTAAAATAACAGGATCTTGTAACGTAAATAATATAATTTGGAGAGTATATATGTAGAAGAAATATCTGATAAGTAAACGTCATTATTAATGAGTAAAGTTTTGTTATTACAGTAAGTAAGTAAGAATATTTAAGAGTAACACCCTCTGCTTTAATTATGACGTAGGTATAATCAGCTGTCATATCAGATCAGATGCTGCTATCCTTAGAACGTTATTTGCAGTTGAAAATTTTGTATTAAACAATTCTTTTTTACACAAATAAATACGTAACAGATACCTACACAGAAGCTTTAAATACAACATATTGAAAGCTTTACTTGATCATACATTCACTTATTAATATTATTCAACGAACATAATATTTTTATAATGATGACCCGAATGAATTTGAGCCATTTTATAGGATATTCACAGACAAAATAGTTTAATTCATAAAAATACGTAGAAACAAGCTGCGACGTCACAATTTCTGAATGACAGCTGACATGTCAAAGACAAACATTTTTATCACGGGCGATTTAAAATATACTACCATTATTTTTGTAATTTATTTTAGATAACGATTCAGTTGGTTGATAGCGTATCATGTAATTAAAAGTGAAACACAATTTTTTAAATGCTATAGTGCGGTACAAATCATACATCTTCAAACAGTTTTTTTTATGAAATAATTGTTTACTCAAGCTAACACGAGTATTCACCCCCAGTTGGATAGAAAGTAACTCGATAATCCAGCATGGCGACGACATAACTTGTTGATAGAAACACGAATCAAAATCATTTTACGACTTCTTTTCAATCACATTTTGATGTCACTTCTTTTTGAGTAATATATATTTCGCGAAACCGAGCGTCAAAATAGTTACCATAGACCATTCTATTTTATTAGATTGAAATTTTTTTTGTGAAAAAGGGTATACAAGCTATATACATTTGATTTTTTGTATATCTATGAATGGAATATGGTATGTGCAGCATTGCACGGAAGAATTTTCATGCAGGTAAAACTATGCGATCAATAAATATATAGATATTCTTTGTGGTAAAATAATATATCTCATTGTTCTGTTCTTAGTCATTTTTGTTTAAAAATTATATTAGATCAATAGATTGGCAGCATTTATATATAAATACCGTTCCAGGGAAAGAATTTTAAGGGTTTACTGGTAAAACTAAATGTTCACCTCCTATGCCATCTCACAGTATTAACAAATTCGCGGTTAATATTTAAATTTAAAGGTGAACACACTACCGACAATGCGTCCGATAGCACTTCATGAAACCAACTGTTGTTTGTGTGAAGAGTTGAAAATGACAAAACGCGCAACCGTTTGTAAACGACGCCACGGCGTCGATGGCGTCGCGGTCGTCGCTTTTCCCATCGATCTTACCTACACCGCCGGCAAATCAGGTATGTCGGTCCCGCACACAAATTTTTGCCTGCATTTTAATCCATTCTTTAATAGAACAAATAATCATAGGAAATATTAACAAATTAACATTTTTTAATTAATATGTCTAACAACGAAAGAGTTCTTTTTGGATTTTCCACATGTCTCTGTTTTAGTACGAAATTTATTAAATGAATGAGAAACAAAACATTTAGATACAGTAATTAGTAGTAACAAATAGAACAGATTTTTTTCGTGCTCAAGATAGGTGATGATGCAAAAACTTCTTATTATTTTCCACACACAGGATTTATACAAATTGATAATGTTCCATAGATGATTATTTAAATAATTTGCATAATTGGTATTTTAAGAACAAATTATATACATAAAAGTTAATCAGTATAAAAATAACAAAAACAATAATACATGTACAAACAAACAATTCAGATACTTAAGACTTAAAAAAAATAAAAAACAGAAGAGGAATAAACAAAACAATAATCAAGATAAAAATACATTTTTTATGTGCTTAATACTAGAATTAAATATGTCAACGCTGTCCTGCACAGTTTCATAATAACGTAATATTGCATACAATGGCAAATAATACAATATATTGGTTCTAGCAGTTTTCATAAAGAATGCTTCACTACACCGTGTATTATTTGTGGGCACATTTATATTAATTTTGTGCAGAATTTCGGGTAAGTCACATCTAAAGTTAATAACGTTATGCAAGAGAATAACAGATTGCATATGACGACGGATAGCCAATGAATTGTAGTGATGATCACGCAGTAATAAATTGCTTGGGTACCCATTTGGAGGATATATTTTGTTCTTTTTCAAATACAAAAATCTTAAAAATCTACGCTGAACTTTGTCCAAACATTCAATATATTTCACATGATTTGGTGACCATGTGATTGAGCAGTATTCCAATTTGGATCTTACAAATGAATTGTAGAATAATTTCACAGTGTCAAGGTTGACAAAATCTCTGGAGTTTCGAACAACAAATCCAAGGTTCCTACATGGAGCTGAAACCATTTTAGTAATATTATGTGAAAAACTTAATTTCTGGTCAAAATATACACCCAAATCTTTTTTTCTAATACAACAAAATAATAAACACGTGTATTCTGTTGGCCCCACAGAAGCCGCATGAGCTCCATCCTGTCTTAGGTACTAATTGTAGTACACGGAACTCATCATCAAGAAATTTTGTTTTTGTAGGTTAACGTATTTATTTGATTGAATGATTGATTTTATTTTTTAACACAAGGGTAGCAATGCACTATCCTGTCTAACAATATATCAACTATCTGATCCACAAACATATTCCAGTGTATTAAAAAATAAATTAAGAGTCTTTAGAAGACCTCATTTTGAGACTAAAAGTTCTTATGAATATGGGTCTTAAAATGCTTTATTTCTGATATACAAAACGCATAATTTAATCTTTAAAAATAAATAAAACAAATATAAAATTCAAAGCCCTGTATCAAAAAAGCATTTTAGCACCCATATTTGTAGGAACTTTTAGTTTCAAAATAAGGTCTTCTAAAGAGAAAAGAAGTTCTGCCACAGTTTATTATACAGTTCGTCGAGTGAAGGTTCCAGAGGGTGTGACGAAATCACGGCTAAATGCGCAATAAACACCAATGAAATTCATATGTACACGACGAAATGGGAGAAATTCTATTTCTTGACAAATCACCGTGCCCCTTAAGCGCGCGAATGTGCGCGGTTAAATGCGCAGTCGTCTTTTGGTCGTATAAAAATACGAAATCTGGGACCTCGACATCAAAGGAGCCGACGTGAAGACGCCGGACTGTATAATAGACTGTGGTTCTGCTATGTATAGTCAAAATATAGTAGAGATAATTTTTTTTCTTACACTTCCTATTACCTAATATTTATTATGATGAGTTTCCAAAAGTCTTAAACTGGAAATTTTACATAACAATAGGTATTTAAATTTAAAATAAGTGTATATAACCTATAGACATTTTATTTTTTTCAGAATTGATGCTTTGAAAACAAATTTAAGTATGTTATTTTAAATTTTTGTTAGAGTAACACAACAATATTGCTCTACTCTGTTTGTAATGGTTTTTTTTTTATTTACAGATATGGATATGAAAATTGTACTGCTTGTAATTATATGATGCTCAATCATATTAAGGAAAAAAGTTTCTATAAATGTTTTCTAACTACAATTAAACATTTTTTTAAGTACTTGGCATTTACGTAAACATGTCAAAAACTGTAAACACTGAATTCCATAGAATAAATACTATGTGGACGAATGCCCCTACCGTCATTGAATTACACCTGAAAAACATATATACTCGCGACAAGAATTCAGCCGACTTATGTCATACGAACAAATGAATAATTCATTATATTTTCATCAAAATATTTAAGAAACTGCAACTAATAGTAATAAAACTATATACTACACTAAAAGTTTGCATTATATATTGCACTAAATTGAAAAAAATGATTGTTTTTTACGCAACTAAATCGAAAATTACGTTGACAATAAAAACAAATGTGTAAAGTCAGCCGTGACGTAAGACGTTTGAATTCTTGACGCGAGTATAGCAAACAGCTAAATTTACTCGTCAATGCGCATCAGACATATGCCGGTTTCGAGATTATTAATTTTCTCTCTCTTCCATGTCTGCAAAATATAGTTCTCTACCGATGGTCCCTTCTGTCGGGTTAGACAGACAAAATAACTAGGGGTATTCGTCAGATACGTCATCTATGATATACTGATCAGAGCTAATAAATTCGAAACCGGTATGTGTCTGGTGAGCTGCTGACGAGGGACTTTAAGTGTAGCTATAAATTTTTTTAGGTGGAATTCAATGCTAGTGGAGGTATAAGTCCGCAGAGTAGATGTTTCCGGAAATTCCGTGTTTGCAAAATATCGTTCTCACTGAACACTATAGAGGTCGCTAGCTTTCAGTCTACTGCGATGTAGAACGCTTTGTGTCTGTAACTTTTCAGTCTAGCATGGAGTCAAGTAAAGTCCGCTATCTCGAAAACTGTTTGATCTAGATTATGGTTCTAGTAAAAGTTAACAGATTGTAAACCTTGCTTCAAATTCTTCGCTATACCATTAGCACCCCTTCAGAAATTTAGATTTCGGTATTTCTTGCTAAATGCTAAAAGTTTATGTTGTAGAAATATTTACATCATCAATCCGACAAAAATTTTCAAATTTTTCTGAGCATTTTGTTAATAAAATATTTAGCAAATAATTTCCATTACATATGTGTAAATAACGATAATATTTTTTATTACACATAGTGGTTTTTGACAGACATACGTAACATACGCATGTTTCAAATTAACCAAAGTCATAGTGCTACAGAATACCTAACTGTTTGGTAAAATAACTAAATTAATCTTTCTAGGACTGTTCTAGAAAACCTCAAAATAAACGTATTATAAAAATTATAACTCATAAGCAAACAGGAATATAATTAACAAACTAAAAAGGTTGGTAAGCTTCGGTATTAATATATAGTATTTTCAGAATTATGGTGTTAATAATAGTAATAATAAACTAAAAGGTATTAAAAAAGGTATTATTTATTAAAAATATATAATTTAGTTCAAATGAACAACAATCAAATTTTACAACAAAAGTAGTAGTAGTAGTAGTCGTAGTGGTAGTGGTAGTGGTAGTGGTAGTGGTAGTGGTAGTGGTAGTGGCAGTGGTAGCGGTAGTGGTAGTGGTAGTGGTAGTGGTAGTGGTAGTGGTAGTGGTGGTAGTAGTAGTAGAAGTAGTAGTAGTAATAATAGTACATATTCTAATAAGAGACTTATAAACTAATAACATTCTAGGAAATCATAAACAACGCAAACATTAAACAATTATGTATTTAGACACTACATAATAGTAGTTTACAAAAATTAACTGGTAGTGATCGGAACCTATCATTTTCTTTTTCTAAAGTTACAAGAAAATCAGAATACAGAGGTAATCTAAAACATCAAAGTGAACTAATATTTTTAAGAGTTAGTCCTAATTAGTTTTAGTATTATTACAATTATCAGCAATATTTGTTATAATTAGGTAAATAATTTTCTGTGATCAAACCTCAATTTAAATTTTCTCCATTTGAACACAACAACGCACATGACCAACATGGCGTAGTGATGTATGTTGGAACAACTGAAATACTGCAGCTGCGCAGTTGTGCTCAATCAGTCAGAAGTAGGGATATAGAACAAAAAAGCATGTTAAGTTTACACAAAATGGTGTACTTTTAACACAGCATTGGTAAGTATAATTTAAATTGAGTATATTTTATTATAATACTAGTAATTTTTTATACGACTGCCTTGCAAAAGGGTTTTGCACACGGAAAACACGCTCTGAAAACGGTATTTTGCACACGGTTATGTCATCTTTGCACACGCCTCTCCAGATTGTGGTTTTTGTTTGATGTTGTCACCCAAATTATGCCGGCCACAATTTTAGTCAATTCTGGCTCAAATCTGCTTGCCCTCAAACTCCATGGAAGGTGAAAATCCAGTACAGTTGCCGAAGGCTACGTTGATGACTGAGAAATAAAATAAAAGAAAAAGATAGAGTCTTCAGTGTCTTCTGCTGCCACAGAACCAGAACAACTATCGTCTACTGGAATACAACAAGAAAACAACAACCGCACGCTGAAAAACTGCACTAAAACACGACACCAAAAATATTCTCTATTACCGAAAACAAGGTGCACAGTAATACTGCTTTTCCCAGTGTAACCTTGAAAGAATGTTCAAATGTTACCATAAATGTTAAATATAAGTTTCTTTTGTTAATGCGTTAGCAGTTTTCTTAATAAAAATGAGTATTTAATTTATTTTGTTAATGCGTTGGCAATTTTAGTAATAAAAACGATTTAAATTAAAATTTGATTTTTGTGGTCTCGGTTTGCAGTCGTATAAAAAGTATCGTAAAAAACTCTTTTGAAAACGAATCTTTGCACACGAGTGGTGGACCGAGCCGAAGACGAAGTCCACAAGTCGAGCGAGTTTTCAAACCTTGTTGTTTAATATGCTATTAACACATTTTGTGTAAAACGTATAAAAATGTCATAGTGTGTAAAACTATTAACACGGAAATTACACATCCTAAATTACACACTGGAAAATCTCACTAACACTGCAACTTTTTTGCATTGTAGTGTGCGAATAGTGTGTAGGCTTTGTTTTCAAATGCCTGCGAATTAATACGAAAGCTGCAAATCACGCATCACGAATCACAAATTCACGCATAGTCTGTGGAAAGGTTAAGCGATTCGATTGTAGTGTGTTATGCTTGCTACAGATTGTACGTGAATTCGTGATTCGCGATGCGTATGGAATTCGTGCATAGCGTGTAGGGTTTTTAAGAATGGATTTTTAACGAATAAGACCCTACACACTACTCACGAATCTCTCACCAACCACGCATCGCGTATTACGAATCGCAAGTACACGTATAGTCTGTAGTAAGCGCAAGCCTAAGGTGCCTACGAATAAGTTCTTACACACTATTCACGAATTCTTCAAATCACGCATCGCACATTACTGATCGCAAGTACGCGTATAGTCTGTAGCAAGCTTTGAGTCTCTCAGCAGGCAGGTGTAGATTATGCAGATGAAGATTGAATACATATCCTCAGTGTCTGGGGTAGCATCTTGCTTCTCAGAGAGATTCCTACAGAACTATATACAGGGTCAACCTTAAATAAATACAAATATTTTAACCAGCAGTACAGTTCACTGTGTAAAATACATAATTAATAGATTTTTTACAATAAAAAAAAATCTGGAATAAAAAAGTCAAATTTTAAATAAATTTCGTATTTTTCAATTGAAAACTTGTTGAGGACCGCTGATCCGACTCCGATACTAATATTTTTAAGAGTCATGGTGGATGAGAATGCTACAGCGTTGTCAGTGTTATACTAATGTCTTCGAATGGGTTTAACTGCCAGGCTTTTGCCATTCCTATACCTAGCATAAACCAGATTATCTACTCACAATCCTAGTTCAATCTAGAATGTTGTTACCATCCATTTTTACTACACTCCAACTGATTTAACATAATACGTTATCGTTATCACTATCACTGATTATCATTAGTTAATAAATATGATTTTAGCATGTCAACCTTCACACTGAAAAATATTAATTAAATACACAAGACACAAAAGAAAAACACTGCACATGAAAATATTAAGACGATTTAAATACGTTTTATACGTTAGTGCCGCAACTCTTAAAACAGATGCGTCAAGCAGTACATTACTTAAAGAAACCATTAGCTTAGTTCGGTGTCAGAAGATGCAAAAGTAACTCATATTAACTTTCAATTTACGTGTATTGAAATTATCAAATACCTTTCAATAAATATTACATGTTTTGTTTGCACTTGCCTTTGCCACAGCCTATTCCATTGCCCTGGACCATGACCATACTAGTGCACCGGTATCAACAAAACCTCTATCAATGCTAGAGGATGGGGCTGGTGCGGAACAATTCGCCTACTGCTCGTGACATCTACCTGTTACCTGTGCCTGCTACACAAGTTTCTTTTTTGCATGCAATTGACTCTGCTTTTAAATATTTTACTTTGCTTGAATAACTCTTTAAGTAGTTGGTTTTTTAGTAAGCAGGTGAGCTTTTATGCACGATTATGGATAATTTTTGGAATCTTTGAGCAAAGTAACTAAACATTTTAATTGATAGTATCGAACTTGCGGAAATTCATATTTTAATTGTTTATGATAATTTTACTTTACTTATTGCTCAAAACAAGTGTCTTTAAATTAGAAATAACGGCAAAAATTGAATTTACGTTAAAAAATTATTTATCTATATTATAGACGATATGGCAACCTCGCCTTCAGTAAATCATATGGTTTATTTTATAAGGTTACGTCAGTGGTCTATTTGGTCAGCAGTTCTCAAAATGTGGGTATTTAAAATAAATAATATCTCCGTAAATATTTGAAATTTTAAAAATGGCCTGCAGTTAAAATATTTGTACTTATTTAAGATCCACCCTGTATAGTGCTAGCCATTGCACACTGTACGAATCAACTTCTAACTCTACAACTAGCGACATGCAAAACGAAGCAGCAGTTCTGAATGACTATTTCCCAAAATAATACAAATACAAATTTTTTCGTGTTGTTATCTTATTTAGAAATTATTCTTATCAGATTTAATTGACGTATGAAATCATTCATATCTTTCTTCTTCCTCTACCTTGATACTTCTCAAAATATAAAGGTGCATACACTCTAAATATATTACCGCTTTTGTTATAATATGAGAATGGTCACGCATGGTTTGTGAAACGCAAGTAATTTCCCTAGAAAGCAATAAGGTCTCATTCAATTGGTTGAATTAATTAATAGATTAACCTTCCTCGGAGCAACTTAACTACCCTTATATAGGTTACAGCATACTGGATAGATATTCTTGAAACAAAAATCCAGACATCATTATTCCTTAATTTGTATAGATATTTGAATTTAAAAAAGGTGGCCTCCAGAAGAAACAATCCTTAAAATGCAAAAAAAACCTATATTCAGTGCCGTATTTAGGTGGAGCAAAGGGAGTAACAAAAATTGTCGAAATTTTGTAAGTTAGGCTCAGTTACCACCAAAAAGGTTTTTTTATCCTTGTGAAAGTGAACCCGAAGAAGGAGCGGTATTTTATTTGTACACCCCCCGCCCTCCTCAAAAATACATTCTAAATACGCCACTGATCAGATCTTATCTGTTGTGGCTGTTTACGTGGTGGTATATGTGAGTGACGAATCTTACATCATTAATTAAATACTGCATTTAAAATAATTCAAAACAAAAGTAACAAATAAGTAATTCCATGCGAACTTAAAATAAATTACTCTGCTTTGTATTTGTACAAGATTTTCTTCATATTTTTGACATAGGAATGCCGCCACATACATTTATAACTCTAATTACATTTTTATTACCAACAGTATAACTTTATCATTGTCGTTTTATAGTGGCAGGTATATATTCCAGTTTAAAACTTAAATGATTAATTTCTACTAGTTTTAACCACAACGTATATCGAAAGTTCAAAGTTCAACGATATTTATCAGAGAAAAATACAAGGTATCTCGAAATTAATGGGACACAGTGCAAGGGTAGATTCCTTACATCAAAATAATACGATTAAGTCAAACTTCCCTCGGTGGTTAATAAAAAAGTTACAGGGCGTTAAAGTTCAAATTTTGAATTCGAAATTCTTAAAATTCTTAGAAAGTTTTCTTTTGAAAATTTGGATTAGGGGAGAAAAACGAATCCGTACTTAATTTTGCTGTAGACGCTAGAGGGCGCTACGAAATGTACTCATGGTTGATAAAAACTGGTTATAACTTTTTTATCACTATGTGTACGAAAGTTAGAAATACTGTTCTTCTATTTATTTTTTACAAATAAGATATACTGTTTTATGTCGATAAATTTAACCGTTTTCGATTTATTTCTTATTTTTCTATTGATGCAATAGAATAAAATAAAAGTTTGTAGTTACTTACGTAAAAAACTAAAGATTATTTTTGTGCTGCCACGACATATCTACCGTTGGGGAAATTGTACGTAAAGATAGTTTCGCACCTGTACAGAAAAATGGGTAGGGGCACAGTCTTGCATAAAAAACATATTGTGTCTCACATTTAATGGTAAATCATGAATAACTTCCTCAAAATCATGTTCTAAGAAATGTAAGAACGGCCATTCAGATTATATATTCGAAGTAAAAAGTATGTTTATCGAAATTAAAAATCAAATTGTTCAATTGACCTACAATTTATTTATTTATTTATTTATTTATTTTCCTTTATGACAATATTAATTATTGTATAGGAATAGTCATGTTAACCTAGGTCTAGTAATTAAAAACTAAAATATTCATCTAAAGAATAAAAACATTTTTCTTTTAGTTGTTTAACCTCTTTTTAAACATCGATTCCGTAGTACTCTGACTTACAATTCTAAACTGCATGAAGTAACAGGTGGAAGTAAATGGAATACCGTGGACCACCACCTCTATATTCGTCTGTTATTCACAAAACACCTTCCATTATTATCAAACCAAAGAATTTAAATAAAAAAAATTACTGAAACTAATGTTACAAGAAATTAATCCGGTGGACTCTGACATTAACATATCCAGTAGGATGCAAAAGCAAAGATGAAATTTGTAAATTGAAGAATTTAATTGCTGAAAAATTAAGTGAGAAATATGACGTAAAAGAAACAAAATGCTTGGATCCCAGAATAAGAGTAGTGGGTATTTCGGATACAATGGATGAAGAAAAACTGTGTGACTACGTGAGATATCAAAATAAAGACATGATTTGTAATGATTCTGGTCTAAAAGTAATTAAATTCTGGGCCACAAAAAGAAATCGACACGTATATCAAGCCATTTTGCAGGTTGATGGTAGTACTTACTGTAAAATTATGACTTTAGGTAATGGTAAGTTGTTCATAGGCTATAATTACTGTGATGTATAGGATTCTGTTCAAATAGTGAGATGCTACAAATGTAATAATTTTAACCACCACCAGAGTCGTTGCGATAATGAATATGTATGTCCTAGATGTGCTGAAAGTCACTCGGTTAGTACCTGTAATGCTACTGAACTAAAATGCATAAACTGCTTACGTCTAAAAGAGAAAAATAAAAACCTTCAAATAGATGTCGATCATGCTGCCTGGGATGTCAAATGTTGTTATCAGCAGAAAGTGATTGAGTTTAAGGGCAGGATCTTTAACACAGCAACCAGTGTGCATCTTACCACAGCAGTATAGTTTAGATACTGTTTTTAACAAAAGCTTCGCTTCAATTCAACAAAGCAATAACATCTTGCGTGGTTACTACCAGAATATCCGTGGATTAAAAACTAAAACAACTGATCTTCTTAATGTGTCGTCTATTTTTGAACTTGATTTTATTGCCATTACTGAAACGTGGTTGAATGAGACGGTTGCTGATAATGAGTTATTTCAGAATAGTAAATATGTTGCATTCAGGTTCGATCGTAATATCTCTACATCTCGTAAGAGAGGGGGAGGCGTTCTTCGAGCTGTTAAGTGTAATATAGTCGTGTCAAAGTTAGATTTCACGTTGACTGAAACAGTTCATGTACTAATTGATATTGTGGGAGTGAAGATCAAAATTATCTATCCGCAAGATATGGAAATATTCTTTCGTACAGCTAGATATTTGGTATTAAAGACATACATATGACTACATTAAAAGATATTGTAGGAGATTTGATATATATTAGCTTAAAATACCTTCACAATACAATAAAAAATAATAATGCTTAAGTTGTTTTATATGGGTTTTCAAAATAATAAGTTTTGTTCCTTGTTTGGATCAGTTAACTTATAATGCATACCAATTAATTACAATTAACACCAGAAACAATGCATTTCGTATATATTTTTTAAAACATATTTGAAAAATTGAAAAACTGAAAACAGAGTACTTACACGATGATGTGATACACGAAGCATTTCCAGTTGTCCGGTCTCTCGAGAAAATTATATACCTGCCCTTGAAAAGTGGCCCTTCCAGCTATTTTTCGATGTTGTTTCGATGCATATCGAGCTGCCTCCCCCCATTTTGGTGGACTTTCTAGCAACAATGCAGTAGGATTTATGCCCTGACAGCATGTCGTTGTTGGCACTGAAACATGACGTGATAAATGATTTCCTTTATTATGCATATCAAGAGTAAAGGTGAAAGTGGCTTTTTCTTTTATATGTCACTTTCCAAGGAGGTATGATAAGTAGAGTAAATATATTATTGTGTAATCATTCAAAAATTGGCCATGAATTACAGTTTATACCAGTTACTTAAGAACTATTAAATATTTATTCTTAGTAAAATTAAGAACTGAGAAAATAAATACTTTCAATTTTTTTTAACGGTTAAGTAACTATTTGTAAAGCAAGTAGTTAAAAATAGAACCATCGGAGTGTAGGTAATTAAAAATACTGCGGGAAGCAAAAATAAAATCATCAAATCCATTTAAAAAGTTTCTAATTATTCCAGTTTCAACAAATATCTATGCTGACGAACATTCATTAAATTCGGTGCCACACACAAGGGGATGGTATCTTTTGAGCTGTCAAATTCAATTCCACAAATCGTTAGTATAATATTTCATTCAATAGATTAATTCATAACGATTACATTTATAAGCAACTTTTGCGGGAAACACCGAAATAAAAAATATACACAGTAAAAAAATTTGAATTCAAATCCACTCAATAATTTGCCAAACCAAATTGAGTGAAGTTCCACTTTATCGATATAAAGAAAATAATTGTAATTTTATGTGTTGGAGTAAATAAATAAACATACAGGGTGTTTACTAAAGAGATCGCCGTATTTCTCGCCGTAAAATTATCAAATTTGTGGTGTTTTTTAGGTACAAAAATTTCAAAAAATAAATCACGTGAAGCAAAATAAATATCAAAAATAAAATTATTGATGTTTTGTTCATCCACTTTTACTATTTACTCCTCAAATAATGTAATAACTTTTAAAATGTATTTGTATCACACACATTATTTTGCTATTCTAACCCCATATTTTAATAATTATTTTGACATACTTATAAACAAAATGAACAATCTTATATGCGGAACTAGGTAAGTTTATGTTATAGCAGTATTTACATCTACAGATAAATTATTTAAAAAATACGTATTTTGAAAGATTTCTGTATCTAAAAACTTGTTAGTTAGACCTCTTTCATCTATTATATATACGTTTTACTTCGGCATATAGTAGTATTTACATCTACAGATGAATTTAAAAAAATACGTAAGTATTTTGAAAGATTTCTGTATCTAAGAATGTGTTGGTTAGACCTCTTTCAGCTATTATATATTATTTTTACTTCAGTTCCTGTGTTAAATGTCTAAAATTTAAATCAACTTTACTTAGTATCTTGAGAAGGTATTAAAAAAACACTTTCTCAGACTTATAACTTCCTAAAGAAGAAATGTTGTAGTAAGTTGACTTAAATTACCTTAACACCACACCAACGTGTGTATCATATAAAAAACCTTCTTGTACAAAATTTGAATACGATTACCTACGAAATAAATAAATTATCGTAAAAAAATTATATAAAAAAAACTACTTTCGCGGTCGTATCACATCACAAATTTTATCGAAAAATACGGCGACCTTAGAGAAGCAAGTACTAAAATTATTAATTTAAACCAACAACACCCTGTATATTTATATATGATTTAAACAGTAATTTATAAAATTTTAGCTATATTCCTCGTATCAATAGAATTAAATTTCGCTCATTTTGGTGTAGACTTACCTAAACAAATTATTGTGTGATATTGAGTAGAAATTTTTTAAATCGTAACTATAAAAGTTTAAAAATGAATAACTCAATACAAATGAAAATGTTATAAATGCATGTACTTGTTAATTTGATAGTAGTTTTATTGAAGATGAAGTTATATTTGAAAATTGGTTATTTTGAGACATTTCGTGTCGTTTTTTATGTATACAATTCTGTCATCATTTTTAATATGTATAAGAAATATAATTCAACGTATACGTAATTACAAATTGATTGAAATATATTATTAAACAATAATTCTACTATTTATTTTCAATCGATAACAGATACTTGCTCTATAGGTCACTTATAATCGTATTACACAGTTTTAGTATAAAATATAAATAGACTTTCTCTTAGGTATAAGAATCATATAAAAAGATTTTTCAAGGTCGTTTCAGTCGTTTTGTTATTCACTCTCTCTAAGTAACATCAAAGATACTGACTCGCTGTATACTGCATTTAGACTGCCTATTGGTCGGCGACGAGTTGCAGTCGCGAGTTGCAGCCGCAGTCGTACCAGCGAATCCGTACCTTAACTCACAAGTAGTACCATTTTGCTGGTAGAGCTCTTAATACAATTTTAACATTTTGTACATAATATTCATTAGCAAATTTAGGAAAAAAATATTTGTAATAGCATTTGTGCATCTTGTTGCGTTTTCTAAAAGTGCATGTATACAAAATAACTTTCTAAATGAAACAAAACATACTTGTGTTAGCTTAATATGAAATATATTTAAAAACATGTTATTTTATTACCACAAAAACATGTTTACGTAAACATTATGTTGGCGTTACAAACCCACCATTGGATGAATTAAATAAATTAGCCACTAATGGAATGAAATTACATTTCTTTATTTCAATTCTTTACAGAAATTCGTTGCAAGGAATTATTTTTAAATGTTTGCCGTCGGACTGTAGTAATACACACTTTACATATACGTCCATTTAATTTATCATGTTATGGGTTTCTGTTACTGTTTTTGGATTATTCATATTCTACAGTTCTGGAAAGCTGTTATTATAGTTTCCAAAGAATTTTAATAAACCACTTTTTTGTTCTGTATACTAAATTCGGTAGCCATTGTTTGCTGTTCCAATTATTGATTTGCAAGAATGCACACATTGTTCAATGTATATATTTAGTGATAAAATATTTTGGTAAATGCTCAACCATCATGCTGCTCAGTTTGTCATACTAGTCAATTCTCACGATAACTGACGTCGACCATCGTGAATGTTTTTTGTCAAAAACAAAACTTCGAGAATAGTTCATATCAAATTGGCCCTTTTTGTACAGGAGAAATCAACTGTGTTCATTATTTCTTTTACTTGACACTCAATTTACACAAGCTCTACATAAGTTTACAAATTTGAAAACTATTAAAGTAATTAAATTTACAACGCTATGACAGAAATAATTTTGAGAAAATGCTGCGAATTTATGCAATATGCCACTAAAATAAAGTTTAATTTAATTTTTATTTTGCAATATTTTTGTTATTATCTGTCGGTAGTAAGTACTATGAATATTATTTATATATAAAAATTTCAATAACTTATTTTAGCAAACTATAATTGTTTAAACGTACCCGACTCTAAAGGAGTTTGGAGAAGTTGTTGACTGCTCCGATCTGACAGGGGACTTGGAGACGGCGTCCCTCCAACTTCCACTATACTAACTGACAGCTGCGAACGACCACCTGAAATAAAATTACCTTTTCATTCGTTTGGCATTAAAGCAACCGCTTTTTATATGTAGAATTTTTAACTAGGTTTAGGTACATAGAAATATGAATTTCTTATTCAAAGGTAGTTAACTTATCATTCTTATCTATGTTACGTTTTATAATATTCAATCAAATACACCACAATAAATACATAAGAAGATAGAACATGTACAATAAACATAAGTAGTGCAAAGCGATATCTAGTTAAATAGGAGCAACTGTAGCAGAAATCTAGGAAAATTGGACTCTCAGAAAACTCCTGCGACCAATATCTGCAGAAATATAATAAAAAGATTTTGTAATATTATGTTAAATGAAAAATTCAAAATCACTGTGAATTCTTCATCAATTCTGAGAAAAATTTAAAAGGTTTGTACAAATAGAAAATTATAAAAAAAATATGGTGAAATTAGTAATGGTGTTCACATTATAGTTTTCATATAAAATACTGGGTGTTTGGAAAAGGTTGGAAGAAAATGCTACCAGATATTCCAAATATGATGGCCTAAATCAAGTTACCCTAGTCTAAAATTTTATATTTTCCAGGATCTATGGTGTTGAAGTTACCATTTTACTTTAGTGTTTCGTCAATAACTTCATTATTAATACATAAAACTTAGTAGAGAGGTGTTTTCTGGTACGAGAAATTGAAATATGGTCTCAAATTTACTGTCAATTTTAGAGGGGCCACTTACAGTATTTCACATACATTTCAATCGTCATTCCAGCTGCCTATCCAAGCTTCCAATCTTCAACTGGAAACAACATCAAAGTCTGGATCCTCACTCTGTTTTTTAGCAAGCACTCTTCTCATTTCCCAGTTTCTGCTTCAATTTTAATAATTGATTCTTCTGTGTATCAATATTGGAAATCCGTCTTGGCTGAATTGTTCTGTTGTTTGTTCTCCAATCGTCATATTTTCTCTGATCTTGACTGAATCTATCCCTATGACATTGATTCCGAAGACATCTCTTTGGCTCGCAATTCTAACAGTGAATGGGCCTTTTGTAGATGGTGAAATCAGCAAGGTGTCATCTTTTATGTTGGTTATCTAATACATTTTGCAGACTCTTCACAAATACTTCTACATTCTTTTGAACTTCTTGTTGTTCTTCAGTTCTAACTTAACCTGTCCGCTTTGACCGCTTCTAGATGCCTGTCAGATATATTTTTATGTCTTGCTAACCTTAATGCTTGACTGATCTCCGAATCTCGCTAATCACTGTTAACTGTTCTTGGAATTTTGTTATTGCGATGGGGTAGGCAAACTTTACCATATATACTATATCTGCCTCAAAGTACTGCAGATGGTTTTCGAAACGTTGTATTTGACCGTACTTAGTAAATGCGTTGTAGATGAGTTTCCCCATACATCATTTCTAAAGCAGTATTCTTAAAGTTTCTACAGCTTCACCCGCTAGGGCAACTATTAGTGATGTAACATTTTCTTCTTTTGATCTATTTTCTGTCAAGAAGGCTGTTTCGAATTATTTAAGGTAAGTGCTACATAATATCTTTGGTTGAAAAAAAACTTCTTTTAGTCTTAATGAACTCCTTCACAGATAACTGTGAGTTTAGATTTGTAACCTCATATTCTAATTTTATTATACTTTCTTCTACGACTTTGGCTACTTCACTCTGTAACCTATCTATGACTTGGACTTTATCTAGTACCTCACTTCTCAATTGATACATTTTTCAACAGTTTCCTCAAATTCATTGAGTTTAACCTTGACTGCCTCTTCTAACTTCTTATTGTTTTCTTATAAACTGCTTTTCATTTCGTTTCTCAATTCTTCTTGACCATTTTTTATTTCTTCTAAACTGTCCTTTATTTCCTCTTAATTGTTTTTTTTTCTTTTATGTTTTCATTCATTTCTTACTTTAAGTCGTCTTTCATTTCGCCCTGGCTACTCTTCTTATCTTCTTGAACCTCTTCATCATTCCCATTAACTCTTTGAATGTTCCTCCATGTTCCTCCTGGCTTAGCCTTACAATAGTTCACGTAGAAAAAAAACAAACTTTATTGTCACTACTTGATTACACAACAAATATACTTCAAACAATTCACAACTGTCAAATATATACTTTGACGTTTCTGACATTCGCATTCGGTTTCCCAAGATAAACTGAATTGAGGAGGCGGAACTTATCCGCTTATATATATTTTTTGGGTTCTCGAAGTTTCCACCGTTCCTGAGAATCAAATCTAATATAACCTGGAACATAATTAAAAAACTAAAAGGATGGGTGATCTTTTGTAACAATATCTATGTATTCTTCCCATTTTCCCAATAAAATTATATTTACGTTAAATTCCTCAATTATCTATTTTTATTCACCGATATTAATTTTACATTAAGAGATCTATTTTATATTTCATCAACTCATAAAGAATCCATTTTCAACAAGGCAATGCGTTTTGACATAATGATACTTTATGGCAAGTTTTAATATGGAAGGAGGCATTTTCATACAATGATTAAAATTTGTCTGCCATTAAAATTTTCATGTATCATTATCAGCAAACGGGGTCAGATAAATTTGGTTAATGCATAGCCACTGCTTTACTTTGTATTAAGTTTGCGGAAGATAATACCTTTTATGTAGAAGTGCAAGCAGAAATTTGAACTGCTATTATACTCTATACCAACGTATTCGTGGAGCTGGATATTACACTTAACATAGCCAACTGCTTTCTAATTACATTCAATTTATATCAAAAAAATATATACAGTAAAAAGTTATTCTTAATGAAAAATTTTACTGATCATTTATCAGATATGTAATCAAATATACGGCGTTGTAGAAATGTAAAACTTTGAATAAACCAAGTGCCTTATTTTTATTAAAATAGTATATTAAAGTATAATTGTATTTTAAGGTCTTAAAAATAGAGCAAGTGTTTTAAACACCAGTTATCCACGAATGCTTTACGCTATTTTTTTTATTGGTACACTTTGAAATCATAAATACTGGAATTAATACTACAAAAAATGGAAATAAAAACTATTAATGTAAAATGGTTGAATTCGTGATAAGACATCAGTATACCTTTTGTTGTTATGAAAATGAAAAAACAAAAATTAATTTGTAATCTGTCAGATAAGATTAATTCTTGTCACGACAGTAGTTACTAATTGCATAATATTTAAAAATGAGTTCTAACATTGATTACTTAAATAGTAAAGCACAATCGCGATTAATACCGCAAAAATCGGAAAACTCGATCTTATAAAAAATAATACAAGTTCATTAGATGGATGGAAGAGCAAAAGGTAACAGGTAAAGATGAACGAGGTGTGCTTGCTTCCCTTAAGAAAATGTCTGAGCAGTACAAGGCTCGACTATATGGGCTATTCATTCAAAACTGCAAAGTGTGTTGAGGATAAACAAACGGGTGAATTTAAAATCATATGTGATCATCAAGGCAATTAGTAAGAATGATGTAGCCAAGAAGGCATACGTATTCAAGGAACACGATTTGGGAAGTTTTTCCCTGGACATTACGTATTTATTTTTGAATAGCCATTTAGGATATCTTTGGCTCTTGTAGAAGATGTGAATTGTGCGATTTATGCTTACATGACATCAAGGAAGAATGGATCGATGATTTGCTGTTGCCGACAGTGATGGAATTAGTTATGTGCGTTTGGTGAAGCAGTATTTATAATTACGTCCCCAAAATGTAAGTACAGAGTTTTCTTACGGTATGATTAGGGGCTAATCAAGTGATTGATATTAATACATTTGGATCATGTCCCTTGCAAATTGCACGTTATCTTAAAATGGACGATCCTGATCAATATACTGGACATGCGTTCGACGCACATCCGCTTTCAATATGGCAACTAGTGGTATGACAATAGCACAGCTTAAAGAAGTTTAAGCTGTGACAATAGATCAGATCCAACGAGAAGTAGCATGGAAGTCGGCAGCTGTGGCGACTGGTTACGTTGAAGAGAGTATTAGCAATAAGAAGAATGTTTCAAGTATTATTGGGAGTCCATTAATGGAAGTGCAACCTCATTGGCATCCGAGCACGTTAGCAGTATTGAATTGAATTTGAACAGCATTTCCTCCGATTTAAAAAACTGAAGTATTAATATTTTAAACAAACCAACAGTACTTTTCACATTTATTTAATAAATGAGGATTGTTGAATCTTTGAATAAAGCTTTTGAAACATTTGTTAGTAATATTTCATTTGACGCTACAAGATACTCCTGTCAGATCAATAATTAAAAAGGTGATATATAGACCACGTTTGTCGGGTGGTTGATTTTGCCATGGTAACTTTAAAATACGAGGGTACTAATAAAAAAACATTATTTAACAAACTTATTTTAAAACTTAAGAAATTTTTAAAAGTGAGATTTAGTCAAGATAAAACAATAATCACATTTTACAAATAAGTAGACGCTGCGAGTTTTAACTATCTTACTTTAAGGAGGCAAAAATTGTAAAAACAATTCTCTTTTATTAATTGATTTAATTATAGAAACAGGTTTTTCTAAATAAAAATAAATTAGAACTGGAATGAGCAAACTTAAAAATGAATATTATTCAGTCTGTAGACCCCCAAGCAAAACACATTTTAAGAAGTATCCCAATAAGAAATAATCTAGTGCATGCCAAAGGATTGGTTTATAACGTCCGATCCATTTGTTAGGGAAGTATTCATCAACCCAGTTTCCGTCTTGTTGACATATTAGTTCTGAATTTTTATTCTAATTACGAAAGTACTAAGAATTTCCAAATACGAATTTAGATAACCAGGCATTTATTTTTTTAGTTTTTAACTATTAGTTATCAATCGAAAATTTGGTGTTTTTTTTGGCCGGTACCTTAAATTTTGTGAGAAAACCACTCCATTAGTTGAGAACGTTAATTCGTCAGTAAACAAAATGTTTTGTTTTCCATAATTTTCTAGCGCATTATTAAACAAAGGCAATTTATGATTAAACACTGGTTTCATGGATGGATTTTGTTGTGTGATTAAATTCTTTGGATATGAGATATGCTTTCCAAAATGTACCTGTCTAGATGAATCAATTTCAGTTAGTCAGTGTACTTTATTTTGTATACCTACTTTATTTTATATACATATATAAATGGCCTTTAAATCCTGGTTTTCAATTGAAATAAATCAATATTTGTTTATTTGTGAATAGAGTCAATACTATAACGTACGATAAAGGATGTTGAGCAAATGACCGTTATGGCTTGACCAATGTCAAAATGTTTTACTCTTGATAACACTCTCACATAAAACCGATGAAATTTAATTAATAACTCTTCTAATGTAGTTTTAAATGTGTAGTTGTTTGAGATGCATTGTATAGATCCTAGCTTTCAGATAAATCCATAAGAAAAAATCTAAGACTATTAAATTGTAAAATTGATGGTTTTCTATAGTTTCTAGTGCCGTGCCAGAAGTCTTTAAGATTCATATTGTCTAGGTCACAAATATTAACTTATTATCTTCTCCGTCCTTCATTACCATTTACAGCATTTTCAAAATACATTTTAATAATTTGTACACGTATCAAATATAATGCACTTATTACGGTAAATATGGTCTCTAGACGCAGGCGAAAAAGGAATACTCTTATTGCAGCACTTAGATACAGCTAAACATAATTTTTCACTTATAGGATATACTTTTTTCTGAAATAAATATCACTGCATACTTACACAAACAAATATTATTTTAATTCCTTTTAATAATATTTAATGTTTTACCACTGGAGTAATTTACATGATATAAGCTGTAAAAAATATGGTAATTTTAAATATAAATTACTTTTTCAAAAACTGTCATCAAAAGACTTTTCAGTTTACAAAGTCACTCTTTTTTGTCATCCAGCTGTGAAATACTTTCATGTCAAAGTCTTTTTCGTTGTAGAACATAAAATAAATATTAAAATAATTTGTCATTTTCTTATTTATGATTTTATTAATTTAACAATATAAAACATTTAAATACAAAACCGTAAGTAACTATTATTAATAGAACGATAACAATTTGTTTTGCACTATATGTAAATTAAAAGTGCTGATATTGCAGTGAGTTAAATTTATGCCATATCCAGTGCACTTTGTATTATCGAGTTGATTAAGTACCGTAGGCTCTGCTGAAGGTGGTAACAATTTATTTGCGATTGAAATTTTATTTTGTATAGAATCTTTTATATATGTCTCCTCTAGTGTACTAGAACACCACCCCCTCTCATGCCGTTGAATGATGGTAATATCGCCTCTGCGTCAGCTAACAGAATGGCGGGAGAACGTATAAGACAATGCCTTGTATAATTTCCCGGATGAGGCAATTTGAGATAAGCCGCTATTTCTTTTGGCACATTCCCTATTTTGTTGATGTAAACCATTTGGTTAACATATTTTTGCTTGACATCCTCCAAAAAAATCTTCGATTTGTAGTAACTGCCGGACGTAAAGCATAATATTTGCGGTATATCTTCATTTGGTCTTGATTTGAAATCACAAAACATTTCGGAGTATGAGTTTTGGAATCGGGAATGCTTACAATAATTGAATTTTTAAAATGATCTGAAAAGTTATCCAAAATTAATTAAATTAATCGATTTATATTCATTTGAATTCTACCAGAAATCTATTATCGTGTGCTTCTTGTAAAAACCTCTCAATTTCTTCTTCCGGTAAAATTTTGGTTATATTCACTGTACTTTTTAATATAGATTATACTGACCATGTTGAAGGTTTAATTTTATGTTCGAAATATGCCAGTAATACCGTTTCACATACTTTTTGAATTTTCTTCGAACTACACTACCATTTTAATTCGTTGTAGGCATTCACGTGTTGTTTCGATTATTTATTGGGGATTAATTGTGAAATAGCACTTTGTGCCCCTTCGAATACTTCCCCTGATACATCCTCTTCTTGACTTTCCGAGCTCATTTTGAATTACACTTTTAAAATATGAATTGCAATATATAACTCTAACACTACTTTTTCAAACAACTATTTTTTGTTGTTTATTAGGTTGCTATCGTTATGATAGTCACCGCGCTTAAACCGTCTTGATTCAAACACGGTTCAAACGGTTTCAAATATAAATTATATTGTTGTACATAACACAATTGTCGAATTCTACTACAGTTTTCGAAAGAATACTGTTAGTATTATTAGTACAAAATAACTTCCATTATTGAACACAAAAGTACCTTTTTGCGTTTTGGATACAGTAATAACTATTCTCAATCTATCAATATTTTGGCCTATGAAAAATTAACAACCGCCCAGTGAGTATACCAGGCGATGTATTAATGGGCACATAAATAATGTTCCGTCCTAATAAATTAATTAATTAATGTGCCTTAATGAATTAACCTATAACGGCCTCTGATTAAAGGGGGCGCAAGTTATTGCCGCTTATACACTATGGTAGGGTTTATAGATTATTTATTGATGAAGCAAAACCACATATGGTACATCAAACGGTAATTATGTATGTTTTAACGCACGAGGGTTATCTCAGCTCATTAACTTCACCCTTCACCAGGGAAACATCCGAGTTTTTATGTGCTTTTTGAATTGTCATACATGGTTTGTTCTGTCATGCGATGAAAATTCCGGTTTATGTGACGTCAAATATCCTAGTTAGCTTTATGTAATAATACATTAGTGACATGTGGAACAGAGAGGGGATTTTTGTATATAGATGCGATACTTCTTTATGCATATGCGTTAGGAGAAAAGTGTTATTAGTCTGAACTCAAATAATAATTATTTTTGTTAAATTAAATACTGTATAATAGAGAATAGATATTATTTGGTGTAGTCTGCAAACACAGGGTAATAAAAACTTTGTATCACAAAAGCGGAGATAGTTTGGCTCAAAATAAGTAGAAGAGTCTTAATGGGCATATGTTCTAAATCCGACAATTACCGAGATACAGAGTTTTGAAAATTTTATTTTTTTCACTTATAAATCGATACCGGCGTGAACTTGGCAGGTTAAACTTAGCAGGAGATTTGCCGAAAATAGCCGAAGGCTCATAGACGCGCAACGGAAGACAGAAAGGGTATACAATTATATAAAATAACATTGCAAAATCAGATAGGTAGGTAGAAAACAGAGTTGTTGTTAAAATTCCAGAATTAACTACATTGATTTGCGTGGTTTTTAAAGAGTGAATATTGATAACTATTGATAGATAAATCCTATCTTAAGAAAATAATGTAAAATTGATTTTGAGAAATGAATGAATTCAAATCAAATGGCAGGTGTGGAATTGATAAAAATCTATAAGCAAAGGGTGAATTTTGATTTTAAGTTAAAAATAAATTTTTAGAAGATGAATGGAGAAAATGGTGTATCAAGTTAAAATTCTCACAATAGTTGTAGAATAGCCCAAAGGAGCGAATTTCAACCTTAAATTAAAAATAAGTTCTAAAAAATGTATCATACAGGCAAAGAAAATTTAGTATCAACTTAAAATTCTCAGAGTAGATGTAGAATAGAGCAATAAAATCCCTTCTAGAAGCACATTCTTTTACAAGGGTCTCAAGGCATGGATTTTGACCTTAAATTAAAAATATATTTAAGAAACGTTATCATATGGTTGAAGAAAATGGAGTATCAACTTAAAATGCTCAGATTAGATGTAGAATATAGTAATTAAATTCATCTTAGAAGCAGAATGACTTGCAATGAACCCAAGGGGTGGATGTTGACCTTAAATTAAAAATAAACTTAGAAGCAGGTTGACTATCAAGGCTCCCAAGGGGTGGATTTTGACCTTAAATTAAAAATAAACTTAAAAAAATAGCAAAAGGATGAAGAAAACGGAGTATAAACTTAAAATTTCAGAGTAGATGTAAATAGAGTAGTTAAGTTCCTTCTAGAAGCAGAATGGTACTGAATTGATACTCATTTTTCTTCTGCTCTCAAGAGGGACCTTATTGCTTTATTTTACAACTACTCTGAGAATTTGTGAATTTTGATTTTAAATTTTAAAATAAATTTTTGAAAGATTACTCGATGAATGAAGAAAATGGTGTTCACGCCGATTACATCTCTGAGTTGTCGGAAAGAAAGTTGATCAGTTGGAGTTTGTATTACTCAAAAGTAAGTATCTTGGACAATTATGTTTCAGTGGCGTAGCAATAAACCAAGTTATCCCCTCGGTAACCGCTGATTTTGAAAAATTGCCCATCTTTCGAAATTTTGTGGTGTGAGGTCTAAACGGTCCCCGATAGCAACAAAACCCAAAAGCCCTTTACAGGCAACAACATCTCACACTATCACAGACCATAAAGAAGAGAAAAAAATTCCAATTTCCAAAAATCATTTAAAATTTCGGATCGGACCTACAAAGATATTCACATAGCCTAACAACGTGTCAGAAGCCATTTCGAACAGCTAAAGAATAAAAACTGCCAAACCTTAAAATTACCACTCGCTTTTTTGTTTTGGGCCATGAACTAAAAAGTTTATCTCTAAAAGAGAATATATGAAACTATGGTGCCCCTCCCCATTTTACAAAAAAATTAAGTTAGGTAGGTAGCTCATCTGCGTAAAAAGAATGTTTTTGCGATTAAACGGCCAAGTTATCAACATTTTGCAAGAGGCAGAACTTAAAAAAGTGTTAACTTTTATGAAAATAAAAATTGTGACAATCAGTTACTTAATACCTACATAAAAAAATATGAATATTCTTTAACCGAGGTATCCACTTTAAGCTATTTGTGCGAGATAAATTAATTGCATCAAAAAAGCCTTTTACCCATATATTTTCATAGACCAAATTTCATTTTAATCATTCAACGCATTCCCATTTTATAACCGATTATTGAATTTTTTTCAAAAACTTTGGCGTAATAAATCCTAATACTTTCAACTTAAGAATCTAGGGTGGCTCGCTGGCACATACATTTCAGGGACATCCTGTAATACTAAAATTAAGTACTTACATCCTAAAAAGGGTTACTTTAAAAAGAACATTATTATGTATATTCGGTAGGTCTGAGAATCGGTCGTAATCTATTTTTCATAACCCTAAGTGATAAGGGTGGTCCACCCTAAACAATTAGCCATTTTAGTAATTTAATCATTTTTAACCCTGGTAGATAACTGATCGGTTATCACTAGATCAGCTATCCCTGCCAGGCGTCTACCAGTGTCACTTCTCACCACAAACCTAGAAAAAAAT
The DNA here is from genome assembly GCA_037114965.1 of Monochamus alternatus. Taxonomy (NCBI): domain Eukaryota; kingdom Metazoa; phylum Arthropoda; class Insecta; order Coleoptera; family Cerambycidae; genus Monochamus; species Monochamus alternatus. Next base: position 79,424,835 of record CM073429.1, read on the forward strand.
ATAGACAGCGTCGATTCATGATATAGGTCACAAGACAGGTCCCGCGTTTTCTAGGGACAGAAGGTCCAGAAAATTGATATTTTATTTGCTTTATGTTGGCGGTTGTGCAAATATGATGGCTGCATTGCAATATGAAATTAACTAACTTGCTGTCATTTGAAATGTCATTAAAGAATGTGACATCAATGTGACCAATGAGATTCACGCTACAATACAACCAACGTAAATTGGCATAAAAACCAAGTTTTAGTGATTCTGGACCTTTTAGGGTAGCCATGAATTAGCGGTCGCCGGCAATATGACACTGGCACAGTCTATTTTTTTTTTGGGTTTGTGCTTCTCACCCAGTAAACAGCACGGAGTAGGGATGAGATCGAAGCCGACTACCAAAATATTCACTAGAAATAATTCATATGGCAAAACAACGTTTGCCGGATTATGTAGTATTTTATAAAATTGAGATATCAAAACATAAAAATAAGTTAATTCAAATGGTAGCAAATTTTAACATAAAATCTTTATCACTGATATTTTAAAGGTACACAGTACGAACAATTACACTTTTTTGCCTTACCTGTATTTAATAGCTTCTGCTGTTCATCCAGGGCCATGTTGAATTTTTCTGGAAATTTTACACCCAAATTGGGCATGCTATCTCCTACAGGAACGACTCACAGCCTGAAAATTGTAGAATATGTGTTATTTGTAAAATAATTCATTTCACAATTAAGTTCTACTATAATCTATAACTCTGAATCTAATATTATATTTATTATGCATCAACGTCGATTTGCAAACAGCAAACAGAGTAAACTCAATTAAGGAAGGAGTTATTTTAAGTATATCTAAAATAAATGATTTAGAATATTTGAATTTATATTATTTATTAAATTAAAATAGTTGTTTTTGATCCTAGATTTCGAAATGTGTTTCTTGCGTTCGGGGAAGAATGAAAATCATTCGACAATCTAAGATTAAACAACATTTTTTCGAAAATTTCAAAAATTATTAAAAATGTGACGAGGAAATTGTGACATTTACAATTAATTTATTTGATATGTATGTCATCTATAATTTGCTGCATATAATAACTTTTGTATAGATATTCCTTTATTCTCAGAAAATGTAATATTCTTAGAAAAAAAAATTTAAGCTTAAATTTACTAGTGGTCTGGATAGCATTTCACGCTTCCTATAAAGATTGTGCAATGTTATTTACTACTCAATTAAATACTTTATTTTTTTCGAATTTATGTTTGAAAAATATATTTTTCCATAATTAACTGATACCTAGGCATAATATGAAGTTTTTTAGTTGTCTCGAAATTATATAAGATAATCCCGAATAATGTGCACAAAATTGAGGGTAGATTGTACGATCGATTTTACATATGAAATTTTTGTACATTCGTCATGGAAAAAGGAATCAATATCGTCAAAAAAATTGTAAAATCCTTATAGTTCCAAGTAAAAAATTATTAAAGTAGTATTTTCAACATTTACATCGATGCGATTTGGAATATTGAAATCCGATTACTTTTTGTAGGTACTAAGTTTTTGTGATGCAAGTATTTATATTAGTTTTTCAAGTGCCAAATTTGGCTTATGTGTTTAGGAACTTGAAATTGATGGATATCGTTTTAATTTATGGCCATGTGAAAATAACAGAACGATTTGCCCATAAACATGTACCAAATGCAGCTCCTTTTACCGCAATATGTAGTGTGTGGAAGTGTAGTGTAACGTGAGGAAAATTTGAAACCGAATTAAGGAAGAGATAGGCCTCCATGTCCACAACGTATTGCAGCACTGTGGCATATTAAACACGAGGCTCAATTATATCCGTATCATGTATCATATCCGGTACCATGGCCGCTAGGATCTCCTGACTTTAAATCATTTGGATTTCTTTTTGTAGGGATATTTAAAAAATGAAGTGTATCGCAAGTGGCAAGAGACAGAAACATTTGTGTTAGTTTGAGAGACTGGGTAAGACGGGCCCAAAATTTTGTTGTAACATGAGTTATGTGAAACTATTTTATTAATTAAAACCATAAAGTAATTACATGAATAAATTAATAACAATAACAGCAAAAACAGTTGAATTTGCTGTATAAATATATTTATTTCTTTCTTTGGGAATTACTTTACATGTTTTGTCCAGTCACCGTGTATTTTTAAATCATTTTCGAACTGTCCTTTTTGATTTTTTTTTTACAAAATTGTATTTTTGAGTCCCCTGTACATTCATTTTTTTTAGATACAGTCTGAATCATCCTGTATATACTACCTGGCAAAGAAAGGCAAACATTTCATTTGTGATCTGGAGTTACTTTTGATTCGACTTTATTATTTGCAATGCACATCGAAAATGTAGTGGCTAGTTGTAACATATCTCTAGGATTTATAATGCGCAATTGTAAGCTGTTTTCCAATAGTTGGCGTTAAAAACATTATTTAATTCTCTTGCTCGATCAAAAGCTGAATATTGTTCACTTGTCAATTGCCAATTGATACTTCCTATTCTGTATGTATAACGTACTAACGCGAATGTTGACCGTTTGCGTGCACTAATCACGTCTGACCGCCGCCTTAGCATTCGTGCGTTGTCTGGCGAGTTAAACGTCAACAAAGAAACCATTCGCAAGATGTTACACGAAAATTTGAATATGCGAATGATTGGCGCAAAGAGGATGACAAAAGTTCTCACCCGTGAACAGAAAGACATGCGAAAATCGATCTGCGACGATTTGTTGTGCCGCATTCGGAGCGACGGCAGAAACTGGATGAGTAGAGTAGTCACTGGAGATGAGATCTGGATATTTGAGTATGACCCCGAGACCCGTAAACAAAGTCAGCAGTGGGTGGAAAAGGGTGGAGAGCGGCCAACGAAAGCGAGGATGTCCAAGTCACGACTGCGGAGAAAACCAAGGGTGGTTCCAATCGTGGGAGCAACGTTGAAATCGTTGTGTAGAGTCAGAGGGAGACTATTGTGAAGGTCGATAATAAAGTTTTGGCGAAATGTAATTTGCTTGTTTTTTCATTGACAAATTCCCGGAACTTAATTGCCACACCTCCTATGTTCTAAATCCATAAGCTATAATTATTAAATGAAAATTAATTTTTGCTCTGTCTGAACCTACCTATTGGCACAATTAAGACATTTTTTTCTAACTTGCTTAGATTTTTTTAAACTTCTTCTAAAAACAGATATAAATTTACTTAAAATAGCGTTTAAAAACGGCACCCATAAAGGAGAGGTATATATTTAGACATGCAGATGCTCATCATCTCAGTTATCTTAAATAATAGAGCAAACATACTTTATTTACGTGAAGTCTCGTGCTCTGTAAATTCTCGTGCAATCAGCTGGAACACTGTTCTGCTAATTAACTTCATTTAAAATTCAATTAAAACAATTCATATATAGAATTCCTTTTGAAATAAATTTCCAAGGGAAGTCGTAACCGCGTGTCTTACGTCACGCTGTAATTTTCAGGATGCTGTGTAGCCACCGAGACCAATCCACAGCTTATTTAGACTTAAGGCGGATATATCTTTTGGTTCCTACAGGGTGATTGCTTTAAAGTTAAATTAAAAAAAGTTTTGTATTTCACAATATGTAAGATTATGAAATAAATTGAACATAAAACAGAATTTGTTGCGAATAACTCCCTTTTCTACTAGGTATTTGACCCGGTACGAAGTTACTGCTTGTTTTCTCTTGATGATTGATTTCTTGAATCAAAACCTCAATGGTTATACTTTAATAAGTATATCTGGTTGCATACCTTCACCGTTTTTCAGAATATTTAATTTTCAAAAAATGCTACTTGCTATTGCCGTACAGAATTGAATACCTATTATGAAGAAAAAAACTGAAAACTTAGCTCTTATCTAGCATCTTTCTTAAAATTTTTGAACATCAAAGAGGTTGAAATTTATCCAGTGGTATAGATTATATGTGTATTAGCAAGATTTAATATTACTGGTTACTAGTTACCACACATTGCTACCGTTGTTCAGTTTGATCAATTTAACGTTTTTTGATAGTTTTGAAAATATAAAATAGAAGCTATATATTATGAAGGAAAACTATAATGCAATTTTTATAATTCCGATATGTTAGCTATACTCTGATTTCATTGTAAATTTCGTCACTATAATTTGTATTGATTTGTAATTTTTAACTTCGAATTGTGAAATATAGATATACAGCTTTACTGAGTAGATAATTTAAATTTTGTTATATTTTATATATACTTTATAACTAACATTGAAAAATATGCATACAGAAAATAACTAATATTATTTCACATATATCTGAACTGAACTGGATATCAATGTGCTATATACTAAAGAGTTCATCAATCAGTTCAAATATGTACATTTTGTTTAACCTGAATATTATAACAGAAACTAATTTAAAAATGAATTATACCTATTATTTTTGTAGCCATATGGAAAGTGTATTGACAGATCAAGTTGAAAAGAGGTAAAAGTTTTTACTTTGAATGTCATGGAAAATAGTCTGCTTGTTAAAATGTACAAAAGTACAAGTTTAAGTTAGTCAATATAATATGCAGGATATCTCTCAGTAACACGGGTCACATTTTTATTTCTAAATAGTTAAGAAGGGCTTGTCAGAAACAGAAATACCTTCTGTGTAGGAAGAAAAATGTAAATTATCCATTTTTCTCTATAAAACTGTATTGGTTATCCATAATCTAAACATGTATTGTAGGTATTTCATTTGCATTAGAAAATATATGATATTTTCGTTGAAAATACTACGTAATTCTTGAAACATCAATATATATTCCTTGATATTTGCAAATATTTGTAGATATACGTATATCTGTGTGAAACTAAACATGTTTAGTTCGAATTTTAGTGACAGTAAACTTATAATTAACATAACTGCAACTAAAGTTGCGCAACAGAAATCACATGAAAACTTCTGTAAAATTTCATAATAAATTTAGTAAAAGTTAACAGTTCCATTGTAGTATATTGTGCTACCATACTATTTCTGAAATTTACGTAAAAACTCATAACACTAGATTGTCTCTTAATATACAGGGTGTTAAAAAAAGATTGTAAAATATTTCAGGAGGTAATAGTATGAACCAAAATAAGCAGAAAAGTCTTCATAAACATGGGTAATAAACATAAAATAAAATGTTTGAAAAACGAATAGTGGTCAACCAACCGTTACTTTGTGGACCCATGTTTATTAAGACTTTTCTGCTTATTTTGGTTCATACTATTACCTCCTGAAATATTTTACACTCTTTTTTTAACACCCTGTATAATGTAGAATAAAATTTTCCAGTAAATAAAAGAGCATAACAAAACATGCCCTTAAGCTATGTCCCATTATTAATGAATCACCCTTTATATAGTGACAAGCCCAATACAGTTGCGCTTATATAGACATTGCCACATGTGCATATGTGATTTGTAGTTGTAGTTATCACGCGATGGTTAGTTAAATTGCTCATTCTGGATTAAGCATCTACAATATATACTGGGTCGTAAAAAATTTAGGCCAAGACGTTATATGGTACCATCTGATTTTGAAATGTTACTTGGTATATTCAGGCCATAACTAGGAAAATCAGAGTCAAAATTTAGAGAAACCATTCCCATTTCAATTAGATTAGTTGTTACCATAAGTTTTCATGCTTGTGTGGAAAATCGTTATTACTTTTCTTCGTTGATCACAATCTAACTACTCTTCTAGTCTTTGTATATTGCGACTGTCGAAAAATACGTCTCGATTATTGCGCATCACAATGTTACTTATTTCTAACCGAAGACAAGAAATGGACAACTTTTTTTATGGAAACACCACAGTGTAGTTTGTACAAGTCTTAACGAGTTACCTTAAAGTCGAAACAAACATATGCTTGAATTATTTTTTATTTCAACTTTAAGGGGCTGTAACTCGCTGTATTTTAGTATCTAGGTAAGTTAAATTCAATCTGCTTCGATTTGTTGTTACACTGTGTAGGTATATAGGAATACCGAAATAGAATGCAACCCAATTTGTTATTAGTTCGTTTTTGGTGAGAATCTCTAAAATAATTAGTTCATTCCATTCTGGCGTTGACCCCTTTCACTAAAATTACTTTGGGCTTGCCTTTTCTCGTGCTCTGTAATCAAACATTTGCTACACTGTGACAAATTGACGTAAAATTTTATTTAATATAAGCTTATTTTGTAAATTATCAGTATTTATTACCTAGTGTATAGTATTTACTTTTTCTTCTAAGAATGCATCAATTCTTAAACATCTTATTTATCTAAGTAGGTAGTTTCTAATAAAAATTTTATTAAAAGTTACTTACTATTTTCTAACACTGCACTATTTCAAGTTAAACTAATCGATTATATAATAACGATAGAAGTTTAACAATAGCTGCATTTTTAATTCACATCGGTAATGGAAATAATCGGAATATACGTCCTTCCTGGAACAGTCTAGTTCCGATAACCAAGTCAACGTTTTTCATTGCAACTTTCGAACATATGATTTCAATTTCTTTTAAGCTGTAATACATTTATAATGTACATACATATATCCATAATGTACAGGGTGTCTCAAAGTTCACGTCGTGTCCCCATAACAAACAAACGAAAAACGACAATAAACATCTGTTGGCATGAATCTCGATTCACTAAGGTCTATTCTTCGCTTGAAAAACATTTTATTTCAAAATTCAAAAACTAACTAAAATGACCAGCATATACTCGCGACAAGAATTCAATTCAATTTACAATATTTTCATCAAAATATTTAAGAAACTGCAACTGATAGTAATAAAACTATAGACTACACTAAAAGTTTGCATTATATATTGCACTAAATTGCATAAAATAATTGTTTTTAACGCGACCAAGTATCGAAAATTACGTTGACAATAAAAACAAATGTGTAACGTCAGCCGTGACGTAAGACGTCTGAATTCTTGACGCGAGTATACCCATATTTTTTGATAATTAAAATCATCATTTTTTACGAACATTTATTATATAGCATTTTTCTCTTTTCCTTAAAAAGTTACAATGATAAACATTATATAAAATTGTATTCAATCATATTAAATTAGCCTTGATTTAATCAACATTGCCTTGAAAACAATCTCTTAAACGTTATTTGTTGTGTGTTAAACAAACTAGTCGCTAGTTGACAAGATTTTAATTTATGGTGAATTCCAAAAAATGCCAGAAGAGTTCCTAACTTATATCATGAGAAATATCTAAACCGTCAAGCTTCTTATAAAACTATTTGCTAGATTAGAACGAATTTTGCGTCGTAACAAAATGCCCTTTTTTTGAGAAAAGATAAAAGCATTTCAAAATTGGTGGGCGGTGATGTTACCGTAGTATTACAATATTTTGAAGAAAATCATGGAACAGGCAACTTTTGCACCGAATTTAAAAAAAGCTCTGTGCAAAGAATTTTGAGTTCTAACAGATACTATGATGCTAAATAACTTGGAACACTTATATGATATACATACTGAGAAAAATATTAATTATGTAGTCCAAATGGTTAATTTGGAGATAGACAATAGACATTTCCCACATATTCTTTGAAAGTTGATTTATAAGTAACAGTAAACCAAACAAAAGAAACGAACATTACTGGGCAGAAAATCCACGCTATGTTAATCCCATTCAAAATAGGAGCCATTATGGAATAAATGGCTTGGTGTTATTGGAGTTGGCTCGTATTTTGACTCAAATGTATTGAATGCTAATTACTTAAATTCTTGCAAGAGGAGCTTCCGCCAATACTTGTATAGTGGTCGCAATACGATGGTGCTGTTCCACATAAAGTTAAAAGTACTTTTTAAATTCAGTGATTCTGATGTAAGTTTACTTTCTGATGTAGAAGTAGCAAACGGAGCGTCTCGTGGTATGAGTACCAAAAGTTTAACTAAGTTAATGCTGGATCATATTCAGCACAATGACCTCTATATAAAAATTGCAATTCCATGCAGGAAAACACACGAAAACTGTCCGAGAATTTGTTATAACAGAAGGAAATGGGCAAGTATCAACTGTATAAACATTTTTTGAAAATATGCTGAACTTCGTGCATGCAACTCACAGGCGGTTTTTGGTATTCTACAGACAAGGAAAATATACCTCACAGCCTATTAGAGTTAATACTTTTGGAAGCATTCCAAAAATGATTGCATCAAAACTTGGGTTGAAGAATCTTGAAGAATTCGCTGGATATTGTTTTAGAAAATCCTCAGCCACATTCTGGTTGATGGCGGTGCAAATATGCAGATATTAAAGCGTCATAGGGGCTGGAAATCTTCTACAACTGGAGCCGAGAATAGCAACGAGCAGAAGACTATGTTGAAAATTCTTTAGAGAATAAGAAACGGATAGGAAAGAAGACCATGAGCTCAAATACGGTTTTACGATTGTAAATTTGAACTTAAACACATCTTCTTAGACAAATTTCTAATTGTAAAAAGTGTATTATTAATGTGTATAATAAACCTTAGGTTAAACCGGGATTTTATTTAACTGAAAAATATTAATAAAAACGTTATTTTTTTTTCGTTACAACACTAATATTATAAGCGCCCCCTTACAAAAACTACAACACTATTTATAGTATATAACTGTAAAAATCATAACACTAAATGAAAGTAGATAAAATATTTTTCATCTTGCAAATTATATTTTTACAATAGGTTTTACCAAATGCATTTAATTTCATACCCGTATAATAATCCGTTAGGTAATACCTACCTAATTAAATTGTATAAACTCATAATTTAGCAATTGAAAGAAATCTGAGGTGAGTGTATTAACATAACGAATTGATAACAAGACTTCTTGATACCAGCAACATATATTTTTTGCGTAATAAACACAATAATGACATTCTCCATATGTGCATCAACAATTAGGTTGATTAAAGTATGACCTTTATTAATATTTTGGGGACAGCCCCGTCGACTTCAAAGGTATTTATAGACAATGCTATTTAAGTTCTGGTGATACCAAAGAGGCATTAAATTATATCGGAATTTCCACAGGAGATGCTTCTCAAATAACTTTTACTCTATAAGCATAGCTTTATTGTCGTGTAAGTTTGAAGTTTCTGCTTTACAAAAGCGACGGCGCTTTATCCCTGACTAGTAATGAGACTACACAAATACGCACTTTGCTCACCGTAGAAAGACTTTTCATTAAATTTATTAATAATGGACAGCCTTCCTATTCAACTAATATTGTCAGAGCTTTCCAACCGCTTAAGTCTCACCTGATTCATAACTTTCTGAGGCTAATTTTGCTTAAGTGAAAGCACAATGGGGAAGTTGCACGAATTTTATATTGGCTTGAAATGTATTACAGGGTATCTTTCAAACATATTGAAAAGTCAGAACATGTGTCTGGCGGCAATAATCACATAATAATTACAATATTAATATTCATAAATTACCATTAAATGTAAACAAAACCACGTGGCCGAAAACGCGATACCATTGGTGTGACATTACACGCCGTTCAGAGCGGTTTCTTTCCGAGGACACAGGTGCAGGTTACGGTGTTGATGATGTTAACAGGTATTTATTTCTTGTATTTTTGCGTTTTGTGGCATTTGTGGGTCATACATCATAGTGCAAATACTGTGTAGGTAATACCATAATAATTAGTAGTGATGTGGTGAACTTACGGTATTGTTAAAAGTAACTTATTCCTTTGTTTACAATATAGATCCGCTTATGACAATTACGGCAAAAATTCTGTTGGGGTAGTACCAGAAAGATGGTTTTACTTGAAGTAATTATAAAATTATTCCATCTGATTTCCCATTGAACTACTAGCTTTAATTTGAAAAATAATAACTAAAACTAATGATTAATAATATTTAAGATTTATACATTTTTTAAATTACTTTTTATTGCTATTTACTGCTGATTTTCATTTATCCTTAAACATTTGTAAAAAAATCCTTATTTATTACTTTTGTTTATTAAATTTTCAGAATAAAACATGTAATTTAATGTAGTGAAGTCACATAGAAAAATTTGATAAATAACGTTCACGTAAATTGTAAGAGCAACTTAGTACAGTACTTTGTCTATTTAACACAATAAAATCGACAAATGACAGATTAACTTTTCTAAACGTATGTACTACTTTGTCCGAAAAAATGAAAATCGTATACAGATATGAACTAAACTCACTGCCGTATTTATGTATACACGTGCCAATGGCGTCTGATGTCACAGGTCTACACTGTGGTGGCGATCGTTTTATAAGGGCGTGGCCAAATTAAATTTTTAAATACCGTTTTTAGGCTTTTTTTCACAAAATTCTTTTGCACCTGGTTGGAAAATGCAATGCAATTTTCCCATTGAATCGCTTCTTTATTAGTAAATAGCAGGTTTATATTTGTAATAATAGATGTGTCACATTGTTTTCAAATACTTTCAACATTTTTCTTCCTGGTGTCCTAAGATCATTCTTCTTTCAAATATTGTATGTTTTGTAACAGAATTTGATTACATCGGTGTCTTGTATAAATTCTCCTTTATTGTTATATCTAGATTTAACCATTAACTATAGATTTAAACGAAAGAAGTAAGATTTTTATTATGTCAATTTTTATGTAGATTCCAATTGTTTAAAGTACACCTAGTCGAAATAAAAATTAATGGTTCTATTAATATCTCCTACCCCTCACATCCATTTCTGATTGAAAGGAATGCAACTCTTTTAAATATGAATATGAGAGTAACACGTTTATTTACGTTGCACTTATGTTTGGCATTATTAAAAAAATTGGTATATTTGTAAGATTGCATCATAGAACGAGGAGAAAACTTCATGAAGAAAAAGAATGACGCTTTGGACGTTACGGAAGAATCAATACACTTATAAAAAAGGGTGGAAATGTCCATGTATTGTTATCCTCTTTTTTCATAATATTTATTGGCAATTTTTAATTCACATAATATATTATGGTATGGAAAATCAATAATTATATGTACTTTTACGTAATAAAATTGGGAAATTTCAGGAATAATGTGGTAATACAATGTACTGCATTGGAACTATTTACTTTTTCTGAATTTGTTGCAAAATTTTATAAAATTTTTTATGTGGTTTATGTTGCACATACGCAGAAACACATCAATCCAACTTCTTACCTAATGCGTTTTACTTGTGTTAAAGTGTGGTAGACAAACATGTACTATTCATTTGTGATATATTCGGGAAAGAGTAAGTATAAAATTATATTTTGTAAATGTGCATTTGCCGCGAAAGCCAATTTAAATTTTATACAATTCATAAACATAATAGAAACTAAAACGGTACATAGTTCAGATGCTTGCATCAAAACTGCGCCATTATCTATGTCTCTAAACCATGCAACATTCATTTCACATATTTATTTAGTATATCTGCAAAAACCATAAGCCAAGAATAAGATACCTTTTTGCGAAAATATTTCAAATCATTTTCTAATGAATATGGTGCAATGAAATACATTGGAATACATTTTTAGATGAAGGATGAACAAAACACTTTTAGAGAAAAGAATGAATAATTTACATTTAGAGAATGGATGGGCAAATTCCACAACAAAAATATTCCTACACATAAGTTGTTTCTGCTCCAGGCACGGCCTTTTTAACTATTTAGAATTATATTGACTCAATTAATCATGTATTTTAATACATTTTAACAAGCAGACGCAACTTTTTCCATGTCATTGAAAGTAAAAAGTTTTCCCTTTTTTTCAACTTCATTTGTCGACACACTCTTTACATGGCTGTAGAAATAATAGGTTTGTTTCAGCAAAAGTTAGGGATTTATTTCAAACTGTTAGAAATATTCGACCAGTTTAGTTGTGAATAAGTTATCAGTTCAAGTAAGTCATGAAGTAGTTGAACGAACATCTCTGATAGTTTGAAACTAGTACTTTCATACTATTGGAACAAATCTATTATTAATACATTTTAAAATTTTCTTCTGTTACACTATTAACGTTAAACAAAATGAGAATATATCAACTGATGAATGAACTCTTTGGCATATAGATTTTTTGAACATGGTCATATTACTTTAATTAAATTTTCTACATACTGATATTCAGTGATATACAGAGTATACTCATAACCTATACTCATATACTAGTGAAATTATAGTTGAGGACAAATAATGACAAAAAGTGAAAGTAAGGCTAAGTCAAAACAATATGTTTGGTATTTTTAACAGTACTTTGGTATTAGTTGTTGTCCTATTCGAGTATATTTCTAAGCGATTATAAAAGTATGGTGCATAATTTCTCAAACGAAGAACTTATGGACATGATAGTGGCATACGGAGAATCACATCAAAATTCAGTGGCTGCAACTCATCTTTATGTCCAAAGATTTTCCCAAAGATATTCTCCGAGACATGAAGCCTCTATACATGTTTCAACGAGATAGAGAAACCGGCAATTTGCGGCCGAGGCCTGGGCAATATGGGGGCAAATTGTGTATCTCGAGTAAGAGATTTTAAATACCGTCGAAGAGCAACCTAGCATAAGCACTGCAATAATCACAGTTTGGCGAACGTTAAGACACGACTTAGTCTACCTATTTCACGTGCAGCGAATACAAGCATTAGTTCCAAGGGATTTTCCGTTTCGAGTGAACTTTTGTGAGTGGTTGTTACATCAGCAGCACTTAAACCTAAACTTTACCATGAACATTTTAGTTACGGATAAAGCAATTTTAATACGTAATGGTATTCACAATTTTTACAACACGCAGTATTGGGCATTAGAAAATACGCATGTCATTCGGCGAACACACTTTCAACAACGATTTTCAGTAAATATGTGGGCTGCAATTGTGAACGGAGTACTTATTGGTCCTTTCATTCTAGAAAATCTGTTAACTGGTTCTCTTTATTTACAATTTTTATATAGGTAATAATTTACCGATACTCCTCGAAGAAGTTACTCTCAACGATAGACAGCATATGTAGTTTCGTCACGATGGTGTTCCACCATATTTTGCGTGACTAGTGCAACAACATTTGGATCATGTGACGATCGATAAGTCGAGATGGTCCAATTGGGTGGTCCCCTCGATCAACCGACATAAATCCGTTTGACTTTTATTTTAAGCGTTACATAAAAACTATACAAGAATTGCAATATTTCTAGGTTTTCTTTCGAATCTTGAAGCAGTTTTTTAGTGCTATTGGTTTTGGTTTTTAACGATACTTACTTAATATGGAATTGAAGTGAAGGAAAATTCAAAAATTTACAGGCACAGACAATCAAAAAGTATTTAGTTGGTAAAAGGTTTAGCTAATTACCTTTTCTTTGATTTGACACTAAAGGTATTAATTTTTATGAACTGTTGTGAAGACATTTTGCCAGTATTAACCGTACATCTAAGTCTAAAAAAATAGTATATTATTCGTTCGAGAGTATTCAAGCGAAATAATTCATATTTCACGAATGTAAATTGCCTCCCCTATACTGAAATATTTAGGATCAATACCTTTTGATTATTTCATTAGTGAGTTCTTACATCAATTTTTAAATTTATATTTTGTAGCCTGTCCATCAACATGCTCATATTAAGAGAACAGAATAATAAAATAATTATTAAATTGATCTTATTCAAAGTGTTGAAGAAGCCACTTGATTTATCATCGGAAACAAAAGCGAACAACCCTCCAGTTGAAGTAGTCCTTTCCCTAATTGTTCAAGTTATGAATTTTAATTGAGAGCGATAAAAATATCAAGGAAGTTGTAAAATATTTTACCGTTTGAAGTTAGTCATCTTAATTTTAGTATATTATTAAATAGTACTTTAATTTATCAGCCAAACCAAATCAAGAAATGATGAAATGTTTTAAATTAATAAACACATTTCTCATTTGTACTAAACTTTGTTCATTAATCAGTGGAAAACGATATAGCAAAGTTTAAATACCAGCTGAGTTATTTTCCTATTTTGCCACATTCCGCTTTGTAAATTTCCTTCAAGTTATATCCTATTAGGTACTATAATCCGTCTTTGTATTTTCACAGATATGTAAGTGCATATCTGCGTTGGAGGGTTCAGATAAATGTGAATTTTGACATTACTTCCCGTACGTCGGCTTCTACAATGAGCTTAAGATAACAAGCTTTGGCAAATAAAACACCTGCGGCTGAAGGATAAAGAACGGTTTCTAGTGCATCGAGAAATCGATACTAACTGTTTTATTGTGTGAACCACCCCAATCATACTTCCATGTAACTCGAATATCTACAAAACTAACAACCTGATCCTTCCACAGCGGAATGTAAGGAATACACCAGACATTTTCTTCAATTTGAAGTTTTTAAATGAGAAATATTCAGGGTCTCACCTTACGAATGTTATATATTTCAAGGGTATAGTCTAGAATCCAAATGGTGTCGGTTTAACTAAACTTGCTTAACCGAATAATGTCGCAAACAAGTTACAGAGTGTTAGTTTATTTTTTATTTCTTGTTTTCTCATTAACTCATATCCTAATTAATCGATTTGGGTAAAAATTGCAGTGATCATGTTCCTATTAGATTATATCATAGAGGGCGTTTATTTTACTACAACCCTTTGTGCATATTCATTTGAAACTTTTTTGTGCGTTTAAATTTTTACACGGTAGATAATTTTATTCTGCACAAAAAATATATACCTATCAAAAGTCAAAATTATGCGCGGTTATGAAGATATTACAGAAAATATTTATTAACACATACTCCATATTGTCTGCCTCGTTATTCACCAGATTAGGAGGCACTGGAAACTTTAGGTCTAATTCACGAAATGGAAGGCACGTTCAAGGAACGGTGTAAGACAAAGAAGAAATTTTACAGAGAGTAGAAGAAAATATCCGAAATTAGTATTTGTCGTCTATCAGCAGCCACAGGAGTTGACTGCATATCCGTTTCAACCATACTCCACACTATTTCCATTTTCTCCCTATAAAAAAATTTGCTTGAACCAGACCGCCCGCTGAGATTAACATTTTGCGAACGATTTCTCCAGTTATATAACAGAGATAACATGTTTCTCGGGAGAATTGCCTTTACAGATAAGCTGTTTTTACCCGTAGAAGATGAACAAGATATTGTAAATCTCCCAAAATCATCTACAGGGAGGTCAAAAGTCGTTATAGATGATTTCTTCAAAAATGTCATACGCAGAAAAGTACACTCATTTTATTTTAAAAAAGAAATACCTACGCTAAACGAAATTTTAAGTGAACTTTCAGAGGACAACGATTTGCCAAAAATCAGTAGAAGCAAATTATGGGCCGTCTTACGAGAGTTGAATTTTTGCTGGGAAAAGCAGAACAGGAAGGCAGTTTTTATCGATAAAGATGAAATTATTTGTTGGCGAAGACCCTACTTAAGATCAATTAGAAAATTCCGTGACGAAGGGAGGAATATTTATTATCTAGACGAAACTTGGGTCAACGAGAGATATACTGTAACAAAAGTATGGCAAGATAAAAATGTAAAAAGTTTTCGACAAGCGTTTTTGGATGGACTTTCAACAGGGTTCAAGGCACCTTCAGGTAAAGGGCGAAGATTAATAGTGACACATATAGGTAGTGCCAGTGGTTTTGTAGATGGCGGTTTACTTTTATTTGAATCAAAAAATACAGGTGACTATCACGAAGACATTAACGCAGATGTTGGATCTTATTCCTCCGGGGTCTGTAATTGTCATGGATAATGCCAGTTACCATTCACGGCAGACCGAGCGGACGCCTACGACTGCTTGGAGGAAAGCCGATATAATTCAATGGTTATCCGGAAAAAAACATTTCTTTTGAAACAAATATGATGAAAAAAGAACTTTTGACACTTGTCAATCTTAATAAAGATCAGAAAAAATATGTTATCGATGAAATGGCAACAAATCGCCAAATAACGGTACTACGGTTACCACCTTATCACTGTGAACTTAACCCAATCGAATTAGTCTGGGCGCAGGTAAAAGCAGATGTAGCGCGAAATAATACGACGTTTAAATTAAGTGACGCGAAAATTTTGTTAAAAAATTCCTTGGAACGAGTAACTAACAGATAACTGGCAAAGGTATATACATCATGTACAAAAGAGAAAATGTGGCAACTCGATAATTTAATTGACGTTACTGTGGAACCTATCGTTATCAATCTAGGAGACGAAGATAATTCGTCAGAATATTCAAAGGATGAATTTTAATATACCTACTTTTTTATTTTCTTTATTGTGCATTTATACAACACTAGATTTACTCACCATAATTTGAATTTTCAAAATACATATATTTTTGTGTGGAATAAAAGTCTATTCATTAAATTTAAATAAATATTTTGATAATAATATTGAATAATTTTATTTGAATTACTAAAAACCCTCTTAACCCGGTTATGATGCTTAAAGTAGCCTCATGTTTTGAAATGCTGTTTTTATATTGTTTACTTATAAGAGAAATGGACCGAGAAATTGAAGCGGCATAGACAAAGACGGGTTGTCGGGGATTAAATTTTAGCTATCTGTTACAATTTAGTACGACCTAGTCACACAAAGTTTTTTTAAAAGTACACCTCATTTATATCGATAATACATAATATGAAAATATTGAATATAAGCACCAGTACTACATTTATTTACGATTTGCATACATAATAAGCTTTTATTACTCTCTTTCATTTCTAAACAGACGTTTCGCAGAACAATTCCGGATTTCTTGACTTTATGCCGTATAATAGATCTTTTTATTTCAGAAAAATGAATTTTTCTGAACCTACCCTAAATGCTCCATTGATGAAATATTATATTTTGTTTCAAATGTGCCTCAGTGACCTCTGTGGGTGTTGAACACACGTTTTTGAAACAGAAATAGATTATTAGGGACAAACGCCACAGCCTAACACCTGAACATTTATACATTTACTAGTTATTAAATTTTATTCCAGTATTACAAGTGAATAGTTATGTAAAGTGTTTTGTAAACTAATAAACTTATTATCAATAATGTTGGATATAATAAATTACCAGTATAAGCTAAGATATTGATTTTAACTTTTTGTAAGTTTGCACCTCGGTTTCTACAAATATTAACTTAGTGTCTTAAGTGCATCCTTGATACTGACGTCACCTGCGAACGAAGTGCAGCATTTATTTACTACGGCCCTTGAGGGTCGCCGCAATTTTTTACTTTTAAATAGGTCGCGTATTCAAGAAGGTACTGCTTTATACAAACCTTTAAAGTCATTCGACAAAAAACGAAATAGGAGCTTCACTCAGGACACTTCCTATCTATTCCCCTCTCTCCGAACCTCTCTTTACCACCCCACCCACTGTATGACGGTAGACAACACTCTGCGGTTACATTGTATCATTAACCACATAACGTCAATAACCAACAGTAATTGGGCTGACACGGTGCTAATCTCAATAAAGCCCATTACGCAAAAATCCATTTTAAAGTTCTGTTAATCCAATACCGTTGTATTATCCGATGATATATCGTTTCCGGCAGGGCGAATCAGCCTTTGTAGTTCTCATTAAAACAAACCAATTTAGTTGGAACTGGCGTGGCTGGAAATATTAGGAAATTAAGTCCCAGAGGCACTGTCGCGCGAAGTCGATAAACTGAAGGTAGCATAAATTCATTTCCATCGACATGACAGCTGCTGGGAGGTAAAAGTAGCCCAAATTTCAATAGCAAAGATGTGCACGATATTCGGTCACGCGCTATTGTAATAAATAATTTTATTAATGCCTTTGTGGGAAAAGATAAAATGTAAGGAGTATAAAGGATATTAAAATGTTATCAGAAATTAGAAAACGTGCGGTAATATATTGCTATTAAAATGACAAAATTGTTGCAGTATACATTTGTACTTGAAGTATGGAACCCTCTAAATATAAATATAAAGGTTTTTGAATGAAATGGTTTGGGACAGTAGTATAGGAGGTTAAAACATGAAAATACAGGGTCTCGGGAAACTAGTATTCAAAAATGATGAGGTATACAGGGAGAATCAAAATAATGTCTGTACTTCATATAAATTTTTGTCCTATAGAGCTTCCTTGCGGATAAACAGGGCTTCAAGTATAAAGTCAAATATTTCAAAACTGTTACATTGACAATCTCAAAATTTGGGTGATAGGAGTAATTTATAGTAATACAACTTTCACTATATAAATAGGAAATAGTACTGCTTCATTATACAAGTAAGGTCAAAATTAAGTTGTAGAATTCATTCAATTTTGACGGATTACCATATTTGACATTTTGCATTTGTAGTTCGATCCCCCTATCAATTTGCTGCAAATAAAAACTATACGATAACTGTCACCATTTTTGAGATAAACGTATACAGGGTGTCCGGAAATTATGAGTCAAGACTTCAGGAGGTGATTCCTCACAAAAAATTAGGGTCACAAAGTCCTATAACAATTTTTCGAAAACTCAATATTAACGGAGATACAGGGTGTTAAAGTTAAAATTTTATTTTCGATATTTGTAAATAACTTCTTAAGAAATCCAAATATTTACATTAAATTTGTAAATCGGAGGTTTCTGCGGACGAGAAACTCAAATATGTTTCTAATTTTGACGTCACTAGTAGAGGGCACCACTTATGGCACATCATGTTTCTTTTAAATCACAGAACGCTGGTTGGGGCTTTTGTCCACAGAGTAGTTAGTTTCACACAATATTATTAATACCTAAAAATATATAAAAATCTGAAGGGATGTTCAATATTATTATTTAAAGTAAAATAGTAATTTAGTAAGTTGCATTTGGTTTAAATTTGAGAAATACATTATTTGATTATTTCAAATTAAGTTAAACAGTGACTAAATTATCTCAAGAATAATTAGTTAGTTAATGGAATTAAATTTAAAAACTTTGAATGTCAACCTGCACATCTGCACTGATGAACTAGGTACTTAAATTGAAATTTGCAAAGGTGTCTGTAAGTCGATAAGTATGCGACTGAATGAAGAATTCTTACTTCAAGGACTGTCAGTTACAGTTCTTGAAGATTTGATTTTAAGCACGTATCTATAAACGAAGCTTTTTAGTGATTATTGTACAATTTCTTGATTTACTGTCTTCTTTAATATCATTTTCAAATATTTTTCTCTTTGATGTAAAGTTGATCATAAACTTCAAATTCAACCAACAAATGCAGGATATTTTTTTCTAATTTGCAATTTTTATAAAATGATCAAATTTATGGTGTTTTCAGGTACAGAAGTCTCGAAAAATATAACAAGTAGAATAAAAGCAATATCAACAATTTTATTTTTGATGTTTTGATTATCCACTTTTACTATTTAAATTCTTCTCAAATAAAACAATAACTTTTAAAAAGCGTTTATAAGACACACATTATTATGCTATTCTAACAACCTCACATATTAACAATTATTTTCACATGTTTATAAACAATAGTGAACTATTTTAAAAAAATTAAGCTTAAATTTAAGTGCAGTAATAACTTATTTATTTATTATTAAAATAATTGTAAAGTTCATTACTACCTCATAAATTTTATGGAATACAGCAACAATAAAGAAAAAGATAGGCTTATAAATACCTAAAATTTTACATTTGTTTGGTCCTACATTTATAGTTATTAATTAACATAATAAAGCAAATCTTATTTGCAAATATCTCTTTTACTTACATATTTTTAACCTAGAATATGTTTGAAGGTGAATACACGTTGGGGAGTAATAAAATTCCAACTGATATGTGTAAACAAGATTATTTGAAGGCGGACTTTGCACTGAATTCCCATTGAGAATTCAAAACATATAGAGTTCGAGAATCCTACGTTTGGATTATGTAGGTATATAAAAATGTAATAAAATGAAAATTGAATGAATAAACTTATCACGTACAAACAGTATCTAACAGATAATATAAAAAATTATTGGACAATAAATAATATTGTATTGGCGTAATTTATTATAATATAAAAACTAGTAGAAATTATTCAGTGGTTATCAAAAGGTGAATCCTTATTTTCTCTCTTGTTCTTAAGCACAGTTGAGTTAAGTAAAAATATATATAGTGGCTACAAGAAACATCAACAGATGGAGCCAAATGTATATGCCGGATGTTTTACAATATATTAGACAATAAGAAATCTATTTGTAAAGAAAATCTAATAAAAATCCAACAGAAGAGAAAAAAAGGACAATAATAAATTAGACCGTGCTAGTTCCTTGTAACAAAAACCTAAATAATATGTTGTTAGTTTAGGGTTGGTATTCTGAGAAATAGAGAGCAATAAATAAGTATTAAAATCAACAAAGTTTTTAAGTAAAATTGTTAATTTAAGAACCATATTTTGTTGCTAGGACATCTACTCAAAGGATGAATTATTGCTCCCTCTTGAACATACCAGTTAGCATAGCCATAGCTTGACTAAACCTGAAGTCATGTGTGAAATAGAAAAGTATATTCAAAAATCATCTGGTCAGCCTTTTTGGCGCCACTAAAGAAATACAGCATTTGATACTGTAAGTCAAGAAATCGAAAGACACGTAGAAATTTCATTAAAATAAATAATGATATTGTGAAATAGATATTTAAAATTATATAGACTAAAGTGGAGCACTCGCCAGGATATGTAGAGGTAAGCAAGAACCAGTAAAAATTAAACGAATTAGGAAAAGACACCACCTTCTGCTTGAGGGTAGAGTCAGACGATATTTGAAAGCACCTCGGGGCAGTTAGTTCCCCTTTAGAGTCCAAACGGTTCGGTACTGCTTTTATTAAATAAAATATAATTATTGAGTATTAAAATGAACTTCATGAATTCAGTTCTCCAGACCATTCCCGATATCTTATATTGCGTGGATGCATATAAATAAAAAAATTATAACGTGTTTACTTGGTTATCTGTAGACCTCGTTGTCCACAGTTATTTCTTTAATTTTGTATTTACGCTTTATCTATATCTTGTTATTAAAAACCTTTCTTTGAAATTGTGGCGTTCCCTTTTTAATAAATTCAATATGTGTCCAAGTTGAGTGAGCACAGAACCGATTATAAAGCTAAAGATGAGTAGGTAAAACAATTAGATGATCTCTATAACATTCACCACATATAATAAATTCAAATTAAATAAACATACTTTTGTTCCCAGCATCGTTACTTTACTGTTCGTAATGACAACTAAATAATGACCCCCCAGGTTACATCATACATTGTAGTAAAGTAAACGCTGCGTGAAAAAAGTGGTAAAAGGAAAGTTCAATGATCATTTTTTCTGTGTCCAAAATTTTAATACTGTGATAAGAGGACCAGAACAGGTTTTATTTTTATCCTAGCCGCTAATGAGAATTTAATGAGCATTGATTTAGCGTAGGGAAAAGCAAGGCAAAATTTGCGAGCGGCATTTACTGTACCTTTATCACATCCAAAGGGATTGCATAATGATCTTCATATTTTTTTGTTTAAATCAGTGTGTTGTGCGGTTAGGGTTAGAGCTTGTTGAAATTATAAGTTGGTTAAATACGATCTACGTACAAAGATAGATTGGTCCAGTTACTAGATGCTTGACCAGCTCCATTACCAGATTTCAATCCATTATTTTATTTTGAGAAGGCTTCGTTAATTGAAAAAATCTATTATCTACATCATATTCGAAAAGCTTGGGGTGATATAAATAATGACATGCCAATTCGAACAAGACGTTCTCAAGAAATCGATGCTATCGTTGCATCAAATTAAATTGTGTACAAGCTGTAGTCTTTATTTGTTTTTCTACGTTCATGCAAAAAACAAAACTTTATTGGACTATATTTAGTGGAAAAAGTGGTTCTTTATTGCACTAGTTGAATAAAATGTTTATTGCATTGATCTGTCATTCTACTACAGCGTTTTCTCATCATGACAAACATAAACGTTCAAATCGACGTCACATTTTCCTAGACTTAGTGTCATCTAAATATTATTTTTTGATTTTTACATGAATGTAGAAAAAATATTATATGCAACTCGTAAAAAGTTATTATTGTACAATAAACACTTACTTTTTGTACTTGTTGCATAAATAACTATTTTCTACGTTCATGCAAATAACAAAAATTTATTGAACTGTATTTAGTGGAAAAAGTGGTTCTTTATTGCACTAGTGCAATAAAATGTTTATTGCATTCATCTGTCATTCTACTACAGCGTTTTGTCATCATGACAAACATAAACGTCATATTTTCCTACACTTAGTGTCATTTAAATAAAACATTTTTTAGTTTTTACATGAACGTAGAAAAAATATTGTATGCAACTCGTACGAAAAGTGCAGCAACGTGTTGTCCTAAATAACTATTAATAAATGATTGACTACAATTTTTAAAATTTCATAGGATAACCTTAATTAAAAAATCGAAAAAAATAAAGCTTCTCATTAAATGTTTTTAAGAGAGCTTTT
Source organism: Monochamus alternatus (assembly GCA_037114965.1). Taxonomy (NCBI): domain Eukaryota; kingdom Metazoa; phylum Arthropoda; class Insecta; order Coleoptera; family Cerambycidae; genus Monochamus; species Monochamus alternatus. The sequence goes on from CM073429.1 coordinate 79,447,317, forward strand.
TTCAAAACATAGAATAAAATTTTAACATTTGTATTTAAACAATGCTTTTTACCATTGGCGTAGTTTAGGCGGCTCTAGGGTGAACAAGACCCCATACCTACGCTACTGACTTTAGTTCAAAAAAGTTGATAGATAAAAAAAAATATAATATGTGTTTCCCTATATCAAGAAAACAAAGTGTCATAGGGAAAAATGTTATACGAAAGACGCCTATTATTTTTTCATGCTCACTTTCCAAAGTTAAGAACGAAAAACTGGGGACACCCTGTATAATTAAAAATTATCGGATAAGTTGTTAATCGCCCAGCAAGTATCGGCGTCCGCAAATAGTGGCAAGTAGCGGCGTTGGTTCTCTTCCTTGGCTTTTTCACTTTTTTATTTTTTTTTTACTGTTTTGAATTAATAATAATAATCAATATGGTGTGCATTTTTTTGTCAAGTCTTAAATATTTAAGACTGTAAAGCAGCAATGGCAGCTTTAGTATAAAATGTCAAAAAAATATTCTGTGGGCATCAAAATAATATTAAGTATGACAGATTACTTCCTTTTCTCTATCAGATAGCAACTGCTCGCTAAAATTATTATAGAAGTAGGTTACGTGTTTCACTCGATTCCTCAAAATGATTGATTAAAACGTTTTCTTATCTTTATGTTAAAAAACACGGTATATCCCTGAACGGCATTAAGCTTTAATTAGAATTCTTAGAATATGAAAGAAATTAATTTCTGAAATGACTATAAAATAGCAACCTATCTATTTCTGAAAATCTCAGGTCGATAATTTGTTAGAGGAGCACTGTTTATGAATGTACAGGGTGTATAGTATATTTTGATACAATGAGAAACATCACACAAAGAAACTGGTTGACTAAGTTAGAATACCAAATAAGAGTTGTCTTTTTTGTCAATGAAAGTGTATCCGTTTACTGCGCTAAAGGAAAAAAATAAAAGTGTTTTGTTTTGCTTTGTAAATAAATCATCCATTCCATATATAATGTGGCTAACGTGAGGTATTCGAACTTGCGTAAATTCATAACGTAATTAAAGAGTCCATCCATAATGATTGAAAAGTAACGTTTTAATTAATTGATTTAAGACTATAATGTAAAATTATCCGTTCATTACACATCACCACAAAAAAATGGACTGTCCGACGGACTAAACTGAATCTGGAGTCTATTTAATCCCATCGCCCTATGTTCAAGGTCAAGTCAAGGTCAAAACGAAAGATGGATATGCAAGTGGATCAGACTATCGTACATTTATGTTATTGGGGTCGCTGAATCTGAATCCGAGATTCATTTAACTCTGTCAGGCCAGCTCCAAGGTCATTCTAAGGTCAAATAGAAAAATAGATATGCCAATCGGCAAAATTATCATACATTCATATTTTTTGGGTCGCTGGATCCGAGTTTGGAGTTCATTTAACCCCATCAGGTGAGCTTAACCTGACACCTGTCTTCATAACATCGCTTTGCAACTTTCCTATAAGTCCTAAGTCTTTATGAAATCTGTCACCTTGTTCTTTACTGTGATCACGAAGATTTTGTGATAAAATGAATTTCTGATTCATCAAGCAACCCAGTTTCCTATAGTTTTTCATCATTCGTGCTACTTTTTCCCTATCATGGTAGACTTTTATGGTTTTCTTAGAAATTCACGATAATCCATTTCTCCAAAGTCGGATCCAGCGACCCCTAAAATATAAATGACGATGAATTTGCCGATTTGATCTAACAATGACCTTGAATCTGACCTGGTAGGGATAAATGAATCGCGTATTCAGAATCAGCTAACCCAAAAACATAATCGTACGAGTCTGGTCTATCTTTCATTTTAAACTTGGAATGCACCATTTTGATAGGCAAGACATAGGTCGCCATCATTGCAAAATATTAATCTTAACTTCACAAATAAAGTTTTTGTCGTTATTTCTGCATCAAATTGAATACATTGATGGATACAAATTAATGTAATTTGCAACGAACGATAAAAAATTGATTTCACCATCTAGAATATTATATTTAATATCAAATATTTTAGACAAGTTTTATTAAAATACATACATTTTAAAGGCGCGTACAGGATTTGAAAGTTTTATGACTGTCAATAAAATTTAATTCATTTTAATTTTGAGATTCAAACAATAATATTTATTTCAAAGTGCTTACATGTTTCACTTGAGTAAGTAATACGTTTTGTACTTATAAATACTGAATGAATTATTACTTAATTGGTTCAATATTCATAATTTGTCTAAAAGAAGGGCAGTCTCGCAAGTAATGTTCTTGTATAAAATCGTTCATAACACATTGGAATGTCCACGTGTTCTAAGCAATATCCAGTTCAAAATACCACGAGTTTTAGCAAGAAGTAATAATGTTTTTAACCTTCCTACTGCACGCACCAACATTCTTGTAGCATCGCCTTTGTATCAAATTATTTCAAGGTACAATGATATAGAATCTATTGTAGATATTTTTTGCTGTTGCTGTTCTATGCAAGCTATAAAAAATGCACTACTTAGTAAAAATAGGTTTAGATAGGTATTTAGCTTTGTAACATATGTTTACTTATACATTTCTCTGTTTATTAATTTTTTTTGTCTCTTGTTTCTTTTTCGTTTGTTTTGTAAATATCTTTGTGACTTGTACATACTTCTGTGTTTATTTGCACTGTATATGTTTTACCGCACCCTGTAATTAGGCATTTGCCTGTTGGGTATGTGCTTGGAATAAAATAAATAAAAAATAAAATACCTGCCTAGTACCTACTTGATTCAGAGTTATTAAAATGGAGATGAAACATGTAGAATAAAATGGAATATGACAATATTAGCTGTCAGATAAAGAAATCGACATATATGAAAGAGTGGTAGGAGAGCGTTGAAGTCCATGAAATTGTGGTTTCTATGCCGCGACATCTACTTCACGAAATCATAACGTTGCTGGAACGCCGCCATACAAGCTCCAGAAACATCGCAAGAACCAAAAACTTATTCCAAATTTTAGTCGCAGGCACGTAATGGGAACGTTTATATTACTTGCCCATGGCTATAGCAGAACACTTTAAAGTACTTACTATAGTCATAGCAACGTTCCAGCCACTAATCGTGCTAATTTAGCGAGGACTTCAGAATTTATTATATTATAATACAATTTTTCAAAAATTTACAAAAATGCTTCGTAAAGTTAGTTTTTAGTAGTTTATAGACCTGTTTAATAAAATTATTATTATTCATTTGTATTTTACTATTAATAACTTATAGGTATAAAGTATTGATATGTTTTATATTTGTGTTTTTGTTATTTTATTGATTATTTGTTAATTATTATGTTGAATAGTATTCTTAAATTCTTGAAATGTTATTTACGTACCAGAATAGCTTTGTTCTGGACGTCTGTGTGTTCACTTATATTATTTTTGACTGAAATTTAAAATTTGAACGTATTTGCGAGAACTAATTGATGGAGAGTAGTTTAAAGCTATTTTTTTCATTCAGTGAATTCAACGATTGATATTTGAAAAAAAATAAATTTAATATTAATAAAACTGTTGGCATGAGACACTTACTCCCAGTGTAGATTCTAAACAGGTCTTAATTTTTTTTATTATTTTAAAAATTATGCTCTATTATTAATTGGAAATTTTACATTAGAAATATTTAAAAAATGGAATTTTATATCAATTTTTTCTTTTACTATTTTATGAATGAACAATCAATGAATTATCTTAAATCTGTCCTAACCCTGCGCTAACTATCTTATTTCTACACACATGTACAGTTCTTATACTAAATACAATGGTTTCCTTGACCTCGGTACAATTTTTTTTTGTAAGTCCAATCAGTCCTTCCTTGAACCTTTCTCTCTATATGATTTTCCCGCTTCTTCCTGCCTGCCTTTATACTTTTCTTCCCTTGCTATTCCTATCTTCTTCAAACCTGTTTTGTCTGCTGCTTATCTCGTACTTTGGTTTGTTTGTTGCTTGGCTCTTGATTGAAGTCTATTCCGTAGTTTTTTTATTTCTTTTTAAATCTTCGTTTTGGTAAAGATTTCCTTCAATATTAATTGAATTATTTAAATCTTATTATTTATTTCAATGCCAGACTGAACTACTTCCTTGATATTGATACTATTTCACTTTGATATACTTTTAGATAACTTCCACTAATTATTTAACTAGTTTACACTCTATTTTACTTAATTCTTCATGTGGGAGCAAATGTTTAACGTGACTTCCCTACTTACAAGCCACGTCACCTATGCGCATATGCAACCAACATTGCTCTGTTGGCAGCATTTTCTAGAAAATCCCTAAACATCAGTGGTGTGGTTGAAGGGATTACTGATGTAAATAGGTTTGTTTTGAAATTGAGTACATAACCTAATAAATTGCTCGACTACTGAAATTTAATACATAAAATTTAATGTTACATAGTTACTGACGAAAAGAACGTTTATTTGTTTCTTTTGAAATGTTTTTAACTTTATTAGAAAGAGAAAACTACGAATCTTCTCTTGCTAATGAACAAATTGATTTTTTTTTAAACAAAGAGTATATAATGTGAACACAACTGATTTTTTTATTGTATTGCAGGGTAAAAGTACTGTACTGTATTAAGATTTATTTACAATATTTGGCATAAAAACATTACATATTGTAGTGCTTCAAATAATTTATTTACGGCATTTCTTAGTTATTTATCTTCGCTTGGGTATTTTGCCACTTGAATTAAAATTAACAAATTAAAATAATTATATGTTGTGTTCAAAATGGTGCCCTTCCCTTGCTGTGTACAAATGTACCCTCCTCTGCATATTTTCAAATACATTTTGTAGCTGTTCTTCTGTGATGATGTTGATTTCTCGAATAATTTCCGCTTCTAATTCTTTGATAGTGTGTATCACTGTCTTAAATATAGTATTTTTCAAATGTCCAGTTAAATCCGGAGACCAGACTGGCCACAAACCTGCACTAATCAGTCGATTGCCATAAGTTGCTTCATCTTGCTGAAAGTAACCTACTTGCAGCTTGTCAGCATGTAACTGATCTAAAAATGGCTCTAAAATAAAGGTTCGATATCTTTCAGCATTTATAGTTTCGTAGAAGAATATAAGCCCTACTATACGTCTTCTTGATATAGCTGTCCAAACACCAACTTTTACGGAATGTAAACTGGTTTCTACAAATGCATGAGGATTTTCTGCAGCCCAGGTTCTATAATTTTGGCTATTTATATAACCAGATACATGAAACCATGTCTCAGTGAAAAATGTTAGGTTCAATAAGTTACAATTCATGTTTTCTTGAAACCATTCACAATAGTGTAATCGTCTTCCATAGTCAATAGGAAGTAATTCTTGCACAACAGTTACCTTGTTTGAGTATAAATGCAACTGTTTTTTTAAAGCCTTGTGACATGTTCCAACTGAAAGTCCTAAAAATAAATTTTTTGGTTATTAACAATAATTCGATACCGGTTTCAAATAAAAATTTCAAAATTGATATATTTTAGAGATGCAATCTAAATTAATTTGTGAATATTCACATAAACTTAATAAAAATCTGTCTGAGCAGACAATTTTGATATAGATCATGTAGGACTTTGAGTTAATAATAATAATAATAATAATAATAATAATAATAATAATAATAATAATAATAATAATAATAATAATAATAATAATAATAATAATAATAATAATAATAATAATAATAATAATAATAATAATAATAATAATAATAATAATAATAATAATAATAATAATAATAATAATAATAATAATAATAATAATAATAATAATAATAATAATAATAATAATAATAATAATAATAATAATAATAATAATAATAATAATAATAATAATAATAATAATAATAATAATAATAATAATAATAATAATAATAATAATAATAATAATAATAATAATAATAATAATAATAATAATAATAATAATAATAATAATAATAATAATAATAATAATAATAATAATAATAATAATAATAATAATAATAATAATAATAATAATAATAATAATAATAATAATAATAATAATAATAATAATAATAATAATAATAATAATAATAATAATAATAATAATAATAATAATAATAATAATAATAATAATAATAATAATAATAATAATAATAATAATAATAATAATAATAATAATAATAATAATAATAATAATAATAATAATAATAATAATAATAATAATAATAATAATAATAATAATAATAATAATAATAATAATAATAATAATAATAATAATAATAATAATAATAATAATAATAATAATAATAATAATAATAATAATAATAATAATAATAATAATAATAATAATAATAATAATAATAATAATAATAATAATAATAATAATAATAATAATCTGGTTCATCTCAAGAGAGGACGATGCGGTGCATACGGAGAGGACGCCCAGCTCATAGACGGAAGCATCTTCCATCATCTAGATGCCGGAGAGTCGTACACCTATTTGGGTGTCCCACAGCGGGGCACTCATGAGGTGGCAACGGTGAAAAACGCTCTCCGCGGCAGGTATCGGCACCGCCTCCGACAAATCTGGTCTTCGGAGCTGTCGGGTAAGAACAAGGTGAGTGCCACAAATATGCTTGCCGTTCCGATCCTTCTCTACTCCTTTGGAGTAGTGAAATGGACACAAGAAGAGCTGAGGCAACTCGATGTAGGGACCCGCAAAATGATGCATCTCCATCAGAGTTTGCATCCAAGATCGTCCGTTTCGCGGTTATACTTCCCAAGAAATCGGGGAGGCCGTGGACTCTTGAGTTTGGAGTGTCTCCAGGGCAGAGTGGTTTTGGAGGAAGCCTGTAAAATCATCAGGAGCTCGGATCCCCTTCTCTGGATGGTCCAAGACCATGAAGCAGCAGGGATAGGAGCGTTTGTATATAAGGCAGCGAGAAGAGCAGCCAATGAACTTGGTCTCGTGTTCGATACTGAGCGGGAAAATCCAGACTCTGTCACCGAGTGGGACCCTGCTCAGTTAAAAGCCCAAATTAAAGCTGCAGAGACGCGTCACCTTCTGCAGCTACATAAGGATAAGCCAATGCATGGTCTCTTCTACCGTCATCTAGAGGGGCTTGGCTTATCTGAAAAGCTGACCTTCGCTTTTTTGAGGTCAGCGGGGCTGAACTCTGAGACCGAGGGGTTCATAATGGCTTGCCAAGATGGTGTAATTAATACTCTCGTCTATCGTAGTCGTGTCTTGGGTATCGAGGTTCCTGATACCAGATGCAGGGCCTGCCGCCAGGCGCCGGAGACGCTTATGCATCTCCTGTCGGCCTGTCCGGTATATGCGGCCACAGCGTATATCCAAAGACACGATTCAGCCTTACGGGTGTTGTATTATCATTTACGACACTCGTATGAGATAGACGAGACGCCAGTGCTGCCTTATGCTCCGGGGGATATAGAATCCGTTGTGGGGAATGAGAAGTGCCGAATTTATTGGAACTATTCATTCCCCACCCTCAGGCAAATTCAAGCCAATAAGCCTGATGTAGTCCTCCTCGACCACCAACTTAGGACGATGTTTGTGATTGAGTTCTCGGCTCCCGCAGAGAACAACATCGTCCTAAAAGAGGAGGAAAAACGGAGGAAGTATCGAGATCTTCTCTCCGAGCTCCGCAGGCTGTATCCAGACCACTCTGTTAAGATTGTGGTGCTCATTATAGGCGTCCTGGGTGGAATGAGACATACGTTGCTTTCTGACTTAAAGATCATACCGGCTTGCCGAAATTCGGCAGAGATCTTAGCCGGCAGAATGCAGAAGGCAATCGTCCTTGGTTCGCTACGTCTACTCAGAACGCACGATTTACGGGCGCAATGATTACTGACTCCACGGAGTGGAGAGTGGTCATTGCTTGACTCTTCAGAACATCTCCGAATGTGTCGGAGCTTCGGAAGGTGTTACTGAAAAAAAAAAAAAAAAAAAAAAAAAAAAAAAAAAAAAAAAAAAAAATAATAATAATAATAATAATAATAATAATAATAATAATAATAATAATAATGCCTTTATTAATGCGTGAAAAAAAAATTAATAAAAAAGAAAATAATTCAAAGGATGGCGATATACGGTGCTCTTCCATATAACCATCCAGAAAATTAAGAAAACATAACATAACAGAACGTACGCTACTGAAAAATTAAAAATAACATATAATAAACCAATTACAGTAATTTAAATGAACATTTTTTTAAGACTTTTTTTAAAACTGTGAACAGATTTGAGAGACCTGACATCATTAGGCAAGGAATTATAATTTTTTATAGCGTTATATGTAAATGACCGCTGAAACAGAGCAGTTCTATGCCTTGGAACACAAAACTTGTAACGATTACGAGTGGGTAATTGATGAACATTAAAATTTGTAATAAACTTTGAGGTTAGATATTCAGGTTTATGATTGAACAATATCTTAAATGTCAAGCAAGATAACTGAATCTGAAATCTGGTATTAAGATTCAACCAATTCGAATGTTTAAAATAAGTAGAAATATGATCAAACTTACGAAGATTATAACTGAACCTTTTGAATTTTTTGGATACACTCTTTATCCCTGTGCACTAATGCAGGCCAATACACAACCATGCAGTATGCCAAAGTGGATAATATTAACGAGTCACATATTTTTAATTTAATATCAGTGCTAAGAAGATCTTTTTACATGTAAAGAACTTTCAACTTACCAAAAGATTTCTGAGTAAGATAGTTAACATGTTTAGCAAATCGAAGAGAATTGTCTACCCATAAGCCAAGATTTTTGCAGTTATCAGAAGGAACAAGGAGATGGCCATTTAAATTGATAGTAAAATCTGGGTCACTTATAATGGTATTTTTCTTATTTCCAAAAATTAATAATTGAGTTTTAGTTTCATTTAAAATAAGGTTATGAGCCAAAGATATTTCAGAAATAGAATTAAGGTCAGAGTTAATTTGAACTACAGCTGAAGAAATGTCAGAAGGATTAAAAGAGACATATATCTGAGTATCATCAGCGTACTGATGAGATTGACAATATTTAAGCTAAGTACAAAAGTCAGCAGTATAAATAGAAAAGAGAAGAGGCCCTAGGACACTACCTTGGGGAACACCAGTGGAAATATTATTAAATCGAGAAATATCTGCATTCAAAATAACCCGTTGGCGTCTACCTGATAGATAGTAGTACACTTTCGGTATGAGAATGTATCATAGTCAATGTTTGCGATTGGGAACTCGGTCATAAATTGCTCAATGCAAGATTGTGAGGAGTATGTCCACAACCTGTCTTCATTTGTAGTCCCCCTTCGAAAATGAGCCATTAAAATAAAGGCATCTTGCTCAACAGGAAATAGCATACTGTCCTGAACTGAAATAAGTATATTATTAACCTCAAAATTTTGTTTTTGTTAGAACTTACCAGTAATACGACGAAATACGGTACGGAGTACCAAAAGTTTAGCTATGAAAACAACTGATTGATTTGAAATATGTATGATTAATTAATGAGGCAAAGGAAAACAATAAGACACTAGAAAATTGCAAGGATACAATAAATCAACAACGGCGCGGGAAGACGAACGCTACTGAAAGATGCAGAAACGCCAATTTTGCGTCACACGTCCTAATGATTCGTTTACAATGGTTTACAATGATCGATTGGTTGAATAAAATGTCAAGAATAAATTACACCAATCACAGCCGTTGAAATCACAGCCGCGTAATATTGTGTTTTAATGTAACCTTGGTCTTACTCTTTCAGTAACTTTCAAACAAAATTTCAGGTCACGTGGTTTGTGATCACTTATGAAGACTCTGTACAAAATTGGTAATCTATTTTAATTTATTACAGTATAAATGAAGATACTCTATTTATTATACTTGCTAAATAAATTATACTGATTAAATTTAATAAACAACAATTTCAAAGCAAAAGAATAAAGGCAACAAATGAAAATAGCAAAAACATTTTTTATCATTATATGTCTAGCCATGAAGAGTTAATTAAATGCAAGTGAAATTCATTCCTAATGCCGTACACCTGAATAAACTACAGGGATTACCATCGCTACCTTCATACAATTTTAATTGCTCCCTTCATAACGGCGTCTACCCTCACAACTTCAGCAAATATTTATAATTAATTGTACCCATAAATTATTTACAAGATTCCAGGCTGCCTTCAATACAGGTTACGCAATAATTTAACGTGAACATAATTAGCTTCTTTAGCAATCGATCACCTTGGTTTCCAGTTATTAAAATTTAAGTGGCCTTACTGAATGGATATTATGTTTCGTACATTTTGGACCTTTATCGTAAAATATTGATAAAATATTCAGGAAACAGATATTTTACCTACTTGTATTTCAGAGCTAAATGGGTTCTTATCTTTTAAAATAAATTTCAAGAAGGTATTTACATAGTGCGTGTTTATATCACAAAATAATTCTATATAAAGCACCTTCCTATCTTTATAATAAAATTTCTTTCAGGACTAATGTTCACAATATTAATATTCGTTTTAAAGGTACATTGACTCCTCCCCAACACCGTACTGAATTTTTTAAACGTTCGTTTTCATACTAGATCTCTAAAATTTATAGTTCAATACCATCTAACTTTAAAAGTAAGAGCATTCATCAATTTAAAAAACTATTAAAGTCTAAACTTCTTCTTGAACAGAATAGAAAAAACCAAATTTGGCATGTGTAGTTGTCATGTATTCTGTCTTCCACTGTTTCTTTTTTTTGTTACCGTTGTTTATTAGTATGCACAGCTTAGAAGTAGGTGAATAAGATGTTTATTATGTTTTTTATACTGATTAATTTGTTTATATTGTATATTGCTGCGACCAGCTTAGGATTAATACCATTAATCATCATCCACCATCATCATTCATCTGATCCTCAGCTTTTTTCCTTTTTGTATTTATTTCTTTTCTCTATACCAATATTGTTAATTAATTATCTTGGAAAAATAAAGGCTATTATTATTATTATTATTATTATTAATTATATTTTTTAGTTTTATATCTATCTGGGCAATTTAGGACCGAAAATAAATAAAAACAAGTATTAGTATAGTGTTCTATGTATATTCTGTGTATTAGTATAATTTTCAATTGTAATAACTATGTTTCATTAATATTTTGCCAATATTATTTTACTGAATACCATTGATGAGATGCGAGTTGTAGAATTGTAAAAACACGGAAGTAAAAATCTGTGAAAAATTATAGTACTGCCAAATCTATTTTAATTACAACAGGAAGTATGTTGTAAATTGTTAGTTCCTCCTATTCCTCATTCCTATTTTTATTAACTCTGTTTTAATAAAACTGTAACTAAAAATATTAATTATATGAACAAAAAAATACTAAACACAAACAGTAACAGTCACAATTTTTAGCAAAAGCTGCCGCGACTGAAAATTGCGCGGAAGCTTTTGCAAAGTCATGGAGTGCGACCAGTTGCGGCTATGGGATGTGTCGGAAAATCTCTTTACTCCGATAAGCAACAATATACAGGGTAATTCACAACTTATCTAAAAAAAATTTTTCAATGTACAGGTGACTCTTACAAACACAATTTTGTAAAAAAAATCAAAAAGCCAGTTCGAAAATGATTTAGAAATACATTTCTGTATGACACTGGAAACTGGTAACACCTAGTTTATGCAGCAAATTCAACTGCCTTTGCCGGTATTGTTAGTAATTATTAATTTGTGATTTTAATTAATAACAAAATTTTGGGCTGTCTTATCCAGTTTCTACAAACTACCACAAATGTTCTGCTTCTTGTTCCTTTTGAACTCGTAAGTTATTGGCAACAACTATGATACGTTTGCGTAAATTATCGTTAGTAGGTATCCACTTCGGTGTGATGTAGGGGAGATTGGGGGAATATCGGCCACGGGGGTAATACCGACCATTTCAGTTTACTGGAGTGAATTAATTGTAACATCTTTTCTCGCTTGGAGCCCTCTTGTTGGGAATAGTGGAATACGTAGTTGTGATGTAGCTGGTATAGAAAGGTTTTTTAAAACATAACTAAGACTTTTTTTCTATCAAATAGGTACTATAAAAGACCAGCAAGTTTTAAAGGTAAGTATATAACCCAATTTTGCTTATAGTCTATTTGAGCCTATTACACATATGCATGTCTAAAGTGTAATTTATTAAATTCTATTGGTGTTTGTAAAAATAAAATACTGTACGTGACATAACTTTATGGCGTTAGAACTAATAACGGACACATCAGTTAGGGCAATACCGACCGGGCCGGTATTGCCCTAACTCCAACTCAAATTCTATTATTATTATAATACTATTAATTAAAACAAATAATTACTGCTAGAGCTAGTTGGAACTATGAGCAAATGACAACAGCCTTAAATGCTGTACGAAGTGTCCGTGAATTCTCAAGAACATTATCTATACCTGCCAAGAAACACAATACAGGGTAGACTTAAAACTAGAAAAACTGATGCATCCTCATTGTGGCAAAATCCAGTATTTTCGAAAAAAATAGAGCAGGCCTTGGCGTATCAAATTTTAAAGTGATTATAGTTTTTCTTTTATAAAAAAAGAAAAGTTTCATAGCAACGAAGCTGTACCTAATCTGAATCAGAAGTCAAAAGCGTTACAAATGAAGTAATAACGACATATGTTTTGCGGGGAATTTGGCAAAACTAACAAACTGTGGTTGAAATGCACAATAGGTGATGAATGGGCTCATGCAGCTTGTGCAGGAATGAACAACAAGTTATTTATGCAACAAGTACAAAAAGTAAGTGTTTATTGCATGCGACGTGAAATTGTCAGTGTGAACAACACGTCGAGTGCAATAAACACTTTTTGTACGAATTGCATACAATATTTTTTCTACGTTCATGCAAAAACCAAAAAATATTTTATTTAGATGACACTAAGTCTAGGAAAATATGACGTCGATTTGAACGTTTTTGTTTGTCATGATGACAAGACGCTGAAGTAGAATGACAGATGAATGCAATAAACATTTTATTGCAGTAGTGCAATAAAGAACCACTTTTTCCACTAAATATAGTTCAATAAAGTTTTGCTTTTTGCATGAACGTAGAAAAAAAATATTTATTTATGATTTTTGTATGTAATGTCACTATTTATATACTATTCCTTTGGAATTAGTAATTTATTTACTTGTATTTATATGTTTATACTTATTACAGCAAATTAAGAAGTCGATATTACCCCATATGCTTGGGGTCACTACAGGTTTTTTTAAATCTGTGTCAGAATTAATATTTGCGTTGTTTTGTTTCGCTTTTATTAAAAACACAACCATCTAATGTCAAAGCAACTGTTTTAGGCAAAATAAATATTACAAATTTAATATACCCATAATGATCCCGAAAAATGTTTAGACGGGTGTCAGGAGATTGTGGTGGCCATGGTACCGGTCCTCCTCGTCCAATCCCTTGATATTATTGCTTGGACACGCTGTACATGGTACGGATATAATTGATCCTCGTGTATAATACTCCACACTGCTGCAATACATCGTGGACATCCTGGACCTCCATCTCTTCCACAATTCGGTTGCACCCACTGTACACTGTACGGTAAATGTAGCTACATTTGGCACACGTTTACCGGAAAATCGTTCTGCTAAAGCATTTTCACATCGCCATAAATTAAAACGATATCCATCAACGCCGAGTTGCTACACACATAAGCCATTTTTGACACTTGTAAAACTAATGTATAGATTCACTTCACAAAAAGATTAATACCTATAAAAAGTAATCGGATTTCAATATTTGGAATCGCTTGGCTAGAAACTATAGTAGCCCAGCGATATAAAGATTGAAAATACTACAACTTCAATAGTTTTTTACTCGGAAACTATAAGGATTTTACCAAAAAAAAAATTACAAAAAAATTGTTTAGATAAGTTCTGAATCACCTTGTATATAGGCAGATCGAGGGGTACTGACAACGGTATTACAGAAACTAGCCCGAGAACAACAACGTCAAAAAATCCCAGCTAAGACTATAGTGTGCATGTGCATTTTAATTATGTTACTGGCCAGTTACCTAGGTCACAATCCAGAAAACCACAACGCAAGCCGTGAAAACTTCAAAACCACTATAACATGTAATTTGCTTAAAAATATATTAATCTATTTTTTTGGGTGTTCTACTTCGAAGCATATTTCACACGAATATTAGCACATTGTCATGCCCTTCTCGAGTAAAATCATTTTTATAACAAAATATAAATTTGTCTACTAGACTGAGGGATTTGCTATATATTATGATCTACCTTCTTTTCCGCTTTTAAATGATTTGCAGTATGAATAGCAATAAAATAAGGAATACGAATGTAAAAATTACCGTTACTTTATACTTGGTATGAATTAATATTAATGTAAAAATAATATTAATTAAATATAAAACTTTTAGCAGTTTTATTTGAAATGAAACTACACTTCAAAGTAATGTAATAGAACTAAATATCTTCAAGTGCGGTTTATTTACGTATAGAAAAATATTCAGTATTAATTTTACCCAGCATGTTTACTATATTTATCCAAAATATTCCACTTTCTGGTTACACAAACGATATGTTATAGTCAGATATTTCTTAAAGGTGTAAGTCAATCATTACTGATAATAATTAAATGTGTTACTTCCAAAAATAGAAATAGATAGATTCTTTAGTCTTCGAGATATCGGCAAAAGTTTTCAATATTATCACTGGCGACTTCGCCATTTATTAAACTAAGTTTAAATTGGCATTGTACAAAGTTCCGTATATTTTTAAATTTGTAATACAAGAAAAATTAAGAACTCTTTGAAGCGAAGAAAGTATCTACTTGAACTGTTTAAACTAGATACTAAAGTGTGTTCAAATTTGACACGGAACACTCCTGTAACATATGACTGGACTGTATTGTGAAATTTCTTTTGCATATACAAAAAAAGTTGTGTACTAGAAATTTTCCAGTGTGTAATTTAGGATGGTAAAATTTCCGTGTATTTACATGGTTTCACACTATGGTTCGTTTATACGTTTTACACAAAATGTGTTGAAATTACTAGCATAATATGTTAAAGGTACATGATTTTGCAGCTGTTCCCGCACACATCACTATGCCGTGCTGGTCATGTCGCGTTGTTGTCTTCAGTTAACATTCGTTCGCAGTGTTAAAAAAATTGAGAACATTTAAATTTAAATTAAGGTTTGATCAAAGAAAATGGTAATTACCTACCTAACTATAAGAAATGTTGCTGTTAATTGTGACAAAGCTAAAACTAATTTGGACTATAAATCTTAAAAATATTAGAGGTTCTCTCTAATATTTTTAGATTACTATCTGTGTATTTTGATTTACTCGTAATTTTAAGAAAATAAAATGTTCATATCACTACCAGTTCATTTTTGTGAACTTATTTCATGTATTGCCTAAATGCATCTTTGTTTAATGTTTTGTTTATGATTTACTAGAACGTTATTTGTTTCCCCTGGTATTGAACAAAAAACGCTACATAAGACCCAAAAATGGACGAAAAAATTTTGGGTTTTAATCAATTCGGATGTAAAATTTCCCGCTGAATCCGAATCTGCAATAAAAAAGATGGGTTTGCATTTGAAATTTCAAAGTTGGGCCTCCCATCGATCCCAAAATCTGATGGGCGCATTCGATTCCTCGATTAACATAGTGCTTTTTTTGTTAAAATGAGTAATTGTTTTTTTACAGTATAGGATACAGTGTATGAAGAGTAATAATTATCGTTGCTTTGAATACAAGTTACATCATTAGTATACATGATTTTTATTTTCTTATGGTAGCTCAACTAAGAGTTTAGAGAATTAAGGTCTGGGCATCGTGTAAGCCAACCTGTATAGGTTATATAAATATTCCAACTTTGTTTATGTACACTCGCAAATATTAAACGAACAGTAGGTATAAAAAATATTAGTTTACTATTTCAACAAAACACTCTATTCAAAATACCAAGTATGGTAATAGTCAATTGGTTTATTTAACTAAATGACTGTTATTTTCGACATATCCATACAACACATTTTTGCCGAAATTAATAAATGACGGAATTCATTTCAATTGTTTGTTTCATTAATACAAAAATGGGGTTCCTATTTGGCTCTAATCGTACTTTAGTTTACATTTTTTAAACTAAATATTGTTTAAGTTATGTTTGCATTTTTATTTTAAAGTGTAGAAAAACTATTCAGTCAAATGTAGAAATTCAGTAACGATACTCTATAATCAATATCGAAATCATATTTACTAAACTATTGTACCTATCTACCTTAGATAATACTAAAAAATAGTAATAAAGAAAATAATAATGACGATTTTATCATTTTACTGAAATATATAAAAATTTTTGGATTGTCACAAATGCGTGCAATAAATTTAATGTAAAAAGCAACTTGGCTTGATAGTCGCTTCATTGTTTTCAAAAGTGGCGTATTCATTACTACAGATGAAAAAATCAAGCGACAGATTTCTTGTCAAGAAGATTGCTTTCGTAATTCCCTTCTGAAAAGCTATACTACTTTATTCGGTATGGATTTATTCACCGCCTATATTCAAATATTTCAATCGATACAGTTTTATCGGATAAAAAAGCAAAAGTTCAAAGGTCACGTAATTAGAATATGTATAAAGCCAGAATTCATTTCCATGAAACGTTCCAGAAGCTACCTTTAAAAGAGTCATTTGTAATTTTTCAATAATATTTTTGGAAACATTGGTTTAAAATATGTATTTTTAGAATTTCAATCGATTTATGCTGAAACAGACATAATTTGTAAAAGTTCAAACATTATAGAGATTTTTCCAGCAGCAGTGAAGACAACAGATTTTATGATTCTAATACTCATAAGTAATTCATCAATAAGATGAAATAAGGTAGCAGCACATTATGTCTGTATACCAGTCTTAATCATTTACAGCTACTGATTTTATAAATTATTTTGGAAGTTGGCAGAGCTAAGAACCAATAAAGCAAAATTAATAAAAACAAATGAGCATCAATAAGTTTAATTTAAACATGGACCACAGAAGCAAAATATAAATTGGAATTGTTATTGTTATGGTTGGAGAGTATGGATGTATTGGAGCAGCAAATCAAGGTTGAGAAGGGTGAAATGTAATTTGATATTTTATTTTTTATAGTCAGCACAAATTATAGTTTGAAACCTCTTGAGGAATAATAGAGCAAAGACCTCGGGAGCATGTAAATATCGATGATTAATTAACGTGTATTATTAGGAGTTTTAACAAAACAATACTCAGTGCATAGTTCATTGATATTCACATTTGACCTTCCCAGATTTTCATCTCTTTTTTCTCTCATTATACTTCTACTTTATTTGTTTTGACCATTCCTCTACATGCGTTTGTTCATATTCAGCTTCTGCAAATTAGAATATAATTAATATAATAATTAGACCATTTTCCTTTATATTATTTCATTTGCTAAGTTTGCAAATATCTCAATTATGGAATCCTGACAGCATTAAATTCGGTAGATTTCAGCACCGTCAATTCTGAATACTGATACACTGAGAGATTATGCTTTCTGAAGTCAGATTATGTTGAATCAAAAGTAGTGTGGGTTCAGTGAGTCTTATTTACATTAAAAGTCCAATAATATTCATATTCTTAAGATACCGGCATTCCAAATTCTTATTTCGAAATATATCCAAAATTATAGGTTAACTGTTTTCATATATCAGGTGAGGATATACGATAAAACATGGTGTGTGTGCTAACAAGAAGAATCTTAGAATTATGAAGAGTAATTTGCAAAATTTAATACCAACATATGAATATTAAATTATGTTTTCTACAAGCATGTTAAAAATGCAATTTTTAACACTCCCTTATAGCATTAAAAATATTGCTTTAAGGCACCAGTGCCTTAAAATGATCACTTTGAAACACTAGTGCCTTAAAGTAAATATCAAATTGTGATAGTAAATTTGCAATACATTTAATTTGTAATTTCTTTATTACGCATTCATACTTATATTACAATTCACACAATTTGAAAAATTAAATTCTTCCACAATCGACCGCATTCCTAGTTAACGTTTGAGCAGAATCCGCTGATATTGATGGCACTGAAAGCAGTTTTCGGGAAGATTTCCATCCCCCATGCCGCTTAACTGTCGTTAAATTTGCTCCCGTTAATTGCAGAAATTTAGCAATAGCAGCAGGAAATTTTCCAAATGTATTTATTCCCACAGGGTTTTTCGTACACTTGCCTTTCACATACTTCAGGAAAGCCTCCGATGTCCCACATTTGCTGGACAAAGAGCCATGTATCTCCGATAGAAATCTAACTAAAATTCTTCAACGATAGTGAAATTTCGTGGAACCTTGGTTTTGGTATCTGATAACCAATATTGAACTGGAAGTGCACACAATTTCCAAGTTGTCGAGAGTCAACTGGCAAAGCTCCTCTCTACGGCAGGCACCAAATATTCCCAGAATAGTAGCTACTTTCATCATAAGATACTCGTCATCCGATACGCACTTTATAAACTATTCAATTTGGTCTCTGGTCAAGATCTCTGATTTTTTGAGTTGATAATCTTCTCCTTGACCCTTGCTGATATCTACGTCGCTATTTATTCGGAACATAGCTTTATTCATAGAATAATTAGACTATAGAGATGAAGACTTCCATACCTTCGATTTCTCCTCCAAATAGACCAAGACTACATCTTCAGTATATTTTCCAGAAACGCCTTTTTCTTCACACCACTTCACAAACTTATTGTGTGCAATTTCATATTGAACCGGGGTTTTTCTTGGTAATTAGTCCAAAGTAGTTCGGCTGGCCGCTTCATCGATTTCTTTAAATGGATTGCTGTTTTCCATATTTTCTTTATACTTTTTAAGGGCAACGTTTAAAAGTGGCAAATCAAAAGCTTTCAAACATTTCGTAAATGATGATTACAATAATGGTTGCCACCATGGGTACTATATATCATTGCCTGAAAATTTGATATAGTGCTTACGGTGCTATTTAAAAATTAACTTATTTCTACCCGGGTTAATTATTTTTTATACTGTTTGTAGAAAAAATATTTTATGATGTTTGTGTTAAAAGTAGTTTTAAGGCACTGATGTAAATTACAGAATTCGCTGCGCACATTACGTGACAATCTGGTAAAGTTATTATTTTAAAAAATTGCGGCGAAGTAGAGAAATGTTGTAAGTATTTATTCTTCATAAAAACGTACACGATTCTACTTTTGACTAATAAAATATACGGTAGCATATGTGACTATATTTCCACAAAAAACAAATATAATAATTAAAAAGTCATTATTACTATGCAGGATGAGCCATATTTAAGTACTGAAATGTCAGGAATAGATTTCTCATGAAATTTCAAGCAAAAAATATGAATAAAACATATCTTTTATCTTTCTCTCCAATAGAGATTCAGACCGATCAAACAGAATAAATTAAATACAATATTTTTAGATTTTCTACTGTGACATTAAGTCAGTTGTTGTTTTACAGGCAACCTGTCTAAATATTTAATAAATTTGTATACATAATTTTATCTAACGCATGTTTTTACTCTATTTAGTGACATACTAAATATTTTTCTCAACTGATGTTGTAGACCCTGCATTTATATGCCACTGGTTACAATTTGATTCCGATTTTTAATTTATAAGTTGAACCATCCTACTTACAAAATTTTAGGAAAGTAAGTCTTGTCATTTTCAAGTAATTTAGATTTTTTTCCTTGAACTTCACCCCTATATCTTTGTTCTTTGTTGGGAAGCGGAATAAAAAGTATGTCGTATTATTTGCATGAAATTTTGTAAGAAATCTTTTCTTTAAGTTTGACTTGTAAACTTGACTAATCCTGAATAACTTTCTGTTGTATAATTATACGTATTAAATTAAACATAGAATTTTGTACTGAAATTACAAGGTAAAAGATACAAATAGCAATATTGCTTTGGAACACACGATAATTACAGGATACTTGAAAAATACGAACACTACCCCAACAAAAAAAATCCTGTTCCACAATTGGATTTTATATACATTTCTCAGTCAAGGCGACATTTTTCTGCCAGCTAATTGTGTATGGCATGCAACTTGCTACTTTATAGTTAGGTTTGTGTTAAATTTAGCTAAGTAGTTACTCTAATCTCTCCTACCATTTCTTTTGCAAAAATTTTTTTATTTTTTACTTGGTAATAAATTGCGCCTTAGTGTTTTCATTAAGTCATTAAACTGCTTATGAAGAGTTTGTTTAAACTCTTGTTCACACTGTGGCAACACAGATAAACCTTTAATTGATTTGATTGATTTTTATGCTACAGTAAAGTCTAATTGTTATTAATAAAATATGATTTTTCTCAAACACGTTACATGATATCGATTGATATCTTTTTTAGGAAAATAAGAGAAGAATCGAATTGTGAAAGAAAAGTGTCCATGGAGACTAGTATGTGTCCATTTTTTACTTCAAAATATTATTTTTAATAAGCCTACTTGCCTTATTAAAATGTTGATAATAAAAGAGATACAGGGTGTCAAAGTTGGAATTAAAAAAGTGTCAACTTTAAAATTTGGAAATAGATGTTTTTGGATATGAGAAATCATATTCTGTTTTCTATTTCAACATACAGGCTTTAAAATAAAATAAAATAAATTTCATTTACTATTATATTGTACAAGGAACTTTTCAGCTAATTGTTGGAAAGCTGTACCTATATTGTATCGAAAATGGTCAATTTCTAAGACTAATGGCAAGTATAAATTTTTTTCTCAAAAACAATGTAGGTTTGAGATTTTTTAATAAAAAACATTAGGGCAAAAAAAGTTGCGCTCACATTTACGTCAAAAATATGACGGATGTTGCGCCCCCTAGGGAATACGTCGAAATAAGCAACGGATTACGATTCTTCATATCCAAAAACATCTATTCCCAAAGTTTTAAGTTGTTGATACAATCAAACACAGTGTAATTATTATAAAAAATTACTTTTTGAATTCCAACTTTGACATCCTGTATTTTTTTTATTATACTCGCGTCAAGAATTCAGACGTCTTACGTCACGGCTGACGTTACACATTTGTTGTATATGAACTATTTTTTTTACATATTTTGTCTTTGTCTCCCGATAATTCTATTTTAATAAGAATTGAATCATGTCTTCCGAATAAGGACAATTGTAATAAAAATAAGGACGAAAGTACAGAGGCTGCAGTAAGGACTTCCGAAATAAGGACAGGTTGCAACCCTACTGTTTACTTACAAATTGTGTGTTCGAGTACTAGATTTGTATATACATACTCGTATAATACATACGCTTAACAAGAACCGCTATAGTTGCGGCAAGAATTCAGGCAACTTACATATGACACGGCTGATGTTACGCAATTGTGAACATAATTTTCGATATTTGAGCACCTTATTTTTTGCAATTTTAATTGCAATATGCAAACATTTAGTATAGTATATAGATATTTTTTTATTCTCAATTACAGTTTTTTTTAATATTTTCATGAAAATATAATGAATTATTCATTTGTTTGTATGACGTAAGTCGTCTGACTTCTTACCGCAACTATAACAAACAACGAAAAACTGAGGAACCATAGAAACGACCATCGTTCATATTCATAATTCGTATAATGTACTGTAGTTATAAATCAAAATAAAATTTAGTGTTGACGGAATGCAGGACAGTCCTAAAATAATTTTTGAAAAATTAAAAAAGTAACAAATTTTTTGTATAAATGCAACATATATTTTTATATATCTAAGATTTGTATTGTTTATTTTAAATATATAAATTCACCCATACAAAAAGTATACATATATTTATTTAAAATAAACTAGAAAAATAGTAATATGTACAGCTGCTGAGAATTCAATTGACCATTACTCGAGTTATCAATCGGTTTTTGATGTCACTTAAGTACTCAGTATTCGGTTTTTGAAATCACTAGGTTTTTCCCAACACTAAAATAAACATTACTTTAATTTCCCTAATTTCATTTTTGTCATGGCAACGGCTTAAAAGTTTTAATTAAAATTTATTTTTTAACTTCTTACTTTGAAGGCGAATAATTTCATAAAAAAGTTCGATAACAATTTTTTTATATGAAGTACTTCAAGTATTTTGACCCCGCCTATATGTTCTTCCATTTTTGCCATAACCTTTCCGAATACACTGTATATTTGTTTATTGTTTATTTCTCTCAATCACCGTTTATGTACTTATTTATATTAGTTCTCGCAATATTTTTATTTATTTGTGTTTCACGTAAAATTATCCTATCCTTTAATCAGCATAGTGCTGAACACATTAACTTAATCAGTCATATTGCATGCTTTCAATTCATCTGCTTATCTAATCTGAAAACCAGTATATGTAAATTAATTCCGAACGCTTTCAAACGGAATAAATTTATCAGGTTTCAGTGGTTTCAGCCTCAAGTAGCTGCTCCACCATACCAATTCGCTATTCCATCACAAACGTCAATCCATCTATGAAATCTAGAATTTGTTATGCAGATATTTAAAAGGCCATCCCGAAATCCTAACGTCACTGAACTGAAATAAATCGGGTAGCAGCTATAATTACTTCTATCGATTTTACCGCTACTGGTATTTTCGTGAACATCTTCATTAAAATGTTATGTGGCGTTTTACAATAACAAATGAGAAATATTTTAACGAACGGTTATTTCCAGAAATAGATGCTGTTTAATTTATAGAGAGTGTTTTTCAAAGGAGTACTAATGGACGAGACAATAAGCTATGAAATAAAATACATACATAGTTTCAAGATAAAAAAAACATTGTCAAAAGACACAGAATATTTTAAAGTCGGTCATGTTGTGTAGAGTGTATTCATTTCAAAGACGTCACATCACAACGTTTCATATTAGTCAAAATTAAATAACATCTAAATATATATTTTTTGGTGTACGCTTAGAGAGTCATTTTATCTCTAAAATTGAAAAAACTAGTTTGAATCTAGAAAATTAGTCTTTTTCGGATTCAATCCAAAAATGGCCATGGCAGATTTTATACAAAATAAACGTCAATAGTTATGTGGTGTTTACATTAAAGAATATAGTTATGTGACAATAGATAAGAAGAAGAGGTGGAGTGGAGTGGCGAGATGTCTTGATTTGAATCCTCTAGATATTTCGTCTGCGGCCATCTTAAAAGTGTGTCTACAAAAATCACCCAAATACATTCGAGGATATAAAGGCCAGAATACGAGCAGAAATACAATACACACCAACGAAAAAAAACCTGTACCTGTAAAAAATGCTGCGTAAGTAAGATTTTCCAGTGTACAATTCAGGATGTGTAGAATTTCCGTGTTAATAGTTTTACACACTATGACTCTTTTATACGCTTTACATAAAATATGTTAAAATTAGAGTATTATAATAAAATATACATACTGAATTTGTGTATTTGCCAATGATGTGCTAAAAGTACAGCATTCTGTGTTAACTTGTTTAATTATTAATCAGCTGTTTCAGCACATATTACTACACCATGTTAGTCGTGTCGCGTTGTTGCATTCAGTTAACTTTTGTTCACGGTGTTCAAATGGAGACAATTTAAATTGAGGTTTGATCAAAGAAAATGGTAAGAGCCTAACTAACTATAAGAAATATTGCTGATAACTATGATAAAGCTAAAAGTAACTGAACTCTTAAAAATATTAGGGGTTTACTCTGACGTTTTGGATTACTATTTCTGTATTTTGATTTTCTCGTAATTTTAGAGAAAGAAAATGATATGTTCAGATCACTAGCACTTAATTTTTGTAAACTCCTATTATGGAGTGCTTAAATACATCTTTGTTTAATGTTTGCTATTAGTTGTTTATGATTTACTAGAACGTTATTTGTTTATAAGTCCTTTATTAGCGTATGTAGCTACTATTATTAATTTTGTTAAATAATTTTCTTAGAAAACGTGATTGTTGCTATATATACATATACTATATATTATACAACAAAATTAACATGTTAACGTGTAAAGTAAATAAAACAATCCCTTGTGGATCTCAATTAACACAGTATTGTATTTTATTGTGTTAAAATGTGTAATTATTTTTTTACAGTGTAATATGGTTGAAAATGTTATAAAAAAATTTAAAAATAGGTAAGGTCATTCTTTAATAGTTAATGGACATAACTATGTACATTTACTAAATTCATTTTCTCACTTAAATTAAATAAATTCAATTTTAATTTTTCTCATAATTTTAGTTATGCATAACATCTCATGTCAACATGAACAAAAACATCTGACGAATCCAAAAAAGACAAAGAGCGTTGGTTGATATTTAAAAAAATTACGTTTTGTGTTCCAGTGCTGACAACTAATGACATAATAAAAATTCAAGGTCACAGTGACCTATTTGTTGCCCAGTAACTATTGTTTCACACTTAAAAAAAAGAATAGTTAACAAGCTATAATTGGTAGTAGTGGTAGTATAATTTTGTCAAACAAATATAAATCAGTTATAACTTCAACATCTTCAAAGATTCTTTTTTATTATGAAACAATTAAATTTCTCTTTTTTTCCAGTGTGGGAAAAATATTCAATTAAATGAAAAACTACTCAAATTTACACAAATATCCAAACAATGTAAGTAATAACTGAAACAATCACAAATTTTTTTAGTTATTTTTTAAAGTAGACAAATAAGCTTTAGAGTTTTTAAATTGGGTATGGAACGTTGAAAAGAGTGGGATAATTCCACAATATTAGTTTAATATAGAGGGAAAACATAAATGGTATTCACTGTTATCATTTCATTACTGATTAAATTATGTTTGAACTCGTTGTAGTTCCATTGTAAATTATGTTAAATCGTGCATACAGATTCATTTTATCCAGCTAGATGAATTGAAATATTATGCCCTGTTAAAAATAGAACTCGTATCTACATATTTTATTATTTTCTGTTTATGACACCGACACCAACTTAGTAATTAGTGTATGTATGCACATGTTAAAATTAAAGTCGAATTATTTTTTTTATGATAATTAAATCGGAATTTCATATTATTTTTTAAAACGGAAATAGTGCCAAAGGTTGTATTAATCAAAACACAGGGCAGTATTGATATTTCAAAAGCTTTGTAAAAAATTAAATATGAATCGTTAATTTTTCCATATCCGCATGTGATTATATGGAATAACTAGTCCCTTCATTCTATTATCATTGATTTGTCAAGCTGGATGTTCTGAATTCAAGTACACTGTCTGTAATTATTGGTGTCACTAAATGGCTTTGAACTAGTTACGCTTTTATTACAATAAAATAACATCCGCGTTATTGTTATAGTTATTATGATATTGTAGAGTACATTTTGCTTTATTAATGTAATTAATATATATACAGGGTGAATCTTAAATAAGTACAAATATTTTAACTGCTGGTGTAGTTCGCCATTTAAATCAGTCTAGTGAAAGCCATTTTTAAAAATTTCCAATATTTACGGAGATATTTTTATATTTTTTAAAAAAATACCCACATTTTGAGGACCGCTGGCTGATTATTCATCCAACAACGTAATGAAACATATGATTTGTTGCGAGGTTGCCATATGTCCTCCAATATAAATATTACGTTTCCTTTAACGTAATAGTTTTATTTTAAAAATACTTGTTTTAAACATAAGTACAGTAAAATTGGGTATGTAGTATGATACGCAGCAATATTAACATAAATTTTAACATCTGAACTAACCTTACTATACTTCAACGATTAAAAATGAATTTCCGCAAGTAAAATATTTAGGAAGATATTACGTGATATTATTGTCCAATGTTCAAAAATTATACATAAACGTGCACACAAGCTTACCTGTTTGTTAAAAAATTAACTATTTAATCAGTAATCCACATTTCACAAGTTAAATGTCATTGTACACTGTTAGAAAGGGACACAAAACACAATTTCCTTAAGTTATTTTATGAAGAATAACAAAAAACTATGCACGCGTTTTTTATTTAAAATGGAAAAAATGTCAACTTTTAGCAAATTTTATTGCTATTTTCATGCATTATGTGGGGTTAACAAGTTTGACTTGGGCTTTCGATAATCTGTCATGACAGTCAATGACAGTTTGATAATAAAAAATAATACAAAATGTTACACTTGACAAAATTCGCTAAAAGTTGAGATTTTTTCTTCCTTGAAGCAAAGACATTTGTGTAATACTGACAACACTGTGAACCACACGTTCAGTCTGCAGCACTATGACTCATAAAAGTATAAAGGGTCTGTCTAGGCCAGCGGTCCTCAACAAGTTTTCTGCTGAAAAATTACGAAATTTATTTAAAATTTCACTTTTTTTATTTCTGATTTTTTTGTAAAAAAACTATAAATTATGTGTTCTACACGCAAAACTATACTGCTGGTTAAAATATTTGTACTTATTTAAGATTCACCCTGTATATATATATATATATATGTTAATTCGTAGGTATATATATATATATATATATATATATATATATATATATATATATATGTTAATTCGTAGGCTTCCGCGGGTGTTATATGTGGTTGTAAAATTTCTCCGGGTTCCTCTCCGCGATGAATCTGCATGGTCTTCAAAAGAACCATTTGTTTGACAACGTTTCGGTAAAATCTCATTTACCATCTTCAGGTCTTCTTACTTCTGCTTCACGTTACTACGTTCGGCTTACTGGAAGATGTTTGTCCACTTGGTGAGTTATATACTGTGCTTTCGTTCCGGTGTGTGGTTTTCTTCGCATGGCTGCGCGTCACGGGTCTTGCGTTTAATGGTGCTGTGGGTTCTTGTGTTCTGCTTGGCCTACTCTCACCGTTGCGTGTCACTGGTTTATTGATCTTCTTGATTCCCAGGACAGGTTTCCAAGCTGTTGGTAATCTTTGGGTATCGTCACGTGTATTGAGATTTTGAGGATGTTTTTCAATTTCGATGGCTTCTCTAATTATTCTTTTTGCCTTATGCTCCATTCTTGCTAATACCTTGGTATTATCGAAATCAATCTCGTGGCCGGTGTCTTTTACATGTTGAGCTAATGACGAAGTTTTTTCATTTTTCTGGACAGCATTCCGATGTTCTTCTTTCCGGGTTTGGATTCTTCTGTTAGTTTGTCCAATGTACGTCTTCTCACAGCCTCCGCAAGGAACTTCATATACTCCTTGGTCTTCTAGAGGAATGTTTGTTTTGGCTGATGGTAGCATATTACCAATCTTCCTGTCCGTGTTGAAGACGGTTTCTATTTTGTATTTCTTTAAAACCCTGCTTATTTTGTCTGTAGTTCCCTTGACATATGGCAGGAGAGCTTTGCCTATTGGTTTATCTTCTTCCTTCTGTTCTTTGTTTCGCCTAGGTCTTAAAGCCCTCTTGATATTGTTGCTAAGACCTAGGCGAAACAAAGAACAGAAGGAAGAAGATAAACCAATAGGCAAAGCTCTCCTGCCATATGTCAAGGGAACTACAGACAAAATAAGCAGGGTTTTAAAGAAATACAAAATAGAAACCGTCTTCAACACGGACAGGAAGATTGGTAATATGCTACCATCAGCCAAAACAAACATTCCTCTAGAAGACCAAGGAGTATATGAAGTTCCTTGCGGAGGCTGTGAGAAGACGTACATTGGACAAACTAACAGAAGAATCCAAACCCGGAAAGAAGAACATCGGAATGCTGTCCAGAAAAATGAAAAAACTTCGTCATTAGCTCAACATGTAAAAGACACCGGCCACGAGATTGATTTCGATAATACCAAGGTATTAGCAAGAATGGAGCATAAGGCAAAAAGAATAATTAGAGAAGCCATCGAAATTGAAAAACATCCTCAAAATCTCAATACACGTGACGATACCCAAAGATTACCAACAGCTTGGAAACCTGTCCTGGGAATCAAGAAGATCAATAAACCAGTGACACGCAACGGTGAGAGTAGGCCAAGCAGAACACAAGAACCCACAGCACCATTAAACGCAAGACCCGTGACGCGCAGCCATGCGAAGAAAACCACACACCGGAACGAAAGCACAGTATATAACTCACCAAGTGGACAAACATCTTCCAGTAAGCCGAACGTAGTAACGCGAAGCAGAAGTAAGAAGACCTGAAGATGGTAAATGAGATTTTACCGAAACGTTGTCAAACAAATGGTTCTTTTGAAGACCATGCAGATTCATCGCGGAGAGGAACCCGGAGAAATTTTACAACCATATATATATATATATATATATATATATATATATATATATATATATATATATATATATATATATTGTATAACATTCCTAGCCACTCTGGAATTATGGATTTAATTATATGCTCCCCCTCAACAAAAATTAATTAGATAAACTTGATTAATAAATTCCTAAAATTGTTGCAGGTTGGTATGAATCAATAAATGCAAATATTTATTTGATCATAATACTCACTGGTTTTATAAGCTTCGTTATCTAGTATCGATTAGGATTACCAACCGTATTATAACATACAGAGTTTTGCATTAAGTGTATAGAAATAGCTACTACAGAGGTAGCTCCCTTGGCAAATTTTAAGAAGGATCTTTTATATATATTTTTTAAATTAGAGCCATCTCTAAAAAGTTACATCCCTTAAAGGAGGGGGGAGGGGTATTATTTTTAATTTTTCTCAAAGACAGTTGAATATAAAGAAACAAATTTTAGTAGGAACGTAATACCTATCAAATTATATTTTACTAACTTATTATATAAATACTGGAAGCAGTGAAATGACACTTTATATAGGGTGCCCTGAATTGCAAGGATCAAACTTTAACTAGTTTTCAAAATAAGTTCATGTAAATATGGGTGGCGATATCTTTATTTTTCGAGAAACATGATATCAAAAATTGAATAAGAAAATGTAAAATATCTAAAAAATTGAGTGGACGTAAAAATTTTCAAATCAGATTTGCTATCAAATGAACGTAGACCATAGGTGTACATGAAAATTATTTGGAGGCGAGAAAGGGATCGGATCTCCTCAATTATAGAGTTCTAAATAATATTTTTTTTTTAATTTTTATTTAACTAGCATAACGTAAACAATATTTGTGCTAATTTTCAAATTTTTGTGTTTACGGTTTATTAATTTCTTTTTCAGCGTTTTTGATACCCTGTATCTAAGTGTTTCCTGGTTCATATTTATATGAACTTATTTTCTTATAAAGTTCTAGTAACTACAAAAGTCGTGTCCCTGGAAATCGGGACACCCTGTATATTAATGCAGTTTGATAAAGGACTGCTGATTTCTTTGTGCAGGAAATGCTGACAGTTCGATTTTTTGAAATATCTTGTCTAATTTAAATTGATTATTTACTTTCATGTCTAATATTATTGTAAAATTGGAAAAATCACAGGAATTTTGAATACAATGAATTTCTACTAGTCTATTAATTTTGCATAATTGAAGGCAAAAATACAGGAAGTCCTATTTGAAATAAGAAACTTTTCGGCTATTGAAACTGGTCTGGTGGAGAAATGGAACAGTTAGTAGCATTTTAGAACATGTATTAAATACAAAATGTTCAAAAAAAAAATTCTAAAGATTCTTGCAGATCTCGACTGTATTTTTTTATAAAATGTCAAATTACTCCGAAACGGGTTAAGGTATTATGTGCATTAATTTAAAATTAATGCTCTTTAAAAAAATGCAATATTATAGAGAATGTCCCATTCCAAATAAAAAAGTTGACGACTATTACCAGTGTTCCCAGAAGTAGCCAAAAGTTAAAAATGTTTTCTATAAAACACTTGTTTGTGAAATATCCAGTATAATAATCTCAAAGGCTATACTTAGGTCTCTAGATGCCTAAGATAGTCATGAAAAATCCTGTACGTATATCTGTTTCTACGACAAAACGAATTTGTTATTACCAAGGTACAATTTGTAAATACTACACTAGATTTAATATCAATTTAAACAAATTGTTAGAAAATTGAGACATTCTAACTGTCAATCCTTCTCCTAATAAATATTTGGTATATTTTTAAAATGTTTCAATAAATTTATGAGTATACATTTAATAAATTATAATGAAAAAAGATAAATTTCCATAATCATCTTTTACATACCAAGACAAGATTATTTTGATATCTTAGTTAAGAATTTTTTCAAATGTGACCAATAAATAAAATTATCTGAAATGTGTAGCAAGCAAGAAAACTCATGTCATTAAATGTCAGCCCTATTCTAAGTAAATATTAATTTGCCTGAATATACAATAATTTATTATACATGTATATTTTTCTCGGAATTATCATACATTATCGTCAGTGAAATTATATTTGTTTAAAAATTGTTCTTTTATTTAGTTTTATTGATTTTTACGTAAGGTAGCAACATACAGGATGTCTACTTTTATTTGTGTACAAATCCGTAAAAACTTTATTCTTCAAGATAATCAAAAAAATTTTTTATTTTAAACTACATCGAAAACCGCTTCCTATGACTCTACCACGACATTTAAAATGGCGATATAATACCTGCTATGATTATTTTTATACCCTCCGAATTCAATAAAAATGTTAGTGATATTTTATTTAAAATCTGATAAGGTGGTGTTACTCAGGTTATCTCAGAACCAGTATGTGTGAAATTTGAACAAAAACTATACAGTGTTTTCTTCTACACATTCTCAAACTTTTATTTTTATAAAACTATGTAAAACTTTATTTTCCAAAACAACGCAACAAATATTTTTATGTTTTAAATGACATCGAAATTCTTTTGACGTGTAGATCAAAACACTCTGTATAGTTTTTATTCAAATTTCACACATAGGTGTACTGAGGGACCCCAAGTAACACCACGTTATCAGACGTTAAATAAAAAAATCTGCATTATTTTTTTAATTCCGAGGGTATAAAAATAGCAGGCCTTGGATCGATCTTAAACGCCGTGATAGGATCAGAAGGAGCGGTTTGTGATGTCATTTAAAACATAAAAATATTTGTTGCGTTATTTTGGAAAATAAAGTTTTTTCAAAGTTTTATAAAAATAAAACTTTGAGAACATGTAGAAGAAAACACTTTGTATAGTCTTTGTTCAAATTTCACACATAGGGGTTTTGAAGGGTCCTGATTAACACTACCTTATCAGAATTGAAATAAAAAAATCGCCAAACGTTTTTATTAAATTTCGGGGGTATAAAAAAAATCAGAGCAGGTCTTGGATCGCTATCTTAAATGCCGTGGTAGGATCAGAGGAAGCGGTTTTCTATGTTATTTAAAATAAATTAAAGAAAAATATCTTGAAGAATAAAGATTTTACGGATTTGTACACAAATAGAAGTAGACACCCTGTATATTTTTTACAACATAAAATTTAAATAGTTTCTTATACTTATATGAGAGATATTGAAAATCAATAAAATATAATATATGAACGAATACGAGTAAAACAAAGTGAACACGCGGTTGGTACAGGTACAGGTACGCGTGCCTCGGAGAACAAAGGATACTCAGTTTTTTGTATGGTTGAGTTTGGGTAAAATTTAATATAATTTACATACAAGCTTTGTAGAACTGACTATTTTCCTATCTCATATAATATCTGTTTAACAGCTTACAAATTGATATGTGCAATACACTCGTATTACTTTTAATAATATAGTTAACACAAGGTGCAGTCTTTAAAAGTAAAGGAAAAAAAATCGGGAAAGTCGTTTTAATGAAGCAATATCTTCTAATTTTCTACAATCTGAGAAGTTCGAATAAATATCGATTACTTTCAGAGCAGACTAATAAATGTTATCGTTAATTTTCAAGTTATCAACTGAAAATCTCTCCCTTAGAGATCTCAATTAAGTAGCGCCCTTCTATTGGGTTAAAGGCGATGTTTCATCAACATATTCCATTAAGTGAGAATTACAACGAAGACGTGAGACTCATAATAAATTTATGTTGAACTGATTGGTATCCACCATACTGAAAACTTAATTTTCCCTAATCGTGCCGTTGTTGTTACCAGTGGCGGATCTAAGAGGGGCGGGCTGCCCAAATCTCACATGACATTGATAAAAAATACGGAATAAAATAATACGAAATTCCAAAGAAAAATAAATGAACTAGATCAGCCTAAACAGATTTATGAAAAATGGTAAAAAAATTGTTGTATATACATATTTGATTCTAAATAGAATTGAGGGCACAAGATGTAACCGTTTTGAACTTAACTGTTCCTGATCCTTAATTAGCTTGACAGTATAATGCATGTGATGTTTGAAGAAAAAAAATTATTTATACATCAAGGATATAAAGGTACTCTTTTTTGCACACGCTAGAATATGACCAGCCGTAGGCTGTAGGTGAATTATAAAATTCTTGCGAATGCAAAGAAGAGGCTTTAAATTCTAGTTTTATGCATGATTTTTTTTTATACTTTGGTTCTTTAATATAAAAATTAAAGTACTGTTGGTTGAATGAAAATAATCTTTACATTTCTATTGTTATTGACATTAAGCAAAATTATTTAAGTCAAGAAGCCAAGGCATTAAATCTACTTTACTGCCAAGTTAAACACATAATTTTTCATCAATCAATTTTATCACAATACTAATTTCAAAACTCTAATGATGTTCTCTGATGACACGTATTTAGTACAAAGGTAATTATAAACAGAATATTTTTGTAAACTACTTTGAATACTGTTATTATTTTAGGTGGCAATGATTTTTGTCATATATGGGGCATGTCGATGTGATGAATTGCTTCAAATAAATATTGGAGATATTGACGATATGGGAGATAGATTGTTGATCACTCTGCTAACTACAAAAACAAAGAAAAAAAGATCCTTCATTGTAAGCGAATATTTAGACTATCGGAAATATAGTACCGCAAGACCTATACAAATAGTAATAGATTTTTTTTAATCTTCAAATGGTACAGCATATCTATAACTAATTAATAGGAATTCATAAAATGCGTTTCTCAAATTGAAGAATGCTCACCAACATACCGGACATTGTATCCGTCGAAGTTCAAGTACACTATTAATACGCCACCCTATTTGTATAACAACATACGCTATAGGACTGATATCCATAACGTAAATATCCGCCGCAAAGACATCATCACACCTCCTATACATCGCACACAGTTCTACAAGCGATTGTTTTTATATAACATTTCTAAAACTAATTTTACTACTATGCTTCATATCAATTATTTTGCTTGCATATTCCACACCCGTGGATATGTATGTACGTATGTGGATTTTACTTTTTTTACAAGAAAACGCATGTCTGAATAAAAATACTAAGAGGGGGGAAATTTTATACTTATTATTTTATTTACTGTATTTTTTTCATATTGAGAAACGTTTAGAATAAAAAGTTCTTTATAAAAAAACAACAGGGGTTGGTGGTTGCCACCCTTGTAGACATTTGATAAAAATAAAAATCGTATTTAACAATGTCACTTAATTAACTAAATGTATTCAACGATTTTCAGATTTATAAGTTTAACCGTTTTTGTGAAAAAAAATGATATTTTCAATTATTTAGAAGCCCTTATCTCGTAAGGGAGAGCTCAAATCAAAAAAATTTATAGAATGACATAAGGAACACACTCTCCAAAGGAGTGCACATCATTATGGGACACCCTGTATAAAACTCATCAAAATTGGCACATTTTTTATGTAAGTGTTGTAAGAGAATTATTACAAACTTTTATCAGCAACTGTAATTAACTTGCCTCACTGCAACCCTGACTTCGAATGAGCTAATTTTTTTCTGATTTTTATTTTTCTATGTTTTAAACTTGCATTATTTTTTATACATCTTTAAAAAAATATAAAATCAAAAATTTGATTGCTAATTTTTCGCCACAACTAAATGCTAACGACATACTTATTTATATGTAGGTATAGTCTTTAAAACTTTAATATTAGTGTAATTAATTGTTTGACAATTACCGATAAGTCATTTTAGTGACAGCAGCCTACTAAGAAAAGGTTGTAGAAAAGTTCGGGAACAGACGTATTCATAGTTTATTTTTTTCTGAAAATACTAAGAATAATATGAAGATTTTGTAGGACAAAAAAGTTTTAGAATAAATCAAGCTGCCTTAGAATTTCACTTCATTAAGAAATATATGAAAGAGTAATATGGAAGAGTATATAAAAATGTTTAAGGTGAACATGGAAGTAGTAGTTTTTTTCACCCTCTTATAACAAACTATAACAAACGGGACATATACCAGTAATATATAACTTTATAAGTATTACTTTCTTACCAAAATTCGTTTGTTTATATTCCACGGTTTTTGAAAAAATTGTAACTGTAGCTTTTTAGAAGAGACTAATACATATGACAGAACCTTTCTTAAAATTTGCCAAAGACCTCTGACTTTTTTGTATGCACTTATGACACACTCTGTAGATGAGGTAATAAATGATTTTAGTGGAACGAAATCCAAAACACTTAAATTGTCCAATTGGTCAAATGGCTAAAATAGATTGCCTCCATTTCGCTTTTAGTTTTTAAAATACACATAACTACTTTTTAATTGCTAATATATTTTGCAAAATCCCTAAGATTTATTTAGAGTTGTAAGCTCCCCCTTAAGTAATTTCTTGGTGCGCCACTGGTTGTTACTCACATTCACACATCATCTCTACACATCTCAGTGATTATATACAAAATTCATAAATTATAATAGAAAACAGTTGTATATGTGTTGCAAATATATAAGCAAAAAGAATTAGTCTCAAAGTAATTTCTAGACAGAACTGGATATAATTTTCTATAAATTGTAGTGAAGTCTGTCTGTTATTAGATATTTCTTAAATTTAGACTACGCTACACGTTGACAAACTAGGTTGTCTGGAAAGCATCTAATTTCTAAATATGCTAAATTCTATAAAGCTGTAAGTAAAACTAATCAAATAAATAAGCAAATGTTTACCATATTTGAAGCAAAACCTGGAAAATTGTTACACATACACAACGTCTCAATGCAACCAAAATAGCAACGCGATACTCATCACCGGCAGCTGATCGTATAGCCGTTGAACGGTTTTAGGTTATCTGGAAAGAGGGTTACGTGGCAACTCGGGAGAAAGTGCGATACGAGTTCCTCAACAGGCACTAGATAAGTGTGGGTTCGGCGACACGGACCCCAAGTCTTGCGTACATATACTGACACAATGTTCACCCAAAAGCTATCCGACGCTGCTAGATTACAGTCGGTGGGAAATGCAGGATAATCGATATTTTATTTCAAATATTCAGGAGAAAGTATCACAAGGCGTCGCATCGTTAGCCCACCAAAACAAAACTAACAGATACGTGCCCAGGACGATGCCCGTTAGAGGCGAACAATCGTTACGCATTTGGCGTGCGGTGTGTGGAGTCGAGAATTTGGCGAATGCGGCGGTACCATATAGTTTACTTATTTGTGGACGTTTTGAAGCGTGGTAATCTATAATTCTACAGGCACGTTGATACGAGTATTGATTTAAAGTTCTTAACAGGTCGGTTGCAGCTGCGAAAACTGGAGCATAAGTTTTTAGAGCGGGATATCTGGATCAATGACTTTTAAGAGGAAGCGCCGCGTGAGACAACTTGAAGTATTTATTTACTTTGTTTATTTATTCGGTTGTTTGTTTGTTTATTTTCTTGTTTTAGCGGTAGCGGATTATTAGATTATCATTCACCATTTTACAATTTCAAAAATTACACACAGAGGAAATTTAACAAAATAATATTTGACTCAAATAAAAAAGTGTCACAAGTAAATTTGTAGCTAAAGGAAATAAATATGTCCATTGATTATTAACATATTTATTTGTTTTGTACAAACGTATGTAAAAATTCTGTAAGGAAATATCAAGGTAGGTTTTTCTTTAGTTTGCTGGGTTTTTACCACGCTTCTAAAAAAATAAAGATTAATATAAGCTCTTGCGCCAATCGGATCAGTCAAGGGTTATTTTTGAAACTAAGTTTGCCTAACCAAAAATCTCACACTGAAAAAAGCAGATAAGTAAAAAATAACAAAAATCACATCACTATCACGCACTTCCGTATTTTTGACGTTTCGAAAAACTCTGTTTTCGTTCTCAAAATAGTAAATGTATTAAAAATATGTCAAATACAGTTTAAAATTTGTTTATCTGCTTCCATAGAGATGTTAAATGATTTTTATTTTATTGTTACTTCGCATATAATTAATTAATTAACATGGAAATCAATTATTACAAATTGTAAATTTAAGTAAATTCAAGAAATTATTGAAATTGTAGGAAAAATTAATCACTTTAAATGTCTTGTTTCCATTTTTTACAACAATATGACTAATCATGTATGGTTACTGACTTTGGCCACTTTGGCTATATTTGGTAACTGAGCCTCATTACTAGTTTCTTTACTTATTTACTTGTTCTTTGTATGAGTATTCTTATAATTAGTGCTAATAATTACTTGGACTTAAATAAAATTTTGTATTATATGTTCGAATTATGATAACTGAAAGTTATATAAAAATATATAATGCAAATATAGAAAATATGGAGTATATGTTTGGCTGATTGCCTAAGAGAAGAGATTTGTGCATCTATAATAATAATAATATTCTTTATTGTCATGCTTAACTACATAGCAAAATAACAACGTCCATAAAAAATGTACAATACTGCACTTACAATTTAAAAATCAATAAAAAAATCAAGAGAAAAATGTTAAAGAGACATATTGCGTCATAACCAATCTTAAAAAAACTAGACATGCTCAAGCGCTAAAAAAATCAACAAAACCATGAAATCTAAATACTACCACACATTAAATCACAAAAACACATATTACCGAGAAATCGTCACATTGCTTTCTTAAAAATGTTTACATTATCTATTTTTCTACTAATGGAGATCTGTAAGCCCTTACAGCTGCGAGGAGGGAACAGTCAAAATTATTGTGAATCCCAAAATAACTGACAAAATGTTGTAACGGAGAATTCTTTTTCGTGTTATAAATATTTTATAAGAATGAACTGAGCTACAACACAAAAAACAAACCATACCTAATCATCGACTCAACATGAGCATATAATAATAGGTTTTTAAGCTTGCAATTGATACGCGTTCCCTAATATTCCTCATCAATTCACGAATGTTATTCAACTTGGTATTCAATCTCTCAATATGCGTATCCCAACATAAATGGTGTCCACTGACACCGCCAAAAATGTTATCATATCCCATTGTGGTACATACGCTGCAGCTTGACATATAAAGATTTACAGTGGTTGTTAATAATCCTAAATGTTACAAGACCCGTCTGTAAACTATTAAGTTTCAAACCATTATCCACACACCATGCGTTTATTCTATCAGAATAATAAGAAAATCAAATAATAATAATAGAAAAAACGCTTTTTTATTTATACATTTTTTATTATTAGTTCTTGTACTTGTATCCTATTTTAAGCGCGGTTTCACACACGACGATGTTATCGGTATCGAGTACAGTGTATAAATATACCGACAATAAGTCTGTTTCTTAGTCGATCTTGCAGATGTAACAGATTTGCTAAGATTTAGTCAGTGGTAGCTAATACTGATCCAGCTAACAATTTCCTGTTCTATAAAAATCGTAATAACGTTTCCAGAGCAAATTTTATAGAGCTATGTTTGTTCTAAGAACATTTTCAAAACATTCTTACCGCACTTATACCATAAAAATGGCCAGGAAATACTTAATAGAATTGTTAAATAGAATTGTTGAATAGTTCCCACAGGTCTTATAACACAGTTTACAAAGCAATCTCATAAAAATTCTATAGCAGTTCTAAAATTATATCTTAGAATTCTGGTATAGAACAAATAAAGAGCTCTTATAGGTATAATTAATTATTTCTTTATACAATTTTTGTGTTGCGTGGTGTTCTATTTAGAGAAGTTTAAAATCGTTTAATTGTATATTTTAAAAACAAAATTTACCTATCGCACATGTTAGAAATAATATGGATGTGCCAATAAGAACCAATAAGATGAATCTAATCAACCTGCATAGGAGTACTCACATCATTACGAATTGTTTAGATAGTTTGTCCATCAGGGAGCAGTACATTTTACTGCGGAATAAGTTTTATCGTAAAATATGTGGTGC
The DNA here is from genome assembly GCA_037114965.1 of Monochamus alternatus. Lineage (NCBI taxonomy): Eukaryota > Metazoa > Arthropoda > Insecta > Coleoptera > Cerambycidae > Monochamus > Monochamus alternatus. Next base: position 79,485,538 of record CM073429.1, read on the forward strand.
ATAATGGTAATTTTTAAGACGGCCTCAGTTACCTTATGATGCTGAAAATTTAATAAAAAAATTAATTTAGCAGCCAAATGTATATAAAATAGTCACAAAGTAAGTATAATCCATATTATTGATATCATTTTACCTATTTATATTGTATATATTTTTAACTAAGTTTTTTTTTCGTCACAATATGGAAACAGAAAGAAAGGCTTTATCTTGTACTTTTAATGGATTCTTACTAATATGCCATTTTTATGCCGATTGCAATGATTATAGAGCAAATATGCTTCGTAAGCAACTACAACAGACCTATGCCTTTTAATATCCATAGTGTTGTCATATTTTATTGTGGTAATTTAACTTATTTTAATCTTGTTCAATAAAACTAATAAAATTCAACATTTAGAAGTGTAAATAAATAAGGTTTGCAATGGCCTAAATTAAATATGTTACTAAATTTCTATAAGGTTTCTATTACTAATCAAATAAGTCTTATCTATCGTAATGTAATTTTCTTTCATAATAATTTCTATAAGTCACGACCATGTTATACAGACTTCCCCATTATACTTCGATCAAAATATTTCATACTTTTACAGGTCGGTCTCGTCAGATGGGGGTATATCAACCTAGTAATACCTATAAGCCTACATATATAAATGGTAGTGCTATAGCGTTTCTATTATGGAGCAAAGAGGATCGTGTTACTTATTTACTCTATAATGATTTTATAACTATAAAAGTTTTACAGTAATTAGATTCTATAAGCGCCGTTACTGTAAACTTGTGTTATTGTACACACTTAGGGCTACATTAGCAGTTATCTTATAAATGATCTATAAATTATGCTCTAAGAACGTTCTTGCAATAAATTTACAAATAATTCAGTTTCTGAAGGCAAAATAGTCTCGTGTGCCACATGTGTGCAACATTTCAGTGTTCTAGATGTAACTATAAAATATTAGCAGAATATCAAACTCCTATTACTCTAAATTTATAGAACTATTTTGCTAGCTGGAGACCTAGCCAGTGGACGCTAGAAATTATATTATTTGGCTTGACAACAATTTGGTTACTGAACTGACCTGTACCGACGTTTCTTTTTAGCGGTCTGTGTGAATATTTGTCCTATGTATTTTGAAGTACCGTCTAAAACGGAACAATAAGTTAATCGTCCAATCCAACAAGAACCATCCGACATGCACAGCGATAGGTCAGTGGTAGAGCGGTTTAAGGCGTCAGTACTTGAATCGAGATGACTAGATCGCTGTGGGATCGATCCCCGCAGCCGGTAGACCATATATAAGCTATATTCGTGGAGAGATTGGCAGAATGTTAGCTTGGGTCAATGTGAGAGATTAATACCGGACTACCCCCTCTAATTAATGAGGTTTCCCAGGTGTCCCTCATTACTGCACTGAATGGTGGTTAGAGCCTGCCAACGTAAGTCGTTCCTGGGCTCAAATGCGGCCTGCTTAATAATAATATACCGCCCCCCCGCACAATTCGTCGACTTCTGGGCTAATCCTCATGATTAGAATGAGAGGTCGATATATTATTATTATGTTGGTGACGGCCTCCGATATTTCTATCGAATCCAAGTCTGGATGGACATTTGAAGCTATATACTGGGTGACCAGATGAAAACAAAACAGAGCCATTTTCAGGAACTGCGTCAAGATTGTAGAAAAACGCACAGACTCGTCGATTTTAGATTAAACAGGGACATTCTTTGCTGGTATTTTTAACTCCGCCACTTTCACCACCAAGCAAGGGAAAGCATCACCCCAAAATATTTAAATAGCATTGGGAGTCGAGTAATATTTATTTTGAAATCTCTTACAATTCTCTTTACAACAGACTTTCAGTTTTATAATTCCGACCAATACTTTGAAAAAAATGTACATTTTAAAATTTAAATTATGTTTAGTTGCTTAGTTACTACTTAGTTGAATAAATGTTCAAACTGATGACCGCCCGCTACCATACAAGAATAAAAACGTTTGCGCACATTCTGAAGCATTTCCGATGTGATTCGTCGACGAATTGACGATTCTTGACGCAAATCTTGCAGCGACGCTAGCTGTCTTTTATAGATTTTACTTTTTAGGTATCCCCCCCAAAAAAAATCAAGGGGCGATAAATCCGGTGATTACGGAGGCCACTCAATGCTCCCTCTTCTCCCAATTAAATTCCGTGGAAAACGTTGGTCCAAATACTGACGGACAATGCATAATGCGGAGGAGCACCGTCCTGTTAAAAAATTAAATGATCTTCATCATACTCTGGAACACTTTCAATAATATCAGTCAAGGTAGGGTCAATAGCGTCTTCCAGTAATTGCAAATACATTTGGCCAGTCAAATTACCAGGTAGAAAAAAAGGACCCACCAGCCGGTCACCGAAAATTCTAGTCCATACATATAATTTTTCCGGTTGCTGTACATGCGCTTCGTGAAAAACTCTTGGGTTTAAATCTAACCAATAGCGGCAATTGTGACGATTTACCCCCGTTCAAGAAAAAACTGTATTCATCAGAAAAGCAGAGTTAAAAAGGAACTGTGCATCGTTTCCTGCTCGCTCACTAATTGTTTCGCAAAATTGCAAACGGAGGTCATAATCATCCTGATGAAGTTCCTGGACTAAATGTATTTTGTTTGAATGGAATTTATTCTTCTTCAAAGTATTTGTATGCTAGTTCGATTGATCCCAAGCACAGATGACAGCGGCCTCGTACTTAATGTAGGATTAAGATGAGCTTGTCCCAAAACTGCAACTTTACTAGCTTCATTAACTATAGGTTTTTCAATTTCTCGTTTTGTATTGGCTACGTTCCATGTCTCTTGAAATCTTTTTCCATTAAATAGCTGAACTGTTGTATTCGCACATTTATTGTTCATAAAGTAAAGCGAAATGATATGGAATAAACCATAGTGTTTCATTTTCAAAAACACAATTAAATAAACTACCAACCAACTACTACACAATAATACTACAAAATAAATTTGGAATCCACTAATTTTACGTTCGTGGTGTGTGTAAGTAAGTATTGGGCGAAATTATAAAATTTAAACTCTGTTGTAAAGAGAATTGTAAAAGCTGCCATACCATTAACGTACTTAACTCGAATGAGTGACATTTTTACCGTTACTAATTGTTAGTTATAAGTTTCCACTTTAAAATCAAAATTCTTATTAAGTATTGGGCATTGAGCGGAATTATAAAATTTAAAGTCTGTTGTAAAGACAATCGTAAGAGCTTTCAAAATAAATATTACTCAACCCCCAATACTATTTCAATATTTTGGAATGATGCTTACCCTTGCTTGAGGGTGAAAGTGGCGAAGTTAAAAATACCAGCAGAGAATGTCCCCCTTTAATCTAAAATCGACGGGTCTGAGCGTTTTTCTACAATCTTGACGCAGTTCCTGAAAATAGCTCTGTTTCGTTTTCATTTGGCCGCCCTGTATTTCTAACTCAATCCGACACCTGTGTTAACAAGGACACCGATAACATCGTCCTGAGTGAAACCGCGCCAAAGACATTATGCTAAAAAAATCGCCAAATCGTCCCTTGGATTTTTTGTTGTTTAATAAACATTCTCATTCGAAAGAAAACAAAACATTTTTCATATTTTTTACGTATCTATTTTTCATACAAATTAATGTTCTCTTCGACATTAAATCGTCCGCACATTAATTAAAGGAAAGATAAAAATGTAAGAACATATGTTTAATTTTTTCTTCGCAAAAAAATTAAGGTGTTGACTAGGACTTATTTTTACGCCATCATTTCTTTCGAAAATAATTCAGAGTATTCAATTAATTACATAAAAAAGTGCGTTATTTTTACTTATTGTACTAATGTTAAAGTTTTATTTTAGCTTGGTTCCGATTTAATATACCTATCCCAAATATATTAGACAAAATAAAATTCACATTATTATTTAGATAAATGTAATTGGCAATTTTCATTAATACTTTGCTTTTCCATATCTGTTTATTTTAAATCTCATATTGTTATTATTTTATATGAGCTGTGCTTATGAATAATTAAAATTTGGGTAAAATAAACATTCAAGGACAAAATAAAGTTGAAATAATAAAAACTGAGACCGTAAATATTAAATAATACATAACAAAGTGCAGAAATAAGACCAAAATATTCTTTAAAAATGCCAGATTTTTTAGGCAAGATAATTAGTGAGATAACAATAACTTTAAATGAAACAAGAGCCTGTAAATATACACAATTTCAGCAAAATATCACGTGATGAACTCTCGGCACAGAACAGATCAGCAACTGGGGCATTTCAAGTCCCTTTATAAGAATGACAGTATCGTAATCTCTATCCTAAAACGCGATTAGTACTGTCACAATGAGCATTAATCCTATTCATTAAATGTGACGTGGAAATATTAACTTGAGCTGGAAATTAAATTATAGGAGTATTAACTATTTGCACCGTTTTAAGTGCATTCAGAATAAATTAAAAATATCTAAAACATACATAGGTGTGTACAGGGTGTTTCTTAAGTACATGTCAAAAATTCAGGAACGTATTCTGTTGCCAAAAATAAGGGTTTTTTGTTATGTGAATATGGGGTCTTGGAATAGCCATTGTCCAGCTACAGCGTATCAAAAATTAAAAAAAAAGTCAATTGTTAATTTTTAATTTCTAAACTGCTTGAGATAATTTAACCAATTTCGGTGTGCATATTTAGTATGACAGTAGGTAGGACACAAAAAATTACCAGCTTTTGAATTTCTACTATTCTGTATAATATTATAAATAGAATAGGTGACCATTGTGTTATTATCACTTTTTGTTTCTTTTCACTTTTTTATATTCCAAACCGATTAACACCAAAATTGATTTATTGGATCATGTGTATTTTTACAGTTACTTAAATTACTTAAACATATCTTAGGAAGCATGCAAAACAATAATAATAAGCCGTCATCTTATTTAATATTGTGTATTACTAAATTAAGCTTACTTTTTAAAAAGATCAAGTTTTATAAAGGCTTATGCATATTCAAATGCTGCAGATGGATGCAGATGGAAATGGTACTGAGGCTAGGCGAATTTATATGGAAAGTTTTCCAAATTATCCAACTCCAAATCCAAGAATGTTCAGAAATGTTTTTCAACGTCTTTCGGAGTCAGACTCATTTCTGAAAGGTGCAATTTCTGGAAGACGTTTGAATGTTACAACGCCAGAGTTGGAAAAAGTTATTCGCGATGAAATTGAAGAAGACCCAAATACTAGTACTATAGAAAGATTGCCGCAAATCTTAATCATAAATTAGTTTGGTCCTGAAACATTTTAGCAATTATTTTCCAGAGACGCTAGAATGACCTTAAATGGATGGGTATTATTGGACATTTTCTTGTTGAGCCTTACTTTTTACCAAGAACTTTAACCGGTCCTCCTACACACATTTTCTTGAAAACGTTTTACCTGAACTACTTGACGATGTTTCCCATGCGCTAAAACAACGAAATGTGATTTATACACGACGGGGCTCCCTCACAATTTAGTTAGAATGCTCGTGAATTTTTAAATAATAGATTTGATAATAACGCGATTGGATGAGGCACTCAAGAACCAGATCAACCTTGGCCACCCAGATCACCCGATATGAACTCAAATGATTTTTTTGTTTGGGTACATCTTAAGACATTAGTTTACAATGTTCACATTGAATCTGAGGATCACTTACGTCAACAAATTATAGCTGATTGTGATGTAATAAGAGCTACTCTTGAATTTTTTTAATGTGCTGCAACTTCAAGAAGATCTGAGGCATGTATTCTGGCTGCCATTTCCAACATTTGTTATAATAAATCTTAGTAAACTAATTCCATTGTTAATTATGTTGTTATTATTTTAAGTAATATAATAACTATTGTAAAAATTCATTTGATCAAATATCAATTTTGTTGTTAATTGTTTTGGAATACAAAAAAGTGTAAAGAAACAAAAAGTGAAGCTAATACAATAACGCATATGATGATATATTTTATTTGTAAAGTTATACAGAGTGACATATATTTTTTTGGCAATGATCGATAATATCCACACCTCCGCCACTGCTATATTTCTAAATCTGGTAATTTTTTGTTTCATACCTACTGTCATACTAAATATGCACATCGAATTTGGTTAAATTATCTTAAGCGATTTAGATATTAAAAATTATTTTTTTAAAATTTATGACACGCTACAGCTGGGCAATGGCTGTCCTAAGACTCCACATTTATATAACAAGAAACCCTTATTTTTGGCCACATAATACGCCCCTGATTTTTTTACCCCGACTTAAGAAATACCCCGTGTATCATTAAATGTAATAAACCACAAACATCAAGAGATCCGACGTTGACAAGTTAATTTCGTCGAATTATGTGCTCTCAAATAATAAGTCTTTTGCTGCAACATGACATGTTAGCGGTTGTTTTGTTATAAATAAATAAAATAAAAATAAGATTCAACGCCCTGTATCTCAGAAACGAAGTATTTTAAGACCCATATTTATAGGAACTTCTAGTCACAAGATGAGGTCTTCTAAAGACTCTTGAAGTCCTGCTATTTAAAATTGGGTCACCCTGTATGTGTTGCGTAGTTTACGCAAGCGTCATAATATGTTGATATTAGATCTTAATTTAATGAAATGTGATAAAAATTAATTAAAAAAAATAAAAATTAAATAACTTTTTGATATCAAATAATTTATTTAAAAATGAAACGATAACATTCAGATTTAATTAATTAAATATGTTCCATTGGAAGCAAATAGTTTAGTATCAGTGGAATATGAGATATACACACAGATATAGTTTTAATTTTTTTCCGTACTATAAACACTCTTAAAAATAATATATAGGTAAAATGGGGAAAATCTGTGTACAGATAGAACATAAAAAATAAGATGACAAGTTCCTATAATTTTTTTCCCCCACAGACCCTCCCTACGGAGGACGCCGTTGGAAATCGGTTTTTCTTGAATAACTTTTAAAGTACTTGATATAATCTAATCAAATATTAATGCGATAGACACTAAAAGGACCTCTTAAAATAGTGTCTTGGAACATATTTAGCTTTTTTAGTTTACCAGAGGCGGGCTAAGCTTTACAACTTAATGCCCAAATGATAAAGACTTTAAAATAATAAATCTGGGTAGCTTCAATCTTAGACTAAAAAAGGTACTCTTATTGTCGATAAAATGAACCGTTTGTGAGAAAAAGTTCGATCTACATATATTCGCTTGTTGGACCCTTATATGGAATTTTTCACTAATTTCGTTAAAGCGCCTCCTGGGACACCACTGCGTTTTCTTTAATTTTGTATATTTTCGGATTAAACCTCTTAAAATGAAACTTTTTTGTTTGAATGGCTTTCGTATCGCACTTTGTTGTCAAGAAAAAAAATGGAAATCATAGCCCTTTTTATTAAAAAAAAAATTAATTCGATTATTATTCTTTTTCTCGTAAACGGTTCATTTTATCGACAATAAACAAGAGTATCTTTTTTAGTCTTAAGTTGAACCTACCCATATTTATTATTTTAAAGTCTTTATCATACAGGTTAAAAATTTAGGCATTAAGTTGTAAAGCTTAACCCGCCCCTGATAAACTAAACAAGCTAAATATATATTTCAAGGACTCTATTTTAAGAGATCCTTACATTAAATTTTTATTAAATTATATTGAGTACTTTAAAAGAAAGAAAGAAAAGCCGATTTCCAGCAGCGTTCTTCAGGGACACATATCTCCATAGGGAGGGCCTGAAGGAAAAAAAATTATAGGAACTTGTCATCTTATTTTTGCATGTTTTATCTGACAGATTTTCCATATTTTCCCGAACACTCTATAAAGAGTTATAATTTGGGCAAAAGTCGATTCCTAAAATATGTCTAAACATTTGGATAAAAATATAAATACCAGTGGCAATGACGAAGATATGTGAAATACAAATTCGACTCTTCGACTATTAAGATCACACTTCATGAAAGTTTTGAGAGACAATAAAGAATATCGAATATAACGGATATTTTATTACCTACTTTTTTTAAATTTAACTGCCGTATTAAAGATCGCGCACAATATGCCTGCGCGGACCAGCACGGACCTGTAAAGCCGGTTCATGAAAGTTCCCATGGTATTTAATGGAGCATCACACACTAGACCAGCACCTGCATGGACAGGCGCCTGCAACGATCATCACTGCAGGTCGTACCGGTGGTCTGCAGATCTATACTTGGCCGCGCTAGTCTAAAGTAAGTTTTGTTCCCACAAAAGTCACGGATTGGTTTCAAACTGTTAGAAATATTCGATCGCTTATCGACAACCCATATTTACTTACCTTAAACGGACTGCAAGTCTTTAGTCAGATGACATTGTGCTGCAAAATCTCGTATTTAGGTGGTGAGGACGATACAAGAACTCATTTTTTTTGTGACCTTCGGAAGTACTGAAAAAAATGTTGATCTCTCCAATTCAGAAAATAAATTATAAAATTTACCATACAGCCTTCTCTTTTTATTGATAGGGTGAACCCAAAACTTTCTCACATTCCTCGCTTTTTTAGAACTTACCTTGGACTAGCATGGCCAAGCATACACATTGTAGGCCACCGACAGCCTGCAGTGACAATCGTTGCAGGCAACATAAATTGGACGTTGTAGATCTTTTCTGCATAAATCCGTATTGATCTAATGTTATTGCGGATCTATAATTATTAATTTATGATTGATTGCCACTTTTAAAAACTGGACATACTCTGGACAATTTCCACAACTCTGGAAAAGTAACCGTTCTTAAAGCTAAGTTAAAAATAACTGCTAACTAAAAATTGTCATAGGTTTCTATAAAGACAAATGACATTTCTTTATTCTTCCAGAAAATTTAGTTTCAACTTACCTTCCTCTGCTTATTCTTTAGTTTTCAATAACAGACTGTCACAGAAAAGAAATAATGAATCAAATATTAATAAAATTAAAAACACAGTAACAAAAATAATTCGTTTATTTCTAAACAGCAGACAAACAAAAACAACGCTCAACATTGCCATATCCAAAATATAAACCTAATTATCTAATTTATCTAAGGAGTGTAAAGCCGTATTTTATGTGTAAATTATAATAATTAAAGTAAAAATACCAGTACACCATAAATGCTTAGTCGAAAATACTTCTATAAATATCTAGCAGCTTTTACTTAATTTAGATTAGATAGAAGATAAAATGCTTTAAAAGGTTCAACTAAAAAAAAGAAATAAAACAATAAACATAAAATTATATAATCAAAACAGATAATGCAAGCAAAAATTGTTTAAAATATCTAAATATATTGTGCAGATGCGACTTACAATGTTTAAAAACATGGCAATGAAGATTTTGTAATCTACAATAATTTTTTAACAATTTCTGAATTTTAGTTCAACATTCTAAAGCCTGCTAGACAGTCATGCCTCAACTACAGCCGTGGCCTCGGCCCTTTCCTCCTCTAGTTCCTTGCCGGTTGCTGCCAACATTTGCTTGGCGAAGTCGTCAATAGGTAGTCCCTGAACGATTTGCCATTTTCCATTCTGGATGGACACCGGGAAGGAGAATACTACATCTTTTGGTGTACCGTATGAACCGTCACTGATTACGCCCATAGAAACGAACTTCCCCGGGGCAGTTCCTTGGAACCAGTCCTTCATGTGGTCACAAGCAGCCTTGGCGGCAGACATGGCAGAAGACATTTTTCTGGCCGCAATCACAGCGGCACCTAAATTGATAAAGAAAATGACTTATCACGTCGAGTGCAACAAATTTATATCCAAATAAAAAGAGTCACCTTTTAAATACCTTATTATGTTCACAACCTCAGTTATTTGACGTTTGTTATAACTGAACAGACTAAATTAGTAGTTACAAAGTAAAACTAAACATATGGTAACTGAAAAGTATTTGCGTATATAATAAAACATCTAAAAAGTGACACTAATGATACTGATAAACAGAGAAATCAAATTGTTAACCTTCACATAAAATGTATTTTTTTTTGTAGTTTTGACAAAATCAGACCTCAATAAAAATGCAACATTTTATCCTCATTTCATAAAAGAACTCATATAGGAACAGAAATATAAAATACAACAGAGTGTAACAAATTTTATCTTGATAACTTGAAAAGCAAGTAGGTAGATCAAGAGAAAATAAAATGACTTCGAAATTGTGTTAAATACCGATACTATTTATCTGCAAAATAAAATTTTGTGCAGCATACTATTTAAATTTTAATTTGTACGTTAACATTTCATTTTAAATTTTATGACAGGGATTTTAAGAGAAAATTAATTTTTGTCAAAAATAAAATCCATCTGTTAATAGATTATGCAAGAAATATATGGCAAAAATACTACTACTAAGTACAAAATTTTTAAGCACATGTTCAGGAAGGCCTAAGAATAAATAAAATATTTTGGAATTTTAGCTTGATATTTAAAAAATGGTGCAAAACCCTCTTTCCTCCAGAAAACCACAGCCTATGATAAGCATCGCTCCAGATGGCTTAAATCTGTCAACTACCATGTGATCGTTTTTACAGTATTTCCAAAGGTAAAAATGAAAAATAACTTTTATTTATAGTAATACCTAATAAGTAACAGTTAATCCAGTTAGCTACAGTATTTTCCATTCATTTTTGTTCTTTTGTTCCAAACTGTCTAAACTACATTTTCACACATTACAACCACTACTACTATATTATAGAAAAATATCTGCACTCACACACAAATATTTAAAATTGGAAAAAAGCACTAAAAACTGAAGAATACAAAATCACAACTTAAACACAGGATTTCAATTATAATATGAATTTTACCGTTTAGTGTTGCTGATATAATTAGGGGTTTAATATAGTTTGGGCAAAAAAAATGTTTTTGCTTTATAAATAAGATTGGAATTTTTTTGAAGGGTGATTCCGTTAATTCTAATTTTCCTCTATCCCTTCTTAAAATATTTGAGATAGTTAACTCTGTAATTGTATGCAGCCCTTTTCAGGGTGGGCAACCCCTATTTTTACTTCTTATTTCCAAATTTCATTCAAAACTTTTTCATGAGAAAAGTTTTCTATGCGAGTCTAGAAATTGAACATCCTGTATCTCTATAGTTGTACAGCTGAGCATATTATGTACCAAAATAAATTTATTTTCACTTGTTCTACTCCAAAAATTGTCAAGATATATCTATTACAGATTTTATAAAAAGTATATTTTTAATCAAAATAATGGATTTTTTTTTTATTCATTCATATGAATTTGCTTATTTATATCTTTGGCCTACAGGTCAATAAATCAAGTGGTGAACAGGGATAAACATGTTGCATAACATATTGAGTAAAGTATTTCAATAACAAGTGGTATTTTTGAACCTGTAACTAACTTCCTATTCTAATTTTTATTTATCAGAAAATTTCTGTGCACGAAAGATGAAAAACATATTTTGTGACCTTGAAACTGATCTATTTTTATCAGATTTATTTATTTTTTACTATTAATAGTACTGCATCGAACTAACACTTATTTAAAACTTATTTTTCTTAGAGTTATTTATATTTCATTAATACAGTTTAGTAAATACATTTTTGTTTTAAAAGTATGCAGTAAAATTTATCAAATACTCTCCTAATGCCCATGCTAATTTGAGATATTCAAAATACTAATCTTACCTCTCTTCTGTACAGTCTGCACAAACGAATTTCTGATCCAGTCAGTATCCTTAACGGCTTCTGAAGCTTTTACTTCCTTGCCATCTACTACTACAACTGAGTGTGCAGCATCAGGAAACTGTGTCGAGGAATGGTTTCCCCAAATAATAACATTGCTAACCTAATAAAAAATCTTAATTGAAGACAAATGTATAATATATTTTAGAACAGGGATGTAACTCAAAAGCAAAACAAAGAATTAACATATAAATATATTTAATATAATAATCATTAATGTCCAATTGTATTTTAAAAACAGTGATAAACTGTTTCACTTAATTCTTACAGTAAAATTATTTTGTCTTTATTAATAAAAAGGAGAAAAATGTTGATCCAAAAAGAAATATATATTTTTACACGTTGTGTTTCATTCAAACCGAAAAACTTTAATGAATAGAAATCTTGGACACTCTTTTAACTAACGTATATTGTTAGTAATTTATGATTTACCGTGATTGTCATTTCAAGGTTAAAGTAATACTGTTCATAAAAAAATAATTGCTTTATACCAGCAAAAAATTGTCTTAGGAGCTTAATTATTTATTGAAGTTTAATAATCTTGTCTTGTGGAATTTACTTTATTTAAACATATTTCAAAGAAATACTGATATTTAAGATGATTCGCAGTATCAAAAAATATCTATTTGTATACTTCTTTTCATACTTTTACAGTAGACATAAAAAATATCAAAGCCTGCTGACAAATGTGATATTGGGAGAGTAGGGCCATAATTTTTAAATGTCCGTAGAAAATAAATGTTATACGTAATTTATTTCATAAATCATAATGTTCTTATCATTACCATAATCATTTTGGATTAAGCTAGATTAAATCTTACAAAAAGATTACTTAATTTTGATATCTAAGTCATGTGAAGTTGTTACACCTTTTAGACAGACTCAAAATCAGTAATCATTAGAGAAAAACCAAGTAGCTATGGCCCATCTATCTTACTATTTAAAAAGAGAAAATCATTTATGAACTGTATATATTCTAATAGATAATTAAAAGAAAAAAAGAGTAAAGTAATACTTACTTGTGCAACTGGCACACCAACTTTAGCTGCAATTTGTGCTTGTGCCCTATTTTGATCCAGTCTAGTCATAGCGGTAAAGTTTTCTTTAGGAATGGAAGGTGCATACCTTGAGCAGACTAGAGCATTAGTATTTGCAGGATTTCCGACCACAAGGACTTTAACGTCCTTTTTAGCGTGTTTATCTAAAGCTTCCCCTTGAACTTTAAAAATCTTAACATTTGCCGAAAGAAGATCTTTTCTCTCCATTCCTTCTCTTCTTGGCATAGATCCTACCAAGAAAGCCGAAGAAACATCTTTAAAAGCAACTGCGGGGTCTGCGGTAGGCACCACAGCTTGCAATAAAGGAAGTGCGCAATCAGCCAGTTCCATAACAACACCTTCCAGAACTCCCATCATAGGAGGGATATCCAGAAGGTGGAGAATCAAAGGCTGATTGGGTCCAAAAACATCCCCTTTTGCAATCATATATAAAAGAGAGTAAGCAATTTGGCCAGCAGCCCCAGTAACAACAACTCGAATTGGTTCAGACTGAAAAAAAAATGTTATAAAACTAAATACTTCTTTTTCAATAGGAAAAAGTCAATAAGAAAAAAAAATAAGAAACATCAATAAAACAAAATTATGTAATCTTCTCTTGAAAAAAGGAAGCCAAAGCAGTTTAAAAAATAATTAACATAAGGAAAGTACTTACCATCTTGTATTATCACAAAGTAATATTTAAGTAAGGGAAGTAAGTCCCAACTATAAAAAAACAGGAGGTCTTCAACGAATGCTCACTATATCACTAAAGTCAATCAGGACGTCCTTTGACCTAGAACTTACAAAAGTCACCAACCAGCCACGAAGTTGTTTACTCTAATTTAAAAATTGCCGACTAGCAATCGTGCCAATAGTACTTTTACGTTGTTTTTTGGAAATATTCCTCTAAAATATGAAGTCAGCAGAAATGTTTATATATACATATAACTTAACTTCGAATTTTGCAATCGGTTAATGGTAAAAAAGAGTAAAATTTAATTAGTTAAGTAAAATAAATCATTTGGGTGTGCCGGGTATGGTGGGGCAATCATTTGACTTGACAACTATTGACGTAAAATTTGACAGTTCTGACTCTTATGACAGTACTCCAATGTTGCCAACTTATGAAATATAATACTGAATTTTGTGGTTTCTTTTCAATCTGTTATAAATATTGTGATCGTCAGTGATCAATAATCTTTTAATTTATACAGGCCTCAGGCTCACTGCTTGCTTAAACAAAGAAGAAAATTTAAAATACATAATCCTACATAAAATATTTTTAAGTTTGTGGTTATAGAGAATTGTTCCATTAAACGAAAGAAACAAACTGGAATGATGGATTGTGAAGCAAGTGAGATCATTTTACTCAAGTTTGATCAATTGCCGTAGAAAAGGGAAAATTTAACAGTGCATTCAAATTTAAGGTTATGCATTTGAATTTGAGGGCTATTTTTTGTTGTTGTCTGTTTTTGTACAATTTATGGAATATATTGCGTGCCACCAAAAAATATTTTGAAGATCAACTTACGCATTTCAAAATAAGTTTAGAGTTATTTGAAATGGTATACACTGTATATGTTTCCATCATAGTTTAATGCTTGCGACATTATTGTTTTATGAGGTATTAATTATTTTGTGAATTTTATTGATGAAATTAACAAGATCAAATTTTCAGATTTTTTCCACTGTAGTAATGTAAAATAAATATATATATATATATATTTGAAAATTCGCTTTGTAAAACCAACATGATTAAAGACATTTTATTAGTACTTTAAACCACATTAAATAATATTAAAACAATAGCTTGATTTTTTATAAAATTAGATAAAATATAAAAATAAAATATTATGTCTTCTCCTCTTTCTCCTTATTGTACTTTTCAAGTTCTCTTAAGAATTGCGCCTTCGGTTTCATAACATTGGGCCTATCTCCTCTGCATTTCGGACAGTACCATTTACCTTTCGGCTTTGTAGTCAACGTTACGCAAGAGAAATGGAACCACTCTATTGGACACAAGTCATTGTCGCACATGATCATTTCCCCATAAGAAATCTGATCACACAGACAATATGTGGGTTCATCTGGGTCAATGGCTGGTTCCTCTTCTCTTGGAGGAGATTCTTCTTTCTGGGCTTGTGCAGCTTGGCGGGATTTGCGTTTTTTCTTCTTTCCTAAAACACGGATTGCTAATTAGAACCTTTGTATATTTTTTACAAGTATTTTTAGCTCAAATAAGTTATAAACAGTGTTTAATTTACATAATTTTAACTCACCAGTTGTCGATTTCTTTTGTACAGAACCACTGGAAGTACTGCTTGGAGCTTGACTCCTGAGGACATGTTCAGCAGGAGCCGAATCATTGTGGTTGTTCTCTAATCCTGAAAAAGCATCATTTCTTGTCCTTCTTTGTCGTTTTGATGGTCTTTCGTTATTTGTCAAAGAAGTATTGTTATTTGTTTGCGTACTGTTAGTTGGGGGCTGCTGTTCTTTGTTTTCAGTCTGGGTCTGCTCTTCTTTACCAAAATCTGCAGAGCAATAATAAAGGCACTTATTACAAATTAAAAGAAAGCTATCTAACAATACAAAAAATAATGATGTAACTATTCTTAACCTACCTAAATTTTTAAAATCGTCTTCAAGCAACCGACTTTTGGCTTCGATTCTGTCCAGAATATCCTGAAGTACGCTCAGTTTTTCATCACCTAATTCTTGAGCGGCGATTAACGCTTGCTGCATTCTACTGAAGCTTCTCGCCTTTCTCATAGGGTTGTCATTTCCAATGCTTTTATATTTTTCGGTTTGTAAGGCAACTTCTCTTACTCGAGCTATAAAAATAACATCATTTACTCTACCAATCAATATATAAAAAGGAAAAATTGTAACCATAGAACCTATTGATATTTAATTAGTAAAAATACTTACTTCTCATTGTTAAATTATACATACTTAAGAAATATTTATTGCTAATTTATTTCAGAAAAATGGTATATATGAGAATTTGATGTTAAAATTAAATTTCTAACCATCATTTACCTAAATAGTAGACATCTAGTTCTCGCATTCTGGAAATAAGCCTCTGTAATTCGTCTGGAAAATTTTCCACAAAGTCCAAATAATTTTCCACATAAGTAGCTGAATAAACAGCCTCAACTGAAACCTGGTTCAGCATGTCTTAAGAGAAATTTGAAAATTTTAAGCCACTTTTGAAAAAAATGTATCACATATTTCAAACATACGCTGCCATCTTTGGCATACATCTCTATTTGCAGAAATGCCACCAGTAAAAAATAAAAATTAAATTACCTTATACGGAATAGCGGGAAATTTAAATCAGTCAATGAGTGCATTTTATACAACATGAGCAAAGAAGGCAATAATATTATAGAATGTAGAATATTTTCTATATTTAAAATAATTTAAAATTATGACACTTATAAATAATATTTTCAGCTTTTCAAAAATATCCGAGAAAGTATAAAATGTGTATTGATGGCTGCATAAAGCAAGGGGTTCTAGAAGAACTTCTGCATTGCTCGTACCTGTAACGATTTCATATACTTTACATATTCACGGTTATTTTAGTATTCATTACTTTTTTGGTCATATACAGATATACTTTTTAGTTTTTAATAATGCGCTATTTATCTATAAGGTAAAGAATTTTTAAATACAGGGTGTTAAAAAGAGAGTGTAAAATATTTCAGGAGGTAATAGTATGAACCAAAATAAGCAGAAAAGTCTTAATAAACATGGGTCTGCAAAGTAACGGTTGCGGAGATATGGACCACTATTCGTTTTTCAAATATTTTATTTTATTAGGAATAAATCGACAAAGAAAGCTTTTAACAAACAAAAAACAAAGTTACAGAAGATGTTCAAAGTGCCCTCCGTCCATTTCTTCGTCTCAACGATATTCGAACTCTTCCTTGGTTTGGATTTCTTGATACTTTTGATTAATCCGTAGCTGCAGCTCTTCCAGGCTATTTACAGGACTACCATACACTAATGTCTTCAAATATCCCCAAACAAAGAAATCTAGAGGGTTCAGATCAGGCCATCTTGGAGGCCATAAAATAGGTCCGGCCCTTCCTACCATCTATGTGGAAAAGTTTGGTGTAAATGCTCTCTAACGGCCATGGAAAAATGAGCTGGAGCACCATCATGCTGGAACCACATTTGTTGCCTCTGATTCAAAGGAAGCGAAAGAAAACTTGAACTGAGAACAACTGTCAAATACGTACTGCTTACTTCACTAAACATCAACCAACTATTATAAGAAAATACACAACGTTTTTGCAAAATAAAAAAAGGGGCTAAAAAACATAAAACATTCCATATCTCCGCAACCGTTACTTTGCGGACCCATGTTTATCGAGACTTTTCTGCTTATTTTGGTTCATACTATTACCTCCTTAAATATTTTACACTTTTTTAACACCCTGTATATAAAGCAATCGCTTAAATACTTCTCGCCTTTCTTATTTCAAATAGATCACCCTGTATATTTTTTTCATTTTTGCCTTCCCTATACCTAGCTCTTACCATTTTTGCAATATTCGTCATTAGATTGTTAGCTCTTCAACATAAGCAACATAGCATCACGTAGATTCTGCACTTAATTTTTTCCTAGTATTTTCCTGTATTACCTTGTATTCCAAATATATTTACGAGAAAATACAGGGTGGCTAGAGGAAAACAAAAGATCCATTTTCAGGAACTGCATCAAGATTGTAGAAAAACGCTCAGACCCGTCGATTTTAAATTAAAGAAGGACATTATTTGGGGGTTGAGTAATATTTATTTTGAAAGCTCTTACGATTGCCTTTACAACAGACTGTAAATTTTATAATTCCGCCCAATACTTAATAAGAATTTTGATTTTAGTGAATTTGATTTTGAAGTGGAAACTTATGTACTAACAATTAGTAACGGTAAAAATGTCACTCATTCGAGTTAAGTACGTCAATGGTATAAATTTAGTAGGTATTTCTTGCGTTACATTGGTTTTTGGAGATTTGTTATCACTTTCGTAAAAAAGACACCAGAAATGAATATTATACTCACACAACGAACGTAAGATTAGTAATTTCCAAATTTATTTTCTAGTATTATTGGAAGCATTGGTTGGTAGTTTATTAATTGTGTTTTTGAAAATTAAACACTATGGTTTATTCCATTGCAGAAAGGGTAGATATCATTTCGTTTGACTTTATTAACAATAAATGTGCGAATAGAACAGCTCAGCTATTTAATAAACAACATCAAGATCGACATATCTGGAGCAAGTATGTTCTAGAGAACCTATAGTTAATGAACCTAGTGAAGTTGCAGTTTTAGAACAAGTTCATCTTGATCTTAGGCAGCTGCATACAAACCATTTTGAAGAAGAATAAATTCCATCCATACAATATACATTTACTTCAGGAACTTCATGGGGATGATTATGACCGCCGTTTGCAATTTTGTGAAATAATGAGTGAGCGAGCAGGGAACGATCCTTTTTAATATGTATTTTTCTGATGAATGCAGTTTTTTCTTGAACGGGATGGTAAATCGTCACACTTGCCGCTATTGGTGAGATTCAAACCCAAGAGTTTTTCAGGAGGTGCATACACAGCAACCAGAAAAATTAAATATATGTGCTGGAATTTTCGGTGACTGGCTGGTAGGTTCTTTTTTTCTACCTCGTTATTTGACTGGCCAGATGTATTTGTAATTACTCGAAGACGCTATTGACCCTGCCTTGACTGATATTATTGAAAATGTTCCAGAGTATGATGAAGATCATATGATATTTCAACAGGACGGTGCTGCTCCGCATTATGCGTTAATTGTCCGTCAGTATTTGAACCAACGTTTTTCATGGAATTGGATTGGGAGAAGAGGTAGCATTGAGTAGCCTCCACGATCACCGCTGCAAGATTTGCGGCGAATGCCGTCAAATCACTCCGGAAATGCTTCAGAATGTGCGCGAACGTTTCGAAAATCTTTATTCTTGTATGAGAGCGGGCGGTCATCAGTTTGAACATTTAATCAACTAAGTAGTAAGTAAGCAACTAAACATAATTTAAATTTTAAAATGTATTTTTTTTTAAAGTAGGTACTGGGCGGAATTATAAAATTTAAAGTCTGTTGTAAAGAAAATTGTAAGAGCTTTCAAAATAAATAGTACTCAACCTCCAATGCCATTTAAATATTTTGGAGTGATGCTTACCCTTGCTTGGGGTGAAAGTGACGGAAAATACCAGCAAAGAATGTCCCCCTTTAATCTAAAATCGACGGGTCTGAGCGTTTTTCTTCAATCTGGACTCAGTTCCTGAAAATTGCTCTGTTTCATTTGGCTGCTTTGTATATGTTATTTTAATTCTTAGAATATTGTTTATATTTATATTTTTAGTGCGAACATGTAATTCTGGTTTCATACAAAAATCAAAGCATAGTTTTACTGCTTGGATCTTTATAAAGATATATGACGCCTTTTAATAGTTTTAGTTTGGCGACTTTATAAAGTTTTCACACATTTTTTACTTCACGGTATCAAATAGCAATAAATACATATTTTTACAACATACTTTATGAAAATATGTAGCAGAATACCTACTATAAAAAGTTTAATCTGTTGCTATTTAGCAGACAACAAAATTCAACTGTAGGTACCTATATAAATTTGTAGGTACTACAAACTGAATTAGTATATTCTTATAGGTCTATTAATAAAAATGAATTTTATAACTGTGTAGGCCTTTCTCTAAGAACTACTTTTATGATAGAACAATACAAAAATTGAGGTTCTGTTAATATTTTAAATAAATTTTCTTCTTTACGTTTTATTCATTCTACGTGAAAATCACTTATATAGAACAGAAGACTGCGTACTAGAAAATCGCACACTTAATGATAAAAACGGGGCAGCACTTTGCAATTCAACTTTTCAGCTTAAGCTGTGCAGAAATACAGCTCAGAGAGCTTTATCGCTCTATGTGACATGCTACACAAAGGAATTTTCTTTATATCTTAATCCATATTTATTATATAACATGTGCGCTGCTAGATATAAAATTCTGCATTAACTGTAAAAATAAAATTGATGAACAAATACCGCCTACTGCATACTTATTAAAACGTTTATATTTCATTGAATAAATAAAATAGCAGTTAATGAGGTAGGTACGTTACTAATTATAGTGAAAGTTCTAAACAAAGACCGCAATAATTTATTGTAAAAATAAGAGAGGGTAACTAAAAAATAAATTTATTTACAACCATATATATAATGTTGACATTTCAAACTTACAGTAAGTTTGAAAGAAACATATTTCTGACTTTGACATATATCCAGATGGAATGTGACGTTTACCAGGGTGGAAAGTGATTACGTTTTTGTCCCAAACAAATCTCATTTCAACCCAGAGAAAGGTCAACATTCATTAAATAACCAACATGTTTGTTTCAAAAAATATCTTATTGTACATTAAAACATTCCCAACAAATTTTATTCACACTAACTATTACAAATGATTTTATTAAATTAATTGTAACAATCGATTGGTTATAAGCGGCTACAGAAATTTTCAATCCATGCTGAACATCCTGCGTAGAAATGGTAACGTTTTTAGTACTGGAATTTATTGTCAAAAAACGTTAAATTTTTACATGGAATGAAATGTGTAACATTCATAATATCATGTTTGAGATTTTGAAAATCTGCACTCGATTCAACGGAATTATTTCCTACAACGCTTTTTCTCAAATATTTGGGCAGGGATTGTCCATGATTGCTTGTATGGGTCATTCATATTACTCGAATGAAACAGGCAAGAACCAAAAACATTTATGTTACGGAGTAAGGCCGGCATTAGACTATAAAAGATCTTTGACAAAGAACATTTGACTGTGTAATATATCAAATTTTATAAAACATTTCTGCTATAAAAGTTCTTTTATTAAAAGTAATAGGAAACTACTACATTTTATAAAACTTTTAATAGTTGAATTCTAAGATGGCGGAAGGCAAATTTGTGTGAAACATTGCATCAACAAAATTATTAAAATTGGAGTACGAGGGATATGAAATGTTATATCATCAGTCATCGTCAAGATTGTATAAATCGGAATAGTTCTCGAAGTAAATTTTGATGGATATCCCTTAAACCACGTTTTTCAATCCATGGTGTTGCCCATAAGCGTTTGCTTTTTTCTTCCTTTTCAGTATTAATCTCATTACTATAATTGCACTAATAGTTGCGCCACAGGCTACTTGCCGGTCATCAATTTTTGTTGATAATAGTGATAAAACATTTGAAACAATATAATATATGTACTTAACTTCTTTAAAATAAATGTTATCAAATAAATTTTGTAAAAAATATGATAAATGGTACTTGACAAACATCTTTTACAGTCTAATGCCGGCCTAAGATGGGCCCAAATGTGTTTACACATCGGTGGACAAAATTTTGGAATTGTAACATATCAGGTATGTCAAATTATTTTGTTAATTAAAACCGTAAATTAATAATAACAATAGCATCAAAAGCAGGCGAATTTGCTGATATAAAATAGACGTTAAAATTTTTTATTTACTTCTTTCTTTGGGAAATTGTTTAAATTTTGTGTAACCTGTACATTCGGTTCTGAATCATTCAGTATATTTCTCAAAATAATACCTATAAGAAATTAAACACCATTTAGCAAATGCTACGCAACTCAGATTATTTAGATTATATATTATTAAAAGAAATGTATCTCGCAGCATAAAAGATGACAACCCTGTGATCGGATGAATAAATATTCTACTTACTCATTGTAACTACAACATACCATATGAGAAAAGAGGATGTAGCTATCAATTATCTAAAGTAGGTACCTTTAGTAATAATATAATGGATAGCTGTGTTAAGAAAACAGTAGAAAATAATCCATTACAAGCAATGAAACCGATAAATATATCAGACATATAAGATCATTTTATTTTCAACGTGCTCGTAAGTAAGGTAAGTCACAAGTGTATTAGTGGTACAATTTTGATAATTCAATGCAAATTCAGTATTTTTGATAAATTTAATTAAAATTGTATGTTTGTCCTAATTTTTTGGAACGGACGCAGAAAAGTTTGGACACCAGTAAACCACAGATTATTGGAATTATAATCCAGTTTACCTATACATATATACAAAAGTCAGAGCTTAATGAGTTAGAGTCCGCTGAATAAGAAACCACGAAACAACAATTTTTAATATCACTCTTAGTTGAATCATTTCTGTGATTGATACACGCCTCTTTGTTCATTTTAGTGCAATATATTTCTGGAATATGTAAAGCTTGATTTGCAAAGAATGCTATTTTTTGTGAAATCCACTTTATTGTCTACCCTATAAGTTTTTTTCTAGGTACGTATATTATTTTCTACCTACATTTCTACTTACAAATCCGTGAAAACTTCATATCTGCTGCTTTAAAAAATTCATCAAAAATCATAAATGTATTGGGTGTTATTCAAAAAGTATGCCTTATATATAAGTCTTAAAGACCATATACAGAATGTCCCATTGAGAACTGCGTCGATCGTTGTCTGCAAAAATGGAAAAATATTATCCTGAAAAAATTTGGCAAAATGGCAAAGTCCTTGGGATGAACACAACTGAAATACCTAGAACTCGCCTGCACTCCTAATTATATCGGAAGTCGGCACTAACTTCGATATTGTAAATTGGACACCCAGTATATTATTGCATTTTTTACGGAAATTATTAAGGTAGTTTTGAGAGCTAGCAGCTAGTAACTTGGATCTGACTATTTCTTGGAAATTGTTATATCCTATTAGAATTTAGCGTCATCTAAATATCATACCACGCGTTTTATTCTTTCTGTTACATATTGACTTCAAAAAGCCATAACTTCTTTTATTTCAAATTTATTTTTTTTGCTTTGTCTTATGTTAGTTTTTCATTTATTTATTTTTTTCTATATTGAATAGTGTCACGATTTTTATTTTTTTTCTTAAAGTTATACTGTTTATTAAAAATACTAACTGGGAGTATAAATTTTTAAGTAAACAATGGTGCTTTTATTGACGGCTGTCAGTCTAAACCCAATTCGGTAAGCCTGAAATATGCTATAAAATTCCAATCCATCGGAGCTCCTGAACTTCGTTAAGGTACATTTTGTCGAAAATGAGGAGGAGCACCATCGTACAAGAACCATATTTGAAGTCGATTAGCTAAGGGCATTTCTTCCAGAAATCCAGGAAGATCATTTCGTAGGGACTCGAGATGCTGAACCCCGTCCATCCGATTTGGTAATATGAATGGTTCAATCAAGCGATAATCCCTGCCTTCACATTTAAGGAAAAGCGTTATTGGAAATGATCGCGTTGAATCGCGTGCGGACTCTCAAAATCCCAAAAATGCATATTATGAATGTCATACATCCCATTCCGTGTAAAAGTAGCTTCATCTGTAACTAACAGGACAGCTGTAAATCTGGGATTTTGAGCATTTTGTTGCAGCATCTATTCACAAGATTGAGCCTCATGTATGATACGCCACACTCTTGATTCGGACATTCTTTGTACTTGTTGAGCGATTTACGTAGTACTTCGGGATTCTCTTAAAAAATCTCTCAGCTGCTGTAATACGCCGCGAACGCGCTGGACCTCCATCTCTTCCACGATTCGGTTGCAAATTTCCCGTGCATTTTCTAATCCGAGTCGCTAAGCCATTTTCATTTCCATTTTGACACTTGAAAAACTAAAGTAAACACTATCACAAAAACGTTAATACTATAATCGGAAAGTATTCGGAAACGCATGCATTCCGATGACGCTATTAACTAGAGTAGCACAGCGATGTAAAGTTTGAAAATACTACAACTTCAATATTTTTTTTTCTTGGAAATTATAAGGATATTAGATATTTAGATATTTATACAGTGTTTTCATTACCAGGTTAGTAAATTTAGCTAGATTAATTTCTTTAGATAACTATTGAATAGAGCTTTGTCTGTGGAATTGTTCATTAGCAAACCTAGATGTTTGGTATCAGAGAGTATACATATGACTTCATTGACAGGAATTGTAGGTTATTTGATTTATATTAGCTTAAAATACCTTTCTAATACAGTAAAAACTATAAGGGTGTTACAAGAAATTGATTTACGATATTGACTCCATACTTCATGAGGCATCTATTCACAGATTTGTTTGGATAAGTTGTAATATGTAATAACCCTGTATAAATAAACATCTAATATAAAAATTAATCTAGCTAAATTTACTAACAAAAAAAAAATATATTACTGGCATAACAAAATCATTAAATGATTAAAAAAAGCTGTTCTGATCATATGCGTAACAAAGACTAAATTTTACTTACGCAAAGGCTGCCTGTTTTCCGTAGACTTTTTCCTTAGGTGAAGAAACATCAGGGTTGTATTTAAAAATTTTAATGACTAATAATTACCTATTTTCATGAATAATTAACGAGTTAAAGCAGGCATATTTACGTATTTAATAATATAACATTTTTCTCCATCAATAACAAATGCTTTTTGTATCTGTTATGTCGTCTATACAAAACTTGAAAACTTCAGCAAGCAAGCAGCAAATTCTCGTAAATAATACCACATTTTATTTTATTCCCAATTACATTATTTTCTTACTCAAAAATTAATAATTATTAGATACATTTTTATTTGTACCAAAAGACAACATTATATTAAACACGGCCCTAGTATGGACACATGTTATGGAATCTCAAACTACATCAACCAACAATATTTATAAACGATCAAACAAGTAATGTAATATGGCATTATTCCAATTGATGTTTGTGATTGGTGGGTGAGAGTAGTGGGAAATTGGCAGGATGCGCAATAGTCTTTGGCTTATCTCCCCCTTCCTAAATCTATGGATCTGACCTATTTCTGCATTTGTAGTAATTCTAAAAATGGCCTCCTTTATTTTATATTGATTCAAACATCTAACTATAGAAAAATAAAGAATGCATTTAAATCATTAGTAACATTTAAAGAGTAAACAAATAAACTATTCTATAATTACCTCAGTTCCTAAATTTTATTAATGGATATTTCGAATTAAAAGTAAATTTATCACTAATATGTAATTATAAAGAGTATGAGGTCAAGTATCCGTCACAAATTTGAGGAATTTTATCGAAAAATAAACTTTTCTAAAATCTAATCATTTATCACTTAATTTTTGGTTACCTACTTACATCAATAGAATCATTGAAATTACCTATTTGATAGATACTAAGTACATACATGTAGGAATATGAAATAAACATCGTATAAAATTTCACTTACCTTCGTTGCAAATTCCACGAATTGGCTGCAATTAATTGTCATTTAATTATTGTAGCGAAACTACACAATCGTTAGGTACATCATACACTTCATGTTGAAACTTCATTATAACATGCAAATATCTCGGGCTCCTTTTAGAAATTCATCAGCTCATTTTAACATATATTCTGAAAACCCTAGACAATTTACTATGTATTTGCAAATAGTTCGCCAAGAACAAAAATGTTTGTTTACTTTATTATGCGAAACTAATGAAATACAATGCGAGACAACGAAAATTTACTCAAGAACGAACTGCCCGTCTTGCGATTTATTAACATGCCATAGTGTTCATTACTTATCAACACTGACTTGAACTTTTTGTTTTATTATAGTTATTTAAGTATCAAAAGCGGTAGAGTTGTTTCCTGGTCGATGGCAAAAGTTTGACCGTGACCATACAATAGCCAAATCAAATGATTTTTAGATTTAAATTTGTTTAATGTCAAGGTGAAAATCCTGTAACAACTATCACTTACTAAACAATCTCAAAATCCCACTATAAAAAATGACGAAAGACACACAATTAACTTATAAACAACGGCAGCCATATTTCAAAAAATAATCAGTTGAGTCGTTTTTTTATAACTTGTTGCCTTACCAATTTGACATTTGTAAACACAATTTACTATTCCTTTTAATCTAACCAGTAAATAGGTTAAATTGACGGATTGTGCAAAAAAAGAAATATATAATAAATAAATGTTTGCACGATCCGTCAATTTAACGTACCGTTGAAGGTTTTCATCCACCACGCATTGTTAAAGTTGTGATATCAGCTCATGAATGTAATAAGTAAGCATGTAGTAAGTAAAGCAGATTTAACACCTTGACTGCTTTAACGGACTCAGCTGCGCCTCCTCTATTAAATACTAGCCGCGGCATTTAATCTTGTACTTTTCTGCCTAGTTAAACAAATAACTACATATAATTGATATTTTTTTAATTAACAGAATTATATGTATAAATGAAATGAAATAATTTTAAACGAAACGTAACACCGGATTTGGTTTTAAAACAAGTAGTACAAGTGCATATATATTTTGTTTGTTGGTGCACCACTGGTATACTAGCAAGTCATCGATCACAAAAGGCCTGTTCCCACATGACACAAAAAAAAACAAAGAATAAAGCACTGTTTGTGCCAATTATATTAGGTCAGGAGAGCTAATCCTCGCAAATAGAATGAGAGGTGGAGATATTATTATTATAACTAAATCAATGATATTTCGACAATTTGTTATTTAAAACCAACTAGTATTGTTAAATTTGTTGGATTATTTATTACATTCAATAAAAATATTTTGCCTATTGCAGGCAATATTGCATCAAATTATTTTGTTACTGAAACAATAATTTTGTCACAAGCAAATATATTAATAATCAAATAATTAAATCTCATTTTGTTAAACAATTTTTTTCCGTTTGTATGAAGAGCTTCCTATATTATATTTTCCTTTTTCCATGTAGGCATATACGTCAAGCGTTGGTAGAGATTTTCAAATCAATCTTGCATCTATAAAACTTCTCAGTTTTAACACAGCCAGTAAGATATGAGATGATTTATGTAACAGCAAAATAAATAAGAGATATATGTTGGGGATGCAAAGGAAAGAAACATTTATGAAGACCGTCATTTAAATTCACATAGATCTAGTAGGTAGGTACCTTGAAGTTTCAGCGAGCATGTAGCTGTAAAATATGGTAAAGCTAACAAGAAGTAGCATGCCAGTTATGAGGTTAGATAAACCAACATTTAAAATTGAAGACGATATTTCTATTTACACAGGCTCTATCAAGTAATCTAAAGTAGGAATGTTTAGATCCTTAATTAGTATTGGATGCCCTACAGGAATTTTATACACTTCGTAGTATTGACAAATTTGGATCGGTAAATTTTCAAAATTATACATTTATAATTAGTATCGTAATTAGGAACACTGATTTTGAATAACAAATATTGCCTTATATCAACATTGCGCAAAACATATACAGTGTGAACATTAACTGAAAAAATAAATATTGCATACTACTGTAGGAATATACTTTATTTGAAGGACATCCAGCATATACAATTATTTATAACGTCTACCAATTGACCACTGTCGACAGTCGACTATATCGTTGTGAGCCACGAGCGGGACCATAGCCAACCGAGAGTAACCACCACTGTCCCCAAATTCGTAAGAAAATTCCATGTTTCTCATTTGTATGCAAAAGTCTCACAAGAATCATGCAAGACAAGACATGACCTTGCAAAATCAAGCAAGCACAAGACATTAAAGAAACTCTTGTTTTGTTTTGCAAAACAAGATAAAACTTTCTCAAATTTTTTTTTCTTGTCTCAGCCAACACTAGGGATGTACTAAATTTTACCAAAAGCTTTTAAATAATAACGATTTTGCATTGTTAAAAAACACTGCTTACTTATTTTCATAAATTTATTCTAGTCTATCTAATGAAATAGAACTATGCCTAGTTTTAACAAATTAATAAACAATAAATAACAACATCAAAACTAAAAAAGGGAATCAGTTACAACAACTACAATATTCTGGTCATTTTTACCAATTTATTTCAATACAACTTGTTAATACTTTTACGCACGTAATTTCTGAGAAGATTTATTATTATTACTATCATCATTATTATTCATTTATTTTGTTTTGGACAACATACGTTGTATAACAATAGTCACATAATGCTAACTACACTCAATCTAAGATACACCTGGAGAAAATAATTCTGACAAAGAATAAAAACACTTATAGTTAAAAATAGTTTCAGTTTATGTTTAAACTGAGATATTCTAATCTCTTAAGCACACTCGGTAAGCTGTTATATATCTGTAAGCCTAAATAACCTGGCGATTTAGCTATTACAGAATATTTTACAAAATGCATGCGTATGTTATAGCATTGTCTAGTATTAATGGTATGAATATCCTTATTTAATATTAAAGACTCCTATTTCTATATATACGCAGACATTTAAAAAATAAATAATGAAGTGAAAGTAAAAATTTATATTTCTTGAATATATCCCCTTGAATATACTATGACTTGGTACACCAGCAAGTAGTCTTAAGATCGGTTTTTTGCATAACAGAATGGAAAGAGACAGCGTCATCTCAAAAACATATTCCGTAACGCAATCTAGATTCGACAAAAGTATAATATAAATTTAGCAATTTTTAGTTTTTCATGGAATATTGCTTTCATAGATTTAATTACGTAACTTACTGAACTTAATGAAGAAACAAGATTATTACAGTGAATTTTTCAGTTCAGTGTATCATCAACAGTGATTCCTAGAAATTTGGCACAGCTTGTCTCACCACTGCTCATAGTACAGTCATTAATATTTGTCGAAACAGATCCACATTTATTTTGCCTATTGTGGAATCTAATTCATTTAGTTTTGTCAGTATTCAAATATAAATTATTGTAACTGAAATTATCAAGGACAAATCATCAGCACACATTGTGCAACAATTACTACCTATCGAGCGCTCCAATGGATTTATGTAAAGAATAAAAAGTACGGAGTCAAGAATTGAACCTTGAGGAACGCCTATATCAAGAGAGTCGGGCTTAGAATTAATTTGTATTCTCCTACCCTGTAGTTCCTTTACATTTTATGACCCTGATTTATATACTTTTTCCTTTAGAAAATCCCAAAAAAATATCTAAAGGAGTCAAATCTGGGGATTTCGAAGGCTACTCAATCAAAGAACTATTTCGTCCTATTCAACAATTTGCAAATTTTCATTGAGTCAATCTATTACCGTAAGAGCATTATGGGCAGGACTGTCATCTAATTGAAACTTTAAATTATGTAAGACCCTTAATGGTAAATCGTCTAATGCATTCGAAAATTCGTTTTCAAGAAAAATTAAAAACTTATTAGTAGTCAAATTACCTTCAAAGAAGAAGGGACAAACTATTCTGGCATTTACTATTCCACTATTTACCATACGTTAAGTTTCTCTAATCGTCTTTCTTCATCTTCCACTTTTAATGTATTAAAAATGTTTGGCTTAAAAGCCTTCACGTTTTTCCTAAG
The DNA here is from genome assembly GCA_037114965.1 of Monochamus alternatus. Classification (NCBI taxonomy): domain Eukaryota; kingdom Metazoa; phylum Arthropoda; class Insecta; order Coleoptera; family Cerambycidae; genus Monochamus; species Monochamus alternatus. The sequence goes on from CM073429.1 coordinate 79,514,778, forward strand.
CATCTTCTAATAGCTTAACTGAAGATATTAATGTTGACGCTAACCATTCTAACACTAAGTCGAGGATTATTGTGAAAATAGGGTGGTCACTTTTAGGACGTCCAGTACATTATTCTTGGAATATATACAAGGTGGCTTAAATTAGGAAAAAATTGTGCCCTTTCCATTCATAACTTTTTTATTTTTAAAGTGAATGTTATGAAATTTACTACACAAGATATATCATGTTTCCTATAAGAAAAGTCATAAAAATTCCCAACTTTTTCCTAATTTAGGCCACCCTGTATATATTAGCTTGTCCGAGATCCCTCTGCTAAATAACCACCCTGTGTACAAACGAAAATTGTAATGGACGTCGTGTGTGTCGCAGGTGTTTAGAAAATTATATGCTGTTTGCACCTTTAGAAACTACTAATTTATACTAAAGCGGTAAGCAAAGAAATAAAAAATATATATATTTTTTTTCCGACTAAAAATTGCTTTAAAAAATATCAGTACCTGTGACTGATATGATTTGCTTTGACTATAGAGCCTTCAATAATATAAAATATTCAGTTCACCACATAAATAGCTGAATTTCCAGCTTCTTTCCATGAATTTGGTTAATAGGCTTATGCATCGAATTTAAACGAACCGTATATACTCGCAATTCGGCTTTGACACATATTATGTAAAATGCAGAATTATTTGCACCTAATAGAATCAAATTCGATGTGTAATTTTAATACTCTGATTTATGTAAATTAATACAGATGTTTCCAACGGAGGAAGGCAACATGTAAGTTTAATTAATTATATATTAATTATATTATCCACGGTTTTTAAAATAGAGACGTTTGTTATTGATTTAAGCGAACAAAAAACCTATATTGGATTTTTTAGTGTAGAATACATAATCAAATCAGTCGGAGCGATTGTAAAGTGTAATTTAAGTATTCTTACGAGTATTTGTCTGACTTTTTTTCATAAAGTAATACAGGGTGATTCAGTTTGTCATTAATTTTAACAATGTAGTCGGAAGGCCCAATAAAAACAGAATTCATTTGACTTATTTTCATAAAGCAATGCGGGAGTGTTTCAGCATGTCATTAATTTTAACCACATATTTGAAAGGTCTAATAAAGATAGAAACCCAAGCAGCAATATAGTAATGAAAACTATTACCGCAATTTCAATTAAGTGACTGATTACGTAGAAATCAACATATAGCAAAAATAACTCCACTAAGTTACCCAAACTTAGTGGCCATATCACCTACATATAACTTAGCTTTAAAATGGTTACAATTCTTTTAAAGACGTATTAAAGAACCTTTAGCAAAATTTTAATGTGGCGGCACTTGATTATGCAATTGTGACAGTTTGCCGCTACGTTTTTGCTTCATCCATAAGTGATTTTACATGAGATCAAAATTACTGACAAGTTGCTGCTCCCTTCAAAATCTACTATGAAGTAACCTTTACCCAATAGTGACCCGCTTCCTATGACATGACTTTTTAAGGCTGGAGCAAATACATTAGTTTATTACTAGCTTTATATTGTATCTATGTGTAAATAGTAACAGAAAACCTCACAGAGAGAAGACTTTTCGGCATTCGACTACGTTTTATAGAAAACTGAAACAACAAAGAGAAAGTGCTACAACTCTTAAAAATTGTTTTTTGAGTTGAGGAGCATCTTTAAAATTTCCTAATTCTCATAATCTTGATATGCATCTAAGCGAAGACCAAGTGTCTTCGGGAGCACTTGTTGAATTGCGTATTAAAGTTTCTCATTGGCATGGAACAACACAGAAACAAATACATTTTTTCTCTTTAGTAGACACTATTTTAAAACTCATTGTACACACTAGATACAAAAATGTGCGAGATGTTGACATGAACTAAGTACATATATTGCAGTTTTGAGGTTATAGGGAACTAAGGTAAAGTGGCAAAACAACGATATTGTAGCATTGCTACCACCTTTAAGTGTTGGGAAAGATGATGGGATAGTTCCATTAGGAAAAATAGCGGAAATTTTTAAATACAGCAGATATCGAGATGCGGTTTTCTGCATTGTGTTCAGGAAGGTCCCAAGAAAATGTCTATATCGTCTGGTTTAGCCATTTTTTGAAAAATGCCTTCTGGGCCGGAAAATGCATTTTCCAATTACATCATTTCTTGCACCATTATAGGAACGACTGGAAACTCGAAAAAATCCCTTGGAAATTGAATTCGGCATCCCCGAAAACCCCCGAGTGATTTTCATGGACGCTATCATTGCCCCCCCCCCCCAATCACCTCCAGACAACCCCACAGAGGGACCCCCGAGCGCCCCCGGGGAAATCTAATACTAGAATTGAATTCGGCATCCCCGAAAACCCCCGAGTAACGAGTTTGGAGCGATTTTCATGCACGCTGCCATTTCTCCCCCAATTCACCCACGCACATCCCCACAGAGCCACCCCCGTGCATTCCCGGGTAATTCTAATGCCAGAATCGAGTTCGGCAGCTCCGAAAACCCCCAAGTAATGATTTTCGAGCGATTTTTCCGAGTGTCCAGTCGTTCCTACAATGGTGCAATTAATGATGCAATTGGAAAATGCATTTTCCGGCCCAGAAGGCATTTTTCGAAAAATGGCTAAACCAGACGATATAGACTTTTTTTCTGGTACCTTCCTGGACACAATGCAGAAAACCGCATCTCAATATCTGTTGTGCCTAAAAATTTCCGCTATTCCGGTCGATTTTGATCTAAATGCCCTGGACTAATTGACGACATGTTTACAAATTAATGTATGTTTCCATTTTATAATAGATTTAAAAATATTATTACTTATCAGTACTGCATGAAATTTCGTAGGACATAATTAATTGTTTCTGTTAAAAAAATTGATAACTTTCTGCATAATTTTTGGTTCACTAAATTTAAAGAATTACTTGAACTGTTTTTTAATATCGAATTTTTCAGTGACGCTTGTTTCTCCAGTTTCCCTTTTAGAGGCAGCAACCACATCTCCCCATTTTCGCCAAGCAATCACAACATGGCTAAAACGTATTTGTATAAGATGAAAAAACGTCGTTAAAACGTATCTGCCTCCAAGAAAGTGTTCCCTATTTTAATCATCTCTCTTTTAAAAAAATGCTACATGGGAAATCGAAAAAAACATTTTACTAGACTTTTTAAAGTAGAAACAAATCAACCCGATAACACAACACTCCTGGCCGCCAGCGTTCAAAAACACTCTCAAAGGTGGTTTATATAATGATTTTTTTTCAGCCTAAACACGCATTTAAATTTTTCTTCAATCGCGTAATCGTATTATACAGGATGTTCAGTATAGAATGGGCCATACTTTAAGCCTAGCTTCCTTTGATAAAAATAATGTTATTTTAATCAACTTCCCTAATTTTAATTCCTTGAAGTTATGAGCCTGAGAAAGTACTTTTTTATTTATTTTTTTTACTATAAGTCTCTTATTTGTTGAGTAATTGTAATTTTGGAAATGAAGGCTTTTTGTGAGATAAAGATACAAGACGTTCTGACCGCTTGTGTCACAATATTATTTCTTCTTCTAAAATATAAGCATGTTAAAGAAACGTTAGCAATAATAGTAAATCCACGGTCTAGAAAGAATAACGTTATTTAAACGTAAAAATAACAACTAGTAAGTGTAAAAAGTACGTACTTATAACGTCACAATATGATACACCAAATAACAAAACGATAGAATAGCTATAAAAGCATCTGATGCCTTAACTCTTATATTCAACTGAAAAAGGGTGATATCTAGGAGCAACTCATTGTCTTTACTCAATACTGTATTTTGTAAATTTTTTTGCATAAAATTAGACTATTCAATTAAATATGCTATTAAAGCGACTTAAACATGCGTGTGTCAACTGATTCCAAGACAGTGAAATGGAAACTAAAACCGATACGAACATGCATAATTCTAACATTTATTGGAAAACTTGTATCTTTTGTACCTAAATAATATCAATACGTTTTCCATTTACAGATTTCGTCCAAACATAAGTTTATAAAATGTCATTTCAGCTGTAAACTTTTTAAATTTACTTTAAGAAACATATTAAAACCGTAAAAGGACTTACTAATACCTAGAAGAATTATAGTTTTGTTCAAGAAACTTGCAAGTTAAACTTTACATTCAATCTGTCAGTATAGATTTATAGAAACACAATGCCGAACACTATTCAACTTCGCACCAATAAAAGGATTTAATAAATTTTACGGCGTCAATTTACAGTGTTCCTTAGAAGAATAATTTTCACGTTTCATACCTTTTATCATAACTAATGAAATGTTTTTGAGATATACAGGGTATATATGGAATAATGTTAAAGTTTTTAAATCACCCTGTATATAAACATTGTTCAGACAAGGGTTTTTTGTACACTTGGGTAACGTAACCTTGAGTATGTTTCAAAGCCAGTTGCAATGGCAACCAATTTTGTTCTTTTATATGACACCATAATACTTTCTCTCTTTGTTTGGAAAAACTCTTTATTTTTTCCTTCATTTCGGGCTTGCTGGCCCATTACCACCCACTTACCTGATGATGCGCGCTCAGCGCATATCACACTTTAACACTTATAGTAAACTTTTTTCTATCAGCATACTATTTCGATTTCGTTTTATTCGCAAAAGCGCTGTACTAGATATTCTAGGTAAAGTTTCATTCTGTGATTTACTTTTCTTGTCAAAAGCTCATTTTTGAATTACCATCCATGAATTATTGTTCTACGAATTGCATATTTTATGGCGTAATCAACGTCTATCTTCTTATTCTTTCCGCGAGTTTCCACTATTTTCCGTTTCGCAGTTGTATATTCCTCGTTTCCACTCTTTATTGCACATTATACATTTCTCACGGACACACACTTGTTAATTGTTAATGAACTACACATTTCAACAGCATCACTTACACCTATATTTTTGTCTCGCGCACTAATCCCTTTATACACGTTTTTCTATTATTTAATATTTTGCACTTGTTGCATTAGGGCGTTTACTATTTTAAGAACACGCTGTACAGTTTGAATTTTCTCCATTCTTAGGAACACGAACACAAAATCACTACTAAATCACTAAAGTTTCATATGTAACATATCAACTAATTTTTTGTTGTTGTTGGATTCTCATTTTTAAAATAGCATCCATGAATTGTTCTACAAATCGCATGTTTTGAGTTGTCATCAATCTCTATCTATATATTTTTAGGTATTAATAATATTGTGTGAGACTATCTACTCTGTGGACAAAAGCCCCAACCGTTGAATTACACCCACAATATCTACCCATATATTCCTTATTATTAGCTTTTGTAACATTTTTTATTGTATTAGAAAGGTATTTTAAGCCAATATAAATCAAATCTCCTACAATTCATAGCAATGAAGTATGTTCTCTGATACCAAACATCTAGGTATGCTAATGAACAATTCCACAGACGAAGCTCTATTCAATAATTATCTAAAGAAATTAATCTATCTAAATTTACTAACCTACTTTAATGAAAACACTCTATAAATATCTAACTTCACTTTTGGCAGTGGGAACTCGAAAATTCAACCACAATAGATGAGATCTGACCTATTTCTGCATTTTTAGGATTGCTTCTTCAGGTGGCCTCCTTTAAGTTGAGTCAAATATCTAATTATAAAAATTATTATATAAATTAAAATTATTTGAAATTAAATATCGACAATGACAAAAATTGACAGCCTGTCAATGAATTAAATATGACAATACCTACTTGAATAATGTTTACCCTTTATGTAAAAGTTTTTATATATTTTTAGGTATTAATAATATTGTGTGAAACTAACTACTCTGTGGACTCTGTTTCCATACATATTAGACACCTGAATTTTTAATTACTATTAGATTTTCAAAAACTTGGATAGAAAAAAAAACAGTTTCTATTAATTTTATAGTTAGTTTTTATTAATATTAGTGCTAACAAAATGTTACTTAACAAAAATCCATTAGAATATCGAATAATTTCAATTCACAATCAATTCAATTTCACCTTTGCTACGTTTCTACTGAAAATTTTATATTTAAATTGGTTTCAAGAATATTGGATAAAACTGTTGTACAATTTGTTGTCATTTGATTCTTTGGCGTCACTTATATAATCCTATTTTTTTTAACTCTGAAATTTTCCTTGTAGATGGTTGAAATCAGCCGAAACTCGTTAGAATAAACTTAAAATATTTAGTTTCAAGTCTTCTACTAACAAAATGTGCCTGGCTTAAGATATACAGGGTGTTCTACAAGCTCTACGACAAACTTTGGCATATGATAGATAGGTTAATGTAAAACATTTTTTCTTATATGAACATAGGTCCGACTTGGTTTTGTTTAGAAGCTACAAGCATATTAAAAATATAATTTCATACTTTAATCAAAGTAGCCTGATAAATAAAAATGATGGTTGCTATAATAATTACATTAGTTAATATTTATTAACCAAATTAACAAATAGTGGTTTTAAGGCTTTCACAGACTGTGCTATCATTTGATACATAGTGATTTTCCGGTTTGTTATGTGACCTCGGTAACTAGTCCCTGCCAGAAACAGAATTAAAGTGCACATCCCTATTGTTAACTGGGATTATTTTACCTGCCCCAGTTATTCTCGGGTGAGGCTCTTTGGGGACAGATCCTCTATCGGTATTTCTGGGTTTGCTATATATTGATTTCGGCTTCTATTGTTTGCAGCGGTCGTACTAGTCGTAATACCAGCAATAGGAGTCGATCAGTTACCTCGGTCACGGTATAACAACCCGGAAAATAACTTTGTATCAAATTAACAAATTTTGAGACTATAATTATTCAAAATGTCCACCTCGGGTCCGCCATGATGATATTTTATTTCTTATCTGGTTAGCTGTATCCTGAATTCTTTAAAGTAACTGCTGACGGATAGTGATTTCAGCAGGGTACACAAACTGCTTCATATGTCCCCAAAAATAAAAGTCCAAGGAATTTAAATCTTTGGAACACGATATCTAAGCTATTTAACCTTGTTGACCTCAATTTATTCGGGAAATGATCATTCAACCAAGCAGTTACTTGTATCATCAATGAAATCAAAAAGATTGTTTTACAAGAAAGTTATGCATTTAAACCATCATTTAAAACATGTACATATGTTCATTATGATTACTTACGCCGTTCCTAGTAAAACACGCTTCATCAGATCAAAGGTCAAGCGAAATTAATCTATCATGTTGCTGAAGTAACCAGCGACAAAATTCGAATCGCTGAAGAACACCTCCAGCATGTAACGCTTGCAAATTTTGGCGATGTAACATTTGTCTGTTCAGTACACGCCATAATAAAATTCGGTGATTAATTGACAGATGCCATACTAATTGAAGAGTTGTCAATAACAGCATATATTATATCTTCTTCATTTTGTGCATCCGCTTCAGTACGGCAAATTACCTTTTTTTGAACGTGGTTACTCTCTTCTCGAAATTTACGAAATGAAGCACTACAGTCTATGTGGGCAGTTTGATGTCTATTTGGGTATCTTCGTCAGTATTCTCGGGCTGCTTATCAGACGTATCCATTGGAATATCATTGAAGTACAAAGACAATATCTACATACCCAGTTGTAAATAATAGTACATTATACTATAAGGGAGAGAAATGCGTTATTTTGGCAGAGGTGCAACTTGAAGCCCGAGGGCTATAATGCACCGAGGACAAAATAGCATCTCTCCCGAATGGCATATACTATTTTTTCCACGGCCTCATTAACTTAAAAACACATATTTTGTCATTATGAAGTAAGTAGCACCAGAATTATTGTATTCGGATTTGAGCATTTATTTAGTAGTCGTTGAGTTATTGTCAGAACTACAAAATAAACAAAAAGAATTGTCAAATTAAGGTGCTAGTTTGGTTTAGTTTAAAGTTTGTTTAGTGCACAATGAATAATTGTGAATCGGAAGAGATTGTGGAGGCTGCAAATATTGCAATAAGCAATTTGCTGCCTACGAAGTCAAGATCTTTATACGATATAGCCTACAATCGGTTCAAAAAGTGGTGCGCCGAGAAAAATGTTCAAGTATACAGCGAGAATGTTTTGTTGCTTCAGTGAAAATGCAAAGAATTGCAAGTCTTCCACATTATGGGCGCAATATTCTATGGTTAAGTTACGAAAACATAGATATAAGCAAATTCCCCAAGCTGATCGCATTTTTGAAGAACCGGTGACGGATATCAAGCGAAAAAAATCGAAAATATTGACAAAGGGTGAAATCGACCGTTTTATATCAAGTGCAAATGACAAAGAATTCTTAATGATTAAGGTAAGATTACTTTTGTTGTTAGGTATTTCAATTATTAAGTATTTTGATTTTTTATAGGTTGTCGAACTGATAAACTAGTCAATTTAACTGTAGATGATATTGAGGATGTAGGCTCTTCCTTGATTGTAAAAATTCCAAACACTAAGACAAAGATTCCACAAACCTTTCTGGTTACCGATGTGGGAAATATGTTTGAATTGTTTCGAAAATACATGTCCCTTCGTCCTCCCCACGTCAAGCATAAACGCCTTTTTTTTGTACTACAAAGCAGGAAAATGTAGTTCGCAGCCAGTTGGCAAGAATACCATGGAAAAAATGCCGAGTGTAGTAGCTTCGTATTTAAAATTACCTGATGCTGCATGTTATACTGGTCACTGCTTACGAAGATCTTCAGCGACATTACTGGCAGATGCTGATGTGGATATCACGACAATAAAGCGTCATGCTGGTTGGAAATCAACGACAGTCGCTGAGAGTTATCTCGACAACTCCATTGAAAATAAGACCAAAATTGCTAATCAGGTTTTAGTAGGTACCACTTCTAGCGCAATCACAAAAACTGTAAATGTAAGCGAAAATAATATTTCTTCTAATATTAATTTTGAAAATTGTACAAATGTAACATATAATTTAAATGTCAATAAATAATTTCAATGTTATCTTTTTTTTGCATGAAAAACGTTCTCCATAATGTAAACTCCCTTGGGAGCATTATACTCCCTTGGGAATAATCGACTACTTCTGTTTTAATTTTGATGTCATAGAAACTGATTTCTACTCCCGACCGTGGAAAAATGATTTTTTTATTTAGCGTTAAGTATAAAATGAATAAACAAAATGACACAAATAATAATTATTGTTATAGCAACTATCATTTTTATTTATCAGTCTTTGATTGAAATATTAAATTATATCTTTTAAAATGTTTGTAACTTCTAAACAAATACGAGAAATGTTTTTACATTAACCCAGCTACTATCTGCCTAAGTTCGTCATAGCGCTTGTAGAACACCCAGTATTAATATCAAATAAAAATTTAACGCAATATCCACATTCTCCCTCATATTGTCTGAGAGAAATATTGCCTGAAGAGTAAATTTAAAAACACCTCATCTTGGACAACTAGATTTTTTGACAACCTCATTCGTTGCAAAATTAGTATTTATGCGTGCCTATAAACTCATATTCGTGGGAAGAACTGAACAAAGCCATAATATAAGTTTTGCTGGGTTATCCCAATATACTGTATAACAGATGCTTCTCATGTTCATTGTCTACCTTAAAAGTAACGTAAAGAATAACGAGTAGCGTGTATAATATATCATGAAATGATCATTTATTTTCAGCAAGAAAATTGTTGTAATTTAAACTGTAGATAGGATAAGAAATAGCTCAGTACATATGTTAATCTTTCAGAAATAATTTTTTATATCTAAGAAATTTCTACAAAAGCGTTTAGATATAGGTACAGATTATTTCTGTACTTATGTACATCAAATAATGTACTTCAATTTAGAAATGGTAGAAATGAATGTCATTTATGATAGGCAAATGAATTGGTATGACACATGTCCATTTTTATTGCAGAAATTGAGTCTACACAGGTCAGCATCATCGCATCTATGAACAAACTGCATAAATACAATATTAACGTGACTCAAAATTCATCTATTTTGAGAGTATAAATTCGACGCAAAAAATTCATAAAATTATAATTCAATATCACTATATATATATATATATATATATATATATATATATATATATATATATATAATTATAATTCAATATCACTATATATATATATATATATATATATATATATATATATATATATATATATATATATATATATATATATATATATATATATATCCCGACACTCATTACAATCAGAGTACCAGGATTGGAAGAGGCCGCTTTAATTGGGATTGAAAATAATCGTCAAACTGGTATAAGAAACATTGCACATGAGTGAAGTATATCAAGTATGTCATACAACGAATTGGCAAATTTTGAAAGTTCCTATCACACGAAGATGTTCTGTGTAAAATTATGCCGATAGATGCAAAATATAAAATTCAAAATTCTTACTTGTTAAGCCAGGTATTGTTCACAGATGAATCCAATTTTCCGAGAGATTGTATTTTTAATTATTATAATAATCAATTTTTTGTAGATGAAAATTTCCGTTGAAAGGAACCGTTGAAAAGTGGTGAGGAAGATCATGTTTACCAGCTCCAAGAAGGCAGATATGGAAGAGGAAGAGAAGAATGAAATCAATATAGGTGCCAACTCTCCTAAACACTACGTTAAGATTTGCATCAGATGTGAAATACCTCGGAATTACACTTGATGCAAACATATAGTCTCCATTTCAAATAGAAACTGAAAAAGGTGTACATATCCTACGAGCAGTGCCGCAGGACTGTTGGTAAAACCTGGGGAATGAAACCAAAGTTGGTCATTTGGATGTACACTGCCATTGTTAGACCAAAGTTAGCATATGGGTTCCAAAATCTCAATCAGCACTGCCTGCCTGAGCATAACTGCAATTATGTGAACAATACATAGCATAGCAATGGAGGTAATGATATGGTAAGTGGCCGCGACAATCATGCTTTGCCTCAAGATTACTGGTATTATACCAGATGTAAGATATGTAGCAGTTAGGAGTTGCCTATGGAATAGGTCCTCAGATGTCCCTTCTACAGGCACATTGACATAATTTCTCTCAAGTTTGTGGGCAATAGTTATATATGCCCCCCTGGTACAAACGGAATTATCAGGTATAACCGCCAAAGAAGTTACCCGTAGGCATACAACGGGCAAAACTATCAAAATATACAGAGATAGTAGACAGTCACTATTGATCTTACGTAATCATAAGATAACGACTAGATCAGCATGGGAATGCCACTGGTAATAACCTTGAGCGACAACAGCATATGCATGGTAAAGACACACGAGAGGTACAATGGCAATAAAGAAGCTGACAAGCTGCCATTAGTGCATCAGTTCGCAATATTTTTGGACCTGGTCCTTACAGGATGCTTCCCCTTTCGGTTTTTGTTGAGATTATAAAGGAGAATATCTACATAGAGGTTAGGAAACGGTGAAATTAAACAAATAGCTGTCAATTTGATAATGAGTTCCTAGAGTACCTCTACAAGAGTACAGCCAAAAAGTACTTGGCCATGTCTAGGACGAATTTTCACCTAATGACAAGTATTCAAAATGGATACTGTTGGTTAAGAAAACACCTTTATTATATGAGGAAGTGTAAAACACCTTTTATAATTTATTAAAAAATAAACAAATTGTCATTTATCTCAACATAAAACTTACTAGAAAATTTTGTTTCTGGCGGATGCGCCAGTGATAAACACATCGTACTTTAATATTTGATTGCGTCATTAAAAAGTAAAATTGAACTTGTCCAAACTGAAAATTTATGTTCAGACATTCCAAATAAACTGTAGGAATTTAGTATCTCTTGAACAGCAACACATGTTAAAGATTAATGCAGTTTTGCAGCACATTCAATATTGAAAAGATTAAGAGTCGAATATAATTTAACATTAATTTTCTGACAATTAAACTTACAGGCTATATTTTATTTTGTTAAAATCACTTCTTAAATATGGCTATCTCCAAGAAAAAGTATTTATACAAGGATAAGTCATTAAGAATATCTAAGCTGGAAATACTATACACCAAAATATTATGACATGTCTTATACAAATGTTGCAAAAATTTTTAGCAAAATCAACTAAAAAATTAATAGGTAGTTTTATATTTTTTTGATAAAAGAATTACAAATTTAATGGCGAATTTGCCTATCTGTACATGGCGTTAGTTATACCCTGCTACTTCAGTAAATCACATTTTTGTTGTCTAATGAACTATGAATAAAGTGAGCTAAATATCTAAAAAGCATTTCAATTCTACATTCAATTCTAAAAACTTTTCAATATTAATTTATATGTCAGAAATCATAATTTATTAAAAAATAATTATTTTGTTGATATTGTAATGGTTATATATGATATAAAGGAACATTGATATTGCAAATCAAAACTTTGAATGTACCTACTGTAGTTTCTTGAATTGGTATGACGTGGCACAGGTCGTTCTCAGTCATAGGCTTTCCGTATACTTTCCTAGTCTTAACTAGGAATCGTTGACCTGCCTTTGTTGTTCTCGGACTAGGCCCTATGGATGCGCAACGGACAGGGAAACCCATGGGTTCATCTAACTACTGAATTCGATTCTTGTTGTTGGTTCTAAGGATGTACGGTCGGAAAAACACTTTAAGCAACGGTAATACTCTGAGATATTCCGTAGTAACATATGGAATCCAATGCAATTAAACATTTTGTAATATGTTATTGTCAGTAACTTCAGTGTGGTCCGCAAAAGTTTCACTGTGACTTAACATACTCTTCATGGAGATGCAGTCATTGGCAATAATTCTCAGCGGTGATGGTTATATTTCTTCGAAGAAATTATTGTTTGTCTCACCAGGTGGAATAGTTTTCGTTTAGCCTAAACAATTTTTTCTCGTGTGGGATTGCAATCAGTTTTCTGACTGAGGTTTTCAACAGTTTTCTCTAATGACTGAATTAGTATTAGTACTATTTAAAATCAACGATCAGATACCAATAATGTACGTCTGCACAGGATTGCCAATACCATCACAAATTCGAATGGGAGCTTTACGTTTATTCCATCAAATAGTCTACAGTTAGTGGTTACCACCTTTTCCCACACATCAGAATTCAATAAAATTGAAAACTTGAGAACCTCAATACTAAACTGTTTCCTATGTTGTATATTTAATAATTGATATTCCAGGTTTTCTACTAGTAATGCAGCAATTTGCTACTAATACAGGAGTCAGGAGTATCAAAAATTACACGAAAAAAGAGATCCTTACGCACCTCAACAATTATCATTCTTTTTTTGTTAAATTTTAAATACCCAACTTCTAAATTGATAAGAATAGGTAGAGTGTATGCTCAAAATTTTCAAAAATGTAATAATATTATAGGTATTTCTAGAAGTAGGCGAAAGTTACAAATATTTGTTTTAAAACAGATTTGAGATTTTTGCATTTGAAACGTTCAATGTGTTTTTTTATAAAATGTTTATTCTTTTAAATTACAAGTATGCAATGTAACAAAAACAACATAAAAAGTGATAAAAGCTACTTTCTACAAAGACATACTTAAACGAGTCAAGATATAGATACGGTTAACCTATCTGTTTTGAAAAATCTAACTTATGATTCATAACTTTTTGGGAAATACGGTAAATATGTACCGCAATTGGTTCACTCCATTTATTTTAATTGCCGCTATTACAGTTCATATGTAAAATTTACCAATATAAAGTTTACTATACAGGGTGATTCTAAAATATGTAGTAGAACTACTGCTAAAATGCACCCCTAACAAGTTACAACTCCTTAAAGTTGAAAAAAGTAAAAATGCAAATTTCTTCTAAATGTCTGACATATTGTTTTCAATTTTTTTAAATATATTTATAGGTATTAACAATATTGTGTGAAACTAACTACTCTGTGGAGTAAAGCCCCAACCAGCGTTGAATTACACCCACAATATTTACCCATATATTCTTTATTATTAGCTTTTGTAACATTTTTTACCGTATTAGAAAGGTATTTTAAGCTAATAAAGGGATAGTTCTAATATAGGGATAGTCGCTTGTTTCACCCTTTCTTTTTTTATGCTTATATAAACAAATTTTAAGAGAAACAAAAACATACAGGGTGAAACAAAGACCGACTACTCCTACATTACTCCCATGCCGTGAATGCATTTTATTCTTATTTATTTCAAAAGGTGGCTATTTTTAGCATTGATCGTGTGGCAAATGTGAAAAAAATATCTTTATACATTTAGGAGAAATTTGTATTTTTTTCCTTTTTTTTAACTTTAAGGGACTGCAACTTGTCAGGGGTAATTGATATCTAGGTAAATTAGTTCAAACAGTTTATTTTACCCTCTAGTTTTCGCCGTATAAGGTAGGCTATATACATTAGAATCACCTAGTAGTTTCATTAATTTCTCTAAATTAAGAGATACACTGTAATCGCTAATCTTATTTGTACAAGATAACTTCTTTTTACTGTTTTATAAAGGTATTTTAAGCTAATATAAATCAAATCTCCTATAATTCCTATCAATGAAGTCATATGTATGTTCTCTGATACCAAACATCAAGATATGCTAATGAACAATTCCACAGACAAAGCTCTATTATCTAAAGAAAATAATCTAATTTACTAACCTGCTAATGAAACACTCTATAAATATCTAACTTCACTTTTTGGCAGTGGGAACACGACAAATTCAACCACAATAAATGAGATCTGACCTATTTCTGCAGGTTGGGGCTTTTGTCCACTAAGTAGTTAGTTTCACACAATATTATTAATACCTAAAAATATATAAAAACATTTACATAAAAGGTGAACATTTTTCAAGTAGGTATTGTCATATTTAATTCATTGACAGGATATCACTTTTTGTCATTGTCGATATTTAACTTCAAATAATTTTAATTTTTATAATAATTTTTATAGTTAGATGTTTGATTCAACTTAAAGGAGACCACCTGAAGAAGCAATCCTAAAAATGCAGAAATAGGTCAGATCTCATCTATTGTGGTTGAATTTGTCGTGTTCCCACTGCCAAAAAGTGAAGTTAGATATTTATAATAAAATAATATAAATCAAATCTCCTACAATTCCTATCAATGAAGTCATATGTATGCTCTCTGATACCAAACATCTAGGTATGCTAATGAACAATTCCACAGACAAAGCTCTATTCAATAATTATCTAAAGAAAATAATCTAATTTACTAACCTGCTAATGAAACACTCTATAAATATCTAACTTCACTTTTTGGCAGTGGGAACACGACAAATTCAACCACAATAGATGAGATCTGACCTATTTCTGCATTTTTAGGATTGCTTCTTCAGGTGGTCTCCTTTAAGTTGAATCAAACATCTAACTATAAAAATTATTATAAAAATTAAAATTATTTGAAGTTAAATATCGACAATGACAAAAAGTGATATCCTGTCAATGAATTAAATATGACAATACCTACTTGAAAAATGTTCACCTTTTATGTAAATGTTTTTATATATTTTTAGGTATTAATAATATTGTGTGAAACTAACTACTTAGTGGACAAAAGCCCCAACCTGCAGAAATAGGTCAGATCTCATTTATTGTGGTTGAATTTGTCGTGTTCCCACTGCCAAAAAGTGAAGTTAGATATTTATAGAGTGTTTCATTAGCAGGTTAGTAAATTAGATTATTTTCTTTAGATAATTATTGAATAGAGCTTTGTCTGTGGAATTGTTCATTAGCATACCTAGATGTTTGGTATCAGAGAGCATACATATGACTTCATTGATAGGAATTGTAGGAGATTTGATTTATATTAGCTTAAAATACCTTTCTAAAACAGTAAAAAATTGTTACAAAAGCTAATAATAAGGAATATATGGGTAGATATTGTGGGTGTAATTCAACGCAGGTTGGGGCTTTTGTTCACTGAGTAGTTAGTTTCACACAATATTATTAATACCTAAAAATATATAAAAGATAACTTCTGTTCTGTATCTGCATCCTTGCAAAATCAAATTGCTTTATACCTTGATTTAGACAATTTATTTCGAAACACTCAGTATGTTTAATCGTGGAAAATAACCGCTAAAGGAGCATTTGACACCCTAATATCTCATACCGACACCACATCTAATTGGTGCATTCGTTAAAATTAATTATTAATCAAAAGATTATGTAGCATGTACTTAGCAAACCTAAAACTTCCTCATATATGTGCTCTTATAAATCTTAAAACGTAATTATTTATTAATTACACCCTAATTTATTAATCACCCTTGTCTGAACTCTTAGCCGTAAATCAAAATATCTAAGTAGCGTGTAATTACATACATGAATACTGCCAACTAGATAAAATCATTTTATTTCTACATGTGAAACTTACGCCTCTTAGTTTTGAGCCAACTGATAGTAATTCTATAGACAGGGTCTTTCAAATAACACGGCGCCAAATTGAAACAGAGAACAGGAAACGTAGTTTTAAGTAAGAAGTTTCCTATGAATACGGGATAAGAACCGATATCGAGCAGGTGTATATAGGGGGTCTCCAAATATTACTATATTATTATTTATCCAAACATAAGTAAGTAAGGTTGTCTTTGAGGGTGAGTCACTCCTAAAGTTACATCAATTTTTTTTCCATTGATTGAATTTAAAAAGAACGATAATATCCCGCGCAGAATTTAATTTAAAACACTTTTTTAAAGTTTTCAAGAAAAAATGCATTAATTAAAACTAAATTAAGATTTTAATAGTGTTTATTAGAAGAAAACAAAAAGTCAGTAGTAGGCTTTGTTTTTGGCTGGAAACTTTACATTCAGCGAACAAATTGAATGTTGCTTACGCTAGGTTTCTGTGAAGGAGACTGTAGAAGTGTGGAAGAATAACTCGATCACTCGAGAAACTGGATCATCAAGATCTTCTGTACATCGAATTCTTAAAAGTAATCTACTACAACTATATTACATTCAAAAAATGCACAAATGTGCACAATTTCCTTGAATATTCCTATGTAAACCTCTATGCAATTACTCCTAGCCATTTTCAATGCAAGTTTAAGATAGATATTTGGGCCGGTATTATTGATCGTTATTTTATTGAAACAATTATTTTGCCAAATCGATTAATTGGCGAAAGTTATTTGGAATGTCTGCAAAATTATGTTCCTGATTAATAGAAGATTTACAGTTGCAATTTTGACTGGTGTTTTGGTATATGCATG
The DNA here is from genome assembly GCA_037114965.1 of Monochamus alternatus. Classification (NCBI taxonomy): domain Eukaryota; kingdom Metazoa; phylum Arthropoda; class Insecta; order Coleoptera; family Cerambycidae; genus Monochamus; species Monochamus alternatus. The sequence continues at coordinate 79,532,003 of CM073429.1, forward strand.
ATGGAGCACCGCCTCATTTTAGTGCTACTGTTAGAGACTTTTCGAATATCAAATTTTCAAATAAAGTTAAGACGAGGAAATAATTGTCCTCTAAATTGGCCACAATGATCACCATGTGTCAACAAATGAGATTATTTTCTTTGGGAAACATTGAAGGATTTTATTTATTCCTGGCCAGTTGAATCCCGAGAAGATTTGTAGAGTCGTATTACGAAAAAATGTAACGTGAAGCAAATAAATTTATGTTTCATGGTGCCCATTTTGAACAATTTCTTTAATATTAATTTAATTTTCGTTTATATTTATTTTATTTTATAGTTTTATTACTAACTGATAAAGCTTACTACTGACTTTTTAGTTTATTATAATAAACACTATTAAAACCTTGTTTTAATTAATGCATTTTTTTCTTGAAAATGTTACAGTTTTTTTTAATTTAACAATAGTAAAAAGTGTTTTAAATTAAATTAATGCAGGATATTAGCATTGTCTTTAAATTCGATCAAAGGAAAAAAATTTGGTATAATTCTCAATGAATAGTGGTGTTTCAATTTACTTGAACTCATAGTCAAAGAAGACCAATAATAAACCTCAATTGGATAGCAAATTCCATTTTCCCGAACTATTTTACGTTGAAAAGGTACTCTTGTTTCGAATCGTTATCTTTAACGGTTTCTGAGAAAATCTCTCTTGAATTAATCCCACTTTGGTCAATTTCATAGTAATTTAAACAAAATTATCAAGGTATTCTTATGTCAAAGTATTGTCAACCCGATTGCCAGTTTAATAGTCCTAAGCGAAAAAAATGGAAGAGTTTACGGGACAAGAGTTAGTTGATATATTTATTTATGGTTTTTGCGATGGTAATGCTGCAGTGGCAGAACGCGAGTACGGGAGCAAATTCCGTTTTCCCGAACTGTTTTACGTTAAGAAGGTACTCTTGTTTCAAATTGTTATCTTCAACGGTTTCTGAGAAAATCGCTCTTGATTGAATCCCACAGCTTTCTCACATTTTCAGACAGATGTTAACCTGAAAAACGGAACACACTGTTCGAGAATTCCTAATATGTTCGTAACTTGGGGGATCGTGTGCGACCTCTAAAAAAAGGTGAGGTACATACTTTTGTCTGGGGTAGAATGCGAGAAGCCGCATGTTGTCAAAAGTCTGTGTTTAGAGTGTCTGCTTTAGTTCAGTCACCCCATGAAATATCCATCTTTTATTAAATGGAGAAAATTGTGAGTGTAATACAGATTTAAAAACATCCTTAAATAATTCAAAACGTAACCTGGCATCAAATCTCCTACAAGAAAAATTTTGCTACATACTTTCACATGTTTAGTTATCGGTTTTCCGATTCTCAATTAAATTTTCCGAAATTTTGTGCAAATATACTTGCATATGTTTTGCATTTTTGTACATTTGTTTATAATTAAATCTCAATAAAGTTTGCAAAATTACTAAAATGGTATATTACGTAATAAGTGTTGTAAAAAGTACTTTACGTAAGAATGGAAAAGTGCAATTGCATTACAACATGTATTAAGTAGGTACTATACTTAACCTACGACCTACTTATTCACACAATCATTTAGTTTAGTTTTAGTTCTCCATCTGAAATGGTAACAATATCAATAAAGTAATAATTTAAGAACCTGATAACATTAATAAGAAGGTATATATTGTAATAATTCTATAGTAGTACATTAATGACAGAATATGATTATTTAAATTTACAAATTGTTATTTTTTATTATATTATTTATTCATATTATAATAATTTTTTATAGTTACAGAACAATTATTGAAGACACAAGGGATATATGTCGTTTTGCTTGTTAAAGCATAAGTAAGATTTACATTATTACTTACCTCAATGAAATTTTCATTAATTAGTACTTGGTATTGCAGATGATATTTTAGACAAATTGTTAGTTTGATTATTTAGGGGACTATCCACATACCCTTCAGCTACGGCTGATGACTACCATCTGCCGTGTCTCTAAATCTAATAAGCCACCAGTCGCATCAACAAGAATAGGCGCGGTCGAAAACAATGTCCTGTATAAGTCGCTGCTTCTGGTAGTCCCAGATATATGGCTATTTTATTATTATTATTATTATTATTATTATTATTATTATTATTATTATTATTATTATTATTATTATTATTATTACAATATAAGAAGGGCAGAGAAAAACCCCCACACTCGATTTTTTACAAATTGTTTTATGCATCAGATTATGTACTTTTCTTAACTCAAAATATATTTTCAAGCTGTTCTGGTAATATTACAAAACACATAAAACTTCAAGCTCCTATTATGCAAGGAATTTGTTGTGAACCCCTACAGAAGTTCCCAAATCTATCAAGAGATGTCAGTCACTTCGTGATTTTCGCCAATAGTGGGACGGTTTTTGACCATACACATCAGCTATACAACAGTTTTCAACAATTTTTCGTGATGGTCAAAATCGTCGTTGACGAATGGTAGTGGATGGGGTCTCTTAACAGCAAAACTAAATTGTCTAGTTATATCTTCATAAGCAGGCATTTACTTTATGGTGTTATTTTGGTATTTGTTTACTTATTTGGTGCTTTCGAATAACCGTGTATTTGTATTAGTCAGTGGTGATTAAGCTATGCATATTACAAAATAAAATTTATAAAAAATTATGTTGAGAGTTTTGAAATTTAATTTTTCTGCAGGGTACTTTTACCTTCAATTAGGTGTTTCAGTTCCTCTATCTAAATAATTCTAGATACAATTAGTGACAAAATAACGCTTATAAATTTTCAAAAAAGAAACCTCTCTAAAATGCTAAATATTAATGAAGTAAATGTAGTAGTAAATCAAGTATTTCCCTCTTGACAACTGCCTGCCTTAGGGTATTATTTAATATTTACTTATTTGAAGGGTTGTAATTTAACGTTCTGAAGTCAAATGTTTATCCAATAATTTTCTTTAATTAATTAATGTATTTAATAACATTTTTAGAATATTATTATATTTGCAATATTTTAATAAGGCACAAAAATAAATAATTTTACAGTTTAAAATAATTTCCTTTTACATAACAAAAACGTATTTGTTTATCAAATTCGTTTTTATAAATAGGTTTATAAATATCTTTTATTTAAGACATTTTAAAATATGCGGCAAAAAAATTATTCAAATTTGCTAATGGGATTTTTATTACTCGATATATCGGGTGCTAAACAACTTATCCGACAATTTTTAATCAACTAATTTTAATAAAAGTTATTTCTATAAAAGCTATTCTATTTACTCACAAGCAAGTTATACTATTTCCGACATTATTATCAGCAGCTGTGTTGATCCGTCCATACTATTCATTGTTATTTTCAACTTGGGTGCAATATATCCCGTTATTTAAACACCCACATACAAAGAAATATACAGGATTTAGATCTGGAGATCGCGGAGACCGATAAAATTTTGGATAGTATTAAAAAACGATTTTTGAGTAATTCGTTTGCCACTTTTTTCATGATAATGAGAGTATAATTTATTATTTTGAGTTATTATATATTCGATATTTTTTTCTCTTGTTTTCTGTTGGACTTTTATTACATTATTTTAAGAACTATTGTAGAAATTGTAGGATAAGTTATGAAACTCCATATATAGGGTGTATATCTGTAAATGTATACCTGTTACAAATCAATAAACTTAATCGTTTTCGTGGAACAGACAGTTTAAGTTTTTGAGATTCGGCGGGAATTACATTAGAAAATTAGGGAGTCTTAAGATATCAAAACTGAATTAACAATAAGACAAACACTACAACAACTGAATAGTATTATTATGCGTATCTTAACAAATTATTAATCATAAAAGATTCTCGAAGTGACCACCAGCGACTTCAATACACTTTCTTAGCCTCTTAATTAAATATTGTCCGACGTTGAATACAGTTCTATTAAGTTGCTTGATAATATTAACCAATTCTTGAATCCTTTCCCACAGTTGTTCCTGACTATTAATAACGTTTTTGTAAACTAAAGATTTAATATAGCTCCAAAAGTAAAAATCCAGTGGATTTAAATTAGGGCTACGTACAGGACAAGGAATTGCCCCACCAAATCCATCGGTGCGGAAAATTTCTATTAAGAAATATTCTCTTACTAGTTGGGGATAATGTGGAGGTGCACCAACATGCAAAAACGAGAAGTTCTGCCGTAAATTTAAGAGAATATCTTCAAGAAGCTGTGGCAAGTTATTCATTAGAAAATTTAAATAATTTTCTCCATTAAGTGGTAGTACGAACGGCCCCACAAAATTATCGGAGAGAATTCCACCAAATGCTGAAAATGTACTTGACAGAAGAGGATTTTATTGTTCCCAAGAATGACTATTCCTACAATTAAAAATATCTCGTCGGGTAAATGTGGCTTCGTCAGTAATTAATATTTTATTATAAAATCATTTTGATGTTGGCGAAGAAACTGTGCCAACCGTAACCTAGCTAGAAGGTGTTGTATCGTTAAATGTTGATCTGGAGTAAAATGGATACAATTTTTCTTTGTGGAGTATTCTGCTAACAGAAGACTGACTGATGCTAACAGCTGCCGAAATTTGACGTGTGCTTGTACGTGTGTTTTCAGCAATTCGCACTAAAACATCATCTCATTGGTCCGCTGTTAATATTATCGACCTTCCAACGTCTCTTTTCGGACAAAATGATCCTGTTTTACCTTATCTGTCGTACAATATCTTAAATAGTCTATGATCGGGTTGTCTGTTATCTCGATATAATTCCAAGTAACGCTCTGCTGCACGGCGACCACAACATTTTTTTTAGGCATATACACATATCGATGGTTCTCCAGAATAGTGACATATTCACAAAAATACCGATTTTGAGAAAAGTCGCAAATTCAACCAAAAAATGTGGGTATTTTATCAGAAACAAAGACTTATTACGTTAACTTGCAATGCAACCAAGAGATGGCGCTGCATGTCATTATTCTTTATAACATGTATGCTAGAATGTCTGTAAAAAATATTAACAATCCAAAAAATGTGTATATTTTATCAGGAACAAGGACTTATTACATTAACTTGCAATAAAACCAAAAGATGGCGCCGATGCCATTATTCTTTATTCTAGATGTCTGTAAAAAAATAATAACAATGCTCTCCTGAAAAATTAAGTTTTTGATGATATGCCACTATTCTGGAGAACCAACGATATCATATTTCTCATTTCAATGTTCTAAAAATTATTATGACTGGGCATTTTAAATATAAAAAATAACAATAAAAAACGCTACTGAATCGTACTCTATGAATTGAGTGGCATTGACATAAGCAATATTGTATTATAGTGTCAGCTGTCTACTTATTATTTCCACGCCTACTACTTTGATAAAAATTATCTTCTAATTCAATTCTCGCCGAATCTCAAAAACTCGTCTGTTTCTCGAAAACGGTTGAGTTTATCGATTTGTAAGAGGCGTACCTTTTCTATTTAGATTTGAAGGTAGTTCAATAATTTTTTATTAAAAAATTCAAACGTGTAAATTACAAAGAGTTAGACAAATTTTTACATCGATAGTACACTATAACTAGCGCCCACTAGCTTGACTTCAACACTGTTTGCATATTAGTAATAGCCACCTCAAAAAACATAAGACTACAAATTTTCGAAACAATCGGTCCTTACATTCTCAAAATATAGCAAAAAATCGAAAATATTTTTTCAACTTTAACACCCTGTAGAATGAAAAGGAGCAACAATTGAATAAGGCATGTTGGGCTTAATCGCTTTATGTTTACGTTAACAATCTGCCTTTAAGCTATGTATCATTATTAATGACACCCTGTATGGTACATATTTAGTATTTTGTTGCTTTTATCATTGTGGTGAATTATTATTTTTGTTATTTTCGTAGATTATGTTAGCAAATTTTTCCAGATATTGATTATTGTCTAATAATTCTATTTAATTTTTTTTAATATTAACCATATAAACATCTTGTTATACTTTTCTATAAATATATATTTCTTTGAAGCTTAGTAGATACCATTGAAAGCTTCCGATCCATGTCAATGTAATAGTAAGGTATAGAGTCCAAGAGCTAACAAAAGAAGATATAAACAAATAATGGAATGCTATAATTAAAATGCAATGTACTGACAAAAAAAATAATAAAGCAAAATCCATATTTCGTAAATTATTCTTTAATATTTATAGCTTGTGGGGTGAGAGAAATTAGGTATATTATTTTGGGAATAATGGTGGTAATTTGCAGTCGTAATCCTTAATCGTCATGGATTTCCATTAAAGTCGGTTTATAAAACAATTCTACTGAATAATATTGATTTGGGGGATTACTCATTGCGATTTGCAATATTCCGTTAATGCAAGCTGCTACAACTACACACAACGTCAAAAGCCTTGGAGCCTCCCACATTTTTGTTAAAGAAATCTTTTTGTCTGGAAAACCAAATACATTTATAAAAGTATCTGAATCTTCTTTCTTTTTTTGTGAAAAGAAAATGTTCTAGAAACTGAGTACTTAGAAAATTAAAAACCAGCAAATGTCTGACATTTTTGACAAAATTTATAAAATCAAAAGTAACTAAACAGGTTTTCTACTTGACTAATAGTCGGTGTGACCTCCACCACGTTCCAATAGCATATTGACAGGTCTGTGTATTGAGATAATCAAGTGGTTAACGATCTCTTGCGGATTATTGTTCCATTCCCCTTCTGCCGCCACGACTAACTCATCTGCAGTCTGAGGTGGAGGAATATGATTATGAATGGCTCTAGCAACAAAATCCCACATGCTTTCAATAGGATTCATGTCAGGAGAGTTGGCTGGTCAATGTAATCTATTGATATGTCTTACTTCGAGTGTCTCTTGAAAATTTGCACCTAATTCATTACGTAGGGGGTAGATAATGGGTGTAATAACTTGTTCGATGTAAATTTGACTAGTCATATTCTGTAGTATACGAATTAATGGGGTGCGGCGGTTGAAAATTATTCCACCCCAAAACATTGCGGTACCCTTTTCAAACCGAGCAACTTTACGGGGAAAATGAAGTCGCTGTTGACGACTTGGTTCTCTCCAGGCTCTTTGTCCATTGTCATCAGTAAGCAGTCCAATTCTGGCTTCGTCTGTAAATAAGACCCACCGCCACTGGCATAAAAGCCAACTCCTATGCTCTCGCGCCCACTGGAGACGGGCAGCACGATGCCTTGGGAGTAGAGTGGGGACCCGTAATGGTCTTCTAGCCCGTAAGTTTGTATTGTAAAGTCGTCTTCGAATAGTAGGTGTCGATATAACATGGCGAAACGTACCTTGAAAGTGGGTCCTGAGAGCTGAAACTGAAGATGTGCGGTGTTTACGGGCACAATGCACCAAATACCGATCCTCCTTTTCATTAGATACTCGAGGACGACTACGTGGTCTGTTTTCAACTGTATCAAATTCTTCATGTAAAACAGTCATTCTTGCTCGGGTAAATGCAGAAATTTTTGGTATTATAATGCAAAAAAATTCAAAGGAACACTTAGCTGAATACACTGCCAAACTAACCAGATTTGTAAAAACATTGGTAATTAAGTAAAGGTTCATGGTCTGCAATTTTTTATTGTCTTTTTTGTTCCCTAGGTGTATATGCTTTTTTACCACATTAAGAAAAACGACTAAGCTTAATTAAATCATCTTGTATACAGGGGGTCCAAGAGTTTTGACGTTTTGTGTATTTGAGAAATCGTAGTACCTACTATGTTGTAATGATTAAATAAAGTAAGTTACATATTGAATTTACTGCTTATTTAATCTATTGCATAACATAATTACTTATTTTTATTTTATTGTAAAAGTATTTATGCAAATGAAGTCTTTAGCATTTTTCTTGTATTATATATTTTTATGAATTTTGTAATTTTAGTGCGATATGGAAAAGAATATAATTTTCTGACGTCTCTAAAGCCTTTAAAATAATTTGGGTATATGAACTCGCGTAAACCGATGTGTGACGTCACTGCCTCCTATAGCATGTCGAGTTGCGCTCGCTACTGTTTACGTGCATTTAGAATACGAAGCGTAGGAGGGCCGCCAGCTTCGTTAGGAATGCGGTTTTTATTTCAATTATGAAAAATTTAAATACTGAAGGTGTATTAAAGACACTAAAACAAAATAATGAAACTTTATATTTTGTCCCGAAATGTCTTAGTACATCGATAAAATGTCCAGATAAATTATTCATTAATGTACCCCGGAATTCCAATACGCATAACTTGTGGCATAAAGTAATGAAGCGCGACATCTTTCTTAGACCCAATACAAATAAATATGTGTTGTATAATAAGATTTATAATAAAATCAGTTTAATAATAATTTATAATATACTTATGTACCTACAATTCTTCATGATCGGCATGACTACAACGCAGGGCGCGATATTATTACTTGGACCATATCCACATTTTTGATTCCTCCGGCAGTGATAAATAATTTAACGTAATCTGTGATGGTTGTGATATAAATGATTGTTCTCTAAAGACGCTGCATACATGTGTTAGTAACCATGTTAACAATTAACTATATTGTTTTACATAGTGCATCGTGTTGTTAGTTTATGTCGCTTTAACCTCTTTTGTTTTTATTTGAGACTACGTCTATTTTTATGGATTTGTACATTTGCCATTAAGTATATGTAAACATTCGTGTATGTTTCTATTAAGTTATGGGTCTATGGTATTGTATATGTATACACACTACTATTCTTAGGTGTTATTATTTCAACATATTTATTTATATATTTTTTTCTAGATTTATAAAATGTGTAATTTAGCTCTGTAATTGGAAATTTGTATTTCTGTTGGGCTAATAAATGATTATTATTATTATTATAACTTTATATCTTTTGATATAATGAAACAATTTTTCATGTATATTTTCAAGCGCACTGTATAAATAACTGAACCTTTCCGCCAAAATCTGCAATTATTTTGCAGCGTTAAGATCTCAAATTTTTCGATTTATCGTGCACATTATTCAAGCGCAAAGTAGTAATTATGTAGCGTACTATAAATGACTCTTGTAAAACAGTGGGATGGCCAATGGTACGACACTGTCCCCCTCCAACTTATATGTAGGCGCCTTCACAGGATAAATCTCCGTTATCCCGTACTATCAACACGTCTTTATCCTGAAACTCCTGCCTGTTGATCACCAACTACCAACCAGTCGTGTGTGAAGTTTTCGAAAATCCAATCTAGTTTTCCGTTTTCAAAGGGTAAGTTTTTCTTCTTAATATTCAATTATTATGTATCTACACTGTTTTACGCAACTTTATTTGATTATTTCTGGAAATAATTTTCCTTAGCAAGTAATTTTTAAATTGTAGCTAAATTAACTTGTAACTTGAATTGTTGTCGTGAAGTTGTCAATTTTGAGTATTTTTCAGTTTATTTTAGTTTCGTTAAGACAAATCCGAAATAAATTTTAATATATTTCTAAGAAGTTGATATGTTTGAATTGATGTTTCAATTTTCCGTTATATATTTTTTTATTATTTACAGTTGTGTAGTTAATTAAATTTTTATATATTTTTCCTAGTTGGGATTTTTTTTTATTTTACCAGTTTCTGATAATTTGTTTAGAGAATAGATCAAAACTTTGTCCACGATTGCTAACGTTTGTGGCACGTTTTAGAATTGTGTAAATATTAAAGAATCAATTATGATAAGATACTTTGATATATTTATAGTATACCTTACATCTCTATAAGTTCAATAGTATATGTATACATTTTAAATATTTAAAATTAAACGTGCCAAAACATTAAAATATCAGTGACTGAATAATAAATATGCCACAGTCTTCAACTTCCCAAAAATTTGCTAATAAATTATCTGGGAATATATCGAAGCTATAAATTATACAGGGTGTTCAGTAGAGAACAAGCCATACTTTAAGGCCTAGATTCCTTGGACAAAAATATTGTGATTTAAATCAAATTACCTTAGTACAATTTTGATTGCTTAAGAGGTTATAGGTCCAAGAAGATACTTTTTTATTTTGTTTTTTTTTACCATAAATTTTTGTTGGGTAATTGCATTTAAATTTTGAGAAATATGTTTCTTTTGTGAGATAAACACGAATATCTATTTGATTTCTTAATTAAATATACAGGTAGTTCTGGGCGCATATGCTACTATATTATTCTTTTCAGATTTTTTTTTTTTTTCTGAGAGAGAGTTTTGGAAAATAATTACTTATTTTTTAAACAATCTTAGATTAGTTTTAAAAAGGTATACTTGTTGCATGTCGTCAAAATTCATAATTTTAATGAATTTGTTAACCTTCAAAATCAATACATAAATTCTAATAAATTTATTAATTCAAAAAGTTATTATAGTTAGTAGTACATGAAACAAAATAACCACCTAAACCTAAACGCAATAGCACATATAAAATCTTTATTTTAAATTTATTTAAAATATCCGTCTCTGCTAGAAATTACTAACTGTAATAACTTTTTGTATTCATTTTCTAAAGTTTATGTATTGATTTTCAAGTTTAACAGATATGTTAAATGCGGTTTTCCCTAAAATTGTGCATTTTGGCGACATGCAACAGGCATACCTTTTTTAAAAATTAATTATGTTTCAAAATTTGAATACAACTATCCAACCAATAAGAAAATTATCGTAAAAAACATATAAAAAAGTACTTTGTGAGACCTATAACTTCTTAAAGAAGCAAAATTTTAATAAAGTAAGTCGACTTTAATCAAATTATTTTTGTCCTTATAATATGGCTTATTCTTTCCTGAAACCCTGTATATTGTAATTTGATAAATTTCTTGGTCAGTTTATAGCAATAAATCTAATACAATTTAAATTGTGTCTATATTAAACTTTCAGTTCTACACAATTTTTAATCAGTTTAATAATGAGCATTTCATGATAATGTTATGCCTTATACAGGGTGTTTTTAAGTATACGTTCCAAATACACGAACATATTCTAAGACTCTATGATTAAGGTAATTTAAGTTGAGTAAATAAACAGCCCTAAAGCTGTCGATAATGAGATACAAAGTCTCTAAAATTTGAAAACAAATCAATGTTTACTTCTAAATCTTAGTAGATACTTATATTAGTAGGTAAAAAAATTAAAAATATTACTCTATTATGCCCAGTAGCCAGTTTTGCAGCGAAACTGTTAATAGTATACAGGTGTTTTTTTTTATTTATTTTAGAATATGTGTCTATTTTTCGTAGCACATTTGTTAATATCAAGACACAATCTATTTTCCAATACTGAATTAAGAGATATGATTTGTACTTATGTCCAGGCAAATTATAACAGCTCTGTAACAGTTAGAAGATATGCTGACTTTCACTTTCAGTACTTATTATGGTAGTCGTCTAATATATATTTTTGTATCGTATTATTTCGAATAATTTTTTTTTCTAAATAAAAGTGTTGTCAAAATATGTTTTATCTTGTAATTTTAATCCCAAATACCTCTAAAACGAATTGATATCGAGATGAATGAAGTACACCTTTTTTATTTATAAATGTTCTATCTTTCATAATTTAAAGTAAATCGGACAAAAGTGCTAGAGGTAAAAAAAGTCTGCAAGATTGTATGCAATCCATATTGTGTAACTGGCGGCAATATTGTGTAACAGATTTCTTAAAACTAATTATACTATTTTGACGTCTACTATACCATATTGCTGTATGACCCAGTAATTATGGGACACTCTGTATATATTTAATTAAATTACCTTAACTTTAATCAAGAAACTTTTACTATATTGTAAAGATATTTTAAGCTAAATAATTATTAATATTAAAAGTGAATTTAAGTATTTATAGAATGTTTCCATTAAACCAGGTTTAGCTTGCTTAGATATTATTTTGTTTTAGATAATTATTAAATACAGCTTTATCTATGAAATTGTTCATTAGCACAGTGTTTGGTATCAGAAAGTATATGTCTTCATTGATAGGAATTGTAAGAGAGTTCATTTATATCAACTTAAAATATCTTTACAATACAGTAAACAATTTACAAAAGCTAATAATAAAGAGTAATATGGTAGATATTGTGAATGTAATTCAACTTTGGTCGGAGCTTTTGCCGCGCAGTGTAGTTAATTTCACACAATATTGTTAAAAATAAAAATATTAAAAAAAAACATGTAACAAATCTCTGGATATTGCGCCCGTATTGAAGAAACATCCTGTATAAGGCAGATATGGGAAGATATATGTTGGTTCAAAAGAACTCTACAGGTAATTGTAATCAGTTCCATTTCTTGTTCCAAATACTTAGACTGATTCGTGCTGGGATAAATTTCGAATAAATATTCATGGATTTTTCATAAAAATCTCTTTCAGTAATGTTTGATATAGTCACCTATGACATTTTGAACTATGCATATTCATTCGTTCCTTTAAATGGATATATACGAAATTTTGAATACTGATATACTGTAACAGAATTTTATTTCCACTAAAACCCAAAACTATTTGACATGATGAAGAAAAATTGTTGTTCGTAAATTGTTTAAGTAGTTGTCACAGAACCAAAAGAGACAGGAAATGATGAACGATTGGCCAAGGTCTCAAACGTTTTATCTACAAAGCAACTTTTACTATTCTTAACTTAATAAATATAATAGACTTCCTTTCTGCCTACCTTCAAATTCTTTGTTGCCCTCTTCTGAATTTTATGTATGAATATAATTTCATGTGGATATATTGGGGTTAACTTTAACCTTACTTAAATACCAAGTTATATATTTAATTTTGTAGATAAAATATAATACATATTCATTATTAATCTCAAACTACACAGGAAAACATATTTTATATATCATAGCCTTAATTTAATAAATTATGCCTTCATTTAGATTTATTTAAATCGCTCAAAATTTCAATATGCATATACACGATGGTTCTAAAATGTATAGCCAATATTTTTCGGAGGAAACTAGAGATCAAAAGATGAAATAATATATATTATTTCAATTATATTTTGGAGAAATTTGTATTTTTATTTTGATACTAAAGGACAGTAACTCGTTAGGGGTGCATTTTGCTAAGTTAGGTTCAAATATTGTATTTTGATCTCTCGTTCCCTCCGTTTAAGTTTAGCAGCAAATTTTTTAATCACCTTGTATCTAAGCAATGCCTATATTTTTCGAACATACAAGCATATCATAATTATATGTTTAAACAGACCAACTTAAGATCAAATATATTTTTCAAACTAATGATTTTTTCTGTCTTTTAAATATCATATCATTTTCGGATTTTTAACCATTTTTTAAGAGGGCAGTCTCTTCGTACTTCAAGTAATTATCACTTCTCTTATATTGCTAATAGCACTGTCAGAATTTTTTCTCCTGAAAAAGTTTCTCATAACTGTTAGAAATGAAAATAAATTAGTACATCAATCATGAGTTGAACAGCTCTCATTATTTTCAAATAAAATATTTCTTTGCAACAATAAGTTGTAACCAACAACACAGCAATCTTAATGAAAATAAAAGACAATATACGCCTATACGCACCATTGGCTAAAAGCTTTGCAAATGAAATTATTTATTTAATTTTCCCGAAATTTATTGAAGGCATATCACAGATTTTTTAAAAATGAAATGATTAATTTGTCTTCTTCCCATTGAACTGTAATTTGTAAATTTAAATTTAGTGTTGTAGAGATCAAATTAAGTACTTTTCTCAAAACAAAATGTTTTCAAACAAGTTAACTTTTTTCAAATTTATCTCTAAAACATCTCATTAATAAAATGCTTAATAAATTTTCCTTAATTTAAGTAAATTTGAATCTCACTTTTATTAAACAAAATTTAGACGCAAACTAAATGATGATATTCAATTGCATAAAATTTTATCAAAAATAGTTTGTTATCGAGATATAATAAAGTATTGTAATTTAAAAAAATACAACTGCCTACTTTCAAGCATATCTCGGTAAGTCGTTAAATATTTTTTTCTAATTTGACATGGAAAGTATTATAAATAACACAAAATATAGTAAAGCAGTGGTGTGCGAACTTAATTATTGGCGTCGTTCTATAAATATATATGCTACGTCACTGTGTCAAGCGAAAACAGTTGTAATTACTTTATTTCGTGTCTTGACAATCTTATATATCATTTTTTTTATTGTAGAAATTGAATAATTATATAAAAATGTATGTCCAACTACATAGAGAAATATATTTTTTTGTAAATTTGGGTGATTTTATAATAATTTGTAAATTTTCTTTCTGATCTTTTTGCGCTTTTACAATATCTATTTTATTTTGCATTGTAATATTTCTGTATTTTTAAAATATTTTCCTAAAAATACAATGCAATGTTCCTATATTTTTATAATACTTAATTTAGCAGTTTAAATTTTACATTATTCTCATATTTGCATATTTCCATCTCAAATAAAAATAAATAATATTCTACGACTTATTTCGGAATAATTCCAAATTTTAAATAAAATATTCAATGATATTTATGAATATTAATATTTAATAATATCTATAATATTATATATTTTACCAATTTAAATAAAAATTTATAGACATTCCATTTGCATCATATTTTAAAAGAAACACTCTGGCTATCAGATATCTCAGCTATTATCTGTGATATGGAGAATTCCGTAAAAGTAGTTTTTTAATAATTTTCATCCTATAGCAGGTAACATACAAGTCTCTTGAAAAGGAGAATAAAACACTACGATGTTGAGACACCCTGTATATCCTATATAATACACCTTTTCTGTATTATCTCTTGGGATTTACAAAGCCTCGGATATTCTGAGAAACAGATAATCAAGAAAACCTCTTCAAAATGTCCACTTTAACACCCTGTAACTGGGTAATGACAAATTTGTTATATGAACTATCCCTACTATTTTTCCAAGATAAACTGACTTCTTTTTTGAAGTACAAACGTAACTTCCTGTAGTATTAAATAGACAGTGACATGCCCTGTATCTATCTTCAACAATTGACGTCTAAAAATCGACATCCACATGTTGACAATTTACTCCTCATGATTCAATAGCCGTTGGATTGGAAGATGCGGACCAATAGAGTGACCTCCAAAATCACCTGATCTTACACCCATGGATTACTTTCTATGAGGTTATTTAAAATCCAAAATTTATGCAAACAGACCTCTAAACGTCGAAGGCTAATAAGACAAAAGATGAGGAACATTAATGGGAAAGTGTTAAATAACGTTCAAGATGATTTTGTACATAGGTTTGTGTATTGTCAAGAAACCAACGGATGGCATTATGAGCATTTAATTTAACTCTTTTAGTGGTTTAAAATGTCGAAATTTTTTTGGCAATTTTGCCTACAGTGGTTTGACTGCTTGAACGATCTGGATACTTGATATTGATTTTTCGGGTTAAATATATGCTATGGTATGTTATATAAAAGATACTTATAATTTCATGGCAAACTGCATAAAAATAAAAAAAGAAAGTTTCCATCTAAAAAAGTTGAAGTAATATCATTTTTTATTCACCCTGTATATATGAAAACTGGACTAAAAAATGCGTAACTGTAAATAAAAATTGACGAATTCGGGAAATTTTCCAAAAACGAGCACCTGTTTTTTAAATAAATTTATTCCTTTTGCTTCTCACTGTACATTTCGAAATTATTATATTATTGATTTAAATTATTTTTGTTTTTTGATTTTCTACCAATTTTTGAATTTGTGACATCTTATTCAAATACATATATTTAATACTCTACTTTGCACTTAAAAAAATTAATTAATTTCTGTTTTTTGCATGTCGCTTAAACATATTTTAAAACCAGCGAATTCGCCATTTTATAGAATGATACGCGATATGTTTTTAGAGGCAAGAAATAACAACATAAAGCAAACAAACACTGTTGTTTCTGAATAAAATGACTTAAGATCCGATTCTTAAAGAGACAAAGAAAATTGCATTCATTTTTTTCCGGTTAAAGAACACAGGCACGTAAAATACATCTCATGAAGGATTACACCCTTCGTCTGCATATTATTGTTTATCCATGCGATTCAATTACTCCAAATTCAGCTAGTTTGTGCATACTTATTTTTGCCTGTATACAAACAAAGATCTTTTGTTTTGGTGTTCTCTTTGTGAGTTTTATAAACATCATATTTATGCTAAAGTGACTATATAAAATGAGACACAGAAAGATTAAAGTTAGATAAAGAAGTTCGAATGCGAAGCTAAAGATAAGTTTTTAATATTTTTCTGGCAGAGAAGCGTACTTCAGTAACAAAGGTAAGTTTATTCAGAAGTAAACACATATCTGGCATGTATTCTTTTTTATACCTAATTAGAAAACATTTTTCTTTTCATAATTTGCTGTGGTCTTTTCACCGACATATCCTTAAAATGATGAGGTTGATGTAAGGAATAAATTTGCCCATAAAGATTATCAGTTGAAGCATAACAAATTTTGTTTACGTTTAGAGCTAACGATGCATAAGAAGTCTTAAATCTAACAATAATTATTTCAAAAACATTTTCATAATGTTTCATTTCAAACAAATATTTCACTATTAAAATCTGGATCATTTCTGAATTTGAATTATGTAGAATGTATATATAAAAAGGCTTACGTGCTGTTTTCCATTTTATCGCAAGAGAACAGAAAGATGTGTTATTATGTATATTTTTACATATTTCTCTGTATGTGTGTTAAAGTTTTTTTATATATATTTTTAGGTATTAACAATATTTTGTAAAACTAACTACTCTGCGGACTAAAGCCCCAACCAGCGTGAATTACACCCACAATATCTACCCATAGGTATATTTTTTATTATTAGCTTTTGAACATTTTTTTACTGTATTGGAAAGGTATTTTAAGCTAATATAAATCAAATCTCCTACAATTCCTATCAATGAAGTCATATGTATGCTCTCTGATACCAAACATCTAGGAATGCTAATGAACAATTCCAGCGGCTTCAAATCCACTTTCTTAGCCTCTTTCTATTAAGATATTCTCTTACTTTCGGAGGTAATGTGCAGATGCACCATCACGCAAAAACCAGAAGTTTTGCCGTAAATTTAAGGGAATGTATTAAAGAAGCAGTGACAAATCATTAATTAGAACTTTTAAATATTTTCTCCGTTAAGTAGACGTGGTAGTATGAACGGCCCTACAATATTATCGGAGAAAATTCTACACCAAATATTGATAGAGAACTCTTGCTGAAAATATACTTCTCTTGGCAGATGAGGATTTTATAGTTACCAAGAATAACTATTTCTCCAATTAAAAATACCTCGTCGGGCAAATGTGTGTCCGTAAATAATATTTTATTATAAAATGTTGGATCATAATTTTGTTGATGGCGAACCGTAACCTAGCTAGAGGGTCTTGTGGCGTTAAATGTTAAACTGGAGTAAAATGATACGGATACAGTTTTTCTTTGTAGAGTATTCTGCTTGAGTGAACCTTTTCTATTTAGAATTGAAGGTAATTCAATAGTTTCTTATTAA
This sequence comes from Monochamus alternatus, assembly GCA_037114965.1. Classification (NCBI taxonomy): domain Eukaryota; kingdom Metazoa; phylum Arthropoda; class Insecta; order Coleoptera; family Cerambycidae; genus Monochamus; species Monochamus alternatus. Next base: position 79,549,561 of record CM073429.1, read on the forward strand.
AAAATTCTAAACATATTTAATATTTCAATTGTATCTGCAAAAGAACAAAGTTAGATTATAATATAATGATAATGAATGGATTATCATATTCACATAAAAATTTCTCTAACATTTCCGTTCTTTACGATTCCTTAAAATATTTAAAAATGCAACATTCTGTACCTACGTCGCATCGTTTGCGACTAACTCAATGCAATATGCAATATGCTAATATTTTCCTCCGTACTAATACTCGTATCGACCTGCCTACATGGTTCTTAGTTTTTATTTTGTTTACTGAAAAAGGAACGCTAGGTTTGAAAGTCCTACGCATTTAGTATCTAGTAACCTAAAACCCTTTAAGAATAACTTCGTAAGCAGTAATTCTAACTTTTTGAGAGCTGTCAGATCTTCGATGCCATTTCAGAAGAAGTTTCCGTAACAAGTTACAGTATTACCACTTCCATTGATAATCCTTTTCATTATCTAATAAGGTTGCTCAAGATTCGCGACGATAGCGCCTCATTAGCAATTTGTAGTTATATCCAAAAAAATAATTTTTAAATTAATTTGTAATTTATTAGCGACGCCCTCACACTAAAAATATATTCAAATTTAATTATATTCCAAGTGAGGTATACATTTGAAAAAAATTTTACAAGATATTTTAGAAAAAGGTGTTTTAAAGCAAATGCCTACTTCTAAAAATACCGGAGGCGGCCATCAACTTCTTTATTTCAAATAAAGCATCCTGTAATATTACACGTTTGAAAACATATAGCATACGCTTTAACTAACCTTATCCATTTCAAAATTAGGTATTTAAAATTTTACAAAAAAAAAATGATAATTGAAGTTTGTAAGAATCTTTATAACTTTTTTCGTGTTCCATTTAGACGTTTCATTTTTGGTACTCCTGACTCCTGTGTCTGTTTAGAAATGAAAGAGAGTAATAAAAGCTTATTATGTATGCAAATCGTAAATCAATGTAGTACTGGTGCTTATATTCAATATTTTTATATTATGTATTATCGGTATAGATGAGGTGTAGTTTTAAAAAAACTTTGTGTCATCGAACCGTACTAAATTGTAGCAGGTAGCTAAAATATAATCTCCGACAATCCTTCTTTGTCTATGCAGCTTCAATTTCTTGGTCCATTTCTCTTATAAGTAAACAATATAAAGCATTTCAAAACATGAGCATCATAACCAGGTTAGGAGGGTTTTTAGTAATTTAAATAAAATTATTCAATATTATTATCAAAATATTTATTTAAATTTAATGAAAAGACTTTTACTCCACACAAAAATGTATGTATTTTTAAAATTCAAATTATGATGAGTAAATGTAGTGTTGTATAAATGTACAATAAACAAAATAAAAAATAGGTATATTAAAATTCATTCTCTGAATATTCTGATGAATTATATTCGTCTCCTAGATTGATAACGATAGATTCTACAGTAGCGTCAATTAAATTAACGAGTTCCCACATTTTATCCTCTTCTTTTTGTACATGATGTATACATCTTTGCCAGATATCTGCAGTTACTCGTTCCAAGGAATTTTTTACCAAAATTTTCACTACATCTCCTTTTACCTGCGCCCAGACTTATTCGATTAGGTTAAGTTAAGTAACATATTTCTTCTGATCTTTATTAAGATTGACAAGTGTCAAAAGTTCCTTTTCACCATATTTGTTTCAAAAGAAATGTTCTTTCCGGATAACCATTGAATTATATCGGCTTTCGTCCAAGCAGTCGTAAGCGTCCGCTCGGTCTGTCGTGAATGGTAACTGGCCCATAATTTGCTTCTACTGATTTTTGGCAAATCGTTGTCCTCTGAAAGTTCAGTTAAAATTTTGTTTAGCGTTGGTATTTCTTTTTTAAAATAAAATGAGTGTACTTTTCTGCAAATGACATTTTTGAAGAAATCATCTATAACGACTTTTGACCTCCCTGTAGATGATTTTGGGGGATTTACAGTATCTTGTTCATTTTTTGTTTCCTTTAAAAGTCTGTAGATAGTCGATTTTCCAATCCCTGTCATTTTGGAACACTTTTCCATGATGTCGTCAATACTGTTGGTACGATTTTGGTGTTTCAATGCATTAAATACATTTAATATAATAATCTTCTCGTTCAGCGCACATCTTTTCACGCGCTTAGCAGGTAAGTAATCTGATAAGCTCGGCATTTTACCCAAACAATATTATATCCACTGGCACAATAGTCACTAAACACAAGTCAAATTTTACTCTACTGCACTAGCACGTCTTCGTATATTCAACTCTAAGACTGGATTGATTTATCACAATACACTGGCTCCTGCCCTATGATGTATCAAGTAAAATATACTAATGTACACCCATTACCTGTTAGCATTAGTGTTACCCGATAATTACCTGGAACGAAATATTACCACGCCCATGGCCGGTTCTTATATCGGGGTTTTATTACTCTCTTTCGTTTCCAAACAGACTATAGTAGATTGCTGCATTACTAGTAGAAAACGTAGGATATCAATTGTTAAACATACAACATGGGAAATAGTTTAGTACTGAGGTTTTCAAGTTTTCAACTTTATTGAATTTTAATGTATGGTAAAAGGTCGTAACTACTGACTGTAATAAACATAAAGCTCCCATTCGAATTGGTGATGGTATTGGCAATCCTGTGCAGACGTACATTATTGGTATCTGATCTTTGATTTTAAACAGTACTAATACTAATTCAGTCATTGGAGAAAACTGCTGAAAACCTCAGTCATAAAACTGATAACTAACTACTCAGTGGACAAAAGCCCCAACCTTCGTTGAATTACATCCACAATATCTACCCATATATTCCTTATTATTAGCTTTTGTAACATTTTTTTTACTGTTTTAGAAAGGTATTTTATGCTAATATAAATCAAATCTCTTACAATTCCTATCAATGAATTTGTCGTGTTCCCTGCCAAAAAGTGAAGTTAGATATTTATAGAGTGTTTCATTAGCAGGTTAGTAGATTAGATTATTTTCTTTAGATAATTATTGCTTAGAGCTTCGTCTGTGGAAATGTTCATTAGCATACCTAGATGTTTGGTATCAGAGAACATACATATGACTTCATTGATAGGAATTGTAGGAGATTTGATTTATATTAGCTTAAAATACCTTTCTAAAACAGTAAAAAAATTATCTAGCTTCTCAACAACATTCAATCTTGTAAGATACTGGCTACAAAAATTGGTACGTCAAGTTAAAAGGAGAAAAAATCCTTAGTCCAAATAAAATTGTAACGTTCGAGCTAAAAATGATAGCATCTGGTGGAACAAGCAATAATTACTTCTAAGGAATATAACAGTGAAATTTTTGCAGAGCCGCACTGAAAATACTGACAATAAAATATTACAAAATGTATAATTGCTCTGAATTCCATATGTTACTATGGAATATCTCAGAGGATCACCGTTGTTTAAAGTGTTTTTCAGACCGTACAGCCTTAAAACCAACAATAAGAATCGAAATCAGTAGATGGACCCATGGGTTTCTCTGTCGGTAGTGCATTCACAGAAGCTACAAAGAACAACAAAGACAGGTCAACGATTCCTAGCTAAGACTAGTTAAGCTTATGACTGAAAACGACCTGTTACCATGCCACGTCATACCAATTCAAAAAACTATAGTAAATAATATTCACAAACCGTAAAAGTCTTCGTACAAAGTTTTGTTTTGCACTATCAATGTTCCTTTATTTCATAAATAACCATTACAATATCAACAAAATAATAATTTTTTAGTAAATTATAATTTCCAATCATTATAAATTAATATGGAATAATTTTATAGCTATAATAGTAAAACATTCACATGAGTAAACAATTTCATATGAATTAATAGAAATATTGAGACATCATTTTTCATATGATAATTCTCTTTTCAAGGTAATATTAAAAAGCTCTTACCTATGCAGTTAAAAAATGAATTCTATTTTCTTAACTCCCTTCTTGTAAAGATCTGCTTATCTTACTTTCAGGTGTAACCCCCATGGAGTTTTCGGCAGTTTATAAAACAAATATTTGTTCAACAATGAGGATGAGTTATTTAATTACATAAGTTTGCAAAGATATAGCCTTACCCTGTTGTAACGTTAGATGTTATTTACACAAGAACAGTGTAAAAACAAATATTTGCAGCATATTTCATATTCTGTAATAAGAAACATTTAAAAAATTTTTCTATTCTATTATCGTCAAATACCGTGTACAAATGTTTATTTATTTATCACTCTATATGACGCCTACATACATACATTGATATGCATTTATACCATGATCGTATTATTAAGACTATAGAGGCTGAAGCACGTTGTGATCTTTTGCGATCTCCGCAGGACATTTGACTGCATAAATCGCGACACCTTGGTTGACAAATTGGAGAAATACGGGATTCGTAACATTCAAGATCTTGCTATTGACAATGTAACTTCAGAAATTATAAAAATCAATATGGGGTTAACGCAGGGTTCCGTGCTATACCCTGTCCTGTTTCTTTTATATACTACATGACAAAGAAAGGTAAACATCCATTAAATATAATTTCATTTTGATAATTTTCTGCATCTTTACTTCTCTCGAAGAAAGTAAAAAATGATTTAAAGTTTGCATAGGTCATACTTTAATAATGAAGTATTCTATTTCTGCTCACATTTGTGTTACAAGTGTTGAGAAGCTTGTTACAGACAACTTTTTTTCTAGAAGTACTAACTTACATACCATAGTATGGTGTGGACTCAGGAAGGCCGTGTACACAGCACGAGAGGCATCAGCCGTCATAGAGGAACCACAGAACGTGAAGATAGTCGATTCCGACTTTTAGTGCTCAGAGACCGATTTAGCAGCAGCCAGACTATTGCAAATCAGTGGTTTGAAGAATATAGGGGGATGGTCAGTATGCGTACAGTATATCACCGAATACAAAGTTATGGTTTTTTGTTTTATCGTCCATATTGGGTGTTGCCAGTCACTCATCAACATCGAGCTAACCGCTTACAATGGTGTAGAGAAAGGATTGAGTGGAATCAAGAATGGAGTCGTACAAGGGTGAGAAGGCGACGTGATGAAAGATTCGATCCGCAATGTCCATCATCTAGTAGGCCTTATGATATGGGGTGTCATCCCCTATGGTAGCAGATCACCACTAGTTTTCACTAGATGCAACATGACAGTCCAACGCTACATCTAGGAAGTGGTGGAGCCATTGTCATTCGATATCTTCACTACACCCAAAACGCCATTTTCCAGCAATACAATGGTAGACCTCATTTTGCAAGACAAACAATAGCTATCATGGCTCAACTTCATATGGACCGTTTACCCTGGCTACCAAGGTTGCCGAACCTGTCATCTATTGAACATGTCTGGGACATGATTGGCCGCAGACTGCTACAATTAAAACATCCCCCCCATATCTTTATTAGCTCTTACCCATGAAGTTCAGATACCTTAAAATGAGATACCCCAATAGGGTTGGTGCACTCCACACAACAGAGCCTTTTTTTAATATTTATTATTTATTTGAATTGGCAATTTTTATTGTCTTGAAAATACTATGTTTTACCCCACAGGTTACTAAAGAATTTTTTTTATTTTGTCCTCCTTATTACCCCTCTGAAGGATAGTACTGATTTCAGAAACACCCTCTATATTATCCCAAAAGCATTTAATTACAATCCCAAAAAAACACATAAAACGGTTATCTGAACAAAGGAATAGGGAAAGTCAATTTTGTCAATGTCAATACGTACATATTGTGCAAATATCAAAAAATGTATTATGTAGGATGACCGATATAAGTTTCAAACACCAATATCGGCACTAATGAAACTTAGGTGGAGTGGACAGCTTAATGAAGTTGGATGGTTAAAAAAGAATAGCGCATCCGACAAATATCCAATTCCAATCACACATCTGCTTGAGAGACAATCAGAAATTAAACTTTCTTAAATGTTCGGGTTGAAAAGAGATCAAGGGTCTCCTTAAAATTAAATTAATAGTTTTCGGTTTAACGAAAAAAAATAGCTTCATTTATTTTAAAAATAATCCTAATAAGTTTTTGAAAATATGTACCTGTGTGCAGGGCTGTAGTCAGGGGGGCTGAGCCCGCCCTAACACTGATGGAATGGAGATAAGCTCACGTTATACACAAAAAAAATCACTAAAATTATTGTTATATAGTGTGTAACATAATATCTTCACTTAAAAGATACAGAGTGTTAAAGTAAAACTTTAAAAATTATTGTTTTTTCGCTCCAATTTTTTCAGATTTTCACGTAACAATTTGAAAATTTACAAAGATACTTCTTGTTATTAATCAAGTCCTCAAGAGTGTTATTGTAAACGAAGCTTAAAAAACAAACGAAACGGGAGGGAAGAGGTTATTTTATCCCCCCACTTTTTTCCGACGTACGCCTATGGACGTTTTTTATAACGTCATAATGTAAAATTTTGTTTAGAATATTTTATTACTCTTGATAGTTTTATGTAAAACTTCATTTTCGAGTCGCGATTATCGCATTTCTAACGATGCATTCTCTAAAATCGAATTTATTTCGAAAACGAAGATTTTTACGAAAAATTATCAAGAGTAATAAAATATTCTAACCAAAATTAATTTATTTTGTGTACAGAAAAATTTCACAACGATTCGGCAATGTATCCAGTGATGTAATTGATAATATTATAATAGAAAATACATCTAGAAATTCTATTAAAAACATGGAATACATTTGGAAATTATATATAGATTTCTGTTTAGACAGAAAATATGAAGTGAATGACGAAAGGAGCTTGGATGAATTAGCTAGTATACTAAAAGATTACGCAGTAAATATGAGAAATGGTGACGGAACGGAATATAAAGAAGCAACTGTCAAAACAATTTGGAATACTACAAGTAAGCTAGTTCATGATGCAACAGATAAACGTTTACAGAAAGATCCAACTAAACAAAAATGCAGTTCAGTACGCCTAAGTTGAAATGATTTAACAAAAATAATAAATTTATGGGATGAAGACAAGCCAGATGGATCACAAAAACAAAAAAGAATACATGTTATAGCTGTTGAGTTAGCTGGGCGCGGTGGTGAAGCAGCTGACTGCTTTATAGATTATTTTGAGAAGGACAAAAATAATGATGGAATGTTGACAAACAGAATTGAATATAATCAAATTTTTAACTTTCCAAGGGGGATCCAAAAATTGCACAAACAGTAAATGGCTTGTACCAAATATTGAAAATAAGGATGCATGTCCCGATAGATTGTTTAATAAATTATTATTTAAGCGAGGTAAAAATATAACAAGCAATCGTCTTTTCCTGCGACCTAATAGATTTTGGAAAAGCGAAAATGATACCTAGTTCGACAATATGCCTGTAGGCAAGAATACAATTAGTGGATGGACTTAATCATCAGCACAAGCTATTGGTTGGACACAAAAAAATAAAAAAAATACTAACCATTCCAATAGATCAATAGCAGTGAGCCATTTGGCAAAAAAGAGGTTTCTGAGCAGGAATTAATAAAAATTACCGACCATAACAAATCTAGTTCCATAAAACCATATTTATCTATTGACGAAGATCGTCACGGTGAAATAATCAACAGTATGCGAGGAAATGCTTCAGCGGTAGGAACCAACAACACTTCATCAAGTTCACGCTTCTACTTACAATAATTTCACTAATTGTACCTTTAATAATTGTAGTTTTAATAAATAAAGTTGGTTATATTTCTTTGATTGATTAAAAATTTGAAAAACATATGTAAAAAATTATCTTCCGAATCATCTTCTACCGAATATACGTCGACCCTTGATAAATACTTAAAATTTTGTCATAGAGATTGTTGCAAGTGTGTTGCTTTAAGGTAATTACCGAGCAACACGCTTTCAGCATTCTCAATGATAAAATTATCTCGATATTATCAAGGCCCTACTTTAAACCCAACAAGATATCTTTATTTTGACTCGTTACCATGGTAACCAGAAAAATTTCCGGAAATTTCTTCGTGGCGAGGCGATAAATAAGTGAATATTTTTTGACAGTTGAGAAGGTAAACATGTATGATCTACACATTGGCATCTTATCTATATACGAAATATGGTGGATATGAGTTTCTTCGAAATTGCAACGTGCTACTTGTAAAAAACATATTTCTACCAGCTTTTGCTAAAAAAAACGATAGATTGAACTACTAACCATCTGAGTTTTATTACTTGATGTAACTAAAGTTGTTAATTTTTTATTTAACAAAATATGGTGGATATACAGCAAAATTCAACAAATTATTTCCATACATTTGCTTTTGATTTTCTAATGTTATCTGGTATTAGGTTTTGAATTTCTTCGCTAATAATTTGCTGATTTTCTTTATCAAATCGCGGCATTTCAGTATACACTTATTAAACTCAACGTACATACGCTTGGAACTAGTAATTTTCCTGGAAATTTGTTTCGGTCACGAATATTTTAAGACATTTTCAAAATATTCGTGACCTCAAAAAAATTGCCGGTAATAATTTAGGCTCTTGTGATATTATAAGTAAAAAAGTTTAATGCCCTGTATCTTTAAGTATGATTAAATAGTCATATTGTTTAGCCAAAAATGCACAGTTAACGAGATGATCTACTTTGTTTATTACACCCTGTATAAAAATATTAACTATATTTAAATAAATGAAGAAAAAGTGTAAAATAGATTCACCAGAAACAACAACATATTTAACATTAATATCAATATTCAAGAATAGCAATTACCAATTTACAAGACATAATTACAAATTTATAAATTAAAAATGTATATAATTTAAATGTTTAGTTAGCCTAAACACTACAGTATTTAAATTCTAAATTGCTAAATGTGAGTCCATTTTTTTAAATTCAAAAGGAAAAGTCTTGTCAACTCACAAGAAGTATTTGTGATGCTATACCGTTTTATTAATAAAGAATCAATTATCTCACAGAAAGTAGCTACATATGGAACAGTATAAATAAAACCGAATATTAAATTTAATAAGTAAAAATTAAAATAGGAAGAGGAGACAAGCGTCATAAAACATATAGCTTTATATTCAAATAAAGTGCAAATAACTGATACAATATATTGAAATAAGCTTGATGTTATATAAATAACTTTTATTTTTGTTTTTTTTTTCCACTCACCGAAATTTGAAAGGTCCTTTGTCTAAAAATGTGGTGTCAAACCTCAAGAAGATTATATCTAGATACTTATAAATGCACTTATGACCCATGAAACAAACTAGTGCGATTTTCCTTTTCCCACAGTAAGGTTGTTGTTAATAAATTGCCTTGTTGTTTAGCAGGATGAAAATTTAAAAATAAGTTTCAATATGTGTAGATAGGCATCATATTTCTTTCCTCTCCTTTTTTTCGGTAAATGCAAGATAAATGATAATTTCTTACTTTCCCCTTATTTAAAAACTTCAAACCATCGCGCTCATTAAAAACATTCAAATACAGAGTAATCTAAAATATTGTTACAAATGAATTCTGTCAATTAAATTATAATAAACAGAATTTGAATTGTCTATATCCTTCCGATTATTAACACTGTTAATCTTTTTGATATAAATCATTTCCTCTAATAACGTCTTAAATAGAATGTTTTGACACAACCAACGTGCGTGAGTGTCAAACTCGAAACAAAATTTTACTGTTCCCTTTAGCTTTTTCATTTAAGGGTTATTTTACCATATAACGCCACTATTACCATTGGCATGTTCGAAAATTCATGAAATAGAAAAGGTGATTGTGACAATAATTAAAATAAATTGAACGAAGATAAAAAAAATATGGGTGAAACAATTTCTCAACTGTGTCCATTTTTTTAGTATTCACTCACTCTGTATAAGAATGCAACATTTTGTTCTAGAACTCCATCAAAATTTCTTTTAGAACTGAAAAGCTTATGTATACTATGTGAAACTGTATGATTAGTTTTATGAGCAGAATCAACAAATATATGTTTTTGCTAGAAGTCTCAGAGCACTCTTTACAAATACTGTGAAGGAAATGTGTCCAAAAATTCATTAGCCACTACATGGCTTGACCGATGTAAATACTTATTAATTTTGAAAAACTACAGGATTCTGTAAACTTTGATAAAACTAAAAAATATCAGGATACACTGAAAAACTAATTCTGTAACATTATATTCCATTGATCGAATTGAAAGAGAATGATAATATCCCGCGCAGATTTTAATTTAAAACACTTTTTTTACTCTTGTTAAATTTTAAAAAAAACTTTAAGGTTTTCAAAAAAATGCATTAGTTGATGCAAGATTTTAATAGTGTGTATTAGAAGAAATCAAAAAGTCAATAGAAGGCATTGTCTTTAAAATTTGACAGTTGGATGGAAAATTTACATTCAGCGAACAAGTTGGCATGTAATTTGTACTCGGTTTATTTAAAAAAGCTGTAGGAGTAGTGTAGAAGAATATCACACTATCGTCAGGATATTAATTTTCACAAGAAAATTCTTTTTACGTATGTGGCTTGTTTCACTCATAGCCGAATTACAAATGTTCATAACTTTCATGAATATTCCGATGTAAACCCTTAGACAATAATTCCTAGACATTTTCAACGCGAAATTAAGATAAATATTTTGGCTGATATTATTGATCGTTATTTGATTGGGCCAGTTATTTTGCCAAATTGATTAAATGGCGAGAGTTATTTGAAACTACTGCAAAATACTCTCCCTGATAAAATTTATAAAATATAATATATTTGAAAAATTTGGACTATAGCTTATGTTTGATATTTCCTTTTATAGAACTTGCGTTGGTACATGTTTTGTATATAACATATAGTTGTATATAATTAATTTCCAAAAAAATGTTTACTTAGTCATTAATTACCCTCATTTTTGTAACAGGATTTTTAATAAAATTCAATATTCAGTATTTTGTGACATAAATTTAATATTATCTAAATTTTATAAAGACAGGCATTTTGTATAATAACGATATAATAAAACAACAATTTTAACAAAATAATATTTTGTAAGAAAGAGCCAAGGAAAATTTCAGATCGTGAGGTAAAGATATTTAATGAAACGAAATCGGAAAATCTTCATAACAGAATCTGTATGTAACATATTATCTGGTTATATTCGCATTTTCATAATCCTCATTCAGTGTCATAAAGCATGTCATTTAACAATCGTATTAGTGCAACATGCGTAACAATGATAAATGATTTGGCTCTTACTCGTAATATTTATATATCAACGCTAATAATCTAGGCATTCTGTCTACACAAATCAGAGAATATAAAGGCAAAAAAAATACATCACTTTAATTAATCTATCTTTTAAAGCTTTTGTTGTAGATTGTCATGTCATTGCCATTATTTTAGTAAAACATTTGAATATTTAATTGAGTTTATGCAGTCTTTGTTATGCAGTAGTAGAGCTTAATGTTCGAATGACTCATTTTCTTCTTGATGGGTGTAAAATGCACCATTAACATGAATTTTATGATAGCTGGGTAGAGAAATTGCCAGTTACTTTCATTGTTATGTGTTAATGAACCATAATGTTAATTTAATCAGTAACAAGAATTAAGAAAATGTAGTCTTCATATGAACTTTGACAGAAAAACTGTATACAGTGTAGCCCATCGAAAACGTACGGTAGAGAATAACTGCCAGGAAAAGATCTTTCTCGAAAAATGCAAAAATTAAATTGATTTTATTTAAAGGAATTTGCCGTTTCTACAATCACACATTCCTGCATATTATTTTCGCTTGTTCGTAGTTTTTTGTGAGTAAAAATTGATCGCTTGGTGGTTCGTAAAAAATTCAATAGGGGGTGAAATCTGGGCTATGAGTTTCACATCAAAAGTCTTCCTCATAAACAAAATCGACGTATTAGAAAGGTATTTTAAGGTAATATCAATCATATCTCCTACAATTCCTGTCAATGAAGTCATTATATCTATATATATCTCTGACACCAACAATCTAGGTATGCTATTAAACAATTCCATAGACAAAGCTCTATTCAATAATTATCTAAAAAAAAATTATCTACTTAAATAATCAAAAAACATTACCCTTTATGTAATCGTTTTTTATATATTTTCAGGTATTAACAATATTGTGTGAAACTAACTACCTTACGGACTAAAGCCCCGACCAGCGTGGACCCACACCCCCACAATATCTACCCATATGTTCTTTGGGCCACACTATATTTACTATGTTCTACAAACTAAATTAGAATTATGTAATAATTAAAAATGTTAACAGAATGCTCTGAAACTATGTATTCGTTGAAACACGTAATTTGTTCATTCTAGAAAACGTAGGTATTTAATAAAAGGGCATTGATCAAAGCCAGAGAAAACTTTTCCTAGTACAGGTTTATCCTTTGTAGTGGGAAATATGTAAAACTTTACAGTTAAGAAGCTGGCAATAATGAAAATATTGCTCACAAGAAAAAAATGGTTCTTTGGAAGAAAACATTTTACGCACGAGTTGCACCCAGTATTTTCTCTACTACTGAAAAATATGAATGTATATTAAACGTAATTATAAGTTATACAATAATAATAATATATTGTACAGTGTGTCCCAATTGTGTAATAATTGCATTGTATCTGGGAAATTACAAGAAAGATGAAGTTTTCGCAACACTGTTACTTAAGATACCGTAATCAGAACTTTCATAATATACGTCTTAGTTTTTGAGATACCTGTCATAATTCAAAAACTACTTCTAAGGTATACTTCGTATCTCAAAGAATAACTGAGATATCGGAATGGTGGCGGCTTGTGATAGAGTTTTTTACTTAGAGTTCAGCGGTGTACTTGTAATTTATCTACAGGGTGTTTCTTTTAAAATATGACACATAATTTTTGTAATGAAACATCTTGTATGTTTTTATGATGCTTTTCAATTGCATTATGTTTTGGCCTTCATAATGATATATAACAACGTTAAATTGATAAAATTGGTGTTGGTGTATAGTTGGCCATGCATTTTTATATCGTGATACAAAATTGATTCATGAACTCTACTTTAGTTACTTAAAGAATGCAGGATAAACAGTTGCTTAAGCTATATAATAAATAGTTAATATTTTTTATACTATGTCTATCGAATCTTTAGTACCATCATTAATAATAATACAATGTGTGATAAGAATAATATTTATTAATATTGAAAATATGAAAACTCAAAATACATAATTTCTGTATCTCAAAAATGAAAAGGTCTATGAAAGTTCTGATTACGGTATTATAAGATTCTCGAACAAGTAGTCCAGTATCCAATACCATGCAATTACAACCAACTTGGGACACCTTGAATAGTACTGCGTTGTATTAGCAACGATATTTCTTATTTCTCCATTTGTATTTACAATCTATGCTAGATTATTACTTAATAATTGTTACGTTAGTCGTCATTCTATTCAGGTGCATTTACGTCAATTGTGTACTTCATTGCCTTCAATATTTTTATCTGGTTTTAGTATTCTAATTAGGCTTCACAACTTTGACAAAGGCTTCTTCTCATAACTATGAATCTGCGGTTATTCTTTCCTAACAGTATCTACATTGATCCGTTGACATCCTTATTGTTATGCTTTCACTTAATACATGGGCATCAGTATATTTTTCCTCTTAGCAGAACCTGCATAGCATATCCTCTATCAGAATGTTCACATATGAGTATATACTGCAAGAAATTATCTGTGTGTATTCATTTTTTTTCCTCAAAAATAAAGTAAGTTTAAGATTTTTTATTAAAAACCGTGATAACGTTAGGTCCAAAACAGTTACGTCCATATTTACGTCACAAATATGGCGAATGTGGCGCCCTCTAGGAAATTCGTCGAAATAAACAACAGATTATGATTTGTCTTATTCAAAAACATCTATTCCCAAATTTTTAAGTAGATACATTCAAAGACAGTGTAATTATTACAAAGAATCACTTTGACAACTAGTGGAATTAAATATATAACTTGTATAGAAGTTTGTGCAATTAGAATGTATAAAATTTCTCAATGGCGGGTTTTAAAATTTTCTAATTATTTGAAATGATGGTAAAAATTTCATTGTACAATATCATGGTGTGGATATCAACTAAGGAATTTCTCTAAATGTACGAGTAGTCGAGTAGGCCGTGCTTAATTATGCAAAAAGAAATTAAGTCAATACACGAAATGATCATTCATAATGCAGATAAATGTTTTGATACTTACCCCTATACAGTGGCCCAATCGGTTTGATATGTTTGGAGCAAACCAAACAGACTGCAGCACTTGCTATATCAAAACAATTTCTGCTATTATGGCGCACCAGCAAACGTGCCTTGGGTTCACGAGACTGTTTGGGGGTTAACTTTCCCTAGTTAAGAATAAATCAAATTTATTTTTGCGTCAACGGAATGATGATAAATACAACATATTTCTGTTTTCTTTCATTTTATTTAAGAAGGTCACTGGATAAGTATCCTTAAATCAAACGTTTTTTAGAAGTAATATAAATCGAGCAAACAAAATTAAATTACTACAAAAAATAAGGTCCTTAGCTAAATTTTGCTCTCATAAATGTCACCATCATAAACGTAAAAACAGGGGTCACAAGATGTTCCTAGTCTTTCTTCAAATATTTGAATAATTTATATTTGAAACATATTGTTCTGAATTAATATGGTATCTGTGAAGAAAAGCGGACGCTTTTACCTAGTCTCGTAATTATTAATTTCATTCTGTTGGGTAAATATTTGTGTTCAGTATTCAGTAAATAATATTTTTTAGTTTTCATTTAAACTTTCCACTTTATTAATACTTTTTCAAATATGTATTGAAGCTTAATCTCACGCTTACGTACAGATCGAAGCAGGACTTTAGAGATGTGGATAGGACAGGACACTTTAGTGTAAAATTAAATTACCGTATATTTATAGCAGAAGGCTGTTTTGCACTCTACTTTCACTTCTGTCCTTGTCATATTTAACACAGTTAAATCACAGATAAATTAGCTGTATATACAGGGGTTTGGGGAGGGTTCGCGCAGCTTACTGCGCACGCCTCCGACGTCCCGTTTCCGAGATAGGAAAAAGCAGAAGCCCCGCGCAGCAGCGTCGCTGATGATATCCCCGCGTTTGTCGTCTTTTATTTTTCCGTATTTACTGCTAATATCTACTATCGAAACTTCATTTTCACTCATTAGGTACACGTACATGTACATGTCCTTGCAATAATTATGACATTTCCTCAACACAACAGTTTCGAAGTTCCGAGTAGAAATCTTATTAAATCTCATTAAATAAATGTTAAAAGTTGATAGTAGATTTCATTACAAATACGTCATCAGTTTAAAAGAAATCGCAAAATTAATTTTAAAGAGTGCCAGCATTATTGTAAATGATTGTACTTTGCTTACGATCACATAAAGGCCCGTATTTATTCTAAGGAAATCGGACAAAAGTAATTTCAACAGATACCTAAGTACTAGAATACTTTAGTTATAAATAATCTAATAGTAGTAGTAGAAGTAGTAGATAAAGAAACCTGCGAACTTTCGAATTAGTCCAGGGAAGTTAGGAAAAATAGCGGAAATTTTTAGGCACAGCAGATATCGAGATGCGGTTTCATGCATTGTGTTCAGGAAGGTTCCAGGAAAAAGTCTATATCGTCTGGTTTAGCCATTTTTTGAAAAATGCCTTCTGGGCCGGAAATTTCCAATTGCATCATTACTTGCGCCATTATAGGAACGACTGGAAAAATCGCTCGGAAATCGTTACTCGGGTGTTTTCGGGATTGCCGAACTCGATTCTGGCATTATAATTACCCGCACTATTCCGTTAAACGATTTACCTATTTACTGTTTTCGGTTCAATTTTTTTCGACTGTCCCCCCCCCCCCCCTATATTATATATATTATTAAATCATAACTATTTATATAGCTATTTATCTTATTTATTTGTGGTTAAATCAACCAGCCAAACTTAGAAGTGAAAATAATAGATGGCGATATATATTCTTTTAAAACCTAAGTCACCCTTTTCCATAGTATAAATGAGGCTATTACCAATTATTTAAAGTTATTTTAACTTTTGTATATTTTTAATCGTTTATTTTATTAAATTAATACAGCTAAGATTATATAAGAAAGATGAAATATAATTTAGATAAACATTTATAAAAAGAAAACAACAACAGGCATGCATACAGGGAGATTCAAAACTTTAAAAAAAAATACCAGGAACTCTTACAATACGATTTTGTAAAAAACATCAAAGAGGATAGTTCGAAGATGATTTAAAAATAAAATTCTGCACGACACTGGAAAATGGTCCACTGTAAAACTTGACAAGGTAGAGTATCCGCGACCGAACAAAAAATTGAAACAAATTCCCAAGGGGAAAAATAAATGACATTTTCTAACACCTATTTTATACAACAAATTCAACTACTTTTGCCGATATTATGATTATAATATTTAGGGTCTCTCATAATTAGCTGCCAACCCTGAAAAGGCCGATTCTATGATCAAAACTATGTAAAAAAGTTCATATGAATATGGGTCCGGAAATGCTTCCTAAGGGCACAGGGACCCATTGAAGAGGGAGGAATAGAAATCATTTATTTTTTATCTCTCAATCGCGTTGTGATAAATGAATGAAATATGGTATACACAGCTACTTCTGATGATCCATCTATTTCCAGAAGGTCCATTGGCGTATGTAACTTTTTCATCTTTGACTTTTTAACAAATTGGACAGCAAATTCCGTTTTTTCGAACTGTTTTACGTTAAAAAGGTACTCTTGTTTCAAATCGTTACCTTTAACGGTTTCTGAGAAAATCGCTATTGAATTAATTCCACTTTGGTCAATTTCACAGTAATTTAATTGTAAAAACCTTTAGGTATTCATCCATACTAAGATAACGATTATTTATTCATGTATATAGCTTTGCAATAATGATGCCCTATTTTCGTCTGCGCCAAGTGAACATCTTTGAAGTGATTTAGCACGTGTACCAAATTATCATGGAGAATTATATGATCACAGAGCGTGTACAAATAGTTAACTGTTAATGGCGAAATATATCGGATAATTATAACCCATTATTTGTAACCCATATGGTAGAGACTGTTGGTTTTAACAAAACAACGCTATGTGACATTAAGTGCATGAGACCATCACTTTGTTGAGGCAAATATCTGGAGATTTCACAATTTTACGTGGTGGTTATATTAGCTAGACACCAAGGAGGTCGAGCGATTTAGTAGCGTTAGATTTTTTATTATGGGGCTGAAGTTTATCTGAAAGCCAAAATAATTGCAGATTTAATGAGCAATGTCAGAAGAGTTACGTCATAATGATATTCCATTGGCTTTATTGGAAATGTTATGAAGAACATGTGGGTATTATAATTTAAAATTAACTTTTCAACTTCATGTCTTGAAGCATTCTTGGATCCTTAGGAATCATTTTCAGAAAAATTTTAACTATTGAAAGTTTATCGTAATGTTACTATTACATAGCTGGTCTATGGGAGTTCCCCAAGGTACTGTATTAGGTCCTGTTTCATTTTTAATTTATGTAAATAAACGCGGCATTTTAGATGTTAATGGAAAAGTAATGTTACGCTGACGACACTTATAAACATTTTATAGATTCTTCGTGGAATGAAGCTTTTAAGAAAGCTGAGATAGGTATGTCTGTAATTTCTAATTGGTTGCAAGTCTTTTATATTTATGTTCTACTATGGAGCAAAATTTTATAGGTAACTTACTTTCATCTAAAATTAAAATGAAAGTTACGTTTTTAAAAGCAAAATAAGGGACATCTTAATTACTAATTTTGATAAAATTAAATATATTTTTAATGTTGTAAGTTTGGATTTAATAAAATCCAAAGTAACCGTTTACGTTCAAATAGAATCAGGCAGTGAGAGATACGAGGCAGGCAAAGATGGAAGATGAAAGAGAAGTCATACGGTTATAGTGCGATTAAAGAAACACAGGCTGTACGAGTTAAGGTTAAGGGACGATTTTGCTAAGAAAACCAGTCCAAAATGCATCGAAATCGAATTACTATTACAGGAGTTATTTTGAAACTCGGTTCAAGATACCTAAAGAGGCAGAGAGGAACTGTAGTAGTAGAGAAGGTTAAAGCCTTCTGATATATTCCAAAATTTGTTGTTTTTTTTTTTTTTGTTAAATACCCTATATTGGTCCGTACGGATTTCTCAAATTTTAATTACTTCTTTTAATTTTATGCAAGTTGAAATTATGCGAGGAAATATATAATAAAATATCCTTTAAATTTAAGATTCTCATTAAGTATATTTCAGGAAAGAAGATTTAAATTCGAGTCAATTTCTCACAACATATAATGAATGCATAATTACACATTTAATTATTTCTTTCTACTGCAGATATGAATAGATTCTGAGAAATCTAAATATTTATTAAAACAACTCCTTTATAACTTATTAAATTTCAACTTTAAACGGCAATTTACTAAAGGCGGAATAGGATTTAATTATTTTTTTGTCTACGACAGAATTAATTTTGAATTACAGCAAACCTTTATCACTACATACCCTCTAATTAAATTGTATTCTTTCATTTCTCTTTTTGTGTAGGTGCTTGTAGATTCATTTACGTATAGATTGAAATTCGCCTGTTGCAGGATCTAAAAAATTTATTTTGATTTGATTAAGGTAACTTTGTTAATTTCGTATAGTTCAGTCAGTAAAATGTAATCTGTAACTTTTTTTAATCACAGTTTGCGACTCTAGAGATTAAGCTACTTAATATACGAAAGTAGTTTTAGTTTCACGTTATCAAAAGTCACATTTATTTCAATCTTCAAAATTAAATATGATTTGAAATTGAACACAGATATACTATTCACAATATTTAAAGAGATTATGAATTAAAGTAAAAATATCATAATCATATTACAGACAAAAATTCACTTGGCTTGTAAATAAATTTGTCAATCACTGATGGAAATACTAGAATGCACTGTCACAAAAAAAAGTCAGAACTGAGATATCGAATCCTTAGGTTTAAAAAAATAAATACTTAAAATTACTCATTCTTGAATATAGAAAAACATATTTTTTTCTTAGAAATTACATTGGAAATCAAGTTTACTTATTCTATTTTCAAAATACTGTCGAAAATTGTAGTAATCTCATAGCCACTGACTGAAAATGTAATTTCCTGTAATTGATCAAATTCCATTAAGGTACTTAGTTTTCCAATAATTTATAATATCACATTCATGACTATTTTTTTGTGGTATTATGGAACAATTTTCCAAATAAGTATCACATATTTCAATCAGTCTCATTGTACATATTGTGATTATTTCTTATTAAATTAAAAATTACCTGCACTGAAAATTGTATTCTTGCACAAAAATATGTATTTTTGCATAATTTATTAGCTTTCTCAGATCAAAATAAAGCAATTGAAATAAATTATTTTTTATTTACGACTCGGTTGGAGATTACAGGAAATAAGACAGAATTAACACTTTTGTATAACAGTGTTTATGTAAAATGCCACAACAAAGGGAACTAAATACAGTGTTTTCGAGAAGTAACGAATAAATTCATTATTTTTTAAATTGAGTTAAGTTTTCGAAAAAATCACCTGACACGTCAATTTTGTTTTAAAAAAGGCACTTTTTGACATACGACCCACATTTGTGACATCGTCATTGATCGAGATATGACGTTATCGACAATTTTTTTAAATAGCAACCCCCAATTTTGACCATGCCAGTTAAAAGAGCGTGTCATTCTACATACATATATCATGAAAAATTATGGTGTTACATAACAAACATTTCAAGAAAGTAATGTTTGAGGATTTAAAAATTTAATTAATAATTAAATTAATTGTTCAAATTGTGCACCGTTGGCTGCCTGACAGTAGCCAAGACAATTAATAATTTTTATTTTGGACATTATCAATAACTTCAGGAGGTATACGACGGTATTCGTTACGAATTCTTGCTTTTAAATCTTCTAAATTAACTGGTTTAGTAACGTATACTTTGCTTTTTAAGTCTCCCAAGAAATAATCTAGGGGTGTCAAATCAGGCGATCTGGCTGGCCACTCAATCGGCCCCCTTCACCCTATCCAACGATTCGGGAACAGCTCATCTAAATCAGTACGGACAGGTGTTGCATAATGGGGAGGTGCAGCCGTTTCTGGGATAATCGAAGGTTTTATTGCATACTGAAACTCCTTACAGCAGCGATAAGTACTGTTGTTACAAAAGGATATTGCCAAATGATTCAATCTGACAAACCTTTATCGTTTAATTTTTAAATTTATTATTTAATTCTTAAATTTTTCGCACTAAGACAGAAATGATCGATACAATATTAGTTTACGATTATTGCCAAATAAATGATCGGTGAGAATGTACAGAGAAACATTTCCAAATAGACGCTACCAAACCACCAAACATTTGCCTCCCTTAAAAGGCGTTTCTGAGCAATCTGCAACAATTGATTATGAACAAAATTATACGACTAAGACACCGCTGGTAGAAATTTTAGAACGGGTTGAAGAAAATCCGGGTTTGAGCAGCAGACATCTAAGTTTGGAAGTTTGAGTTTCTAAAGATACAGTAAATAGGGCTTTAAGAGAACAGCTGTTGCATCCATTCCACCTTCGGACAGTACAAAACCTTTTACCTTTCGACCTCGAATCGAGACAACGCTTCTGTCAACTCATTAATGAACGGAGAGCACATATTTGACACATTTACATAATGAACGTGTTTATTATGATGAAAACCCGCATTCAATGAAGGTCGTGCATTATCAATATGAGTTTAAAATTAACGTATGAGCAACAATTATTGACAGATTTATTATTGGTCATGTGATCTTACCACTTCTTTTAAATGATTTAAACTGCCTATAACACCTAGTAAATTTGCCAAATTTATTAGATAATCTTCCACTGGGTACTACACAAAATATGTGGTTCATGCATAATGGCGCACCCCGCACACTTCACATTACATCATAGAAATTATTGAAATGAAAATTTTCAAAACCGATGAATTAGCAAAGGATATGATGATTCTGCATATTGGCTGCCCGGCTCACTGTATTTGAGACCTACGAATTACTTTTTACGGGAAACTCTTAAAGAGAGGTATACTTTAGATCTGTAAATACCGAAGAATGGGGAAGTTGCATGAATTTTATATTGATCTGAAATGTATTACAGAATAATCTTTCAAATATATTGAAACTTCAGAACATGTGTATGACGGCAATAATCACTTTATAATTAAAATATTAACATAAATTGCCATAGAATGTCAACAAAACCACGTGATCGAAAACGCAGTGTCATTGATGTGACGTCAAATGCCAGTACGCCATCTTGCTTATGTTACGGCGATTGTGACGTAAATAGGCATTTGTTTCGTTTTTCGTAACATTTCTTTTGAGTCATATGTATTTTAAATACTGAGTAAGGTAGCCGTTCCCTGTTTGTGTGCTGTGCATATTATTTATATTTACATATACCTACAGTTAAATTTAAGATTTTCAAAGATTTCTGTACCTAAAAATTTGTTGGATAGACCGCTTTTTTTTCATTATTTATTCATACTTATTTCCAATTACTTAACCTTACATTAAAATGGTCTTCACACACACAACGTAGAAATGCTGGACAGCTTTACGTTCTTGTTTCGTTGCGATTCATCCACCTCATTTTTCTTGTCTTTTCAATTTTTGGCACGGAGAAAATTTTTTTATTACGCACTGTATGGGAAGTATTTGTGCATAATGGCACAATGCAATATTTCATCCATTTCCCAGGTATTAATGCACTTTCTGTACTCATTTTACAATTTTCAACACCAATCTCTGTTTAACACAATAACACTTAATAAATGTCACAATGTCACAAACGACAAACTAACTTAAACGTATGTACTCGTACCTCGTACTGCGTTGTTCAAAAGCACATAACAATGTTTTGTGGTCCAAAGCACACTAAGCACAGATTATGCAGGACACGCGCAACTGGCGGTTGACGTCACAGGTTTTCAATATGGCGGTCACCGTTTTGTAGGGGCGTGGCCAGACTAAAACTTTAAATACCGTTTTTGGGCTTATTTTTCCACGAAATTGTCTGGGACAAACGCCATTTCGATTAAAATAATACATTTTTTCATCTCCACGTATTTGAAAAAATCATGCAATTTCCCCATTGTGGGCACGAATACAAAATTCAGTAAATATTTTACGATTAGATTCAGAGATGTTAGAAAAGGCGCAATTTAACTTTCTTCGTAAAATAAATTTTGTTTACATGAAAACGAAGGTCATTTTGAACTTTTACTTATGTAATATAAATTTGATATTTTGGTTTCTTATTGACTTTGTATGTTATTCCTACAGGTCTTTTCCAGTTCATTCTTATTATTGTAGCATTTTTTATGTTAACTCCTTAAACAGGTTCCAAATTTTTTGGACCAATCCTAGGTCTGGATAAAATGTAAGGGGAGCTACAATATAGTGAAACTACACTATATGCAATCAAACATTTAAATTCGATTATCTCAGAAACGACTGCTCAAAGCGACACCTACTACGTATTCCTTGTTTGGATGACAAGAAACAACATTTTTTAACTAGAAATTTAATATACTTATGCATACAAAAGTTATGCAGCTTCAGATGTACGTGAAGTGCTACTAGTGGCGTCCTCTGCCATGTACAGTGAAACTGTGATCAGATGTCGATTTCTCATCATAAAAAAATCTAAATATCAAATTTTGTGCGAATCATCATCTTTTGAACAAAAGTAAACTGGGCTTGATCCTCATACTTTAGCCTTAGTCATTTGTGCTACTATTTTGTACAGACCTTTTAGATATGCCCTGTATATCATTAGAGAGATAAATCTAGTTTGACATATCCGATTAAGAGCGCTCACGTTGTATTACAGGTGAATTGGCGTTATATATCCAATTAAAAAGTTTTGCGGATATGCGGAAAAAATGTGAGCATTAAAAATAATAACCTTTCCCATTAATATGATTCACGATATACCAAGTTTTCACAGAATCGTTAACAATGCGAGTGCATCCTATCCGAATTAAATCATGGAGGATGAATTTAGTGTCGGATAGCCCACGGTTAATCAATAATCATCAATTTATTAGTTAGCCTAATTCAAATGGACTCAATGGCCGGTCATGAATATGACAAGCATACATAATGTGCCACAGAAACCTGTTAACTCCGGAAATTGGCTTGAGATTAAGGGAGCAAGGAAGAGCACCAGCTTTCCGTTTTTCAAATATATGTACACTGTTATGTTAAACTGGAAACCACTGTAAATATATTATCGAGGGTTACTTCAATTTCCACAAATTTAATCAATATGAAATCACAAATTCACACTTTTCCTTTTTCTGATTTCAATATTTTTCTTTGATTATTTATTTATTGGGTAGGTACTTGTTGTTTGTTTCTATTTCTCTGAACATACTACTTTTGCATATGTGATTTGACATTGTTCTCTATTACCCATATACATACAGTGTGACTCATTTCAAATGGAAACAAGCCTGTAAAAATGATAATTATTATCCGATTTATTTCGGGTTTTTTTTCCAAAAGATGGAGCAGTAAAAACTTTAATCTGGCATAAAATAATAAAATTAATTTTTTGTTTTCAAGGCCTACTTCGAATTTTTTTATCAGTAATTTTTTACAAAAACTGTTTAGCATCCCTTAACACGGTTTTATGCCAAGTTTTATAGATAAATATTTAATATTGAGAGATTTAAAAAAGTTCTAATGCAGGCTTCATTTTATTAAATACTTTTATAGTAATTTTCTAAAAATACAAGTTGGTTATGAAAAATGATTTTAAAAAGTGAGTTTTACGCTTTTAATTAATCAAATTAAATGTAAAGACTTATAATTAGCGGTCAACAAAGGAAAATGACTGCATTACACTAAAACTAAGATACAAAAATACAATAAGTTTGTTTAAATTTTTGTTACCTCTAAGAGACCACCGCTGATTTGGATGCACTTTTCGAATCGCACTTTTACAACGAATGGTATAGTATCGGCACAAAATTCAAGGTACTGGGCTACAGAAAGTCCAGAGTGGATTATTAATTGTTAACAGTGGCGTAGCCAGAAATTTAACAAGGGGGGGGGGTCAGTGAACAAAGCATTTCAAACTAGATTTCTTCAATAAAAATATAAATAATTTTTAATAAATTGAAACAATAAAAAGTAAATAAAAAAACAATCGCATCATAAACATGTAAATAATAAACAGGTACGAACAATATTTGTTACAAAAATGACAAAAATAAGATTAGAACTTAATAGCAGGTCCTAATGTAAGGTTTTCGTAGTAGATCTAGTTCACTGACCGCGTTGCTAAATCTTGGAGAATAGAGTGATTGCAGGGATGTAGTGACACATTAATGACCCAACCAACCCAACCCATGGGGGGGGGTTTTGACCTCCAAAACCCCCCTGTGGCTAAGCCACTGATTGTAAACGACAATATTCTTAAAAAGTTAATGTTAAAGATCATGACATTTGTAAATGTGTGTTTTAATAATACAACAAAAACCCTGCTAAATTTGACTTTTTTCAGTTATTTCACTGTTCTTGTCGGTAAATAACTTAATAATTATTAGCAATATTGTTTGATGGTAAATGATACCCGAAACGAGAATAGTTATACTATTATATAATAAACTGACATTATTTTTCAAAGTTCTCCTTACCCTCGAAGTTTGTTCACTAAAAACTGAATCACCCTGTATATCGAAAGGAAAATCCAAACAAATATTTCAACAGTCCTTTCAACACATACTCTCATAAATGAGTTATAACTGAAATTAAGTTCATTCTAACAATAGGTCGCATCTACAGCAAATGTTCCACGAGCTCATTTATTTGGTAGCTAGTTGTAAACCGTAAAAATTTCATCTTAGAGCGTAGTTGAGCACCTTTAAATAAGAAATTTCTCTAGAAGCATCGCGTAAAACATTACGATTACAACAATATTTTATATACTGCAACATACAAATATATTCGCATTAAAAAGATACACAAAGTAAATAAAGAGTAGTTACTTTATTGTGTGCTTGGTTCTGTGTGAAACAATAATAATTTGATATACCAAACCCGTTAAACAAGAAGAGAAAAAGGTATGTGTCTCGATTTGGTCGATAGTGGCGTCATAGCCTTTTTGAAACTATAGAATGGTTTTAAGGATATCACATTTCGCATCATGAGGAAAGCTAGTATTGTACCAGTTTTTAGGTGGAACTATTTATGTAGCAAGAAATACCTAAAATCTTTGAAATATTTTAAGCATAGTGTATATTTAGACTGATCGGTTGAATAACACATAACAACATTTTAGAAAAAGAAAGTTATTGAGAAAAAAAATATTAGAGAATTTGAGTGAACTGATGCACTACTTTGTCGTTACGTAAATTATGCATCTCCACCTTAATCTTATTCTTTAAATTCTCAGTATTATCCGGTCTGTCCTGGTAGACTCTTTCTTTCAAACATCCCCACAGAAAATAATCCAGGGGCGTTAAGTCGGGGGATCTTGGCGGCCATTTAACTATACCCCGTCTACAGCCCAACAATTTGGAAACATTTCATCTAAGTTCGAACATCAATACCAAAATGTGGGGGAGCGCCATCTTGCGGGAACCAAATTATTTCTTTCGGTATATCTGGGTCAATTTCATGAGGAAAAATCACAGCTGGAGCAGGTATCGGGTCAAATGTTAGGAAATTCAGGTAGCGTGCGGCAGTAAGATTTTCATCAAAAAAGAATGGGCCCAAGATCCTTTTGTTAATGATACCTGCCCATACATTGATTTTCTGTGAGTGCTGCGTATGCGATTCGCTCGTCCAGTGTGGATTTTCCTGGAACCAAAAGCGACAGTTGTGCCTGTTAACCACTCCATTCAAATAAAATGTAGCTTCATCCGAAAGAAGTACGTCTCGTTGAAAACCATTATTGTCGTCACACTGTCTCATCATTTTCTCACATCGCCTATCATAATCGTCTTTTAAAAAGCTCTTGAACAAGACATACCTTATAGGGGTGGTATTTCTCTTGGTTCAAAAACATTCGAATTGCATTTCGAGAAGCATCGTGATTGCGGGCCAATGAAATTGGATGAGGATTTTCAACAAGTTCTAATGCAATTACTGATTTGTTTTCTTCATTCAAAGCACGTGTCCATCCAATTTTGGGCAAAGTCTGTACTGTACCGTGTTCCTCAAATTTATTTTACTATCTGTCCCTTGCGAGATTTGGTTTTCGGGATATTTCGCATTAAATAAATCGCGTGACTTCTTATTTTGTCTTCACATCCAAGCAATATCAAGATTTTGATGTGTTGCCTTTCCAACAATACCATTGCGATTCAACAAATAACTTGATTTTGACACAATAGTAACGTTTCGAACTCCAATTTAAAACTAAAACGAAAAATTAACCAGAAAGCCTGGCAAGTAAGTGGTACCAAAAAAACGCAACATGAAAAAGATAACTTTTTTCCGTTAGCAGTGATAGGTAGTAGGTACAGTTTGAAATTCTTTATTTTATTCTCTGCAAATTCATGGAGAATAACACTGGTGGATAACTGATAACGGATAACTGCTATTGAAAACATAAAACTTGTTTATTGTTTATTTGGTATGGCTGGATTTGGTTTTCTATAAGCTTTTCAACTAACCCCCTCATGCCTTATGTTTCCATTTGAAAAAAAGTAGGGGTAGCTGGGGGTTAGGGGTCGAAGAAAAATTAATTATTATATAACCGAAAGATGGGAAAAAATCAAGATCAGTTAACGTGTTCCGGCATTTAAAAATAAATTTACCCATTGAAAAGGCATGAATTTGATTCCGTACTTCTGGCCATCTCTGTATGTTAAGCTGCTTGATTTTTGTAACCTAGATATTATACGAAATTGCATTTATTTGAAAACCAAACAAGCTGCAGGTTACGGAAATGATTCAAAAGGAATGTTTATCAAATAAAGTCCGATTCATAAAATATTTTGAATAACGTTGTTCCAAAACAAAACAAAGCACTCGAGCTGAAGTACTTATATTTTTAATGTCCATCCATAGGTTGATATTTATTTCCAGCATAAAATTATAATGTTTCTTAGTATTATCTGCTCGTTTCAAATTCATATCTCCAATCCTTTTCACAAAAAATCTATTATTACTGTAAATTGTGTGTCATCTAAACTCTTTCAGACAGTAGACAATAAACTAATGTCTAATTTTTAATTTTATTATTCAAATTTAAATTACGTACTAATTTTGGAATGTTGTAGTTTAATTTCTTTTATTGGTACGCCTTCTAAAACGTAAAATTAATCAATCTACAGGATGTCCGAAATATTAGTGACTTAATTGTGTCATATGATAAGTTGTATTAAACAAAACATATTTGACTTAACAATTTTTTTCTCTAACCAATGGTAACAGAATTATAACAGCAAACAGGTCTTGAATGTGTGACGTCAGTCATATACTATCTTAGATTTACACATAATAACTACAAATGGTATTTACTGTGAATGGTTTTCTTAGAGCTCTTTTCATAACAGAATAGTTGTTACAAGTGTTTAAAATTACTTAATTAATATCATGTAGCTGGTTATGGTTACTATAAGTTGTTCCATTTTTATTTATATACACTCTCAAACATCAAAGAAATCTAGAGAAAAATGAAACATATTAGCTATACTCACCACTATGACAAATATTACTTTTAGGTTATCAGCAGCAGCATGACACTGCAACGTTGTCGAGCGTTACAGTACGTTATAGTTTCTCGGAAACTTCAATTGTTTACTTCATTAATACTGATCCAAAAATTAAATTACGAACAAATTACGTTACAGGTGCTTTTACTTAACCTTAATTGTACCTTAGTTTGTAATTTAGTAACATAGTTTTGCATTTGTTACTGTATTAGAAAGGTATTTTAAGCTAATATAAATCAAATCTTCTACAATTCCTATCAATGAAGTCATATGTATGTTCTCTGATACCAAACATCTAGGTATGCTAATGAACAGTTCCACAGACAAAGCTCTATTCAATAATTATCTAAAGAAATGAATCTATCTAAATTTACTAACCTGCCTTAATGAAAACACTCTATAAATATCTAGCAGTAAAAAATGTTACAAAAGCTAATAATAAGGAATATATGGGTAGATATTGTGGGTGTAATTCAACTCTGCTTGGGGCTTTTGTCCACAGAGTAGTTAGTTTCGCACAATATTATTAATACCTAAAAATATATAAAAAACAGTTTTGCATATTATTGCAGTTGCATTTTTATTTTTGAAATGTATTTGTAGACAAACTATTCGTTTTAGACAGTTTTTTCATAAGCGCTTTTGCTTAGATACATAAGCCCTTAAAATTACGCCACTCTGGACACCCTGTATAAACCCGATATTAAAAAGACTAACAATCCAAGATGCCTACTTAATGCGGGTGAGTTATTTAGTTTTAAAGGTACGTCGGTATATGTGCCTAAGTATTTAAACCTTAAATCAAAAATAAATTCTACATAAACTGTTTTTATATAAATTTTATTATGCAACAATATTTATTTGTTTTAAGTTCAAGAAATATGTCGTACCTCACTGCTTTCTGCCACAAGTTTCACGCATTGAGACTGCAGGGTAAACTAATAAATAATTTGTCTGTGCGTTGAGATATTTGGATACAAAACAATACATATCTAAATTTTGAATGAATAAAAACTGCAATACTAATACGCCGACGACCCTGCTTCGTTCCATATTCTAAGTGCAAGTAAACAATAGCGAGCGAAACCGACATACTATAGGAGACAATGACGTCACGTAGCGGTTTACACTAGTCCATGTTCCCAAATTATTTTAGGAGGCTTCAGAGGTGTCAGAAAATTATAAACATATTATTTCTTAAAAAAAATTAAACTAATCTGTAAGTTCTATTTGTAAATTGTTAGAAAATCATTGGCAACTCATGTGTCTTTAAAAGTAGTTTCCATCCCAAGATTATTAGTAGTCTGGTATCTAATGGATAATTCAGCATTCCCTTTTTAAGAAACCTTTATTGTATTATCTTGTTGTGTTTCCATAAATATGAAAATTTCATATCATACTTGCACAGTGTGTCTTTAATCCATAATAATGTACACCTGTAGATTTCACCAAATAGGTAATCTCTGAAGATTTTTCTTGATCATTATTAAAAAGTTTTATTGGCGCAACATATTCCATTGTAGGCTGTTCTTGATTATGCAGTTTCTTTATATACCTACCTTACAAGAATCATTCTTGGAATTTCAAAATCAATACAAACTGCTCTTTTTGTTTCACCATTTTTTAGAACGGCATCTACAGGTGCCCTTAGTAGCTCTGGAGTAGCAGCGACCTGATTCGTTTTTTTAAAAGTACGCATTTGGAAATAGGTATGAATAAATAATATTTTATAACTAGAGAGGGGCTAGTTGAGCAATGGGTCTCAACTAACCCCATACCCGCCATTTTTCAAATACAGAGATATAACATTTTTATCCTAAAGATAAGCTCAATTTACGAATAAAACCTAGAAAATAGAAGGACTAAACAAACTGTAAATACTTATCTCAATCTAATAGTGGTTGTTGTTTGGCGTCCAGACCAAAAAGTAAACAAACTTTTAATTTTACTGTAACCTATCGAAAGTTGTTGTAGTCAACTTGAGTTTACATGGTCCTACCGAGTGCTGTGGGAGAAGAAAGACAATGTGCGTTGGTGTGCACAAGCGTGTTCGATTAGCTATTTTAGTTACCGAAATATATACATTGATCAACTTACCCCTATGCTCAACTAGTCCCACTCTACCCTACTATAAATCGGCAAATTTTTGTACTTTTAAGCCTGAACACGGTGTATAACAAAGAGTAGTTTATTACGTTTTCTTATTTTACATTTTCTCAAACAAGTCTAAGAAAGAAAATGCATGGCATTTTTTTAATAACACACGTTCATGTGCAATTGCGGAGCCTTATGGGCGAAATTCACGCTGCTAATAGATATATCAAAAGATATAGTGCACTTTGGACAGTATTCCTTGAGAAAAGGCAAGGAGAGACGTGTCATCATATTTTCTATTTGTGCGCTACGTATGATTATGTTGCTCACGATTCCCCTTTTGGTCACAAAATACTGATAAATGAACGTGGAGAGAGTTATAATTGACCTAGCGCTCTTAAATGATTTAGTTGTGTCCCCTGCTGGCTAACAAGGATAGCAGAGCTAATTACTGGTGTAAAAGTGTAACGTTATTCCGTAGTACGGGTTTAAATCTGATATCGCCTCTATTATATGCTGCTGATGTGCACTTTACGTAAAACGAATTTGTAACCGTAGATTTTGGTGCAACGTGTACATAACCAAGCGATGTCGGAAAGTGTTCGTATTTGATGTGCATGAACTTAGCCCCCCATTTTTTGATAAACTAAAAATTAAAGGTTGTACTGAATTGTACTGGATTTGTGCTACATTGTGCCGTAAAATTTGAGGTAGCCCCCCACTTCGCGAAAATCATATATTTTTTTAATGTGCTACAATATTCTAGTTGTTCTGAACATTGTGACGTTTAAAAAAATTTGATATTTGTTGCTCTTATTAGAGTAAAACTAACAGATGCCTAATGTAAATTTAAAATATTTTAATTTTGCACATAGCTGGGAAAAATGAGAGGTGCAGCAAGGTTTTGCCAAAATTTCCGGTTTTTCCGGATTTTCCGGAGAACGGAGATATATATCGAATTTCTTTGAACGGCACAATATTCTGGACAATTAGCACAATTTACCACAATCCCGTTTTCTAATTTTCGAGGAAAATGGGGGGCTAAATTTCCAGTTTTTCCGGATTTTCCGGAGAACGGAGGAAGATATCAAATTTCTATAAACGGCACAATGTTCAGGACAGCTTGAAATATTAAAATCTTGTATATAAGAGTCCGTCACGCGCTTGAAATAAACCGATTTTTTACGCTCGGCCCATAACACTTATTTAGACAACGAATAAACATAGCGGTCCAAATAAAAAGACAATCGAAAGATAAAGTTGTTTCCTAAGGCTGCTGTGTAATATTTTTTCAAAATTAGTTTTTAATTATTTAAATTTAATGAGCAAACTGTGCAAGAAATCGTCATATTTACAATTTATTTACTTAAAAATAAAGGTTTAAATCGAAAATTGGTTACAAAAGGGAAATAAGTCTGTCTTTTAGCTTTGCAACAATACCAAAATTATATCGAATTGATAGAAATTACTCAATATTCTATGCTAAATGCCGAACGTCTACAACTTCAGAAACGAATATATTTTAAATGCTGCAACCACGTGTGTTTCACTCAGTGGGATGGACTACAGATTGGTAAATGCATACATAGTCACTTATAATCTATACGTTCTCAGTTGAGACAGTATTGAATTAATCGATCTTATGGAGTTCGATGCGATGCGATGGTGTCTAAACCTTTCTTGTAGAATACATTTTTTCGTTTAGACCAACAGTTCCGGAAATATAAGAAGTTCTATTAGAATTCCTTAGGTATGCAATTTTTACATTGCTTATTAAAACAATGTCATTTTTTCGTAAGTTCCAAATTGAACAAAATTCTCCGCAAATTAAATACGTATTTTCCATATTAAAATAATAAAGAACATAAAACACTGAAATAAATGTAGTCACTATATTTATTTTATATAAAAATTTACCTGTTCTCAAATCTTTGTTCTTCTAATTTTAAAGAAGGCAATGTCATAAATATATTAAACACAATCATAATATGTACAATAAAAATGTTTTTCTCATTATGGAAAATATAGATATTTTTAACTCGTCGAATGAATGCGCTGTCCTATTTCTGAAAACATCTTCTGCATCACAAGTATGCACACGGCGCACAAAGTTAAATTCTTGAAAAGTGTAACACCGTAAACTGTTTTTATAGTTTTGACTACAATTGCTCGATATAACTACATATCAATAGTAAATAATTAATATAAGTTTGTAATGCACAAATTTGCTGGGCCGATTTTGGAACATTTTTTTTTTCGAAAAGGCGTTAAGCTATTAAAAATTGGTGTGTACCGTGAGAAGTACTGCAGTTTTTCATATAAACTGTAAAAAGACTACGAACATAAGTAAAATCGTTGATTTACAAGCGCGATGTAACGAAAACGTAATAATTATCAAATAATGTCCCAAGCATCGATAATTTGATTTTATTTTTACAAAAAGTTGTACAAAAGTTGTTTTGGATACTAAAAATGTCCTTCTACAAGATCGTTATATTTTCTTAAAAATAAAACGGCATAATTGCTAGCCGATTTGACTCCACTAAATCTAAATATTCTAAATACGTCCACCGTAAAGTCATTGTAGTGGTAGAGCGATAATATCCGCCTCCAGCCGTAACGCCCGTGCACCCGACCCCGGAGCGCTACCCGAGGAGTGTACAGAGAACGGACTCTTAACTTGTAAATATACACTTTCAAGATTGATTATAGCATGAAATATTTTGTCCAAATCGAAAAGACAGCAAACCGTTTCTCCACATTGAAAAAGTAGGATAGTAGCATCTCTTCTGCAATTGCCCCTTCTCCTATGCCCCCTTTTCGCCAGTTTTCGAATGCCACCAATTCCTTCTCATACACACTTTGCTTTTCGCTGGTAACAGGCGTAATGTTGCTTGTCGGGCTTCTTGCTGGATTTCAGCCGTAATGAAGAATTTTTCAGCATTCTCACTCGTGTTTTGTCGATTTTGCAATTTTTTTCACTCTTGTTGGCAAATAAACAAACACAACTCGTAGAAACGATGCCAAGACTTTCTAATACTCAACTGACAATCAATATTCTTGATTAAAATAAATTTGTTTTTCAAAACCATAATTTTTCATCCGCTCTCACATGGTTTTCACTCTCCTAATTGACCGGTTTTGGTCATGGTCATGGATAAAACGTTGAATTACACGGAAAATTAACAAGCCTTTTTAAAGGCTTTCGAAAAAATGTAGCGCACGGCTGCGCTTCGAGTGTCCATTTTTTTTTCATGTATTAAAGGCTTGTTAATTCCCTTATATAATTAATAACTAACAACCAATACTAACAACAGTAAACCCAAAATCTTGTATGCATATTTATTGTTCTATTTTTCACGTTGTTTGCAGGGTTCCTTTCCCTCATATCACTTTTCACCCTCTACATATAAAAAACAGTAAATCCAAAGCATACATTTTAGAAAAACAAAGTAGGCAGGTGTTATATATATTACGCCGCCACCATCACTACTTTTATGTGCATATACTTCCATATATTATTACTTACCGGGTAATTAAAATTGTTACAGAAGGATTAAATATAGCCGGCAGGAAACAAAAGAGTCATAAAGTTTACGCTGGTACATGAAAATAATTTTTAATAAAGCTTCTCGTTCAAGAGCTTCACTCCAATACCACGAGAATTCTGGAAAGCAACCCACATTATTACCCAACTAAAATTTCATTCAGTTTGTACTGACAGTGGCCATTGTTAGAAAATCTATGAATATTTTTAATATTCTATTATAAGTGAAATGAATTCTAAGTAAAATAGGGTAGTTTGTGTAAGTAAAACTAGTTTTAGATAGAAAGTTTTATAGGGTTTCTGAAACTTTGCAATTTTATAGCGTTTGAGTCTTTACAAATTTCAAATTTACCACCTTTTCCATTGCGAAAAGACCGCCATTTTGCATGAGTAAAAATTAGAGGTTCACGAATATTATTATTAACACATTTTGAGAAATAAATACACAGGGTGACTAAAATATATTGACAGTGGCCACTGGCCATTGTTGGGAAATCTATGAATATTTTTAATATCATATTATAAGTGAAATGGATTCTAAGTAAAATAGGGTTTGTGTAAGTAAAACTAGGTTTAGATAGAAAGTTGTATAGGGTTTCTGAAACTTGGAAATTTGCAACTTTACAACCTTTTTTGCGAAAAGGCCTCCATTTTGCAGGAGTAAAAATTAGAACTTGCGATTATCGTTATCAGTACATTTTGAGGAAAAAAATTATACAAGTAAAACAAGGTGACAAATTGAAACAGAATAGAATATATCATTTTAAGTAAAGGAAAAAAAAATTAATTGGAATTAAATGACTCGGTATAGCTCTTACTTTGTTGATATTAAAAGTTTTATGATATTTTTTGTTGATAATGGCGAAAATGGAACAGATCATTGAGGATTTTTTAATTTAAAAAATGTCTGCTGCATTTTGGGCAATATAACTTATTCATAAAAAAGAACATATTCAAAGACCTAAAATGGGTTGTACCCTTGTTCCGTATCGACACCACTTTAGAGAAAATGGGAATAGTTTGCATGGGCTTTGACAATACAATTTTTGAAAGCCAAAAATGTCATAAATTGTTTTCAAATTATGTAGACATATTATACTTATTAAAAATGAAAAAACATGTTTCTAATTTTTTTATTAGATATTCTTATGATTCAATAGGTGTTAAACATGGCATTAATGAAATTTGCCATAACTTTCTAGTCTAACTTTTTATTCTATTTAATTAATATAATATATTAGTAAAATTTGAAAGCAATCCATAGCATTTCTAGAACCAATTCTATTGATGATTTCATATTCAAAAATGCTTCCTAATAGAGGTAAGAGCTCTTCAAGATGGCTTTTTGACATGTTTTTTTTTTATTGTTCAGATCGCTGTTTATCTAGAAGGATTAAACTTAGGTCATGTGTTAACTCTTATACTTACAGCTATTACAGCTATTACAGCTAACCATAGGCATCACATTTGGTAACTGATATTTTTAATTATATATTTTGTCTTTGAAAGAAAAAAGTCTATATTTGAAATATTTGTGTTTTTTTGCACGATAATTACAACATTACAAATTCTTTTGTAATATTCAATCAAAAAACATAAAATAAAATTCTAAAAAAAAAATTGGAATTTTGTAGATATTAAAAAATATCAAAAACTGACAAAAATTATATGAAAACGACAATTAACAGAAACAAACTTCAATTTAAAAGATTATCCACATAGCGGCAATTACTTTCAATGCATGATTAGTTTCTCTAATGTTCTAATTTAATTTTCCCTAAAAAGGGCCCTACCTGTTTTAGGAATCATTTTTAGATAAACCGATTTATGTCAAATCGATATGAAATCATACCTAGAATTTTCTGTTTTCGTTTGTATCTATTACAATAATATAAAAAAAATATTTATCACCAATTTTTGTGTTATCTTAGAAGTTTTTATAGAAAAATTTTTATTTAAAAAAAGAAATTAAGAAAAATTTTTTAGGTATTTGTACCCTAAATGTATGCCGCTCATATTTTATAGGATAAAGGGGTTATAGCTATGAGATTATTGAAATAGATATTTTAAAGACATGTGTCGAGTTTCATTCGGATATAATAAGCTTTTTTGAAGTAATTCAGAAAAGTATGCTTTTGGTAGTGTACCTTTATCATCCTGTTTTTGTTAATAATGTTTGAACTCATGTGCATACAACATTTCCTTCAATTTGGCATCATATTTTTTTAAAATCGCCATGTAATGGTAGTTTTTGTACAGTTTAGATATATATTGTGAACGATAACAAATGAATCTTTCGCTTATGTAGATACTAGCAAATAGAGATCCCTAATGCATTAAATTGCAAAGACTAAGCTTTTTCTAATGATTTTGAGTCTAAAAGAACTAACATCAGCGCCATCAACAAATCATTTTAAGTTTATTCCTACAGCCGGTTTAAAACTGTCAGAAATGTTCGTTCAACTACTTCTTGAGTTACATGCACTAAAACCACATTCACAACTTAACTGGTCGAATATTTCTAACCGTTTGAGACCTCTGACTCTTGTAGGAACAAACCTTATACCAGCAGACTGATCTGATTTGTAATCTACAGGGTGTTTATTAAAGAATGGGTCATACCTTAAGGTTAACTTCCTTGGACAAAAATAAGGTAATTTAAATCAGTTTACATTAGTAATTTATTTATTTATTGGGTAATCATATTCAAACTTTGTAGAAGAAGGTTTTTTGTATGATATACACGAATATCTGATTGATTTTTGTGCTAAATGTACAGAGCGCCTGTCTCACTGTATTTTTCCATTCATATTTTTTTAGCGAGGGATATTTTTAGTCATTAATATGCGTCATTTTAGAGAAAATTGCATTTAGACTTTGAGTTATAAATGTATGAAATACTCTACAATCTCGGGTATTCATTAAACAGTAGGCCATACCTTAAGACTAGCTTCCTTGGATAAAAATAAGGTGATTTAAGTTAACTTACTTTGCTTCTTTAAAAAGTTATAGATCCGAGAAAATATTTTAAAAAAACTTTGTCAGACCTATAACTTTCTCCCTAAAAAAAATTGAAAAAAAATACAGTGGCAAAAGCGCTCAGAACGCCCTGTATAATTATTACAAAAATCAATCAGATATTAGTGTGCATCATGAAAAAAACCTTCGTGTACAAAATTTTAATATGATTACCCCAGAAATAAATAAATTAGCATAAAAAATTAAATAAAAACCACTTTCTCAGTCCTATAACTTCTTAAGGCAGCAAGATAGAATAAGATAAGTTGATTTAAATCACCTTATATTTTCACCCAAAGAAGCTAGCCTTAAAGTATCACCCACGTTTTAATAAACACTCTGTATAACTATACGTAAACATCAACAGCGTTGATTGTACTTTCTAGGAAAAGCCTAGCAATACATTGTTTTAAATTTAATTCGAAAACCATTTCAATACGAAGAAACTGTAATGTAGCTTTTAAAAACTTGCCAAAAATTGCAAAGTATTATAGAACTTTTTATGTTTACATTAGCCTATTTTATACCCCAAACTTTTCTTTATTATGTGGGAAAATAGCGGTACCCTGAAGTAAAAAGTCGAAATTATCTTGTCAGATTTAGGTAAAATATTGCCCGGTTTTGATTTATGGCGACTTGCACGATAAATATGTTGGTAAGATAAATGCAGGCGTGGAAATATGTAGAATTAAATGCTCCCACATCGCAAACTGTGGGCAGGACCTTCATTATGCTAAAGGTGGTTTTAATTAATAAGGTTACACAAAGTTATTTAAAAACGAAAATAAATATATAATTTCCACTGAATTATTTTTTTAAATGTGGTGTACCGTAAAGTTTATTGAACTTCAACGGAGCAACACAACGGTAAAATAAAGTATAATGGGGTATATTTAAAATAATAACTTTAATAATAATAATAAATAATAATAATAATAATAATAATAATAATAATAATAATAATATCTCTACCCCTCATTCTACAGGGATTAGCCCAGAAGTCGGAGACTTGTGCGGGAGAGGGGGCGGCATATTATTAAGCAGGCCGCATTTGCGCCCAGGAACGACTTACGTTGGTAGGCCCTAACCACTATTCAGTGCAGGAATGAGGGAAACCTGGAAAACCTCATTAATTAGGGGGGTAGTCAAATATCAACCGGCTTCAATCTCTCACATTGACCCAAGCAAACATTCTTCCACCCTACCATACCCGCAGCGAGGGCGCCAAACCTCTCCTCGAATATAGCTTATATACGGTCTACCGGCAGCTGGGCTCGAACCAACACCGATCTAGTCACCTCGATTCAAGTACTGACGCCTTAAACCGCGCGACCACTGACCTAATAATAATAATAATCAATTTATTGCCCAACAGATTACATAATCCAATTACGGGACAAATATAGTAA
Source organism: Monochamus alternatus (assembly GCA_037114965.1). Classification (NCBI taxonomy): domain Eukaryota; kingdom Metazoa; phylum Arthropoda; class Insecta; order Coleoptera; family Cerambycidae; genus Monochamus; species Monochamus alternatus. The sequence goes on from CM073429.1 coordinate 79,587,487, forward strand.
ATGAAGAGAAATAATATACAATTAAATAACTTTAAGTAATTAACTTTAAGTAAGCACTAAATAATAAACCAACAGAGTAGTATAACAATAATTATAATGCCTTTAAGGAATATACATTTACATATTTATGAAAAAGAGAAATAACAAAATAAAGCAATGATAAATTCAGAAATAACAACATAAAAACTTCAGATAAATAACAAAATTCACAGTAGCTCAAAAAAGGTGACTGTGCTCAATTAGAACATCTCGAACTTGATTTAACTTTGCACAATTTATATCACATAATAATGAGATTTTATTCAAATTATTACATAGTATATACAAAGGGGAATGTAAAATCATATTAGTTTTGGCCATTGGCAGTCTAAATATTTGAACATATCGGGATGAACTGCTTGGTATTTGAAAGTATAATTCACTTATAAGATTCATGCAGTGAATCTCATCATGTATTAATTTATAACCAAAAGTTGTACTAAACAAAATTCGTCTCATATGTAAAGATAAAAAATTGCCAAGGAATATAAACAAAACCACGAGGTCGAAAACGCGATATCATTGGTGTGACGTCACATTTGTTTCTTGTATTTTTTCGTTTTTCGACGTATTCTTGGATCATGGATAATGTAAATACTGTGTAAGTTAGGGCTATGCAAACGATAACGGGTTTTGTGCAAGCACAATCGGACAATTTGCCACGAGTGCATTCATTTATTCTTATAAACTTAATTGTTGTGAATCCCAACTTTATTAATGCAGAAATATGGGAAGTCAAAGCAAGCAGGTGTGTGTACCTTCTGTTTTTAACATTACAATAATTATTAGTGGTGATATGGTAAACTTGATGTTATGTATTGTAAATTATTTATTTGTTTACAATATACTTGTAGATCCGCTTGTGAAAATTACAGCGACAATCCTGGTGGTTACGTTCAGGTTAAAAGAGATGGCAAGTTTTGCACAATAAAGAGGAAAATTCAGACCATAGTATTTATTCATTGTTAGTATCTAAATTTTTTTAAGATAACTTTTAAAAAGCCTTTGTAAGACACATTATTTTGCTATTCTTTCCCTACTTTTTAATAACTATTTTCACATATTTATAAATAAAAGTGATCCTATATCTAATACTAAGTAAGTTAGTTAAATTTAAGAAATTGCATATTTTCAAAGATTTCTGTACCTAAAAATTTGTTGGATATACCGTAGTCTCTATGTATTGGTTCCTGTTATTTGCTATGCCCTAGATTATTCAGTTGTAAAATGTCTAAAATTATTTGTATTTGTAGAAAACACTATTTCAAGATTAAGGCGTTTTTAATAGAAATTATTGTTTTAATTTTTACAACTTAATTTTTTGATAAACTTAAACTTACCTATTTATGTATTTCCAATTAAACTTATATTAAAATGGTCTTCACAAACAAACAATGTTGAAATGCTGGAGAGCTTTACGTTTTTTCTTTCGTCGCGCTTCATTGTCCTATGCCACATTTTTCTTGTCTTTTCAAATTTTGGCACGGAGAAATATTTTTTATTAGATGATGTACGAGAAGTAGTACAATGCAATATTTCTTCCATTTTCCCGGTGATAATGCACCTGTGCTCATTTTACAAGCCTATTTTGCAATTTTTTTTCAACACCAATGGAATAATGCAAATTAAATCTAATATGATGATGAGACCGGCATTTCTTGTTAGGGATTGTGCGTCTGTCCTAGCCTGTCTGCTGCTAACTATTCTAAACCTGATACTTAAAACAATAAGTTTCCCGAAATTATATAAAATCTCGAGGATAAAAAAAATAGTATAATCGAAATACCAATCTATGGACCGATTGCCATTTTCTCCAGTTTATCTAAAATCTTGGAAATACTGCTGCTGGACAACTCATTATACAGCTCTGTCTCAAATTATTGCGCCTCGACAACAAGGCTTCATAAAGTACACCCTGACAAACCTTATGTGTAAAACTCAATTCATTAATAAGTTCTTGGACAAATGTGGTCAAGTTGACATAATATACATTGACTTTACCAAGGCATTTGTGAGACATCACGATATTCTGTTACATAAGTTGGGTATGTTTGGCCTGCCTATATGTTTGCTTTGTACAAAATTACTTTCTTTTGCTGTTGGCAGCACAAAAATTCCTGCTGGAATGCAGTGTAAATAGTTCGGTACTTATTTTCTAAAAGTGCAATATTGTAGCAACTGATTCGTAAAAATAGCTATAAATTTTATTACAAGCTCTTATAATTGGCAACTCTAAAGCAAGCATAAGAGATTTTACCTCAATTAAGAGTCTAATACAGAGAGCCATTAAAATACTATCCAAACATATAAAAAATTACTTACATGTCTTTATAGCTGCTTTACTGGAGTTAATTTAGTGCTATATAATATCTGTGTTCCTAAAATCAATTTACATTTTCTTTGCAGGGCAAGGAAGTAGTCAAATAGTTTTAACTGCAATGAGAAATACTTTAGTATTATTTATTCTGTTTAAACGGAGTTTATAGCTGATGCATTTGACCAGATAGATGTCTTTTATACTGATTTCAGTAGTTCAGTGTTACTATCTAAATTAAACAATATTGGGTTTATTCATAATTTGTAAAAATTTTATAAATCCTATCTGGAGGATCGTCAATAACATGTAGAAATTTCGGGTCAACAATCCCTTCAGGTTGTCACCGTCATGGGTACCACAGGGTTCGGTCCTTGAACCATTGTCTTTGAACATTTTTATAAATGACATAATTATTGATATAAATGTTAAGTGCCTTTTGTATATAGATGACACGAAAATATATAATAGAATTGACTGTTTTAATGATTGTATTGATTTTTACATTTTTAACAATTTAAATACATGGTGCTGTATTAACAAGTTAGAATTAAATGTAAAAAATGCAATGTTCTTACTTTTACAGTTAAAAATAGCGCCATAGTATATTATTATAAATTGGACGACGTTATTGTTTCCAGATCACTTACATTTTGTGACCAAGGGATAACATTTGATAGTAAATTATCCTTTACGCCTCATATTCGGAATATTACTTCCGATGGATTTAAGCCAAGAACTTGGCTTTGTAATTCGTAATATGAATAATTTTCCTTCCACTCATGTTAAAAAAATCCTCGTCTCACCCATTGCGTACTGATGAGAACTAACAAGCTCGAAACCGGTCTATGTCTGGTGATGTGGCCGACAAGGGTTATGGCTGTTCACACAGATACTGCAGGTGTAATTCACTGCCGGTCGGGGCATTAGTCCTCGGAGCAGTTGTTACCTGCAGTATCATTTATAGATTTAATGGTGCGCCACCCAGGGCATAGATCTGCTAAAATGTAGGTCGCTTCCTGCAAGTCGAGCCGCTTAGGCTGAGCAGGAAGTAGCAGACCACATATATCTCACCTGTACTCGTATTTTTAAAAAAATTATTGAACTTCAGGATACCTAGACCTGGCTCTAGGTTTAATATGCTATGTTACACTATAACACCTAGTGTACAACAAGATATTCACCTATTCATCAAAATTGTAAAAACTATAACAAATTGCAAAGTTTGATATATAAAACTGTACTGTGGCTTCAATAAATTCTCAAGATTTTGATCTTTTATTAATTTGATGTAACATATCTATGGAAATACATTTAAATTTTAATTTAATTCTTACTACTTTTCTTACTCAGTTTAACTCACATCTATGTATTTTGTTTACAATATATGTTCCACTTTCTGTTAATTGTAAAAATGAAAATTACCTACTTCATATAGGTAACAACAACAGGATGATTTAAATTTGAGAGAAATGTAACCAGAAATTGTGTATATAATTAAAAAGCGAGTAAATCGCGTGTGAGACACGATTTAAAACAGAAGTTAACTGAGGTCGTAAAATATTCCTTTAGGCGACCATTTTTGTTAAAGGAAGTTTTGAGAATCAGGGATGACGTTATAATCTCATTTTTCAGGAGATGCCATGTATCAATTACCCACATGTTGGATGAAGCGCCTGTTGAATGTTTAATGTGTTTTTTAGACGACTCAGCATATAAATATTTATTAAATTTAACTCAAAGAGTTGCGTACCTAGGGAAAAGTTGAGGAAAAATGTTTCTGATTTGTTTTACTGGGGGTGCCAAAAACATATTTGAAAGATTTTAATTCTCAGTTTCGAGCACCTCAAAGTTATTGATATTATGAGAGAAAAAGAAACACAGTTTTTTTACTCAGATTGTATTGCCATTAAATTACACATTTTTCAGAAACACCTTTACACCTTTAAGGCTTGCTACAGACTATGCGTGTATTCGCGATTCGTTATGTGTGATTCGTGATATGTGAAGAATTCGCGAATAGTGTGTAGGGTCTTGTTCGTTAAAGCTCTATTCATAAAAGCCCTACACGGATTCCTCACAAACCAGGCATAACGCATTACGGATCGCGAATTCACGTATAGTTTGTAGCAATCCTTACGTGCTTAATTTTCATCCAGTCATCTAACGCCCTGAAGTCTTTTATCGTAAACGCCACGAAATTTTTCTGGTACAATTTGCAATGTACCTGCCTCTGCTTCATCAATAATGTCCTGCGGAAGTTCTGCTGACCCATATTTGTTTAAAAACTGGTTTTTCGTATTTATTCACTATTTATCGTCAGCACATTAGGAAGTAAATAAATGTCGTCAAAAAGATAGTGGTGTTTATTATTAACAAAACGTACATCCGTGTTCCATAGTAACATAAAAGCACCTTGATAATTTGTGAATTCATTCATTCACAATAGTGATATTCTAAGTAAACTGTTAGAAAAAGAGTAATATTCTTTTGAGATAACATAGTTCTACTGTTGAATAAAATTTTGTATGGTATGCATGTGTTATGTATATAAGTCACTTGAAAAAAGGATTTATTATTATTATTATCGGTCAGTGGTCGCGCGGTTTAAGGCGTCAGTACTTGAATCGAGGTGACTAGATCGGTGTTGGTTCGAGCCCAGCTGCCGGTAGACCGTATATAAGCTATATTCGTGGAGAAGTTTGGCGCCCTCTCTGCGGGTATGATAGGGTGGAAGAATGTTGGCTTGGGTCAATGTGAGAGATTGATACCGGTTGATATTTGACTACCCCCCTAATTAATGAGATTTTCCAGGTTTTCCTCATTCCTGCACTGAATAGCGGTTAGGGCCTACCAACGTAAGTCGTTCCTGGGCGCAAATGCGGCCTGTTTAATAATAATATGCCGCCCCCTCTCCCGCACGAGTCTCCGACTTCTGGGCTAATCCCTGTGATTAGAATGAGGGGTAGATATATTATTATTATTATTATTCGTCATTATTTGTTCTCACCTATAATTTCCCATGTCATGCGTATAGGTTGAGAATCACCATGTATATTTAATATATTATTACAATTATTTTTTAGTTTATTTAAAAAGAAAAGCATTATCGGGATCGACTTTGTGCTAATATGTATTCAAAGTAAATTTAGAAAGACTATATATTGATTTTAATATTCAAGATGTATGCTTTCCATTTAGTAAGTAGTATGTGGCCAGATTATTTTTATTTTAATTTTGGACAATTATTGGTTATCCTTATTTCTTAGGCATACATGATTACATACGACAAAATTTTCAAGAAAAATTATTTCAGGTTACTTAATAAAAAATGTAAAAATAAATAAATTTAAAATTAAGTTAATAATATTTCTGTATTTCATTTGAAAAAACTGATATCTAAATATTTAATTAAAATAGTTATTAAATGTATGTGTATCTAGTTTATATATTTTTCTCTATATTATGTAAAACTAGACTAGCAAAAAAAAGTATTGAGGCATTTTCTTCACTTGCATTCTATTCAACTGCCTTAGATTTTAAACAGAATTTATTTTTTTGAATAACTTTTGTATTCATTATAACATTTACTTATGCATAGTTTATTAAGAAACTTTAACATTAAAAACTAACGTATTTCTATAATTTTACAATATATTTATTACATACTAAAATGTTTAATAATTATACACACATATTTATTCCATTTGTAGCAGAATGTTTCAATTCCGAGAGAAGTTCGAGATTCAGTAAATTTCTGTATAGAATGTATTACTTCCCAATCATTTATTGGACATGCATCGCTTTCTATGGATAAAGCAAATCTTACTTTACTTTTATGTCAAACTCAACTGAAATACAGAGAATATTATATACCGGTAGGTATCATGTCCTTCGTTTTGGTACCTATAAAGCTGCCACTTGAAAATTGTATTTAGATTGAAATGTAACAGAATGTTTCGGCTTGACATGCTTAAGTTTCTTTTTTTTTATTGTAATTTCCTGGATTTTAAATATTCCAACAGAGCAATTTCAATATTAAAAATGTCCTACTACTATTGGAAAAATTAAAAATGAATAAAATCGTAAAGATCAAGAGAAAATCTTTGGTTTGAAATGATCCATCTACCTTCTATATTAAAAAAAACTTCTTTTTGTAACGTTTTTGCAGTAATTTTAATTATATATACTTTTAAATTTTTTATATACTTTCACTTGGTTTTCAGTTTCTTTCAAAAGAGCTCCAGATATATTTCTTCTTATATATAATAATCAAATGCCCAGCATAAATACTCATGGGCAACAATATTAAAGTTTCGCGACAGCGAATCAACAGATTCAAATTTTAAATTTTGTCGACATAAAAGTCGTACAAAAGTAAGACCTCTACTATTTTCATTTGTGAATATGAAACAATTATTCTGTTTATGATTCATTTTCTAATGTTTAAGTTTTCACTACCAATATCTCTGCTATCATGTCATCTGCAATTATTGTAATAGACAGACGTTAATATATTCCCTAAGTAACACTATCCTATATGATTACTACATTTATAGGCTTAAGAGCAAGTATTAATATACAAAATGAACCATGTAATAATTATGGAAATTTATATACGTGTAATACAAATTTCAAATTTTACGTAGACAAACGTGAACACTGAATAATTCAATACTGAATGTCTGTGCTTTCACTTCTGTACTGTTAGTATTAACAATGTTAATATTTTGACGCAAATTTCTTTTTGATTTATAGGTAGTAGCATAGGTATGGGACTTTGTTCACCCTTAAACCCCCTAAACTTATACACCATATTATTTTACTTTCCGAAAAAGTGCTCTTGAGGAAATTCACTAAGAAGCTTATTTTTTCAGATATTTTGACTTTTTCTAATAAAGGTTATTTATGGGATTACAAAGATCATTAAAAATATATTGGATTTAAAGATCGCGCACATTATGTCCTCATGAACCTGCAGCCTGCCCATGTAACATCATGCACTAGACCAGCACCAGCATGTACCGTCATCTGCAACAACCGTTACTGCAGGTCGTATCGGTGGCCTGCAATTTTTATAAGTAAGTTCTGTAACCACAAAAATCAACAATTGGTTTCAAATTGTTAGAAATATTTGACCTGCGGGCACCTTCGCTTATCAACAGCCTTTATTTACTTACTTTATATAAACTGCAAGTCTTTCGTCAGATAATACTGCTCTATACGAAATCTTTTGTTTTGGTGCTGTAGGCGTGGACGATCCAAGAGCTCGATTTTTTTTTGTGACAATCGGAAACACTGAGAAAAATTTCATTGATCTCTCTCCATTTCAGAAAATAAATGATGAAGTTCACCATACAGTTTTCTTTTTTTATCGATAGGGTGAACTCAAATCTTTATCATTTTCCTGATTTCTTCCCCCTTTTCCCCTTCAAACAACATAGCTAAGCTAAAATACAAATTTCTTCATCCCAGCTACACTCAACTACTGCTTAAAAACGTCTGCCACACACATAACCTGCATAAAAAGATACTGGTCTGTATATCAACAGCATTGACAGATGGCATGTCAAACCAGTTAAAGATTGTTGAAATTGTTACTTGATAATTAAATATAATCAAGGGGAAAAGATGAATTGGCCGAGGCGGTCCAATTGCTTGGCCAGTTCGATCACCAGATCTCGATCCGATAGATGAACTCTGATTAGAAAAAGTCAAAATATCTGAAAAATAAAGCTTGTTAGTGAATTTCCACACACACAAGTTCAAACAAGTTACGTAGCGTTAACAAATTACTGTTGACTTAATTTTATTGCCAAAAAAGTTTTTACCATTTGTGAAGTAAATGACGGGTACAACATTGCCTGATAATGTCGACTTTGAACCTCAAACGAGACGAGCTAAATTTCTCTCTTGGATATCTTTTTAACAGCTGTGGGTCTTATTGAAAATACATGCAGCAGGGGTTCGATCAATTTTTTTATAGCAAGGTTAGAAATACTACTTAATATATTACTAAAAATATTGTTATAAAACACTTTAATTTTAATAGCTAAAATGTTTTATAAGATTGTCACAGAAAATGTTCATAAAATAGTTATATATTTACCGTATAAGCTGTTTTATTATTTAGCAATCAAAACGTTCTTGTGATAAATTTATAAAATACTTCCGTACTGATATAACACATAATTGTCGCATAACCTAAGAATCATAAAACTGTTTTGTTGCTTAAGAAAGAAAAAGTAAATAGAATACTGTATTCCCAGTTACGTACTAGTAAAACCAAAAAAAAAAAATTATCAACAATATTAAATTATATAATGTTTGTATTTCAACAAATCGATACCGTCAGGATTTTGTATGCTCTGCAATATTTGTAGAATCAAATTGTTCCATTCCAATTTAGGCAACTATTTACATTTGGAATAATACAGTAAGAATATATCGATACCTTGAGGCAGTTGAAGCTTTCAATATTGATATGCAGTCTGCTCCGTATGAATTTCATGAATGATTGATTAAGCAAAACTGACTTACAAGTGCAACATCATCAGCACCAGTGGCTATTTGCTTCGATGCGATGTTTGGAGATAAATTGAGTTGAGAACAATCCGATGCAGATGCAAAAATTGAATTCACAATTTTATTGTTCCAAATAAAGAATAATTTACGGTCCAACTCCTTCCCCTCTTAATTCAAGGCCTCAAAGTTTATTAATCTATGAAATTATCAATTATTACAAAAATATTCAATAATTAAATTCATTTTTGTCTTTGTATTATATTGTATCCAGTAATAAAATATATAGCAAATGTTATATTTTACTTATAATTAATATCACAAAAGATTGATATGTACATGAAGAAATAATCGATATAGAATATAAATATTATGTATACACAACGACTGATAAAAAAGTTTCAAAACTGATTTTTTAGTAATTTATTAGAAATATAATTTATTCAACATTATTTCCTTCAAAGTATTCTTCTTGTCGCACATCTCTGCTAGTGACACTTTTTCTACTGGAAGTATATAGAAAATTTGTCTAAATCATCTGATTTTCCTCTTGGAAAATAAAAAAGAGAGAGGGACTAAATCAGGCGAGTGCAGTGGTTGAGGAAGAACTGTCATGTAACCTAAGAAAGCAATTAACATGAAGCTTGATTTGGTTTCAAATTCGAATGAATCGTTCTGGATCAGTTCCGTATCGGAATATCGGAACCAAAACAAGTAAATGGGAATTTATAGCCAAAAAACAGAGTATTCAATTGTTGTGCATTATTATAAACTACATTAAAACTAAAACCTGCATAACATAGCAGCAAGCCACTAATAAAGACAAAAACTTACAAATAATTGTTGTCTTGGTTATCAAGTGTCAACAGAAGCTTTTCAGAAACCAATGAAAAAATAAGAAACATGTACTAGACAGACTAGACTATTTTTATTGTTTCCATTAGATAAATACACTGACACTATTGTACTACATCTGCAAACACAGTTTGAGACTGAACATAAATATTTAGTACCAAATACAATTTTAATACAAAATAACAAATGGTACATTCCAAATATGTGTTTCCTGTGCAGGTACAAATCTATGAATCCATTATAGCAGTGACAAAGATAGAACAACATTATTCTTTATTATTTTTATTTTAAAATCATTGTAATATAATATTATGTTTATATCTGATTAATCATCAGAAATGTATAATTTTAAGACTATTCATTACAGTGGGACAATAATGCAACTATATTTTATTATTATTGAAATAAATCTGTTTTGCTGTGACAACATACAATGAGACAAATTATTTTTCTTCAGATTGTTCAATGATGATCATCATCCCGATCATCTCCGTCCTTCTCATACAGTCGTCGCTTGCGTTCCTTGAAGATTCGTATCCAGAAACTTTCGACTCCAATACGTACCCTGAAGATCTGTTCGACAACGACAACGACATTGAAGTACAAAGACGTAGCAACCACTTCTTACGATTCGGTAGAAACAACGGCAAATATGAGAACAACGAGATAGGAAACGACGACTACGAGGATTTCGCTAGGCCCACCAGATCTGGAAGGATAGAAAAGAACGACCACTTCATCAGGTTTGGACGTGGAAAACATCAGGAATTCTTGAGATTCGGCAGGGACCCCCAAAGGCGCGACAAATCTGCTTATCTTAGATTCGGTAAGAACAAATAACAAACGAGTGTATTATACAGGGTTAACTACAGTTATACAGGATTAAGTACAAAAATTTGACCCACGTGTTCAAGGACAATTAAAAAAAATATTTTCGTTTAAGGTGGCTTAGATCTTTTTTATTAATAATAATACTTGATAGATAACAGTTAAGCCCGGTAAGCTGCAGTATTTTGCATTTGTTTTTCATTCTTTTGTGTCAAAATTTTCCAGTTATTGCAAGTCCGACAGGATTACCCACTAACATCAAAACATACTTCGCGTACAGTTAAATAAAATGCCTACTTATTCTAAGAAAATCAAATGAAAGGAATGCTAATATATAATGAAAAACTTTGAATATACGCGCTGCAATCTTGTACGATAATCTAGAAGAACAGACTGGTGAACTATATTACAGGAAAATATTTGTACTCAACAGAAACTCTTTTATTAAATTACTATAAAAAGTTTAAAATGCAAAAATGTCACAAAAAGCTGAAGAAAAACACAAAATAACAACATAAACATACACGATATCAATTATGACAACGAATTTCACCGTTTAGTATTGCTGGTTGCCGTACTCTCTAAAGTGAAATAAATAACCGCGCGAGGGATGAGCCGCCATGTTCGGCGATAAATAGGAGTTTAGTATAGTTTTCAAACAAAAGTTTTTGCTTTATAAACAGTTTAGAAATTTTTTGAAGGGTGATTCCGATAATTCTTATTTTCTTCTATCTCCTCTTAAAATATTTGTACTTAGTCAAGGTTAACCCTGTATATGCTTTGTTTTCATTTAAAATCTTCGAAATACGTTTTCCTCTTCCGTCAATAATTATATATAAATCTGAGAATATGGTTAATAACTTTCCAAATTTTTCTAAATTTTGTAAATATAAATTATCTTAATGTTAATTTGTAATGTTTCCGCTTATCATCTTTCTGATCAAGGTTTTGGTTGGTAAATTAGATTTAATAACTTTTATAAATTTCTAACTATTAAAAATCCTGTTTACTAAAACTTGTATGTCCTAGAACTGGATGTACAAACAATTATTGTTTCTTTTTTAAAAGTGCATTTTAAATATTAAACAAAAAAAACTGGAGTATCATACAGAACTAGGTATATCTACTTCTGTAGATGCAGCTTCATTATTAAAGTAGGACAAATTGTAGAAGATAGGGTGGATATTTTATGAGTCGACAGATCTATTTAAAATATACAGCATGCAACAAAAAATGTTGATATTGAATTCATTGTGAACCAAAATTTATCATAACTTCAAATCTGTAAAGCTTAGGAAATCTACATGCAAACATTTTGTTCACAAGTAAAGTGCCGTCACTGTATGAAATACAGCAAAGACAAAATCGGTATTATTAGAATGAAAAACTCAATATGAAAAACGGAATAATGTCTTACTACTAATTTTTCTCGCTAATACCACAGAATGTTATTAATAAAAGTTTATCATAATGGTAGATGTTTAGGGACTGAAGCACAACAAATGCGTTCAAAATTTTAAACTTATTTATAATATTTTATTCATTAACTAATGGATGTTTGCGATATATTGGGACATGTGTAGTTTTCCACAATATTCTTTAAACGTACGCAGACATGTTTTGTAGAGTTGAAAGCGATCAATTTTCTTAAAATAAATGGACAATTTTATTAACTGTATCTACGTGAAGTGTGTATTTTGTTAGCGAGTAATTCTGGCGGACCTGTAATGAGAGAAAATGAAGTTTTAGCAGTTTGGAATGAAGGAACAAAAAACGAATGCAAAATACTGCAGCTAACCCGATTAACTTTTATCTATCAGGTATTTAGGTATTATTATTAATAAAAATGTTTATTTTGGTCGTTTCTACATTTGACAACATTGCAAAAAACGATAGCACAGTACATATCTAGCCATCTTGAACAATGATTGTCATAGGCGCCGATTTTGCGAAGGAAGAGAGGGTTTTGTCCCATTTTTTAAACATCGCGCTAGAATTCTGCAAAATATATTGTTTCCTCCCTCACCACGCGATTAAAATTTTTGTATTTAGTGATAGTTAACTCTGTATACGTAGATACAGTAAGAGGAGCACTGAGGAACAGCACCGAGATGTTGCGCAACTAGTCTTGCGTATATTTTGCATTTTTATACACTTTTGTAACTAAATATCGTACGATCTCAATAAAGTTTACAAAATTACTAAAAAATATAGAAAATTTCCATAACACCTACACATACAAAACCGATTTGGTGGATTACTGTTTACTCCCACACCTGACTTATTACAAATTGTCTTATACAGATTCTGCACTTTTCTTCATTCAAGATAAAATTATACTATTTTCAAACTGTAGAAAAATATATAAAATACACAAAACTTCACACTTTTACTATGCAAATAATTTGTTATTCACCCCTACAGCAGTCCCAAAATCTGTCAACATACAATGTAAGCCACTTCGTGATTTTCGTAAATTAACACTAGGATTTCGTACGCAGATTTCGTATTGCCACATTCTCATAATAAATCATAACGCGAGTGTCAAAATTGCAAAATAAAATCTCTTAAACTGAAAAGAATGTTAAAATTACATTAAAATAATGTTCAATGAAATTTTTCAGGAAGGAGTGTTGCCGATGAAGAAAAATCAAAGAAAAGAAGCAAACGCGACACTTTCTCCGATGAAGCAGACAAAAGGAGCGACGCTTTCTTGAGATTTGGCCGCAATTCCAACTTTATGAGATTTGGACGTGATCCAACGACCTACCTGGCCAATCCTGGTAACATGCTGTCGACACTGGAACTGCTTAAACTACAAGAACAAACTTTAGCAAATATCCTTACGCAATTGATGCTTCACAAGAAAGAAGAAAATAAACCATGCACAAGGGCGGCATAAAGTCGAAATCGTTTACTATTTATCTGAACCACTTAGTATGTAGTAACAGTTTTATATAAAAAAGAAATCAAATTAACTAAGGACCTTTTTTAATTTGTAACTGTTATTTTATTATAAACATGCATTGTTTAATATATAATTTTAAAGCAATATTCTAAAAAAAGTTGTGTCAAAAACTATATTACTAAGTGGTTTTGTGATCTTATGAGTAACTGTCTTAACCTGCTGGTTTCCAAAAATTGTCTGTGGCTGGAAAACTTCAATAAAACCTCGTAAACAGTATTATGTATTTCTCTTAAAAAAGTGACATATTATTGATAATTTATTCATTGTAAATATATATATTTAACCTGTTGTTGTAAATTGGCACTTAAATAAAATGATACCTTTCTAAAATTCAGAAACTAGTTCTTTCAGAAAATATACACGTCTCCTAAATATCAAATATACTTACATTCTGAGTTTATACTTCTACTGAGCTGATCAGTCAACATACATAGGACGTTTTGAGAAAAAATGTCATAAATTCAGCTCTTAATAGAATAGGAAATAATATAATTTTCTTCTACCATAAGGGAGGGAATCAAAGATGATTTTTTAAATATTCAAAGTTTAGATATTGATACGGAAGCTACGTTTTTACTTTGTTTCCGTTTAAATTTATAATTTTTGCAGTACCTATATTCAGTTTAGTTCCAAGTTTAGTTATAAATTGAAACGGAAACAGAAACATAATTAACAAAGTAAAAAAGTAGGTGAGCCTCCGCATCAACATTTTTCGAAAGCAATTTATTCCAACTAAGTTGTTGGAGGATGCTAAATACATCAGTAAGTACTGGTTGATCTATATTTTACTAAACTTTGTAGATTTTAATACCTAAGTCAGGTGTAATCAGATTCACAAGCAAGTTACAAGGGTTATCAACCAGTCCTATATCAAATATACTTGCTTATACAAGAGTATTTACAATATTGCAGTACGTATTAAAATTGTATCACTGTGGCATTACGCTACCAAAGCAGCTTGTTAGACTCAGATATATTTTGTTACTTTATTTATTGTTATTAAGTATTATACAAATTTATAACAATTAAAATTATAACATTGGGAAAAATCAGATCTTTTATACATACATCGGTGGGATTAATAAAAACATAAGCAATTCAGTTTGATTTGACCAATTATTTGAATAGGAAATTTCGTTTTCTTCAATTATTTGAATAGGAAATTTCGTTTTCTATACAAGAGTTGGAACGTAATACTTTAAAATTTTCTAATACAGAAATACAAATTTTGTTTACCTTCCGCGACTAACATCATTTGATGCAACATGCAGATTAACATCGTTCTCACAGACCGATCCTGAAAATAAATATTTCTGAATGAAACATCCACCGATTACTATTTTTTTAGAAGGTATAAGACATATATACTCCACCAAATTATCTATTTTATTTATTTAACATCATAAGAAAAGATTACATTACATTAAAAGGAATGGACTAGTAAAAAAACTTCAATTGCAAAAACATAACAAAAATTATACATATATTTTTCTTACATAAAAGGGAAACATAACAGTTAATACAGCGCACTATCATGTTGTGTAAACATCATTAAATGTCCCGAATGATTGTAATCTACCGAATTTCTGCATTCAAAGTTAATGCACAGGTTGGACGCATTCTTTGCAGAAAGGAGTCAAATGCTCTAAACACAAGAATTTTTTGCACCTCTGGCAACTATATCTTGTCTTCCGATTTTTCCTACTTGAACAGTAATAACAACGGCCAAAAGTAATGAGTCTTGGAGGTTCATTTTCGGTATCACTTATATTATAAATTTCTTTAATTCTTAGTACAGTTATCCTAGGAAGACCTGGGGAACCTAAACGTTTTCTTATATGCTGTTCAAGTTCAATTTCTAAAAATGCTCGCCCTGGAAGTTTATCATTCATATTATTATTCTTATATGATATTCGAATTAATATATACCAGCCACATTTAGTGCACCGTAAAAAATTACCATTGGTCAACGTCGCGTAATTCGTGCACAATCGTATGCAGCACATAACTTGTCTGCTGTATCCACACCACCTTTTTTCCGGTTATAGTCGACTATTATATCAGGTTTATCTGTTTCATTATGTATCGCATTATCTCGATGCATAGTTGATAGAAGAAACACATTTTTATTTCGTCTTGGCATGTATGATACTAAAGTACATCGCTCCTGGAAGCCGAACATAATACTTTTATCGGGTCTCTTTATTTTCATATCGGCTGGAATTTGAGGTTAGTTTTTTCGTAAAGTACCTATAATTGTTAGTCGATGGTCTTCGAGAAGACGATAAGCTAGCTCTGTGCTAGTGAAGAAGTTATCCATAGTAATATTGCAGTTGGACCCTCATATCGGTTCGCATAATCTTGGCACCAATGATATATTAGAAGTGTTTACTTTGTAGAGACCTTGTCCAACATATATTTCCAGTTTCGCTGTGTAAAACATTTTCGCATCTGTTAGAGCATATACTTTTAGCCCATATTTATTGGGCTTAGATGGAATATATATTCTTAATCCGCAACGACCCATAACATTTCATCTATAGTGACATTGAGACAAGTTGAAATATTTGGGAAGCTTTTCGTTGAATTCATCAAAGAACTCCCTCACTGCTGCCAGTTTGTCGTATTGTTGCCTTTCTGGTCTAGTACTTGTGTTATCAAAACGAGTATTCTGAATCAAAAATTTAAACATTTCTAATGACATCGTCAATCTAAAAATTTCATATCCCAAACCATTGGTCTTGAACAAATCAATGATATTTTCATGATTACTTTTCTTCTTACCAGAAATGTAAAGTAACCCAATAAGGGCTTTTAATTTATCAATATCGGTTAGTCGCCCTGTTCGATTACGCTCCGAATATTTTTTTATTTCTATACGCATATTAGTGTAGATTACAATTCTTTCTAACATTTCATTTGTAACAAATAAGCTCCATATTTCAATTGGGCTTTGTTTTCTCCTTAGCTTCACCTTTTACTCCTGGTAACTGGCGCACCAAATTTTCGGCACGAGTTCGCACATTGCGAGCCTTCCCCAAATGTTTTCTCCATCTGGTTCCATCACCTGCAATGAAACAAGGTTCCCGTAGTTTTGTTGGTTGAGCTTCTACATATTCTAAATTTTCATCGGACATTTCTTGTTCACTGTCTGAATTCTCCTCCTGAACTTCCAAATTATCTTCTTCTATACTATTGTCACTATCTTCAGCAACTTCCTCATCAGTTCCCACTTCATCAAAAAACTGTAGAAGTCTTTTCTGTTTATTCTCATAATCCCATGCAGACATTTTACGAAATTTGAACTTTAAAAATAGATATTCCATTTAATTAGTATTCAGAAACACATTTCCGTACTTACCTTTTATTTCCTAAGATTGATTACTCTAAAGCTAACAGCGGTCTCTGAGACCGAATCTATGTATTATTGCGAACACGTTTACTACGCAAGACTACCAATTCAACACTGAATAGAACACAGAACACCTAGTAGAATAGAAGGCATAATATTAGAAAGCTACTAGGGAGGCTTCGACTTCGTCGTGTCAAGTTCGGGAGAAATCGGCAAAGTTCATACTTGTCGGTCTCACAGACCCACTGAAATGCAATTTTATATTATGATGACTGGAATGCGCTAAAAGCTGCGCGAATAGATTATTCATGATCAGCGCCATATTTTGTTTTGTGCCTCTAGCAATGGCGGAGCAGTAGGGGCTTAGCTGATTCTGAAATTGAATTCTGGACATGAAGAATTATTTCGTGCTATATGCTGGTTAATTTTACAGTCCCTTATAAAACATGACATGTTCCAACAATAACAGCCACAAAAATACACAAAGAATAACACTAACGAGATACAAGATAAAATAAGAAACCACACTGTACGCCAATGACGTGTTTACAAACAAAATAATGGCAAATTAAGAACACAATTCATATCGTACGTGCAGATGGTTGTCTCTCTCGCACCCACATACATAACCAATGAAGTATGTCTTTGATGAGTTTCATGTGCCTCCTTTTGCCTGCTCCACGGGTTGGTACCTTTATATAGATGCGCAAATGGACTAAACGCATTCCATATCGTACATTTCAGTGCACAGACCGCATGTTAGAGCATTTTCACACGAGCCACCGTGCAGCGCTTCTCGGAAGAACTCATATTGAACCATTCTTATAAATTCATTTCTTCTGTCTTTCATATATTTCATTCAAAATCTTTAAAAAGATATATCGCATAAACAATATCTCGAAAATCGTAAAAGATAAGTATCCTGTATAATACATTTTTTAAGTTGACGGTCTTTCCAATGGCGTAAAAATATACAGGGTGTTCCACTTGAAAAAACCAAAGTGAGGCTATGTCTTGGAAATTCTATATTCAATTGTTTCTGTGATATACGCTTTAAAATATATAAAAGTTTCTACAATTTTTATTGTCACATATTTTTCGTCTCTCAATAATGTAAAAGAATTGGGGAAGACTGACGCAAGAAGAAGTGCGGCGGCAGGAGAGGAGCTTTTGGTGCAAAATGAAGAGTTAGCGAGTGAGTGAATATATTTGGATGGTGCTATAAGTAACTATTTTTGAGATTAAGTTTTCCTATTTTGTACTCCACATTATAATTTAAAATTAAGTCATAGATATTAGCCCTTCTTTCATTTTGATATCAAAAGTTCAAAACTATACTAAGACAAGTTCTAAAATTGTTGAGTATAAAAAGAGTCACCGTTAACATTTCCTTTTTTCAACTACATTTCGAATTATTATCAATGGATAGTTAGTTGGCAATTGTGCTAGGTATAATAATTACATGTACAACTAAATAAAAAATTAATAATTTATATATTTTCAGATCAAATTTGATCCCTAAACATTCTACAATCGCACAATAGGTATACAGACAACATGAGTATATATAAAAGTATAAAAATTAGTAACACATAAATGTTATAAACGTACGTCTTATGTACAATACACAATATTAAATATTACAGGGTGATTTATAATTTGCGTTGTTTGCTAGAATTTACTAATTTTTAGCGAATAAGTTCACACCACGTTGTATATATGCACAAAACAAGATAATAATTAGTACCTCTACTTCCAACTCTACTTTGAGAACTTATATACAAAATGTTTCATTAATTATAATTCATCCAAATCTTTCGCCAAATACCCCAATGTCTTCTGAGATCAGGTAACAGTACCACTATCAACCAATTCAATGGCTATTAAATATGAGATGAAATAGCGTAGTTTTTAAAATATTTAAGTATCTTCGTATTATTATTTAATAAGATCAGAAAACGTGTAAGCAATAGAATATCCACAAATACATAAACATCCACAATTTTATTCTATTAACTTAAAAAGAGCACAGGAGAAAATCATTCCAAAAATCTGAAAGTAGAAATCATTGCCAGTTACATTTTCCAGAAAATAGTTGTCCTACTTACCATTATTAAAGAGAGAACAATTCCCGAAGTACCGATGACAACAGCATGTGTCTTAACGAATTCGGTGGTGATATTTAGACATCCTCTATTATACATAGTAAAGTAATTATTCTCTACCAGAGATTGGCATTTCAGTCTCTCTCCTGTTCTAGTCATCTTGCAACAAGATTCAGGAAGCCTGTTCTGCCAGTCTTTTGGACTGTATATACCGCAGCATTGTAATCTGAAAAGAAAGTAAAATTTTGAAATGTAACATTTTTTAAGAAATATTTTCACATTTTAACCACGCAAGAATGTTTAAACGCGAGAATGTAGTGCGAGCGTAATATTTTTAAGAAGGTGAAAGGCAATGCCAACGCATCCATAATCCATAATCACATCACAATCATATTTGTGGAGTCAGAAATATTGGAATTTAATAAAAAAAATATTCGCACAACTTGATATTTCTTAGTACTCAATGAAACGCTATAGGTTTTGTTATGGTAGCTGGTTGCTATAGTAAGTTGTTTACTATAAATTATTTAATAAACAGTTCTATCTAGCTGAATTTAGTAAAAATGCAAGAAAGTAATTGTGTTCTTGTAGCTGTTTTCAAAGGAGCTCAAGAAACAATTTATTACTAACGAAATCCATATACTGACCATTGTATAAGGCGCAGTTCAACAACTTTCATTGGCCAATAAAAGTGCTGATCTTACAACCATTTAACGGCATGATAAATGGAAGAATTTCTCTGTAGCAGAAAGTTATGTTGTGAAGTCCATATCTAACAAACAGGGGATGATATTACAAGGAAAATTTAAGGAAAAAATATTGCTGTTCCTTACAAGAAGAGACATCCATAAGGAACAGCAATATTTTTTCCTTGAATTTACCTTGTAATATCATCCCCTGTTTGTTAGATATGGACTTGTGCAAATTCTTCAGAAACTTTGGCAGATGTTATGCGTTCCGAAAATGATGGCAACAATGCAACAAGGGTTGTTATTAACGGAAATGAAGTTAAATATGATAAAACAAATCACGAAATGTCTATTACTAAAAATGTAAATGTTAATGTTAATAAGTAAACAAATTAAATTTGATTTATTTTAGGTTTATTACTTTTTCATTATTCTACTAGTGAAATAAAGTTTCCACTAGTGGATAGAATATCAATTTAGACGGTTTATATGTGTGGATAAAAGTCCGATTATAAGGTGATTGTGAATAAATAATATTATTAAAAATTCCCAAAACGGATCAATTTTTATTTTATTCCCATTTCCCTTGCTGTGCTGATTCCAAAAATGTATCACTAGCTGCTTTAAAATGGATCAGGGTGGGCAACAATACCAAAAGTGTTTATAAAAATTTAATAGAAAGTTACTGCATTTTTATGAAAGAAAATTTTGAATAAATATTCAAATTGTTCTCCATTGACCGCTAGGCAATTACCTAACCGGGTATTACATTTGCTTCTGACATTTTGTAGCACAGCGGATGTAATGTTCAGCATTTCTTGCCTGATTCGGTCTTTTAACTCACGGATATTGCCAGATTTGTTTGTATAGACATAAGATTTTAAATAACCCCATAAAAAGAAGACTAATGGGCACCGATGTGGAAAGGTTCTGCTTAAAAACTCGCACAGAGCTACAGCGAAATGTTGCGGTGCGTCATCCTATTCATGTCATCCTATTGACACCAGATCTGTCTAATTTATTGGCTATTTAAATATCAGGAAAGAGCTGAATCAAATCAGGAATTAATGTATTTACCACTTACCATTTAATACCAGCCCACACATTGACCTTTGGTGATCATTGCGTATGGTATTCTTGCAGGTGTTTTGCCGATTAGCAAGCCCGTTCAAATAAAACGTTGCCTCGTCGGAAAATAAAACGTTAGCAATGAAATTGTTACTTCGAATATTTTGGTCCATCATATCCTCGCCGAAGTATTTCAGCCATTTCATGGATGATACGTACTTTATAAAGATGGTATTGGAAGACTTTCCAATATTCAAATCCTTAAAATACTCCCCGCACTGTACAACATGGATTTTCTACTACCGACAAAATTATGTCTTCTTGAACAGTTACATTAACTTTAGGTCTACCTTGCTTTGGTACATCCCTCACAAGCCTAATTCTCTGTATTTTAGCAGAAATCACTCATAAACGTGGTTAGTGTGTATTTTAATAGTTTATCAAAGTAGTTGTAATAACAATACATAATTTCATTTAATTTTTGGTACATTTATTCATTTGTAAATAACTTGTAATCTTAGTATTATCGCCTTCCCTGTGCCCTGAAGCAAGGAAAATCCGGAAATGGAAAAAAATGGGATGTTCCATTTGTCCCTGTATATTAAATTGTTATTTGAAAACAACAGTAAATTAAAATCAAATATGGACTTGTTTCGGAAATTTCTAATAATATTGTTTACTTAGCTAATATTGAATTTATTACTTTATGGACGTACTGTATATTGATATTATTTTTCTGATAATATCTCGCTTTTTAGTGACTAAAACTTCAGTCTTTTAAAAGAATAATAAACACATTTCATAAATTAAAAATTAACAAACCTAGAGAAATATTTTTACATTCTTCCTTATTTTGTAGCTATTTTTGTAGCACGCTGTCTAGACTAAAATCCAGAAAGAAAAAGGAGAATCAACATTGCGTAAACGATTATCTAATGTTTTTAGGTAGCTAGTACCCTCGTCTCGTTGATAGGCAGTTAACATGGGAAGTAAAAGAGAAATAAATTTACATGTATGAATATAAAATTAAGTTCAAAATTTATTTCAGATAACAAAAACTATAATATTTATTTATAACTTCTGGACCAATTTCACGTTGAGAATTGTTCAGATGTTTTCCAAATTTATTATAACAAGTCACATTCATAGAGAATCGCTTAGATTTTCAGTTTGCATAAATCCAGTAAATTTTGTACCTGAGGTCACATTATGTCCCGGCTTGAGAAACAGTCAATGAAATGTCTTGATTTTCCTGTGATGTATGCTCAAATATTTGCAAATTACCGGAAAGAGAAGACTAAAATATGATAAAAATAGTACAAAATAATATTACATATATATTTGTAAATTAGATACATTCACAAAAGTCATAAGATACTACTTTTTCTATGAATGATTGGTTGGACAAAAATCTTCTGCAAATGTATTTCAGATGAGGAGTAACAATAAACAATATGTGTGACATACGTTCAATAGAAACTAGTAGTAAGTCACTCACTAGAATCTTCAACCTCACACGACATTGACAATTAATTGTTGTTAAATATTCCTCCTCTTCTTGTCAAGAGGAAGCCAGATAGAACATTAGGGCAGTGTTTACAGGAAACCGACCCATACTGTGCCAGAACAACTGGACAGCTACACCAGTTACGAACGGTTCTCAGAGAAAATTGATACACGAAAAGGAATATCGAACAAGCCATTAAGGTGGCCCCGGAGATGAAGGAAAAGAAGATCTATGGAGCAACACACACTATAGTTTGCACACAGGCGGAATTACACTACAAGGTGTTTATTAAGAGTGAGTCACCCCTAAAATTATATCACTTTTTTCCCATTAATCTAATTTAAAAGGAATGATAATATCCCGCACAGAATGTAATTTAAAACTCTTTTTAATCTTGTAAAATTTTAAAAAACTTTAAGGTTTTTTAGAAAACATGCATTAATAAACCCAGATTTTAATAGTGTTTATTAGAAGAAATCAACTCAGTAGTAGTAGATTTTGTCTTTAAAATTTGTTAAAACTATAAAATAAAATAAAAATTAAATGAAAATAGAAATAAAAATAAGAAAATAAAATTAAAACTAAAATTGTTCAAAATGGGCCATATTTTCTCTGAAACATAAATTTATTCTTCGTCGAAAATCTAAATTTACTTTGTCTAATAAATGATGATCGTTTTTTATGACGTTACATTTATTCATAATACAATTTCCAAAATCTTCTCGGGATTCAATTGGCGATGAATTAACAAAATCCAAAGAAAATAGTCACAATGAGGTCTGGCAATCGTGGTGACCAATTTTGAGGAAATTATTTTCTCCAAACCTTTTATTTGGAAACTTATAATTCAGAAACTCTCACTAACACTAAAATGAAACGGTGCCACATCATGCATAAACTACACCTCTAGTCTAAGTTGTAACGGTAAATCTTCGATTAAATCAAGGAGAGTATCAGAATTTCCAAATGACTTTATTCAATTTGGAAAAGAATTGGTGGAATCAAATAACGATCAATAATACCAACACAAATATTTCCCTTAAACTCCCGTTGATAATGTTGAGTTATTACATAGGAGTTTATATCGGAATATTTATGAAAATTGTGAGCATTTGTAATTCCTCTACCAGTGAAACAAGCATCAATGAAAATAATTTTCTGGTGAAAATTGGGTGTATAACACATTTTCTTCATCTTGTACCCTTATTATATTAGGACGTTCTTGAATATTATTGAAAAACTTTCCCTGAATCACTTGATCTACGATATTCTTCCACTACAATTTGTTAATTTGTTCACTAAAAGTAAATTTTGCAGCCATTTTCAACAATAAACAGTAGCAGGAAATGTAATCATTCTTTTTAAATTCAGTCAATGGAAAAAAGTAATAAGGTATAATTTTAGGGGTGACTCGCCCTCACTGAACACCTTCTAGTATTTCAATTTACTTGAACTCATAGTCAAAGAATACTAATAATAAACCTAAATCATGTACCAAGTTTGGTTATTCCAAGTAATTCAGAGATATTTTTTTAGAAATATTTGGCCTCAATTTGAAGGCCTGTAACTCCGAGGTATATTTGGTAAAATTGTCATATTTTTTAACCCTCTACATGCACCTGTTCTGTGTCGGTTCTTATGCGGAACACCCTGTATAAAATAGCTTGAATTTTACATTATTTATGAGTATTTGCCTTATATTTCATAATTTTGAAAACAAAAATGCCTGCTGATGCCATATAAATTGAAGATATTACTAAATGTATTTATTATCAATAAATATATATACAATAAACTGCAAATAAATAAACTAAGTAATAATAATTTGTCCTCAAAAGTCAATGGTATACATTGCAGGTACATTCTTAATAAATAAAACACTATTGGCAGTTACATATTAATGTTCAATTTAAAGCGTAGATATGCAAAAAATAATTTATATTTCAAATTTGTAAAATAATTGTACAATACCAAAAAGTATTACTTTGGTAGTCGACATATTATACATAATGTTACAAATGTATTACAGTTCAGGGACGTAATTCCATTACGTATATACAAACTGTATGTGAAATAATTGCAAACAAAGGGATGAAAATTAGTTTTCTAAGCAAACTTTGACGAGTTTTACCGTAAACAATACGTAAAAGGGTACAAATGCTTTTTAAGTAAAATTTTACCTTGTCTGGGTTATATCCCACGCCTCAGTTATTGGCTTATAATTCCCATAGTCACGTAAGGATCCTTCCATTCCTATGCGTAGTGTCGTTTCGACCTTCCCTCGGAATACATAGCCCAGGATCCCGCCAACCAGCATTGTTACAAATATGAGGAACAGTGAAATGAAATACTAAAAATAAAATGTCAGATATGTGTTAGGTGTCGTTTAACAGTGTCTCTATTTCCTTATATTCGTCGAGCATAAGAGAAAATAGGCAATTAAAGAGACCATTTACTAAATATAAACTAATAAAGCCCGCAAAGAATTTACTGAGCGTCAAAAATTTGCAAGGTTGTAGATCAGACCAAAATATAACTAAAATTTAAAAAAAAATCTTTCTCGTGCGCTTTCTGAGTTACGGAGGAAGAAATTTCGGTCATAATTTGAGAACCTTTCAAGGAATCAAAATAATTTTTGGGCGAGGTGAATGCCACTTCATAGTGATTTTAAAAGCTTGTGACCATTGTTTTTATTAGACATCAACACAGACTTTGTTCACTTGTTCAGTTGATCTTAAATGAGGTCTGGTTATGAGGTTGTTTTTCAAAGTCAGCGACGATTTAAACAAACAAACACCCTCGTGATTAGAATGAGGGATAGATATTATTTATAGCACTGAAGTTTACCCTTTTCAAGACAAATATATTTGAAGATTTGGCATCATCAATTAATAACCAAATGTTTAAAATTTTTACCAACTACCTGTGGTTACAATCACGTGGATGTACCAAGGATGTAATAAAGGATTTCAATGATTACTTAATTATTCGAATGCAAAGAATAGAATTCGTCAGAAGTATTTTCTCTTCTATATTATAAAAGTCAAAGAAAGTAAAGCCGTCAACATTATTGTTTCATTGGTCGATGCTAAAATCTAGCTTGGTAAAAACATGAAAATTGTTAATGATCGTAATTAGTTTGATGAGTACACTCCACATCACCTAATAACGCTGTGAAATATTTTCAGATACAACAAACTTATTACATTGCTAAAAAAATTGTCTGTTGGCTACAAATTTAAAAGTCGAAAATCTTAGGACCAAATGGTGCCATAAGGGTTTTAATGAAACAACTATCTATTTATAAAGGTAATTGCTGATCGAAAATCGGTCATAACAGACTAATTGAAACCAAAACTAATCCAGATCGGTGGTTATACATTAGTTCATATTAATTTAAACAAAAAATTATAGTTAAAAATAGGGCTAAATGAATAAATATCAGTAAAAATACAGTTACTGCTTTTTTGATATTAAATGCCAATTTGTCAAGAGTAAATATAAAATAGGCTGCAATTTTGGCAAAGAATACAGTGTTAGACTATGAGTATGATACTATACCCAAACTTCTCTGAGGAACTGATTCATTAAACAATAATTCACATTATTTGTTTGTTTTGGCAGTATGAATCAACCTATCTTATCGATCTTGTATATATTTAGAAAATTGAATAAATTTCATAAGAAACTTTACAATTTTAAATCTACGTCTAATGTTTTACTTACAATAACCAACATACATCTCACTTCTTTGACTGATCCCAAACATCCTAAACATGAAATGAGGACAACCAGAAGTCCCGTAGCAATCAACACGTAGACTGCTCCCGCATACAAGTTCGTACCAAGAAGATCATTGGCAAATGATTTATCTACAACTGTCCATATTCCTAGAGATACTACGATGACTCCGCCCAACTAAAAATGCAAAATAAATGGATAATACCAATATAAATTAATCAATTTGCAAAATCAAACTTCCAAATAAATAGTGCACCTACGAGTACTTACAAAAATGATCAGGTTGACGACAAATAAACTATATTTCATAAAATTTCCGCAACCATCCTTCTGTCTACCCCACCCCATTTTTCAGCTACTTAGATCTGAAACAAATATCAATACACTTAAAAATATTAGTAAATATCGTGCACTGTTTTTAATAGTATTACTTTAAAATTAAGTAAACAAAGGAAACAAACTATACTTCATAAAATTTCAACATCAGTGCTTCTATTTACTTCATTTTATAAATGTTTCATTTTAAAACTGTTATCTATAAAAGATCGACTATTCGTAGTGTTTGTGTTCTTGATTTTAACGATTATTGTTGTACTCTACTAAAAACATAACAACTGGATGAAACATTAAATTTCTTTAGGAAATGTATATATTTCTATAGCCGTATCAAATAAGTGAATTGAAAAAATTGTCAGTTTGTTGTTTAATTCTTTAAATTATAGTAAATTTACAAAAAATAGAAAATAATGCTGAATTAACAAAAATGTATTTAAAAAGGCATCTAACTTTTCTTCAGAAGTTCACAATATAATTATAAATATATAATAAACCATTTCAAGACAAATGTCTCTTATACAATCTTATATTAGTTTATGGCTTTGTAGATTCTACTGAAGAAGACTACTTAACATATACAAATTAGATCTAGTGAGATTCAAGGATTTCGCTCCAAAATAAAATGGTTACTATACAGGGTGTTAGGTAAATATGCGGCAAAAATTCAAGAGGTTATTCCTTGACTTATTTTAAGAATATTTTGTCCTATGATGATTTCTGAAAACCCCCTTTGTTTCGAAGATACTGGGTGAAGTCAGAAAAGTATTTTGTAGAATCTCATTTAAGATATGGTATTATAGGCTGGGGTGGTTTATTGGATGTCCATCTAAAAAAATTAGATAGTGTGCAACACAGAATATTAAAAATTTTATATAACAAAGAAATCATGTACCCAACTAATCTACTATATCAAACAGCTAATACTATGGATATTCGTCAACTTTATTGTCTTGTTGTATTGTTACATCTGTTCACTGAAAATAAAAAGACAGCTGTAAAATCTACACAATATTTAACCAGAAACGTTAATAATATAAATATACCTTACATGCAAAAAACCGTTGGTCAACGTTGTTTCCTTTTCATTGGTCTAAAGATTTTCAATAGTTTACCTCGGGAAATCAAAACTATTTATAATAAAAACAAGTTCAAGTTCTTGTCAACAAATTATATTATGCAGACAGAAAGAAAATTTTGGACAGACATGAAAAACTTGAAAATTAAATTAGTATGAGAAAAAATTAAATATTTGTTATGCAGAACTTTCTATCGATCGTTAATCATTATTTTAATGTGTCTAATTACAAACCGGTATAAGTGTGTATACACATGTGTTTGCATATGTGCATATATGTATGTGTATATGTGCATATACAGGCTGTATCACATAAGAGGGCCACTCCCATGTATCTCGCTTAATATGCGAGACACGTCAAAAATTTTTAATTGTTTTTTATTGCATTTTTGGAGGCCTTTATGCTCGTAAAAACAAATTTGAGATCCATGGCCAACTTTATGAGTAATAACAAAAAAACCTGTTAAGTGCCCAAACTTTAAGGCTGTCTAACTTTTTTATTTTAAGAGATAGAGAAACCTTATTAGTAATAAATTTTTATTGTAAAATTGATACCTTCCACCTAATATAAACAGATTTTTGAAATATCGTATGTGGTGCGCTGCGCCTTCTAGGCGGATAAAAAAATTTTTTATTGAAGCAGGCTATGGCCACAAAAAATTGTCTGTTTTTTCGTATTTCATGCAATATACTACATGTTGCCCTTATCTTTTGTATTTATTACATTTTTTTCAATTTTAGTTAAAAAAATGTACCTAAATATTTTCCTGTTGCTCAAGAATGTATAATAATATTATAAGAAAATCTGTATTTTGCATATAAAAGTACATTCTGTTTATTATTTTTTTGCAGTTGACGTCTTTAAAACAGGTTCTACATTATCTTGAGCAAAACGAAAATATTTTGGTACATTTTTTTTTACTAAAATTGAAAATAATGTAATAAATACAAAAGATAAGGGCAACATGTAGTATATTGCATGAAAGACGAAAAAACAGAAAATTTTTTGTGGCCATAGCCTACTTCAATAAAAAATTTTTTTATCCGCCTAGAGGACGCAACGAACCACATACGATATTTCAAAAATCTGTTTATATTAGGTGGAACGTATCAATTTTGCAATAAAAATTTATTACCAATAAGTTTTCTCTATCTCTTAAAACAAAATAGTTAGACAGCCTTAAAGTTTGGGCACTTTACAGGTTTTTTTGTTATTACTCATAAAGTTGGCCATGGATCTCAAATTTGTTTTTACGAACATAAAGGCCTCCAAAAATGCAACAAAAAACAATTAAAGATTTTTTACGTATCTCGCATATTAAGCGAGATACATGGGAGTGGCCCTCTTATGTGATACAGCCTGTATATAGAATAATACTTACCGAAGCTTTTCCACAATTATTCTATTTTTTGTAAATTTTGGTATAATAATGTATAATTTATTTTGTCAATTTTTATATTTTTCTATACAT
This sequence comes from Monochamus alternatus, assembly GCA_037114965.1. Classification (NCBI taxonomy): domain Eukaryota; kingdom Metazoa; phylum Arthropoda; class Insecta; order Coleoptera; family Cerambycidae; genus Monochamus; species Monochamus alternatus. The sequence goes on from CM073429.1 coordinate 79,616,358, forward strand.
AGATATAATGTTGTAATTGTCTTGACATCTGTATTTATATTCATATTTAGTTTAGGTATATTATTATTTGTATATTATTGTTATTGTTATTTATTAATTTGGTATATAACTCAGTGGTGTATCTCACTTTATTTACAACTTATTAGTCTTTCATGTTTTATTCGAATAATCGAATAAGTGTTATTAAATAAAGTTTTATTATTATTATTATTATTATTATTATTATTATTATTATTATTATTATTATTATTATTATTATTATTATTATTATATTAGTTAATGATTATGGGATTATGGGGTGATTGGTTTATGGCTTGGGTTTTATGTGTAAAATTTGAGTTATAGTATGACTTTAATAGTGCTGAAAAGCCTAAATTTGTGGGTACTTCTGTATAATGCAACTTACCAACAAATCCTAAAATTTCGGTTTATTAAAAAAACACTTCACCAGACTTTAATTATAAATTTATAACGGTATCTACATTATGAGCAGTTTGTTTTTATTAGTATTTCATTAGATTGTTTTCTTTACAGCGCAACAGCGCAGCAACAATAATCCTAAATTTGCACGATTCACAGAATAACATTAGCTTCGTAACACAAAATATAACGTAACATATTTAAACCACAACTTGTGTGTGAGTTTAATTTAAACTGATTCACAATTTACAAGGCTTCACATATTTTATCATAAAATTCTCTGTAAAGAGTTGAGGCTACTTTCACTTGTTCTACTTAAGCCATACCTCATGGTGTAGTACGATATAGGAATACCTAAATAAACAGTTAACTTAGGAGCTAGATGAATTAATTTAAGTGTAAGAATATTAAGAATTGCTAAGTTACTTTTATATTCATTTCAATATTGAAGTAAACAAGTTGTGTTTTTAAATTTTCTAAAAATATTTTGACTGACTCATAAGTTTAATAAAATATTTTGACTTGCTTTACCCTAAATAAAGGCACAGACAGTGAGTTTGCAGCTCAGAGAAGGGTGTTGATTGTAAGCTTAAGCTTATAATTTATATTCCATTTTATGTTTAATAACCTTAAAATCAATGAAATTCAAAGAACCTGTTGCTGTCATTCAACCCGCATTACCTACCGCCTGAACGTATATTAAATGTACAACCCATTAACAAATAATATCAGTCTGCTTCGCAGTAAGATTTGGACTGAAAAATTTAGATAAGTATTTAAGTATTACTTTAAAAAATGTAGGAGTCTTAATAATTTGCTTGATAAAATATTTCCAAAATCAATTGACAGGATGTTTCGTAAAACACAACACAGTAACAGGAATAGCCAGAATGTTTATTTTATATTTAGGCAGTATTTACGCTTCTAGTGGTTGATTCTGCTGCACAATAGCAGTTTATTTTAGATAGCTCAGTGCAGTGCATCTTGAGAATCAAATCCGCATATAATTTGTCTTGATGAGACGTAATTTGACACATACAATGTTATACATTACTACTAGACAAATAATTTTAAAAAATACCACGTTATCAGTCTTCATGCTGATGGCGAGAACAGTTCCATAGGTATTACATTACTTTTCTGTGCAAAACATATTACCTATAACATCTGCAGATTATCATGAGGACTTGAAAACCGAATTATTCGGAAATCAGTTTATTTCTCCCTAATATTCCTCGAAAACTAATAATAGTAACGGACTTCCGCCAACCTATAAACTGGCGGTAAATTTGAACCTCGTAAACTGTTTTCCTCAAATTTTAAAATAAATGTGTAAACTTATATATATATATATATATATATATATATATATATCCCGGACCATTCTTTACTGATCACCATGTATGGGTTTATTATTTATATCATGATCTTCAGGTATCAGTCAGTATAAAACACTATAAAACACATTATCTTTGAGTTCCATTCATCAATTGTTATAATGACAAGAAATGTTGCATGCAAAGATTTAAACGCTTTGTAACTATGTTGGTGTACGTCTATGGACCCAGGTAAATTCATCTGTCATTTTTATTCTCCATAAATAAACTTTGGAAAGAAAAATGCTATACAACACTACATATATTTACGGTTTTATTCATTTTTATTCTTTTCTGAAATCAATGACTGCACATCGTACATTTCAAATATAGCATATCCATAACCAATCATCCCGTAAATATTAACACGTAAAACAAGACAATATTACTGTAGCAGTTATTAAAACCTTGATAGAAGGATAAGCTACTACATTTCTCAGATTATCGTTAATTATGTTTTCCAATTGCTTCCGAGCTTCACTGAATATTTCGAACAAATTTCATAAACTTTATAGCTGAAAGTAATTACTTTATATTAAAATAAATATTTATTATGAGGAAATCACCTAATGTTTCTATCAAATTAGTAAAATAAATTCGTAAATCATGTAAGGTGGTGGTGCAACATAGGTAATCTTGCTGTGATCTAACTGATTGCAAATTGCTTTCTGAAACAAAAGTGAAATACAGTTTGAAAATGAACAATTAATCTATTGTGATTTTCAAGTTATTACGCCGTAGCCCAGGTAAAATATTACAAAGATTAAACTTATAATTGGATGCATACTTTAAATTGATTCAAATTCCGATTTTACAAAATTTCGTGATGGTTTCAGATGTCACTTACAATTTATATTCTATCAAAAATTTTGAAATATTAAAAGACAAATTTATTTTCCTCTTTTTAACACATCATAAATATATTTACATTTTGACATACTTATAGTTAAAGAACTTTATTCAAATTTCGTCTTCATATTGGCAACTTTTTTAATATTAAATATTAGAAATAACATCATAGTTATTTATGCAACAAGTACAACAAGTAAGTGTTTATTGCACGCGACATGAAATTGTCCAACGATGCCGTAGGCCGAGTAGGACAACACGTCGAGTACAATAAGTACTTTTTGTATGATTTGCATACAATATTTTTTCTACATTCATGCAAAACCAAAAAATGTTTTATTTAGATGACACTAAGTGTAGGAAAATATGACATCGATTTGAACGTATATGTTTGTCATGATGACAAAACGCTGTAGTAGAATGACAGTTGAATGTAATAAACGTTTTATTGCACTAGTGCAATAAAGAACCACTTTTTCCATTAAATATAGTTCAATAAAGTCTTGTTTTTTACATGAACTTAGAAAAAAATATTTAAACCAACTTTTACTCACATTTTATGTAACATATCTGGAAATATTAGCAAATTTAAGCTACAATTTTAGTTTTCAGTAATTCAGCATAATATTTATACCAACTTTTATTTGGTAAAATTTGAGGTTTCATATATATTTTTTTTAGATCGATTTTTATAATCTTTTTAACAAACTGTAGATTAATTTTTTGTTAACTTGTATATTCTGTATTTTGTTAAATGCTGGCGTTTTAGTCATTGTATAGGGTTAATTAAAAGATTCCTTCCCACATATTTTTTTATACGCAAGACTTATATTCCTACCATGGTTTTAAATGTGGAAATTTGCACAAAAGCTGTTGCTCTTGTTGAAGATGATAGAACGATGAATATAAAGGATTCTTGCAACATAATCATAATTATGTTCATCTTCAACAAGAGCAACAGCTTTTGCGCAATTTTCCGCACATAAACCCATTGTAGGAGTATAGGTCTTGCGTAAAGAAAAATTACTGCCAAACTGACACTAGGACAACAAAGAGCAAAGCCACCTCGTCAAATAATAACATTTCTTAAAAATGAACAAATGCACCTAAAGACATTAACCAAAACACAAAATGTAGGAAAGGAATGGTTTTTAACAAAAATTGATATTTTGGAAGAATTTTAAATTAAGTGTATATATTTGGTTATATAACAACGTTTTAATTAACCCTGTTAGTAATTTTATCTACAGTTTGCTATAAAAAATTATAAAAATTTAACCAAAAATACAAAAAATATGAGACATCAAATTTTACCAAATATTGTTTTTTTTATGTGGGTGTATTTTTAAGTAATTATTTTTTTAGACTTTTCGTAATTAAGTACATCGTATTTAAATTCGTATTTCCAACAAAAATACACTATAGGTTGTTGTTGTTGTTAAATTGTTAAATTTTAATTAGTATATCTATGCATACATACTTTAAATTGCTGATTTTTAAAAATAAATTTCCAAAATATTCAATATTGTCTAAATTCTAGACTTCTTACTGTCTGTATTTCCCAATGCATACCTACGACGTTTGTTGACATATTTACGTCAAACATCCTATAACTAATTACAATTTTTTTAATTCAATACCTATTATTTATAAAAAAAAGGATGACTATTGATGTTATACTACAAGAACTAAACCCTTTACCTACATGATGATTTAAATCTGCCATTACTTTATTAACTTTATGTTTATTGACTTGTTCTTTGAAATAGAAATTTCTTAGTAAGAGTAAGATATTAATAATAAAGTAAATCAGAGTTTAAAATAACTTAAGCCATGACTTAAATCAACTCACCAGTTCGCACAAACCACAAAATTACATAAACACTGTTTCAAGAAGTTACACAAATCGCTCGAATTAAGCAGCATGAATATTTTAGGTTAGCTTTAAGTCTAATTAAGTTTGTTTACGGACCACGCCAAATAAGTAAAATCCGGGTTGACTCGCAATAGTCCGCGTTCACCTGCTCTTTGTTTAATAGATTGTTGTTCGTACACTTTATACGCGGTGTTAGTCCGTTACATGCTACAACGTTGGGAAGGCAGTTGTTAGGATGACGTCATGGACTGTGACTAAGTTCGTGGTCCATGCATATTGATAAAACATTTCTATGGAATTAAATAAAATGCATTCAGCAGAAACATGGTCTTTACGCAGTCTATATAACCATTTATTATTTAATATATTAGATAGTGTGTCACAATAATGCAAAAGAAAGAACTATTAAAATAAACTGCTGACATTTTTCTTATGGTATCCTATTTATATTTATAATATATGCATGGGCGCCGGCAGAACAAATTTTAGGGGGGCAACAAAAATAACGCGTATGTAGTTTTTTTCTAAATTTTAATGAAATGAAAAATAACTTGGTAAAATCTTTGGTGCTATAGCAGATGTCTTACACTCCTAAATGAAATAAAAATATTACACCTGCACCTCTAAAAACATAGAAACAAACAAAAGTAAGAAGAAATAACTGTAAAAAATTTAAAATTCTTAAATCTTTACAGTTTTAATATCTCAGGAGCCACAACTACTCCCCTTGCCCCCCTGCCGGCACCCTGGAATACATCTTCTACTCATAGAGTAAAAATAGTCAAATGTGAGATTCTCGCTGGCTATATCCGCAGCGTTTTGACCACATGACTTTAATTGCTGGATTTGGCTTGCATACGTTGCATTACAGAAGAATTTTGAATTCCCTAATTTGATTCCCAATCCCCCAGTTTGATAGATTCGCCAATCTTGTTACCTATGCTTAATTTTTCAGTACCTAGACAAAATCTTAGAGCAGGTCACACTTTCCATAATATTAACCCGAAAAGGGAATATAATAACATTAATGAACTTGCCTATTTATGTTAATTACTCCTTAACTAAGCTACTTAACACAGTCAATACTTTTATGTCATAGTTCGACTGATTTGTTTAAGTATTTTTCTGTTTATGAATACTTACTTCTAATTAGATGCAACTATATACTTCTATTTTATAATTTGACTTCGTTTTTGTTTATTTTGAGTTGTGTTCTCCTTTTTTGTGAGTATTTTATTTATTTAAATTAGTATTTATATATGTTATTTGAACATTTGTTTACTACTATAGCACTTTTAGTTTTCCTGCTATAGGATTTTTAATATTTTGGGCAATGATTAGAATAAATAAATAAATAAAAATCCGTGAAGAGCACTGTTTTGTTATTTAACAGATTATACAGGGTGTCCCAAAATTTAACTGTAAATTCTACGAGCAAAAATAAGAAAGAAATTATATAAACATAAGTCGGAAAACATTAAAATTTTGAACTATTATCATTAGTGTTTCAAAAATAATTTTTCACAAATAATCGTAGGCGTGGCAAACTGGAGGATCTTATAGATAAATAAGTATTGTTCTAACTTTTTTGTATCTTGAGATTTTTGCCGTCAGACAAAAACATTTACATACGGATTCATCAACAAGGCGTAACGTTAGTCAGACTAGCGGAGATTACGTGAAAAATTTACGCATCTGTTGCACCAATTTAAATAAAAGCACAGATAAATTAATATAGCTAATTTATCTGTGATAAAAGGCATACTCCTATTCACTACTGTGTATAATACTTACTTTATGATATGTTAACTAATCCGTAGCACTGAAAAATACTATTTTTGAATATAAATACTAAATATACAATGGGAAACGCAAGGAACTAGAGGCCGAAGTTACGCGATTTTTAAACAGGTACAATACTGGGTCTAACTTTTGGCGCAAATGTGGACGTAAATAAACAGCCGACCTAGCGATACATGTTTCGCTACCTAGCAACGCATGTTTCGTGAATGGGCGCAAGGCTGGTTATTCCGACTAACGCTCTTTACACGGGCGCAAAGCTGGTTAGTCCGACTAACGCTACGCCCGTTTCATGAATCCGGCTGTTAAATTTTTATTTTAAATTGAAAACATGAAAAAGGTACTTTTATTTCACTTCAAAAAACTGCTCCGTTTTCAAGTAACATTAATTTAAACATTTTGTCCACACAGTTTAAGATGGAAACTAAAAATAGTCAAAATATCCCTAGCAGGCTGCCATGCTAGTTTCGTTATCGTCTAGTGAAGAATCTTCTAATGACTTTAATGTACACGTTTGCACTAGTAGGTCGGACTCGCTCGTGTCGCAGTCTTGCCGAAAACTTTTTGAAGAATTTTGGCCAGTCGCGACACATAAAATAATTAATAAGAATACGTCTCCCACAGAACATATTTTGGCACCTAAATAGTATAGTATAACAAGTCGCAAGCGCATAAAGAACGACATATTATGCAACTGATCTTATAAACATCCGTGATCAGCTCGGCACAGAGCGGTCCACGATGCGTCTAGACCGCGACCTCATAATGCGTTAGAGAACGAGACGATGCGATTTAGAGTGGCGAGACGCGATTTAGCAGATGAATCATCTATTAAACTTTACATTTTAACAATCCTAAAGCGACATCTAAAAAACTTTGTAAAAATATACAGGATGTTTGATAAGAATAAACAGAATTGGTATTTATATATCTGAAAAGAAATGAATTACTTGCAAAAAATGAATCAAATACATTTTTTTTAAATGAATGTTGACAATATTAAATTCTGACAATGGGGGTAAATTAAATTATACTTAATCCTTTTTCGATGTTAGGACACTTTTTTATTTTTCCAGCCAATATACAAGGTGTCTTAAGTATTACGGGTATTCTTGGAAGAGGTGATTATACAGCCAAAATAACCGAGATTTACACAAATATACCTATATCTGAAAGCTCATCGTTTCTGAGATACAGAGTGTGAAATATTTCGAAATTTTTATTATATTTTTCATTTATCTGGAAACCCTTTGTGATAAAACATCAATAATTCTAAGTTATAATGGGATACCTTAGGTCTAATTATTGAGTATGTTTAAACATTCCCATTATCATTAGTGGCGCAGAAACCATGTGGCATTCTTCTTTTATTTAAAATAAAAATGGTACACCATTGTCTTAATTATAAGATAAGATACTTTAAATTTTGATTATTTTAAACATATAATTATTCTTTAATATTTTCTTTAAAATGCATCGTATAAATATGTATATCTGCATTTTGTAGTTTGTGCGTGGTCAGACCGTGGCGTAGCCACGGGAGGGGTTTAGGGATCTGAACCCCCCCCCCATGGGTTGGGTTGGTTGGGTCATATAGGTAATGTCTCACTACAAACCTGCACTCTATTCGCCAAGATTTAGCAACGCGGTCAGTGAACTAGATCTCCTACGGCAACCTTTACATTAGGGTTCACCTGCAACTAAGTCCTAATTTTATTTTTGTCATTTTTGTAACAAATATTGTTCGTACCTGTTTATTACTTACATGTTTATGATGAGATTGTTTTTTTATTTACTTTTGATTATTTCAATTTATTAAAAATTATTTATTTTTTTTATTAAAAACATCTAGTTTGAAATACTTTGTTCACTGAACCCCCCCAAGTCAAATTTCTGGATACGCCACTGGTGAGACCTATTATGCTTCAGTAATACAGCGTATCTCGAAATTAATGCACCGCAGGGCAGAGAATAGGTTCCTGACGACAAACGAATACGATATAGCTAAACTTACTTTAGTCAAAAGTTGATGGTTAAAAAGATAAATTATGTCAAAGAAAAAAAATTATTTTCAATGTTTGTAAATAATTTTTTTTAAATCCGAATATTTGGATACATTTAGTAGATCGGGGGGTTTTTGGGGGCGAGAAATTCAAATTGTTTCTAATTTTGACACTACTATTAGAGGGTGCCACCTATGGCGCTTCTTTTAAATAGAAGAAGTTTTTTGCGGCTTAGTGTATACATCTGCATATTAAAACAAACGATTCTTCTACCTTTTTTATACGATAAAGGTGTACTTTGTTGAAGTCGTTAGGAGTAACCGTTTTCGAAATAATCCTTTTTGAAAAATTATTTTGGTTTCAGGTAAAACGTCTTTTCCACTGAAAATACAGCAAAATTTACTTGAAAAAGTTACTCAAAATGGATAATTATGGCGATGTGCAAAATTTTAAGAGTGGATTTTCAATTTGTACCAACTACGAAATACAGATATTTTAAATGAAAAATTACTTGAATATAATGCATTCAAAAGAAAATTCAAAGTCTAATTATTTGTTCAAAATAATCAAAACTTAAAGTATAAAAGTAGTAAAAAGTTGCACATGGTTTCTACGCCACTGGTGATAATGTGAATATTTAAACATACTGAATAATTAGACCTAAGGTATCCCATTACAACCTAGAATTATTGTTATTTAATCGATAAGGGTTTCCAAGTATAAAAAATATAATAAAAATTTCAAAATCTTTGACAACAGATACCTCGGGAACAATGAACTTTTAGATATCGGTATTTTTGGGTAAATATCATTTGTTTTTCACTGTACGTACAATAACTCCTTCCAAGGAGGCAGTAATACCTGTGACACTCTGTATATTATATTCAATATCTGAAATTGTCTTAACGAATACAATAGATAATTATTATATCATTGATTAAATCATGCCAAACCACTAGCCAGTAACGTTGCTAGGCAAAATAACAATACAAATGTTGAGACTTCCGTATGGCGATGGTTAGAGCTCATTTGTACTGAATTTGAGAGTTCATTATGACTGATTTTGCAAAAAAGGCATTCATATCCGCTTCAGGTGAGTAGATTTTACTATACAGTTACAAATGATTAATGCTATAAATATGATATTAGTAAAGTGCATGAATTTTAGTTGATTTATTACAGCAATACGTACGTCGTAGTGAGATGAAAATTATTTTGTTACTATGATTTATTTTCTAATAATAAGTACATGAAATAAGTAAAACTACTGTTGATTTGTCATTAGTCACTGTCAGAGTCATTTTTGACTAATACTGACAAAAATTCACATTTGTAATCAATTATTAATGCAGATGATCCTGTCAAACATATTTTATAATCCACAAAATAGAAACTTTGTAATCACATAAATTTTATATGTTCAGCTAGTCTTTTACCTGTAGCATTAAGTACATATTTTGGAATGGAAATGTAATTTAAAAAATATATACATAATTGTCTATTTGAAAATTTAAACTTCTTTATTATAATATTGTCATTGACATAGAGAAAGATCTGTGATTTATATATTTAAGTTATCACATTTTCAAAATGTCATTTCTGTTCATAAATGGGTGAATTTCCAGGCTATCTGGAATTAGAAAATTTAACATGTAAAAATGAAGGACAGAAATCTAGTTATAAACTTACTTCTTCGGACGAATATGACTTTCGAAACTTCAAGAAACTTAAGGTCGCCGTATTTCTCGCCGTAAAATGATCAAATTTGTGGTGCTTTTAGACACAGAAATTTCGAAATATAAAATACCTAGAATGTCTAAAATTATTTGTTTTTGTAGAAACCACTATTTCAAGAATACGGGGCCCTTAAACTTATAAACAAAGGAACTATTATCCTTATTTATGTTTAAACTGATCATGGCAACCAATTATGGAAATTTGTTTGGTTGGTCCAAACTGTTATCTACCTAGAACTTTTACTTTTTCATATATACAGGATGTTCCGTAAAGAATGGGCCATATTTTAAGGCCTGGGACAAAAATACTGTGATTTCAATCAACTTACTGCGATAATTCTCTTCTCTCTGTTGGGAATCGTACTAAAATTTTGGGAAAGAAGTTTTTTTATGAAAGAAACACTAATATGTAATTGAATTTTGAGTTAAATGTATAGGGTGTTCTGTGCGCCTGTGCCATGTTATTTCTTTCAGACTTTATTTTGAAACAGTCTTCTATTAGTTTTAAAAATGGTACTTGTTGCATTCTTTAAATATGGCCCATTCTTTACTGAACACCATGTATACTTATTTGAACATTACTTGATATAAAAAGTTGCGTTGCAGAATTTAACGAACAAAAATATTTAAGGTTGCCATCTGGGTACAACATTTTTAGAAGACAACTGGGACAAAGACATAATAGGAATTGATGCACTGCAAGCATTTTTAGAATCGGAAAACGTACTGGCTCTGTATGCTATTATAGAAATTATTGATGATAATAAACGGCTACGATTTTCTAGAACAGTAACTGATGATAAATTAAATGTGAATCATTCATATTGACATGGTTTTGTTTTAGCCACCAAGCAACTACGATCAAATTGTGATTTTCTCCAAAAATAAACCATGCGTGCCTTCAGATGATAGTTTGTTCGCTTTCGTTCAGATAACATCTTTATCTGAACCACCAACGTTGGCTCTTTACCAAAGTTTGAACCAAATCTTCGCTCCGTTCTTACCAAAGGTAAAGACAAATATAACTTTAACAAACAAGACAACAATGTTGATACATTGACTACTAAGAAAGATACACACATTAATTAATAGCGGTTACTGGTTACTGGTGCGCCAGTAAAATAAAATTGCATATCTAAACCTCTACTGGCATGCCATTTTTATCAGTGCTAGCACGAATCAAAGAAGTTAGAGCATTCCAACTTTTCCATGCGTTAGTAACGACTCATCAGCTTGTGCAAAGAAAGTTTGCAAATGTAAACCTATTCATGCACGTACTAGTTTACCAAACCAGGTTTTGTTTAGTAGGTATTTGATTTTACGTTCGTATATAATATTACATATACGAAATGAGTAAGAAGTGAGATTCGTAAAAAATCGTTGAATTTTTAGAGTATTACAGACAATGTCCTTGTTTGTGAGACCTAATTCATATAAAAATAGAAATGTAAGAGATTATACTTATGAACAGATTAGAAGAAGCGTAAATTAATTCTTCTGAGGTCAAAGATAAAATATGTTCTATAAGGAATGTATATACCTTAGAATTAAATAAAATTTAGAAAGCAAGAAGGTTTCGTGTTTTGCAGTAGTTGATTGATAATATTTTGCCTGTTTATTTTTCTGTGAAAGTAAAAAATGAGTTTTTTTGGAGTTTGCATAGATCGTCCTTTGATGGCATAGCATTCTGTTTTAAAAATTTCTGTTTACGTTTGTTTCAAATGTGATGAACCTTGCAAACGGCACCGGTCGTCATAGAGGAACCACAGCGCGTGAAGAAGATATGGAATGACATATGGCTCCCCCACTTCCTAGATATAGCATGGGGCTGTCATGTTGCCTCTCAGGAAAAGTACTGGTATGCTACCATATACGATAGCACCCTATACCATAACTGTTGTGTGGTGGACACGATGCTCTCAAATTGTGGATCACGTTTTTCACCACATCGTCTTCTCACCCTTGCACAACCATCATAGATCCCCAGGAAGAAACGGGATCTGTCACTAAAGTTCACCTAATTACATTCTTAGTACCACTGAATCCCCTCTCTATGCCATTGTAAGCAGTTAGTTCGGTGTTGACGAGTGAGAGGCAGCACCCAATGTGGACGATAAAACAAGATAAGACGTATTCGGCGATATAGTCTACGCATACCGACCATCTCCCCATGCTCTTCAAACTACCGCTTTGCAACACACCGGCTGCTGCTAAACATGGTTTCTCTACGACGCACAGTAGGGCAAGGAACACAGAAAGCTGGTAAAAAATAGAAAAATGAAAATGATTATATTGACATTATGTTTACATTAAAAGATATCTGAATAGAGCCTAATTGTTCATGAATTTCGAACCTCATTATCTATGTTTTACATAGGTCGAAAGGGGAGGTTGCCAGTAAACAATAACACGCCAAAAATAAACGCCAAGAGAGCCAATAAAAGTAGTTTTAAAAATAAGTTCATAGACGGAACCCACTTCTCCCAGTAAGTAAATGAAAATATGACAACTTTATTTCCAACAATTTTAAATTGTTAAATTCTCCAATAGAATTTAAAAAAGTGTTCCCCACTAAAAAGATGGGTCCGTTTCAGCTGAGAATTTTTCTACTATTTTTCTCGGTTTCTTACCCCACTCTGGTGCCTCTCGCTCTATGCCCGCACCCTTCTTGAGTCCAGGACTGGTAACACAGTACTATGGCACGTAAGACTCTGTTAGTTCTTCTAGAAATTTTTCCCATGGACAAACTGCTTTGCGCAACCCAACAATCAATCTGTTCTCAAAGATACTAAGCTGAGAAATCTGCCCAAATCTACGCACTCTAGGCATAATCAGCTATAAAAAATTATCGTTTGCAACAAGCTTCACAACACTTGCACAAATGTAAGCAGAAATTTTTAAAACCGAATGCAAACTCTAAAAAATTTAACAGATCTGAAAATTTAATCATTTTTTACTCTCACCGAGAGAAGCAAACATGCAAAAAATTATCAAAATAAAATGATATTTAATGGGTGTTTATCTTTCTCTGTCAGTATATAGTATGATTTTATTGGTTACAAATGTATACTTTTAGAAGGAACACGAAAGCGTTCACCGCCATATAGCTAATTTACAAAATGATCTACGATCTATTATATTTTCTGAGAATTCAGAAAACATTCTTAATCAAGCTGATCCAACATCGTTGACTGGTATGTATTGTATATTCTGCATGAATATAGTAGATATAGTTGTGCAAAATTTGGTTGATAATTCAATATACTTAAAACAGTTATTAACTAAAAGTATATCAGAAACGATAAATCAAATCATTTTCAGTTGTCACAAGCTTGGAGCATGAAGTCTCTTATTGGGAAACTTTCACATCAACTTCGAAGAAGGACAGAATAACAAGAACAGCATGCACTTCTTTTAGAGATATCCTAGCTCAAATCGCTCGTGATTTCAGGTATGCAATGTCGGATCTAAATAAATTAATATTTAGTTAACACTAAAATTGTAGTATTATTGATGGTTTGCCAATAAACGATGTTGAGGAATTATTAGAGAAAGCCCACAATGTACTGGATGATTTATGGAGACATGAACCACCATACCCAAAAGATAGAATCAAGCATATTATGGATATTACAGGTGCATATCATCTCGTTCCCTATAAATGAATATAACAGCAACTATATCTTAATCTGATTTGGATTTTTAATTAATTAAATTAATATTCAAATTCATAAAACTTCACTTTGTTTCTTTAAGCGAACAATGGTCGAATACGTACAAGCAACTAACAGAAATATTTTGTTTTATAAATTCACTCCTTCTGATTTAAATGAAATATGATGTAGTCGTACATACGCTTACATAACCGAAATAACTGCATTTACAGAAATGCTCACATTTTTTACGGAACTTTCGTTTTCATTTTATCATAAATATGAAGGTTCTCTCAATTTTTCTCTCTCGTCTCTCTAATTATTTTATGAATTAATGCCAAATTTAAATAAAAATTTTATTTAATTATAAAAAGTGCTTTATTTAATGTTAATCATAAAACCGAAATAATGTTTCGTGCGTATAGAAACTTATCATCAAATGCTCATCAAGATTATGAGCGACTCCAAGACTGCTATGATAATTCTATACGTTCTTCTTGTAAACGGCTGAAGAAAAATGAGCATTGTAAAACAAAGTTTGTTTGAGTTGACTAAGAACTGAAATTAAGGTAAATAACCATAACCAAACGACGTTGTGCGCCGTGATAATTCAAATTTTTTTGCTCAATAGATTTGTAATTTTTTTACGGATATTGAAAGAACTTTTTTTTCCAAATAACTTTTTTCTAGCGTTGCGCTATGCGTCGTTTGTATGGAATTCGTGCATCGTGTGTAACGAATCGCGAATGCACGCATAGTCTGTAGCGGGCTTAAGAGTTCAAAATAAACATACCCCTTATTGTGTAATGGAATTTTTTTGTAAGTGGTGTTTTAATTTTGTTTAACAGTATAAATATAATTTTATTATTAACAATTAATTGATTGATTTAACAGGAGAAATTAGTTTTTCAGGGAAACAATCGAGAAAATCAAATTATTTTAAAAAGTAGGTATTGTAACTACGCTACACCAAAAAAAATTGGTGCCTGTAAAAAAATTTGATTCATGAAAATAATTTATTTGTTTGTATTGTAACAAATAACTTGTTTTAGCTGCCGATATTGGAAAATTCACCATTATGCATTTGAAGAAATACGATGTATGGAATTCAGATTTTAATGAAGTAGCAGATCTTCTTCTTCAACATATTTCTTTAAGCGAAAAGTGGTTGAATACTTGTAAACAACTAACCGAAATATTTTGGCCAAATTATGGGATAAATCCTTGGAAAGAAGACATATATCAACCTAAGGAGTTGATAGACTTTGTTGACTTGCTCAAAAAGGTACTAAAGTATAGTTATCGTCTGCTAAATCGTAGCAGCCGTGCTTTATCAGATAACGTCATTTAGGCGGCGATGGTATAGCAAATCATATTAGATGATTTTGTATTGTTGTAGATTTTAAGCGTAAGAACTCTTCACAAACAACTTGTTCGACTTTTAACACCGCAGGAACAAGACGAACTGAAAACCAAAGATATGTTTCAACCTTTCATTGGTAAGCAAATCTACCTTCAATCATTTTTTCATAAACATTTACTTATTTTGTATTAAAAAGTAATATACCAAATGGTGCTAGCTATGTGCCATGTGCGTGCATCTTCATTCCTAGTCATACAAAAGCAATATAAATTTGAAGAAAATGCAAAATTGTACCAAAATATTTTAAAATTTCAGATGTTGACATCTTTTATTACGGTGAAGATGTCCAACATACTTTATTGAAAGCCCAAAAGCAATTTGAGTACCTAATACAACCTGCTGAAAGACGTGTTGCTATAAAATTGAAGAAACAATTGTCATCTGTGAATGCAAACACAAGACAGGTATGTGCTAAAAAAAACAGTATTTAAGTTCTATAATTTTGTCCGCTTATGCTTCAGCTTATTTACGAATACTCTCGTTATTCCGAACTAATAAGTCGACCGGTTTTAAAAAAAGATCTGTTATCCGAAAGACAATATCTGCTGACATCTATGTACGACTATATCAAACAAATTCAATCTCAATCGACATCCGAAAATACTGTAACCACTAAACATGGGGCACCTGAAGTTGTAAAAGATATTATTATGATAAGACAACTGGAAGCCAAGGCAAACGAGATTAAAAATGTTTCCCAAAAGTTGTTGGAAGATTTACAAGGTTTCCAAAACTTGAACCAGATTGTTCTGGGACTTATTAAAGAATTGAAAGATCAGCATAATGAATTATTTGAAGCGTGGAGTAGTGAAATAATATCCTACATTAATGATAATACTTTAAGGTAAAAATATTATGAAAATAATTTATTTTTTTATCAAGTAATACTGACAAACTCTATGATAAACTTAGCCAAAGTTTGTGATAGAGCTTGAAGAACACCATGTATATGAATTTGAACAGTCTCTTTTTTCAGCCTGAAAGAATCCGATCCTGTGGTGCAGTTTTCAAAGCAAAAATTAATGAAAGTAAATTATTCTCCACGGTTAGTAACATTAATATCTGAAGTAAGGCAGCTTAAGGCAATGGGATATCACATACCGAGTGCTATAGAACAAACTAGCGAGCATGCAAAGAAATTCATGAAATATGCGCGGCTGCTAGAACAGGTCCAAAATCTCTCTTAATAAAATTTTTCCGAATCATATCGAATGGCTTTTTCAGATAGCAAATTTTCATAATACTATTGGCGACAGAATGATTACTTCCCAAAAGCCAATGATGCTGGCCAGCGCCCTTGAGTTATCAAAACACGTGCAAGATCAAGAAGTTGTTTCTTGGGGACAAGAAAAATCTGTTGAAATATATGTGGAATCTTTAAAAAGGGCGGTAGAGAAATTGTCTAAAGAAAACAATCTCCTCACAGCTTATCATTTACAAATTATGGAAAAGGTAAGTCAAGAGTATTTAGCTAAATGCAGAGACTAATTAATTTTTCTTATACAGATTAAAGATTTAGCAGATGTGGATCTGATTAAAGATTATAGCAAATGGAAAGATACCGTAAAATATATACGAAATATCATGACACAAGTAGAAGATAAAGGTTTTAAAAACATGCACACTTGGAAGAATGATCTGGATAAGAAATTGGCTGAAGTTTTAGAGAAGCAGTATATAGAAAGCTTAGATACTCTTCACCTGTATTTACCAGAGATTCATATCGACTTAGTTTATAGAAGTTCAAAGTTGGAGTACTTTCCAAATGAAGAAAACTTAAGGAAATTATACGAGCAGCAACTCAAAAAATTTTTAAATATACCCAAGAACTTCAGAGGTGTTTCTGACGTGCCCGAGAACAATCTATTTGAAGCAATCATAGACAGGTATGATGACATACATTCACATACAGTTACGATAACATGTCTACCTTTATCTTTGTTCATTTTTATAGAAACGCAACAATTTTGGATAACGCTTCTAAACATACTGAAAACTTATTTCAACAACTTCAAGCTGTCATGAAACACTGGCAATCGTGGTTGCAATTAGAAACTCTAGACACCAGTAAACTAACAACTTGGCAGCATTGGGACTTGCATTTCAGAGCATCGAAAACATTTGGACAAGAAATAGCCAAGTTGCCAAGGTAAGACACTTAAAAGTATAACTACCTACTAAGTGAGACATATAAGTGGTCTGCTACTTCCTCACCTATGGCATACTGATAAGGACTAACAAGCCCGAAACTGATCTATGTCTGGTGGGGTGGCGGACAAGAGTTCGTGGCTGTTCACACAGATTCTGCAAGTGTAATTCAATGCCGGTCGGAGCATTAGCCCGCGGTGTAGTTGTTTCCTGCAGTATCATTTATAGATTTAACTACTAAGTGGTTTACAAAAGAGTGTAGATATTGTCAATTTTTCTTTTCCAGTACGGAAGAAAGAGTTGGATGTTTTCTCATTGGTCTGTCCAGATTGCGCTCTGATTTAGAGTCTCATAACAGAAGTTATTGGGACCAATTAGTTTTTTCTCTTAAAGACTCTATAGCACAAGACATCGTAAAATTGCAGAATTATGTAGATCCTTCTACTGCAGCACTGACCAAACAGCCAGTTACCATGGAAGAAGTGGGGGAATCTGGAATTACACATGCCAACATACTGAAAGAAGCGCCTGAGGTAAAAAAGTTCCTTCAAGAAATCTTTTCCAAAATATTTGAATATGAATATGTATGGGTTTATGCAAACCCTTTGTATTTTATTTTATTAATCTTTACTGTTTCTCTATTTGTTAATTTTAGATGAAAGAAACTTTTAATGAAATGCTAAAAAAGTCGCAAATCTTGGCAAGCTGGTCAAGAGAGCAAGTAGATTCAGTTAATAGGCTGAAAGGAGCCTGGGAACGCCTTCAAAGCTTACTTGATAATCACCAACATATTATAGCGAAACAAGTAGGTAGTCTCTTCACCATAACTATATTATTTTATGAAAACTTATTTTAAGATGGAGACGATAAGAACTACACTCAACATCGAAACGGAAAATCTAGTTAAAGAAATAGAGAGATTTTCTGCCAAATGGGAGCAGGTAAAATCAAGACCACACTCTGGTGAAATTATCGACAGCAGCATGACCAACCTTCACAACCAGTTGATTGGAATAAAGGAAAAAAGAAATGAGTGGTCGACAATAATCGAGAAAAAAGATAAATTGATGTAATCATATTTCCAAATTTTAAATAGATGAAATTATTTTAATTTTTATTGTCTTTTAGTTCTGATTACATTAAGTTTAGTATCGACAGTCCAAATTTAGATATAATTGACGAGATTGAAGCAGATGTAGTTAAAGAAGAACAGTCTTGGGTGATTTTTGAAAAGTTCTATACAGGTTAGTTAAGAAGAAAAGAAATTGGAATTACTGTAGATAGTATTAAATCGTATTTTCATGATAAAACGTTTATTTTAAAAATTTGTATTTGTAAAACAACAAATACAATATTAGTAACTAAATGATAATATTTATTTTAGCACTAGAAGAGTCTACCAACGAGTTCTGGATAGTATTTAGGAAAAAGTTGTATATTTTTGACGACTTTCTAAAATCCTGGCACAAACAACTTAGTGAAACAGAAGATAGTCCTTTGGTAACGAGAATTCTGCATGAAATTCACAAATATCAGGTAGAGTTTTGGTTAAATAAATATAAACATTTGTACATAGTTCACTTTAGGGTGTTGCACCACTATTAAAATACGTGAGAGGTGAAGATTTTTCTGATAAACATTGGTTGGATACTTTCAATCTGTTGGGAATGGAAATCAAACCAGTCGATCAATTGGTTCTGAAAGATTTTCTTATAGTTTCGGATAGAATAGAAAGTGCTACAAAAGATTTGCAGGTAACTAAAACGTAATAGAAAATCGCATCTGCAACCTAACAAATACTAAGTTTCGATTCATATTGAATATATTCATCAGTAAAAATACTTTCAACTTTTAGATGATCTCGAAGAAAGCAGCAAGTGAAATCGTTGTAAGACAAGCTCTTGCGGAGCTAGATCAATGGGACGTGCAAGCTAGATTTATCTTAAATCCACATAAAGATTCTAAAGGCAAAGATATTCTATTGGTAAAAGATTTCAAAGAAATCTTAAACAGAGTAAGTGAATTGCATGTAGTTAAATTTTATGTACATGGTACTACTCCTGCTGCTTGTAGATTGGAGACAATCAGAGTCTACTGCAATCCGTGAAAAATTCAGCAGATTACGAATCGTTTGCCGAAAAGGCAAACATCTGGGAAAATAAATTAGGAGATTTAGATCATTATCTTACTTCACTTGCGCAGGTTCAAAGAAAGTTAGTAGATGAGCACATTATTGTACCAAATACTAAAAATTTTCAAAAAAATAATTTTTAGATGGGTATATTTAGAACCTATTTTTGGTAGCGGTACATTATCTCAAGAGAAGAACAGGTTTGATAGAATAGACAGAGACTTCCGTCACATCTTAAATTTCATAGAAAAAGACCTACGGGTTGCTGCCCTTTGTAGATATCCCAACCTAAGGTCGCTTTTAGAAGGTTTGCTTGACCAATTGTCGAGATGCCAAAATAGTTTGGACAACTTTTTAAAGGTAAAATTTGATTTTAAAAATTTAGGTAAAATATATTAATTTTCAGGAAAAACGGGAAAAATTTCCACGTTTTCTCTTCCTGAGCGATGACGATTTATTAGAAGTAATTGGTCAGTCATCTAAGGAACAAGTCATACAATCACATTTGAAGAAGATATTCGCTGGCATACACAGCGTACGCTTAGATCAAAATGGTCATAACATCACAGCTATGTGTTCTCTGCAAGGGGAAATAGTAGAATTAATCAACTACGTGAATATACAGAGGCCAGTTGAGGTAAAACTATAACGAATTTGATTGTTTATCTCTATTATAAAGTTTTCTAGTTTCTGATAACATTATATTTATTATGGATGAAAATTTATATGTAATTCAGTTGCCTTTTGTGCTCTAGGAATGGTTGAACTCATTGGTTAAGGAGATGCAGCTAACGTTGAAAGAGTTACTTGTTAATTGTCAACGAGAAAAACAGGCGCCAGATCCATTAAAGTATCCCTCCCAAATACTGTGTTTGTCAGATAGCATTACATTCACTACCAAGTGCGAACAGGCTATATCTAGTATGACAATTCCACCAATGTTAGCCAAATATAAGGTAAAATATAAAAGTATTTGTAAGTACAATATTTTTATTACAACTTGAGTCTAATAAAGTCTTCTGGAGAAATACTGAATTAAAAAGTACATCCAACATGGATGGAAGGAATTAATGCAAGTTCTTTCAATTTTAGGCTCAACTAAGCCACTACAGCTCTTTGGAAATTAGTGGAAGTGGAGATATTTCTACAAATGCAGAAATCAGTGATAATACTTTAGAACTAAAACTTAAAGCTCTTTTACTTGACACTATCCATCATATTAATGTTCTCGAGGAACTTCTTGAGAACAATGTTACAAAAGTTTCGGATTGGGTGTGGCAGAAGCAACTAAGGTTGGTATTATACATTCAATTAAAACCATAAATGGACACCATTTATAAATTATGATTGTATTACTGTTCCAGATATTATACGAACTCTACAGGTGAAGTAACCATCAAAATGGCTAACGCTAGAATGGAATACTCTTACGAATATCTTGGAAATGCACCTAAATTGGTAAGAACACCATTGACTGATCGATGTTTCCTTGTGTTAACACAGGTACAGTTATTATTTTCTGTTACTCTAAGTAAGTAAAAGAAGTAATGCCTTATTTTTAGGGTATTCATTTAGGTATGGGAGGAAATCCTTACGGTCCTGCAGGAACTGGAAAAACTGAATCAGTTAAAGCACTTGGAGGTCTTCTCGGACGACAAGTTTTAGTATTTAACTGTGACGAAGTACCATACATCTTCTACATTTTTTATACAGTTATATACAAAATGTTTATTTTTAGGGAATAGACGCAGCATCAATGGGTAGAATTCTTACAGGCATAGTAAGAAGTGGAGCTTGGGGTTGTTTCGATGAATTTAATCGTTTGGATGAGGCTACTTTATCAGCAGTTTCTATGCTTATTCATCCAATTCAAGTTTCTCTAAGAACCAATAAGAATAGTGTCTTCCTTTTAAACCAAGAGGTAGGAGAGACTCTTCCACATTTATAAAAAAAATGTTCTACGTATTTGGTTACGAAAAAAAAAATAGTTAGAGGAAATGATTGAAACAACCCGAATCCTCTTCTTTTAGGTGACAGTTAACAAACACTGTGGAATATTTGTCACCCTCAACCCAGCTGGAGGCGGTTACGGAGGCCGTAACAAATTACCCGACAATTTGAAACAACTATTTAGGCCAGTTGTAATGACCCATCCGGATCACGAACAGATAGCAAGATCGCTGTTGCATTGCGATGGGTACCAAAACGCTGATTTGTTGGCGAGAAAGTTGATTGAAGTATTTGACTTGTCCAGGTAATTAACCAGATTTGTGCTCTGCTAAGAGCAAGTCCATTCCCAGCTAAGGCTAGGAAACACAACAACAATAATCGCATGCTTCGCCAAATACATCATCTACAAGATGTCCCATATTCACCAACACCACAGTTCTAACAGACTGAAAATCAATTCTTAATTTTATAGAGATATAGCATTTTAAAGACTGTTAACAATGTTATTTTATACCTTTAAACTTAAGTGAAATATCTGAACCAAATTTGATATTTTTTGGTTTCAAATATAAAATAACTTGTTATGAAAGTAACCATAAAGTGAGTGCTGCAAATCACATTTTTATTATTGCATAAGTACAAGTCTCAGCAACCACAAACATGATATCAGATGATGTTTAAATAAGTTTAAGAGGTATTGAAACTGTTATTAGTATAATATTATCAATCTTGTCCTGTATTTGTAAATATTGTGGAGAACAAAAACTGTTAAGAAAAATCTATTGTATGTGGATATTACTTTTAGCAAACTATTGAGTAAACAGCAACATTACGACTGGGGTCTAAGGTCAATTAGGACTATTTTGAGCGGTTGTGGAAGAGCACTGAAGAAATTTAAAACAAATAGTGGATACACTCCTGGAGGTATGGAATTCAATAAAGAAGCGGGTATAGTAATACAAGTTTTTAGAATGGACACATTATCTAAATTAACTTTCACTGACAGCATCAAATTTGACTCGATAATAAGAGATGTATTTAAAAATGTGAAACTAGAATTAATACATGATAATTTACTGATGGATTCTTTAGAAAAGAGTTTCGAGGAGCTTGGATTGATAAAGAATGAGAGACAGGTTAGATTAGTTTATATATTTGTTGGTTGTATGAAAAAATACTGCTATATCTTAACATATTTGTAAATTGCTTTCATGTAGTTTATTCTTAATGATAAAAAACTAAATTAAAAATTACTAACATTTACATCATATAACAATATGAATATATTACTATTTCAGATTAACAAGTGTTTGGAATTTTATGAACAACTTCAACAGAGAATGGGAGTAGCCATCGTCGGGCCACCTAGTTCCGGAAAAACAACAATAAAAAACCTAATGTTTCACGTAAGTATTTATAGAGAAATCAAAATAGTGTATTAATGGGAGTATTTCTAGGCTTTGACAAAAATTAATAAAACAATGAAGTCGTACGCATTTAATCCTAAAAGTATGACGAGACATCAGCTTTTGGGTAAAACAGATCCAGACACAAACCAGTGGAATGATGGTGTTTTGACCAATTGCAGTTTACGAGTGGCTGCAGAGAATTCAGGTTCGTTATAGAAAAATATATCACTAATGAGTTCCACAATGTTCCTTAGAATGTGTATAATCTAGAAAACAGCACATAGCAGTTGTTTTAAAAAAAGTAAATTTGTAAGTTCCTGGGTTTCGGATCACAGTGATGTGACAGGCAATAAAAAGGCTGGCATGATGGCAATACAAGGGTCAAGTATTGGGATTGCCACAATGTTATCTCTCAAGGTCCATTGATGACCGGATCAAAGAGCGATAAAACTAAAATTGGACGGCTGGAATCGATTTGCATCAGAAGCTTCATATAGCCAACGCAATCCGAAATTTTATTATGCTTAAAGAAGCAACATTAGGATTGTCACGACATGAACATCTCAACAAGAAGTTACATACACCATGCACAATGAGTCTTTAGATTTGAGTGCTGTGGATAATCCGCACTGCTTTCAAATAACAATAACATGTTCGTATTACCGCTGTGCTTGAAAAATAATTCCCAACTAGCCCAATTAGTCATTGGAACGCTACCACTTTCATATTAGTATATTGCTTGCTTTGTTTGGCAGCTAATATTGTTGCCATGTTACATTTCATTTCTTTCTACATATTCCATCTCCGTTTCTTTAACTCTGAATAGGTATTAAGAAGATGCAGAAGTGCAGTAGGTATTAAGCCACCTTCAAAGAACGATGTTGTTGCTGGCAACATCCCCACCATCAGTTTAATTTCTATGAAGCAGAGATTTCATAACGTCGGTTGTGTTTTTTGTTATATTATGTACAACTGTTGCTTTGGAGCATTGTTGAAGTTGGAAATCTTGAACTTCACCTGACTTCAACAGCGAAAAGAGGGAAATATCATTAATTTTATTGGCTACAAATCACGTGACTTCGTGTTGCTGGCAACACTATGTCGTTCTCTGGTGGCTTTACTTACGCATGTGGGTACTTCGAAATAAATATAATTGTGTGGTGGTCTGAACCCTAAAATTGAAACGAATGAAATTTTATTGAAAAACATAGTGATAAAACTTCCAAATCCAACACGCGCCTTTTAAAATGTACATGTTTTAATAAAAATGTCTAAAATATTTAATAACATTATGTGTGAATGTAATACTCCAGATGGTGAAAGCTATTTTTTATTATTTTTTGGAAATGACAATAATTTTTATGCATCAGTTTATTGACATTGTTTATTGACAAAAGCTCTATTTGTAAAATTAAGGTTAATATTTTAGAATAATGGTGACTTATGTCGTGCTTATTAAAATAACGCATTTCGCAAACCTTACTTTGAAGTCAATTACTCTAAGAAATTCAACTTGAAAGTAATTTATACTTTATCACCCGTAAAGGAAACATCCAATATGTAACTTTCAAGTAATATTTACTACGAAGTACCATACGAGGGTATAGCGTTATTTTAAAGTAACAGTAAAGTTGTACCTACTACACGTGGTATGTTCAATGTTTCCGATACAACTTCTTAGTAACATTTTTTTGTTCATTCTAAACGCAGTACATCCGACGTTTACATTGAACGCTATCCTTGAATTTTGTCTAGTTGAATATTTATCCCTGCATTATTTTTTTATTACATTTCTTTACTTCTTTGTCGCTTAGCATTATACCTCTGATGCAGATTTTGTCCTTTGGATTTTGTGTGGCGTTTTAACTCAGATATTTATTGCAGGTCAATGTTCCTAGTTTACTACACTAACTTAATAGTAGTCAAAGAAATATGATATATATTCACAAATACCAAAAGTACGCTACATACGTGACATGAGACAATAAGTACAGAAGTTATACAATGACGTACAGAGTGAAGGTTTTGAATTTTAGGAAACTAAAAATTTAGTTCATGATGCATTTAAGAGCTGATATGTACTTTGTAGTTGTTATACGTGGTGATTGTTAATAGTTATTTCTACCAGTAATGTTGTTTGGATAATAAATATTACTTACCAGTTCCACGACTTGAAACAAACAATTAAGCTTCCCTTAACATCGCGGCAACTATCAAAACTATATTTAAAAGTAATTGCAACTGTAAGGTCATATTTTAGTAACATAACATAACTACAATCTTTTGCCACTTTCAAGTTCTGAAAAACCAAGAGAACTACTTAGGAGTCTCATAACTGTAAAGTAACCAGAAGTATTTGAAAATAAGTAGTTTTATTGTATGAAATTATTTATACAAGTTATTCATACAAAGCAGCAAATTTTGTAGCGGTTACGTAATAGTTGCTCTCTCAGTTAGTGTTACTTTGGTGCTAGTTGGGTTCATACAGTTAAAATACGAGTAGCTGGGTTCTGAAATCTATCGTTAATATGTATTTAATAATAAATTTTGTATTAATCCAGTTATTTTTCTATGTATATAGATGTATGGTCATGGATAATCTGCGATGGTGATGTGGATCCAGAATGGGTCGAATCTTTGAATTCCGTCTTAGATGACAATCGCCTCTTATCTCTCCCTTCCGGATGGCGGATTCAATTTGGCCCCAATGTCAACTTCGTATTCGAAACTCATAATTTAAGTTACGCCTCACCAGCGACCATATCGAGGATGGGCATAATATTTCTCAGCGAGGAAGATCTGGACATCAGCAGTTATATCAATAACTTCGTAAATAAGTTGCCAGAAGAGCAAAATTCAGTACTCGAACCGCTTATTACTGACTATTTTGTGAAAGGTAATACTAAGCACTTTTTAATAAGCAGAGTGTTTTAAAAAAAAAGTGCCATTCATATTTCTACACTCGGTGTTTTATCAAAAAGAGGATCGATTAAGCATTAGATTTTGAATTTTTGTGTTAATTTGTAATAAGAATTTGTAACAAAAACGAGAGAGCTAAAAATATTCTAAGCCGGCCTGTTTAATATGGTAGACGTATACCATAAAACCACAACCTTCATTTTTAAGATAGAAGTCAAAGTTCAAATGATCAAAATTTAAGTATCTTTTTTGAATAACAAAAAATGGTTTAGTATGCTAAGTACGTAGTTATTAGTTTCTTTTTCTATCGAAATTTTAGAATATAACTTTATCTATAAATTAATACTAGTTATATGTTATAATTGAATATGTGTATACTATGAAATTGAGAATCTTCATTTGCTAAATCCTAATCTTTTAAAATTGAGTAGATGCATTTATGTATCTAGTGTTTGGTGTGCTCCAATACTAGTAAATTTTTAGCTCTCAACTGGGTTATGAATGATGGAGAATTGACTATTCCATCTTCCAAAGTATCTGTTGCGAAAACAGGATTATCACAACTAATCGAAGTCACCAGTAAGGCACAATTTTGTGCTGCTCTTATCAATGGCCTTGGACAACAATTGCAATACGACTTTAGGGAACTGTTTGCTCAACAAGTAAGTCTATTAAGAGATAAATACTTTCTCTTCTTCATCAATTTGTTTTCTCAAGCCAAATTCGAATTCGATTTGTCTTAATTTTATTTGCAATACGTTTCAGGTGTTCGAATGGACAGGTGAAGTGTCTCCACCGCTCGTATCAAAATCTCGATACAATAAAGAAAGAGGTCTTATTGAATCTTACTATACCAATCCCAATACTACAATCGCAGATATTTCTGAAGGTCTACCACTAATCGAAACCGGACAAATTTCTCAATACCTTGACAGTTTGAGAGTTTGGTTGACAGAAAGAAACGAGCAACACTTCCTCATAGTTGGCCCACATGGTTCAGCAAAAACGTAACAAAACTTGCATTTTCCTTTTACTTAGAATCACAAACTTGTTGTTCCAGGTTAATACTAAAACAGTTACTTAACGAAAGAAGTGATATGGAATATGTGACCATTCATTGTAGTGCTAATTTGATGCCAAGTTTTGTCGTCAGTAAACTGGCTGAAGTAAGAAAATACAGTAGTGTTTTTAATACGTCTTGTACTAATTGAAATAAAGTAATAACTAGTAATTTGTTCTATTTTCAGCACTGCATAGCTGTAAATACTCATAAAGGTAAAATATTTAAACCAAAAAAGGGATATTTGGTACTTCATTTCAAAAACCTTGACTTGCTGAAATGCGATAAATGGGGGACTAATATTCTCATTGAATTTTTAAATCAGGTAATTAGTTTCTCTAGTTTGTTCATATTTGGAAACATCCAAGTGATTTTCTGTAATAATAAGGTTAATAAGAACTAATAATTTCGAAATTGCAGGAACAATTGACTCTTGTGTTACAGAACTATTTATGACATATTTTTTCAAAGAAATAACAATTTTCATTAAGTAACTTGTCAGCTAAAATGTATTCCAAGATAAAATATTGAAAAATTCATGAAATAGGAAATTTTACAACTAGCCTAGTTGTGCTGACTCTATCAAGGACGTCGTCTCGCAACATTATTTGTCAGTCAAAATAGTGACTAATTCACAGCACTACATACGGGTTGCAGAGGACAAGTTTCCATGGGCGTTCCACTTGAGAAGGGTTCAAAAAATTCAAAATTACCAAAAATAAGTTGATGTTGAGTGGACGAACACTTTAATAGTTTACTTTAAAAAGTTTATAAATATCGTTCTTTTGCCTACTTGATGCACACTCCGCGGATATCACACTTATAATATATACTATACATACACACTATACACTACAGATTACTAGCACTGTCACTATAACGGTCACCCACTAACAGTTAACGTCGGCTATGATAGGGTGCATTATCCATAACATTAGGGGTCGCCAGTTTGTTCATTGTGTTGAGCTACTCTAGTAATTTTCAAATAGAAAGTAAGCTACCTAAACCTGTTTGTATCTTACTTTAATATTACATGTGATGTACGTACAATATACATTGTAATGGTACCTATACATATACATGTTTTAAAAATAGTATATGGCACATCAAACCTTTCGAAAAAATAAAAGTTATGACTCATGGAAACTAACATATTATTATACCTAAACTTAACAATGTCAATAATAATATAGTCCGACTTTTCGTCAGCGTAGTATATATTTCGATTCAGATTTCGACCTTAATTTTTAAAACAGCATCCATCAATTGTTCTCTGAATATTTTGTGTCGCCATCAGCCTCTATCTACTTCCTTCCGCGAGTTTCCATTATTTTCCATTTCTCAGTTTTATGTTCTTTTTTACCACTTTTTATTGCACAATACACACTACTCACGAACACTCTTGTTCATGAAATACACATTTCAACCGTATCACTAACACTTATTTTGGTCTCATGCCCTAACGCCTTAATACACATTTTTTACCATCTGATATTCCCCTGATATTGTTAGATTAGGGTATTTATGATTTTGAAAACACTGTGGAGCTTGAATTATTCTCCATTCTTAAGAACACAAAATCATTAACAAATTAAATAAAATCACAATTAAATGAACAAACAGATATACTCAAACTTTAGCCATGCGCACACCCATGGCCGCTGTGTAGATGCAGTGGATGGCGTCATGGTGTCATTGCCAATAGAAATCTAGCATTCTGATATGCACATGCGTATTTGCTTGACCAGAAGCTATGTAATCGGTATGCTCTGCCAGATATGCAGAACTTACAATTCAATACAATTTTGTTAGAAAAATATACGGACATGTGTATTCTTATATTTAGGTACTGCTACAACTTGTGAACAGGTTTATAACATGAATCAATCTATACTAATTTGAAACCTATACAACTATATATTAGTTTCCTGAAGCCAAGGCTTAAATTTTGCGTAATAATTCTTAATTTATTTTCTGAAATATTTTATCATGACAGTTTGGTTGCTTAATGAAAATTTTTTATATTCAGTCTGCAGTAAAAATTCTCATTTCAAGAAACGCACTTTTTTTATTATATATATTAGATATTGAAATATTTCTCACCAAATAAAACACATGAATAATGCCAAATTAATATTTAATTCAAGAAGTATTCCAGATTTTTTCAGTTTTACTTCTCGTATTAGTTTTAGTTACATAATATTCGTATTAGTAGTCAGTAAATTATTATCTAACAATGGAATAAATTTTGTTATATTCTGTCTGATGTACCTACATTCTTCTTATTTTATACTTTTGGTATATTGCTTTTCAAAGGAGCAAAAATAGATGGCCTGCAGCTGATGTCTTCATGTTTTATATGTTTCTCAAGTTCATTAATTACTGCTTGACTTTGTAAAATTTTAGCTTTTAGTTTAGCAACTTCTTGTATGTTATCTTTATCTTTGGTGTCTAGTTCCTCATTAGCTTCAGTTAATTTCGACTGAGAGTAATTTTTAAGACAGTTGTATTTAGTATCTAGAGCTTCTATTATTTCTCTGTATTCTTGTAATTCTTTTTTTAAGATATCTTCATTATCCTTATATCCTTCTACTATAGTCCTTGCTTTCTCGTACTTTTCAAATAGATTTCTGAAACACTTCTCGAGATTCTCTATGTGCATTTTAAGGTTCTCGTTTTCGTCTAAGAGCATTTGCCGTTCGTTCCAAACTTTCTCGATAAACTTGTCGTAATCCTTCATAACCTTTTGAAACTCATCCTCGTCCATCTGAGTCGTTTTGGCTTCCAGTTCTCTGTTCTTCGTTTCCAAGTCCGCGACCTGTTCTTCTAGTTCTTTTATACGAGCTCGATTGTTCTTCAAAAGAACGTCCTTCTCATGTACCACTTCTTTAAACTTACCCAGTTCATTATTTTTTGATAAAAGTTCTTTTGATACCGGTTCTTGCATGCGGAATATCTGTCGATAAATGTTATAAGTGTACGACAGTTAGGTTGAATTCAAGCTATACTTACTTTTAAGATGTCCATTTTTTGTAAAATCTCTAACATATGTAACGAAATTAAATTTTGACACATACAATGACACAACTTCCTTTCAGCTTATGAAGTTCAAGGGCTTCTATGACGTGAATGTGGACTTTATTGGAATTGAAAATATAACCATCGTGGGATCGCTTGCAACTTCACGTAATTTGTCGAAAAGGTTTACCTCAAACCTGCACGTGTTTAACATAAAGTGAGTATGTTTTATTGACTTAATAAAATATACAGGGTGGTCCGTAAATAATCGCTCATTAAGGCTAGATTTTTCACTTTAAAATATTACGATTTAAGCCCATATACCTTAATAAAATGTTAATAATAAAAAAGATACAGGGTGTTAAAGTTGGAATTTAAAAAGTTATTTTATGTAATAATTACACTGCATGTGTTTGACTGTATCAACTTAAAAATTTGAAAATAAATGTTTTTGGATATGAGATATCATAATTTGTATTTTGACGTATTCTCTAGAAACCGCGCGATGTATTTATACTAATTTATGTTAAAGTTAATAAGTATTTCTAAATGTCAGGTATTTATCCAGTTTTGGTTAGATTAGCGGTAATGCAGGTCATAACTCACGCAGATAAAGTTTGCAGCACGAGCCGCATGCGAGTGTTTTAATTCATCAAGTGAGTTATGAGCATTACCGCAAATTGAATATTATACTTTATCTACGACTATTTGTTTATTGATACTATTAATTGCTAAAAAGCAGTTAAATAATTAATATATAAATTAATAGGAGTAGATAATAGTATATTATTTAACGAGAGGTAATGCAGATCATAACTCACGCAGATGAAGTGAGTTATGACCATTACCGCAAGTTGAATACTATACTTTATCTACGACTATAACAATAAATACTAAGATACAAGTATCGAAAAAAAAAATTGATTTGAAAACGTCAAAATTATTTTGTTGAAATATCAAATGACATTAGTCCCCTCAATGATAATAATTGACAGTTCCGCCTACTGAGAGGCGTTGGCAATTTAATAATTTTAAATCTTTTAATTATTCATTCCTTTCCACTTGTTAAAAATTCTTTCCATTTTACACCAATGGAACGTATTTATCGGCTTAAAAATTTCCAAGAATTTACTGCGTACACTATTTACATACCGAATTATCATTATAGAAGCCCAGCGTGAGTTATAATAACTCACTATAAAAACTCACGCTATTTGTTTATTGATACTATTAATTGCTCAAAAGCAGTTGAATAATTAATATATAAATTAATAGGAGTAAATAATAGTATATTATTTAACGAGCGGTAATGCAGGTCATAACTCACGCAGAAGAAGTCTATATTTGACTAATTCCTCGAATTCCTCAAAATGTTTTTATTTTATAATCCCATTTGATATTTGTTCAAAATAACATTACACTACTAAATTTTTCTTATCAAAAATGAGTTAAAACTTATTTGCTTAACTCAAGGATAGAAACCAGATTTACAAATTTGTCAAAGATTTCAAATGAGAAAGGACCATTAAATTAATTTAATGTATTAGTAAACAGAATGACAAGCTTAAAAGAAATAGAAGATTCAAAAATCTAATTTATTCAGACATAAATTATATAAACAGTAGATTGTAAAATAGTTACAAATTGATTAATAGGATTTAAATCAAATGTTCGAACTGGTTATTGTTGTCCTTAATACATACATTCACTAGTCGGCAAAAATTAAAGTATTCTAAATCTAATAACTGTGGATCATTTCAAAGCAAGTTGAAATTACATTTCGACCCCTTGCTGTAATGGTAAGTCTAAAAATGTGAAAAATTCAAATAATTTTTCTATTTACCTAAGATATTCGACAGGTTCAATAAAAAAAAAAACGATCCCAGCCAGCCCAAAAATTAAATCTTAACTCATGTTGAATGTGAGGTGGTGCTACTGCATATTGAATCATATCACAATATTCATGATAATTGGAAAAGATTAATTGTTAACAATATAGTCGAATGACATGATATTGAGGCAACAGTTTTTGTAGGTTTTGAAAATAAAACGGATAGACCAAATTACCTTAACAGACAAATGCGATATTCCAAACTATCTGGACAAACTCCAGATTCTAATGCTAAAAGAATATTTCATTTTGAAAAATAACTGTCTTGTAAAAAAAATTCTTCAGAACCAAAAGGTTTCCGGTAAAAATGTAAGTAGTCTCTGAACGAAATTAAGTATTTCACAAAGTTATTAAGAATCGGGCGGCTGTGAGAAGGAATTACATCAATGTAGAGGTAAGACAATTCCCTCCTTCCCAAGTTCCAGCTTAACTCTAATTACCGTTAATTAAGGATACACCCAAACTATGTAATAGTGAATATCTTCTCAGAGGTGTAATTTTATATAAATGTAAGTTATGTTATATCATCATATTTTTAACTCTTCTATACGCTCTTACTCTATGTACAATTAATAAAGGATCACTCTGTATAGAACGCTGTTCTCTGGTCTCATCAGTCATACAAATTAGGTAATTTCCTCACCCTTTATTAAAACACTGCCTTTTCTAGCATGCCGGAACATGACGATTTTTCAGTCATAATTTCATCTTACTTGTCAGCAATTTTAAAGGAATGTTTTCCAAATCAAACTTGGCCGAAAGCGAAAATTGTGAAACTCACTGCCTCCATGGTTTCTATATTTGATAAGGTTAGTACGTATATGCACACATGACATGATATAAAAAAACTAAATCGTAATTCTCCCATATTTTAAAACCTCCTGAAAATTAACTTCAAAATGCTACAATAAAATCATTTCCTAGTAGCTATCATTGGTAAAATAGTATTATAGTATCCGTTATATTTATATAATAGACATGAGTTACTAGTACTAGTATTTACAAATTGTAAAGTTGATTTTTATAAAATTTTAAATTTTAGGTAAGAAATCAGTTTACTCCGACTAAGAAAAAGCATTACAATTGTAGTTCACATGACCTAACCAACTGGTGTAAAGGACTATTGAGATATCAAAATAATGAAAACATGGAGCTTGAAACCTTTATAATAGAGGTAGGTAAAAGAGAAATATGTAGTAAACAAAAATAATAAATTAGAAGAAAACAATTAAAAGAGAAAAAACTATCAAAAATAAATATGTATGGTCAAATGGACTAAATGTGAAACATCAAATTATTTGGGTAAAAGGAAACAGGGCAACGACTTATTCTAAATATCCCGAATATTCGAAAGCAGTTTCATGTTTCTACAGTGGTTATAAATTTGTAAAAAGTTTGTATAATAAGTTCAAATTATGAAAAATTATTTAAAGTTAACTTCTGGAAAATTAGTATTCTGTACCGTGGTAATTATTTAAAAAAATCCATGAAATTATATAAAAAGATAAACCATATAGTCAGCGATATGGTCCTCGATCTGTTGAAAATTTAAAGAATAATGATTTTATTGCGTGGAAAGAAGTCAACATTGATTTACATATTTGTGTGAATCATGCGATTTTAATAAAATCGAACTGACAGGTTTAAAATGCACTAACTCCAATAAAAAACAATGCATAACCATTTTAAAAGATATAATTCTCTCATTACAAAAGAACGAGATTTACAGTTTTTCTGCATCTGTTGAAATATACGAGCAAAAGTGCTGATGACATTTCCCATTACCTACATCAACTGCGTACTAACATTATTAGAGTTTTGATTATTGCATTTAACAGAAAATGACAAGAAATTTTTAAATTATTCTGTCACTTTTAGAGTTAATTTTTTTTGTGTATCAGTAGCTAGCTCTTTCAAAATTAACAGATACATCAGTGTTTTATATTTTCTCGTATGGATTTCACATTTTCCCATCAATAGGTTAAAAATAAAACAGAATTTTCATTTTGTTTAGTACCTTAACCACTTATAATTTAACAATTGTTTAACCAATTAACTGTAAATGCAATATTATAGTCCAGGATAGTGACCTTACTCAATTACTTTTTAGGTAAATGTAGTTGGAATGAGGTCATAAATTTACTAAAAGACTTTTTATTTTATATCATCAACGTTTTGACATGTATGATGTCATCATCAGGATGCTACAAGATTACAAACAAATTAAGAAATACAATAATACCACATAGATTATCAAAAAACAGGCAGTACTTACCGAAAACTTTTTTTGTCTTATTATTAGTCTTTTACCATTTTAGCCATTAGCCATTAGCCATTTACTTAAAAAATGTAAATGCAATGTTGCGTTTATTATCTACGACAAGTCTTACTAATTACACTTCTTCAATAATAAAATTCCAAAAGTTTCAGAAACTGTTCCGTTTGTACCCCAACCGACCCTATTTATATTTTGGAATTTCTTCAGCTGACACAATTTTCGGTTTTTTAATGTTAAAATACAATGCCTCAACATATACCTAACTTATTTTCAGGTGGTAGCATACGAAGCTGTAAATATCTTTGGTGACAAACTAGCTGATGATCATGATCGAGATCGCCTTTATGAAATAATAAACGAAACCCTACAAAGCCAGTGGAATGGGACCAAATGTGTAAGAAAACTGATAGAGAATTATTATTTCGCACCTACCGATCCAAGTTCTGCCAGACTCAAATCAAGCAAGTTGACGAAACTAACGAAAGAAGAATGGAAATCCATGGTCCAAATGGGAATTTCGCAATACGGTAAATACTAATTATAAAATTTGTATAATGCTTTTGTTAAGAGCTAGTTTTTCTTATTAGTATGAAATGTTTCAGAGAGAGAAGGACAAATTATGGATATTCTGGTGAACGACGAATTACTACATTTGACAGCCAGTATTTCCAAAACTCTTAGTCGTCCAGGAGGTAACATTTTATTGATAGGGAAATCTGGTGTAGGTCGGAAAAGTGGAGTCAAGATCGTATCGGCCTTGCAATCTGCTCGGTTAATAACTCTGGAAGAGGATGAATTACAGTTCAATAATGACCTAAAGGCTGTAAGTACATTATCATTGAATAATTTATTTTACATGGACTAAGAGCTGTGCATATAAACAGGAAAAAAACTCCTTGAACAAAGAAAAGAATAAACCCATGTCTATCAATAAGAAAAACGCTGTGAAACAGAGTGAAATTATTATAAGCAAATTAAATAGGTCATAAACCATTGCAGTCTGTTTGGAAATGAAAGAGAGTAATAAAACCCTGAGATAAGAACCGGCCATGGGCGTGGTAATATTTCGTTTCAGGTAATTATCAGGTAACACTAATGCTATCAGGTAATGGGTGTACATTAGTATATTTTACTTGATACATCATAGGGCAGGAGCCAGTGTATTGTGAGAGATCAATCCAGTCTTAGAGCTGAATATACGAAAACGTGCTAGTGCAGTAGAGTAAAATTCGACTTGTGTTTAGTGACTACTGTGCCAGTGGATATAATATTGTTTGGGTAAAATGTCGAGCTTATCAGATTACGTACCTGCTAAACGCGTGAAAAGATGTGCGCTGTATTTAATGCATTGAAACACCAAAATCCTACCAACAGTGTTGACGACATCGTGGAAAAGTGTTTCAAAATGACAGGGATTAGAAAATCGACAATCTACAGACTTTTAAAGGAGACAAAAAATGAACAAGATACTGTAAATCCCCCAAAATCATCTACAGGGAGGTCAAAAGTCGTTATAGATGATTTCTTTAAAAATGTCATTCGCAGAAAAGTACACTCATTTTATTTTAAAAAAGAAATACCAACGCTAAACAAAATTTTAAGTGAACTTTTAGAGGACAACGATTTGCCAAAAATCAGTAGAAGCAAATTATGGGCCGTCTTACGAGAGTTGAATTTTTGCTAGGAAAAGCAGAACAGGAAGTCAGTTCTTATCGATAAAGATAAAATTATTTGTTGACGAAGATCCTACTTAAGATCAATTAGAAAATTCCGTGACGAAGGAAGGAATATTTATTATCTAGACGAAACTTGGGTTAACGAGGGATATACTGTAACAAAACAGGGCAAGATAAAAATATAAAAAATTTTCGACAAGCATTTTTGGGTGGACTTTCAACAGGGTTCAAGGCTCCTTCAGGTAAAGGGCGAAAATTAATAGTGACACATATAGGTAGTGCCAGTGGTTTTGTAGATGGCGGTTTACTTTTATTTGAATCTAAAAATACAGGTGACTCTCGCGAAGACACGAACGCAGATGTTTTCGGAGAGTATTTTACACAGATGTTGGATCTTATTCCTCCAAGGTCAGTAATTGTCGTGGATAATGCCAGTTACCATTCACGGCAAACCGAGCGGACGCCTACGACTGCTTGGAGAAAAACCGACATAATTCAATGGTTATCCGGAAAAACATTTCTTTTGAAACAAATATGGTGAAAAAGGAACTTTTGACACTTGTAAATCTTAATAAAGATCAGAAAAAATATGTTATCGATGAAATGACAACAAATCGCCAAATAACGGTACTACGGTTACCACCTTATCACTGTGAACTTAACCCAATCGAATTAGTCTGGGCGCAGGTAAAAGGAGATGTAGCGCGAAATAATACTATGTTTAAATTAAGTGACGTGAAAATTTTGTTAAAAAATTCCTTGGAACGAGTAACTGCAGATAACTGGCAAAGATGTATATATCATGTACAAAAAGAAGAGGAGAAAATGTGCGAACTCGATAATTTAATTGACGTTACTGTGGAACCTATCGTTATCAATCTAGGAAACGAAGATAATTCATCAAAATATTCAGAGGATGAATTTTAATATACCTACTTTTTTATTTTCTTTATTGTACATTTATACAGCACTACATTTACTCACCATAATTTGAATTTTCAAAATACATATATTTTTGTGTGGAATAAAAGTCTATTCATTAAATTTAAATAAATATTTTGATAATAATAATTTTATTTAAATTACTAAAAACTCTCTTAACCCGGTTATGATGCTTAAAGTAGCCTCATGTTTTGAAATGCTGTTTTTATATTGTTTACTTATAAGAGAAATGGAGCGGCATAGACAAAGACGGATTGTCGGGGATTAAATTTTACCTACCTGCTACAATTTAGTAGAACCCGATCACACAAAGCTTTTTTAAAAGTACACCTCATCTATACCGATAATACATAATATAAAAATATTGAATATAACCACCAGTACTACATTTATTTACGATTTGCATACATAATAAGCTTTTATTACTCTTTTTAATTTCTAAACAGACTATAGCGTGCTTACTTTAGTTATGTTGCTAGAAATAGCAATTCAAAATCATTATGGAAAAAATTTCGGAAACTAGAAATAATAGTAACAAAAAGCCTATGTTACCAACTACTTTGACTAATCCTGCTGAAATTAATAATTGCTCTTTGGATATCATACCGCAGCACAATATATTTCTGCGGGAAATAACTCAACATTACAATGACAACAACATTTCTAACTCGTCGTTTGGTTTTAATCTAATCTATACAAATACATACAATAATCGTTAATTTAAAAAATTCCTCACCGTTCACAATAGTATGTAGATTTCCTGAAAGTTGGAAAACGACCCTAATAACTCCAATAAAATAGTGACCCAAAGCAAATATCTGATGTTAAACTAATCAGTAGATTGCCCTTCATATCCAAAATTTCTGAAAAGATCATGGAGCGTCAAATTCCTGATTACTTGGAACTTAATAACATACTACCATATACACAATCTAGTTTTCGCCAAGGCATTAATGCATATCACTGATAATATAATACAAGCAGTTGCACTATAGTAAGCCTTTTGACACCATTCATTTCCATATTATTTTAGATAACCCGAAATCCTGTGGCTTTACAGCTAAAGCTCGTTCACTTATTCAGTCTTATTTACAAGATCGCTCTCAAATAGTCAGGTTATGTGATAAATTATCTAAGTCCGAAGCGATATACTCAGGTGTTCCCCAGGGTTCCATATTAGGACCTGTAATATTTAGCATTTATACCAGTCAGTTTGTCAAATACATTAAGCACGTTTCGCTGCATATGCATGCTGATGAAACCCACCTTTACTACTTCTTTAATGTTAAAGATGATAAAATTATCAGTGATCTACACAATATCCAAGATAGATTTCTTGGTTCTAAATTCGATAAAATTAGTTGCCATATTATTTGGAAATAAAAACAGTACTGAAAATCTAAAATATTCTATAAACATCGAATTAATGGGGACAAATGTAGCGAACGCCAAAAATCTCAGTATAACGTTAGATAGATAATTGAGAGATAATAAGTAATTATATTCAAAAATCATACATGGCATTATGACTTTCGTATCCTCACAGAGGATAGAGTTTTATATGAATCCTTAGTCATTTTAATTACTGTGTCTCTGTCTATGGGTCTTGTTTGGATCAAAGTGGTTGTGACCGCATTCAGTGCGTTAAAGTTTATTCGCCATATACATATACCATACTTGGACTTCCTATCTTTCTATAGTATATTAATGGTTTGAATAAGTGGTTAGTGCTTGTAGATTTTTTTACGATGATGATTTAAAATTATAAATAGTTTAGAGATTTGCGTGAATTTACAGTTTCATTTTAAACATATAAATTCTTGGTGCTTAAAAAATAAAGCATTATATTTTGCTTATATTCGCTTTAGACTTGAATATGGTATTCTGGTGTGGTGTCCCTATTATAATATTCAAAAGTGGTAAATCGAAAGAGTACTTAAAATATTTAACTTACAAGGTTGATAGGATTTATCCTGAAATATGGCTAAATTACGATATTTTAGCAATTAGATTCTGTATTAGATGTCTGAATGAAAAGCTTCCATATACACGACTGTAATCTTCAAACGACTGAATAATTATGTTTGTAATTCTGGAATTCTTACGTCTCATGAGCCAAACTTTTGATGAGTAATAATCATGCGAATTATTTTATTTATTGGTTCCGAAAGATGCTTACCAGATGCCCATGTCTTCTTAAAACTTATTTTATAAATGACAGTAATAAATCAACTCTTAATAGTCGGGAAGTATTCCAATGTCCTTATTCTGATAGTTTTTATTTAAGAACTGTTCTTGCTAATTCATTATTTAAGTGAATATATCTGAAGTCTTCTCAAAATGCAACCACTCAAATTATTTTGAATTTTTTACAATTGTTTGAGGCAAGCCATATTCAATAAGGATCAAAAGTAATTTGTATCCGTTTCAGGCCATCCAGTATGCTGGTTTAGATGGAGAAAATGTGTACATTCAGTTGGAAGATCATCATTTGAAAAAGGAACAAAACTTAAACAATATCAACTTATTAATTTCATCGGGAGAGGTAAGGCTTTTGGATAAAAGATATTTGTATTTTCTGCTCACTTTCTTGTGTATGTCTAACTCAATTTTTAAATTAAGGTACCTGGACTTTATTCATCTGCAGAATTAGAATCCTTAATAAAAATTTTGAAGGACGAATATGACAGGGAGAACTTCGATGGAACTTTACTTCAATATTTTTCAGAACGTATGCAATATTCATTATCTTAATAAAATAACAAATTATTAATTTAACAATTTCGTCTCGCTTGAACTTACTTCAGTTTAGATTGCATTTTCCATACATTTTTCAATGACGATCAATAATAAAATTTAAGAAAACTTTATTGGACTCATAATAAATTGGAAAACATTATTTCTATTTCAAAAATTTTTACACCATTCTTATATCTCTTATATTAGACATTTTCATTTGGAAATTTAAAGTATAACTCACTTTTTCTGAAAAAGGTCTAGATTCATTTTGTTTAATGGAGTCATATTTATAATTCTAGGAATAAAACAACATCTTCATGTCATCATATGCCTCGACGTGAAAAATGAAAATCTCTGGAATATTATAGAAGATTGTCCATCATTGAGTCAAAACAGTAGTATATTATGGAAATCAAACTGGACGGCAAATACGATTAGAGAGATACCAAAAATGTTGCTAGAAAGGTTTGTATAAAAATGTTAATGACGTTTTATAGGTTGTTTTTGTCGTGGTCAATGCTTAACTGCAGACGTTCTTGAGTGGTGGAAGAATCTTAGGAGTTAATAGATAGCTTATATCCTTAGAAACCTAAGTGCTAGCTCATATACGTAGGCGAGACTGTCATCGCATGGAATAAACCCCCTACAGGATCATATTGGATCATATTTTACCATGGAAGTGAAGCAAGCCACAGGTTTAGTGTTTCTAGACATTCTGGTGGAAAAGAAGACCTCTGATGTTTTGGGGATACGAGTTCTACAGGAAGAAGACACATACAATATATATCTCCTTGGAAGGTCTAACCACCATCCGGCACAAAAACGCTCGGTCATGAACACCCTAGGTCACCTTGCATTAACGTTGGCTGATGATGACCATCGACAGGAAGAAACAGATTCGCTCCGATCGTACCGCCGCACATAAATACTGTCGCAAAAAATGGCCAAGTACGAGGGATATTCCAAAAGTGTGATTTAAGGCTGCTTATTGTATAACTAAAATATTTGTTATATAATAATATTTAAAACTAAAATAGGAAATAATATAATCTATATTTTTAAGGTAAATGTAGTTGGAATGAGGTCATAAATTTTATAAAAGACTTTTTATTTTACATTCAATCATCAACAATTATCATCAACGCTTCGACATATATGATGTCATCATCAGGATGTGAAAAATGTTGTCTTTTATTAGTCTAAATGAACATATGTCAACAATTAAATTTAGGGAGATAATGAATTCATTAATTTGAAAAATTATATATAATAGAATTTCCTTTTTTGATTTTAAAGTACAACGGGAGAAAGACAGTTTACAAGTTTCTTTTGTAAACTGTTTTTATATCGTAACCTGTTTCTTTATATTAGTTGATGAAATATAAAATACATATTGGACATTGGAAAAAGGAAAAAACACGTCTTGAGGGACAATTATTCACAGTACAATATATCACGGGCATTTTTAGAAGAAAAATAAAATAACAGATATTCAAGATTTTTTGTCTCACATTATATCGATCGCACTCAACACGTTACAGTTCTAGCGTCGGCCACCGTGTAGGATCCTGGGTACCGAATGGTCCCCGAGACGGGTGAGGAGAGCGGAATTGGTAGGACGGGGCGTGTTCGATAGTGAAACAACTTATATATTTATTCTGTAAACTATTCTAGAAGATACGAGAGTGCTGGTTCGTACCAATGGGTATTATAAACTAGCGCGAGGAGGGAGGGACTCTGGAGATTTTACAATACCAGAACAACATGAACACGATGGATTGAAGATTAGTTATACTTGGATACCTTTGCTTAAGAACAAACAAGTAAACCGGGGCGTACATGAACCAGCCATCCGTAACACTGCCATCTGTTGGCGAAACGTCGGCAGTTAAGCATCGACCACGGCAAAATAGCCCAGAATTGATATCATTCATCATTCAATTGATACTGGCCGTGAAAACTTACGAACTATTATAAAATTTTACTTCCTGAAACATATTTTGCAGGTCAGATAATGAAAACTCACGGAAAACAAAATGTAGTGGTCACTTTTCAAAAATATATCAACACTTTAAATCTGACGTATCCACGCCATCTCGGTTTGTTTCAATGATTAGATTGTATGAATCTCTATATGATGAAAAATTAGCAGCTATCGAGAAAAACAAAAGGAAACTAAAGGTAAAACTCTGTTTAAACATACCTAATTATAAATTTGTAAGAAATCGGTAGTGCATTATCTGCCAAATCGCAGCGGCCGGTATTACAAAGGCAAGCCACGAATTAGCAGACGATGGATGTAATGCTAGATGCGTAGGGAGTATAAACCAAAATACGGTGTCCCGAAATTAAGAAGCAATACTTCTCCAAGATTTGCAATGACAGTTCAGTTACCGACTTTATGCGAATTGTTATTAGTCGAAAATGCAACATTCGGCCAATTTAAAGCTAGCAGATATTCACTACATTTATACGTGCAATGAAATCCATTAGATGCAGTACAAATATGTCGTAGACTACTTCCTCAGTGTAGAGCACCTAATCGCAAAGTATTTAAAATGTACGTAGAAAATTTGAGAAATCATGGAAGTTTTCGTGATAAGTATCTAAATTCTATAGATTTCTGTGGGGTAGGATGAAAAGTATACTTTATGCTACAGAAATAAATTATTTATTTTTCTTTTTCTCTCTCTTTGGTTTCACTTGGCAGCGAACCAAATGAGACAAAATAATTTTAATGTATTTAGATCTTTTCGGGCAGTTCGACGTTGTGATATAAAACGTATTCAGCAAAATGAAAATCTTCATGAGGAGCATTTACTAAAAATTACTAATTAAATAAAAATAAGATTATTTTTATTTTATACTGTTCAATAGTGAAGTAATGTATTTTTCGAATCATTTTTAGGACGAAATACGGAACTGTAAAGTTCTAGGACGATAAAGTATAACAAAGTAAAAGTCCTAGGACTTTAAAGAAATTTCCATGGTAACTCACGTATTACGTAGTATTGATATTTTTGACATTTAAGAAATGTAACATGACAGTTTTTTTTTAATAAATAAATCGCACGAGGTTAAGTTGTATATCACCCTGTATATCGGTGAAATGAAAGGCATATTTACCTATAGTACTCCAATAATTTGACCGTAGTCAAGTCAAGACTTTGTCGCGGGAATATCACAGAGATATAAATTGTTCAAGAATGCGTCTTCTTCAGATGATAACAATGTATATTATTTTATGTCTTTAATCTGCTTGTACTAAGTTATCAATTCTGTTAGTACCTATTCATAACTACATTCAGATGTTAGAAATTTGCTTGGTGTAGGATACTGTAAATTGTTTTTAGGCCGGTGTAATGAAACTTACTGACGCCGAAAATTTAGTGAAGGAATTGAAGCAAAACGCAGCAGAACAGCAAAATAAGTTAGAAGAGAAACAGTCGAAAGCAAATGTCGCCTTAGACATGATAAGCAATACTATGAAAAATGCTAACTCTCACAAAGAAGAAATGGAAATTTTGAAAAGTAAGACGGAAGCAGAGAACATTCAGCTTATAAGGAGGTAATTTATGAATTAAAAAAATGTTATACTTGGATTTTATATTCTGTCCACGCAGTTCAGAGTACCATAGCGTTTGTCTTTTGCTTTTTTTATCTACATTCTGCTTCTAATAACATGAGTAAGATAAAGATATAATTTGCGTGTTTAGGAAAAAAGAAATAGAGGAAGAGTTATCCCAAGTCGAACCGCTGATTCAAGAAGCTCGATCGGCTGTCGGAAATATAAAAGCGGAATCCCTCTCAGAAATTAGGTCCCTACGAGCGCCACCCGATATTATTAGGGACATCCTCGAAGGCGTATTGAGACTAATGGGAATACAGGATACTTCCTGGAATAGTATGAAGACATTTTTGGCAAAGAGGGGCGTAAAAGAGGACATTAGGTAAATTTCTAAAGTATGTTTTATGTATTCTATCACTCGGGCAGTTTTAGCACCGGATGGAAAAAAGATAAACCTAACGAAAATTCTTCTTCAGTATAATAAACCATAGTAACAATGATATTATTAACAAAATTAATGGAATTTGAAAACAAGCATTCATAATGCTTTGCTTAATATTTTATACGCGATCGGGTGTTAAAATGTACAGTTTAATGACTAGTTGTCCGGGCGTAAATCGCAACTTAAACGCCCGAGGGTGATAAAGTAAGTTTATCATCAGATTGTATTTTTTATAAAGATAAAATACTAACCCAAATTAA
This sequence comes from Monochamus alternatus, assembly GCA_037114965.1. NCBI lineage: Eukaryota > Metazoa > Arthropoda > Insecta > Coleoptera > Cerambycidae > Monochamus > Monochamus alternatus. Next base: position 79,659,925 of record CM073429.1, read on the forward strand.
ATTTTTATATTTATTTTATATTTTTAAACTTACAACATAAATTAATATTTAATTTAATTTAAAATTAAAACACACTTTTAATAATTATACGTTTATAAAGGGAACCTGAGGGTTTCGAATTACATTGGCAACACTTCTCGAAAACTCTACTCTCGTTGGCCTTTGATGATTTTGCTTCATTAAGATCTCATTTGCCGCTGATTTAGCTTCACTGAATTATTTGTTCATTTACTTGGTTATTGATGAAATCTGCAAACTTTTTCTGAGAAATTTTCTTCCTGGATCTTTCGATGTAAATTTCTGCAACCGATGCGGATTTCCGTCCACAGTAACGCTTAATATTTATAATATTTTCTGCTAAAAATGTAGCAGAAAATTACGAAATCTTGTCCTGTAAATTGTTCTACTTTGGGTAGGCCCAAATATTCTGCAATCTTTCGTGGCATTTGATGAAACACGTTCTTTCCAATGACATGAATGAAACATTTCCTATTTTTGTCAAATATGTAAACTTTATTACGTTCAGTATTAGTTGCACCCAAAGAATTTTTTGTACGAACCTAAGAAATTTAGTACATTTCTATTCTCATATATTTTTTGTAGTTAAATGGATGCCAATTTCACATACATGTTCTAAAATGTCACAATAAAACATCATCGTTGTATAGATGCTGCTTTAAGTGACAACTACACAAACGGGGAGTATAGTATCCGCGAATTCCTCCATATTTCTTTTGAGTACGCATACAGTGTTAGAATAGTTTTTTACATAGCGTTTTTTTTTTCAGTCTTATAAGATTTTGATTTCAGGCTCAGTTTACGAGATTTTTTGTATGTGGCCAAATTAAATGCCGTTAATAGTAAAACAGCAACAGTAATTTCATATTAACAATTTAAAAAAAGTTTTTAGTACATTATAACATAGCAATTCCATATTAATAAGCGCTCTTCACCTTGTAATTTCTTATCTTAGCTGTTGTTCAGCTTGTATTGAAATATATGAATGAAATCCAACGGGTTAAGGTTGGAAAACGGGATGGCCATTTAATAAGCAAGCCATTCTCTATCAATCCAATGAATAAGAAAGATTTCATTTAAATGGTTCTGTACATGAAAATAAAAACTATTTCGTAAACTGAGCCTCAAATCAAAATCTGACTGAAAAAACACTATCCAAAAAAAAATATTTTGATACTAAAAATGGAGAAGCCTGTGGTACTACAACTCCTTTTCCTCCGTTCGTGCCTTGATATTTTAAACCAAAATTACACAGATGTGCCGACTTAAGATAAAATCCAAATTTCAAACAAATGTTTCTAAAATCGCCGGAGCTATTAATAAAAATCATTTTTATTTTGATATTCTTTTTTTGAAAATGGAGTTCCCAAATGAAAAGGCATAAGAAGAGTCCTATTATTTTAGTCCAAAGAGTATGTGGTTAACGGCTTGACCTACTAATTTGTAACACCCTGTATATTTCAATAAGATAACAGAAAGAAGAATTTAGGCAACCTAATTTTTGTATGTTCCTTATATTTTGTACTTTCGTTTGGTAAGTGCAATATTAAAAAAAATAGTTACAGTATTTTTAATTAAAGATAGTCATGGACATTTCATGAGGCAACCCATTTGCGATATATTTGTTTATATCTTATCTTTGATAAAAAAAAACACTTTTCATTCGAAAGCAGGGAACTTGTCGCAAACGTTAAACGCCTGAATTATGAACCCGATACTTTAACTTGTCATTCTTATTTTAAACACATTTTTTGGAAATAAAATCATTGCATCTCAAAAACTTTATTGTGTGCAACCTACACACAATTTTATACAAGAAGCAAAAATATGTGATAATTCCGATAATTCCAAAGAAAAGAGATTGACTGCCATTTAATAAGTTAAGGTCAAATTAATATCACAGAAATATGTATGTTTCCTAATAATTGTTCTATTCAATATTATTTCAAAAAATGAAAAATAAACAAGCCGTAGTCATATTACATCACGTTTTCCTCACGCTATATATGTAAAATGCAGTTAATACATCTCTTCTCAGGTCTTTTGATGCGAGCAGAATTCTAACTGAGAATCGTCAATCGGTTGAGAAACTCATGTCGGTTAAAAGTGAATCTTTCGACCCAAGGGCAGCAAAAAGAGCGTCTGTTGCTGCCGCTCCTTTGGCAGCTTGGGTGGCGGCGAACGTGAAATATTCACAGGTAGTAGACAAAATCAGACCTCTGGAAAGGGAGCAAAATAAACTAAAACAGTAAGTTATCCATTGATGCAAAATGTTAAAGGATATTTTCGAAAAACATCCCTAATCGAACTGTCGTTCTCCAGGAATCTGACGGATGCTGAAACACAATTAGGAGAACTTAGTGCTGGCTTGCTGAATGTAGACGCAACAGTTGCAAAGCTGAAGGAACAGCTATCTTCATATACAAAAGAGGCAGCAGAAATCGAAATAGGCCTAAATAAAGCACAGGAAACGTTAGCTGCTGCAGAAGGTTTGGTTTGCAAATTGACGGATGAATACAAGAGATGGCAATATCAGGTAAGTAAATCAATTAATAATTAGTACTTACCTATGGTGTTCTATATATATGTTGATAATAATTGTATTCAACTGCTTTTCCAGATTTTAAAAAACCTCAAGTTGTTTTTCAGATTAGTAAATTTTCCATCCGAAAATATAGGTACTCTGAATCGATATTTTTCAGAAAAAGTCAATTGTAGTTTCAATTAGTTTTAATTCATAAAATTTCCGCACGATTTTTCCGGCGATGAACTTTTCTGCACGATTTTTGTTACCTTATACAGTAGACCTATCGCGCTCTTGTGATAATGCTTATTTCCAACGTAATTCAGCGGATGCAGACAGCAGTAAACGAAAAAGTTTGCAACTGATTTTTATCAAGGTGCTCATGAGTACCGCGCGATGCAGGTTACCGTGTAACAGTAAACAGCAACAAAGCTGCTGCGACGCTGAAGCTGGACGCATGTAATCACCGATAAAAACTCCTGTCGTTTCCATAACTACGTACAGTTTTGATTGTTCATATTTTTTGGCATAAGCTTCCAAATGTTCAATCGATTCAGTTTGAAGATTGAGTTTGATTTATTTTTCATTTCTCTTCGTCGTAAACTACCCAAAATGAGTGAGGAGTCCCTCAATGATGTTCCGACAGAGATATTGGACACCTCTAATGATGCAAGTAATGCATTAATTCCTGCAAAATCAAGAATTCGCTATGAAAAAAAGCTTGCCTTCGATCAATGGCGCATGGAGAAGAACACTTCAATTTTAAAGGAAGAGGTATTTTGAAGAAACAATTAAATATGTCGATATCCATCGAATTTATTCTATTTTGCGTCCTAAAGTCGTCCCTTATTATCGGTTTTTCTTATTTTATAAAGATACTTTATATCAACAGCTTCTGGAAAATGCGATCTAACATCACTGGTTACGTAGGCCTCCCAAACCCCAAAGCGTATATAAGCCATTGTTTTCTGAGCTCTTCTGCCACATTATTAGCCATCTGAAATATTATAAACATAACGTGCATGGTGGGTGGGTGGAAGTACACAGTGCATTAAAAATTGTTTGGATAACAAAAAGAAAATAGCCCACAGCATTCTCAAAGCAGCAAATCCCTCATCAGAACTTCAAGAGAACCGTGCTGAAGTACGTAGTACAGCCACAGTGATATCTAGCATCAGCTATTCCCTCATCATTCAAGTTACAAGCTAATCCTGTAGCATATACGTTGTCAACAGTGAATTCCGTGACTGAAGAACATCAGCACCGAATTTACAAAACATCACAAATTGTACATTTAATTTCAATGTTTTTCGTTAACATATTCTATTAGTTTAAATAATAACTTAATATTTACTTGTTAATGTTATAAATTGGTAATTAAAATAAACTGTTTCTCTTGATTAGAATTATGATCGTAGGAAAAATATTGTACTTAACTCGATTGTCCTACCAACCCCCAATATGTTGTAAACCAAATTAATCAGAAAGAGCTAAGATTTCATTCGGTGCAAAAAAAAAGTTGCTTGTCATAAATTTAGGAATGTAAAAAAACAACATTATCCCCTTCCCACCGCCACTGTTACATTTTTGGCAAATCTAAAGTAGTACCTCTTTATTTTCTGAGAGTATTTAAGTAGGTATCCATTTCCTTATGACATCTTATTATACTCCTAATTTTTAGGGGAATTACGAGTTCTGTTTTTAGGTAAAGGAACTTTCTGAGGAAATTGAAGAATTACCCAATAATTGTTTGATGGCATCGGCATTCATTTCTTTCCTAGCAAACGAGTCTGAAGAAAAAAGAATGTAAATATAATATTTTTATTATTTCTATTTTACATAACTTTTTCTAATTTTAGAGAAGTTATGAATCTGTGGTGTAAAGAAATTGGCCTTCAACAGACGAACATAGAATCACTTCTTTCAACAGAAAGAGAGCAACTCCAGTGGCAAAGTGAAGGTTTATCTTCAGATAGATTGTCCATACAAAATGCAATAATAATTCTAAAGGTAAAACTATTTGGATGACAGACAAGCTTTGTTGTTGTAAGCTTGTAAAAGTTCAAAATATTATAATTTCAAAGAATTGTTGCTCTAGTGTCAGTGTGTTAGATAAAACACTTAAGCCACTTTCTTACATCAGATATCTATACAGGGTTATTCGGAATTTATATAAAAGTATTTAGGAATAGATGCGTCATGAAAAATGGAGACAATACAATAAAAAAAAATTACTCCCGATTGTTTGAAAAAACTAAATGTGAAATTATGGAGACCAATTGAATTAAACTAAATAAACACAGTCATTTTTAATAAAAAAATCACTTTAATTATTAATTCGTATGAATAAATGCTGCTATAATATTTATTTATTTATTTTTCAATTTAGTTTAAATTAATTCGTTTGCATAAATCCATCATAGTAAAAAGTAATTGTGGATTAGAAGAAAAGTATTAGAGATAAATACAGATAAGTTTATATCGGATGAAAGGTAATGAAATGTGTCTGGTGACGCGAAAAAAATATGTGGGTTCCATTTAAAAAAATCAAGTTATCCATGATTGAAGTTTTCAAAATTAGAGCGACGATATCAGCCATAACAAATAGAGTTCATAATTGACTTTCTAGCTCTTGGTAGTATGAAGGGTGGTCAATAATTTCCCAAAATCACAGCCTCCTATGTTGCCGCCCCCTCTGACATTCTACCGTTTCTAGACATCAACTTTTTGACAAAATATCGAATAACTCCTAAACGCTTCGTTTTAGGCACCAAGGATGGTATATGAAGTCACACTAGAATTGACCGAGGAATCCAAATATGCAATAATATACAGGGGATTTCATTTTAAAAAAATGTAATTTTACTATGAATCGCCCTGTATATGTCTAGGAATTCCAGTAAAAATATTTTTAGTTTGTAGCTCTTACTACCCCCCACCCCCCACCAACAGCAGATTTTAAAAATATGTATCAGTATTACCACAATCTTCCGTCCACACACTATTGACCCACTCTGTATAGTACCCTTATTTTTTAACATACTATCTAATCTAGCATTTATGGTACATAATTCTGGACCACCCTGTACAATGCCACCAGAAGGATCCAAAAACAACGTTGTAAAATACGTTAAAAAACACGTATCTAAAACATCTTTTTGGACATTAAAATAACAAGGTTTAATTTACGTTAGTTAAAAACCTTAATAAAATATCATTATTGAACGTAAAAACTTAAAGCTTATTAATACTAAAAATGATCGTTCCACATTTACTAATATTAAACGTTTGTACTTTGGTTACCAGAAACGTGTAAAACCGCGTCATTTTTAAGTTGATTGTACGTAAAAAAGACACGTCTTTTTCAAACATTGTATGCACATTATAAACGTTTTTCTAACGTATATGTGTTTACTGGGATGTATCTCCGTTAATATTAAGATTCGCCTGCGCAAATATAATTGTATTCTTAACATTTTGGCTTAATCTATTACCAGAGAGTCTGTCACCCATTATTTATGAAACACTCTTTATATAGGAAAAAATAATATAATCTACACATGTGTAGAATGTGTTTATAGTATAGTACTCCTTATATTTTAGGCGGACATGGTGCCTTTGCTAATAGATCCTACATCATCTGCAACCGAATGGATAAAACAGCATTTAAAGCATAAGAACATTGAATGTATCACCCAAAATTCGCCAAAATTTAAAAATATGCTTGAACTTGCTGTTAGGTAAATATTGATTGTTTTGTACTTGTTACTACTTTATTCAGAAATTACTTACTTACCTTACGGTAATTCTTATGTGTGGTTGACATTTTCAAAATAAAATAACAACTGTTCATTTCAACAATTTTAAATAATAAATTACAGATTTGGGAAAACGTTTATTATTGAAGAAGCCGATTCAGTGTGCCCATCATTGCTTCCTATCTTGAGAAAGGAATTTGTGCAACAAGGTAAAGGGGATGTAAGTAATAAAACAACCACTTCATTGTACGGTTTTGTAGGTGAAAGGAAACTGATAAAACTTAACGGGAAACTGGTAGATCACCATAGCGACTTTAAATTGATTTTATGTAGTCGGAATGAACAGCTTAAGTTGCCGGCAGACATTGTTCCTTTAATAAACCTCCTCAATTTTACAGTGACTCACGCTGGTCTAACAGGTATGTATCACAAAGCAGACTTGAAAAAAATATACTTAATTGTTTAATATCCAAAACTGTTTTAAAAGCCCTGATATCGTCATGGAGAAATATTAACGTCTTTTGTTCAAAAAGTAACTGTAAACGGCAATTCCAATCATATATAAAAAATCCCATTTACGAAAGCAAAAATCATGGCTCGCTAGCAATACGTGTGAAGAAGAAATAGTAAATGACATTAAAAATTTGTCCCTAAAAATATGTAAAAGCCAGTCATCAATTTGAAACCGGTTTAGAATATTTTGTAAAGAAATAAATTGTAAATTGGACACACAGCAGTGTATTAAAGATGTGGCAAAATGGATTGGGGTTTCAACATGAAAAAGAAAAAAGAGTACGTTGTGAGAACAATGTCGAATACAACGAAAACAATGCTGCAAAACATGTATTTTGCTTTTTTAACCGTTTCTGCTCAAGGATTCAAGGAAGCCCGTGATGCATACAATACTAGACGAGAGAAGTTGCAAAGTAATTTCGAATACAAGCTAATATGTTTTCGTAAAATTGTTTCATAATAATGATATATCGATTGTCATTTCAGTATTGAAGTGAGTCTTTTAGGCATATGTGCAATAGTGCAATAAAATGTTTATTGCATTCATATGTCATTTTACTACAGCGTTTTGTCATCATGACAAACATAAACGTTCAAATCGACGTCATATTTTTCTAGACTTAGTGTCATCTAAATATAATTTTTTGATTTTTGCGTGAACGCAGAAAAAATATTGAATGCAACTCGTACAAAAAGTAAGTGTTTATTAATAATAAGCACTTTTGTGCTTACGCAAAAATCAAAAAATTATATTTAGATGACACTAAGTCTAGAAAAATGTGACGTCGATTTGAACGTTTATGTTTGTCATGATGACAAAACGCTGTATAGTGACAGATGAATGCAATAAACATTTTATTGCACTAGTTCAATAAAGAACCACTTTTTCCACTATATATAGTTCAATAAAGTTTTGTTTTTTTTTGCATGAGTGTTCATTGCACTCGACGTGTTGTCCTACTACTACGTCGCGTACAATAAACCCTTACTTTTTGTACTTGTTGCAAATCGAATAATTGGACATTAAGTGAGCATATATTTTTTTCTTCACTTCATATAATTCCAATATTGGAAGAACACCTGCATCCCGGTGCTGCTGATGCACTGAGTTTTTAAAATGAAAATGGTATTTCCTTTCTCCCCGAGAATTTTCCTTGCTATCGCCTGTTTATTTTGTATAGAATTTTCTATGTACCCCTCTGCCACAGAAGTCGAAGCGCCAACCTCCTTGTCTCTTGAACACCGATGATGGCTCCTGCATCTGCAAGGAAGGTTGTAGAATATCGTCTAAAGCAGTGCCCAATATCCTCAATAACATTGTGTAATCTAAGAAATTTGGCAATCTTTTTAGGAATTGAACCTATGTTATTTATCTGTGTAGTACATTTTGAATTCGTAGATTTGCATAATCGCGGGAAATTTCCAAAAAAATGACTCCATCTATATCTCCCTCTGGTATCGTAAATAATCTAGGATCATTAATTTTGGTATTAAAATGACTATTTCCAATACCAAAACTAATGATCCTAGATTATTTACGATACCAGAGGGAGATATAGATGGAGTAATTTTTTTGGAAATTTCCCGCGATTATGCAAATCTACGAATTCAAAATGTACTACAGTACATAGAGTTAAATACTCTTTCCTACAGGCTCCAAATATACTAACAATCAAGACAACTTTTTGGAATAAGTACTTTTCATAATTTGCCTCTTTGATGAACCTTTCAACCTGTTCCTTGGAAAATATTATGAATTTTCTAGGTTTATAACCACTTAATTTCTTTTTGAGGAAAGCAATAACATTGGTATATTTACTAATATTCATATATTTCTTCAAATAAATTGTAGTTCGCGGCATGAAACAATTACTCCATAATGTAGAGGGTGCATATTTTAAAAGATAACTGGGACAAGTATGCTAGAATAACTTTCTCCGAAATATTACATACCTTTTTTTCAGCACCCCAAATATCAAATTTTGCAAAAGTTTTTTAATTATATTTTAATGTTATTCTATTAATGAAATTGTCTTACCAAATACCATTCCAGCTCAGATTTTGAACCTGATATTTTGTTTGTTTTCTCGTACTTTTCTCGTGGCAATTTAACAACAGCTGTCGTTAAATTGCCACGACAATACTCAAAAATAAAACATAAAAAATATGTATCCGGCTAAATTTGATCTCAAATAGTTTACCACCGATAATCCTATAAATTTAATTCGGAATTTAGAACTAACGATCATATCAAAATTTTAGAACAGTTACTATCCAAAGCTATTCAGCAAGAAAATCCAGAATTAGAGAATAGAAAGAAGCAATTACTGCGGGAAAAAGAAGTACTGCAAGACAAACAAAGCAATCTTCAAAACCAGTTACTGGAAGATCTGACGAACTCGCAAGGAGACATTCTAAAAGATACGGTAAAAATTTAGAAAATCGTCGTAAACAGCATGTATACTAAAGGATTTTTGCAGAAATTATTGGCTTCCTTGAACGAAACAAAAGCAAGTTCCGAGGCAATTACCGTAGCATTAAAGGAATCCTCAGAAATCCAAAACAAATTACAAGAAGAATATAATGCCTATAGAGATATATCGTTCTTTGGAAGTTCGCTATATTTTGCATGTAATGATTTTGCAAAATGCAACATACTTTATCTTGTATCTGCATCAGCGTTTTCAAAATTGTTTCTGAAATCTTTGCAAACATTTCAGGTAGGTACCTAACAAAATAATTTATACAGTGTGTACGAAATTCATGGAACAAAATTCATATTTTATTTCTAGTTCAAATTAAAAAAGACTAATTAGTATTTAGAAATTGACACTTTTCTACAATACGGCTTTTTTAATTCATGTGTGACTGAATTATAACTTTACCAAAATTTTTTTGCTTTATATTTCATTAGATAAATAGTTTAAAAATTTAGGAAAGAAAAAAGAAAACAATGTTTGTGCTAATAGTATTTTATTACAGCAACTATTACATAATGTCCATTTGGAGTTCAAATATATCAATTACAATTTCAATACCTGATCTCATATTTCCAACTTCTTTAATACAATTTTTCAATCCTTCGACAGCGTCTGGTCTGTTCACATACTCTTTAGTTTCAACATAACCCCACAAAGAAAAATTGCGTGTAATTAAGTCAAGGGGGTGTGGTGGCTATGCAAGTGGCCCTCTTTTCTGTCGGCTTCATAGATTTGGGAAAGCTTCATTTAATTCATTTAATTTAATTTTAATTTCTTACATCGCCGGGCAGGGAACGCAGAATGCTGGCAAACATTCGAAAAATGAAATTGACTATATTGACATTTCATTTACATTACAAGACATCTAAATATTCGTTTGGATAGAGCTAAGTGTAGTAGATATTCGATTTCGTAGAAGAGGACGAAGGGGAACTTTGTTCGTAGATAAACAAAAACACGCCACAAATAAACGTTGAAGAAACGAGAGTGTAGACAATTAAAAATGTTTTTAAAAATGCAGTAAGTAAACAAAAATCTTATAATACTTATGCCTTTATTATACAGAGTGTTTCAGGAGGAGATGTACATACTTAAGTATGTTATTCTACGTTCAATTTTAAGTAAAAAATTTCCTATGAACTTGGGCCTGCAAACGCTTCGTTTAGGATATACAGGATGTCAAATTTAAAATAATTAATCACATTTTCTTTAATAACTCTCGACTACTTTGAGATAAATTAACAAATTTTGAATGCGGACTTTTCTTGGGACGGGAAATTCTAATTTTATGCACAATTGACTGCATCTTCAAGAGGCCGCCACAAGCGTGCATAAAATTTTAATTTCCCACCTCAAGAAACCTCCACGTACAAAATTTCATTAATTTAACTCAAAGTATTTAGTAATTTACGCCTTTTTTGTTGAAATAAAATACTTGACACAAAAAATACAATTTTTATCCTACATGATTTATTTCATTACAGACCAGAACTTTATACTAATACTTATCAAGAAGTCAACCTCTTCATTACGAGGAATATCGAGGAAATTTAGACTTACAGGATGTTTATCGAAAGATATCAGTAAACGTCATAAGCAAATTTTTGAGTTTTTTATTTTAGAAAAAACGATCACTTTATTTCCAACGATTTGAAATGGTTAAATTCTCTAATATAATTTAAAAAAGTGTTCACAATTGAAAAAATCGGTCCGCTTTCAGCTGAGTATTTTTCTACTATTTTTCCCGAATTGAGGACTCCGAAAAACATAAACACTAAAGTTTCAAATTTTTTTCCAACTTCCGGGTTCCTTGCCCCACTGTGCATCGAGGCAAAAATTCGACATCACTGGCAGGCATATCATACCCATTAAGGTTAGGAAAAATTTATTCCAGGTGAAATCAGGTGAAAATGCAAAAATCCAAATAAATGTCATCTGTCAAATGGCCTTCAAAAAAATTCTGTACCAGTAGGCATGCTATTTCCTACTAGGCCAGTTCAGTCACATTCGCTATTTCCGTTCTTTGTGTATGGTTTTGTTTTATTTAGGTCGTATTGTCTGGGCTTCAAAACCTAGTATTGTGTTTTTATATGCAAGAAGTGGTTTCGTCACTGAAAATTATGTGATTTTTTAAATTGGATTGACTTTCAAATAAATTTCTAATTTCCTCACAAAACTATAATCTTCTTGTAACTTTGTAAGAATACCAGTTTTGAGACTTCGGGGTTCTGTGAACTAAGAACTTCAGCAAGTTGAAGTTGACTGAGATAGGTCTAAGTCCCGCTACAGACTATGCGTGAATTCGCGATTCGCAGTTTGTAAGGAATTCGTGCATCGTATGTAGGGTTTTTATGAATGGATTTTTAACAAACAAGACTCTACACACTATGCACGAATTCCATACGAATCACCCATCACGAATCGCAAATTCACGCATAGTCTGTAGCGGGCATAAGAGATGAGTGAGGATTTTGATGGTAATTTTCGCTTTCTGTTCTTCGCCATCCTGATTCAGGTAAATATTTTATACTTTCCATTTCATCACACTTGTTGGTACGTTACTGATTGTATCTCGACTAACTTCATGATCTTGATACTTGTAATGAAATACAAAGTGCGGCGTTTCTAATGTATACAAATTATAGGACAGCTTTTTGACAATAGTTGAACTAGAAAAGTCTTATATCAAAAAGTTCGTTCTTTGCGTATTTTTTTATGGAAATGAACTGCCACAAAAAGCCATAAAATACAACAACAGACGCTAATATTGTTAAAAAATAATCTATGTAAATATTTCGTTGTTTGGCTTTGTATCGTTAACCTAGTATCAGTATTTACTAAAGCGGCAAACGGTGAACATTAACTGAATAAGCCATAAAGTACCTATGACGATAAAACTTATATGTTTTAAGTTTGTCTAACTCGACAGTAGGGACCACGAGTAACGCGGAGTAGCAAAGCTACATCTAGTGGCCATTCGGCATTAGGAAGAGTAGAAACCATTGAAAGCTAGCAACCTTTATCATGGCTCAGCGATAACAATATGTTGCAAACACGGAATTCCAGGAAACTACTACTCTGAAATGTTATAACTAAAAAAAAACTAGAAAATATTAAAGAAAAGTGGCAATTTGTATATACTCATTGAGCTATTTCAACGATTTTTTAAAATATAAACAGGAAAAAAATTGCTGCATCGTTTTGGAACAGACTGTATGGTGGCATGTATTTATCTGTTTTATTACGGTTATTATCACATCTTTAGGGACTGGAAAACAATTTGGAACTTCAAAAAAAACATTTGCTCGATATTGTGTACCAGTACATAAGCAGAGGAATCTTCAAAAACGACAGACTAAAATTTTTGCTCCACTTGATTCACAAGCTATATCCCAAAGAAATACCAGATATTGAGTGGACCCTATTTTTGGGAAACATTGTGGCAGATAAAAACGTTCCTGAGGATATTCCTCCTTGGATTCCTAAGCAGTGTGTGTTAAGTGTAAAAAATTTGGAAGTAAGTCGTTTCGCAAATGAAATTGTAAAAATTAATTGTTTGGTTTTCAGTACGCTCTGCCGGAGCTCTATAACAGTTTGCAGTTAAAGGAATTTAATTTGTGGAAAAATTTTATGAACTCAAGCACATGTGAATCAGAATTGCCTCAACATTGCCATCTTAGTGGCTTTAAAAAGGTCGTGGTAATACAAGCGCTAAGACCTGATCGACTGTATTCTGCAATGGCCCATTGCGTTTTGCAACTAACAGGTAAACATTATATGATACCAGTATTATTTTTATGCTTAATATTATTTATTTTTAAGGTCTGAAAACTCTTGAACCTAATGTTCTAAATTTGTCTCATATATTTAAAGAATCGAACTGTGAAGAACCAATTCTGCTTCTTGCAATGTCTGGGTCAGATCCTTCCTCAGAAATAACTGATTTAGCTGATAATCTGTTTGGAAAGGATCAATATGTGGAGGTAAAGTAACTCTACAAAATATATTGTTCTGTCATAGTTTTCCTTGGTTATTGAAATATCTAATGCTATCAAATAGAACGTTTAATTCGTAAGCTTGAAACACTTGCAACCCTCCTTTGAATAAAAAGTTATTTTAATATCAAATAAATCACTGCTAACAGATGTACACCAATGCTCTCACTTGGGGCTTATATTCTTTAATATCTTTCTAAATTATAAAAGGTACGAATCTCATTGTCAATTTTACGATTATAACTGATAGGTACCTCCGATTCTGTACAATATCAAAAATCAGTCATGCTGGTGTGGCAAAAACAGTTTCATCCTTATAAATGTCATGACCTATTTTGTTTTAAACAAGGTTGGACACATACCATATTAATAGTAGGTATACTATAAAACTTCTTGTTTAATGACTGTCACTTGTAGATAACATTGTTGGTTAAATGGGTTCAGACATAAATAACTAAATTAAAACAACTTTGTAATTAGTTTATCGCATTTCGGACAACGTTTCGGTTTTATTTATTTACAAAACCATCCTCAGGTCTATAAAAATACAGTTACAGTTTTTAAGTACCTACGTATACTATTATATTTTATTTAATTTTTATCGACTACACTTTCCCAATTTGATCTCTACAGGGCGATTCACAACTTATCTAAAAAAAATTGGGAATATAAATGCGTCACGAAAAATGGAGTCAATATCGTAAAAAAAGTACGTATTAACGTTTTTGTGATACCAATATTTACATTAGAATTTCAAGTGTCAATAATCACTTACGTGTATAGCAACTTAGAGTTGATGGATATCGTTTTAATTTATGGTGATGTGAAAATGCATTAGCAGTAGGATTTTCCGCTAAACATGTGCCAATGCAGCTACTTTTACCGCGGTTTGCCGTGAGTGCAAGTGTAGTGCAACGTGAGCGGAAAATTGCAAACCGAATCGTGGAAGAGATGGCGATCCAGAGCGTCCACAGCGTATTATAGCAGTGTGGAGTATCATACACGAAGCTCAATAATATCCGTAATATGTACAACGTGTCCAAGCGTTGGAGAACCGGTACCATGGCCGCCACGATCTCCTGACCACAGTCTATTAAACAGTCCGGCGTCTTCACGTCGGCTTCTTTGATGTTGAGGTCCCAGATTTCGTTTTTTAGACGACCAAAAGACGACTGCGCATTTAGCCGCGCACATTCGCGCGCTCAAGGGGCACGGTGATTTGTCAAGAAATAGATTTTCTCCCACTTCGTCGTGTACAAATGAATTTCATTGGTGTTCATTGCGCATTTAGCCGCGATTTAGCCACACCCTCTGGAACCTTCACTCGACGAACTGTATAAACTGTGTCCTGACTTTCAATCATTTGGACTTTTTTTGTGGGAATATTTAAACAGTGAAGTGTGTCGTACTGAAGTGGACACTATTGATGATTTACGTAAACTTATCAAAGCTGCTGCTAATAACTTACGAGTTCAAAACGCAATTTTGTTATTGTAACATCAGGTATATTAAACTATTTTATAAATTAAAACCTCAAATTGCAGTTGAATTTAACGTATAAATAGATGTTATAAAATGTTATTTATTTATTTCCTTGGAAATCAATTTTTTTGTCCGGTCGCCGACTACATGCCTTGCCTTGTCAGGTTTTACCAGTTTCCAGTGCCGTGCAGAAGTGTATTTTTATATCATTTCTGAATTGCTCTTTTTGATTTTTTTTTTACAAAATAGTATTTGTAACAGTATCCTGTACATTCTATTTTTTTAAAAATCTGAATCACCCTGGATATTTCTACCATATTTTGAGGTTACGCAGCAAGCACAGTTAAAGTTCCTAAGACACATGAATTTTAAAATTGACTGTTAGTACTAATATCAAGAATATGTTGAATTACTTTCTGTTCACACAGAAAAAGATTCAGTTATTTTATGTAATTTTTAATTAGGTACCTATGTTTATTTTGTGTATAAGAAATATTATAGCTTGAATAAATTTAAAAAACAAGACTGACCTTGGTTTTCGTAATATCCACCAATAGACTAAAACCACAACAGCACTATTTTTCTTAAAGAAACTGCGCTTTCTTTATTTGAACTTTGTTAAGCCTAACCTTCGCAATGTTTTTATTCGAGCTATAACAAATATTATATACTTATATGTTTGTTTACATATCATTTTTATATAGGTATAAGTTATTTGTTATTATTTTTTATACCGTCCTTCTTTAAATAAACTATTCTTTGTAAAACATAAAGAAACCACAATATTCATTATGCAATTAACTCCACAATGTAAGGGAAACACCAGAACTTATTCAGTGATACTGCAAACAAACCACAGGCGTAGCACTTTTACGTTTTATGAGAGGGTTGTATACGAGTATATTACACATACATTTCAGGAAATTTTTACACCTATTTTGAAAATTGTGTATTGCCAAATTATACAGGGTGTTTCTAAAATAAGTATGTACTTTGACACCTTGCATATACACGTATAACTACTTTTGCTTATTTTTATATGAGGAATATTTGTGAAATAGGGATAAATATATAAAAATAATATATTTTTTTATTTGGATATCAAAATAGGTAACTACTTTATACTTTACTTTTTACTAAATATTACATGAAAAATGTCTCTTAAGAAAAAGTTTATTATTTTAATAACTTATCTGTTTCCTTTTTTCAATTAGAAATAAATTTATGTGACAAATGAAAAACAGTAAATTATTAAAAATTACGTACTTATCATACTTTTATTTAGGTAGCTATGGGAGAAGGACAAGAACCAAAGGCCTTAACAGCGTTGCGCAAATGTGCAGATTCTGGATCTTGGCTGATACTCAAAAATCTGCATTTAGTGACTTATTGGTTACCCATTCTTTCACAAAATTTAAAGAATCTGAAAGCAAACGAAAAATTCAGGTATCACAGTGCAATTTATTTTATGTTTCAGAAGTTTTTAGTTTTATGACGATTTTAGATTATGGCTAATATCGGAAGCAACGCCAAACTTCAGCTTCGTACTAGCTCAAAATAGCCTGAAAATCGTGTATGAAGCCCCTCAAGGCTTGAAAAATAACATATTAAGAACATACTTCACATATGGGAGTAAATTTATTGAAAAGTTAAATCCTAATGCCGCTAGGATATTTTTTGTTATTTCATGTGTGCACGCTTTGCTTCAGGAGAGAAGAAAATATATTCCTCAAGGTAATAATTGTCTGCCAGAAAAATATAATTTGATAGATATACTTTTATGAATTATATTTTTGCTATACTTTTATTTTACTCTAAAACTCCCGTGTTGCAAGTGCAATGCAATGCAATGGAATGTCAACACGCAGAAAGACGTGCGGGAAATGCTATTCCATGGTCGTATACAGTATAGAGGGTTCCGAAAACTAATAAATATAGAACAATCATATTAAAAATCCTTTATGTTGAAACAATATATAAAAATGACAAAGAATCTACGCCGAAATGAGGTAGATTTTTTATTCAATATCCACAAACGACTTCATGGAGTGAAACAGTAAGTAAGTAGATAGGTTAAGAAGATGCTGAATAACAGGAATATACACTGAAATATTAAAGACACTAAGTCTAGGAAAATATGGCATCGATTTATGTTTGTCATGACGATAAAACGCTGCAATAGAATGACATATGAATGCTATAAACATTTTATTGCACTAGTGCAATAAAGAATCACTTTTTCCACTAAATATAGTTCAATAATGTACGTTGAAATATTAATTTTAATATGTGAGTGAATGCTAAATCTCATTAAAAATCTATGGAACTTGAAGCAGTTGGCTTTTAAATAAAAGAAAAAGAAACGATTTTAACATCAATCAACAAGGATATTAAAAAGGTCCTTTTTAATAACCTTGATCAATCAACTTATTTGTATTGTATGAAAACGTTTACTCCTTAAATTTTACAAACAAAAAATTTCACCTGATAAATTTTTGTAAATTTCCAAAACTAAAAATATTTTACTACATTTTTTTTCACTATTTGTTCATTATTTGACCTCAGTTATTCAGGGTGTCCCATAATGATGTGCGCCTCTTTGAAGGGTGTGTCCCCTAGAATGTTTGGGGAGTTCTTTCTATAAAATTTTTCGATTTAAACCCTCCCTTTGAGCCTTTAATTTTTTTTGTCAAAAACGGAACAACTTATATAAATCTGAAAATGATTTTTATTTTTACCAAATGTTTAAAAGGATGGCAACCACCAACCTCTGTTGTTTTTTTAATTAGTAAGGGGTTGATTTTATAAATTCTCATTTGTCTAAAGAACAAAATATCTGAGCAAGTAGATAGTTCCACTAACACTAAACACGTGGTTAACTTTTCGTTATCATATTTGACTTTTGACAAGTTTTTAAATTTCATTGGCAAGAGTACCCAATTAAACAAAAAAGTTACAGGATGTTATTGTTAATTCAGACGAAGGTTAATTTCATTTAATGAAATATGTTTAACTTAATTTTGAGTTAGCTTAATTTCTTTAAAGTAAAATAATTTAATTTGATTTATTTTTTCTAGGTTGGTCTAAATATTACGATTTTAGTGATGCTGATTTTTACACTTGCATCAGACTCGTGGAAGATCTGTGGAATACCCAAACCCCACAGATCCAGTGGAAGTTTATATCAGGCTTGTGTTCAGATGCCGTGTACGGTGGTCGAATAGAAAATGTTGATGATATGAAAATAGTGGAGTCCTACACTAATCAATATTTTAAGGATGACGTTTTAAGTCATAGATGGAAACCATTTCAGTTCAATGTAAACTTGCCCACTACAGCGCAATTTCAGGTAGATTGGAAAAAAAATGCAGTTTATAAAAACTCAAATTATTACATGTATTAACATTGCTTTTATTTCTAGGATTATTTAAATATTGTTAAACAATTTCCAAGTCAAGACAAACCCTCAATTTTCGGTTTGGCAGAAAACATAAATCGAGCTTGGGAAATTCAAACCTCATCAAATATAACGGCCAGTTTAAAAAGTAATAATTTAATCTATACAAAAAATATATATATATATATATTAAAAAATCTGTTTCAGATTTATACCTTTCGATAAATCTATCGACAAATTTCGGTCAAGAATATTTACAAAAAGGTTTAGCACCTTACATGAACCTATGGAAAAAAATCAATCATGGTCACGATTTTGTGAGGACAGCAGTAACAGTAAAGGACAACAGTAATTCTGTTACAGAGATATTTTTGAATGAAGAATTTAAATATGGGGTAGATCTGCTACAGGCTATACATAAACATTTTTCAGTTTTAAATAAAGTCTGCAAAGGTATCGTGATACCATCAGAAAAAGATTTAGATGTTGGGCATTCTCTGTTAAATTACCAGGTACAGTTTCGAAATGAATTTTGTCAATATTTTTGCTTGTAAAATAAATCCTATATTTTAGACACCTACAATATGGTTAGATATTTGGAATGGTCCTAAGGAACCAAATCAATACCTAACTACCATTATGAATAAAGTAATAAAATTGGAGAAATGGAGAACTAGAAACATCAATGAATTGTTAAGCAGTCCGCTAAATTTATCATATCTTTTCCATCCAGAGGCATTAGTTGCTTCCCATAAGCAAGACTTTTCAAGGTTAATCACTAATACTACTAGTAATGAATTTCTCAAATTAAACTGGATACTGTGCTGAATTGAAGGTATTATATTACCAAAATGAGACCAAAACCATTCGTCAACACATAATATGTAATGTCGATTATTTGCACAATTTGTATTGCTTTTTGGAACAAGCAAAAAATAATAATTTTGTTCCATTTATTAAACTGATTTCTTCATTAGCAATCCCACACAGACACCATGTGTAATGTGTGATATACTTTAAAGACATATTAATCAGCAAATTCCAATATCTTACCTTTATATTCGAAGCCAAATAACCGGTACACCCTTGCGCACTAAAAATTGTTATACAGCAGGTGAAGGATTGAAAATAAAGAATCATATATCAATGTGTTTATCTTTTTATGGTAGCTTCCCAGACATGAAAAAAAAAACAAATTCTCTCAGAACTTGATAAGCATATATCCAATTTACTTTAAGAAATGTGAGTTATTTGGTTGATCCATTAAAATTTAAACCTTCTGGGATATGTCTTTCTATTGTTGCCAAATGATCTAAGGAAAACCTTTGGAGAATTCTCGTTCAGTGTACTCAAAACATATAACTTTCAGTTATCTTGAAAATATAATTTTGCTTTGCTTTGTGTTTCATGTTTATTAAAATAAAATACAGAATGCAATATTTTGAAGCAACCAGTTATCAAAATATACTTTCCTCCGAATAAGAGAGGGAGAGATGGGGTAAAAACGAAAAAGAGGGGGATGGAGGGACAAAGGGAATAGGGCCAGGGAAGTAAGAGGATAGTGAGAGAAAGTGAAACTCCTAAATTTCTTTCTTGGATCATAAATGGTGCATTCCAGCAGGTTTAAGTTTGAATAGTTGATCAATTGATGTTCCTATTTAGAACTGCAGATATTTCAATGGACCAATTAACATTAAAAACAAGTTGGAGAGCTACAAATCAGTCTATAATCTTGACAGAACTTTTCGTCGAAGGAGGACTATTTGAAAATGGAATACTGAAACCGTGTTCACCTAGTTCTGAGAACATAAATAATGCGCCTATTTGTTATTTAAGCTGGATTGACAAGGTAAAATCACCTGAACATTCAGTATGTTCTTGTATATCAGGATTGTTAAAACCATATTCTGAATTTCATTATTAATTAGTATTAGGTATAAAATGCAAATTCTTCAGTTGTTTTTTCTTTCAGAAACATTTACTGGAAGAAGATAACCACATTATAGTACCTCTTTATACATCCTCAAATAGAGAAAAAAAGGTAGTACTGCTTCAAGTTCCATGTGAAGCTAAAGACAAAGAGAGGTGGATTCAAACTGGACTTGCTTTATATCTAGAGTATTAAAGCATTTATGTAGTTTATATTAGCCCGAATATTTGTAACAAGTAAAATAAATATATTTCAGTTTTTCTGTAGAATTAATTTGTGATTTTTATATTACTTATTTTCCTGCTGAAAAATAGAAATATTAAACATATAATTTTTATTTCTATAAATATAAAAATTACAAGAAGTAATAAATAATTAATTTTTACAAATATAATACAAATAATTTGATTGACTAATAGACATAGGCGTCTATAGGTACTAGTTTCTGAGAATTATGGCAGTCCCAAACCCATTCCGGTCCTAAACACAATGCACTAGAATTCACTTCTTTAAGAGATTCACAATTTTCCTTTTGTGTAATGATAATGTCAATGTTTTCTGTTGGATCATCAATTGATTTCCTGAAAAAATTCAGTTACATGTAGTTTTCATGTTGTTCATTTAAAAACAAAATAGGTTGGATAGGTCACCATATTTTGACATAATTTCCTAAATTTTCTGTTGATACATGCCAAGTAAATGTTTAAAAAGTAGTTTGATATTCATAAAGTTTGCCTCAAATAAGAAACATTATTTAGGATGTTAGAAAAAAAAATGTTCTTAGGGTTGCAGAGGACAGGATTCCATAGGCATGCCACTTGAGAAGGATCCAATGAACACAAAATTACCAAAAATAGGTTAATATTAAGTGAACCTAGCAGGCTGCTTGACAATATAGAATTCATCGACATGTGTGAACGTGTGTGAATATCATGTGATCAAATGTAATCCGACAGTACTGATAAGCCCGAAAATAACTGTTGAGCCTCATAACTGTCAACACAGAAACCCAGTTATTCAATACCTCAAGGATTTGCATATAGAACCTGGAAGTAACGAAGTACAAATTCCAATATATTAGTTAAGGTATTTTCCACCTTTCACCATGAAAAAGCAGTAGCCTAGTAACCACATAATGCTGGATATTTTTAAAGAGTCTGACAAATCCAGATAACCTAGACATTTTGGGAAACTTCCAGTAAATAAGATGTACGCTGTATATCTCGCTATGTATGATACAGCTATCACACGATATTCCAGAAAATGTAAATTTCGACGGTTCCATAGCTAGTTTTCAGTGATCCAGGCATTGTTTGTGTAACAGGAAACCTGGTTTTATAGTAGGTTTATCGACTTTTATCCTAAATCATAGTTAATCTTGCACTAGTGATTTTAAATTTGTATTACAAATTGATAAATTGTGCTGTCTTGAGAGATACTGATAAAATGCCCAAAATAATACGTCCGCACAAAAAAGCCATGGTGTACACATGACCAAACCACCATGACAACTGAAATGGAATGAGTGACCGCACAGAACGAGGCAATCCCCACTTCTCTACCATCACCACAACCTGTACAGTTAGCCACAAAAACCAGGGAATATGTAGCGCCCCACTCTGTATTTATCGAATATAAAATAATATTTTTATCCCTCTGCTTCATACTATAATTTAGGCAAATCAAAATCAACAATTTTAAACCTTGTTTGAGGTTAGGAACAACGCTGACGTGATAGGGTCGACTGACTACGCATTCAGATTGTGTGGTGTTGTCTACCGCACATAATATTTTTTTTTTGTATCGGTGTTATCATTACGTTTAGTTAGTTTAGTTAGGTCTTTTATAATACTACATATTTGGCCGGGTGTACCCCAGTTCTCAATTTTATGGCCTTTACTGTTTTTACTTTTTATAAACTTCTTCTATGCGTCACTTCAAGTCTCTTAGTAGTTCGCAGATGATAACTCTTTTTTGATACTGAATACTCAGAGTAACATCAATTTGTTTGATTCTTGGCTTGAAATGGAAAAATTATTACTGAACTGTGCTCATTCATTTTACACCAATGTGAACATATTATGAGAGTTATCTACTTAGAGTTAACAGGAAGTCATTGGATCAAGTGTCATATATAAAATTCTTGGACATTTAAATGGACAATGCTCTAAGTTGGGTTAATCATGTCACAGAACTGTACTCCTGTATGTTATGCACTTTATAGACTAAAACATATCATAAACAAGAATTTCTTATGGTATTCTTTTTGGGGATCATCTTTTTTTGCTGAAAGGATGTTCAAATTACAAAAAAAGTCATACGAAAGATTGTTGGAATGAATAGCCGCACTTCATGTAGGCCCCACTTTAAAAATTTACAAATACTATCCCTTGCGTGTATTTAACTGAATTACTTGTATACGTTAAATCCAACTGTAATAGTTGCATAAATAATAGCCATTATCATGATTACAACACCTGTGGGCAAAATGATTTACTTGTCATAACTCAGTACTGTATGAAGAGTCTTAAATATACAGGAATAAAAATTATATAATAAACTAACCCAAAAATATAAAGAAGCTAATAATGTAAACATTTTTAAAAATAATAAAAAAATATTAAAACAGTTTTAACACTTTTGATGAATTTTTAAAATATTATTTTTAAATGTACCCGGTAATTGTTTTGTTTTAATTCTGTTCATATTTATTTTGATTATTGTATTGGTTGTAATATTCTCTATATGAACGATGTAAGTATTTGTTGATTATTAGGTGTACTTAACTGTTGTTTACTAAAAATTTAATTGTTATAATGTAACTTGTTGACGACTAGGAATAAACTTACCCATTATACGCGACAATGTATTTAAGCAACTTATTATAAATTCCCATGTCAAATGACTGGTCTATATAAAATTTCTTGTCATCAAATATATTCTTAAACTTGTTTGTAAAATCTGCAGAAATTTGTTGTAACGGACTTTCTTCATCAGTATCGGCACTATATATGTCATTATGATTTTCTTTTCTCTTTTTCCTTTGCATCTCCAGAATTTTTGCTACTCGTTCTTCAGTATCGGAAGCTGCCTCATTTCTAAAAAAAAGTAAATAGGCTCAAAAATATCTTTCTGGCAAAAAAAACATACCGTTCACCACAGTCAGTATCGGAATCACTATTCTGTTTGACGTTATAAGATGTATCAATTTTCTCCCAAATTTCATCTTCGCTTTCACTTTCATCAGCTTCATTTTTATCTAAGGCGTATCTTCTCCAAGGCAACCTCTTCCTTTGAGAGTAGCAGTTTTCTAGCCATTTTCTCTTAATAATTTTCCCTTTACCTTTAACTTGGTGAAATTTAGGTGTGTTTGCAAAAGCACATCTAAAACAGAAAACTATTACAAATGGTTGTTTCTAAAAATGTTTGAACATACATTAAATGTGTACAGGTGTTGTCCCAGTCAGACTTATATTTGGCTCCCATGGCTAAAGCCTGTGCTCTTAAATTACTTCTGTCGGGATTCTGTATTCCACTTATAACAAGCGTAACACCTTCCAGTAACTGTGCAAAAGGTTTTGTTCTCTTTTCTGTTTTAGTTCTTTTCTTTCCATTTTTCTTCTCTGCTTCGTCACTAGTTTTTCTCTTCCGATTATCATTATTTTCTTCTTTCCTTTTTGATGTACTGGGTGTATTTATGGAACTGTCGTAAGCCTTTGGACTGCCAGTTTCTTTTATCTCTTTCTTGCTGGACCTTTTTGACTCATCATGTTTCAATTTTACTTTTGGAGTCCCTTCCTTGTCAGATTTTAATTCTTTTTCTTTAGCCTTTTTTTCCATCAATTTGTCAATTTTCTCGTTAGGTTCTTCTTCGTCTCTACTATAAAGCAACTCATTCCTATCGCGAGGCTTAGAAATTTCTTCAGAGTCATCCACCAAAGACTCTCTTTTGGAGGTAGAAGTAGGTGTAGAATTATTAGTTTTCAATTTTGGTTTACAAACTGGTGAACCATAAAGAGCCAGTGATGCCAAAGATGAGGCCTCTCTGATAGCAGCCGCTCCTAATATTAACAAAGAGAAAATCGTCAAAGAAATATTAACATTAATTAAAAAAATTCTCTAAATTTTTCTGACAAAAATTATATTTACTCCAAGATGACCAAATTTAATTTAGTATGCCGACATAAAATAATTTCTTGTGGAATAAATACCTGTTAATTTCTCTTCATGTTTTAACTGCTTTTGTTTTTGAAACAAACTTCCAGCTGACAAATTATCAGGTGATTCAGGCCTTAAAATAAATTTCCCAATGTGTGTCTGAACTGGTGCTACTTTTTCATCGCTGCTGTGAATGTTTATAAACGAAAGTCCATACTGAACATGTTTATTAAAGGGTTGAGTACACACAATTTTTACGCGATCCCATTTCTCGTCACATTCTGGTTTAGAAAAATGTTCCTTGGTGAACATTCTTACTTTATTAATGTTTTGACTTTGTCTCGATTCTAACGGCGTCATAAATGAAGACGTTACTAATAAAACCTTGTAGTCATCGTTTGTGCCAGATCGTGATACTAAAATTTCAACATAAGCCGAATGCTCATTTCCGATGTCTATCCCAGATATAACACTGGCTTTCTCTAATTGTAAAACCACAACCGCGTTTTTCTCTCCTGGTGTTTGGCATTTCCATTTCTTAAATGTATCATTCGATAAAATATTACTAGCAGTGTGCACCTGAATATAAAAAATTAAACGGGTAATTATTTACATTAGCGTAAACCTTTCCAGTCTTATTAAACGTAATAAAATTTCATTTCAAACTAAATTATCTGGACTTACCGAATCTTCACTACTAAAGCTAATTATGTGATCTATTTTTAATTTGGGCATTTTTTACCGGGAAAATATTTTAATTTGTATACATTACATAACCTATCTTGTCGAGAGTAGTCACCATAGTCTTCTAAACTATGTCCACAGATTACGGAAAACTTGTTTCCTTACATGAGACCCCCACTCCTAGATTAAGTTCCGGTAATGTAGGCTCGCTAAAATACACCGGTTAATCCGGTTATGGTTCTTGAATCTGTGGTTGTTAATTATATTAATGCAAAATTTTGTAAACAAGCAACAACAGCATGGTAGTGTGTTTTGTGTGTGCTTGTTGAATTGATTTTTAATATGTATTGTTTATTACACTTTTAATTTTAATAGTAAAACCTTACTTTGTACCACCAGAGTGAGGCAAGTCAACATTTGAATGGCTAGAAAAATATAACCGCATTGTATTCTATCTATTGTTACAAATGGAAAAAGTAACATTTTGTAAGTTTATTAACTTTATTACGGAAAATTATAAATGTGGTACAAAAAAGAAAAAGTTCCTTTAAAACAATGTTATTTTTAACTAATTCTACAATCAACAATTTTATTAAGACGTATTGTATGAAATATTCTCTGTAGAGTGCAGAAGAATTTGTGTTATAATATCACAATTTTCGTAATATTCGTAACCGCTTTTGGCTTACCTACCTCGCTGAATATGTTACTGATTTCAGTAACCGCTGTTATTGTTGTGACGTCAACAGCTACGTTATGTCTCTTTCCCTCACTAACCGCTTTCACACTAAAACGGTACGGTTACTAAAAAACAGTTACCGGTACTTTAACGGTTACTCTCGCAAAAAAATCCTATAGGTCTATGCAAGTATATGGTAGTCAACTAGTCACTTTCTTTTTATGATTCTCAGAAAAGAGACCAGCTGCTCATTCATCCCATTCATCTGATTAGTTTTATGAAAAAACCTCATCAATGCAGAGACCTTATCCAGTGACGTCAAAAGAGTGACTCACGGCACTTTTTTTACAAAATGATTCTTATGAAACTAGAAAAGGATAAAATTATTTTGTTGAAAAAAAAGGCATTGGAATTTGGTTTGTCTATGTTTAATTGAATTCGACGAAGAATATGTTATTTACTAGTGTTAGCAGTTAGATCAACTATCCTAAAATATTTTTCTTATTTAATATTTCTTAAAAGTGCAGTAATTGATAAAAAATGTCATATCATGTCAAATTCTACTTGTTTGGATTTGTGTAATAACTAGACCGCTTATTTTTATTTCGCTAGTGTACAATTTATTGCAATAATATAGTGGTATTAGAAAATAAAAATCTTTTAATTTTGAGTTTATTAGTTGTTCCACTTACCCTAACAGAAATCTAATATGAAAGTGTTACTCAGAACTACAGTAGTATACTGCGCTCAGAACTTGTAGTGCAGTTCAGAAACGGATTTGAGGAAGTGCAATTGTCATTGCAATGTCTTCTAAATAACAGCAGGCCATTACCACTTATGCAAATACTACATCAGATTTATTAGTATTACTTTTTAAGCATACTATATGATAAATATAAACTTTTCTATTTCTTTCGATAGTGTATTTGCATTCAGTGTAAAGTATAGCAATTTTTACATCAAATGTATGCTGTGCCAAATGTTTAGCTGGTATATATACTCGCGTCAAGAATTCAGACGACTTACGTCATACGAACAAATGAATAATTTATTACATTTTTATCAAAATATTTAAGAAACTGCAACTGAGAGTAATACAACTATATACTACACTAAATGTTTACATTATATATTGCACTAAATTGCATAAAATTGTTGTTTTTAACGCGACCAAATATCGAAAATTACGTTAACAATAAAAACAATTGCCTAATGTCAATCATGACGTAAGACGTCTGAATTCTTGACGCGAGTATACCTATGTTGACTGACCTAGTGGAATGAGTGGAATTCTACATTAGGTCAAAAAAGTCTAAAAAAAACATGCCAAAGAACAGTCAAGTCACTGAGTTATAAGTTGTTGGTTATTTGTATATTGTGTCGTACCTTTGATTATTTCTATTTTCCTCAGTTGAGTCACACATACTTATATAACATTGATACTAGACTTGTTCGGATTCAAATTTAAATTATTCTCGAGCCGTTGCATCATCGCTTATTAGTTTTTATAATAAAAACTTGATCCTTTTAGAACAATCTCTTACAGGAAGCAAAAGACAAGCCTACTCTAATTGAGTACCAATTCGTCGAACGCAACCATTCTGTTATGGTCAAGTATTTGATAAAAGAGAACACTCTCTTCGTTTGTTTGACTTGCTTACCTTCGCGCCTGCGTAAAACGCATTAAAAAGTTGCCATCGCGTCACATGACCTGAATTGTGTCCCCGTGACCAAAATTGAAGGAAAATTCAAAATTTCCAAAAGAAACAATAAAAATATTGTACAATGGACATGCTAGATCCATTAGAAGCAAGGTAAAATAGATATTTCGACTCGATACTGTTTTTTGCTAGATGTGGTTATGTAACGTCCTAATATGACAAGGTCAAATTAAGCTTTGATAAGTGTATAAATATGATAATTAGATAAATATTTGTTAGCTGCTAGTTATTCCATCGGTAATTATGGAAATTTCATTTCAAGTGAGACATCGGAGGTTGAGACGAAAGTAATGTTAAATGAAATTCATATTAAAGGACATGGAATGGACAGTGATGAAGAAGGAAATGTTGACCACCTTTCTCCTCAAACATTACTTGAAACCCCTGGAGAAAATGAAGTGCAATATTCACTTAGGTCACCAGAAGGTACAGTTGCTTTTTAATTTTAAAGTAAATAAACATTATGGATGATAAATTTTAACGTCACTTAAATGCATCTTAAACTCGATTTTGTAATTGTAAACAATACTACATAGTATTGTTACTGTTATACAAGTAGCTTATTTGTGATACCAAATTACTTCACCAATCATTTAAGGGGGTATGATAACCTACAGAGTATTACAAGTCGATGATAGTAGTGTAGAAGCAGTTCCACAAATTGTAACAACTGGATCCACTGGTTATACAAATGCAGGGGTGCCTCAAGTTTTAACAAGTAATCTCAATGGTCAACTTTATGTAATAGGAAACCCAAATGAAATGTTTGCTTCTCAAGCTGGTACAAGAACCATCGCCCCAAGATCTTCTATAATTGAAACAACCAATAGTGTTGTCAATAATATAAAGAAGGTAGGAACAGATACACATCTTTTTTGTGGAATTCGATATGTTAAAAAAGTTAAATCTATTTCTGGATTTTGTACTTTTTTAGAGAGATGAAAGGCGAAGAGCGACACATAATGAAGTTGAAAGGCGAAGACGTGACAAAATAAACAACTGGATAACAAAACTGTCCACTATTATTCCAGAAACTAACTCAAGTGAAATAAAGGGAAACGGTCACTATGATGGACAATCGAAAGGTGGAATTCTAGCAAAAGCATGTGATTATATCATGGAATTGAAAGACATACAAGAAAAATGTGACCAATGTCTAAAAGACAATAAACAGTTGGCCCAAAATTTGGAGCTGATGAAAATTAAAAACTCTATTTTGGAGAGAGAGAATAAAGAATTGAAAGAATTATTGAAGAAAAATGGGATTCTCTATGTTCCCAATGAAATTTCTTCTTAGCTGTCGTAATTATTTAGGAAAATATTTTCGATTTTATTGTGCACTGTTTTTTATTATTGATTTTTACTTTATTTTTCTATATTTTATTGTCCAATTGTTGTACAGTAATTCGCCATTAATTTTAATTAAGTTCAATTTATGAAGTTGATATCTAGTTTATAAAATTGTTGTAAATAAATAAATGTATATTACTGAAAGTGGGGGTACTCAAGTTGGCTAAAATGAAAATGGCTGTTCCTTATTGGGACAATAAATTAATAAGTGTTTTATGACATAATTATTACTAATTTATGTGTAAGAAACTTTAAATTTCTCACGGCACATATTTTCATTGTAATTCATCTGAAAAATTATTTAATTTATAACAAAAAAATATAAATGATAAATAACCTTGCAAAGAAATTCCCAGAAATTTCTTCCTATCATTGTTCAAGAGACATTCACATTGCTGAACTTATTGCTTTTAATTATATCTATGAAATCAGCAGGTCTATAATGCAAATAGTAAGTTATCCTACAAGATTTTGTTGGAGACACTGCCAGCACATTTTAAAAATATTGTTGAAAAAAACTATTTGTTTTATAAACTATAATTCTGGTATGAATTCAGGAAAAGAAAACATATTAAATCTCATTATTAGGTTTTTAAATAAATTGTCTTGAATCCATACAAATGAAAACACTTTTAAGTAGGTATGTGACTACATGGGCATTGAGAAAAGCTGGATTTTCCAAAGCAGTAGTGATAAACCAATCATTTATCTTGCCTGTGTTAAAAATTGGATATTTTATTTTCTTAAAATGAATATTACAAAAAAATCATGCAGTATGACTTTTTCACATAAATGAATATGGAAATCGTAACTGTTTTCGTTGCATGGTGGAAAAACTGATATAGTCTTACAGGCGCAGAAAAGGTGTAATTTAAAATTAATTTGGTTTCGTTCAAGTGACGGAGGTACAGTAATACGTTTAGAAAAAATGACACGTCACTGGAAATGTTAACTGTATTAAAAAAACACATATTTCTCTTCAGAAACCCTATAAAAATTTCCAGTTATATTTATCTCTATTTTATAATTATAGGGGTAGTAAATATAACATTTTTCTTTAAAGCATTATGTTTCATGATACAGGATGTTAAACTTTTAAAAGATAATTTTATCCACTAAACAAATATTTTTTGTTCTTGATAAATAACAATAATAATTAATAAAAGGGTAATACTTTCAACTTCTACACCAATGGTGAAAAGTATTTTTCCTGTGCAGATAATAAATATTTTTTAAATTGAAATACTGTTGGTAAAACTATAAAGGATACTTTCTTCATACAGTTAGGAGATTTTCTTTTCCATATACTTCGACTTATATTAGACATTATTGTTCAAACTTGATACACAATAGCAATAATAATATGTATATATTTTATTCAGCTAAAAGTGGTAGTGCCTTATGGATGATTTCTTAAATTTTGAACACTGTATCAGGAAAATAATTTTAGTAAAAAACGTTACAGAAGAAAACCTTATTCTATCTTATTCTTTAGGAAAATTATGAATTAACAGGAGATACCCTATATATTTATACTAAAAATGCAAGGATAGCCTTAGCAAACTCTTAACTAATGGCAAAAGGATAGTGTGCCAGGCATTGTAGAGAAAATATGAAATCTGGTGGATTTGTCGCCTTCCAAACAAAATTTACAAACATTCAGAAGATCATGGATATTAAACTGTGGCTTGACTTCCAAGATAACTTGCCTTAGACCTTTATATTTTCTTCTAAAGGAAAAACTAGGAACATGTATGCAAATTAATGGGATTCATTACATTTATATTAATAATTCAATATTTTCTGTTACGTTAATAGTCGCCAATAGTCATGTAGTATGATTTACAATGAAGTATCAGAAATCCTTGTGTACACACAGTTATCCACAGTTGCTTGAACTTCCAGAACTCCATCATCATATCTATATTTTGTACATTTTTATTTTACAAAAATGATTGAAAATTAAGAATTAAGGGTGTTTGGAATATAAGTGGCAATACTAAAGGGGCTTGTATATCCGACCAAAAAACTCCAAACTCCAAAAATGTCTAATATGAATAGTTTTTTTACAAATACATTTCAAAAATTAATAATACAACTGCAATAAAATGTAGAACAAATTAAAGTACAATTAAGGTTAAGTAAGACCTGTAACATAATTTGTTTGTAATTTTGTTTTTTGTATCAGTATTAATGAAGCAAACAATTAAGGTTTCCCAGAAAATCCTTAAAACTATAATGTTCGGCAAAATTGCAATCTGTCAGTTGCTGCTGTTAACCTAAAAGTATTATTACTCACAGTAATATTCGCAAGATTCACGAACTATTAGATGGCGCTGTAAAATTCAACATGTCGGATGTCGAGGTGATCAACATTTTGTTTACAATTGCTGCTAAAGATTATAAAGCTTTTAATTAATAATAATAATATAATAAATAATACTATTTTCGAACTGTTCTAGTACTATTTATTCAGAAAAAATAATAGAAAAATATTTAAAAACTCAAACTTCACACTCTTATTATGCGAGTAATTTGTTTTCTCCTCTACAGCAGTAGACGTCAGCTATTTCACGATATTCACCACTCACTCACCATTCACGATTGTGGTTAATGTACAAAAATTGAACAATTTATAGTAACCATGAGCAGCTGCATGACATGTTAATTTATGGCAAATCTTGGCAGACGTTTGTATGGGAAACGCTCTTTACAAGCAACATAAATCACTTTGAACACTTGTAACTATTTCACATTTTATTCCATGTTGTGAAAAGAGCTCTAAGAAAACCTTTCACACTATGTTTAGGTGTATTTGTAATTAAGTATTGTGTACAAACACCTTACAATCCTGACGTGGTATGTGGGTGACGTCACATATTCAAGACCTGTTTGCTATCATAATTATGTTAAAATTGTTAAACAAAATATGTTTTGTTTGGTACAATTTATCATACAGCAAAATAAAGACATTCATATTCCGGACACCATGTATATATATGAAGATATATAGGAAACTGTCATATCCAGAAATATTTCTGTAGACAGCTACTTTTAATATATTTTACAGACTATTTATATTTCTTTTATAAAATGCCAAGAGTAAAATTCACAGAACAGGAATTTATTATTTTTTTTTTAGTAAAACAGTGCATTTTGGACGTAGTTTCCAAATTCATTTTGCTACAAAGGCACCATTAAACTAAACTTTTAATTACTTCCTAAACAGCTCTACACTCAGTTTATAAAAAAATATATTAAAACTATATTACTTACAAGAAAATATATAACAAATAAATTTAGAATGCAAGTATTTCATACCGAGGTTAACTGAAAAATTAGGGATATAATTATTATTACATTGAGAAGATAGAATTGAAACGGTTGCAAATGTACAGTATTAACTATATCTAAAAATGTGTGTATGTTCATATTAAGATCACACATCCCTTTTAACAGACAACCTCAATTATAAACAAATATAAACTAATTTAACAGTGTATAATTTATATATTACAATATTATAAAGCAATTTTTTTTTCGAACATTTTTGCATATAACTTACATTTTACTTTTTATTCACGACGTAAATTGTCCAGTCTAGCCTGGAGGTCTGCATCTGCATCTGACAGGCCACCGTTGCCTCCTGCAGCAGCAGCTGCTGCAGCAGGTTGTTTCTGACCCGAGGCAGGTAAGGCTCCAGCAGTTTGAGGCAGTCCAGACAGGGTGTCTGTCAATTGTAAGCCTAATTCATCCAGAACTTGGTTCACAACAGCGTCACTAAAAAAAAAAATCTGATTAGTTGGGAATTTCAAGGACTAGTATATATTTGAATGGTATGACAAATTATCTTTACGACATATAATTTAAAAATAATTAAACAAATGAATGCATAACTATACCTTTCTTCTTCATCATCATCACCCTCCATCGCATCATCAATAGCATCATTCATAATTTCCTCTTTCATATCCATAATCTCAGATTGCTTTTCAAATTCTTGTAATATTCTTTGTATTTGCGGTAAATTTAGCTGTCTGTTCATACTAGCCATAGCCTTAGTAACTCCTTTCATAGCTTGAGCCATAGCATTTTGTGATCTTAATGTTTGTATTTTCAGTGAAACTGCTTGAATGTTTGCTTTCATTAACATAAATTTCTTTACGTATCGTCGAGTTCTTACTAAATCTCTAGCCATAATCTTCACAGCATCCTAAAAGCAAAATATAAGAATCAATTGATATATTAAATATTTGGTAACTTTACCATTTGCCCCTCTTTCGCTAATTTCTTTATATCATTAATAATTTTCTTTTCCTGCTGTTCCATCTTCTGTTTTTCGCGATCTAAATCTCTCATTGCCTTGTTCAAGGCTCGTTGATTTTTGCGAAGAAGCTCTTCAGGCGTCAGTTTTTTACCGAAAAGCCATTCCATCTTTGTACAATTTTAGTGTGTTGGAACGTAAAAATTAATAAGAATTGATTTCGACGATGCACATAAAATTAAAAATGACTCACTAATGAAAACAACTATTTTGACGTTTATTCCACACAAATGTCAATTATGATTGTGTGACAGATGACATACACGTATAACATTTGACATATGAGTGAACAACCATAGAACCAAAGAAACTTCTCTTTCACCACGGTGTATATATGGTGCATACTCTTTGTCTTTTTTTTCCTATTTGTTTTGTATTACCAGAATGTGTTACTTATATTGTAGTAAATTACCGAAAAAATTAAACTATTCGCAAATAATGACTTGAAATGTTAAAAAATATGGTTGTATATTCTAACATTTTGTATTTTCGTTTACCTTCACTATTTACACTTTCTGCACTGAACCAATCCTTTCATTTTCTTAATAGCATTTTCGATTCGGTTGCACTTTTGCACTCAATGTGATCTGAGAATAGCTTCACTCATCATAAATCTTGTGTAACAAATGAAGATGAAGCTATTCTCAGATCACATTGAGTGCAAAAGTGCACCCAACTCGAAAATTCTATAAGTATATCAAGTTTTGACAACATATAATATTGCTCCAGTTACATTAACATACACTTTATTACACAAAAGACAATCTAGAATTAACTAAATTATATACATATTTGTGCAAAAGAAACCGTCTTTTATATTCCTTTTGATGTTGAATCGGATATATGTAAATGTCATTCATTGTAGCAAGATAGTACAACTGGAGTCATACTATTAACTATTTTATATTAGAAAACACTATCAAATTTTCTTATTTAAAATAAAATTATAAATATAATAATAAAGTGGTGAACTTTCAATATAACTAATTACTGTAATGCATTAAATTTTAACTTGGACACTGTTTAGCCACAAAATAAATTTGACTTTGATTTTATGATAATAGTTCTTTAACTGACATAATTGTCACTTATTCAGTCAGCTGACTATCTTGTGATAAGTGTTGGATTTTCACAAAATTTGTTCGTTCTCTTGTGAGTTGAGTGGGTGGCGGTTCTGCGACAATACTTGTAAGTTTTTGAAAATTATGTTTCCAAATTGTACAAAATATTAATTTTTAAGTTAATAATACGATAATATTAATTTTAAAAAAGCTGTAAGTTCGATTCCATTCTTTTATATTGATTTTGTCGAAAATGTTTTCGACCTATATTTTGACGATTGCTGTGGTAGATACCGACTATTAAAATAAATTTTAGTTGTCTCAAAAAGTTTTAATAACTGGAATGATACATCTACTTATTAATTTTTTACATTTCTTCGTATTTCTATGTTCTTTTAATAGGGAGATATTTTAAAATCAATCCTTGTGACGAAGGCGTAGTCCATTAAAACCTAGTTCGGTTCATGGGTTATGTAATGCGGCAAATGAATTAACGTTATCTTTGTCGTTGAATGGAGCTGTATTTCATAAACGCATATCAAATATTGTGTGCGGGATTATAAATATTAGGCTTCACGTGATCATATCTGCTGGTATCTACTACAAGTTAAAATAGTTTAAATTATAAAATAATTGTCATTATTATTTAAAGTAATTGTAAAACTTCTTATGGAACTGTTTTGTAGATTGTTACAAATTACTTAAAAATATAAAATACATAAGTTTTATTGCAGATTTTTTTAACTGTCCATAAACATGTCGAAGTTACCTAAAATTGGGGATGAGGAAAGAGAGCAGCAATATGGATATGTACATGCTGTCTCTGGTCCAGGTAGATTTATTATAAAATCGTTGTTTTTTCTTCATAATTTTTTGTAAAATTTTTAGTCGTTACTGCTGAGAAGATGTCTGGATCAGCTATGTACGAGTTGGTTCGTGTAGGATACAGTGAATTGGTAGGAGAAATTATTCGTTTGGAAGGAGATATGGCTACTATTCAAGTAAGGACTTATAGCTTAATATGAAATATATTTGTTTTACAGTGTTTTTTTAAATAATTAGGTATACGAAGAAACGTCAGGTGTAACAGTAGGTGATCCAGTGTTGCGAACTGGTAAACCTTTATCCGTAGAACTTGGACCTGGTATTATGGGTTCTATTTTTGATGGTATCCAACGTCCATTGAAAGATATTTGTGACTTGACAGAGAGTATCTACATTCCCAAAGGTGTTAACGTGCCTTCACTTTCAAGAACACAGAAATGGGAGTTCAACCCTATAAATATAAAAGTAAGATAATTTGTCATACATATTTAATACATTGCCATATATGTATATCGTTTTTTTATTTATTTTTTTTTTAGTTGGGTTCCCATTTGACGGGAGGAGATATCTACGGTATTGTACATGAAAACACGCTTGTAAAACACAAAATGCTTTTGCCACCTAGAGCCAAAGGTACTGTTACCTATGTCGCAGATAACGGCAACTATACCGTTGATGTAAGTTATATTGCTATTTGTTTTAATAGATAAATATATTATATATTTTATTTAATTTGTAGGAAGTAGTATTGGAGACTGAATTCGACGGAGAACGTACCAAATATACTATGTTACAAGTTTGGCCTGTACGTCAGCCACGTCCTGTAAGTGAAAAGCTTCCGGCCAATCACCCACTTCTCACTGGACAGCGTGTACTCGATTCTCTGTTTCCGTAAGTGCTCAAAATAAATTTAAACCCAATCTTTGAAAATTGAGAGTCGCTCTTGGCTAGCTTCTGGACTAGCGTTATGGACAACGCAGACCAGATTAGATGTCCAAATTGTAAAAAATATACAAAAAATATAATAAAAATAGTGTATTACATAACACGTAATATTTTCAGAAAGTGCAATGATATAACAGTTTTGGCGTATTTCGAGAGATTAGATATTAAAATTGATAGAATTCTTTCCAAATTCAAAATTCTTCTTGTATGTGTGTTGTATTAAAAGTTTTATCATTTGTAAAATATAGCAATAATTTAAAACTTGTGGTTACTAATGGAAAAAAATAGTACTAGTACTAGGTAAATCCCAGAATGTTTTTTGTTGACAGCACAAGGGTTTTTTGTATTATCAGTATTTAAATTTTAAATACGAAAAACTTTTCAGCCTCTTAATAATTTACCTAGTGAGTATTAGTTTTTTATCTCACTATTTATGTAATGAAATATAATGGTTTATTATTTGTTCCATTGGGGTTTTGTGACTTCAATATTAATTATTTTTTAAGTTGAAACTTAATATGTATATTTAAAAAAAATGTATAGCATTCATTACATATTTTAACATTACAATAAGTAGGTACTGGGGAAATATTTAAATTTGGCAACGTCGTACCAGGTCAACACCGAGTTGAACTGCCGCCGACAGTCTGAAAAAGGGGTTAAATAATGGTTTGAAAATATTTTTTGATCATTCATAGTATATTAATATTTCCTTCTTTTCTAAAAAAAAAAAATAAATAAATGACACTATGACTGAATCACCCTGTATTTATAGAAGTTACAAGCCTTGCGTCTACATTTATTCTGCTAATGACTAAATCAAGTACTAACGTGCTCAGTTTACACACTAAAAAGAAAAAAACATTTTGTTTATACAATAGCCAGAGATAGAGAACACATCGGACATCAGTTTGATTGAGTCTTTATCGTAACCACGGCCATATTGCTGTACATAGAAAGTGACACAGTATTAATACTGAGATAATGTTTCAGCTCTTATCAAAAATCGTTTTAGTTTTTATATGCATTATAGTAATAGTGTTTTTATATTATCTATGATCTCTATATTTTTCAATATTATATCTTATATTCTTATTTTATTATTTGCTTGCTCACAGCTGTGTACAAGGAGGAACCACTGCTATCCCCGGAGCTTTCGGTTGTGGCAAAACTGTAATTTCCCAATCTCTTTCCAAATACTCTAACTCAGATGTTATCATCTACGTAGGTTGTGGAGAAAGAGGTATGTGAAGATTTTACAAGACGTTCAGTATTCGCAATATTAGTTTTTATTTACGAAATTTAAGGTAACGAGATGTCTGAAGTATTGAGAGACTTCCCTGAGCTTACTGTCGAAATTGGCGGTGAAACCGAGTCCATCATGAAGCGTACTGCTCTAGTCGCCAACACGTCTAACATGCCTGTAGCCGCTCGAGAAGCCTCCATCTACACAGGTATCACCTTGTCCGAGTACTTCCGTGATATGGGTTACAACGTATCTATGATGGCTGACTCTACTTCTCGTTGGGCTGAGGCTTTGAGAGAAATTTCAGGTAACTTTAATGTTGAATGTGGGTCACATGTTAATTTTCGGTCAGCTGATCAGCTAAAAAATGAAAGCTTTGTGGAATGAAATGCGGAATGCAAAATTTTCAATATTTGTATGATTGGCTCGTTTTTGGATGTTATGAATTATATTTTTTCATTTTTTACTTTTTTTTAGAAACAAAAAACTAAATAGTGATAATATGTAATAACTTTATCAGATATTGATAATTTATGAGTAAACATGGCCTAATAATAGATTATAAAATTGTAGAGTTTGACGTCAACAACGTTTATTTATTAAAATTTGTTTTCAAGTTGCAATTTTTAAAAATATACTATTATGTAGTTTGTGAAAAGAGTGACCGCAAAATCCGCCCGTTTTTGCGTAGTGTGTAGCAAGAACGGGGAAGAGTGTACAGAGGTCTCCGTGGGCTTAAATTGATTGTCTTGAAAAATCTAGGTGAAAATAATTCGATTTTTCAAGTATTTGCCCGACTTACCCCTACTTAAGCCACCCTTGAAGTGGGGGAAAACTGGTCAGAATTTCGCAAAAGATCGAATTATGGGGCCCGTTTTTCGTGTTATTTGTCGGGTAGTGGGGGAAACAAAGTATTTCAAGAAGTGGATATCATTCCCTGTCTGCTATCGGTAATAGGGGTGGTTTTACCACCACGCGGGGGGTGTTTTTCATCTTGAGCATTTTTAAGAGGGCATTCTCGATGTTACTCTTGCCATGTGGAATTCCGCCAATTTTTACCCTGATTTTGGTGATCATTTTTTCTGTTTTCTTGTTTTAGGGGTGGTTTCCACCCCTTCAGTAGGGGTAACTGATCAGAATCCGACAGAAGAACGAATTATGGGGGCATGTATTTCATATCATTTGGAAATATAAGGAAGAGTGGCTTAAAAAAGGCAATTCATGAAGGGAACATCATTTGCCGCCGGTTTTCGGCAATAGGGGTGGTTTTACCCCCACACGGGGGGTGTTTTTCACTTTGAGCATTTTTGGAAGAACATCCCTGGGCGGTTATTCTTGAGATCGAGAGAACTGAGCTCTTCTCATGAGAAAATATAAGATCACTTCCCCCAAAGTTCACTTCATTTCAACACAGTTATAAAACAGCTATTCTTGAACGTATGTGAATAGGAACGTGGTAGGAACTTGTCCCCACAAATTTTGCACTGTTGCCGGTGCTGCGTTCAGATTATAACCAATCAAAATCAAGAATTATCAGCTGATTATTTTCTGTGGTTATGTTATTAATATTTGTCTATGGATTTTACGTCAGATACCGTAAATAGATCTGTCATTTGGAGTACTTGACGTTGTCCCTCAGCTTGCTCTTCAGCATCCTGCAGATCACCCAATACAACAAATGCTTCCAACATTTCATCAAGATCCATAGTGTTCAAAGAATATATCTGTCGTAATATTATAAATTAAAATTTTTATTATGATTATTATGTACCTATAAATTGAATATGAGTATATAAATGGTACAACTTACTTCAACTTATTACGACTTCTTACTTAATACTTAAGGTTATTGTTTACAATATCACATTATCTAAAAGTTGGGCTAGAAGCGCAATTTTCTCAGGAGAACTTAAACTTCTCCTATAACATACCATGAGAAACAAGTTCTCCTACTATTCTGGGAAGTGAGTACTCCGTGGTTGTCAAGAATAGCATAGTTTTCAATTGCGGAGAACACCGCTCTTTTCTCAGGAGAAAACCTACTCCCAGAATTCAAGAATAGCCGTCCTGATCTCTTCCTTGCGATTCATGTTCCCGCCAATTTTTACCAAGAATTGATCAACCATTTTCCGTCCCTTAAGTAGGGGTAGTTGGACAAATGTTGAAAAAATCGAATTATGCTCAGATTTTTCATGACGATCAATTTAAGCCCACGGAGACCTCTGGATGACCTTCCCCGTTCTTGCTACACACTACGCAAAAAACAGGCGAAAAAATGTTTTTTTTTTGCGGTTA
Organism: Monochamus alternatus; assembly: GCA_037114965.1. Lineage (NCBI taxonomy): Eukaryota > Metazoa > Arthropoda > Insecta > Coleoptera > Cerambycidae > Monochamus > Monochamus alternatus. The sequence goes on from CM073429.1 coordinate 79,699,310, forward strand.
CTCTTTGTATTGAACTTCTATTTAGTTGTATTACTTGTAGAAGCTTTTTGTTTCTAAAATGCATGTACCAGCGGGCTGCCCTAAGTTCTTAAGGTGAAAATATGATGATTTATGTTAATGTATCTATATACAAATGCACTATTAGGGGACACTAAAATTAAAAAAAAAGTCCAATAATCAGTTATAAAACGGAAATGGTATATGAAAATGTATTGGTAAAAGCCTTTTTTATATGCAATTAATTAATGTAAATTACTTAGTTGCACAATTGAAGTCAATTTAAAAATATTTTTTTTGTGTATTTGATAATCAGATCAATAATAATAAACGTATTTTATTGGTTAAACCAAATAGCCATCGATCAAAGTCCTTCAGCCAGTTTTACTATTTACAACTATGAGGTTAGAAATAATTAAAATAAGAATGTACATATTTATATATTAAAAAAACAGTAATATGAATATACATATAAAAAAAATTATAAATGACCACTAGGTTTTTAGTCACATGTGAAGCTGTTTTCTTGGATATAGATTGTATGTCATATAATTCAGACATGATGTGTACTTCCTGCTCCATTTTTGTTTAAAAAATCTAATTTTTTGTGTTAAAAATGCATTATGACAGTCTTCTGCTTCTTTTGAAAATTAACTTGTTCCCCACCTAATCAATACAAACATTTTATGTGACTTTCCACAGACATAACTGCGCTTTTAACACATTTTTCCCTAAAACACTAGAACAGCTAATATGTTGACTCATCTCAAATTGTTTGACTGGTCTCTCAATAGATTTAAAATGAAACTACTTAAAGTTGACATGTTATAGATATTCATCTTTTACTTTGTTATACAGGATGATTCAGAACTTTTAACATTTATTTTAAAACATTTATTTTAGTTGGGGTTTCTGAAGTTTTTAGTTTTGCTTGCAGGACTTTACCGCTTGTTTCTTCATACTCATCTTTTAACTTAACTTCATAGTCTAGCAGTCTTGTTTTTACAAATGCAAGACTTAATGTATCTTCAGACATTGTTTGAATCACAGTCACAACAGGATCATATGAACTTGGTAATGTAGTCTGGCTACTTTGTTCATTTCATCCATGGTTGCACCTGCAGATTGTAATTCAACTAATATTTCATCAAATATGACTCCTTTATATCTAAAACTTAATAGTTTCTTCTCCACTGCCAGTTGTGTTGCCAAACTCTTTCTCTCATAGATTTTATCCAGTTTTTGGTGGATTTCTCGAGCTGTTATATCTTATGTTGCAAACGCAATCATTGAATCGCTAAGGTATTCAATTATAATACTTTTTGGGATCCTTTCACTTCTTCGCCAGTCATCCGTGATATTTTCTGGTATGCCACTATCGAGAACTTTTAGAGCATCTTCTTCGGCAATTAGAGCTCGTACACGAAACTTCCATATACTGTATTTCTCTCCCATAAACGGTTTTGTTTCATTTGGTTTACTTATCACTTAATTCCATTTTTTTAATTTTTATTTTTTAAATTGTTTAATTCACCACAATGTAACTTAATCAGTTAATTCGTACCTAGGCTCATAACCTATTGGATTATTTGGAGCCTGCAGGGAGAATTTTAGTAAAACACCAGAGTTGTTTAAATTAGATTTTTATGTCCTCTTTCTTAGATTGATTGTCACAGACTGTATAATGCTATATATGTATATTATTTTGCAGTAGTTTCATTTTTTACAAGGAAGAGAAACATGCCTGTTCCCTAATGCTTAATCTTAAAACGTGATAGTTATATAAACATAAAAGAGATCCAAGTTGGAAGCGTATTATCATTGATTTTTAGGTATCAATAGATTTTTGTTTTTATTTAAATATTTAATAATTCGGTTGCAAATTTTCCGTGTCATGCCATCGTTTGCACAACATTTGCACACACTGCAGACTGTTGTAAAAGTATCTGCATTTGGAATATGTTTACTGGGAAATCGTTCTATTATAGCATTTTCACTTCACCATAAGCTAAAACGATATTCATCAACTTTGAGTTGGTATAGACGTAAGTCATTTTTAATATTTGAAAAACTAATGTAAATATACTCGCGTCAAGAATTCAGACGTATTACGTCCCGGCTGACATTAAACATTTGTTTTTATTGTCAACATAATTTTTGATATTTGGTCGCGTTAAAAACAATCATTTTTTGCAATTTAGTGCAATATATAATGCAAACTTGATGAAAATATAAGCGATGTAAAAGTAAATTTACTTTATGTTGCTTACTTTTTACAGGTCGTCTGGCTGAAATGCCTGCCGATTCGGGTTACCCAGCTTACTTGGGTGCTCGTTTAGCCTCCTTCTATGAACGTGCTGGTCGCGTTAAGTGTCTCGGCAACCCTGACAGAGAAGGTTCTGTATCTATCGTAGGAGCCGTGTCTCCACCTGGTGGTGATTTCTCAGATCCCGTCACATCCGCTACTCTCGGTAAGAATTATCGCTATTGTATTATTTATAACTAATGCTGTTTTTGGTGTTTAGGTATTGTGCAGGTGTTCTGGGGTTTGGACAAGAAATTGGCCCAACGTAAACATTTCCCCTCCATCAATTGGCTTATTTCCTACTCTAAATACACAAGAGCCCTGGACGACTTTTATGACAAGAATTTCCAAGAATTTGTTTCACTCAGAATCAAAGTTCGTGAGATCTTACAGGTATGTTGTTTCGTTAAAATCGTAATTTCATATAAAGTGCATATTTTCGTTCATCGATAGGAAGAAGAAGATTTGTCGGAAATTGTACAGTTGGTCGGTAAAGCCTCCCTGGCAGAAGCGGACAAGATTACTTTGGAAATTGCTAAACTGCTGAAAGAAGATTTCTTGCAACAAAATTCCTATTCGTCTTACGACAGATTCTGTCCCTTCTACAAAACCGTAGGAATGCTTAAAAACATGATTGGATTGTATGACATGTCCAGGCATGCCGTAGAAACTACCGCGCAATCCGAAAACAAGATAACGTGGAACGTAATCAGAGATTCCATGAGCAACATTTTGTACCAACTCAGCAGTATGAAATTCAAAGACCCCGTGAAGGACGGAGAAGCGAAAATCAAGGCAGATTTCGACCAGCTCTATGAAGACATCCAACAAGCCTTTAGAAACTTAGAAGATTAAATCTTGAGTTTGTAAATTTATATTTTAGCACCTTAGAATTGAGAGTGCAGATGTCCGACAATTTTGGAATACGATTATTTTGAATGCAGATGTCCGATTTTTTCAATTGTAAGGTGTGGTAGTATTTTCAAATCAGGCCTCCACATTTCTCTAACTGTTGTGTATAGTTTTAAAAGACCTGGCCATACAGCTGTCTTATTTAAATAAGGGCTTTTGCTTCGATATTATTGTGTACAGTATCTTGTAAATTAAGTAGATTAGTTTCGGACATCCTAAATTAAAAAAAAATTAATTTTAAATTTATTCCTTTCATTCCATTTATTTTTAAGTTTATTTCCTTGATTTTGGTTGAACGTGGTGCTTTATTTACATATTTCCAGTATTATTTAAAATTGTTTTGGTATATTGCCTCTTTTGGAACAATTTACACGTTATAAAGCTGTTATATATTATATTTTATCATGTTTTTAACAATCTATCATGTATCTAATTATTGTACAGTTTACTAAATGTATCAAATATCAAGTAGTTTTAATTAGAGTGTTAAGTGTAGTGCAATTGTTCTATTTTGAACAGAAATAAATCCATTGTTGTTTCTTCCTGTGCTTTATATTAGCGATACGATTGATGAAAGTGTCATGTTTCTATGAGGTAAGAGCAACCAATCGGCAAATAAAATTAGGGACCAGCAGTGATGACTCTTCAGGTGACATACCAGTTTACCTAAAATTACGTGTTGCGCAAGGTTGTCAAGCGAATACTATACCTGCTCCCACCAGCCTCCTTTGTCCATTATTATTCGAGATACGAAAAAGGTGTAAGAATGAATGTTGTAGGAACTTTTAAAAAAAAATATTTTGATATCACATTTTTGAGATGGTGTAATTTTTTTTTAATGGAAAACCCTTGGACAGATTGCTAAATGAGCTTATTAAAAATATACAGGATCTTATCTTTATGGTTTTTGAAATATTGCATGTTTATTGTTAATATGCAATATATTTGCATGAATAGATAAATGCAGAAACAAAATTGCATAAATAATATAAGGATACAGTAAGATTGATAATACATTCTAAATTATAAAATTAATAGATACAAATACGAGGGGGATCAAATTTGTGACGAGATTTCATGGAATTCCGGGTTATTTCAAGGATTTCAGAATTGATAAAACTTACCCCAAAAATTACTATACTTTTAAGGATGTCTGTAAAAGGTTGAGAAAAAAACACATGGAGGGGAGCGGGTGCCGAGATACAGGGTGTTGAACTTTTTTAGTTTTTTCTCAATAACTTTGTTGTAAATTGTATTTCCGTCTAAAACTTAAATAACTTAATTTAGATCATCAATCATCATATTTCGGCCCCCTGAATATGTGGTAGTATGTTTTCCCAACCTTTTACAGAAACCCTGTATACGCGATACCGAAAAAATTTCAAAAACATTCCAATGTATTAACTTAAAAAAGAATCATTGTGAGACTGCTCAGAATTGTGACATTATTGGTCAAACAACTGATTTTTTTCACGATCTTAGTCACCCTGTACAACAAGAAATAAGCCGTAAAAAAATTGTTCAATGCCAGTAACAAAGTCGTGCTCTACTACATTGGCTGACACTCTCAGATTGACAAAAAATGTGAAATTAACAGCTTAGAAATAGTGATTTCTTTGTTCTAAGTTTCACACAATAGTAAAATTGTTGGATAAGGTCCGAAGCTCCGAGGTTAACTCTTGTTGCAATACAGGGTGTCCGGTTTTAATGTTTACACACTTTTAGATAAACTAGTGGATGGAGACACTAATTCAAAATTTAACGTCGAAGTGTAAAGTCAAAATTAAACTAAAAACTAAATTAATTAATTAAACTAAATTTGGAATACAATCAGCCTTTCAGTAGCTGTCATGCACCGCATCTTTCGACTCATCGGTCATATGCCTTGGCATAATAATGCGACCTGCAAAGTGGAGACAGAAATAATTATAACATCGATTATGACGCAAGGTGCCGGTATAGTCCTTGGTATTATGTCTTTACAGGTAAAATTGCTTCCAGATGACGTAGAATTTTGCATGATTTCACGCATTATGTTATGATTTTGCAGGTTTTCTTGAGATTTCACACAATTTCTCGAGATTTTGCATGACTTTTCGGGATTTCGCAATATTTGTGACAAAATTTCCAGGAGTGGTTACCCCCTCGTATAAATATAAGATTAATCATAATTTAGTAAGATACAACTATAAAAACAAAATTGCAAACTACCTACAATTTAAATATAGACAGTTTATTCAAGACAAAAAAAAAAATTTATATTACCATTAGGACGTCTTCTCAAAAAACAAAACACTACTGTCATTGAACGTGACTACCGATTTCGTACAATGTGTAACCAAGAACTGTCGTCAAATTAGCATCAGTCTTGTTTGCGTAACTTGTTTAGGTTTTTTTTTAAATTACCTCTAAACACAGCTATGAATGCTCATTGACGTGTCAGATTATAAATTTGGTAGAACACTTGGTTTGAGTAAAATTTACCTGAGATTTAATTAAATCCAGTTTAGTTACTGAACTATAAGAATTTAATTGGCTAATACTAAGGGATCTAAGTAAATCCAATGTAAACTTCTGTAGATAAATCGACATTATTCTACTACAGTTTTTGGGGTTGTGCTGTGGCCTAGGTAACTTAAATTCAGCTGGAAAGACAAGAAGGGAAAGTTAAGGAGACACAATTTATAATTACACGATATTATTTATTCAATCTTAGAAAATATTCCAATTTATAAAACATAAACAATTATATAGTCTTAACATATTTAGTACTTACATGTAATAAATATAATATACGTATATTTAGGGTATCTCAAATCATACAGGTTGCAAGTTTAAATGGGGGGGGGTATGAAAGAACAGAACGTGTTGCCCCAGAATAATGTGAAATTTTTTTTTTAGAAACATATACTCTACCGCTGTACCATGGCTTGCATTATGTTAGCTTACTGGTAATTTTATAAAAATAGCTTTTCTATGACTTTATGATGTTATTTTAAAGGCTGTGCATCTCTGCCACTGATTTAATTTAGATGAAACGTATGTGATATGGAGTAAGCTATGATAATAGACGGACAAGAAAAGCACATCAGCTTATTACATTTCTTTTAGTTTTCAGGTTATTGGTTTACAGTAAAGTGTTGATAATGCCCTTTGCAATTTTGAGATTATGAAAAGTATTAATTTTTACTGGAATCAAAAGTAGAATTTGTATAGAGCAGTTGTGTGTTGTATTAAGTTTAATTTTATATAAAAATTTAAAATAATATTTATGGAATATTTTGTGCAGCTTAAATGTGTAACCTACAAAATTATGTATTTCAGTATTTAAAAGCGTTGCTACACGTTCTTGTTTTGGAAGGACAGTCCGTCTTTAGTTTTACGAGAAATTAATTACTTAGTGGAAATTGTTAAATTCATATGGAAATTTAATTATTAATTCACGAAGAGACCAGATATGTAATAAATGTTATACAGCAAATAATGTCCTTACTTGAGAATATGAAGACGTGGCAAACTTCGCGTTGTAGTGACACAAAATTTTTAATAAAGACACTAGTATTATTATTAAAACAACCTCTATAAATTTGACCCACATTCAAAGTTACACCCTGTATAAACTGAACTTTACCTAGTGATGGAACTTAAAAATGACAAAACTATGTTGCTGTAAACATGGATATAGTTCCGGCAAGAATTCAGACGACTTACCTACGTCATGGATGACATAATTTTCAATATTTGGCCACGTTAAAAACAATTATTTTTTGCAATCTAGCACAATATATAACGCAAACATTTAGTGTAGTATATAGTTTTATTATTCTCAATTGCAATTTCTTAAATATTTTGATGAAAACATAAAGAACATTTGTTCGTATGATCATCATCTGAATTCTTGCCACAACTATACTCACTGTTTAGTGATTTCAGTTCAATTTGAACCTACAAACCCATACCGCATATGTTCCCTCTGTAAGCTTCAAACATTCTCCCTCTTAAATTTATGAGATGAGTTCTGTCACCAGCCTAAGTTTGGCTTATGCAAACATTCAGTATTAGTAATAAACAGTTTTCACCATTCTAATAAAAAAAATTATTACATAATGCCAAAGTCGAAACTAGAATCATCAAAACTATTTTGCTGATTGTTTCCTGCATTCGGCATCTGCTGACCCATCTGAGGCCTTGGCCCATTAGCGCCCATTTGCTGCATGTTAATAAGTTGTTGCCTGTACTGGGGTTGCTGCAAGTATGAGATCGGTAATAAAATTTTCTTCAAAAATCAGTACCAAAGACAAAGACGCTACATTAAATAATGAAGTTTTCACACGTTGAAATTAATATGAAGTACCGGCAAGATATAAATCTCAAAGACTTTGCTTATGGCTTATTCTACGTTTTGAAACAGCAAGCGCTGTTCTTCATACAACAGTTTAAATTGAAAATACAAAGCTCAATCAACAGAATTTCAATCGATATCCAGCCTAACTTAAACTGCAACTGCTTGATCCAAATACGCACACTAGGTACTGTTTTCCCTCAACATCCAAAGTAATTTTATCAACATTTAAAAATTATGTCCACAATCATAATATTTCCACCTATTCAAAGAAATCGTTAGGTATGTCAGCATCTGGTATTACCATATACAATTGTAAAGATTTTGCTATTAATATAATTAATAATAAATGTCTAATTTAATTTATAATGTCATTATCGCACTGAGTGCATTAATAAATTTAATTGATTTAAATAATGTATGATAAGGTAAAGTCATTATGACATTCGAAACAGTGTCAAATCATTGTCATTTAGTATGTACTTGCCTTTTACTTGTGAGGTGAGTATGAAGCGAGATAAAATTATCTAAGCCACTCAGTTTAGCTCATCATGTAAAAGGAACATAAATCGCCGAATTTAGCGAAGCGGATGTTCTTTGTTGATAACCTCAAAATTGTCAAAGTTCAGAATGTCTAAAAAAATGTTTTATTTGTTGTTATTTACAACAGCGTAATAACTTCCAATCTTAACAAAAAAAAATCCTACCCCCTATTTTCGAGGAATCACGAAACTGAAGTCAGATTTCGGATCTCGCATGTAGTTTTCGAAAAAAAATTTTAACTTTTTTTTAAAATAAATTGATTTAACAACAATAACATCACTTTTAAAAAGTCACAGAACAGACAGAACTTAATAAAAATAACTTGTGAATGTGGCATAAGTCTTAAGTATATCTCTATTACTATGCCTCTACTACTATTATTATTATGCCTCTAGATATACTATTAAGTATATCTAGAAGCATAAGCCAAATTTCTCAACTACAAGTCAAGCTCAAGAGGTTGTGCTGCATCGGTAAGGGGAGAGGTAAAAATTTTCAGTTTGACTTACTTCATTATTGCAAAAGGAACAGCACTCATCTAAGCTGAGGTAAGAATAACTGAGTATTGTGGCAAAAGCAGCAATTATATGACAATTGCAGACAAAATTTCTTAATCATAGCAAGTGAAACCAGATCAACATGAACATGTTAGTTCAAGTTTATGAAATAATGCTATATAAAGGAAACTGCAGTGTGCCAATAGTTTAATAATTTTCGGATTGTAGAGGCAATGTTATTGATGAAGAGAGACCAGAGCAGCCATAACAAGACAAACTGATAAAAATATTAGTTTCCACAGTCCTGCCAACATAAGCATACAGTGAAAGTTCACAAACTTAATTGACAGATATTGGAATTTCTAGATTGATATACACCTTGCTAAAAGCTTTTTAGAAAAATAAAAAAACAGACAAACGTCCGGAAATGAATATGATCATATGATTTTACTTTATGTGTGCATGTCTCAACACACAAAGTTGCTTCATAGCGCACTGAAACTTCTCAAGATCGAATCACCGATACCGCTCTAAAAAAATAATACTGGTACAAGACACAGTAACCAAAATTTCATTATATTTTTTATTTATTACATACCTGTTGAAGCAAATGTCTCAATCCTGGATTATTGGCCATTACAGGCCGCATCAGTCGTTGTTGCTGTTGAGCTGTTGCTGCTTGAGGGTTACCTTGATTTGCCATTTGTCGTTGCTAAAAAAAAAAACAGAAAAACTGCAATGTATCAAGTCTTTCCTAGAAATAATATCCTTACGTTTTCAAGTATTTTAAACTGCATCTCAGTTTGTTGTGCGAGTTGCAACGCTTCCTGCAATTGTGAAGTTTTCATGTGACTAATCCTCTCCAATTGACTTTTATATTGTTGCTCTTGTTGTTGGGCGGCCTCTAATGTCTGTTTTAACTGGTTTATCTTCTCCAGGTTTTGCCTTCTTTCCACTTCCAATTGATTTTCAAATGGAGCCCTCTGCACGGGAGTCTGCATCATTCCCGGCTGCATATTGGGTTGGTTTCCACCTGGTTGAATGCCCTGCATTCTGATGTTGGGCCTCATACCTCCAGGAGACACACTTTGGCCTATCATGCCGCCCATTCCCTGTCCTGGCTGACCAGCAGAACTGACATTCTGGGTTATTTGCCCGCCACCCATAGAAATCGTGTTTGTTTGGGATATTAATAAGTTCTGAGTATTTTGGGAGGTTGCGGGACTTCCCCCTCCTATTTGTGGAGGTGTTCCAACTTGAGGATTTATAGAAGGACCCCCAGGACCACCCTGAAAAATAAGGAAAATAATTGCAAATTATAGTGATTTTCTGGTTCTTGCAACTGGCAATGTTATTCAATCGCCTGTTTTTTTCAGTCCCAACTGCCTTTATTTTAATTTCAGGTCCTATAATTGGTTCTAAGGCTACTATGCCCAGAACCGCTCCTCAATGTTTACACATGGTAACAACCCGTAAAAATACAATACATTCAAATATAAATTGTGGAACAATGATTTACCTGTCTCATTTGTTGTTGAGTTGATTTTTGCTGTTGGATCACTTTCCTCAGTCTATCGACAAACGCTGCCTGATCGTTTGGTATAAATCCAAGGTAGGCTCTTTTATCCGCGGTATACAACAATATGAGCACTTTAATTTCGCATGCTGAAGGCGGAATACTTGTAAAATGCACACAACCTGCCTAAAATTAAATGTTTTAAAATTCAAATGCAATAATAAATGATAGAGACTTACAAATCCTGAACTCATTACTCTAGTTAGTGATTCTAATGCATCGCAGGGTTGCGGGTGAAACAATACAGATTTGGAATTTTTTAAATAAGCGCCACCGATATTTCCAATTAACTGTTTAGGCATTAACTGCATGATAAGTTTTTGAGGCCATCCATCTGCTTTCCTAAAGGAAAAATAATAATATGTTTTATTTTTGTTTAAGCTTCGTCAAGTACCACTGATATTAGTATTTGCCCTTTTATTGCTTCATATACGACTGTACCATTTACCACAAAGGATTTGTAGCAAGCTTATAAATTTTGCTTTTTGAGTTTTTACTATTTCATTTTTTACCTGAATCGTTACAGAACTATTAAACTGCTTAATTAAAACTTCGTCTGTTAAATCACGTAGCCTTTGTAATACCGGTCTGTTGAATCAGCCGAATATCAATATAGAATTTTGTAATGTTCTGTAGTGTGGCGACTTCAGTGTTACTATTTGGAATTACAAATATTAGAGTTGGAAATGTCAGAATTTGATATTGACGCTGCAATAGTTTACCTCTTAATAAAGAGTAGCTGTAATTTCCTTTATAAAAAAAGTTGCATATACTTGATCTATTATTTTAAGACTAAAATTATGCCACTGATATTATTCTTGCTCCACACAAAGTACTTCTGTAATATTTTCACATTTTTAAGATAACTGGGTACCTATATACGTATTGGCTGGAGCTGCTTTTTTCTTTCATTATGGAAAACATTAGGGCAATGAAACAAACTGGAACAGTGGTTTTCAAGCTATGGTACATATACTACTAGTGGTACGTAGAGCTTCTGAAGGTGGTACGCAGAGAATGTGACTACCAGAATGCACGTTGACACACATTAAGACAAAATAATATGTTCAGCACTGAGATTTTACATGATGATGACCGAGTTTTAGATTTTAGTGAGTGTTGTAGGTAGGTACGCAACTGAGTAGCGTAGGAATTTATGCATATGGTGGTAACCATACAAATCACTAAATTAGTCCCCAGAACTGTAGAAAAGCTGCAATAAAAATCAGGCAAGATCTATGTTTTGAATGTGCAAGTCACAAATGACGCCTTTTGCAATACGCTGCTGTTCAGTGTGCATGCCTACGTGCAAGAGACATGCAATTTGCAGACTGTAAAGCGACTTTAATATTATTTAACAAATTTTAAGACTTGAGTGTAAATATTCTGTTTTTTTTTTTGTGAACAGCCAACTGAAAAAAAATTATAATACTTTTAATTAGAATAATACAACTCACAGTTCTGGTTCTCCATCTTTGGAGTTGGCAGACACCTGACATGGAACGTGTTTGGTAATTTTTTGCTGGTCGGAATTCTTCGGTTTCTCAATCCACTCAAGTAAACCTTGCCAAATGGTATGTCTTTCTCTTACATTGCCCATTTGTTGAGGTTGGCCTTGCGGTGGATTCTAAAATGCAGAAAATAAGCAAAAATAATTTTTTTAAAACAGTTTTCCTGGATTTAGATCGTTAACAGGAGGAAAAAAAAACTTTACAATCATCGTTACTTTACTTTAAGTTTAGATTTCTACGAATTGTGACGTTACTAGCTATATTTTTTGTGTATAATGGTTTGTCTAGATCTTTTGTAATTTTCCATTTAAGAATCCTGAAGATGTCTTAATAAAGAGACAAAACGACAATGATTGTAAAGATATTTTATTTGGCCCCTGTTTATGGTTCAAATTTAGAAAAGAAAGTGAACAAAAAATATACAGGGTAATATAAATTAGTAGGTCAAGCTGGTGTAGGTCAAGCTGGTAGCCACGTATTCTTTAGACTAAAATGATGGCAATAAGATATTTGTTTCAAATTTGGCACATATTTTTATCTTAAGTCTGCACACATCAAAACACAAACAGAGAAAGGGGGGTTGTAGTACTGACAGATCTCCCAATTATTTTTGAATATATCTTTTAAGTTTCAAAAAATATATATATATTTTTTTAGATAGAGCCTGTTTTTATTCTATTTTTTTTATTCTTATAAGAACAAATGATCATCCCTATTTTATTTTAAATAAACAAAACAGCACAACTAACAAAAAACAGTAGCAATCGACAAAAAAGGTAACACATCAAAAAACGTTACAATATCTCGTAAATCAAGCCTCAAATCAAAATTTTATAAGTCAAAAATATTGAATAAACACAATGTCTAAAAAAAATATCCTGAAACCATAAGCCTACTCAAAAAAAATTGAGGAGTCCTTGGGTACTACAACCTCTCTTTTCTATGTTCATGTTTTTAGAGCAAAATTACAGAGGAAGTGTGCCGACTTAAGATAGAAATATGTGGCAAATTTCAAAACAAAGACCTCTAAAATCATCGGAGCTATCAATAAAAATCAATTTCAAAATTTTGACAGAAAAATGGAACTCCGAAATGAAAAGTAGCATAAGAAAAGTTCTATTATTCTAGTTGATATGTAATTAACGGTTTAACCTACTAATTTGTAACACCCCTACTATATTGACGTCACAAAGAACTTCTCAAATTAAAATCTTAAAAAGGGGCAAACATTAATATACCTGAGCCTGAGAGGTAACTACTTGGTTGGCCTGTGATACTTGAGCCATAGAAGTTGAAATTCCAGGCTGGTTTTGAGCCATGGAGGTTTGTACATTTGCCTGATTCATATTCATTTTATTTAGAGGTGAACTGGCCGACACTAAAAAGATATATTTGATACTAAAATTTGCTATAAACTTTAAATATGCAAATACTTTGTCCAAACTGCACCCCTGTGCCTGATATAGACGATGGTGGTTGGGTGAGTTGAGCAATAAGGGCACTGCTTTGAGTAGTATTCACTTGTGGATTTGGTTGTTGCAAATACGGTCTTGGTTGCTGTGATGGTGGAGGCATCGTCCAATGAGGAGAGGTTCGGGTTACATGACCTAATATAACATCATATTGCATTAGTTACAAGGCTTGGCTAGTTTGGAGATATAACACAACTAATAGAGAAGGACTTGGGAAGACACTTATGCAGATTTATTTATAGTTATTTATGGTATAAGTGTTTTAAGTAGCAATTTAATTATGCAAGAATGTTTAAATGCGAGAATGTAGTTCAAGCGTTTAATATTCTTAAGTGGATAAAAAGCAATTAAAACACAAACGCAATACAACGTTTTATCCACAATCACATCACAATCATATTTGTGGATTCAGAATTATTGGAATTTAATAAAAAAATATGGTAGGTTTTGTTATACTTACTGGTTGCTATAATACGTTGTTTATTATTAATTATTATAAACAGTTTTATCTGAATTTGGTAAAAATGCAAGAAAGTAATTGCGTTCCTGTGCTTTTTTTGAAGAAGCTCAAGAAGCAATTTTTCATTCATTGCCAGTGAAATACAGAAAACATTATGAAAAACTGTTTGCCAAATTTAACGATTGGACGGAGAGTTATAAGAATAAATTAAGGCTACTATAAAGGTCTACAAAAATATAGATATTAGAAAATATAACAAGCTTACAGCTTATTTGAAGAGTGAATTGAGAGAATACAAAGAAAAAAATGTTGCAGTATTGAAAAGAGCACATTGAAGAAATTTTGACTGGGGCTTCTGATAAAGAATGTTTAATGATTAATGTAACATCTCTTTACCTTTTACATGTTGTTAGATGTTTAGTAAACTCTGAATTATTTTACGTTGCACTAATAATGGGGAATTCTGTTGCCTGTCCATGTTGTGAATTGACCAATTTGAAAATTACTGACATACAGTACGTTGGCAATTACCTACTTGTTTAAATACCTGTCACCAAGACAGGCATTTCAAGAAAATTTACAATTATAGAAGAAGGATTTTGCGTGTATGCTGTTGAAATATGCAGAAAATATATTACTCAATTTGCTTAAAACTAAACATTTCTTTTAAGATACATCAATTACAAATGCACTTCTAAGCCAGTTGGAAGCAACAGATTGGCGAAAGTACCCTCAATAGTTGCTTTATTCCTGAATATCGCAAATTCAGAAGCATATACTGGCCATTGTATGAGGCGCACTTCAACAACGTTATTGGCCAATAGAGGTGCTGATCTTACAACCATTAAACGTGATGGATAAAAGAGCTCCTCTGTAGCAGAAAATTATGTTGAGTCCATATCTAACAAACTTGATATTGCAAGGAAAATCCAAGAGAAATATAACTGTGCCTTATAAAAGACATCCTTAACTTTTGCAAATTCTTCACAAACTTCGACAGAAGTTATGGGTTGTTATAAAAGGAAAGAAAGTTAAATGTGATAAAACAAAATGCTTATAACTATGAATGTAAATGTTAATAAGTAAATAAATTAAATTTGATTTATTACTTTTTTCATTATTTCTTTAGTATTTTGGTGGATACTCTTTGATCACACCTCGTAAATATAGTACAAGAGCAGCGAAAGTGCAAAAATATAAATGCCTTTACATGTAACTTTGACAAAAACATTTATATAAAAACTGTTTGAACTTGAGGTTGCGAGGAGAAAAACTCATTCTTTTGCTTTGCATGACTACTTGTTGAGGGCGATAATAACTGGACAAAAAATAGGGTAAACGATTTAAAATATCTGTATATAAAAATTAAAAAACTCGAAAAGTTTATCTCTGACAAAAATAGAGAAATGGACATTTATTTCGAAAAATAATATTGGTGAGTACTCAATTAATTGCTGCAATTTTTATTTGCGGATGGTTTAATAATTCTACAATGCGTTGCCTGAACATATTTGCTCTACGGAAAAATATGTAAATGTAGTCAGAATTGCAAAGAAATAGTCAAGCTGCAACAGTGTCCATAACTACCATGGACAGCAGGTGAGCTAGGAGCCAATTCATTTGTATCCACGAGCCTGTTTATTTTGTTTGCAACTGAAAGCGAGTTCACTTAACGTTTGCAAACGACACACCTGTACTATTAAATAAAGTAACAAAATTCAATAAAAAAGAACAGTCTAAAGATGAAACTATTATTTTGCATTATTGGATTACTTAGGTAAACACAAAATTAACATATTTTAAAATTATTGAAAAGTTTAGAACTATGTGACAAATATTTATGGGACTAGTCAACTTTTTATAATTTTTATTTGATGGATTAAAATATTAGTGTGGAGTTGTTTAACAAAAATACAGTATGTATGAAACCGAACATTAAAAACAAACCTGTAGCATGATAACCAGGAGGAGCAGGCACTTGCATAAGAGGCATCTGATTGTTTCCCATCATTCTTCCCGCAGCTACATTTACTTTTTGATTAGGTACAAGTGGTTGATTCATCCCTGCAAAATATATAAATCAAGGGTCACACGGCAGTACCTCGTAACATTTTTGCCAATTATTTGAGATTTCAGTACATCGAGGTACTGGAATGCTTTATCTTCCAATTAAACATAGTTTAAGGGCGCCACACCGTGTATTAGCAGTGTAGTCTACCAGACAGTAAGATTTTAAACACTTGACATATACTGCTACCTAGTAATAACTAAACTATTTAAGGCTCAAAAAATACCGATAACTGTATATTACGTGATCTTGCTATCTTTAAATATGGCGATAATCAAAACAACGTGCAAATCGATATAGATAATTTTAAGTTTACGAGTTATGTATAAAAATTCCTCCCTCTTTCACGTGATATAGAAAACCCAATCTCTGTAATTCTTTTCACTCAGTTGATGTTACGAGACACTGCCATTTAATAATTAACATTCAGTAATAAAAAAATTACTGATATATTTTAGAAATGTAGATTTTTTATACTTGCAAATTTGACCCTTCTTTGAATTAACCTCTTAAGTGGCAGTAAACTAACAGTGTGAGGATGTCACATAATTTTCGAGCATGCGGACATATCCGTTATTACCAGTAACCGTATTTGGTAATATAAAAATAAAATATAACGAGATGGCAAATATAAATCTAATCGTTTATATTAAAGACAATTATTTTTCTTCCTTATCTTTAGAAAAAAAGTTGAATTTAAAAAATTCCTAAAAGCGATCTGACTACAATTTAATATAAATATTGAACATTTTGCTACGACCAAAACTACTTGTCAGGTAACCACCAAGCCATCTCAATACAAGGCCATCAATACAATAAGACAGAAGTTTAAGTAGCAGGGAATCTGGAAAACCTGATTAATTAGGGGATGGTCAAACGCCGACTGGTATTAATCTCTCAGATTGACTGCCAATGTTCTTGCACCTTACCATGCCTGCAGAGAGGGTGCAAATCCTTTCCTATTAGCTACAAAATAAATTGTAATATCTTTCCTAAGCATTATCACTTTTGATAATTAACTGTTTCAATTGAATACATTTATGAAAATTAGTAAGTAATGGTGATTTATAATGTGGCTTCCAAATCGTTATTATTAAAAACTTTCGATGAAATTTAGTTCATGTCAATTTTGCAAATGTTTTTCTAAAAAATAATTGCTAATATGAATTTCTTAAGTTTTACTTCTAAAACTTAATGCAGCAAGTTTTGAATTTTGTATGGATGTACTTCTTATTGATAAAAAAATACAGTACATCAAACTACAATTTAAAAATAAATCTGGTTAAAACCGCACAGTTGAACAAAAATTTTACAGGGTGACTCGCAAACAAATGGGTCACACTGTATATGTCGTAGCCACTTAAGGTGTCAATCATCTATAAGAACTGAAAAATGTTAGCTTATTAATATTTAACAATATACATAAAACAGTACGTTGTAATTTATTTTTTTTTTAATTTTCCACAGATAAACCTAATAAGAATTTCAACCATATATTAAAGAACTGTTTTTGTATGTTTCCTGGGGAATATACTTTTTGTTGCTTACAATGTACTGCGGTGTGACCCTCGAAGTATTTTCCTAAATATTATCTAATTCGTTACATAAATACCTTGCGCTGCTGTTGGTCTGTACACAGTATTTTGACCTACACCCGCTGCTACGCCTGCATTGCTATTGCTGACGAGTATGTTTGAATTTGGTTGACTGGTTCCAGGAATCGGGCTGTCACTTCCTTGTAAGGGACTAGGCAGAGACGTTATGGGAATGCCTGCATTCTGAATTTGGTTCTGACTAGGAGTAACATTGCCGGCAGGTGGGCTGATGGGTCTTTCCTTTAGACTACAATTATGATTTTTTCTAAAGAAATTACAATAATTTCATAAACTTACCTAAAACCTTTAAGTAAAACTAAATGCCTAGGATCCTTGGCATAATTTTTAGTTTGTGATGAAGTTAAATCCCCACCTGCCTTTTCGAATAGCTTGTATAGAGATGGAATTTTCCTTGGGGATATCACAGACAAATTAATATTTTTCTACAATGAAAACAGAATTACATTCCTATTTTAAATAGAAAAAAGCAGCATACTTCTTGCAAAATGGCAGCTAATTGTTCAGCTGTTTTTCCTGAATAAACATGAGATTCCAAGACAGGAAGGAGGTATGGAGGAGAATTGCATATCAGAATGCAGTGTTTTTGCACTGTAGCAGAAGGATCTCTTTTTTGTTGCAACTCTTCAAAACAATGTAAAGCTGTAGCCAGTCCTTCTACAATATTAGCATGTGATTCACCTTTTCCACCTATAAGACTGTAATAAAATATTAATGAACAATTAAATAAAATAATATGTATATATTACTCTAATTTATCAATAGCATTTAACAACTTTGTAGGGGTTGAAAAAGGACCAAAGGTGTCACTACTGAGACGTGGCAAACAATCAGCTGCATGATAAACTACAATGCCATAAATTGTATTTGCATTTTCGGAAACATAATTAGTGTCATCGATGTTTCCTTGACTGAAATATCTAAAAAACAAAATTATAATGTTAGGAGTACTCTTGAGGAAGTGATTCATAAAACAAGGTGATTGTAAACTCAGCTATGAATTATTTATCAAAATATAGCAAGGTTTCACTGAATACTCAGCTCCTCAAACCATATTCAATTATCCGTTCAAAGTCATCACTGTATTTATAAATTTATATTTCAAAATAGTGACCTACAGTAAAACTACTGCATCAAAATTTGTTAAAATCACTTTGACATATAATATTTATTGATTTACATCATTACAGGTTTATTGCCTTTATGTGTTATATTTGGGTACAAAAATTGTACTTACTCTAAGGAAGGTATAATATAATTTGTTTTAATATCGTTTATATATGCTCCATTTACTGCTGTCCCTTCGATAATGAAAATAACATCGGCTTGTAGCCCATGTTCTGTTGGACACAAAACCATTTTAATTTAAACTGTATTGAGTGATTTACAGTCAGAATTGTTGACAATTACTTGAACTAATTTGTCTTAAGCATTTACTAGCTACAATTACCACCACAAATGTAACTGAAGTTTGAACCAACTAGGGTTATAGCCAAAACATAGAGAATAGAGTATTTTTTAACTATCGACAAACTGTAGTAAAATCAAAACTGAGCCATTATTAAATACGCAGTTTTTCAAAAACGTCAAAATTGTCAAATGCTGCTAAAAACATAGACAACTAAAAAAACTATTAATTTATAGTTAGGTTATGTTTCATTTTGTCCGTCACAGAAACAATTTTAATACGCATCATAGACCTTATAAATTAAAGGTCTATGATTCGCATTAATGATCTGTGGTGTCATGGATCATGGTTCTATGGGCTTATTTATTATTTTGTAAAGGGGCGCGTTCTTTAAATATTTAGGTCATTTTTCTAGAGCAACTATGGGGTTAACTTAAACAGTTCAGAAATTACACTCAGTTGAAAAATTGCAGGATATAAATCACAAAAAAGTATTTTTGTTATTAAAATATATTATTTCATTTCTCTGTTTTCACTAGATAAAATAGAGGAAATTATCTTTGATTTTTAACTCAAGTTAAAACTGCTATGTTCTCGATGAGTCGAGTCGTGCAGAATTTCATGATGCATATATGTAGAAATGAATAATAAATTTGTATTTTATTATATCCATGCAATCAATCTGAAACCGTTTTGCTCTTTCAATAATGACGGCAATTCGTTAAATAAAGCAATTTAAATACAGAAAGATTGCTTTATTTATATGGTATAATATATTAATATATATAATATAGTGCCACAAATCTAGAATTAAATAATGCTATATTGGTTCATGTCATAATGACGTCGTTTATATATTGGTTTGCGTACTTTCAGACGGTAGGCATCTATACTCGTAAAAAATCGGTATTTGCTTGCAAAGGTATTTAACACGTTTATAATTGTATCAAGCTAGAACTATTAAGGAATTAGTGATATTGATTTAAATATTTCTTACAAAAATTATTTTTTTTCTTCGTGTTGTTCATATTATTTAATTTAAATAAATAATTGTTTAATGGACAATAATTTTTAAATTTCCCGCAATATGTAAAAGTATGCCCGCTATTTTTTATTCGATTGTGCTGCCATCTTAGCTTGACAAGCTTTTGTACCGCTACAGTGCGTTTGCTGGTTTTAATAATTTGTGACAAATTAAACTAAGTTATTATTATTTATAAAAATTAGAATCTAAAAGTGGACACTGCCAAAAAATAAGGATATCGTTCTTGGTGTGTATTTCTTCAAATGAAGCTTTTGTTGTTAGTGTGTTTGAGTTAGCAAATGACGCATTGCCTAGAAGTAGCCGATATAAAGTAGCAAATGCCCATGGACGGAATATTATAATTAAGGACCGAACACAGTGCAGTAATTACTAGCAAAATATGGATACAATAAAAAAATCACGTGGGAAGCCTAAATCGTCGATATCAGAAAATGATGCTACTCCAACAGAGAATGAGGTAGATGTAACGGCGCCAAATTTAAATGGAGATAAAAATGAAGACATAGAAAATAAAAAAGAAGAATCTATGGTTGGTGGAGATGAGAAATCTAAAGAAGTTGATAAACCTGATGAAAAGGTAAACAATGACGAGTTAATAAATGATCGAGAAAAGACGAAAGGAAAGAAACGTAAAGCTAGTGAGATGAAATCTGAGGACGAAAACGCTAATGAAGAGAACGTTAAAGAAAAAGAAGATCCTAAGGTTCCCTTAGAAACAGAACTTAATAAAAAAGGCAAGTAAAGTAAAAATCAGAGTACATAACCTTTTAATTGGTGTTCAGGATAATATATTTAAGTACGATTTAAGAAATTAATTTATTAAATGAAGGGTACAGGAGAAAAATAAGCAAAGTCCAATTTTATCGAAATATGCATAACATCACCCTCTTATAGTAAATTATTTACTCTTTGTATGGGTGTATCATTAATAAAATGTATTACAAACAAAAATTTTTCATTAAAACCAGGAAAAAACGGGCTAAGTCACGATAATATATGATGTGCTGTTGAGCTGTGTGAATATTGCTATCAGGTAGATTTATAATGTATAAAAAATAATAGAAAATATAAAGTTTTATATTGTAGGTTTACATCGCTAATTTAGTATCAAGTTATAATGAACATTAACTAAAAAATGTCGATAACTCCATTACTGTTATTTGTGACAACTTGTTTTCCACTGTATCCTTCAAATAGTTTGAAGGTGTATTTTTTATTTAGCTAAAAATTAAGTTAACTATGAATAATCGATAAGCTTTTAATAATTGCTTTAGATCTTTCTAACAAATATCTAATATGTAAATATTACTGATTTTGATGTAAAGTACACAAAATGCAACATTACCACCATACTTTCAAAATGCATTATTGTTGCTTGTGAAAGTAATATTATGAAAAGTGGATATGCAATTCATTTTTTATATACTTTTATTTTTTTTTGATGAAAGTAATTAAAATATATTCCTCTATTTTGTTATGATGTGGATTTTAAATTTTTACTGATAATGCCGATAAGATAAAAGTATTGCAGTACAAATTTATTGTTATTTCGGTGTAATGGTTTAAAACTGAGTGTATAACAATCATACTAAATTTTGCATTAGTATTATTATACAAACAATTAAAAATGGATTGTGTGATAATATAAAATATAAATCAATACTAGTTTTAACGTTGCCTTTAGTAGTTACTTGGAAAAATTTGTTGCAAAATAATTGCATTTACCTACATAGTTGTAAAAATGTTTTATTTGAAAAAGTTCTGTAGTTAACTGATGGAGCTGTAATAATATTTCTGCACATACATGCTAAAGGAATTCTTTGTTGCCAGTAACGCAAAATACACTTTGATGTTATTTTATAATTTCTCAATGATATTTAGGTAAAGAAATAATGTAGTACAAGTTACTTATAAAATTAAAAGACCAATATTTTGAAATTTTTGTTTATGATTGTAACTGGGAATATCATATATTTTAGATGAAACAAGCGATGACCTCAACCTTCCTCCTAAACAATCTCTCGGAAAAGGAAAACGAGCCCGAATTCCAAACAAACGTTATAGTGACATTATACTTTCACCAAGCGTTCGCAGAAAGTCAACTGAAAACGGTTCTGAAAAAATCGAGGCAGAAAATGATTTATCCTTGGAGGTACCAATTAAAGAGGACAGTTTTGGATTTACTGTTGCATCACTTAAATCAAGAATATCCACTGGAAGCCCATCTCATCCATTAAAAAAACAGAAAATATCTACCGACTTATCAGATCCAAAATACTTGAAACCTTTTAAATTTGGTTGGAAACGGGAACTGGTATGGAGAGCCACTAACGATAATAATAGCAGACGTAATGGGGACATTTACTATTATACACCTTCTGGCAAAAAGGTTCGTTCTATGAGAGAAGTGGCAGAAAATTTAAAAAATAAAGAACTGACGCTGGATAACTTCACATTTTTCAAAGAATCTCTCGGAATCGATGATCCGGATAAAGAAATAATTAGGGACGCCAAAAATAAGGCTGGACCAGTGACTTTGGCAAAGAAGGCAGTAACGAAAGCTATTAAATCTCCTAAAAGTCCCAAGTTGTCAATTTCTAGCCCCAAAATTTCCAGTCCAAAAATATCATCTCCAAAAGTAGGAGGAAACGAGACTGCCGACAGTCCTATTATAAAAACCAAAGCTGCTGCAAAGTCTCTAGGTAATTTTAAGGTAATATCTTGTTTATTTAAAATTTATTAGTTTATTTATATTTTCAAAATCAAATGTTTAAAAAAAAACTGTAAAAAATTAAGTAATCTCTGATTCTGTGTCAAAATATTTTATTGACATACACTGTTCTTGCAGATTAAATTGCCAAACAAGAAAGACAAAAAGCTGACCAAATCCGAAGAAGAAATGGAAACAGATGTTGCACCTGTTAAAACCACTCCTAATAGAAAAACTGGAAAATGGTCAAAGTAAGTATTTATTACTAGATATATTTTTTCCACATTGTAGTTGTTTGAAATACTATTTATAGCTTTCATGGTTTCATTTAATATTTTTGTCTTAGTATTCTTCAAGATAATATAGCACTATTTTTGAAGTTTTCGCATTAAAATTTTCCAATTATTGAGAATGAACGACATCTGACGATAATGATTCTTAATTTTTTTTATGTAAAGGTAGACTTTTGAGCAACGCCGTAGACAGCAAAGCCAACCCGCGGTACTTTGCACTATTATTTTATATAATTCATTTACCATAGTATAAAGTAATAGTGCAAAGTAGTGTATGCAAGTGCCATCTGCCACATTTCTCGAAAATCTGCGTTAAGCATAATATAGTAACAATTTGTAGTAACGAGTCCATGCATGCAAGTTTTTTCTCTATACATCAAAAATCATTGCTGTAACTCCCTAAAATATTTGAACTTCATGAAACGACTCATGCGCATAGGTCAGATTTTTAAAAGTTGTATTGCCGACCACTGTATTGAAAGGCTTGCAATTTGATAGTTGCCTTATATGCACAGGGTAAACCTTAAAAATGTACAAATATAGTACGTACATAATTAAAGTTTTTTTTTTATGAAAAAAAAAGTAAAATAAACTCACTGATTTTTCAATAGAAAACTTGTTGAGGACTGCTGACGGAACTTTGATTTAAAGGAGTTGTGAGTTATGTTATTGTAGATTAAACGTGTACTGTACAACACTGCCAGTGTTACACTAATGTCTTGATTGATTGAAATATGTAACAACTAAATTATTGTCATAAATATTATAAGAACAGGAAAAGTATTAATACATACATATTCATCTTTAGAAAACTCCTGCATTTTATACTGTTTCCATTTCAATACTTTAGCAAATAAATCAAGAAGACAAAAATAAATAATGTCGACAGTAGGATATAATACAGGTCGAAATTATTAGATCTAAAGCTTCATTCACATAAGATTAGTGCAGTTGCATTGGTACTGCAGAAAAGTTATTAAAAAGGGCGCCATATTCTTGAAATAGTGTTTTCTACAAAATACAAATAATTTTAGACATTTAATAACTGAATAATCTAGGGTTTAGCAAATAATAGGAATGTTAACTCATCCCACCTGCAAATATTCAAAGATACTGAAGTAAAACGGCGAGAAATACGGGTGACTTTTGTAACGTTCAGATAAACTTAACAGTAACGTCTTTGCACTGCAGTTGTATGGCAGAAGCTAAAAGCATTTTAGCTTTTACCAATCCTTTTCCAACAATCATTCAAGGGCCAATCAGAAAACTGCTTTTTTGACAGTAAATTGAAGATTCACATTTTTGCAGGTTAAGTTTTTAAATTAGATTCTAATTTAGATATTTAGTTTAGAATTGATTTGTTTCTAAAAAAATGGATAAAGAAGACTGTTTGGTTTAGAAACAGTTACTTTTACTGCTCTTATTCGCAGCGCCGTCAATATGTATAAAACTATACATAAAAAAAAAATGAAAAGAAGTACTCGGAGATGGTGGGTGCGATCTATTAACCGCAGATAGCACATGCAAGGTGATTTCTATAATTTATATAAAGAAATGCGAAATGAGAATGCCGATTATTTTTTCATTTCACTCAAGTGACAGTGGCAGTGTTTGATGACTTGCTGAAATTAGTGGGGCCTCATTTAACCCACTGTATACTAGTATACTGTGATTTAACCAAACATTCAAATAGACCATCTATTCCTGCAGATTGTAGGCTTATATTTTATCTAGGGTAGGCTTTTAATTACTATTTCGCAAATGATAAAAACCAACAATTTCCGTAGATAGGGACGTAGTTGACAAAGCATAAACATAACCTCTCTGAAGGTCAAGAGTTTTTGCATGTCGCCAACTTACAGCGGAAAAATTCCCCAACTTCTTAAGTCTACAGTAATTTTATGTAAACAGAGTAAATAATATTTAACACCATACAATTACAATACAACAGTACAACTGCAGTGCCATTGCACTAACGTTTATCTGAACGTTACTTAAATATGAACATGTAAGCTAAATCCACAACATATTTCTGATATAGGTCAAAAAATAATTTACTTTGGCGATGATCTGTTAAAATTATATGCATTTCATATAAATTTTCCAACAATCTCCTTCTCTATTGAACACAAAGCTCAAGCTGGTTATTTTACAGTACAAGTTTATTTTTAACTCGGTTTGCTTATCTGCAAATTTGGTGCCTACGTTGGAGTCGAATTGCAGTTTTTGCACCCGGATTAATCATTGTCAAGTTCAAAATGTTGAAATTCTAATTTAAGTTTGTTTACTTTTTGCATTTCATGAATCGTTTAACAAATACAAGAAATTTTCTTGCTTATGCATTATGAAAGCGAAAACTAAACACCATTCAAATGAAATACTGTTAGAGGGACACGGATGTATCAATTAATTAACAGTATTATATCTACAC
This sequence comes from Monochamus alternatus, assembly GCA_037114965.1. NCBI lineage: Eukaryota > Metazoa > Arthropoda > Insecta > Coleoptera > Cerambycidae > Monochamus > Monochamus alternatus. Next base: position 79,724,493 of record CM073429.1, read on the forward strand.
TAGCAATTCAAAAGTAATTTTTTTTATTGAATATTAAAAATTAAAAGTAACGAGTATTACGTGTAAGCTGCAATAAAAGATGTGGTAAGTAACAACGTTTAAGCAAGAAAAGAAGTAAGACTATATTGTAGGTTGAACGCCTTCTTCAATATTCCAACAGTTTGTCATTGTTTACATTGATCCAAAGAGAAAGTTTAAAATGAATCTAAAAAAAAACTTGATAGTGTAAAATCATTGATATATCTATAACTAAAGTTAAATGTGTTAATTTTGTTTACACGACGGAAGTGGCTTAATTTTTTTCCTAATCAGAATTGTGTATTCACAAAATTTTCAATTTTCGTAAAATTTAAAAATTTTGAATTCTTCATGTCACGGTAAAACAAATAAGTATAACTAAGCAGAAAATTTAATTTTGAGGAAAAGAAAAAAAACTACTACTTTTATCTAACAGATTTTGAATAGAAATATTTTGCATGGTGTATTATATGCAACTTTTCCAAATGTCAGGTTGCTTCTGTTAGATTTCATGTTTTACAAATTTTGTTTGAAATTTCTTCAACTTAAAAGGTTTTTGTGGGAACAGAGCATTCTTTAAAATGTGTTATGGATTCCACTCTTCATATGAAGATATGAGAAAAGTTTCACTAGCTGCCACTAAACTTCTGATTTTTAAGTAAATAAGTAAAATAAACATATTTTTATTACAATTTATAACAACTAACATGGTTTATATGAAGTAGACAATATAATTATTATAAGAACTATAAAACGTACACGATGACATTTTCAAAACTTTCACTCCGCTGGCATTTCGTAGTGGTTAAGTAGATTAGGTGACCTTGAATTAGTATGTAGGCATATGCTTACTGTTGCTAAAACACATTCCAATTAACATTATATGAAAAGAAAATGAACTGTATGGTAAACAATTTATACCGTAAATATTCCGGGTACAATTATTGTAGGATTGTCGGTACATTGTAACCTGGAAGGATGGCAAATAATTTACGAATTATATTGATGGACTGATTGTGAATAATCTGACATATAGCATTTCATTTATGGTAATGTTTCTGAAAACTACAAACTAAATTATGGTATATTCTTTAAACATATGTATTCATGTCTTGATATATTTCTGTCAAAGACAGATTCTAGAAAAAAATTTTGTCATTCATTTAGGTATCCCTAGAAAAATCCGTATATTTTGTGTAACAAAGGTAAAAAATGATTCTATTTTGAAATAACAGTTAATACTTGATAAAGTTATTTGTAGATAAGCAATAATGAAAACAGTTTAAATAATCCCTACTTAAGCGATGTTAACTACACAATAAAATAGTAATGTAGGGTATCGTGTTTGATTTTAACCCAAAATTATTATTATCTGTCTAACTAGACAGTTTAACTCGTAATTTTTAGTAGTACGGTTGACTAATAGATCTGATTACAATTTCATAGATGTAACATGCCACTGTATTATAGGGATATTACAGTTATTTATTGTCATGATATTAATGCTAGAGCCCTACTGATCATGTAATATTACTTGAGAACTAATCGTTACAGGCATTACAACACAATACTGAAAATTCACATACAAATTGTAATACCTATTGCACAATTGCTGATTATAATTTGCTATCAAAAATTTATAATGTATATAATTGTATCTCCTATTAACATTAGTGGATTGCCACTAATAAGCCAAGTGCATAATTTTTAACTAGTTTTATTATTTCTTACTACTATGATCATTGTTTATGGAATTTTTGTTTTTCAGTGTATTTAGAATGGAAGTAATATTTGAACAAAAGTGTATTATTATTTCATTCATATCTTTCAACATAACATACTTCAAAATAGTAAAAAATTTAGAAGTGCGAAGTGTAATAAATTGTTCTTCGTCACTGTCAGGTAACTCTTCGATATTTTGGTTATCCTAAAATTCACGCACGCACTTAGAGACACTTTTGAGATTTTCCGTAAGTAAACTTTCATCATGCCGGTTGAAAAAAAATATTTATATTTTTATAGATTTTAAATAATGCTGTGAAAGTCACCTTCACTAATTTTATTAATAAATTCCCCAAATTCAGTTTTCGGAAAGCAATTATTGATGGTTTGAGGCTGAACTTTTCTCCAAGAGGCTACTATAAAAATTATTGCACTAACAATATTGATGTCTTTTTTGAGGTGGTCTATTGATTTAGAACAATCTATTGACAAGAGCCTTTTAATCAGAAGTTTCCTGTAGTGGCCTTTAAACATGTCCAGTGGTTGACACTGTTAACAGTAGGAGATCATATTTGGAGATAAAAAGACAATTTTCACATTTTGCACATTGCGGATGAGATGCAGCATTGTCTAAAGACAAGAGCACCTTTCGCTTTTGTTTTTCCATCTTCCTATCAAATTTTGTCAACCAGTCCAACATTATTTCATCATCCATGTGATACCATTCAACAGGTATTTTTAATTATATAAGCGCCTTTTAATTACCCCTTTTTAATTACCAGTGGATTTTCTTTTTCGCCATCCACACTGCAGCACAAAATAATAGTGGCCTGTCTTTCGAAACTTTGCCCACTGAAGATTTTTCACATTTAAAAGTGTAAGTTTTATTAGGTAACGCTCTAAAAAACGGATCTGTCTCATCCGCATTGAAAATATTTGCTGCAAAGTTGCACCCTCAGTTTTAAATTTCCTCTTTTCACAAATGTTTCCGGTCTCAGTAAGTCTTTTAATTACATTGCATTTGGTTTTTTAAAATATCCTCAATTTGACTTTTTCCCACACAAAACTTTTTGGCCAACTGCCTAACAACTTATGTTTTTCACCATAGTCTATTAAATCCACCTTTTCCTTTGAACTCAAAAACTTTTATTAATAGCCATGCTGATCATATGTCAAAACTAAAGTGATATTTAAATGGCCCCTAATATTAAAAACAAAATTTAAGTGCATACGTAGATAACTCTGCAAATATGTAAGACTATCTGATCATAACAAAGCTAAATTAACCTAATCTGTAATCTATTTGTACCAAACTTGGATGCCCCTCTTTTGCTGCAATTCCAAGAAGGTCGTGCATTGTTTGGGTTCTTAAATTTTTAATAAGGTATTGCAGGTATCAACCTACATTATAAAAATAGGAATTTCCAATATTCAAGTAACCATGTAATAAAATTAAAATCCAATTAAGAAATGTAGTAACCATTTGTTCATAGAAGGGAATTATTTTATTATTGCTCAAAAATATTTACTGTCACTGTCCGTTGTTTAGAATGTCTGCCAAAAGGAAGGATTTAAATGTAAAGGAAGGCCTATAATAATAGCAGACCGTGCTTAAAAAACTGTTCAGAGATATCCATTATTCAGAGATGTCCATTAAGGGAGAGTTCACTGTACCACCAAATTATGTAGTAGTACATACAGACAATAGATGGCAATATATGTAGCATAAATTATGACAGAGTTGCCAGTGTAAAGGGTTAGTGGTCAGTGCTCTAGACATTCATTCTGTGAGATCTGCATTTTGCATTATGAATAAAGTTGGTGTAGCAAGACTGTACTGTATATATTAAATGCATCCTTACATTAATTATAGGTTTGTTCCAAATGCATAGAAAACAGTACAATGTACGGTTTCAAATCTGTTCCAAATTAAAAATTATCATTCATTGTACGATTTTCTTAGCGTTCCAAATATATTTGGGATGAGCCGTACCATGGGGATAATATCAGCACATGGTCATATGTAGGAACTACTTGTGAACTATTTGTATAGACATGCGCACTGAGTAATTTCGTTTAGATTTGACATTAAAGCTGTTCAAATGAGTCGTTTTTTTGATTGATAAATAATAAATTGAATTTTAAAATGTCCATCCATGACTCTAGTTTTTAATTTTAAATAATGACTTGCATACGAGATTGTTTACAACTTCAAAGTTAAATTCAGAGGATCTAAACATTCGCGATTCCATGCACGGTAGAAACTTGACACATGCGCCTATTATCAGTGCATATAATCTCGTGACGGTATCGTGGGCCTACAAAAGTATTTATTTGGAACAAACCTTTTATAAGATCAAAAGAGTCCGTCTAATTGTTGATATTGCCCACAACTTTTGATCTTTATGTGCCATCAGGATCCAGCGGGCATTGCAATCGATAGTATCAGATCTAAGGACCTGTGCCAAAAAAAGAGTCATATGCGTAATTTATCAGATCTGAGGACGTTGATCTATGACCTACAAATGTCAAAATTTGTGGCCAAAAGTCAAGCATTAATTTCACTCATCTGATAGCGAAGTTTATATAGCCAGTAATTATTGGAAATTTTTTCCTTGTTAACAAGCAACATAAATTATTCACTTGAGTTATAAAACTTTTATTTTCGGTATGCCATGTTCTTTCTTCTTTTTAATTAATTGTTATTTCCCAATATGCGATATTAAGAAAATAATTTAACCAATATAATTATAAATAGTATTTCAAGTGGCTCTATTTTTAATCTTAAGACATTGTGTTACTGTATTGGAAGTAGTTTTACGCCTTATGCTCTACCCCACTCTTAGTAACCTTTCCTTTTCCTATTATATCAATCCAGAAATATTATAGTTTTAACAGTGATGGAGACAAACCATGTCAGCCGTGTTCTATAAGGTGTGAGGGGGTGCATGGTATAATTCCAACGCTGCAATGTCGTCTATGCCTTTGTCTGTACCATCACGAATGTGTGGGATTAGCGCCACACCTAACATTACCATACGTCTGCAAGGTACGAGAAGAATTGTTATAAGATATTTCTTTTTTTTTTTTTTTTGTAACTTCTAAGTAAAACGAGGAATGTTTATTAGGAGTGAATGTACGGACTTGTGCATGTTTAATTGTGATCGGAGGTACTAAGCTGTTTAACTGATTCATCAACTTTTCTTTTTTCTTATTTTTATACTGGATGTCTCGTAAAAATTGTGACAAGCTGTAAATCCACTATTTTTGGTCCAACTAAAAGAACAAAAGTAAAAAATACTATATATTGACACTATAATATTTTTTCAATCTATACCTTATTGGCATTATTATTATTTAATATATTTCATTTTACTTAATATGATTTTGTTTCTGAATCTAATGGTACCTGAAAAATGTATGGAAAAAATACATGAAAAAATTAATTTGAATGCTTGACTAATTTTTAAATGTAACATGATAATATTGTGTTTTTTACCTTAAATGACACGTGTGATGATTTTATCGGTTCATGGTATATTCAGTAATTTTATTGAAGTCCTGAAATTAATATTTACGAACATTTTTTCTCATAAAAAATCATGTGTATTGTTAAATTTAGAAGAAAAATACTTTTGATTGAGGTAGGTTTTGAAATCAAAATTATGTCAGGTTGTAGTATTTTTATAGCAATTACGCCAATCTTTTGTTTCTTAAAATCAGTCCAAATATGGCAGTTATAGCTTGTTGAGTTTCTCACAAGACACCTGGTATAAATATTGTGATGGAATAGCTATATTTCTTTTGAAAATTCTCAAATTCATGAAAATTAGGCAACATTTAAAACAACTTGTGAATTTTACTTGTCAGTGTGGCAAATCTAGGTAAGGCAACTGGTTTACAAATTGGAACATTTTATTTTGGTAAATTTTTATTAAATGGAATTCGTTTTTTTATGTTAATTAAAACTGAATCTTGATTCTCATATTTTCAAATTGGAAAAATTTTCTTGTAATATCTCCAGAAGCATAACAGTGATGCAAATATTAATTTTAGCATTCCTACTTATTCTCAAGCAAATTAATAAACTACATTTTTATGAAATAATTGTTCGTCAGATGAACCATTGTTATTGGAACGTATTGCTAATAAACATTCCTTGCTGAGAAGAGATTGTAATATTATTTTTAAATAAGGGTGAGTGCCTAGCTTAAGATAAATAACATTTCCAATGACAGAGAGTAATTGTATTTATTCTTCTACAGAACTGTCACCTAGAACAAGGCCAGAAACCCAATCAGTCTACGACAATTGTAGCTCCGCCACCTCTGACACCTATTAATGCTTTGAAATCTTCAGGGGCACAATCCAATGTCTTACCTAAACTTCAACGAATCCCTCGTCCCTCTGACCAATCTTATCCTCAAGAATCGATATTGAGTAATGATCAGTTACCAGAATTGCCTCGCTTGACCCCCAAACCGCAGCTATTACAATCTATTCCAATTACTACCGAATCATCGTCAAACGTTCAGTCTTCCATTGAAAACAAATCTCTTGTCGGTTCAGTCACTACTTGGTTACCACACAATTCCAAAATTGTAGATAATATTCAGAGAACTAGCGAGGAACCCACTGAGGTTCCGAGGCCTCAATATGTGGAATTCTTAGGTGGCAGAAAGTTTCTTGTTATCCCGAAGCATAATTTTATGTCGGTATCTCCTTCAGTGGCTGTTACAGCAACAAATAAACCAAACAGTAATAATATCGTTTCGGAAACTGTGGAACCAACTACAGTTCCCACAGATTCGGCTAGTTTAGGACCCGAAACTGACATCAGTGTTAAACCTGAACCTGAATCCCCTTCCAAACCAGAAAACACCCAAACCCCTGAAGCTATGGAGGTTGATAGCACGCCCAGTGAGCCTGCCACTACGATGGAGGTGGAGCAAAAATCTGGTGAAGATGGGAAAGTTGTGGATGAGAATCCAGAGTGAGTGTTCCATTTTTCTTTTATTATCTCTAATTCTACTTCGTATTTGCAGGCTTCTCCATCTCCCATTTTAAATCCCTATGAGCGTAAACTATTCCAATACACTGACATAGATGATAATTTTCACTAAACTATAATTTAATAGCATAGGCTTTAAATATTAGGTACTTAAGTCAACTGTTTAATTTTTTTACAGGTTTATTTATTTAAGAATTGACCAGTGTGTTATTTACTATTTTCTCAACCAGAATGTAAAAATTATTATTCTAATTAAGATCAGTAAATATTGCTGATATCAAGTTAGAAAGAAAATAATCATTCTTTTAATTTACCTTCAACAAAAATAAAATACAAATAGTTAAGAAAAAGTTTATTGAAAACTGTTTACTTTTATTAAAGCTGTTTAAAAGGCATTAGTTAGTAAAATAATGATTTACCATGACTGTGTTGCTTGAAGCAGCAGGGACTCAAATGTATTAGGCAAACAGTTCTCCTATAACTTCCTTAATATGTGAGGAATTATTGCATTCTATATAAACTTTGTTTGCTTTGAAAAGTAACATACTTAATACAAAGAAACATTAACAGTAAATCAGTGAAAAAAATATCATGTCTAAAATTTTTCAAGGTGCTAACAAATGTTGAATTCTATTCCAGTAAGTCTGTAGATTTTGCCCATTTAAATTATCTGTTCAAGTATAAGGTTGAACGCTGTTAATTCTCTAACCATTTGATTGTCTTATCAAAAACTTCAATTAATAATTCATTTTTATAATAATTATGGTCTGAATTGAATGATTCAATTTAACCATGACAATGTATTTGATTCTGACAAATAATTTATATCACCATTGCTATTCATAAATCCATTACTCCATTTGCTATTTGATGTTTATAACCATAAATAGAGATATTTTATATGAATTGCAAATTCGTAAACAACAAATATTTTATTTAAACCACTGTCACTAACCTTAAATACGAATAAACATAATAACACATAGAAAAAAACTGAAGAATATACGAAACTAGCTTATAAGCAATTATTTATCTTATTTTAATTATTTATTATTATTAATAATATAATAATTATTATAATTATTTTTTTAATCGTTTTAACAAAATTATTCTAATGTTTAAAAAGTCAACACCAATTAAGTTGAATAACATACAAATTTTAATATTATGTGACTAATTAACTACTGAAAGTAAAAAAAAATAATTTTTTGTTTTTTTAACTATATGCCGCTGTGAAATTGTTAGTTATATCATCGTCCACTAAATCGCAGTAGCTATGTTTTGTCTAGTCTGTTCCATTGCCTGTTTGCAGTGACACTGCACGTGGCAGCACACTACAGCACAAATGACGTATTCGGACATAGTTGTCAATTGTTTTCATCAGTAATTTGACGTTTCATAGAAATTATGACAAATGTCAAATATCTGTTAAGGTGTTGTACGTTTTTGTTTACATATCATTTTTAAATTTATAAATTGATACAATATAAAATAATTTCCATTATTATTATGAATGTACTCAGTTTTATAAAAAACTTAAAATATTTAAACAAAACTTTTGTGTCAAGTATTGGAATGGTATCAGTGCCACATATTTTAATATTTTAAAATAGTAGATAGAAAATACATAAATTTTTGCAAACCAAATTAAATAAGTAGATTCTATTAAAGGATAAGCTACTACATTGTCAATATCAAATGTCAAACTCTCGACATTAGTGTCGGCACACTACAGCACATTACAGAATTCTAGATTGAAATTCAGGTGAATTGACAGACAAGTATTACGCGATTTAGCAGACGATGGTTACATTAAGTGGCGGTTACACTGAATATGAATTCCTTTTTGTGCAAAATAGTACAAATTATTAACTAATTATGCATATAAACAAAGCGGTTACATTGGATACAAATTGATGGCACAACACTAATTTTTATTTTACTTTCAAAGTTTAAGTGAAATTGGTACAATTTGATGATTGTATTTTATATAAATGAAATTCAGTTTTTCAATCCTTGATTGAAGCTAAATACAGGGTGTAAGTAATGTAACTGCACACATTTTTTTATTTATGTGTTTGTTTCAATTTGACATTTTGTACGATTTGCTTCGAATAAATACTTTGCATCCATTGTAACCGTTGCTTTATATGTAGTTTTTATTTGTTGATATTGTATCACATTTTTCAAATTGAGATTTGTACTATAACAAATATAATAATATTGATTGAAATGTATTTTACCACAACGTTAATTGTTTTTCTCTCTATTCTAGGGCAACCGAATCACCCATTAAAGCAAAGAAACGTACAAGTAAACTAGGGAGCATAACAAATGCAGAAGAAAAGGACGAGTCCAAGTTCATGGATAATTATTTACAAAACTTATCATATGGGTACAATACTCTGCTGTATGTATTCCAGTACCTTAAGGTGCAAGATTTGTTACGAGCGGGGTGTGTTTGTACAATGTGGCGGGATATAGCGAGTCATCCTATGTTATGGAGGACAGTGCGTATGAAAAATTCCCAAGTGCACAGCTTTGAAGGGCTAGCAAACACATTGAAGAAACACGGTACCTATCATTTAGATTTACGTAAAATGCTTCTGCCAACGGGAGGCGATGAAATATGGCCACAATTCTCAAAAGCCATAGAGAAAGTCGATACATTGAGGAGGATAGAGTTATGCAGGTGTCCTGCGTCGGTCGTCGAAAAATTAGCCGTATCTAATCCTCAGTTGGAGGTAATCAATGCTGTGACGATTAAGTGTGAAAGTATGGACTTGGAGCCTCTCAAGGCCCTGACAAACATAAAAGAGTTGCGTTTGAAATCAACAGGCGGACTCACGCTCACTTCAAACATCGATTCCCTAAAGGACATGAAGTTTATCAAACATCTTTCCCTAACTTCTATTAGGGATTTGAATTCGATGAATTTGAGCGTAATAGCTGGTCTCACAAATTTGGAGTCCCTGGATTTGGGGGAGTGCACAGATTTTCCAAGAAACTTTGGGAGCGACATTCTCTCCAAACTTGAGACGTTGGAGAAACTTAGATTGGAAAAGGGTCAAGGACACTGTCACACTTTTGAGATACTGGATGCGGTCAAAGACATGAATCACCTAGAGCAGCTGGAACTGGTTAACTTCGACATAAAGGCAGGCTTCGATAAGGCTTTGGGTGCCTGCCAGAATATTAAGAAGTTGCTCATCATACCAACGTACATCTCTCAAAGTGCTACTACCAATCATATGGTTCTAGGTGGGGTACTACGACTACAGAAAACGTTATCACATTTTGTGTGGGGTGTCACGTTGGAGTTGTTGAGGGTAACGGAACTTTTTGTGGATCAGTGCGAAGAACCCGATAAAAAAGACAAGAAAGAAAAGAAGCCAGTGGGGAACGGAGACAGCATCCCCGTTTTGAAGCCTGTCCCCCTGTTGAACGACAGAGAAAATGAAATCGCTCCAGCACATGATCCTCCTCAAGTCGAGATACTACCACTACCAAATTTACAGAAATTGCTGCTACAAAGTTTGCCCACCACGAGAGTGAAGATATTAAAAATCCCCTTTCACGCCACTTGGCGACAGAGCATTACAGATTCGGTGAATTAGCCATAGCAGTGTTTTGTCTACAAATTTGTTCTAGGTTAGATTCTGTACTAATAATGTAAGAGTTAGCTTAGGCTACGAGTATTTCCTTTTTAATTATTTTGATAGTTTAGATTTGTACATTTTACGTTGTATGAGAGGTGATTACCTTTAGTTATTTCATTTGGAAGGTAATGTAAATAATATATATTGTCCATATAGTTTGGTCGTGCTTTTTTTTATTACTTCCTTTATAAATGGACTATTCACACTGAAAATTTTTATTTTCGGTCTCGACAAAAGTAAATTATTGTAAACTTTTCAATAAATATTTTTTAAAGTTTCGAATTTTTGCTTTGCTTTTATTTCTGTACCGATCTGAAACTACTGAAGACTTTTAAGGAAGTTATTGAAGGCATTTGTGAAATTGCAAATTACAAGTTTATTGAACCATCATCGGCTAAATCGCAGCAGCCGGGCTTTATCTAGTTTCTTCCATTGCTCGTTTGCAGTGACTCACCGTGCGTGGCAGCACACAGCAGAAATAATGTAGTCGGACATAGTCGTCATTTGTTTTCAACAGTAATTTGACATTTCATAGAAATTTTGACAAATGTCAAATATCTGTGAAGGTGTATTTACGTTTCTGTTTACGTATCATTTTTATAAATTGATACAATCTAAAATATTGTGTTTTTATGGTGAAAGTGCAGGAGTAGCAGTTATTAGAAGCATTATTAATATGTATATACTCAGTTTTGTGAAAAATATAAAATATTTAGACACAGAAGGTTTGAAGTATTGGAATGGTGTCAGTGCTGCATATTTCAATGATTTAAAATAGCAGATAAAAAATACGTACATTTTTTCAAACCAAATTAAATAAGTAGATTCTATTAAAGGATAAACTATTACATTGGCAATATCAAATGTCAAATTCTGACATTTTTGGTCTGATGTGTATGTTTTCAAATACTAACATTGAATTATTTAATGGCGGGAAAAGTCAACTTTTAGCGAATTTTACCAACTGCAACATTTTCTATCATTTCAATCATAAAACTATAATTGACTTTCATGGTAGATTGACAGAAACTCAAGTTAAACTTACCAACCCCACAAAATGATGACATTAGCAATAATGTTTCTGGAAAATTGACACTTTCCCGCCATTAATAATTTGAATCAAAATCTGCGAAATTTACGCGAATTTCGCGTTCATGAGGACAAGACTTTAAAAGATACGCTATTATCACTGAAATGTACGATATGGAATGCGTTTAGTCCATTTGTGCATCCAAATAAAGGTACCAACCCTAGGAGCAGACAGGAGACAAAAGGAGGCACATGAAACTCATCAAAGACATACTTCATTGGTTATGTATCTGGGTGCGAGAGAGACAACCATCTGCACGTACGATATGAATTGTGTTCTTAATTTTCCATTATTTTGTTTGTAAACACGTCATTGGCGTACAGGGTGGTTTCTTCTTTTATCTTGTATCTCGTTAGAGTTATTCTTTGTGTATTTTTGTGGGTGTTATTGTTGGAACATGTCATGTTTTATAAGGGACTGTAAAATTAACCAGCATATAGCACGAAATAATTCTCCATATCCAGAATTCAATTTCATTTCAATTCACAATCAGCTAAGCCCCTACTGCTCTGCCATTGCTAGAGGCACAAAATAAAATATGGCGCTGATCATGAATAATCCATTCGCGCAGCTTTTAGCGCATTTCATTCATCATAATATAAAATTACATTTCACTGGACACGACTCTCAGAACCACTAAAACGGCGAGACCAAATGAAATAAAAACAAACAGTAGGTTTCATTATAAATATTTATTAAATAGTAACACAAATAAATGAACAAGAATTACAAAAAACTTCACAAAAACTACAGTGGTTTAATAAATAAACAGTAAATAACAACATAACTTCAAAGTAAATGTTCAAAGTGACGACTTTCTTATTGAATACAAATTGGAATTCTTTGGCGAAAAGAATCTTGAACTTTCATTAACATTTCTGGGGTGATAGTTGTAAGAACATTTCTAATTCTAATTTTCATATTTTCAGCTGTCGTTGGTTGTTCAATACACACTTTTTCCTTTTTCCACCTTAATTATTAATTCGCATGAATAAATGCTGCCATCATATTTATTTATTTATTTTTCAATTTAGTTTAAATTAATTGGTTTGCATAAATCCATTATAGCAAAAAATAATTGTGGATTAGAAGAAAAGTATCAGACATAAATACAGATAACTTTATATCGGGTGAAAGGTAATGAAATGTGTTATCTGGTGACGTGAAAAAAATATGTAGGTTCCATTTAAAAAAATCAAATTATCCATGATTGAAGTTTTCAAAATTAGAGCGTCGGTATCAGCCATAACAAACAGAGTTCATAATTGACTTTCTAGTTCATGGTAGTATGGAGGGTGGTCAATAATTTCCCCCAAACACAGCCTCCTATGTTGCCGTCCACCTCTGATATTCAACTGTTTCTAGACATCAACTTTTTGACAAAATATCGAATAACGTCCAAACGGTACGTTTTAGGCACCAAGTATGGTACATGAAGTCACACTAGAACTGACCGAGGAATCCAAATATGCAATAATATACAGGAGGTTCCATTTAAAAAAATGCAACTGATATGAATCACCCTGTATATGCCTAGGAATTTCAGTAAAAATATTTTCAGTTTGTAGCTCTCACTACCCCCCACCCCCCACGAACAGCAGAATTTAAAAATATATATCAGTAAAACCACAACCTTCCGTCCACACACTATTGGCCCACCCTGTATAGTCACCGAACACAACGTAGACTTGCATGTGCACTTGGAATGTGACGAATTGGCCACCGTTCTCTGTACAACCTATTTGCCACGAGTGCTTTGTCCCTGACTGCACCTTAGATTGGAACCATAGCTATACTTTCGATAACAGTAAATATAAAATGAATTAAAAAATAAAAAAAAACATATTTGTAAACATAATCGACAAGGAATTTGTATTTTAAATATATACCGATGTACTCAGTTAAAAAACTTCTTACGCACTTTATAACTTATTGGGCCAAAGTTTATCTTTTGATACTATTGTTTTTTAAGGAATTCTAAACGCAATACGCCAGCCACAAAATATAAAGAAACGCCAGCCCTACATTATGTTTTATGAATTAACAGTAGCTAGAGTTCATAATAAATTACTAGACAACTGGGAAGACACCCAAATTTATTTTATAGGAAGAAAAGCTTACCTACACATCAATTACATGGATGAAAATAAAGTATCACAAAGACGATGACGTTGAAAGATTAAATTTATATGTATAAGGGCAAGGGTAGAGAGTATTGGAAAAGCTGATCAAATGATTCCGTGTCAGTAAAATGGACGCAGTTGCTTTCATCGCAATGCTCCTGCCAAGCGTACATCTCATCTGCAGTAAGTTTGTTGCTCCATGCCTAAAATAAAATTGTATTTGAGTACACAGAAAAAACAAATATAGATGAAACTTCTTAATAAACAAAAAGCATTAGTTAGCAAATTGCGCTGCATGTATTATAAATTGAGGTGCTTATAGAACATATAGAACTAAACTGGGCGGTAAGTTCAAATGTTTTGCTTATAATTAACGAAAATTATGTGTTTACTGTTGTCTTTTACAAACTGTGATATTTTTGATAAACTAGTAAATAATGATTATTAACCAATTAAAATTGACAGCTGTAAAGACAATTGGGAACAAGGAATTAAATAGTTTAATATTATAGTACATAAAAAAGAATGTTCCAAATGTTACTGAATTAGTAGATATTGATTCTCAAGACAACTCGTCCACTAGTGGCTGACAATAACTTTTGTTTATCTCATTACTAATTTGTATCTTGAATTGATCTCTTTTAATTAATTACACATATCAAATAACACTTTTCAAATGAAATTGTACATCATAAATTGACTATTAAAAGAATAGACCCAATTCATTTCACAGGATTTGACGATTAAAATATTGCATGGTAGAAGAAAGTATGTTCAATAGTTGTTGTTAAATGACAACATGTCCAACAAATTGTAATTATACTGATAAGGAGAAATCCTGACGCACAGTAGTAAAATATCTAACATAAGAGTTTTTAACCCTTTTAGTAAGTGATTTTTGACAGAGGCAGAGATCATATAAACACCGTCTGTATGTTATTAAGCGAAAAAGAACCATGGGTGAGGTTAGGTAATCAAACCTGAGGGGGTTAAGTCCTCGGGTGGACTGTGACAATATAAATTAATTTCGGTTCTAAAATGTGTGTGAGATATTTACGAATATTTTTTTTGGGAGGGGGGAGGGGGGCCCTGCGAGGAGTTTCCGGACACCCTGTAGAATAAAGTAAGACACGAAAATGTCATCAGTTATATGATATGAGCCAATAGTGTCGATGTAATTACTAAATCCTTTTATGAAGTTCTGAATTTTCTACCCAGTAAAACGAAAGTTGTTTATACAGGGTGTTAAAAAAGAGTGTAAAATATTTCAGGAGGTAAGAGTATGAACCAAAATAAGCATAAAAGTCTTAATAAACATGGGTCCGCAAAGTAACTATTCGTTTTTCAAACATTTTATTTTATTAGGAATAAACCGACAAAGGAATCTTTTAACAAACAAAAAACAAAGTTACAGAAGATGTTCAAAGTGCTCTCTGTTCATTTCCAAGCAGGCACGACATCTTCTTCTCAACGATATTCGAACTCTTTCGAAAACACCCTCCTTGGTTTGGATTTCTTGACACTTTTGATTAATCCGTAGCTGCAGCTCTTCCAGGCTATTTACAGGAGTACCATACACTAATGTCTTCAAATATCCCCAAACAAAGAAATCTAGAGGGTTCAGATCAGGCGATCTTGGAGGCCATAAAACAGGTCCGGCCCTTCCTACCCATCTATGTGGAAAAGTTTGGTGTAAATGCTCTCTAACGGCCATGGAAAAATGAGCTGGAACGCTATCATGCTGGAACCACATTTGTTGCCTCTAATTCAAAGGAATGTCTTCCAAAAACTCATACAGTGTGTTCTGCAGAAAGTTGAGGTAAGCAGCACCTGTTAATCGGATTGGTAAAACAACGGGACCTAGAAACCTGTCACCTACAATACCCATCCAAATGTTTAATGAAAAACGTGCCTGATGTCCAGATTCTATTAGAGCATGAGAATTTTCGTCGGCCCAAATATGCGTATTGTGAAAATTAAACACTCCATTTCTTGTGAACCCGGCATCATCAGTAAAAAGAATATTTGCAAAAAAACGAGGGTCTTCAGCATCATGACGTAGAAACCAGCGGCAAAAAACCAAACGTGCTTGATGATCATTTATTGGATTTAAGGCCTGTACTCGTTGCACATGGTATGAATAAAGCAGTTGCTCGTGAAGGATTCTCCAAACAAGAGGACCACTAATTCCTACCTCGGCTGATATTATCCGCACACTCGTACCTGGATTCTGCTCTACCAGTGCTAGAATTTTTTCTTCTGCTCTAGAAGTGGACACCGACCTTGGTCTTGCGGATAAATGGCACTGTTTGCTCAAGGAACCGGTATCACGCAATCTTTGGTGAATTCTTCCAAACATGCGTTGTGAAGGAATCTGGCGATTTGGATAAGCGTCAACATAAAGACGTCGCCTTCGGTGGCGTTCCCATTAGCACGACCATACATGAAATGCATGTCTGTTAATTCTGCGTTAGAGTAACCAGCTATAGCGAAAGAAAACTTGTGCACTGAGAACAACTGTCAAATACGTACTGTTTATTTTACTAAAAATCAACCAACTATTACAAGAAACAACGTTCTTGCAAAATAAAAAAGGGGCTAAAAAACATAACATTCTATATCTCCGCAACTGTTACTTTGCGATCCCATGTTTATTGAGACTTTTCTGCTTATTTTGGTTCATACTATTACCTCCTTAAATATTTAACACTCTTTTTTAATACCCTGTATAATTCAGATTACTTTTAGTGGAAGAGAAAGTATACTAATTGGACGAAGTTTGTAAGTACTGTTCAGAATTTTTCTTATTTGGAATTTGAAATTGTCCAATCAGGAGACCTATTGACCTATTCTAAGATGAATTAATAATATGCGTCAACGGTCCTATCATTTATTTTAAAGACAATTATCACCATATATTTGCATGCACTCAAATAGAAAATATAATTTTTAAAAAAAATAAGATGTGAACTGGGAATTTATACAGTGCTTTCGAAAAGTAACGAATAAATTCTTTTTTTTTTTAAATTGAGAAGTCTTCGAAAAAATCCCCTGGCACGTAGATTTTGTTTTTAAAAAAGGCACTTTTTGACATACGACTCATATTTGTGACGTCATCGTTTTTCGAGATATGACATCATCGATAATTTTTTTTAAATAGCATTCCCCAATTTTGACCATGCCATTTGAAACAGCGTGTCAATTTACATACATACATCATGAAAAATTATGGTGTTACATAACAAAAATTTCAAGAAAATGGTGGACGATTTTAAAATTTAATTTTCACAATACTGTGCACCTCCTCATTATGCAACACTTGTCCGTGCTTATTTAGATGAGCTGTTCCCGAATCGTTGGATAGGGAGAAGGCGGCTGATTGAGTGGCCAGCCAGATCGCCTGATTTGACACCCCTAGATTATTTCTTGTGGGGATACTTAAAAAGCAAAGTATACGTTACTAGACCGGTTAATTTAGAAGATTTAAAAGCAAGAATTCGTCACGAGATACATCGTATACCTCCTGAAGTTATTGATAATGTCCAAAAAGAATTTATTAATCGTCTTGGCTACTATCAGGCAACCAACGGTGCACAATTTGAACATTTAATTTAGTCGATTTCTTACATAATCATAATCATTTTCAGTATTGTGAAAATTAAATTTTAAAATCTTCAAACATTATTTTCTTGTTATGTAATACCATAATTTCATGATGTGTATGTAGAAGGACACGCTCTTTCAAATAGCATGGTAAAAATTGGGGGTTGCTATTTAAAAAAATTGTCGATGACGTCATATCTTGAACAACGATGACGTCACAAATATGGGTCGATGTCAAAAAGTGCCTTTTTTAATAACAAAATCGACGTTCCAGGGGATTTTTTCGAAAACTTCTCAATTTCAAAAATAATGAATTTATTCGTTACTTTTCGAAAGCACTGTATAAACATTGAATCTTTACCATTTCACTGTGTTGAATCCAGGTCACCTCCAATTCATTGCGTTGATTCTCAGCTACTTTCAGACCTTTTCTGAGATATTTTATAGCTCCTTTGTAATGGTTGTATTTCACTAAAGCGTAATAAGCTTTTAGGTGGAATAATCTGAAAAAGATTACTCTTGTACCAAAATGTCATCGATTTTAGCTAAAATTATCGATATTAAAAGGAAAAATATCCAATTTGTTTAAAAGAATTAAAACTATTGTCAACTTTTACGTTCCATTATGCTGAGATATTTTTTAGCCGTTAGTAGATATTAATTATTCCCAGTAATATATCTGTATTAAATATGCTTTAACTTTTGATTTATTGCTGTAATATCATACATCCCCGAAATTTTACATCTTTGCCAATTTTTACAGATAATCTGCGTGATTGCCTGTAAACTGCAAAATAATACAATATCAGTGGTGCACTGTGCTTGGGATTAAACTCTAATGACCGAGATATCTGTTTTACACTATTTAATTTTGTTCTATTTGACCGCTGTTATTATATTTTTGATGAAGTAATATATATATTTTTTTAAGTTAACAAAACTAATAAATATTTTCGAACAAAAGTAATATGTTAGATACCTACGTATCTAAATAATTCTTTGTTTTTTTTAGCAAGTAATAGTTAATAAAAACTTGTTTATCCATTTTAGGGGACGCTGAATCGCTAAACAATTTTTGCCAATTTTGACATAAAAAAGTCAAAGTAGGCCTTAATTATAGTCAATGGAAATTTATATTGTGAGCCAAAATAGAGTTTTAAATTATCTATCTTTAAAAGAAAAAACGAACCAAATCGGATAATAAATGTAATTTTTACAGAGATATTTCCATCTTAAATGGGCCACACTGTATAAGTATTTAGAAGTATAGAAGTAGAGTTTTATTCAATATAGCAGTCAGGTATTTGTTAATTACTATGTACAAATACCTGACAATCTTGACATGGCATAGGTATGAGTAACGTCGTCACATATTGAAGACCTGTTTGCTCATCATAATTCTGTTATCGTTGGTCAGACAAAAAACATTGTTAAAATATGGTTTGTTTGGTACAATTTATCATCCAGCAAAATAAATATTATCAATTAATCTATAGTTATGCAATCATTTATACAGGATGACCCACATTAATTCCGAAAAAATCTAGGAACAGATAAGACGAACCTAAAATATAAGTTCAAATTCCATTTTCTTTTTTTTCAGCCAGCGAATCTCACCTTGAAAAACACGTGACAGAAAAAGCGCGCGAGAATTTGAATCATCAAAAGTTAACTACTTTTGTACCTGGGTTTTAGTATCGGAGCAATAACTGCGGCCTTCTCTAGTTTCCGTATTAATAAACTAATGAATTGATCAGTCTTCTCCGAAGCTTTAATGTTCTTCGTATCCATCTTGTTAACCATATAGATAATTAGGCCCTCCAGGAGGTATAAAGCTGTGACGAGGTTTTCAAATTTTTCTCCTTTATCTTTAATGGTAAAATTCCAAACTAAATTCTCACACATGTAAGAATATTCCCAATTCTCGTTTCTTATTTCCCTGAGAGATTTTATTTTTTATTAAAATATTTTATATAGGGTGTTCCATAACTAATGAGCCATACAGCGACCTTAACATCTACGATAGTTAAGGCCGTTTCTTCTTAATTTCTCATAACAAAATATTTACAGTAAAATGAAATAAAATTTAATTAAATCAAATTGATCAAAATTGGCAGTAACAAAAGGTTGGGTAGATATGAGTCAATTCGGTCGAAATATATTTTAGAAGATAACAGTTTCGACTTTGCAATTAGTTTAAAAAAACTGTTAAAGGGATATGGATTACTTAAATTGTTGCAGATTTTTCCCCCCTTAACACTTTTGGAATTTGATCTTAAAAGGTGTAGTTCATTCATCTCGATATCTTAATTCGTTTTAGAGACGATTCTTGACTTGAAAATTGTCTTCTTAAGTTGATCTGGAAGTATTCGATTTGAATATAGGTTGGTATGCTTCTAACTGTTGCACGACTATTATAATATTTGCAATAATCGTTTGACAAAAATAAACACATAAATTGTTATTCCAAAATGTTAAACAACAGTATTTGTCATGATGAAAGAGAGGTGCTCCATTCCATAGCAACCTACGTTAATTTAAATTAATTTTTGGTTACTAAAATACTTTGTAAGGCAAGATTTAATCCCAAATATATCTAAAACGAACTAAGATATCAATATGAATGAAGTACAACTTTTGTATTTATAAATATTTTCTCTCATAATTTAAAGTCAAGCGGTTAAAAATGTTAGAGGTAAAACAATCTGCAATGCAATCCATATTGTGTAATTAGCGGTCTCCAATATTGGCTACAGACTATGCGTGAATTCGTAATTCGTGATGCGCGATGCTTAATTTGTAATGAATTCGTGCATAGTGCGTAGGGTTTTTATGAATGGATTGAAGCGTAAAGCTTTATGCTTGCTAAAGACTATGCGTGAATTCGCTATTCGTTGTGCGCGATTCATGATATGCGACAAATTCGTGAATAGTGTGTAGGGCCTTGTTCGTTAAAAATTAATTCATAAAAACCTTACATACTATGCACGAATTCCTTACAAACCGCGCATCACGAATCGCGAATTCACGCATAGTCTGTAGCAAGCATAACACATTTCTTAAAACTAATTGTACAATCAAAAGGGCTACACCGAATTTGACTCATATTTGTCTAGCCGTTATTGCCGATGTGGTTTAATTGAACCACCCCGTATCTCTTTAATTATTATTATAAGAAATTAAACACAAACTATCTATTTTTACGTTTACTATACACTGTTGCTGTATGGCTCATTAGTTATGGGAAACTGGATAAATAAATTAATTAAAATTCCACCTAAGGTGACGATTTTTATTTAATGTATAGGATGTTTTCTAAGATCATGTCATAATTTCAGGATATTTTAGGGTCACTTTAGATAAAAAAATAGTTAATATAAGAGTTTAACACATTGGATTTTAAGATATAAGGTGTTTAATTTAAAAAATATCACGTAGGGTGGTAAGAATTAAGAGACAGGAAGCCTTGGAAGACAATTCTTGCGCGCTATCCGCATACTTTCGTGAGTGTATAGGGGAGGTCAAAATAACACTAGTTTGTCATAAAACGTTTTTTCCTTCAGTGCCCTTTAACGGAAATACAGAGCTCCTAAGGGGTACTCAGCGATTTACCTTTTCGGCTCTAACTTTTAAACCGATCTGTATAATTTAATGAAATTTTAATATTTTGTATAGACCATAAAGGCTCATAAAACCATACTACAGTAGATGTTTAGGTTCGGCTTGCTGTAGTAACGCGAAGCAGAAGTAAGAAGACCTGAAGATGGTAAATGAGATTTTACCGAAACGTTGTCAAACAAATGGTTCTTTTGTGGACCATGCAGATTCATCTTTCTCTTTCATTTCTAGTAATCACTTTAAATAGGCCGTTGGAAGATTGTTGTAACATTTGTTTTGGGTCGTCTCGAAGTACAAATACGTGCGTGATGGTAACGAAGTCCTTGAATGCCGCTTTAAAGTGGCGCTGAAGGCGTTCTACCATTTGATTGGCTGATGGGTGAGTCTAACCTAACGTAACAAGCGATTTAATTGCTTGAAAAGGTGAGACTCAAATTGTCCGCCTTGGCCGGTAGTTATTCTCAACGGTGTATCAAATCTTGTGATCCAGTTGTTGTAGAGGGCTCGTGCAATTATTAGTGCCCTCGGTCACTCATGGGTACAGCTTCTGGCCAACGTGTGAAGTCATCCACCATAGTAAGGCAATTTCAATACCCTTCTGATGGTGGTAGGATGACATTATCAATGTGAATGTGTTGGAATCTGGCTGATGGTAATGAAAAAATATCAACAGGTGCGATAACGTGAAGTGAGACCTTTGATTGTTGGCACTGTACACAACTGCGAGCCTATTTTCTGCAGCCCGTTTTAATTGAAGGTCACACAAAGCGTTGCTTGAAGGTTGCTCTAGCTCCTAGGTGAGATAGGCGGTGGATGGTGTCGAATGCTGTTTTGCGAAATGATTTTGTGATGAAAGAACGCACTACTTTTGTACTGGTATCATACATAAGTGATGCTTTAGTACCTGGAATGTGTACTAGTTTAATACGTAAAGAAGACTCTTCTTTCAGAAACCTTTGCAGTTCTTCATCGTTTTGCGTAGAAGCTGTCAAGGACTCAAAGTCGATGGTGTGCCCGAGTTCTACAACACGTAAAAGGGCGTCAGCAACGACATTGTCTTCTCCCAAAATGTGGCGAATGTCGCTTGTAAATGAAGTCTAGGAGACGAAATTGGCCCTTTCATTCTGGAAGATAGGTGATCTGGTACTCTTTATTTATATGCGCGACTAGTGCGACAACATTTCGATTATGTGTTTCCATAACGATGGATAGGCCATGGTGGTCCAATTGGGTGGCCTCTTCGATTGTCCGATCTAAATCTGCTTAACTTTTATTTTTGGGATAACATATGGTATATGTTACCGAAGTTAATAATGAACAAAAGTTGCGAAATCGCATACATACTGCCGCTGAGGCAATTCGACTACAGCCTGGTTTGAAGAGTACATGTGGGCACTCATTGATTGGGCAAGCTCAACTGTATTTTGAAAATCGCGGAGATAACATTGAACAGTTACTATGATAAATTAACTCCCATATAAAAATGTGAATTAAAATTGAAATTTAAATCATAGGTACTTAACAGTGAGTACAAGTGGCAAGAAGATTAGGGCACACGACCCAACGCCAATATGAAGAAATGCTAAATTTCATTAAATGTAAGAAAATATTGTTGGGAAGCAAAGTAAATCCAACGCATGTTAATATAGGTACTTTGGCAAAATTTTGAAGGTAAAGTAGGTAAGTGAAATATTTCATATTAACTTATTGATACAATTATTTAAATTATTTTAGATTCATGCAGAGTGGAAGTAGAATGTAAAAAGGAAGAGCAGAAAACTTCATTAGGATCAAAAACTAGTAAAACCTGTATGCACATATTCAATACTTATACACAGTTTACGTGGGTAATCAAAAATGTACCTTTAGGCATGTGATCTGTGCTACTGTGCTAATTACAAATTACTACGCCTTGGTGGAGTAAATGTTGCCATATATTATAATTATAGGAGGATAGTATAGGATGCAGCCTATCAGTGTTACTATAATTCATTAGAAATTATTGTCAAAAACATACCTACCTAATAAAAATAATATTTAAAAAAGATAAAATGTATCATTCATACCTACTCTTTATAGAATCTAAATTGCTACCAATAATTAAAAACTTGGTACCTAACTATTTTCATTTTGACTTCCTCCTATTTATAAATTAATTATTAATAATATTATGTAATGACATATATTTCTTTTTGTTTGTTAATATTCATTTAGGTATCTCTATCATACTCAGAATAGCAATCTTAATTGTATAAAATTGTAATCCCACTTTTTTTAGATTATATTTACTGTCAAACTATTAATACCGTATATGACTAATTATGTAAAACTATGATATGGCAATAAATTGACACCGAATTGTGCTATAGACAAATGATAATAAAATTATACATTATATTAATATGCCAAATGTAATACGTCAATTACCAGAAATAAAATTAAAATTTCTGACCAATAAAAAGCTCCAGTTACATTTAACGGCAGATTATTCCAAGCAGTTTCATAACTGGATCACGTGATCGTTGTTAAGTTAAGTAACTGGGAGAAATAAACTTGACTTAAGTGTCAATCATACGAATTTCTGATTAACCCACCAGTTACCTTTAACAGGCCCGTTAATGATAACTAGATGTGATCAATCATATGCCCGAATAGGTATTTGTATAACAAGGGAGCAAAGTGCATAATTTCCTCCCACGAAGCGGAGGCCATCAATATCCATGTGAGGAAATGACACTTAGCTCCTTTGTAATACAAATGATTTTTTCCATGACCATTGACAGTGTTTTGCATTGGTTTTACATATATTTTATTATATTTTTTATGCATGACAATCAAACAACCAAATATGTCAAAATGTCATAATAGGTATTTAGAGTGGTAAATATTGTTAAAAACCAAATAAAAATATTTCACCAAAACATTATTATACATTTTTAGGAAATTTGTCTATCAATAAAAGAAGTCTATACATTACTCTTACAGCTATTTGAATTTTCTACTAGTAGTAATATAGCATTTTCCATGTAGGGAGTAGAACAAATATTTATTTATGTTGTTCATGCAAATATTTGGTCGTTAATGTATCTTGCCAAAAACCGCTCGAGCTTTTCTTTTTATGGATAATTTTTTTTTGCCAAAATGTACCCTATAAGAACAAAAGCTCTTGTGATTTTACTGTTGATAAATTAAATGCAATTTCAGTTTTATGAAATTCACGTTATTTTTATTTTATTTGAAATAAATTGATCCATAACTGAAAAATACTTTTTTTTTATTCGTCATTATTTGTTCTCAGCTATAATTTTCCAATTTATGTGGTAGGTTAAAAACCACCCTCACACACACAATACCGTGTCTAAAGCTAATAACAGATTAGAAATGTGTATATTTACCAAAGCCACTTGCAAACCATTAGCCTAGTTTTTCCCACGGAATCTATGACTTCGTGTTGTCCTAATGCGTCGCTTTGAATAAACTGCTTGCATTTCACCAGGGGTTGGGCTATGAATCCAGTCTCTAGATGAATTACCAGGCAAAGAGCAAAATACCACATTTTTTCTAATAAACAAAATTGTCATTATGCAAGGTAGTATCAGAAACACGTCAAACACATTGTTAAAAAAATTAAATAATTATGGTACCTAGGTACAGATCTGGTTATTTAAACAAAAGATTCATGGAAAGTTCAGTTTAGTTTTGGTTATTTCAAAGCAGTGATTTTTAAATTCGGCATTAAAGTAGTTAAGTTAAGCAGTGCCTGTAACAGAATTTTATTGCACTAGAGCGTAAGTAGTTACAGTTTCTAAATTATTTTTCTATACTAAATACTACTTTTATTTAAAATAAAAAGTATTAGGGGAAATTATTTTTCGTTTTTAAACGGCACCATATACTCTTTTTGGTGAAAATTAATATATTGTACCTTTCTAAATACGATACAATACAATTTTATCTACTCCTATTAATTTATATATTAATTATTCAACTGCTTTTGAGCAGTTAATAGTATCAATAAACAAATAGCGTGAGTTTTTATAGTAAATTATAACTCACGCTGGGCTTCTACAATGATAATTCGGTATGTAAATAGTGTACGCAGTAAATTCTTGGAAATTTTTAAGCCGATAAATACGTTCCATTGGTGTAAAATGGAAAGAATTTTTAACAAGTGGAAAGGAATGAATAATTAAAAGATTTTAAAATTATTAAATTGCCAACGCCTCTCAGAAGGCGGAACTGTCAATTATTATCATTGAGGGAACTAATGTCATTTGATATTTTAACAAAATAATTTTGACGTTTTCAAATCAATTTTCTTTCTCGATACTTGTATCTTAGTATTTATTGTTATAGTCGTAGATAAAGTATAGTATTCAACTTGCGGTAATGGTCATAACTCACTTGATGAATTACAGCACTCGCCTGCGGCTCGTGCTGCAAACTTCACCTGCGTGAGTTATGACCTGCATTACCGCTCGCTAATCACATAAGAAAAAAAAATACAGTAAATTTAAGTTTTCTATTAACATCAAGTTAGCCATGGCAAAATCAGAACAATGCGAAACTGTCACTAGCTGTCAGCTGCTTGTAATTGTTGCAGTAAACGTACTATTTTACTCAATTTTCTGTGTACCTAATGGCGTTTGAATTCAGTGAAACGGAAAAATACAGGTTTTAATGATGGTGGGATATTACAGAAAAAGAACACAGCGGGAAGTATGCGAGTTGTTTAACGAACTTCATCCAAACAGATCTCAAATAACACAATCTTGTGTTTCCAAATTGTTAAAAAGTTTAACAAGACGGGAACCGTTAAAGACACACTACGTACAGGGTGGCCAAAAACAGCTAATGGTGACGATACTACTTTAAATGTGCTTCTGTCAATACAAAAGAACCCATATTTGTTCAGTCGGGAAATTGGTAGGATGCAAACCATTTCACACCGTTCTGTGTTGAAACAGCTCCACAAGGAAAACTGTCATCCATACAAGATGAGATCGATCAAAAACTTGTGCAAAATGATTTTGCACAACGTGTTGAATTTTAACACTATGTTATAAATTTAACATGGGTTTGGAATTTGGCAAAAAGATTGTGTTCACCGATGAAGCCATTTTAATGCTTCACGGATTTTATAATAAACAAAATTATCGATATTGGTGTAAAGAAAATCGGATACGAGAAACTCGAACCCATCGTTCAGAAAAAAATAATGTCTGGACTAGGAAATAATATTATTGGGCCATTTTTTATTGATGGGAACCTAACTACCAACAAATATCTTAATTTGTTGATAGAACAAATTGTACCTGCTTTGGAGGCCCTAGGTCCAATTCATCAAATGTGGTTTCAGCAAGATGAAGACCCTCCACACGATGGGACCGTCTAAATGAAATGCTTCCTGTAAGGTGGATAGGTCGCGGTAGTGTCATTAAATAGCCAGTAAAGTAACCCGATTTCAACCCGTGTGATTATTTTTTGTGCGGTTGCTTAAAAAGTAGTCTACAAAGAAAGACCAGTAGATCTGGAAGTTCTTAAAGCGAGGGTCAGAATCGAGCTACGGCAAATGCGACGCCACATGTTGGCAAACTTGAGTGATTCTTTTTTAAAGAGACTAAGAATGTGCCTGAACAATAATGGCCGTCATTTTGAACAGGCACATGTTTTGAATGAATTAGTTTACATCCGTCTTTTTTTCCATTTATCCTTGTTGGGTTTTCTAATGAATTCAATACAAAACACAATGATGTACAATGTAATACTTGATATATTTTTTCACATACATACAACTGTTTTATGGACAACATGAAAGATACAAAAATAAAACACACCGTTCATAGGTATCTATGTTTATATTCGACAGATGTATGGCACTCTATAAAAATCCTATTAAAATTAGCTTAAAACGTTGATCTTTTGATTTTTTCCTCCTTTAGGACATAACATAAAATTATAAAAATTGAATTTACTGTATTTTTTTCTTGTGTGATCCAATTAAAATTGTATTGCATCATATTTAGAAAGGTTCAATGTATTAATTTTCACCAAGAAAAGTATATGGTGTCGTTTAAAAAAATTAAGTCGTTTACCTTGGCAACCACATTTCTTGTCTTACGAAAGATTGCTTGATATCACTAAATGGGAAATAATCCCCCCTAACAATTTTATTAACATCTTTTTGATATGACGAATATTTTAAGAAATATGAGCAATATTCTACAATTTGTATCACACTGTATATGTTGATATTTCAAACCTACAGTTAGCTTGAAAGAAACATATTTCTGACTGACATATCCAGATGAAAAGAGACATTTACCACAGTGATTACTTTTCACCCAGATAAATGTCAATTTACGTTCCGCTACGGTGAAACATTTTCATCCCTCTAATCTTTTCAACTGGAGAATTTGACCACCGCTATTTACCAATAGTATGGCTGCCGTTCTTCGGAAGCAGTCTCTTGTGTATGTTTCCTAATGCGGAAGCTTTAAAAACACTGCATTTTTTTTGGAAATTGACTTATCGAATTCTAAATGTTAATTGTAAAAACAAGTTTTGATTTAGAACGTCTAAACGAAGTGCAACATATGTTTTAATTAACGTTACCCATTACTCAGTACAAATACTCTTTACTATTAGGTTTTTGATTTTGGAATTTCGATGTGAACCTTATTTTTCTCGATATCAGTCAAATTCAGTTTATAGAGTTCGTCACTTCTACATGCATTTGATGCACCAATTATGAGTGCAACCTTTATAGGTAGCATATCATCAAGAGAAACAGCTTTTTGCGAGCACCAACTCTTGAAATCATCATAAATTTTATCGTACCTTGCACGACTCTTCTCAGGTAACAAATATTTTTTCCAAACTTCCAGTGGCTTCCCTCAGTTCAAGACGAGTACAAATAATTTCTTCTGAATCGCTCATTATCCTCAAAAACACTTTTTTCTACAAAACTGTTAAAAGTGGGCTTTTTAACTGTCATTTTTGATGTTAAAAATGTAATTTTTTGACACGCGTGTTAAAAGTAAGTTTATTTAAATTTTGTTTTGAAAATTAATAAAACGTTTTAACAAACACATGAACAACTTTTTATTTTAAATAAGTACAAACCAACATTTTAACTAGTTATTACTATTAACATTTATAGTAAAATTAGAACAATTTGAAATTGTATTCCCTGCGGAGTCATCATACTTAAGTTGGTTTTACTGTCAACATGTGTGACACATCTATTTTCTGTAGAAATACTACTGGTAGTACTGGTGGTTTTGCTAGTAGTTGCAGCAGTAGGAAGTATTTGGCACGCAATTTCCTTCTTCTGTTCCAGTGCATTTTCAATGTAGCCTTCAGCTACCTTCGAAGATTTCCATCTTCCATGTCCCTTGATGGTAGTAAGATTTGCACCAGAATCTGCTAACAATGTCGCCGATGAACGACGAAAACAGTGTCCGGTGTAGAGTTGAGGATTTGGTAGATTCAAGAACTCTGTTAATTCCGACTGGATTCTTCACACATTTATTAAGAAAAAGTCGTGTATGGCCAGCGTTGGGTGGCCGGAGTGCCATATACTTTCTAAAAAAGTTTAATTAGAATTCACCAACAACAGGCACTTTCGTTTTAGTATCTGGTATGGTCACAACAACCGAAGTGCCCAAATATTCGATATTGTCGATGGCCATCTGACACAATTCCTCCCGGCGACACGCCCCGAAGACACCCACTATTGCTGCGGCTTTCATCATCAGATACTTTTCGTCTTCTGCTTCTGTGAGAAATTTGTCGATATGCGTCTTCGTTAAAACTTTTGACTTTTTTGCTTAATATCCTTCACCCTTCCGTTTTAAAAAAGCAATAAGTTTATAATGTTTGCTTATATCTTGATCTTGCTTTATTTTTAACATAGTTTTGATCATGGAATAATTTGACCACAGCGTTGACGATTTCCATATCTTGGCTTTTTCCTCAAAATATGCCAGTTAAACACTTTCGTTACATTTCTCAGGGACCTTTATAATGTTGCACCATTCCGAAAAGCGTTTGTAAGCGATTTCGTACTGTTCCTTTGATTTCGCCGGCAATAATTCCAATGTTGCTCGACTGGCGGCTTCTTCGATTTCAGCAGGGATGGATTCGTTACGCTCATTATCGAGATTATTCATTATACTTATAATATTACTAGAAAATGCTGTTAATATTTTTGCGTTCTTTCCGTAACTAACAACAGCATTGGTTGCTACGAAAATTTTGGTTCATAAACATTGCGATCTGTGTGGTATTTTTTGATTTCTTATTTTTATTGAGTTTAAAGTTCTTCCGATTGTTTTGTAGAAAAAATAGTGTATGATATACGTGTTAAAAGTGATTTTATTTTGTTCGTGAAGTTAAAAAACTCGCTACGCTCGTTTTTTAATCATCTTCACTCACAAAATAAAATCTTACTTTTAACACGTATATCATAAATACCTATTTTGGTGATAATCTATCAAAAATGCAACTAATTTAAGTTTGTATATTTGGCTTTATTAGCACCATAGTAACCATTGTCAAAATGCCAACTTATTTTTTTTTAATCTGATCTGTAATCTGATTATACTAGGATCCTACTTTGTTAATTTCTCACGTAATTATTTTTGTTATACTTGCATTAATAGGCATGGTTGTAAATAAGACATTCACACACTCCTCATAAATTCTTATATATCTTTTAGGCAAAATCACCATTTATTTGAAAATGCCAAATGAAGATACGTACACGGGTCATGCTTTTTGACTAACCTTGTCTTTATCTTAGCAGACGGATATCCTGAAACCACATGACAGAAGGAAGAGTACGACGCGAGCCAATAGCAACAACTTCGTCTTTAACAACCTATTGTAACGTTAATTCAAACCGATTGCAATCCGTTAATACAATGAATAATCAAAATTGTACAATTGCTATTATGTTGTTAAATAAGTATGTAATTATTTAAATATTAGAGTTGATTCAGTTTTTAAAATTTAGAGATTTTCCGATTTCTAAAAAATCTTAATATGCCCCTGGACACTAAAGTTCTTTATGTCACTCATGTGGTTTACTCCTAGTACAAAACTCAGAATTCGCAAGAGAGAGTTGAACTTAAATGTCTAGGTACACAAATAACTATTACCTGAATTATCAAGGTGCTGATCAAGTGTATACCACATCTCGTTCAGTATATTTCCAAATTCATGTAGCTGCGTTTTTAATAATGTTTGGTAAGCCATTATGTTGAAAGCGTGGAAAAGCGATTTAGTGTTCTTAGCGGCATTTGAAATCCTCCATATCGGAAAGCTAATCAACATGGATTTGTCAATCTCCCCTCTCAGGAACCTTCAATTGAAATATTTCAAGCAATTACATTTTGAATTGTTTTCAACTGGGTTGGCTATTACTGATAGAGATAATAAGTTTTTCACATTACGGTTATGTACGACGTTTTGAATTTTTTGATGTGATTAATAAAAGCCCACTCATACATCCCACAGTCGCATTTTTTTTAACAAAAAATATAGCGTACTTTTCTGGTATTTGAATATATGTATACATAAATATACAATACAACCATAACAATACATACAACATAAAGTGAAGAGCAATCGATTTTTTGCAGCGATTTTGTTTGTCAAATGACACTAGAATATTTCCAAAGCTTGTTATAAAGAATTATTATCTAAGAGTTTTTAGTTTACTCCACTTGAAGCAGAAACTGAGAATGTAACAGTTAATTATAAGATATTAGAGAAAAATATTATTATGTGCAAAATCTAAAACTTTATTTTTGGTTTCACCTATATGACAATTCAAAATATCTAAATTTGCTATGATCTTAGGATAATTAGAACATGCTTACGATAGTGAAGCTGCTTTAAGAAAGTTTGTACGAGCAACACCGGAATTTTATTGAACTTGAGGGAGATCTGGGTACATTACAAAAATTGAATCGTTGTTATATCTGAGGACAGTTTAATTATCTTATGTAAAAATATAATCGAAATCTTTTGGCTGGCAGTGAAACATTTATGATGTATGATCAACCCAGAAAATTTGAAGTCGA
The DNA here is from genome assembly GCA_037114965.1 of Monochamus alternatus. Taxonomy (NCBI): domain Eukaryota; kingdom Metazoa; phylum Arthropoda; class Insecta; order Coleoptera; family Cerambycidae; genus Monochamus; species Monochamus alternatus. The sequence goes on from CM073429.1 coordinate 79,755,428, forward strand.
CCTGACAAGTAGTTTTCGAAATATACAGGGTGTTCCGCATAAGAGCAGGTGCAAACATATCTATATACAAAGTTGCACACAGGAGGAGCGGAGGGGCCAAATATTTCGCAAAAAATAATATCTCTATAAATTACTTTAACTTGGAATAACCAAATTTGGTACATGGTTTAGGTTTATTATTGGTCTTCTTTGACTATGACGTTAAGTAAATTAAAACACTGCAAAGTGTTCATTGAGGGTGAGTTACCTCTAAAATTATACCAAACTTTTTTTCCATTGATCGAATTTAAAAAGAATGATAATATCACTTTTTGCTAAGGTTTAACAAACTTGCAGGGTTTCAAGAAAAAACGCATTAATTATAACAAGATCTTTATAGTGTTTATTATAAGAAATCAAAAAGTCAGCAGTAGAGACTTTGTTTTTAAAATTTGACAGATATTAATAAATACATTTTTTCTACGTTCATGCAAAAAAAAACAAAACTTTATTGAACTACATTTAGTGGAAAAAGTGGTTCTTTATTGCACTAGTGCAATAAAATGTTTATTGCATTTATCTGTCATTCTACTATAGCGTTTTGTCATCGTGACAGACATAAACGTTCAAATCGACGTCACATTTGCCTAGACTTCGTGTCATCTAAATAAAACAATTTTTGGTTTTTGCATGAATGTAGAAAAAATATTGTATGCAACTCGTACAAAAAGTGCTTATTGCACTCTACGTGTTGTACTACTCGGCCTGACGGCCTCGTTGGACAATTTCACGTCGCGTGCAATAAACACTTACTTTTTGTACTTGTTGCATAAATAACTATTATTTATGTCACTGTTTATTGTTGAAAATGGCAGGAAAATTTATTAACATTCAGCGAACAAGTTGACATGTTACTTGTGCTAGGTTTCTGTAAAGAAAACTGTAGAAGAAGTGTGGAATAATATCGTAGGAGATTTTCAAATCGATTGATTACTCATAAAGAAGGGTACAAGATGAAGAAAAGATTGTGCAAACAGTTGAATATGAACCGCATATAAGTACTAAAGTTTATCTCGAGAAACTGGATTATCAAGAAATTCTGTACACCGAATTCCTAAACGTAATTTACTACCACATATCACATTCATAAAGTGCAAGAGTTCTTGTCTTACGATTTCGATCGATGAGTGACCTTTTGCGAGTTTATCTTGAATCAGGATATTAATTTTCACAAGGAAATTCTTTTCACTGATAAGGCTTGTTTCACTTGTAGAGGAATTACAAATGTTCATAACTTTCATGAATAATCCAATGTAAACTCCTATGCAACAACTCCTAGCCTACTATACGCACCTACTATAGCCAATCTGATGATATAATTCAGAAACAGCTTTCAGCTCGTCTAATTCGACTACTGTTTTTTTTCTATGGCACGCCCTTAGTGCAAATACTTCCAGAACAACAGAAAAATGATGTTGCTTTGTAATGGTAGAGATGTAAATCATAGTTGAATATGCCAAACATATTATTTCAAAATCGGAATGCGTTTGTATGGCTTTATTTAAGCTCCAAATGGCGGCCAGTTCTGCTTCTTCCCATTTGCCTCTCTTCTACAAAACAAGGTGTGATAAATGTGTCATCAAACCAAGTCAGTTCGATTTTTTTATTATAAAGGTTTTTTGTTATATAAATGTGACGTCTTAGGGCAGACGCGATTTCTCAGGATTTTGCGCGATTTTCATATTCTTAATGAATTGAAATGATTACAATTAATAACGATAATTAATTACACATTAAAGCATTAATTGGAAATCTAATGAACGTAGTTTATTCTTACTGAAAAATAAGAGGAGAGTAAGTGTAAGCATTCCGAAACGTTATTGCAATATTCAGCTAGGTCTTCATCGAACCTTCTTCTATCAAAAACATTTGAAAATAAGTACAGTTTTATCCTCTGCTTCAACTTTAGTCGACTTTTCAAAATATATTTTCCTATGCCTGTTTTAGGAAAATATATTCCTGCAAAAACAAAGGTTTCATTCTTTTTCAAACATTTCATGTAGTTGACTATTGAAGAGATAGTTAAAATATTATATTACCATATTTATAACTATCTGCTTCAAGATTATGTGAAAATATATTTTACAGACACCTCTGTTATACCATAACATTTTAATGCCTCTTTGAGAAAGTAATATGATTCCTTGTCTTCTAAACTCATCCTAGCTCGGCCAATAAGGGTGAAAAGTTTCGCTCTTTTCAGTGACACCATCCAGTCCAGTTCTATTTGATCTTTCATTGGTCCCTAGAACATTAAATTTGTTACTATTTTCTCCATTCTAATTTGCAAAAGTTGCTAACAACAAATACTTATTTACTTTGTTTTAAATTATCTATATTCAGAGCTAGTCATTATCTTAGATAAGAGCATATACAGGGTGTTTGGAAAAGTTGGTATAAACATTGACTCTCCAATGTTACTGAGATATGACACTCCAAAGTGATCTTATCACTTGGATATTTTTTAAAATAACTATCTTTCTGATTAAAATAATGAAATGAAAACTGTAGGTAATAATGATACCATAAGGGTCTTTAACTATCATAAGTTTCATCAAAATCGGTTATAAATAAAGGTAGTATTCAACATAATATTATTTTTTAATGAATTGACTTTTTTAAATAAAAAATGTCTACTTTTTTTAATTCTGCGCAGTTTAATCAGAAATAATTATTTTTTAAATAATGTATGGTGCAGAATAGTAACATTTTTTTAAACATTTTCGCATAGTAGGCATCTGTCATGGTGACGTTAAGGCGTAGGTTTTTACGCCATAAGCGGAAAAGACACTTTTCCTATGAGTTGCGCACAAGATTTTTTTAATAGTATTTTCAAAAGTTAATTAGTAACTACAAGTAGCCACAAAATATTGGGTCAAAGAGCGATCTATATAAATATAAACTCGGCCTCTGCTTCATCAAATACATAAGCAGGGCTTTCCATAACCAATTGTAAAAAAGTTACAGGTACAATTTATAGTAATTATAAGAAATTATTTAAAACATCTTATATTTTATCGATATGAAAGCAGCACCCAAAGATAGCACCCGAAATTTTCGAAGATAGCCGAATGACCATGGACGTTCGTTGACTAAGGTACACGTGTCAAAATGAGATTATCGGATACATTACATACGTACACATTAGCTTTAGAGAAAAATTAAGTAAAACAGGAAATAAAGAAATATATTTATAGATTTATATTACAAAATGTACCACTGGGAAAAATTTAACCTTTAATAAGTGAAACAAGATCAGCTCAAAGCAAACAATGCTTAAAATATAAACGCCTTACCTTACCTTTGAGGTCTTAAATTCATCTGCTGTGTCCCAAAGTTTGTAATATCTTTTCTAACACCCCGTATATGGCGATTAAGACAAATTTCCACATATTTGGAGGTGTTCAGGAAATAAAACTGAACATTACTATTTACTAGAGAACAGTGTTTATTCTGCATTATAAATTCCTTCACTATCACTTTGTAGGTATACATATTTAAATCTGTTAAAAATAAAAAAAAGAATATATATATTTCAGTGAAATTTATTCGAGTAAAACAGAATAATTGTGAAGAAATTTACAATAGTTTTATTTTTATAAATTTTATCTCATACCTCTAACAGTTCTAAAGCTTCTTCCAGTACTTTTATAGCTTGTGGCGCATTGTTGCTTTGTATACAAACGTAAGAGTACTCTATGGTAGCCGCCATAATTTTTTCAACAAGACCTATGGCAATTCGTTAAACAGAACAATAGGTAGCAATATTAATCAGAATTAGAAACTTATAAATATTTTATTTAATGGCAGCAATATCCCAATTAGCAATTTGGTATTTTGTATTACCTACAAAAACGGTTTCGGAACAAATCTTATAAAAGTGTCACAAAAACATTGTAAGAATGATTATACAGCAACTATACAACCAAAATTTTAAACCATATTATAAAGTTCCAAAATGAACATTTTGGCAGCTACGGAGCTGCCAAAACTCCCCTAACCCGTTGCAAAACTATTCATTTTCAATACTATTTACAGATGTCAAAAGCATATTTTAATTAATCTAATATATAGGGTTATGTTTTTGAGGTCACTGGATTCAACCCTCATGTCAGATTGGATAAATTAACCGTTGACAGCTGTCAATACACTGTCAACGAAGAATAGAAAAGAAAATATTCTCTTTTCACATTGAGAGTTTGGGGGAGCTGAATTCAATTCTCATGCCAGATTGGCAAAATTGACAGTTGACAGCTGTCAATTGACTGTCAACGAGGAATATAAAAGTAAATATCCTCTTTTCATATTAAGAGTTTGGGTTTTTGAGGTCGCTGAATTCAATTCTCATGTCAGATTGGAAAAATCTGATATTAGAATTGAATTCAGCTCCCTCAAAAGCCCAAACTCCTAATGTCAACAGAGAATATTTACTTTTCTATTCTTCGTCGACAGTGAATTGACAGCTGTCAACGGTCAATTTGTCCAATCTGACATGAGAATTGAATCCAGTGACCTCAAAAACATTATCCTATATATTAGAATAATTAAAATATGCTTTTGACATCTGTATTGAAAATGAATAGTTTTGCAACGGGTCGGGGGAGCTTTAGTAGCTCCGTAGCTGCCAAAATGTTCATTTTGGCACTTTGTGCCCATGGAGACTTTTGTTCAGGATGGCAAAATCTACACCATATCAAAAATTCAGACAATTTGACAGAAACCTAATTTCCATAAGATTATTGTGGGGTCCTTTAAAAAATATTTTAGCTCCCAATAACAACAACAAAATAATGGTACTTGCCGCTATAATAAAATCATATAGATAAAAGCAGCTTCACTAATAAATCTATGAATAAAACAAATTTGCATTTCACAAAACATAACATTACGGTAATAAAACAATTGTCATATAACCTGAAAATTATAAAACCGTTTTGCTGGTTGGAATGCATCTAATACAAAATATTTTAAAAAGTATACCTGCTCCTTTACAGTGTTCTATCAATTGCGAATACATGGTGCTTAATATTTGAGGGCACGTACATTGAGAATAATCATAAGAAGAAAAAGTTTTCACTAAATTGTAATTGTCTTTCAGTTTATTTACTGCTGTGATTCCTAATCCAGAAAATTCGAATGCGTCTGAAATAACAAATCATAATTATTAAAAAATGTCCTCAGAAAGGCATAATAGTACAGATAACATAAATATTTGTAGGTATGAATGAAAGCTTTCAGATACTTGGATTTCGTTAACAACAAACGTATAATATCCTAACTTTTCTGGAAATTTATAATAGAACTAATTATAAATATTTTAAAAAGAGATAGAGAAAAATAAGAATTTACGGAATAGCCTTTTTAAAAAATTACAATATTATTTATAAAAGGAAAAAAAATTTTTTTTAACCAAATTAAACCTAAATTTATCGCCGACTGGCGGCTAGTCTTTTAAAAAGTTAGGCAACCAGCAATAATTTGTTGCCATCATTGAAACCGTGTTAAAACCTTGTGTGTTTATAAGTGTATGTGATTTTCTTTTTTCTTCTGTGCTTATTGTTTCAATTTCAAATTAAACGTTTTGTGGTAATTATTAATAATAATAATAATATCTCTACCCCTCATCTAATCACGAGGATTGGTCCAGAAGTCGAAGACTTGTGCGGGAGAGGGGGCGGCATATTATTATTAAGCATGTCGCATTTTCGCCCAGGAACGACTTACGTTGGTAGGCCCTAACCACCATTTAGTGCAGGAATGAGGGAAACCTGGAAAACCTCATTAATTAAGGGGGTAGTCAAATGCCGACCGGTATCAATTTCTCACATAGACCCAAGCCAACATTCTTCCACCCTATCATACCCGCAGGGAGGGTGCCAATCCTCTCCACAAATATACCTTATATATGGTCGAACCCACAGCGATCTAGTCTCCTCGATTCAAGTACCGACACCTTAAACCGCGCTACCACTCACCGATCGATATTATATCCGAATTAAATAAAGAAATTGGTATCGGGTACAGATATTGTCCTATAATAAAGTTAGCCGTTTGTTTTTCTAGGTTATTGAACAAGATTTTATAATTAATGACTGCTGCGGGTGCAATTCTATTATCTATTAATAATCGTTTCGTTCGATTTTCTTACAATAAATGGGAATTTTATTTAACTGTACTACATGAAGTGTGTGTTTTAGTGCGTTATCCTGATGGACCTATAATGGGTGATAATGCAGTTTTGACAATTTGTAACGAAAAACTGATGTAAAATGCTGTAGCTAACCGGATTAACTGTTAATTATCAGGTATTATACAGGGTGGGGTCTTGCAAGTCGCTACAATAATTTTAGGAGGAGATAGAATACTTGATCTCGAGTCGATTGAAACAAACATACCTATATACCAAGTGTTACAATATTTGTGATCATTAATTTTTTTATATTTTTTAATTTAACCGTGCTTTTCTACAATTATTGAAGTGTAGAAAAAAAAATTATAGTTTGAAAAAAAAAATAATTAACAGCAAACCGAACTAAAAAATAGAAAATAATTTTGAAGTATCAAGAGTTTGTATTACAGCAATAGAAAATTCCGACAATCAATTACGACTAATTAATTGGGAATAAGGTTAAATTAGAAATTAAATTATTAATAAAATAATTCAATTATAGTAAAAAAGGCGTGGGGTGCTTGATATTAAATCTAATTATTTCAGTAGTGTAGCTATTTATAAAATTAAAGTCATTATGAAAATATAGTAAATTGCACATCACGCTTTTTTTACTATAATTAAATTATTTTATTAATAATTTAATTTCTAATTTAATCTTATTCCCCCTTATTATTTTTACCGTAAAACCCCTTTTCTTCAATATAACCTCGATTTTTGAAAATCATGCACCATTGAGGCAGAATGTTGGGTTGCACTTAATAAAATTTTTAAATTCCAAATTCTAAAGAACACCCAAGAACAATTTGTAGATAATTTACCAAGATTTTAAATATATAATTTTATACAGAGTGTTTCTGAGCGTAGGGCTTGCCCGTTTGACCATATTTAAGTAAACAAATATTTTTTAACTATTCAATTTCATTTACTAAGAAAAATTAAAATATTATTTAAGAAACATATTAGTTAAACATATTTACAGTAATTGCTCTGCATATCCGCTTGTATGCATAAAAGGCCTTTTATAATTAGAGAAAATTTATTGTCTGCCAAAATTTTTTATCATTCATATACTTCCACTCAGACGAATAAATTTCTGTTTAAACAAAGCGAAATAGGAAAATAAATTATATACCAAAAAAGTTGTATTTTTGATAGCTAAATCTGAGAAAAATCAATCAAATCCAAACTTACCAAAAAGCAGTGGCGTACCATATTTCTTTCTATTTTTAGCTGGTACCTTGTTGTGACGCCACTGGAGAAAATAGGACAAATTAAATTATATGAGAAAATGAGTATTATTACTACAAACAAAATTGTCAAGTTTCAACAAAGTCTAAATAGGGGTTTTCGTTTTACCACCCTTATAAAAAACTCATTTAGAACATTTAAAAACTGTAAATTATTTACAAATTGTTCCTTCGAGCGTTTCTTTAGAAATAATTTTTTTTCTCTGAGGCTATCTCTTAAGGTTGCACGACGTTTAAAAATCGAATTTATTTGGAAAAAGAAAAGTTTTAGGAAAAATTATCAAGAGTAATAAAAATATTTTAAATACAATTTTACACTACGATATTGGAATAACTTGTTCATGGGCGTACGACAGAGAAAATAGAGGAAGCAAAGTACCCTCTTTTCCCAGTTTCTACGTTTGTTTTTTTAGGAGTCGTTTTCGAAATAATTTTTGATTATCTTTTAGGCCTTCCTGAGCACGTGGTTAAAATTTTTGTGCTTAGTGATAGCATTGAGTAATAACTGTTTAGTATTCAATGGTGGTAGTTAACTCTATAGTGTCTAAACAATATAACTTACAATGTCAAAAGCAGATTACGTGTTATAAATCACTATCTTTAACTTTAGAGATTCGTACAAATCTAAACATTCCTAAACTTTTTACCACGAGTCCAAAGACCCCACCCATTAATAAAAATAAAGAAATTAATCAAAACGGATCGAATTGAATGCAATAGAGTAGGTAGAGCAGATGCTAGTAAGAGGGATTCAAATTCAATATTTTATGAAAGAGTTGACAAATACTTACTGGTTATATTTGAGGATATGCTTTCAGATCCTGAGGGAGTGTTGGAAGTTCTAAGAGAGGAGTCTCTAACCTTACTGGTGCTGGTGTGGGACATGTGAGAACCCGACGTAGCTGAGATTTTTCCTACTGAGACTCTGTCGGATTGAGACAAATACGTCTCCTGGCTAACAACAGAATATTTTTTCGTCTTCATTTTAGTATATCTGAGCCCCTTTAATAAGAATCAAATATTCAGATGTATATCACACTTAGAGACTTAACTAGAGCTAGTGCAAAGAAATGAATAACAAAATGCAATAACGCATAAAGATGTAAATAGAAACTTTAATGCTAAAGCCAACTTCACACTGAAGGCTATGTTGGATCGCATCAAGAGAATACAAATGGCTTCTCGTATGAGCAGGTTTTAGGTATTTTATGAAAAATGGTAATATAAATTACTAATTACTAATTAAGGCCTAATACTAAGATAAATATGTTCAGTAAAATTCTTGAAAAAATAGTGCTCAATTACACACAATATAATCACAATCACAATAGTGCACACAATCAATCTTAGCAAAGTAGTCATTATGATTGAAGAACAACATGATTTTTTAGCGTAGCAAATCCATTGAAACTAATTTGATAATTTATTCAGAATATACAGGGTGTTGCAAATTAGTAGGTCAAGCCGTTAATCACATATTCTTTGGACCAAAATAATGAAACTTTTCTTACGCTAGTTCATCTCTACTCATTTTGAACAAACAGTGTCAAAAAATCAAATTTTAAAATTGATTTTTATTGATAGCCCCGGTTATTTTAAAGATATTTTATTTAGAGATTAACAAATATTCTGGGAAATATGTGGTGTGTGCGGAAAGAACACAAAGCAAAAACTTGTTTATTGAATATTACATTCACCATTTTACCCTTACTGATCTCACCATCTTACCCGGCTCTATGGGGTGGAGTACTGGAAAAATATACAGTGTGAGTCATTAATAATGGTACATAGCTTAAGGGCAACTATTAAACTATCTTCAATTCTAAATAGAAAATACCCATTACAAATCGATAAACTCAACCGTTTTCGAGACACAGACGAAGGTTTTGAGATTAAATTAGAAAGTAATTTTTTCCAAAGTAGTAGGCGTGGATAAGTAGACAGCTGTCACTACAATACCATATTGTTTCTGTCAATGCCACTCAATTCATAGATTAGACAGTAGTATCTTTTATTGTTATTTTTTATATTTAAAATGTCCCATCATAATAATTTTCGAACAGTGAAATGAGAAACATGATATGTGTATACGTCCATGAAAATTTTTGTGGTCACCGTGCAGCAACGAGGTACTTGGAATTATATGAAGATAACAGACAAACCGATCATAGACTACTTATTTGAGAGATTGTACGACAGATTAGGTGAAACAGGATCGTTTCGCCCGAAAAGAGACGTTGGAATGCCGAAAATATTAACCGCGGACCAAGAAGATGATGTTTTAGTATAGTCTAATATCCCACTATAAAACGACCTTCACCGAGCTGGTTAATGGATAAAAAGTACTTTATATCCAATTAAATATGTCAATAAATATATTGCAAATGGGTTGTCTAAAAAAATTCAGTCCAGAATATGATTAATTAACAATTAAAAATTATTATTTTTTTAAACATTTCACTGGTTTGGTTAATAGACAAATTTCATATCAATCGAAAGTATGAAGCCCATAGAATATGCAAACGTTAGGTTGACTATTCTTTTTCCCGTCACAACTCTTGGGTAGGCAGGTATAAACAGGTAAATCGATACTAGTAACTTGCACCGGTGTGGTTAATAAATTAAAGTTAAATTAAAATAAAGATTATTTCATTACCAACACGGTGGTATAAGGTTGTCAGCGAAAAATCAGTCCTGAATTCCGGTTGTCGAGTTTTAAAAAGCGAAATATTCCCCAGCGAACCATTCCATGCGATAGAAGAGTACACAGCATTGCAGCTGAGTGTAGTTCGTCCATACCGAAAACGAAGACGATCCGTTTATCCGTTTCTCCAAAAAATAGAATAAAGTCAGGGGGGAGAATAGAAATAGTCATTCTTGGGAACTAGAAAATCCTCATCTGCCAAGAGAACTACATTTTCAGCAAGAGTTCTCTATCAATATTTGGTGTGGAATTCTCTGCGATAATATTGTGGAGAAAATTATTTAAATGTTCTAATTAATGACTTGCCACTGCTTCTTTCCCTGCACATTACCCCCGACGAGTAAAAGAATATCGGCACCGTTGGATTGGACGCGGCAGCGAAGTTTCTTGGCCTGCACGTAGCCCTGATTTAAGTCCGCTGGATTTTTATTTTTGGAGCCATATTAAATATTTAGTTATCAAAGACATTATTAATAATAATACTATATTATCTCTACCCCTCATTCTAATCTAATCTATTAATAGTCAGGAAAAAGATTCGGAAATATCAAGCAACATAAAACTGTATTCAAAGTCAGACAAAATTTAAATAAGATGCTAAGAAAGTGCATTGAAGTCGCTGGTGGTCACTTTGAGAATCATTTATGATTAATTTGTTAAGATATGCATAATAAAATTTTCAGTTGTTGTAGTGTTAATTCAGTTTTGATATCTACTGAACCTCAAAATTTTAAATCGTCTGTTTCTCGAAAACGGTTGTGTTTATCGATTTGTAACAGGTATACCTTTTCTATTTAGAATTGAAGATAGTTAAATAGTTTCTTATTAAAAATTCAAAAGTATAAAATACAAAAAGTTAATCGACAGTACAGTATAACTAGCGCCCCCTAGTCGTGACCTCAACACTGTTTGCATATTCGTAATTGCCACTTCAAAAAACATAAGACTACAAATTTTCAAAACAATCGGCCTATACGTTCTTAAAATATAGCAAAAAATCGAAAACATTTTTTCAACTTTAACACCCTGTAGAATTAAAAAGGAGTAACAATTGAATAAGGCATGTTGGGCTCAATCACTTTATTTTAACGTTAACAATCTGCCCTTAAGCTATGTACCATTATTAATGACTCACCCTCTACAGGGTGTCCCGAAATTAATGGAACACAGAGCAAGAGTAGATTCCTTACATCAAAATAATGCGATTAATCTAAACTTACCTTGGTCCATTTGTGGCTAATAAAAAAGTGACAGTGCGTTAAAGTTCAAATTTTGAATTCGAAATTCTTAAAATTCATCCAATAGAAAAACAAGAAATAAATCGAAAACTGTTAAATTTTTCGACATAAAACAAGTATACTTTATTTGTGACAAATAGATAGGAGAACAATAATTTTCTATTAAAACTTTCGTACACACCCTGATAAAAAAGTTATAACCAGTTTTTATCAATCAAGAGTACATTCTGTAGCGCCATCTAGCGTCTACAGCAAAATTAAGTACGGACTCGTTTTTCTCATCACAGAAAACCCCCTAATCCAAATTTTTAAAAGAATCCTTTGAAAACTCTAAGAATTTTAAGAATTTCGAATTCAAAATTTGAACTTTAACGCACTGTTACTTTTTTATTAGCCACAAATGGACCAAGGTAAGTTTGGATTAATCGCATTATTTTGATGTAAGGAATCTACTTTTGCTCTGTGTCCCATTAATTTCGGGACACTGTATATATTTTTTATATATTTCATTTGTTTTTAGATAATGTATTACATTTCTAATATATATATATAAGTAGTTTACGCTGTTATTTTTCTTTTGGTAAATACAAATAAGTAAAAAACTTATAAGTGTAAATTTAATTCAGCATCTCCTCCTGATTTACTCTGCTCTAAAATTTACACACATAACAGCATATCATTCGGTGTGTGACTATCTTAAAGGCGCGTTTGTATGAAAGTTGTAAGTAAATTTACATCATCAAGCCTTCCTGTGCCCAAGTATCTTGTAAAATATCCACTTCCACATGCTCGGCATCTTCGGGTCTCTCTTTCCATATACCTTATAGCTTTGCCGTGAAACTCTCTCTTCTGATTGTCTGTTAAGAGATTGTAGGTCGTTTCTCGGAACTCGGAAGATCTAAATCGCATATAGCCGCAAGAAGCATATTTAGGCAGATCTATACAGTTATCTGCAATGGTAATAGTTATCTATAACTTACATGTTAAAGTTGTTTGATAAAACATCGAGTGTAGTAATATGAATTTGCAACAAGAATATTGTACAAAATTTGATCTCCTTTCATTTAATAACAGTTAAAAAAATATATCTAGCAAAAAGTGTCAAATAACGCGAAAAGAAACTGGTGTATTTTCTATGAACAGAAAAAAATACCTGCTATTAAGTTTATAGATCAAGTTTTCTTATGTTATCTCTCGCTGGTTACTGTCAAAACCTTTTCAAACAACCCATAAATATATAAAGCGTTCTTCAAAATGAGTGATCCTAATGGAAGTTTACTGTAATATACAGGGTGTTAAAAAAGAGTGTAAAATATTTAAGGAGGTAATAGATTCCTTCACAACGTATGTTTGGAAGAATTCACCAAAGATTGCGTGATACCAGTTCCTTGAGCAAACAGTGCCATTTATCCGGAAGACCAAGGTCGATATCCAATCCTAGAGCAGAAGAAGAAATTATAGCAGTGGTAGAGCAGAATCCAGGTACGACTGTGCGGATAATATCAGCCGAGGTAGGAATTAGTGGTCCTCTTGTTTGGAGAATCCTTCACGAGCAACTGCTTTATCCATACCATGTGCAACGAGTACAGGCCTTAAATCCAATAAATGATCATCAAGCACGTTTGGTTTTTTGCCGCTGGTTTCTACGTCATGATGTTGAAGACCCTCGTTTTCTTGCAAACATTCTTTTTACTGATGAGGCCGGGTTCACAACAAATGGAGTGTTTAATTTTCACAATACGCATATTTGGGCCGGCGAAAATCGTCATGCTCTAATAGAATCTGGACATCAGGCACGTTTTTCATTAAACATGTGGATGGGTATTGTAGGAGGGTGTTTTCGAAAGAGTTCGAATATCGTTGAGACGAAGATGTCGTCCCTGCTTGGAAATGGACGGAGGGCACTTTGAACATCTTCTGTAACTTTGTTTTTTGTTTGTTAAAAGATTCCTAATAAAATAAAATGTTTGAAAAACGAATAGTGGTCCATATCTCCGCAACCGTTACTTTGCGGACCCATGTTTATTAAGACTTTTCTGCTTATTTTGGTTCATACTATTACCTCCTGAAATATTTTACACTCTTTTTTTAACACCCTCTAGAAGCAGCGGCAACGGAGATTAGTGCAAAGTTAACAGGGTAAAGGATGTATCTGAGAAAATCCTTTTGGCTTATTTTTCCGGAAAGTAACACTTCTAGAAACCATCTACACTATGAAATCACTACTCAATGTTGTGAAATATGATTTCAGTTCAAGAAAAATCAAGATATAAGTATATAGATTTTCTAAACTAATAGCATTTTTGAAGAGAAGTTCAAAGGGTTCAAGGTCAAAAAGTCCAGAATTTTTAGGAAAGGGAGAAGTATATAAGTTTCTAAGTACTGCAGATGAGGAAACATATTTACTAGTGAAGGCTGCTATGGCAATCGGCATTTTTGGGGTTTGTTGTATATTCAATATAATGACCTTTGTATAAATGTTGTCAAAGAATTTGTTATAACAGAAGAACAGTAGCTTGTATCAACTATTTAAATAAAAAAGAAGATTAACTTCGTCCTCCTAATGCAATTCACAAGTGCTTTTTTTGTATTCTACAGGCAACGAAAATGTAGCTCCCAGCCTGTCGGTGTCGGTGACTTTTGGAAGCAGTAAAAATTATTCTAATGCCTAGGCAGTAAATATGACACTTTAATGTCTGACAGGTGCCACTAAAACTACGCCTTTTAGTGTCGATCGGCAAAAAACAATTTTGTGTTTTTGTTCCTATGAATAGCATTGAGTTTATATACATTGTGTCCCGTTTTTTCGCAAGCCAATTTTTTTACAATTAGTACCCTGAAGGAAGATTCTATTCTACTAATAATTTTATTAATGTAACAAAAGCCTGGCCTACTACAATTTTTTCCAGAAAATAGTATTAAGCATTTTTTTTTATCAAAAAGATAATATTACCAGGCTATTTCAGCACCCTTCAAAATACACATACACCAAATTTGATCGAAAAATATCTATTGTATGTTTTTTTATGGAGTACTAAACTTCGAAAATTCAGACAACTGAAATTTATAATAATGAAAGTGAAAACAAATACCAATCGGACAAAGAAAAAAACAGATACACTACACTTTGTATTGAAGCCACAGTAAAAATAAAGAACGTACAAAAAATATAATTAATTATGAATACAAAATTGTTAAACAAAAATGTACGAAACGCTAATATAAATTAAATTTTAATTTTCTCCAACATACCTCCATCTAATCGAACACATTTTTCCAATCGTGTTCATAAATTTAAAATTATTTTATGCGTCAGAGTAAAGACAATTAACGTACAAAAACGTATTGAAATATTAATACTAAGATGTTAAACAATGTTAGCTATGTGGTATGGCGAAGAATATTTAAATTTAATTTGAATTAACCTTCTGCAATCTTTTTTAGTATTCATAATTCATTACATTTTTTGTATGTTAATAATTTTTACTGTGGTCATAATTTAAACTGTTAAACTTGTAAGTATGTATTTTTTGTCCGAATGGTATTCGTTTTCACTTTCATGCTAATCTTTCACCTGCTTATTATAATTTTTAGTTGTCTGATTTTTGGAAGTGTGGCACCCCATGAAAAACACTCAGTATGTATTTATTGCTCAAATTGGGTATATTGGTATTTTGATGTCATTTTGATAAAAATATCAAATACCACTTTCTGGTAAAACGACTCTTTTAAAAAATCGTAGTAGGCCAGGCTTTTGTCACATCAATAATATAGTCAGTAGAATATAACCTCCCTTGAGGGTATTAATTGTAAAAAATGGTTTGCCGAAATTTCACAGCCTTCTTACATTTCCAAAGGTGTTGATATGAAAAACGTAACACACTGTATACTAACAATACTGCCCATAATGTATAGGAAAGAAAGTATCTAGTAAAGTGTGGTGTCAACTTCTTAAGCCTAAATAAACATATTATGTTAAAAATTCCATAGTTACTTAGTTGAACATACATGCGACAATTATAGTTGGGTGGTATTTTTAATTTAAAGAAAAATTGTGAGTTGGACCTGGCTTTCTCAAGTTCTGAATTAATGATATAGTCAACTTTTTAATCAATATAATGCAAATATTTCTACTAAATCGATGAAAGTTTCTAACTTAACACTTGTACATTTTTAAAGTGGTGAGTAGGTGAACTATTAGTAGAATTTTTGGGAAGCATCAATTAGTAGATGGTTTAATTGTTTTGCCTACTTCAAGATCACTACTCTAGTACTGACCATCTATCACCAGTCCACTGCAATCACATTTCACAGACAAATCATCGTTGGGGTTCATCAGTCTTTCAAAGAAATTAAGTCCGCCTTCGAGAAAATTTCCTCTTGCGCAACTTAACACCTGAATTTCGAATAGCTTCTGTACAGCTAAAAATAACACTTTTAGTAACTAATCAGTTTTGAATTTGAATTTTAAAATATTAATCGAGACGAACCTAGAGCAGTTAGTCGATTAACTGATGATGACATAATGTATAACAGCATGTCCCTGGGAAAAATATCGCCAAGTATGGAACTGCATTTCAAGAGAAGCTGCTCGTACGATGTGAGGGAATCGAAGGTCTGCAAAATAACAACATCCATGTGCTGCGCTGCTACGACGTCTTCCAGGTTGAAATTATCGCTTAGATAGCATATTTTGATCAGCTTGTCCTTGGCGTAGTCTTGAAATGTCTTTGCTACCGACAGGTCTGGATAGCTTTCCTAAAGCGATACAAGTACAGGGTAAATAATAATTAATCTCTTTACAAACTTTAGATTTAAATTCATGAAGTCCTATCTTTCTTTGTTCAAAAGTTATAATATAATCCCGATTTGACGATATGTTGCAAACACGGAATTCCAGGAAACAACTACTCTAGGAGCTAATAGGTACCCCGACCGGCATTGAATTACACCTGGAAAATCTTCAGCAATAGCTTCCATGTTTGCAACATCTACTGTGATGTAGAACGCTTACGGTGGTATTCATAGTCTTCGGTCTTCGGACGGACAATGTGCTTATCTTATATCTTCTTCTCGGAGACTCTGGCGACCGGAGACAGACTATGAATACCACTGTTAGTGTCTGTGACTTGTCAGTTCGGCATGGAGTAGCGAATAGCCAATAGATGTACCTTGTCTACACCGCGTCATGGTCGCGCACTCATGGTCTCTTCTGCCGTGTTACACAGACTGAACAGCTATAGTTGACGGCCAAAATTGTAGAGAGTGACTCATGTTATAAACTGTTTATAATGTCGCGCTTTCGCGAGATACTCAGTTCTTTGTCGACTGTTTTATCCGCTGCGTCGCCGTTTTAAATCGTTTGTACGGTATTCCAAATTAGTTTTAGTGTTTAAAATTGTTTGATAGTGCCAGAAATAATACAGACAATTCCAGTGAAATTCCCGCGATATCTTTGTACGTTTTTTTTCACGGAAGTGAAGGGGACGGTGTCAAAAGAAAGGAATTAGCGGGGACCAATTAGGCGAAGTGAAAAGTCAAAATAAAGAAATGGGGCATACCGGAGGGAAGTATCGATTCGAATTCGGATAGTGATGATCGTTATATGAGCGGCGAAAGCAGTAGTATCGATTACGTTTCCTATGAATACTACTATGAATACCACTGTTAGTGTCTGTGACTTGTCAGTTCGGCATGGAGTAGCGAATAGCCAATAGATGTACCTTGTCTACACCGCGTCATGGTCGCGCACTCATGGTCTCTTCTGCCTGGTTACACAGACTGAACAGCTATAGTTGACGGCCAAAATTGTAGAGAGTGACTCATGTTATAAACTGTTTATACTGTCGCGCTTTCGCGAGATACTCAGTTCTTTGTCGACTGTTTTATCCGCTGCGTCGCCATTTTAAATCGTTTGTACGGTATTCCAAATTAGTTTTAGTGTTTAAAATTGTTTGATAGTGCCAGAAATAATACAGACAATTCCAGTGAAATTCCCGCGATATCTTTGTACGTTTTTTTTTCACGGAAGTGAAGGGGACGGTGTCAAAAGAAAGGAATTAGCAGGGACCAATTAGGCGAAGTGAAAAGTCAAAATAAAGAAATGGAGCATACCGGAGGGAAGTATCGATTCGAATTCGGATAGTGATGATCGTTATATGAGCGGCGAAAGCAGTAGTATCGATTACGTTTCCGACGACGACGACGAATTCGAAGATGGAAGTCTCTGTTCACGTATAAGGATCGTACCGGTGAGGATAATCGGGGGGAAAAGACTAAGGAATAAAAAGCGCGCTTATTGGTTTTGTCAAGAGGAGTACGACAACCCTGCGAGACATTATGTGAATGTCGTCGCCACGTTAACCGCCCCCCTCAGCTCTCCTTTCCAAAAATGTTCTGCTAGGGGCCACTTAAATGTAAATTGCATCATCGTAAAATTATTTTATACTGATAAGTTTATCAAAATTATCTCGCGACGTAATTTTTCGGCGAAGTTTACCTATCATTTACCGTGACGTATTTTCTAAAAGAAATTTTCTCTCTCGATACCGCGTAACACTGTTTTTCAACAGAGACACAGAGAGAGACATCTTTAATTTTAACGAGGCAACGTTTACCTTGAATAGCCTTTTTTGCCTCTACATTTTTCATTATTCCATTTTCCAGTCCTCATGCTGCTGATATTGATGTTTATGTACACCATTTAAAAATAACTTTTTAAAGTTTCGCACAAAAAATATCTCACCCTACAACTCTCAACATATATCTTCCATCTCTTTGAGGCGTCCTCATCCTTCTTTGCAAACACTTTCTCTTCCATAATATTCATCCATAAGTTGGTTTCTTCTTCTGATAATCTTTAACAAAGAAGATGTTCTTATTATTTTAATAATATAAGATAGAATATATAAGAAAGAAGAAGAAAAGTTTTTAGCACATATTATACAAGCGTCATTTACGACAACCTTAAGTTAAAGAACTAACTGAAATAAAGATTTCAAAATTGCATATATCTATAAAGCATTTCAGATATCAGCGTTTTAAATAAAATATTTTTTAACTTCATTGTTCCAAAATGAAACTGTATTGTAACCTCTACGTTGACTTAGTCTTGAATCACGTCACGCAGAGAAAACAAACTATATTTGTTTCTCTTTTAGGTCTCCTTAAGCACGTGGCAGATTTTTGTACATAGGGATAGTTCACCCTGTATAATTTAATAGAAATGAAGTGTTGAATACAATAAATGAAGAAAACAATGTAAGTTTACTGTACCACTGATTTTCCAATTAAACTTACATTAAAATGACCATCAACAAACAATGTTACAATGCTTGAGAGCTTAACGTTTTCCTTTCGTCGCTTTTCATTGCCCTTCACCACATTTTTCTTTTAATATTTTGGGTTGGGTGAAAAGTTTTATATTAGGCGCTATATGCTGTTTTCATACATAATGGCATAATGCAATATTTTTTCCATTTGAGATGCACTTTCTGTGCTCATTTTGCAACTTTATTCAATACCATTATCTATTTATCACTTAATAGTATCACAAATGACAAATTAACTTTTCTAAATATATGTACTATGTTGGCTGAAAATGGAAATCGTATATAAAGTACAACGCTGAATTAGGTATACACGTGTGAACGTCGTTTGACGTCACAGGTCGCTATGGCGGTCACCGATTTCCGGGGGCGTTGCCAGAATATTATTTTAAATATCGTTTTAGGCTTATTTTTCCATGAAATTGTCTAGGATGAACGTCATTTCTATTAAAATAATACATTTTTTCTTCTGCACATATTTGGAAAACTCATGCAATTTCCCCATTGGGTGAAAAGTCATTCATCTAGGTAACAATTATACAATACAAAAAATATCAAATTTTTGTTGAAGTCTCAAAATAATCTTTTAATTGATAGTCCAAGAGCACATTATCTATTGGTTCAAAAAAAATTTAGCATTTTACCTCATTAACATGTATAGAGGAGGCATGACCACTCCTTTATTGAAAGCGTCAATTCTTTTCATTTTTAAAATTTTTATTGCTCCAGATTGCATTAAAGTCACTAGAAAACTCTCCATCCAACCCGGATTGCCATTACTTTTGTGTTGCACTATCCTGGAAGAAACAACAGAGAAACTGAACCCCTCAACTTAAGCTGGTAAGAAAATAATTCATAATGATCATGATTTTAATTTAAAAAATATTGAACTGTTGACACGCTATCATTTAATGGCATCAGTTTTAATAGCATTGATTAGTCATTGACAATGCAAACCAGACTAAAGTGTGATAGCCTGCGCAAAAGTAAACAATTATTACAGATAACTATTTCTACAGAGTAATTCTAAAAAAAACACACTATGCAACTTGTAGTACAGAGTGCCTCAAACTCGATGTATGGGCCTACTGTGAGGATATAAAAAATTTAAATAAAATTTGGGACACGTGGTGTCCAATGGGATGAGGTAAGCTCAATTTTCAATCGAATGTATTTTATTTGGGATTTGACAGAAACGACGTCGTTAATTATATTTTTTCCAGAAACATTCCCAAATTTTGTTCCTGTTAAAAAGCTCTCTTTTCTCTAATGAACTTTTATTAGAGAAATTTGTCTGTATTACTTCCCAGTTAAAAGTTGTAAGCAATATCGTCTTAAGGAGTCTCAAAAGAAATACCACCTAAACATCACATTAGCAGTTGAAGGATCAAGTAATCGTTGGAAAATAATAAAATGTTAAAGTGCATAAATATCACTTATCATTGCTCAATACGAATGTCAAATGTATAACTTTTGTGCTTATAAAATGTTTTTTCATTCAGAAAATGTTGATATGTTGCTAATTTACGGCAAGTCACAAAAATAGTCAAAGAGTTGTAGGGCTATATCGAGAAAGATATCCAGAGCGCCTCATTCCTGATCATAGAACTTTTACAAGATTGGAGGCGACCTTGCGACGAAATGAAGATGTATTTTCTGTTCGGAAGAATCAAATCATTGACCGAATGATAAGAAACAATACAGCTAGACTGCTACAGTATTCGAACAATATCCATGATACGACAGATTAGCCGAGAATTGAATTTGGATAAATCAATCGTTCAATGAATTTTAAAGACGAATGAGTATCATGACTACAAAGTTCACAATTTGGAGTATTAGCCTGAGCGTTAAGTTGAAAACACACTTAATTTTATAGCTCAAATTGCAGTAAATGTAGAAACTGTTGATCAGAACCTTTTTCGGCACATTCTTTGGACGGACGAATGTCGGTTTGTCAGTAATGGTTTGCCATGAAATACTACTGGTTCATTGGCAATCCTCACATTGTAAATCCAGTCCAAAGCCAAGGCCATTTTGGAGTAAGTATATGGTGCGACATCATCGATAGGCCCAGTTAAATGGGCTTTATTTTTATGAACATACATTGAACAGCGTGTGTTACCTAAATTTCACAACTTCCTGCACTTCTGGAGAATGTGCCTTTGTAACTAAGAGAAACCTATGGTTTCAGCAGACTGAGCTACACCCCACAAGATCAGGATTGTGTAGGAATATTTAGAAAACACTTTCCCAGAAAAATAGATTGGAATTAATGGACCTATTCAGTGACTCGGAAGGTCACCAGATCTAACACCCTTCGATTTTATACAGGGTGTCCCAAAATAGAAGGCCATACCATTAACCACATATTCTTTGGACAAAAATAATGCGACTTTCCTGTTTCAATATACAGGGTGTTAAAGTTGCATTTTAAAAAACTATTTTTGTTAATAATTTCATTGTTTTGTAAGATACATACTTAAAATTTTGCACGTACTTTTATCTTATTCCGGCATACTTATCATGTAATTTTGGTGAAAAAAATCGAACGGCGAATGGAGGTAACTGAGGGATGCAGTACCCTTTATCCCTTCCAATTATTTCTAAGTACGCCTATGCAGCTTTTTCTTGAAAAATCAAACGTAGAATTTTCTTCTGATCATTTTATCTCTTTTGTAATTTTTTGTTTAAATGCTCCGTTTGGGAGAAAAACGGCAGTTGTAGTGCCCATAATTCTTTAATTCACAATCATTTTCAAATGAAACTGAAATTTTGTGGGTATATCTTTACAGTACCTTGGCAACTTAGCAAATCGTAATACTTACTGAATGAATATTTGCTAATTCAAACAAAATGGATAATTCTAAATTTTATAAAATGAGGAATACTTATGAATTGAAAAAATAATATGGCATTAAAATATGTAATACAGTTCTCTTATCAACCAAAGAATAATAGTCTCATTTAATAATAGTAATAATGAACGATTAACATTTTACCTAAATAACATTAAATAAAATAATTCATTAATTACTACTAATTGAATAAATGTTCTACTTGCCTACGCTACTCATTAACACATGTACATGCCCTTTTAAGTAGCGAAAACCTTATCTTTGGATAGATATTGCCCTTTTGTCTAAGTTCATCTGTTGCCATTACTATTCTCTCTCTGAGATGGTTAATGTCGTTTATTTCTGCAGCATAAACCTTATCTTTCATACACCCCAGAAAAAAATCCAATGAATTAAGGTCAGGAGATCGTGGTGGCCATGGAATAGGTGCGTCTTGTCCTCGACCAATCCAATGATTGAGAAGTAGACGGGTATTTAAATACTGTCGGACTGCTCGGAATTCATTTTGCAGAAAATTTTAAAATTATGCTGAAAGTAAATTATTTTGTAGGAAAAGAGGACCCAAAAGAATATTATCCACTATTCCCGCCCAGACATTAATCCTGAATGTGAATTGATGGTGTTCTACAATGGTTGCATGGGGATTCAAATCCGTCCATACGTGGCTGTTCTTCTACCAGTGCTAAGATTTGTTCCTTTTGTTAAGGGCTTAATTTTCTATGTAGGCCGTAAATTCCGAACTTCTGATCCATAAACTTTTCGGTTTCACGGAGATATCGTTCCAAATTTAAGAAAATCTTCTTTTATGATGTGATCTGTTGGGATAAGGGAGCTCACTATTTTTTCCTGGCATTCATCGGCCGCTAAGACATTTGTAACCCATCAATATATGTCGTTTTTCTCCAAAATGGAGCATAGGCGTACTTAGAAATAATTGGAGGGAATAAAGGGTACTGCAACCGTCAGTTACCACCATACGCCCTTCGATTTTTTAAACCAAAATTACATGATAAGTGTGCCGGAATAAGATAAAAGTACGTGTAAAATTTCAAGTGTGTCTCTTACAAAACAATGGGATTATTAACAAAAATAGTTTTTTAAAATGTATCTTAACACCCTGTATATTGAAACAGGGACGCCCAAACAAATAATGACATAAGGAAAGTTGCATTATTTTTGTCCAAAGAATATGTGGTTAATGGTATGGCCTTTTATTTTGGGACACCCTGTATATGGGGGGTTTTGAAAAATAAGATTTACAAAACACCTTCGCGAGATATTAATCATATGAAAGAAAAAATCATAAACGCTTGTAATGAGTTAAATGGCGAAATGTTAATAAACGCAGCTCACAAAAAAGTCAGGCGCAGATTGGATATGTGTCTTGAGAGGAGGTCATATAGAGAATAGATTGTAATATGTACCTATGTAGTATGAGGGCGTTTGCCTCATTTTTTAAGTTTAGTTACTGTTAACATCACCTTTTGTTTTAACTGTATTTCTTTTGACTCTTTAAGACGATATTGGTTATAATTTTTAAACGGGAAGTAATACAGAATATATCTGGAAAGAATATAATTGATAACGTCATTATTCATTTCTGTCAAATCCCAAAGATAATACTTTCGATTAAAAATGGGGTTTACCTCATCCCACTTAACACCACGTGACCTAAATTCTATTTAATTTTTTTGTATCCTCACAGTGGGCCCATATTATCGAGTTTGAGACACTCTGTACTGTAATAAGTCACCTACCGGACTACGTACAGATGAATTTGTAAACTTCAGAGCTCTTAAATAAAATATAGTATCTAAAAAATATAATATATTTGACAACATTACTTCTCTAATTCAGGTGGAATTCCTTCTACGTCAAGCATTTGACAAATCAGCCCACAATGAAACCACTGGTCAATTGGTTTTAGATCGATGATCTTTATATGCTCGTTCTGTAGAACTTGGATAGCATAAGAAGTCAATTCTTTCTGAGTGCTCATGGTGGCCATTATGAACAGCAAACGTAAGTCTAACATAATTTGTATCAACATCCAGGATTCGTCGTCTATATAGTGAACGTCGTCTATTACCATTATCCAAAACGTGGAGAAACACTGGAAATGCGTCATAAGAATAAACTGAATAAAGAAAGTACCTACAGTTAACTAAATTCATATAATAATTTTACTATTATTAGTAATACATAGTTTATGCCTGTGAAGACTTGCCACCCAGATTTATTTCGTTTTGACTGTGGATATACTCATTTCTCAAATTTGTACTCCTAAGCACCCTTAACCCATTTTAAACCGAAACTGGTATTGTGTGGTACCGTTTTAAACAACACCATCGCTATCAAAAGTTTTAATTTTGGGTGATCAGTTCTCTTGAAATTAGAAGTGAAAAGTACCGATCAACAAATTTACTTATCACAATTTTACTAGATGTTGAAAATGCCCACTACCAACCTCCATGCAGTAGTAGACACATTACTCAAAATGTTCTCTGCTTCTGGAATAATAAAGTTAAAGTCATGCGCATTTCGGAAGGTTGTAATTTTTGGAAAAATCACTCGGACAGATCAACTTTATTTTTTCGAGGCATTAACTTTGGTAGCTATCACTTTTTTAATTGGATCGTGTGCCGTTAGGTATTTCTGATTAATTTGGTTGTAACATATAAAGTGTTGGTAGAGAAAATTTTGCAGAAACATTGAAAGAACCCTAAACAAAGAATGTCGTTTTCATTGGATAGCTAAGTCTAAGCACCTGAATAGAATCCATTTTTGTTGAAAAAAGTCCTTTGTATTTGATTTTAATGGATACAATGTTCAAATTGCCGACCGACTGTCTCTGCACATTTCTGATTGTTTCAGGTAGTATTTACCTGGCGTCATGGCGAATGCATTGCTTCAAGTTTTCAGTGTTGTTCGGTCTAGACCTTACTTTTTAAGTACGCCCATAAGAAAAAGTTAGGAGGAAACTTAATTTTCCAACAAGCCAAGGCTGCTCCACGTTATGCAAAACATGTCAAGAATGGATTGAAAAGAAAGAACCTATTGAATGGCTCATGCACCAAATTTGCATTTTGTTGGACTTTTTGTGTGTTTTTCTCTTAGTCTTATTTAGTCTATGAAAGTCGGGGTTAATATTCCCTCTGTATCTAGTAGAATATTCAAGGTTCATACAATGTTGGCGAAAACCATAAATATTTTTCTTTATATACATGAGACATTCCAAAATGTACACACTTAGTAGTGTAAATATGTCGTAACTCTTAAAATACTGCCTACAGTCCGCCCTGTTGGGTAACCTTGCAATAATGCAAATGCATTTGCGTTGTAATTTAAAAATTGCATCACCGCGACAACAATGACGCCAGTTCAGAATAGCATAGCACAAATTTGCATGAACAAAATCGTAGTAGGGTGTCAGAAATCTTTTTAACGAAACACAATAATTAATAAGACTTCTAATCAAGAACATCATGTTCCAAAATTGTTTACAGTTCGTCAATATGTTGCATTCAAGACATCTGATGGTCAATATTTACACCAAGAAACTTTACTTGAGAGGTACAATTAGGTAACTCATCCTCGTCATTCATATGACACAAAGTAAACAAAATAGACTTTTATCTTCAATGACATACATATTATTTGCCAAAAACCACTGTTTTATTTTATTTTGTGTTGTTTGTACATTCTGCTGAAGGACACTGGCCTGATCTACACTGTTTAAAATGGTAGTATCATCCGCAAAGAGGATGAAAGTGGAAATGTCATCACTGTTTGGTAGATCATTAATGTAAATAAGAAACAGTAAAGGTTCAAGCACCGACCCCTGCGGTACTCCATGATTTATGGTTAAGCATGATGATTTACTCCCATTAAAAGAGACAAACTGTGATCTCAACTCAGATATGATTCAATAAGTGATATACTTTTTACCATTTTCTATTTATGATTTTAAGGATGAAGGGTGAAAGGCACAGGGTATAAATTTGGGGAACGAGTATATCTATAAATTACGTTCCATTCTCGTCCCACCAAAAACAAAAGTTAACGAAACGAAGCGCTTTTTCAATATTTGAATGAAATGTGGGTGGTAAGCTTTAGTTGGCCCTCACTGTTTATACTCGTATTTACCATACTACATAACAAAGAAAACATTTTAGATAATAATTCCAATATCTTTTCGTCATTCTCTAGTTTTGTAGTTACTTTGAATCGTACGTCAAATACTCTATTGAAAATGAACAGATATTGGTCAACTTTTTTGTCTTTCAGTCGAACTGATAATTTTCGTTCTCTGCTTGTTCTGGAGGATTGTCCAGGCATGCCAATGAAATTAACGAATAGAAGCTGGATAGTCCTGAACGGAATCTAAAAAATACAACAAATACAGTTTTACTAAATGTTAAGGTATTTTATAAGTTCCCCTCTGTTATGGCGAAACCTTTATAAAGTCACCACTGAAGATACTGAGTGTGGAAAGAGATAGAACGGTTATCATTTTGAATATCTCAGAGTAGGTACTCGTATTAATGTTATTGTTGAGGAGCAATTCGGACCGTAACAGCCCTAGATATTTCATATACCGCGTCCGTCGAAGTGACAGATCGTACAGTCGCCACTAACGTAAATGTCTAATAGGACACACACAAGAGTGATTTTTGAAATATTTGATTTGCCGTAGACCAATTCGTTGATCGATGGTCAAAGTCAGTGGAAATATCAAGTCTTCGGCAGTTTTTTGTCGCTACGATTTTCCCTTCTCCCAAAATTAGCTGGTGTGACTAGATAAGTTTTTACTGAAGATTTTGGTAATAAAGTGGATGAAAGAAATTGTATCCGAAATGATTTAACTATACAGGGTGATTCTTAACCTAGACGCAAAAAAATGTGAATGAACGTGGGTTTTATAAATTGAATAATATGCATACACCATGGATTTTATGTGACCCCAAAAATAAAAGTCATGCGGATTTAGGTCGGGAGATCGAGGGAGTCACTCAACTGGACCACCTCGACCTATCCATTGTTCGTGAAATACAAGATGCAAATATTTTCGCACTAGTTCACCATCGTGAGAAACCGCATATGCTGTCTAACATTGAGATTAACTTCTTCGAGAAGTTCCGGTAAATTATTACTCAAAAATTATAAATAGAGGGCACCTGCTGACCGATTTTTCGAAATCAAATGGCTCCGTCCATAATTCCAGCCCACACATTTACTGAAAATCGTTATTGAAAGTGTGTTTGCCGAATGGCATACGGATTTCCCAATGGACAATAATGCGTGTTGGGAAAATTGTGAACACAATTCATTACGTGTGAAAATTGCCTCATCCGTAACTAAAATGTTCATAGTAAAGATTGTGTTTAAGTGCTGCTGATGTACAACCACTCACAAAAGTTCACTAGAAGATCCCTTGGAAGCAAGACTTGTATGCTCTCCATGTAAAGTGGGTCGAGTAAATTATGCTTTAACGTTCGCCAAACTGTGGATTATGTTCTCAAATTGCGCTGCAACTATCCTAGTGCTTATGCCAGGTTGTTCTTCGATGGCATTTAAAATCTCTTCCTCGAGATTCACAATTTGCCTAGACTTCTCCATGTTGCCCAGGCATCGGTCGCAAATTGTTGGGCATAAAAATGAGCTGCAGCCAGCCACCCATTGAATTTTAATGTGATTCCTAGTATGCCAGTAACACGCGTTTAAAAAATTTTGTTTTACACTTTTATAACCGCGTGAAAGTAGATACTGCTACAAATACCAAACATATAGTCCTGACTTATTTATTATTTCTTAGTTCTACAAACAAAAAATTTCACCCGATAGGTTTTTGTACAATATTTTATCCATTCCTCACTTATTTACAGTGCAAAATCCTCGATAAAACATGTCTTATCTATTTTTTCAAAGGGAGAAGTCTGGCGGGAGAGGACTGCCAAAGACTTGATCTGTCCCCCGATTCTAACAGTCGTAAGCCATTAATGCAAAGATAAATAGAACGATTTGGTCTGCACCAGATCAATATTGGCATTGGGTTAAACGAGTGTATTCAAGCACCGCGGCGTGTTAGTGGAGTAAAATCGGTTTTCAATTATATCGTTTTTTTCTTTAAAGAAGGCAAAACTGAATTAAACCCTTACCATCTTGTAGAGGGACAATTTGGGCATCCGAAATGAACTTCTATAACTTTTTTCAGCAGAGACGAATCTTTTAAAATTGAATTTTCGTTGCCTCGGACGCTATTATGTTTTTCGTAACATACAGGGTGTTTTTAAATTATGTAGCAAAAATGAGAACACAGATTCCTTAGGTGAAAATAAATCGATTTAACCTAACATACCTATATCCCAAATCGCATAATAAAAAAGATACAGAGTGTCAAAGTTAAAATTTTATTTTCGATATTTGTAAATAACTTCTTAAGAAATCCAAATATTTATATAAAATTTGTAAATCAGGATTTTTTCAGATATAACAGGTAGGTGAATCGATTGTTTCAATAGTCAGATGGATACACTAAGCAGCAAAAAAGTTTTGTCATTTAAAAGAAATATGATGTACCAAAAGTGGCGCCTTCTACTAGTAACGTCAAAATTAGAAACAAATTTGAATTTTTCGCCCGTAAAAAACTCTGATTTATAAATTTTATGTAAACATTTGGATTTTTTAAGAAGTTATCTACAAATATCGAAAATACAATTTTTACTTTGAGACCCTGTATCTTTTTCATTATGCCACTGGGGATAGGATATAGGATAAATCGATTTATTTTCACCTAAAGAATCTGTGATCTCATATTTACAACTTCATTTAAAAACGCCCTGTATTTCGCATAGGTAAATAAACGATTTTACCTATGTTCATAATTTTCCCACAACTTATACTTATAAAAAACTAAGCGCTTCTAATTGTACACACCAATTTTTGATAACAACCTTTTCGAGAAAATTAGTTTAAAAGCCGGCATCAGTAAATTATTAAAAACTTCACTATGCGGAGAGCTACACTAATTATTCAAATTCATCTATAGTTATATCGAGACAAATGTAATCAAAAGTATAAGAAAGTTTTTTAGAAAAAGATTGCTTATAGACCATTTAAAACGCCCAAATTGTCCCTCTGCAAGATGGATCAGGTTTTACAGTAAACCAGTTCCCAGTGCCGTGCAGAAGTGTATTTTTAAATCATTTTCGAACTGCTCTGTTTGATTTTTTTTACAAAATTGTATTGGTAAGCCTCCTGTATATTCAAAATTTTTTTTAGATAAGTTTTGTATCACCCTGTATAGGCGAGCGTGAAATTTACAACACGGCCCAGAACAGGTCTATCTCAAGCCCTTACACATGGTGCGTCTACATTAGGCGTGCGGACATGGTACTCATACGTGGTTAGTGACTAACATATTACCGTGGATTAAATGTATCTATGGTATTACTCTCCGCATTCATTGTGATACTGTTTTATGTGAAAGTAAAATCGACGTATTGTGAAATACGAGGCGCAAGACGTGGGCATTTTCCACGTCGTATCGGAAAAGGGACAAAGTTTAGATACAAACTTTTTTATCTTCTGGCGTCAACGCAAATGCGTTAATCGGAATGTTGGGCTGAGAAGCGTACAATATTTCCTCGATCAGTCTCGATTTTCCCTGCCTGAAGTCACCTCGGACTATTAACATGTTAAAAATTTGATCGGCACTCTTCTTCTGGAACAATTCATAGGCCTTTTTCAAAAGCGAGTTGTACAGGTCCAGTTGCTGTTCTCTTCCTAACAAAGGGAAGGGGCTAATGGCGAATGTTAAGTCGTGAGTCCTAAAAGTAACAGAAAACTAGTAGTGTTTCATGATAAATCCCTCAAATATTTGAAATGTGGGAAAGAAGAAACTCTATTAGATAAAGTTCTGATACGGTCCAAATTGTCTTGGATCATGGTGGTACACAACACAAGGATATTTTGGAAGAGTGAATAGCAATACAAACAGCAATATAAAGCTGTTGTAGAAAATCATTGTTTCGCTCTTAACCTTGATCTTTTTGATCAATATTCAAAAATGATGCTAGAGTAGAAGATCGAAACACATTTTGTCTAATATAATAAGTTCATGTTTTATAAATTTTTTATATAGTAGTAGTAGTAGTATTCACTATGTTACTTTCTTCTGTTTCTTCCAACAGAGTTTCTAACTTGTTTTTATCGGTACTTAACTTCCGCAGCAACTGATCTTTATGTTTTAATTTTTTAACAGTTCCTCTTTTTCTTTAACCCACTGAACTTCTCTTTGTTTCATTTGATCCTGAATTAATTTAATCTGCTTGAAGAGTTCGGCATTAGTAGCTTCCAAAGTTTTATTCTGGTTGTTCCGATCAGTTACTGTTTTCTTCTCCTTCTCCAAGTCCTGTCTTAATTTTAATAATTGCTTCTTCTCTCTGTTTCAATATTAGGACTCAGTTCTGGCTCTTTTGTTGATTATTCTCCACTTGTCAGGATTTTCTCGATTTCGACTGGAAATATTCCTGGAGCATTGACTCCTGAGATGTCCCTTTGCTCCACAGTTCCAACACAGGACGGGTCTTCACCTACTGTATACCGTAGAATCGGTACGACCGTGTCCTTTCTGGTAATTGTCCATTAAATTTCTTAAGTTTTTTATTAATCCTTCGTTGTCCTTTTCAGCTTCACGTCGTCCTTGTCATCCTTTCGTCCTGAATCTTAGTTGTCTTGTTTTGCCTTGACTTTAGATATTTATAGAATGTTTTCATTAAAGCAGGTTAGTAAATTTAGATAGATTAATTTCTTTAGATAATTATTGAATAGAGCTTTGTCTATGGAATTGTTTATTAGCATACCTAGATGTTTAGTATCAGAGAACATACATATGACTTCATTGATAGGAATTGTAGGAGATTTGATTTATATTAGCTTAAAATACCTTTCTAATACAGTAAAAAAATGTTACAAAAGCTAATAATAAGGAATATATGGGTATATATTGTGGGTGTAATTCAACGCTGGTTGGGGTTGGGGCCACAGAGTAGTTAGTTTCACACAATATTATTAATACCTAAAAATATATAAAAACCAAAAAAACACAGTTGTACAATTTCTAAGATATAATATAAACACGTTGTGTATTTTCTTGTAGAACACCTTGAAGACATCCATTTTTATTAAAAGGGCGAAAAAAGAGTCTCTTATGTGATAAACTATCTACGAACTAATAGGCTCAGTTAATTCTTTAAAGAGGTACCTACCTTTCAACTGCCTTATATTCATATATTGGACCTGGGTACGCAATGCCCTTCAGCGGTTTGAATTCTTGCAGGACGAAATTGTGGGACTCTAATTTACTGTAAAGAAAAGTTTCTCTGTCGCATGTGACTTTGTTCGGATAAGCCATCATAAGTCTGGCAGCTTTATTTACAACTAGACCAATAACAGTATATTCTCTCCTTAAGGTGTGACCAAATGCTCCACAGTAACATCGTCCTGAAGCGAAAACTCAAGACAATCAATAATATATGACAATGAAAGCAAAGGATTGAAATAACTAATTCTGCATTCAGTAAAAATGGCAGACCTAATTATGGAGATATACACAAGAACCTTATTCTTATGAACTTTAGGCGGTAATCACCGCAGAACATAAAATAAATAATTTATAATGTATTCTTGCAAAATTTTCTTATACAGTAAAATTTATTTCTGATCTGATAAATAGTTACATGTTTATCTTTATTTAAAAATCAAATATATTTTTTATCTATATCATATGTCCGTTAATGACAAATTTTTCGCTCTTTAACAAGATAATTTTCATTATTAATCTTAACTATAAACCATTTCAGTTACTAATTCTAAATACTTGTGTACACATGAATAAGACTGAAGAATGGTAGATTTTTGAACTTTATAAATCATCTGTTCCACATGTATTCTTAAACTGATCATCATTTTTTCTATTTTATTTTATACATGCATCTAGTTGTTTGGAAAATCCTTCACGAGCAGCTGCTTTATCCATACCATCTGCAACGAGTACAGCCCTTAAATCCAATAAATGATCATCAAGCACGTTTGGTTTTTTGCCGCTGGTTTCTACGTCATGATGCTGAAGACCCTCGTTTTCTTACAAACATTCTTTTTACTGATGAGGCCGGGTTCACAAGAAATGGAGTGTTTAATTTTCACAATACGCATATTTGGGCCGACGAAAATCCTCATGCTCTAAGAGAATCTGGACATCAGGCACGTTGTTCATTAAACATTTGGATGGGTATTGTATGTGACAGGTTTCTAGATCCTGTTGTTTTACCAAACCGATTAAGAGGCGCTGCTTATCTCAACTTTCTGGAGAACAAACTGTATGAGTTTTTGGAAGACATTCCTTTGAATCAGAGGCAACAAATGTGGTTCCAGCATGATGGTGCTCCAGCTCATTTTTCCATGGTCATTAGAGAGCATTTACACCAAACATTTCCTCATAGATGGGTAGGAAGGGCCGGACCTGTTTTATGGCCTCCAAGATCGCCTAATCTGAACCTTCTAGATTTCTTTGTTTGGGGATATTTGAAGACATTAGTGTATGGTACCCTTGTAAATAGCCTGGAAGAGCTGCAGCCACGGATTAATTAAAAGTGTCAAGAAATCCAAACCAAGGAGGGTGTTTTTGAAAGAGTTCGAATATCGTTGAGACGAAGATGTCGTGCCTTCTTGGAAATGGACGGAGGGCACTTTGAACGTCTTCTGTAACTTTGTTTTTTGTTTGTTAAAAACTTCCTTTGTAGGTTTATTCCTAATAAAATAAAATGTTTGTAAAACGAATAGTGGTCCATATCTCCGCAACCGTTACTTTGCGGACCTATGTTTATTAAGACTTTTCTGTTTATTTTGGTTCATATTATTACTTCCTGAAATATTTTACACCCTTTTTTATCACCCTGTATTGTTAGACTTGAAGTAGGAATTAGTCAGTCTTTAATGGTTTTTAAAACAGCTATAAACTAGTTACTTAGATTTTTGGCAATGGAAACCAATCGTTATGCACGTCCGTGTTTTGTTGGGCAACTACAACTACTAAATATTGACACTCGTTATAAGTGGCACCAAGAAGTCAGACAGATACTTAACAGCATAGACTGTGTGGATGGCTTTGACAACTTGACTTACTTTCATCCAAAGAGACATATGCCTACCACGTTAGAAAAATGTAAGGAAATGCTTTATCAGGAAGACTTAGTTTTAGTTATGATGTCTACAACACCTATTTTGTATAAAAATTTTAATATGGCAAGAGACAACGCTTCTTATCTGAAGTTGCAATTGCCTATTTACTTTATTAGACTTATCTCGCAAACTTTTAATAGTATCTCATACTATATCAATCCTTCTGAATTGTGTACATTGTACAACCAGCGCAAAATAGAATCTATAGAGCATAATTTTATGAAGTGCCCTGTTTATGTCGGTTTAAATTCCCCATAACTGAGAAATCTAACGCTTAATTCTCTCATTGCTGTGCTTGGTGGTTTAACACTAAGTTATACCAAGTTGTTGGCTGGTTTCATAATGCGTTATTGCGACTTCGCTCTTCTGTGCTGAGTGAATGATAAGCCCGTAATATAGCGTTTATGGTTTCGATCTGTAGGCTTGTTCTTTATCAATAACTCTTTTTGCATCTAGCATAGTATTTGTATTTTAAGTATTGCTTTCCGTTTATTTGTACTTTAATGAGCGGTGGCTGCTCATCTAAAACGAGCTCCATGTGTTTTTGTCTTTAGGACCTTATGATGTATTAATTAGCCACGCCCCGCTTTCAAGAAAGCCAATTTTACAGACTACTTTAAGGGTGAGGTTGCAGGAATTCTGAAATTGACGGGAGGGAAAGGCTACAGCACTTTAGCCCCATTGGGCCCTTTGTATCTCCTCCCATTAGGAGATCAATCTACCTGAGGAGCCTTATGTAATAGAGGTGCTTCCTTAGCCAACAATGTCCAGTTTGAATATCTGTCACCAGACGAATTTATGTCCTAGACATAGCCAGGTACCTTTTGGCTGTATCCTTGCAGGGGTACTGTAGGAACTCTTTAGCAAATTGACAGTCATTTGTTTCATCCCAATGTTTCCTGCGTGTCTCTTTACTCAGCATATAGATACGCTGTTGTTAGTTGAGGCCGCTAAAGGTGCCTGATGGCATGCCCATGCTGATCTAGTTGTTATCTTATGATTACGTAAGATACTATTTGTGTAGATTCTAATGGTTTTGACTGTTGTATGTCTAAGGGCAATTTCTTTAGCGGCTATGGTTATACCTGCTAATTCCGTTTGTACCACGGTAGCATGCTTATCCATTGCCCACTGGCTCGAATATGTAAGGATCTGGAATAAATCCCACATCCTGCACCTTCCTTCTTTTTTGATCCGTCTGTGAAGTTGTTGATTTCATCTTCGCTGACGGTCTTCTCATTCCTGATAAGTACCGTGTAGGCTCTGTCAAACACAAACTTGGGAGAAATACTGTCAGTGTCTGCCTGGGCATCTTTCTGACGACCCCATTCCACAGACGACTCCTAACTTCTCCACATCCTACATCAGGCATAATACCAGTATTTTTTAGGCGAAGCATAGTTGTCTGAAAGATGAAGGCACAGAAATCTAATTTGAGAGAACTTTTGATTAGTGGTATAACAAAAAAAATCGTATATGATCCTATTATAGGTAATTTTAGCTTTACCTGTTGTAACTGCTACTGCAACTTCGTCGATTTCGCGAATGTTTTTTATTTCTTCAAAGCATTCTGAGGCACAGTTTAGGGCTATCTGACTTTCCAGTTCGTGTTTGAATCCCCGTAGTCCGAAAATTATTAGCAACATTAGGTCCTTGTCGAAATTGCTGATTTTGTTAACACAACCATATCGGTCTTTTACTATGCTAAAAAAAATTACGGAAATATTTATATATTCATGACCAAATAACAGATAACAAGTGATTTCGCCTCCATTGGTTATACAGGGTGTCCAGAAACTAGTGGTCCAAAAGCACACACAGGGACAAACTAAATAATGTTAGTACTTCATATACCTGCCCACATTTCCTATCTTGTTTTCTTACGGATATACAGTATTTCCAAGTATATAAGAAGTTATTAGTGGCGAAGTGTATGGGTACACATTGTCTATTCAAAATATTTTATTGTATTTTTCAATTGTGTTAAACCGGCTGATAAAAGACAATTCAAATACATTATCTATATGCATATGAAGTACAATAGTGACACTATTATTTAAATTTTTAATTTTTTATCACTAGTATCTGTACATGCTTCGTTATCAATTGAGTTAAAATAAGGCTTTACCTTTGACAAAGGCTAAAACTAATAGAGCAAAACAAAAATATTTTTTTTTTATTAGCTGACGTGCATATTTTCTATGTCTACTTTGGAAGTATTAGAATCGAATTTAAAATCCTTACGCAAAAGTCTCAATAATTTACTTATTATGGCTTGATAATATGTGCTTTACTTGTAAACAGTGATGTAAACAGTATCAGCGACGTCAATGCCTTCCACTGGTCCTACAAGAACGGATACTTTGCAATTCACAAACAAAATAGCCACTTGTCTAATTTCCGTTAAATATTCTAGGGGTTCCGAGGCTTCGATTCCTCTTACAACTGGAGGTATTATGAACCGCCTGAGCTCATCTTTTAGCTTCATTCGAGCAGCGTGATTCACTGCTGATCTCACTAGAAATATTGTTAAAATATTCAATAAGATACGAGTGTCCAAATCAACTCAGAATCTAGTACATTTTTTTGCCATTTTGGAAGTATCATTTTTCTTGTCTTTGTGCTAGAAACTAGACTTACAAGCATAATGGTCAGTTGGTATAGCAGCAACTACTTCTTCATTTCCCAAAGACATTTTGAGACTACCGGTGCTTCGAAGACTAAGGTCAGATGTTGTGGATGGCTCATCGTCCGAATCCTTTTCTAATTTTCCATAACTCTCTGAAAAAATAACTTGGTTTAAAACCTTTTAAAATATTATATAAGTATAATAGTAATAATAATCAAACATCGATACACATTATATAGTGAGGTCAATCGTCAAACACGAATATAGTAAACCATCAAAGATATCTTTGACCAAATGCAGGAAAAATATCAATGAATTGGTTAATACAGGCCAGAATACCAAACAGAACCCCACGCCAAAACAAGTAAAGGAATGGAACAACAAAGAATGGCGGTTAATTGTAGCAGCTCAAGATCAAACGCTAAAAATTCAACTTGAACATGACATTTTCCGCACTAGGGCAGACGGCCGATGTCGTACCTATAGAAGATTTGACGAGACAGTGGAACATATAATGGCAGGTTGTCCTGTATTGGCAGAACGAGAATATATACAGCGACATAACAAGATATGCACGACTGTACATTTCCAACTATGTATATACTTTAACTGCTTGGTCACAGCAAAAAGGTGGTATGAACACACACTTCAAAATGTAACCACTAATCCTAACAAAAGCGTAACCATCATATATGATGAACAAATCATCACAGATAGACATATAACAGCAAACAAGCGAGACTTAATAAAGTTAAATAACATGTGTTACATCATTGATGTGGCAGTGCCTGCCGATCGTAATATTGCAAATAAAGAAGCTTAAAAATTGTTAAAGTACAAAGATCTACAAATATAGCGTATGTGGAATCTTAAAACAATCGTGATACCAATTATTGTGGGTACAATGGGTTATCTTACAACAAAATTCAAAAATTATTTGGCGGAAATTTCAAGAAACCACAATGCTTACGTAATTCAAAAAACTGCTTTGCTCGGCACAGCAAATATACTCAGAAGATTACTAATGTAAACTATCTGCTCCCTAGACACTTGGAAAGAGTCCGGAGTAGGACTATTGAAACACCAAATACATCCTACCTACTGATTATAAGGTAGTGTCAGAACAAAATAATAATAATAGTAATAAATATTTTATTATTTCCCATTACATATATACCTCAATACAATACAAGCTTGCGCATGTTTGTTGCGCGTTTTTTTTTCAGCTTACTGATTTTCGCAAATCAGGAGTTGCTTAACCTTTACTTACACAATATAGACATCTCTTTAATGCATTAACAATAACTAAATAGTAATATGCAGACAAAAGAAAGAAAAAAAATGCTAATTTTATACCAAGTACAATACAGGAAAATAACTAGTTTAAAAGACATAAAGCGAAGAAAAGAAAGGAAGAAAAGGAAAGAGAGATGATGATAATAGTAATAAAGTTTTAATATATTAAAATGCGACAACAAAAAAACGATATAAAAATCAGTAATATTTTAATCATTAATGCACGAGGCTATGTTATAACTATGAGATCGTTTAAAAATTTCTTTGACGAGGCACATTTAAGATATGTTTTCTACGGACATTTAAATTGTGAATGTCTGTTCTGTATGTGATTTTCCTATGTAAATACGGAGATGACCTGATTTTTAAAATCTTGTAACAAAAACATGTTAAATGCAAATCTGCGATTACTCATATTGAACCAAGACAATTCATTTAATTTGTAGGTAATTCTCTCTCTACGCCTGATTTCAAATACAAATCTAAGATATGAATTTTGTAATGTTTGTAAACGTTTCGAATCAATATTATCCACACATGGGCCATATATATTATCAGAATAATTACATATAGATAGAATAAGGGAATTGCATAACAATTTCTTTATATCTCTATTC
The DNA here is from genome assembly GCA_037114965.1 of Monochamus alternatus. NCBI lineage: Eukaryota > Metazoa > Arthropoda > Insecta > Coleoptera > Cerambycidae > Monochamus > Monochamus alternatus. The sequence goes on from CM073429.1 coordinate 79,792,797, forward strand.
AAATAGTGTCTGTGTGAGAAAATCATTTTCAGAACAGAATAAGCTTTCTTTAAAATACTAGTTACATGATATTTGAATCTCAGATTAGAATCTATAACGCGACCTAAATTTTTTGCTGAATCTTTAAATTGTATATAATTATAATTAATTCTTATTAAAAGATTTTCAAGTAATTTTCCCTAACATTATTGTTACAGAATAGTAAGGCAACAGATTTATTTGGATATATATTTAAAGTGTGGTTCTTAGATGCAGATGCCAAATTACTTAAATCATTATTAATTTTGATATTTGCTTGAACTACTTCAGAAGGATTAAAAGAAACGTATAATTGTGTATCATCAGCGTACATATGATAATTACAAAAAGTCAAAGATTTAATAACATTTAAGGTATAAATAGAATATAATAGAGGCCCCAATATGCTACCTTGAGGTACACCAGTTAACACATTCTGAGGCTGAGAAATACAATTACCAATTACTACATGCTGCTTCCTATGAGAAAGAAAAACTTATATAATGAAGTATCTAAATTAGTATATCGTGATTAAGAGAGTCGAAAGCTTTACTTTAGTCCAATAAAATAAGTATCATAGCTTCATTATTATCCCTTGCCGTAAAAATAGCATCAGTTATATTAGAGAATGCAGTTGCACAACTGTATCCTCGCCGAAAGCCAGATTATTTATCCGGAAGAATATTATTATTTAATGTTGCACCATTCCGAAAAGCGTCTATAAGCGATTTCGTACTGTTCCTTTGATTTCGTCGGCAATAATTCCAATGTTGCTCGACTGGCGGCTTCTTCGATTTCAGCAGGGATGGATTCGTTACGCTCATTATCGAGATTATTCATTATACTTATAATATTACTAGAAAATGCTGTCAATAATTTTGCGTTTTTTCCGTAACTAACAACAGCACTGGTTGCTACGAAAATTTTGGTTCATAAACATTGCGATCTGTGTGGTATTTATTGATTTCTTATTTTTATTGAGTTTAAAGTTCTTCCGATTGTTTTGTAGAAAAAATAGTGTATGATATACGTGTTAAAAGTGATTTTATTTTGTCCGTGAAGTTAAAAAACTCGCTACGCTCGTTTTTTAATCATCTTCACTCACAAAATAAAATCTTACTTTTAACACGTATATCATAAATAGCTATTTATTTTTGGTAGGTTACAAGTAGTTCGGTAGGTGCACTGAATATTTCAAATAGGATTATTTCGAAAACTGTTACTCCTAACGACTTCAACAAGGTATACCTTTTTCAGATATAACAGTTAGGAGAATCGATTGTTTCAATGGTCAGATGGATACATTAAGCAGCAAAAAAGTTCTGATATTTAAAAGAAATATGATGTGCCGTAGGTGGCGCCCTCTACTACTGACGTCAAAATTAGAAGTTCTCACCCGAAAAAACTCCTGTTTTAAGTAAATATTTGGATTTTTTTAGAAGATATCTACAAATATCGAAAATAAAATTTTTATTTTGACACCCTGTATCTTTTTTATTAAACGACTTGGGATATAGATATGTTAGATTAAACTGATTTATTTTCACTTAAGGAATCTGTGGTCTCATTTTTGCTACTTCATTTATAATCACCCTGTATAATTTAAGTAAAGATGATAAAATATAACATAACACTGTAATACATTAATAATAATACTAATGAGAATAATAACAAGCATAATTATAATTTTAAGTGAAAATTTATTAAATAAATTACGATGTATTGACGTAATAATTCAATTCTTTTTCTAAATTTGAAATTCATATGTCTTTAACTTACTCGTCTTTATCTATTTATTTGCTTACCTTTATCGTCGTATTGTCGCTGTATATTCCTCCAATTAGGACCAACTCCAAGCACCTACAAAATAAAAACATTTATGTAGAGTGCAAATAATACTATTTTAAAATCATCAATAACTGTTGTAAGAACATTGGAAAATACATAGAAACTAACATTTCTGTATCTCTTCTTGATGGAAAGTTGACAATTTTTTTTGTAAATGTTACATATGCGGTGTGCTCCGACAATAACCTGTTGACATTTAATGAAATCTAATCCGAAGGGGTTTTTCCGCAATACACAATCCATTGAACTTCTGATTATATCCAATAATACACCATAAAAAAATAAGTTATGGTGGTTTAAAGTTTTCAAAATGTAACGTGAAACGCTAAATACTTGGTACAAATTAAATTTATTATGGTATTTAAGCCTTAAGGTTTACAAAATGTGAAATATTTCTAAAACAACAGTTTTAAACTTATAAAGTAATTTACCTAATTTTAACCTGAATTTTTAATTTCCTTTCAAATATATAGGGTTAACTATGACTATACTCTATTTTTAAACTAAGAGCAGTGATTCAAATTCCTCGCGCTTAAACACTAGCTTGTTATTGGTTTTTGTCGCCAAGTTTATATATCCCCACAGAATTTAATGTTTATTGTCAACGTCAACACTGTCAACTACACTAACCTTTAAAATGTCAGTATTAGTCTAAGAATAATGTTGCAACTTCGTAGATTTATTTTGTGTTTATTCCTTCTTGTTAATGCAAAGTAAATAAAATAGTTCTTTTCATAACTCAGTAACAAATTGTATTGCTGTTTTTGTTTCTTTTTCAAATTTATCGCCAAAATAATCTAGTTATATTTTCTAGTTACTTTTCCCTGTGTATATATAATAATATCTAATAATAATATTTCTATCCCTCATTCTAATCACGAGGATTAGCCCAAAAGTCGAAGACTTGTGCGGGAGAGGGGGCGGCATATTATTATTAAGCAGGCCGCATTTGCGCCCAGAAACGACTTATGTTGGTAGACCCTAACCACCATTCAGTGCAGGAATGAGGGAAACCTGGAAAACCTCATTAATTAGGGGGGTAGTCAAACGTCAACCGGTATCAATCTCTCACATTGATCTAAGCCAACATTCTTCCATTCTACCATACCCTCAGAGAGGATGCCAATTCTCTCTACGAATATAGTTTATATACGGTCTACCAGCTGCGGGGGTCGAACCCACAGCGATCTAGTCACCTCGATTCAAGTACTGACGCTTTAAACCCCGCGACCACTGACAGATCATATGCCTTCGTCATTTACTCCTCTGAGTTTAAAAATATACAAGTATCGAAAATAAAATTTTAACTTTAACACCCTGTATCTCCGTTAATATTAAGTTTTCGAAAAATTGTTATAGGATCCTAATTTCTTGTGAGGAATCACCTCCTGAAGTCTTGATGCATAATTTCCGGACACCCTGTATATATATACATTCTGACATAAGTGAATTTTTTGATTATTTGTTATTAGTTAAATGTTTCTTAATACTTTCGGACCCCTTGAGAAGAGATGGCGGATCCCCAGGGGTTCGTGGACTACAGTTTGAGAACCACTGGGATAAACCAATTACCCCGTATACAAATTTTTAGATTTCAGTTTGGATTGATTTTCATGATATGTCCAACAGGATCCGTCGTGACACTGAATGAATACTGTCAACAGCGGACCATAACGAGATTCATGCGTATTTGAATTATGTGAATCTGCATGATATTGCTGAAATTGTAGAGCAAAATAATGGGCTGTCTGTCATCTGATAGTCGTGATGGTTGCTAGCACTGACATTGTTTTTGAACACGTATGTAACTATTACGTTGCACCATGTCTGAGTTTGTATCTAATTCTTTTTGGGTAATTGATTAGAATGTGTATTTCACATAGCATCCTTGAATGCCCTTAGAATTGCCTTTTTAAAATAAATGTTGCTTCTTGTATCATTCCAGCATCGTTAATACACCTTTATACCAATAGAAAATGTAAAAAATGATTTCTTTGAACATAACCAATAATCAAATATGTAATGAAACGTACCGGTCGTTTAAAAAATTTCAAAATGTATAAATCTGCATAAGTAAAGTGCCTTTACTTTTTATTTTTATTAAAAACATTATTTAACAAAGTTGTTTGAAAACTTTAGAACTGTTTAAATATGGAGTTTAGTCAAGAAAGAACAATAATCACATTTCACAAATAAATAGACGCTTCGATTTTAACTCACTTACTTTAAGGAGACTGAAATTGTAAAAACATATTAACTTTTAATTTAATAAATGAATTAATTATAGTTATTGTGTTGTCCTACACGGCCTAACCGCCTCGTTGGAATTTCACGTCGCGTGCAATAAGCACTTTTTGTACGAGTTGCATAGATTATTTTTTCTATGTTCATGCAAAGACCAAAAAATGTTTTATTTAGATGTCACTGGGAAAATATGACGTCGATTTGAACGTTTATATTTGTCATGATGACAACACGGTGTAGTAATAATGACAGATGAATGCAATAAAGAACCACTTTTTCCACTAAATATAGTTCAATAAAGTTTTGTTTTTTGCATGAACGTAGAAAAATGTAATTTAATTATAAAAATAGATTTTTCTAAATAAAAAATAAAAATAACAAATTAGAACTAGAATAAACAAACTTAAAAGAAAATATTATTCAATTTGTAGATCTCCAAGTAATAAGTACACATTTTTCTAATCTTTTTCTAAATTCTTTGTATGCAGACGCAATAATTTCTTCGCTTATGGTGGTAACAGCTTCCCAAATTTTTTGTTTGTACATTAGTGTTGTCAAAATCATTCTATCTAATGGGAACAAGTCAGGTGCCCGTGCAGGCCAAGATATTGATCCATAGCTCCGATCCACTTGCTGGGTAAGTGTTCATCAAGTCAGTTTCTGACAAGAATTGTGGAATGTATTTCATTATATAGATAACAAAATTGTTAAGAATTTCCAAATACGTATTTAGTTCTTCTAAAAAGTAGCACGTTTTAAAATTTTTTTTAACTATTCTTCTAAAAAGTAGCACGTTATGCCACATCAGGTATTTATCTTTTTTAAATTTTTAACTGTTTAATCAATCGAAAATTTGGATTTTCTTTAGCTTCAGTACTTACAATTTTGTGAGGAAACCACCCCATTAATTGAGAATGTTGGTTCATCAGTAAATATAATATTTTGATGGAATAGTCTGTTTTCCTCTCGCCCATTATTCAACAAAAGTCTAAACGACGACCGTCATCTCCGTCAATGATTAAACAACGGTTTGAATGGATTGATTTTGTTGTGTGATAAAATCCTTTGAATATGAGATCTGCTAACACCTATGTTTTCTGATCTTTTCTTTAGTGACACTTTGGATTTTTCTTCTACAGAGTCCATCACTACAACAGTAGAAGCATCTTTTTAATATTCTTAACATCACCAGTGGTATTGAATTTTTGAGTAAACTTGCGAATTACAGATTTATACCTATTGCATGTCGATACGAAACATTACCGATATTCACAAGGTAAATTCATTGTTCTAGCCTTAACATTATTAATAAAAAATATTCGATGGGCACTAAAAAATAAATGTGAATTTAACATGGACAATTAAACATCTTTTTGACTAAACCCTATATTTAAAATAAAAAATAAAGGCACTTTGCTTATGTAAATTTTTATATTTTGAAGTTTTTTGAACGTCCTGCATTTCTGATTACTGGTCATGGCTTTCCAAGATAAGCAAATCCTTTTATCAAAAATAACTTTTTTTCGAAAAATTCGCATTAAAAAAATTTACAACAGTGCAGTACTCCATCCGCGGACACACTGTGTATGAAATAGCATACAATTTTAACGAGTTGTTGAGGACAGGGTGGGTACATTTCGTTGTTTATAGGCTCGTTAACTATAGGAGACAAAAATGATCCCTCCCCCACAATCGATCTCTTTTTAAGAGAAAACTGATGGACAAAAGCCAAATGACCTATTGTCTTTTATTTTCGAGTAATAAACAAAATTTCAAATTTTCCACTTTACATACGGTACATGTCTGTAAATTGGTTGTTTGTAAAGTTGGAAAAAATAATTAATACGGTCCTCAAACACTTTTTGAATAGAGTCCAGTGGCGTGCACAGTTTTTTGTAACTTTGTTAATTTTTGATTTATAACCTAAGGTTTTGTTTTTTTTTTTAAATACAAACTAAAGGTATAAGGAAATCATTATTTTTTTCTCTTTTTATTAATATATATGAGTAATATGTAGGGATAAATATGATTATTTGCCATTTTATTGAGACAATAATTAATTATAGCATATTATGTTTCATTAATTTTCTTGAAGTAGGCGTGTCATTCGAAATAATTGCCTGTTACCAATCTTTGACATGTTCGTTTCGATTGTCATATATCAGCAATGTTATTTAGCTTTTTCCGTACCTTAATTTAATTACGTCTTGGATACATTCTCAGAATGATTGTTATTGCGAATATATCATTTTAATATCTAATACTATTATTTGTTTAGTAAGCCATTCTGTCATGATTTTTTCGAAGCGTCTTGTCAATATACTTTGGAATAAACTGTTTCCTCAGTAAAATGGTGAATAACCCCACATATTATATATTAACGGAAGGAGAAGAAAATAACAATTTCAACTGGCTCATGGCCATCTATGGTTTGCACAACTTTACAAACATAACTCAAAAATTAATAAAGTTACGGCAGAATTAGGCACGCCATTGGATTTTACTCAAAACAGTGTCTGAGGAACGTATTCATTATTTTTTCTCTCTCTTAATAAACAACTTAGTTACAGACATGTTCCGAAAAGTGAAAATTTTAAAATTTCGTTTATTACTCGAATGCAAAAGGCGATAGGCCATTTAATTTAATTTTCTCTTAAAAAAAAGAAGAGAATGTGTTGGGTACTTTTTTTCTTCTAACGTTAACGAAATAACCTATAAAAACAACGAAATATGCCCACCCCGTACATTAAGTTTAACAAGTGGTACATTACCTTGACATGAATTTCATCCGGAAGAACCTTTATAAGGTACTCATTGGCGGCGAAGTACCTGGCCACTCTAGCTGTTATCACTATTTCTCCTGCTGAACTATTGGATTCGGCAGCTTTTATTGCATTAATTGGCTCGCCAGTCATAATATAATGGGAACTCTCTTTGTTGCCAAGCAAGGAAAATACCAAGTGACCAGAAGCTACCGCCAGTTTTACTAAGATATATCCATTATTTAATAATTCCAAGTTTTGAGAACAAATAAGTATTAGAATCCAGATTATTGCTACTCAATACCTTCAGTGTCAGTGACGGAAAAATCCGTCGGAATCGCTATCACTCTCGTGCCGCTGACGGAATTTTCCGTCGCTTCTCTGGTATCTTTTTTAGCTGGGTTATTTACGTCAGCACTGCATTTGACGAACGGTGATTTACATAGGCACAATGAAAAGGTTTTATAACATAGTTTTTTGCGTAAGGTTTATAATTTTTGTCTTTTTTTAGTTAAATTAATAAAATGATCAGTTATAATATTAACCCAGTAAAGATATCATATTTAAAAAAAATAAATGCGGACAAGATGATTTTTTCAGAGTGAATGAAAGGCTGTCTTCAACAAAAAAATCACTCTCGACACCTTTGTGGTTTTTTGCTATATTGCTTTATACTTATGGTTCAGTAAAGATACAACCAAAGGCTGACCAGCTGGTTTTTACAGGTTTCTTCAAGCACTGTCTTCAGAATTTCCATCCAAAAAAGCACAGTCCAACTCCTTCGTTGTTTTGCGCAATAGGGGTGGTTTATTATTATTGTGTCATCTTTAAAATATTTTGTGTACATGTACTTAATAAAACCCATTACTTCTGTTCCGGAGGGTCTATTGTTTTAAAAACATTTAAGCATATTTAATAGGGATGTTTAAATTAAATAGGTACTTTGAGGTACGCCAGTTTGAACCAATGGGATGTAATATCCACGAAACTTGTGTTTTCAGTGCTGTGAATTGTGAACTCATTTCCTTATTACACATACCATCACTCTTATTGCACAAATCACCGAAGAGGTAGACTGTCCTTTTTTTGGTATCCACTCAGCAGACAATTCTCTAAGAATCCTACAAAAACCAGTTCCTAAGCCTTTTGTTCGTATCTTTACTGAATCATAATAAATAATTTTTCATTTAATGGACGGTGAAGCGTCAAATATGTAAAAAAGTTAATAAATTAATATTATTATGTACAAGTTGGACAAAAAATTCCAAAAACAAAGTAAATAAGAAAGTACCCCTCTTGCAAAAAATGCACAAGGGTCTACTCTGAAAAAATCAGGTTGTGTGCATGTATTTTTTGCACTATATGAGTACTTTGTGCAAGTACGGCAGTTTATACAGGCATTCGGAAAAGGGTTTAAGAGATAGGTTTACACGGCTCGAATTTCCTGTCTTTTTTTATTAGAATAAGACTGGAAAACTGACAAGGCTGGTACTATATCAACCTCAAAAAGAGCCCGAATAATCCATTACCATACAGATGAAAGGTTCTTGCAATTTTCAGAACATAGTTGTTTGACGGAGACGAAAGCGACACTTGGTATCCAGATGAGGCAGATGATGCAGATGAGGTGAATAAGCAGGTTCTTGCAGGTGACAAAATAATGCAATTTACTCAACTTATCTTGTGTGTCCAAAAGACACAGGATCTCAAATTGAAAGTTTTTAATTCAAAATTATTCAAATTTTTAGAATGTTTTCAATGAACTGCTTTGAAAAACAAATCCGTACTTTATTCTAAACGCTAAAAGGCGCTAAAAAATGTACACGCTGATAAAAATTGGTCATAACATTTTTCTCACTGTATGTATCAATGTTTTTGTCGCTAAATTTAACCATTTTCTGTTTGTTGTAATTTAATTTTCATGACATCGTCGGCTTTAATATACCTAATACAAATTTTACATACTCTTATCTTCAAAATTAAATTAGATAAAATGGAAAAATAGCAAATAAATTGAAAACGGTTAAATTTAGCGATTTGAAATTAGTATGTACTTATATCATATTTGTATACAAAACTAAGAGAATAATATTATTCTACTTTGATACAAACAATGAAAAAAATGTTCTACCACCAAGAATACCTACATTTTGTAGCGGCCACTAGCGTTTAGAACAAAGTTAAGTACAAATTCGTTTTTCTTGTCTCAGATAATCCCCGAATTCAAATTTTCAAAGTAATTCACTGAGAACTTAGACAGACAAGATTTGCGACGTAAAATACTGTCACTGGCGTATAGCTTTCAATTTAGTTAGACGTGCAGTGCCACTCACGGAAAATGCCGTCAAAATTAAAATTACAGTCCAGTCAGCAAATTCGCTATTACAACTCATATAGATAGTTTTCAACTATCAAATTTCAAATTTTATAGAAAAAAACCACTGGCATGGACAACATGTGAATATTCTAAGAAAAAGAATGTTGAAGCTCACCAAATAACCTGGAAAATGTATAATTAAACTTTTTATTCTACTGACAGCACTTGCCACATGTTAATAGTGGACTAGATATACAGGGGGATATTACAAATAAAATAGGTCATCTCATGCGCCATTGTATTATCTTCACTTTTTGTTTCTTTACACTTTTTTGTATTCGAAACCGATTAACAATAAAACTGATTTATTTGATCAAGTGTACTTTTACGATACTCATTACATTGATTAAAATAATAACAAAATAATTAATTAACAATGTAAGTACTTCACTATGATTTATTATAACAAATATTGGGTTATTTCAGTCGAACACGAGTAAGAAATTTGTTGACGTAATTGCTATGTAGATTCAATGGGAACCTTGTTAACTAATGTCTTGAAATGTCCCCAATCCAAAATATCAATCAAGGGTTCATGATGAAGGTTGACCTGGTTCTTGAGGGCCTCGTTCAATAACGTTATTAGCGAATCTTTTATTTAAAAATTCACGAGCCACTGGTTCAAGTTCTTGGTAAAAAGTAAGCCCAATAAGAAAATTTCCAATAATACCCACGCATACATACATGCTGAAGAAATTGTTGAAATCGAGACCAGACGTATTTATTGTGGAAGTTCATTATAGCATTACTGGAAAAATTAGCTTCGTCAGTAAACAATATGCCAGAGGTAGTCAACATTTTGTTCGATTTTTTGCAAAATCCAGTGGCAAAATTGTAGGCGAGCGGGACCCAACTCTTTGTATGTAATATGGGTATAACTGTTGCTTCAGAAAGAACCAAACAAATTTATGATTGACGTTAAGATTTGCAGCGATCTTCCTAGTATTAGTATTTGGGTCTTTTTCAATTTCGTGTAGAATAGCTTCTTCCAACTTAGCCGTTCTAACACTCAGAAATAATTTCTGAAGTTACCTTATCTCCGAAAGACGTTGAAACACATTTCTGGACATTATTTCCATATAAGTTCGGTTAGCTTCAGTATCATTTCCATCTGCAAGGCCATAAATGTAAACCATATTGGCAATTTCAACCACCTCTTTTTAAAAAATAAGCTTAATTTGACAATACACAATATTAAATCAGAGCTACTTTCTTTCGAACATAATTTTGTGATCATGATTCTATATTAGCCAGTCACGTTGCTTGTTTTTTAAAATACACTAATCCTGTTGCAGATTTTGTAATCATGATTACTAAATCTGAATGCTAATATGACGGCTTCTTATTATTATTGTTTTGCTTTGCCTCCCTAAGATATGTTTCAGTAATTTAATAACTGTAAAAATGCACTTGATCAAATAAACCAATTTTGTTGTTAATCGGTTTGGAACACAAAATAGTATAATGAAACAAAAACTCAAGATAGTACAATAGCACATATGATGACCTATTTTATTTGTCATATTATATAGGGTGATATATATTTTTTTGGGCAAGTAATGATAATACCCACACCTCCGCCACTGGTAAGTTTCTAAAGCTGATTTTTTTTTTATTTCAAACCTACTGTCATACTAAATATGCACACCAAATTTGGTTAAATTATCTCCAGTGGTTTAGAAATTAAAATACTTCGCTTGGTTCTGATACTATCAGAAAAATCCTTCCAATGAAGGTAATAGTACTTAAAAGCAGCCTATCAGGTAGTTTCATTTTCTCAAGTTATTTACAAGTTTACCTCTGACCACTACGTCCACGTCAGTTTGGTAAGTTCCGTAGGACTTCTGGATAACCAACGAGCAGTCGATGGCTTCGCGTACAGCGTCTCTCATGGTCACTTGGTCCGTTGCCTTCCATAAAGCAATGAAAGCGTCTCCAGAAAAGTTCAAGACATCTCCTCCGTGTGACATTATCTCCTGCACCATGGCTCCAATGTAGTTGTTAAGAACTTGGGTGAGACGTGACGGACCACCTTTACCTGATTTATTGTACTTTTCACACAAATCCGTGAAACCTGATGAAGTTTAATAGATAATATTTCCATTTCATTCAGAGGAATTTATAACAGTCTTGACATCTTACCGGAAACATCTCCAAAAAGTAGGCACGCATCGAATTCTCTCTTAGAATAGTCGCCGATGTTGTAGATGATTTCATCCGGCACCAAAGAGGCCATAATCCTCGTGTGTCCTTCGTCATAAAGTGTAAAGTACGAGGTTCCACTGTTTCCGGTACTTACCATATTTTTCATTTCCAGCAATGGAACAGCTCGTCGCTTCTTCCATTCTGCGTCATCTTCCCTGATAACATCATTGGTCATCTCCCATTTGGGGTCATCGGACTTTTTATCCGCTGGAAAAGAAGTACTCTAGAATAGATTGGTGCAAATAGAAGAGGTACTTAGTACTTTGTTCCATCATCTTGAGAAGTGGCGTTTATACACATGTAGAACGAGAAGCTGTCACACTAAAGTCCAAATAATGACAAATGTCAGATAAGTATCAGAGAGCATACATATGACTTCATTGATAGGAATTGTAGGAGATTTGATATATATTAGCTTAAAATACGTTTCTGATACAGTAAAAAAAATAACATCAGTATATTAAACAATATGTATTTATATAGGGTATATTTAAATGAAGGGGCACAAATGATACCAAATAGTTGGAAACCTCGAATGTATTAATTGGGCTAAAACCTTAGTTCAAATTTGTTTTGTTTTAATTACAGGGTGTTACAGGGCAAATTTAAAAAACCGGTTTTATAATGTATACATCTCTGAAATAAATGAATTAATTTGTTGCGAATCAAACACAGTACATTAGTTGGTAGTACTCTAGTATGACGCAAAATTTTACTTTAGTATCAAGTTCTAGTGGGCGTAGAACCAGTGCTTTTTTATTTAGCCTTTTTTAAGAAATAGAGATGATGCTACTGACCTCTACTGTCTAAAATGTTATATTAATTGATCTTTGAAATTCGCAGAAAATGTTTTTTTTGCGTAAAGGAGTCAAGTCACTATGACTAAAATTTTTGGGTGGTATGGTTATACAAATTAAAATCATTTTTTGAATTTCCTCTTTAACACCCTGTAGCTTTGAAAACAAGCAACTTTGGACTAATATATGCTGGGAACAATCGAACTATATTGCAACGACGATAATTTTATTTAAATTACTATGAAATTGACCAAAGTGGGATTAATTCAAGAGCGATTTTCTCAGAAACCGTTAAAGATAATGATTTGAAACAAGAGTACCTTTTTAACGTAAAACTATTCGGGAAAACGGAATTTGCTATCCAATTTGTTAAAAAGTCAGAGATGAAAAAGTTATACACGCAAAATACCAAGAACCCCCTCGTACCCACCCCAATGGACCTTGTGGAAATAAATGGATTAGTCCATCAAATTGCTCATCAAAATTTCATTCATTTATCACAACGCGATTGAGAGATATTGCAAAAAAAATGATTTCCATTCCTCTCTCTTCAATGGGTCCCTGTGCCCTTAGGAAGCATTTCCGGACCCATGTTCATATGAACTTTTTTACTTAGTTTTGATCATAGAATCGGCCTGTTCAGGGTTGGCAGCTAATTATGAGACACCCTGTATATCAAATATACTATATTATAACATTTCTGGCATTATAGGAAGTTTATGTTGTTGGTCCTACCAGTCGGCGAGTAATATTAAACTCGATTTTAATTGAAAATAACTACTTTTTCTAGATATCACAGTAGTAGAAAAATGCACATGACACAAAAATTAACATCACATTTTTTTTGCACACTACTTCCCACTATCTGCAGGCTACTGACAGTGTTGCCAACCTTTATAAGTGCTTTTGCACTGATAGTGCCATTACAAAATTGTGATCGGAGTGGTCTATGAATAACAATAGCTTATACTTTTACCTAGCTTTCATAACGAGACGTGTAATAATGATAGTACTGTAGTGTAGTAATGATAGTAGCAAAAATGAGGTAAATGAAACATAAAATTACTTAACAGAATTTATTAATTACAGAATTTGCATGTATTACCGCATGATTCAACATATTCTTAACAACATCACATTAACATGCATTCAATATTCCGTATCAAAACAAAATGATATTAAAAAATCTCTTTAACCTAAGTAGTTTTCGAGTTAAATTTTCAAAATACAGGGTGTCCGGAAATGATGAGCAAAAAATTCAGGGGATAATTGTAGACCGAAAATAAATGCCACCTCTTTCTATAACATTTTTTCCAAACCTGATTATTAACGGAGTTACAGGGTGTTAAAGTTAAAATTTAATTTTCTATATTTGTAAATAACTTCCTAAGAAATTCAAGTATTTACATAAAATTTGTAAATCGAGGGTTTTTGCGGACGAGAAATTCAAATATGTTTCTAATTTTGACGTCAGTAGTAGAGGGCGCTACTTGTGGCACACCATGTTTTAAATGGCAGAACTTTCTTGCATCTCAATGTATCCATTTGACTATTGAAACAATCGATTCTCCTACCTGTTTTATTTGAAAAAGGTATACTTTGCTGAAATCGGTAGGCGTAACAATTTTCGAAATAATCCTAATTTGAAATGCTCAGTGCACCGAAAAACTGTTTTGGTTTCAGGTAAAGTGCCTTTTCTACTGAAAATACAGTAAAATGTTACCTGAAAAAGTTGTTCAGAATTATAAATTATGGAGACTTGCAAAATTTGGAGAAGATCGGCGAGGTTTGATGAAACCATTTTTCAACAAAGCACAAAGATTTTGTCAAAGCAGGCCGATTTTTTTAAAATTTTGCACATCTCCATAATTTACCGTTCTAAACAACTTTTTCAAGTAACATTTTGCCGTATTTTCAGTAGACAAGGCACTTTAACTAAAACGATAACAGTTTTCAATCGGTGCACTGAATATTTCAAATAAGATTATTTCGAAAACTATTACTCTTAACGACTTCAATAAGGTATACCTTTTTAAGATATAACAGGTAGGAGAATCGATTGTTTCAATAGTCAGATGGATACACTAAGCAGCAAAAAAGTTCTGTCATTTAAAAGAAACATGATGTTCCATAAGTGGCGCCCTCTACTATTGACGTCAAAATTACAAACATATTAGAATTTCTCGTCCACAAAAACCCTCGATTTACAAATTTTATGTAAATATTTGGATTTATTAAGAAGTTATTTACAAATATTGAAAATAAAATTATAACTTTAACACCCTGTAAATCCGTTAATATTCAGTTTTGGAGAAAATGTTATAGAAAGAGGTAGCATTTATTTTCGGTCTAGAATTATCTCCTGAACCTTTTGCTCATCATTTCCGGACACCCTGTATATTTTGAACATTTTCTACTCCTTCCTAGTTCTAGTTTATTATGAATAATTATTTTTTTGAAATTTCTGTGGTCTATAGAAAAACATATTTTTGCATAGACATTTTTTTATTAATAGTTACAAATAAAGTTGTTCATCTGATTCCTCCATATATTCTTCTAAATAACATATTTGCTCGTGCCATATCCAATTCTAAGAACATTTTTACAATACTCCTATATTTACAAAAAATAAAAAAAAATAGTATCCCCATTAGATTCATAGGGAAATATGTTTCAGTATTTGCAAACAACATATGATTATAATTATGAAGTCATCTTTTATTCATATAAAAAAATTATTTAATAATTAACTTAAAGACAAACCGCTCTTATATTACAAGTGACGTTTTGACTTTTTTTATTCAAGAATTGACTTTCTGTTTTAGGGTCAGTTCCGTTTCCTAACCTGGTTAACCAAATGGTAAATAATATTTTCACAGCGGTTTTAGAATGGCCACTGAAAGCTTAGTTATTTGCTGAATGATATTAAATGGTTTAGAATTCAGGGGTCGGCAACCTTTTTCGGACGGCGGGCAATTTTCAAAATAAAATTTTTTATCATATGCGAGTATAAATATTATTAAAAATAAATATAGAAAAAAAAAAATTTATTGACATGCTATAATAACAATAATGTCTAAGAACAAAAAATTTTACAATTCTTAAAAGAAAAAAAAAGAAGATACAATTCCAATTACATATGTATAAATATGTAAACATAAAATATATAAAATATTAAGGAAAATAGTTTATCTTCCATTTTATTCATTCATTAAAATTCAATGCGCTTTTTGTTCTTGAATATTGTTTGATAATTCATTTAAGTCCAGTTGTGTTTGGGATACTGAGATCCTCAACAAATTTTGTAAAATTTTCATCCGTCAACCTCGTTCTAATCGTTCTATATTTTGATTTTATGAAATTAATTCTTGAAAATGTTTGTTTGCATAAATAGGTGCTTGAAAAAATACAAACCGTTGATTTTGCAAAACTTTTTAAATTGGGAAATTTGTTTTCTGGTAGATTTGAATAAATGCAATTAAATTATTTTCATCAAAATTAAATTTGCGCAGTAAAATAGGTTTCTCACTATGCTTCTGTTGGCGCGCATTTTTGTCACCGGCCACATTTCGGCACGCTCACGCTTTAAGTAAGTTAAGATTTTTCCTAAAATTATATTGGTGCTTTGGTGGGCTGCGCAAAAAGTTGCAAAGGGCCGCAGGTTGCCGACCTCTGGTTTAGATCACAAAGATCTAGATTTCAGATATAAAATCGGTATTTATAGAACGCACAACGAAAACTGGAAACAGAACATGCCCTTAATAAAATTTTGTTATAAAATAAGACAAATCTTTTCTAAATAAAACCATATTTATCTATGCTCCCTTTGCTCATTTGAATGTTTTAAGACATACAGAGTAACTTAGGACGACATTAGACTAAAAATATACAGAGCCAAGTGATCTGCATATATTTGAATGCGTTTTAATATTTGGCTACTTTCGGGAATTTAAGAAGTAGTAAAGGAATCACGTTATATACAGGTTGTTAGTAAAATGTATGTACAATGTAGACTATTGACTACTGATCCAAAAATATGGTAATTTAAGTAAACACATCTATCCAAATATGCATCCTTTCCGAGATACAACCCTTTGAATGGAATTGTTACCAAAATTTATTAAGTTTGTATTAAGCAAAAAGTTTCAAATTTAGTACATGTACTGCATTATCCAATGCTAATAAGTACAGCACCCTTAAAGAAGGTTGACCTAAAAGGTGAAACATTGTATGTACGCCATTGAGATTTTTTCCAAAATATTTCAATCAGAAAATATTTTCACACTTTCACAATTTTTCTCTACCTCTCATAAAACTGCGGCAAGAATTCAGACGACGTATGTCATACGAAAAAATAAATAAAATTCATTATATTTTCATCAAAATATTTAAGAAACTGCAACTAAGAATAGTAAAACTATATACTACACTAAATGTTCACATTACATATTACACTAAAATGCAAACAATTATTGTTTTTAACGCGACCAAATATCGAATTAAAAAATAATGTGCGCAATTACAAAATCGTTATATTTTGTTTCCAATAAAATATTAAGCTTCTCAAAAACAATGTGTCTTTTTTTAAATGTCAAATAACTCCTAAAAGATTGGGTTTAGGTATAGAGTATACTACATGTTTTCGACTTAAAACCTCTGATCGTTTCTAAAAATACAAAATAGTATAGGGTATTCCATTTGAAATAAGGCGACTACGTTAATTCCAGTACAAAAATTTTCAAATCTATCAATTTCACTTGATTCTCGATCTATACAGTTAACTACCACTAAGCACAAAAATTTTAACCACAAGCGCAGGGAGGGCTAAAAGGCAATAAAAAAATATTTCGGAATTATAGCTCGATGTTTAATAAATTAGACAAAACCCTTGACCTTGACAGGTAAGAGTTAATCCGATTTATCCTGCAGTATTTTGCATTTGTTTTTCGTTCTAAACTGTGAAGACTACATAAAAACACACTCCGCATACAGTTAAATAAAATGGCAGTCGAACGAAAGAAATATTAATAGGTAATAGAAAACGAATGCACCTGCGGAAATATTAAGTTATACAATCTTTTCCGATAACAATAAATTTTACCATTTAATTTTGTCCGCCATAATTGTGTTGCTGGTTGCTGTACTCTTCAAACGTCAAGCGTGCCAAATAAATAATCTCGCGGCAGATGGACTTCCATAGTCGTCAATAAATAGGGGTTAATATAGTTTCAGAAACAATTTTTTTCGCTTTATAAATAAGTTTGGAAATTTTTTGAAGGATGCTTCCGATAATTCTTATTTTTCTCTATCTCCTCTTAAAATATTTGTAATTAGTCCCTCCACCCTACCATACCCTCTCTACGGGTATGGTAGGGTGGAAGAATGTTAGCTTAGCTCACTGTGACAGATTGATAACGCCCCCTCCCCCCTATTTTTCCAAGTTTCTCTCATTTCTGCACTGAATAGTGGTTAGAGCCTACCAACGTAAGTCGTTCCTGGACGTCTGCTTAATAATAATATGCTGCCCTCTCTCCCGCACAAGTCTTCGACTTCTGAGCTAATCATCGCGATTAGAATGAGGAGTAGAGATATAATAATAATAATAATTATTATTATAGCACAAAAGTTAACCCTGCATACCTTTAGTCTAATGTCTATACGTATTTTGTTCAAATGTTTTAAATTTTGTTAGATCTTGGAAATAAGCACACCCTGTAAGCGCAGAGAGATTCTAATACAAACATTTATTTTGACGCGTAGTAATTATAGTTCCTTTAAATTATTTCCCTTTGTTACATTAAAGGAAAATTGACACTTTTTAATGAAACAACACGACAGCGGCTTTCATTCCTCACACAGGCATGCATCTTTCTTATTCGATGTTATTTTTTTCCATTCGTTACGAACATCAACCGTTAAAATCGGACACTAAATAAGTCACATTGTCAATTGTCGCAGACATGCAACTCAGTCCAACTAGGGTTGATCCTGCGGACTGCGACATAATATTGTGGTGGTGCTAATGATTGTGATCAAGAGGAAGATGCCGAGGAGAAGCCTGTCGAGGACGATGGACGTTTGCTTCCACTCCAGTTCGGTAAGTTCCCTTCTGTCCTGTTCCGTCAGTCTTTGCTCGTTCCTGTCAATGCTCGCGTGGACCTTGTTGAGGATGCGGATGATCTGGTTCTCGAACACATCTATGGTAAAACTAAATTTTGTAAAAGGTAAGTAATGATGAAGTGGAATGAAATTGTTACACTGAGGAAAATATATTTTAGTTATTAGTAGAAATTGATTATTTCCATCCAAATATCTGCATTAAATAGGCTTGAGGAAGGATATATTGCTATCGTAACAGAAACAATTTTGCTAAATGCTGATTATATAGGCTTTTTTATTTTCCACTTTCTTATTACAGCAGCTTTTGAAATTTTTCATCTTAGCAAATATTTGGACTCATTTCATCTTGGAATTACTATTTTTATAGTAATATTAGTAAATATTTCTTTTTATTTCAATGCAGTGATTTCATAGTCCCTATTAAATAATTTCGTTGCCATTAATATATGCACATAAATTTGTTTAATTATCAACTTGGTCTTTATTTGGCATTTAAAAAGTAAATAACTACAGTATATAATGGAGGTGAAAGTTGCAAGGAACAACATTCCATAAACGTATCACTTGAGAAGGGTTGAAAGAACACAAAATTACCAATATTAAGTTGACACTGAGTGAACCTAGTACTTTTAAGTTGATAATGCACCTAATTTTTTCCCTAGTATCTTTCAGTCAGCCTGTTTAGAACTAATTCTGTGGAATAAAAAGCATTCAAGCCATAGTATGTAACAACAAATTGCGTTCGTCAGAGTTTTCCTTGGGCTTAACTGTGATTTATGTTCTTGTACTTTTAGGATTTGACAAATAATTTCGGTTTAAATTATCGCAAAATGGGAAGCACTGACCTCTTTAATGGACAATAATGTTACAGCATCAGATTTTAACATAAATAATAATTATCTATTGAGCAAATACATACAGTTATTGCTCTTCAGCTACCCTCTACTTCTCATCTTGAGTATATTATCAACCAGTGTGTTTATATTTACAAATACTAAAAAGTTTTTCAGTATGTTGCTCAAATTTTATAAGTAAGTAGCTACTATGATGCAAATCATCTGCATGATCTGCATAAATCTTGTACTAGATAAATTTATATCTCCAATTCTTCTTTATTATATATGTTTCATATACCATAATATTTATGTGGTTCTGTATGCTATGTACTAATATTTACCAGTTTATGAGTATCGAATTTATTGTATTTTAACAAGGAGGGATCGCCCACACAAGTGCCGCTCATGCAAACATACATCCATTGTGGTTTCAGAACCAAGAAATAGTAAGTAATTGAAAAGGAATGACGTCTACAGAAGTCATTTATAAATCACCTAGGGAGCATTCAGCCTGGGGTGATACACTGGACTTAACAAAACCGGTTTTAAATTAACAACTCGGTTTTTTATTGAGGCCAGATTGAATACTTGGTCGAGGGATCTAATTAAGAAACCGTTAAAAGAACAACAAGCACGAGCCTATCCAGTTTTAATGAGTTTTTTAATTTGGTCTCGGGGGACCAGCTCTCTTTTCATGTTTTCTCGTACTTTTGAAATCAGTTTTTGGTTTATAATCCCCGGTTCGAATGTCCTCTTTGTACGGCAACAGTTAATTACAATACAAGGTGTCATAACGACGTTACAACAATATAACAGGATGATTCTTTTCGCCAAAACAAACAACATTTAAGAGGAACACTTACGATACGATTTACCAGTAATTGGATGGAAAACCCAGTTTTTCGTCAATTTCTCAAGAACTATTGAAATAAAGTGCAGATTTATTACATTGGAAATATTTTATGTCAAATGGCCAATAGAACATTGGGGTTCGTAAAGATTTGGATACCTGATAAGCAAACACTAAATCAATTTTGTAGATGCAATAGCCAAACACAATGGAAACCTGATAACAATTGTAAAAGTGTAAGTGTAAAACTATTGAACATTCAACTGAAAAGGAATAACTGAAGTTAAAGTGATAATTTGCAATTATACTTTTTTTGATTGGTAATGGTATCTCCAAATCTATTACTACTGATATATCTCCTAATTGTGACAGTACTGATTAGTGTAGTGTAGTGAATGTAGCTACTACAAAGAAACGGCATTGCACTCAAAAATCGCCAAGTGGTTCTTGACCAAAAAACTATTTCATAATGGATCATTTAAGAATCGTAGTATAAATAAATGTAACACTTGTTTTTTGTTTTTGTAAGATTTGACTACTTATTAACAAACTTTCCAATTGAAGAATAACGTCATTCACTATCAAAAGAAATAGATACACCAATAGAGAGAGGAATTGCAAGTTTGTGACAACATAATGTCAAATATTGTTAAGCTTTCAAGTAGTTTTAACTAAAATAGAACAGTTTAGCAGTATTGTTATAAATACAAATAATAGAAACCTATAAGAAACGCGTTTTCTGTCTATAGATGTAAAAATGCTATTAAATTTATGTGAATTTCATGGAAGTGCAAAAGCTGCTGTAAGACGTTTAAGTATAATGACTTACTTTAACAGAAATATGTCAAATTATAGCACATTTCTTTATACTGAAAGACTCTTACGGGAACATTTTTCGATGGGAAATAAGATATGTATGTGAAAAACACCAAGTTTTCATAATTTCCATTCAGAACATAGAAAAAAATATATATAAAAAAAATTGAAGTGAACTTTACTCTCTATCAAACTATTTTTTCACATATTTTGAAATGAATATAGCAACTTCCTTAAAAGATATTTATGGAAAAACTATGTATACTAAAGTTTTCGTTATCATTTATCTTGATCTACATGTACTGAAATTTTGATTATTCATTTTAGAAACATCTCGTATAGTGCAAATAATGGAAGGAAACTCTATACATGAGAATATTATGCCAATATTAAATTTTAACTTCAACTCAAATGACATATACAGTGTGGAAGAAAAGTATGGAATAAATTCATTATTTCTAAAACAAAGAAGTTTCATGAAATTTCCTCGGACACGTCGATTTTGCTTTTTAAAAATACTCTTTTTTCTATATCAACGCATTTCCGGCGTTCATTTGTTTTCGCGTGATGACGTCATCGGATATTTTTTTAAATAGAACCCCTATATTTTTTCATCGGATTCTTGTAGAGCTTAACTTGCTGAATTAAAAAATGTATAATTTCAACACTTTTTTCCTTCAACTTTCCGAGAAAATAATAATAATAATAATAATAATAATAATTTAATAATAATAATAATAATAATAATTTGTTGTTGTTAAATTGTTTCAAAGTAAAGACTTCTATTTTGTTTAACTGCCAGAAATTGTTTCTGAGGTGACTTGATTTAATTTGTTGTTTTTGCTATCAAAAGATGTAATATTGTAACATGCAATCTAATAAAACAAAATAATAAATTAGGGGGTCAAATACGATTGAGGCAACCAGAATTTAATTATTAATTAATTAATTAGTTGCTTATTGTTAAATTGTTTAAAAAAAGAGTCCTTATTTTGTGATACTGCCGATGAATTTACTATATCCATTTTACTCTCAACCAGCCCATCACAGACACAAATATTCACATTTTTTTCAAGCCAATTTTATTGGATCGGTTATTATTATTTTTTTCTCGGAAAGTTGAAGGAATAAAGTGTTTAAATTATACATTTTTGAATTCAGCAAGCTAAAAATATAGGTGTTATTTAAAAAAATATCCGATGACGTCATCACGTGAAAATAAATGAACGTCGGAAATGCGTTGGTATATAAAAAATAGTCTTTTTAAAAAGCAAAATCGAGGTGTCCGAGGAAATTTCATGAAATTTCGTTGTTTTAGAAATAATGAATTTATTCCATACTTTTCTTCCACACTGTATACAAAAATATTATGATTAATATCTAAGAATCATCTGATATACCTAAGTAGAAATTATAATTGATTTCGATTTTTTTTTTTGAGACACTTAAGTACCCTTAGTTTCGCATTAGTTTTGAATATTTGTCAGTTAATTTTAGCGTGAATGCAACTAACAAATTTATTAGTGATTTTGTGTTCTTAAAAATGGACAATAATTCTCTACGCTCTACAGCGTATTCTCAAAATCGTAAACACCCTAATTTAAGGAGTGAGAAATATCGGATGATGAAGGGTTTAGGGCGCGAGGTCAAAATATGAGCGTAAATGATGTTGAAATATGTAGTTCATTAAGAAGAATGTACGTGAGTAGCATATATGTATAGTGCAAAAAAGAGTGATAAAGAAGTACAACTGAAGGAAGGGAAGCTGGTATTTCGACAAAATTGGGTTGCTATATCTTACAAGATGAAAACTTTGCCAAGAAAATATACAAGGGTGCTTTTGCGAATTATGTAAATTATGGTATGTGAATTTCCGTATAAATGAAATCGAAAAAAGTATAGACGAAGGGATATGGCGAAGAAACTATTTAAAATAAATATTAAAAGGTCAGAATTTGAATAGAAGAATATATTAAATTTCTAAACATGAATGCATGAAGGTCATGCGGAAGGTGGTATAATATGATATAATAAGTGTAAATATGTGACCGTTATAGTGTCAGTGCTAGTAACCAATAGTGACTAGTGTCTCTACTTGTAACAAATTTTGTCAACTACAACATTTTCTATCATTTTCATCATGAAACTGTCATGGTAGATTGTCAGAAGCTCAAAATAAACTTATTAACACCACATAATAATGAAAGTAGCAATAATATTTGTATTGTTTTACTGTTTTGAAAAATTTGTGAAAAGTTAACATTTTCCCGTCATAAATAATTAAAACAGAAGTTACAAAATTCGTGCAAAAATTCCTGGGGACATTTAAAGTAAACTGTTAATGTGCTAGGTTCACTCGACGTCAACTTATTTTTGATACTATTATGTGCTTTGAACCCTTCTCAAGTGGCACGCCTAGGTAACCATACAACCCCCATTTTCCGTATTTATCTCTGTGCTGTGAATTAGTCACTCTCTGTTATTTTCGACCTTGATAATACAAGATAAAACCTTGCAAATAACTATCATTTTTATTATCAAACGCCGCCTCGAAATTGTCAAAAAGTATTATATTACTGTTTCTACTAAAAATAATGGATGTTATGTAATGCAATTATTACTGTCATTTTTGTATATTTTTTCAAATTTAGTACGCCTATGAAATGTTGCTCCTCGCACGCTTCGCCCGTCGCGCTTGTCTACAAACTAGCAATGAGTCCCCTCTAGATTTTTGGGTATAGTTTAGTTTTGTTAAATAATGTTTGTATCGCCATATTTTGATGCAAAATTAAATTCTTCATTATACAAATATTCTTCAAAAGCCTATCACTTCTATGTTTATTTTTCATATACCTTACCAGGAAATGTTTTATAAGTTCTCAAAGTTTATTTTTCATTCAACCGCTACCGCTAACTATTTTTATACTGTTATTATTACCCAACTCCGTCTCTCGTGAACGAGGAACAAATCTTGGAGAGCGCTGTTGACGCTGCTGGAGGCAGTACCCGTCTTCTTGGGTTCTCTTATCAGACCATGGCCACGGGCAATCCAATCTGGTGCCTGTTTGTGGGTTTATTTCCTGCAAAACAAAACAAGATCAGTGCGTGTAGAAAGTCAAAAACTACTTGAATACAAATTTACATTTGAGAGAACTGTTCAATATAAAATGAGGATGTTAGTAAAATATAATAGTTGAATGGAGGAATGTTAATAACTAAGATATGATACACAATATATTAGGTACTAATACAGGATGTGACCTTTATAATGAAGAACAAATTAAGAGCAATTTCCTATTTGTAACTCATAACAAACTACATAACCCCATATACAGGGTGTCTGAGGTATTGCTTGGATGCACAGTCAAAATAAATGAGATCTACCCAAATACACCTATATCTAAAAGTTCAACGTTTTCGAGATACAGCCTGTCAAAGATTTCGAAATTTTTATTATATGTTTTATTTACTTGGAAACCATTCGTGATAAAACAGCTATAGTTCTAGATTGTAATGAGATATCTTTAGTCTAATTATTCAGTACATATGTTTAAATATTCCCATTATCACCAGTGGCGTAGAAACCCTTCTTTTATTTAAAATAAAAATGCTACGACACTGCCTTAACTATAAAAATGTAAAAGATACTATAAATATTGATTATTTTGAATAAACAATTATTCTTAACCCTTTATTAAACTTTTAGAGAATATTTTTATATTGTTTTTTGGACTATGTAACCATATGGTTGCATTGATTTCAAAAGTCTATTACACTCGGTTGTCGCTACTTAGAGCATCCCGGATAATGTTACCGTATGACAACAACGTTACAAAAGTGGGGGATAACATTTAAACTTCAGCTACGCCATCTGATGATTTTATTTTGTATGCCTTATTCGCGTCCAACAGTTACGCTTTGAGGTTATGTGGACACCTGTTTACTTCTGCTTGATTTTGCTAAGTAATCAATATTTCTGATAGCTATACACATAGTAGTAGTGGTGAAAGTGAAAATAAGTAAGTAGCCCAACGATGTAAAGGTTGAAAATGCAACAACTTCATTAATTTTTCTCGGAAACTGTAAGGATTTTACCAAAATTTTGTTCACGATATTGACTCTATTTTGCATAACGCTAGATGCGAGGTCGTATTTGGTGTCATTCGATAGATTTTAAAAAAATATTGATCACGTGTTTCTCAGTGTTTGGATCCGATGTAAATTTCGCAAAATATTCGACCGTTCTCCTTCCTTTGGCACACGGTGTATATAGCAAACATTCATAAATATTGTCAACATATTATTTTGTTTAAATTTGTTCTTACATGATTCATTATGTCATTTTATGTATGATTCTAATTTTTTTTTTGTAATAAACATTTTTTTTTATACTTGAATTACTACCCCAAAAAATTAGTCCATACTTGCAACAACATTCAAAATTTGTTTTAGTTTTACAGATGTTCTATTTGATTTTCCAATGTTAAATATTCATCTATTAAAATATGTATGATTAGCGAACGCCATTAAATCATTTGCAACATTTATAGTTTTAGGTGTTTCAAATCTAGTTTGTTTTGTTCTAAATAATATTGTTTTCGTTTTATCTTTATTTGAGATACATCTGTTTCTATCATACCACTCCTTTGTGGCGGAAAACAAATTACGACACGAAGGCGAGTGCTGTAAATCATCCGAGTGAATTTCAGCCATTTATGCAAGTAGAATACTATACTTTGTCAACGCCTATTATCAATATTTTAGCAAAATTTTTGCTGAAAACATACAATATTTTGCCACTCATAACATGAACATGACGTATCATACAATTCAAAACTGTTAAAAACCTTACTTTCGAGTTTGACATTTGTTGTTTACTTGATAAATTTAAAAAAAACCAAATAGAACTTTAATTAGTAAACTTCTACCATCATTCGGAAAAATTTTAATATTGCCGTAACTGGTATAGTGGGTAGCGTTTGGCTTTCAAACAGGAGGTCCGAGTTCAATTGCTGAACCCGAAAATGTTTTGTTTTGTTAGTTCATTCCCGATTTTTTGAAACTAGTGAATAATGATTTCATTGTTCACTAGTGAATAATGGATATTATTAGATATTTAGAAAACACATGTATAATGAACATTTTATAGAATAGTCGTGGACAAAATATATCAAATACTTCGCAGCCGCCTATTTTTTAGGTCTCCACTTTGTAAAAAACTAAGAACACAAAAACTTGTTGTCAAAAGGCTTTATGTAATTTGACGAAACTTTTTAATGTAACACAACTTTGAGTAAATGACCTCAAATTGTCTTTCAATGTTGAAAGTAAAGCAAAATTTGTAAAAGTTCGGATGAACTAATATTTGATCAAATCAGCAATGTTACGCTTAACGAGCCTAATCCGCTTGAAGATCCTTTAAAATACAAGGGTAGCAGACGCGTGTAAATAATTTGGAAATTGTACGAAAACATCAGATGAAATTCCACAGCTGAAGTTTCTTAGGTATCATTTGATTGTTTAAAGTAATATTTGAAAATCACTGAGTGTGCAATTTTTAAAGATATTATGTAGATTGTGATTAGAAAGAAAGAAATATACAGGCTATAACGACTCTAGTAAATGACAAAGAATGTTGAAAAATGGCCTTCGAGATTCACCTCTGTTTGTTTAAAAAACATCTGCTATGATTTTAAATCTATAAAATCCTGCAGTATGCTTTGGAAATTTAGACCGCCAGTAACGTGCTGTTTCTGTATGATATACGACAAAATATAATTAAGATAAGCTTTGCAGAATGAAAAACTATAGGTATGAGAAAAATTTTGTGTAATGCCCGATTTCAGATTTTTCTCAGAAAAGAAATAGAAGGTAAGTACACCAATTTGAGGCAATGACAACTTTATTTTGTAACAATAGTAATTCAGGTGCTTAAGTAATTTTTCAGAAAAGAAATGCGCTATGAAAATAGATACACAATAATCATGACAAACAAATAATACCTGTTAGTGGTGCAATATAGAGTAAGTTAAAAAGAAACATCTTTCCCATAGCACTTTCTAATACTACCTAGTTTGAGATATAAGGTAAATAACAACTTAATGGTAAAAAACGCCAGAACAACAAAAATTATGGTAAACCACAAAAATATCC
This sequence comes from Monochamus alternatus, assembly GCA_037114965.1. Taxonomy (NCBI): domain Eukaryota; kingdom Metazoa; phylum Arthropoda; class Insecta; order Coleoptera; family Cerambycidae; genus Monochamus; species Monochamus alternatus. The sequence continues at coordinate 79,819,823 of CM073429.1, forward strand.
CTAATAACTCAAAAATGATAACAAAGACTCATGAACACTTATGAAGTCAAATCAAAATCGCATTTATTAGCAAATAATAGCAGATTATTTGATTTATCATACCAATGATGTCACTCATCAGCAGTTTGTAGGCAATCTATTAAGTTTAGAGATCTTGGGGAAGGAGAGGTCAAAACTTTTGAATTAATATTTCTTTTACTTTTTTACAATAAATCCATTACCAGGTCATCAAAATATAATAATAATGTTCCACGTATATTCCACCATAATTTAAATTTTTTCCTAGTATATTTTTTAATTTAGGATATGTTTTTTTGCCTGTTCTCGCTTAAAATATTTTTTCCGCATTAGGCTATGCAAAGAGTTTGAGCGATATACGACGAAGAGATAATGAAAATGCGGTAAAAAAATGTTTTGCTGCCGTAGTGTTATTCTAAATTAATCCTGTTTATACAAGGTGCAACACCATGGCAAAAATTATGTAGTGTATTCGTCGTCGACATTTAATAAACTGCGTTTATTGCCCAACAGAACAGACATTCCAATTATAGGGCAAAACACATTTATAATAAAGTAATGATAGGAAATTAACAGTGTACTTAATGTTAATTAATAATAATAATGATAATAATATCTCTATCCCTCATTCTAATCACGAGGATTAGCCCAGAAGTGGGAGACTTGTGTGGGAGAGGTGGCGGCATATTATTATTAAGCAGGCCGCATTTGCGCTCACGAACGACTTAAGTTAGTGTATCAACACGATATGCCATAGATGATTAATATTAACTTAATAGCACGGGGGTACCATATAAGGCTAGCATATTCTAATCTAGAACCGACTAAGGAAACGTTTAAACATTTTAGAGCACTAATATTGTTAAACGATGTAGAGTTACGGACAATAAAGCCCAAAGTTTTAAAGGTGGTACTAAATATTCTGTTAATATGATCGGAAAATAAGATTTTAATATGAAATATTACTCCTAAGTCTTTAATATTAGTGCTGCGTGGCTTTGAATCTAGATTACAATCGAATTAAATTATACGTTTCTTTAAACTGAAAGAGCAAACCTTACAAGTATCAATATTTATACAAAACATGTTTTCTTTATACCACACCTGTACTGTCTTCCAAAGTCCTTGGAATGCTTAACAATCATCATAACAGTTAATGCAACGAAAAAATTTTACATCATCTGCGAAAAAAGGTGATAATATTGCAAAGTTGACGACAAAACATTTATATAAGAAATAAACAGGAATGGTTCCAAGTTAGATCCTTGTGGTAGCCCTGAAGGAGCTATGAAAATATTAGAACGGTATCCATTATATGAAACCTACAACTCACGACGCTCAAGATAAGATTTTTAAGAAGTAGCAAAGAATCATCAAATCCAAATGATTTCAATTTCTGTAATATTATACAGTTATTTTCCTTCTCAAAAGGCTGTCAAATCTGTTTAAGATTTGTTTTATATATTAAATGACTGAAAAATAACGAAACATACTCTAGCTTCCTTGGGTAAAAGTAAGCGAATTTAGATTAAGTTAATTGCTACTTTAAAATTTTTTTTTGCAAAGAAAAGAAAATATATCTCAACATGTATCGTAAGGAAATTAAAATATTGAGACACTTCGAATCTTTCGAATGATAATGATAAAATTATATGTCTAATTAATGATTTTTATTTCGGTACGCCACTTTTTAGGCGACTTGTATCTACAGGGTGTCCGGAATATAAGTGCCGATATTAAAGGGGCTGGTATGACCAAAGCCAACAAAACACACAAAAAAATGTCTAAAACGAATGGTTTTTCTTCAAATATATTTCAAAAATTAAAACACAACTGCAATAAAATGCAAAACTATACTATAAAAGCTACAGCTAAGGTTAAGTAAAAGCCCCTGTAACATATTTGTTTGTATCAGTATTAATGAAGCAAACAATAGAAGTTTTTCAGAAAATTCTTAAAACTGTAACGTATTGTAACATTGCAATCCATCAACTGCTGCTGTTAACCTAAACGTATTTTTGAGTGTACATAAACAAAAATGAAACAATTTAGAATAACCTTAACCAGCTACATGACATGTTAATTTATGACGAATCTTGGCAAAACTCACTGGCAAAGAAACGTTTCAAATTTTATTTTTTGATGTGAAAAGAGCTCTACGAAAACCATTCACAGTAAGTATGTTTAGGTGTATTTGTAAATATTGTGTATAAACACCTGGCATGATATGTGCGCGACGTTGTCATATATTCAAAACATATTTGTTTTCAAAGTTCTATTACTGGTGAGAGAGAAAATTTGTTAAGTCTGATAGATTTTGTTTCTTACAGTTTATCTTACAGCAAAATAAATACACTCATATTGTGGATACCCTGTATATCTTACCCAACAGCAGAATCGTTTAAGTGACATTAAGGGTTGATAAAATTTAGCGTGTAGTATTGTACCAATAGAACGTTTGCTAGTCTTTGACAAACAGCGATGCAAACAAGACCAATTTTACTGGAGCTCTTGTAAGTTGAAGTGATTTGAAGGGCGGTGATATTTACGGAACTTCGAGAAGAACTTCCGTTGCGGTGGGAAGTTCTTTATAAAAAAAATCGCCGAGGTATAAAAATATAACATATAAAAGTCGAATTTTATGTATCGGGCATATATTTACAAGTGAAAAACATATTTTACAGATATAGTAGTAAATATACAGTGTTTCTGAGCGCAAATGTGTCTAGCTTCATCTGGTCGGCTGTAGATCAATTTCCGTTGATTTGTTTTAAAATGCCTTAATCAAAGCAAGCATTAGCAGATACGGTATTAGTGTACGGAGAATGCGAACATAAATAAATATGACTAGTTGTTTATATGTAAATCGTTATCTTTAAAGACAACTGAATGCTGGAGCAGTGCAAAACGTTATTTAAAGACTACGGAGCACTAGTAGAGTGACTCCAATGTATGCAGGCTGTAGGCAAGAAAAAGCGCAACATGTATTAAATAGCGAAATATATTTTACACCTACTCATGGGAGACATGGGTGTCAAATAATATTGTATGAGTGCAGTTATTTCACCACTGTTTTGTACAGGGTGATTATGTTACCATAGGAAATTCGTCGTGGCACTCCATTTTCTTAGAAGCTTAACTTAAGCTTAACTTTTTTTACATGACTGTCGTTCACCGCATCAATCTTTAATTATGTCTATAAGATCAGATGGGTTAAATATCAAGTGACAACAGAAAATCTTACAATTTTTTTTCAGTCTTGCAAATTATGCAAATTTATCATAATATTTATTTCCTATTGAAACTCCCTCTAACAGGTTGTATTTGAAGTGTAACTTAATCCTATTATATGTTCAAGTATTTCATGCTGTTTTTAAAAAATAATTCGAAATATTGGTCACATTGTCATCTATCGTAGCAGTTGTTTTAATTTGACTATCTGTAGTTTCTAGATATTAAAATATATGTGTGAGCTATATTGTCAATATTAAAAAAATACAGGGTCTAGAAGAAATTTTCAAATTGATTTTTTTCAATATTTCAAAAAGTTTTAGAGATTTTTCTTTAAAATTCAGTAAGACTGGTTCTTTTGATGGGCATATCATATCGTAAGCAATATGCAACATACAGGGCGCTGTTTTGCCGATATAATCGGACTCAACTTTTTGTAGGTATTGTAGGTATTTCATTATAATATAAAACCACGAATTATATGTAAATTTAATAAGCCGTTCATTTTCACAATTCAAATAACACATATGTTAAACTATAGCTACACCTAATTCCTTGTCTTTATGAAACTCTGTTAAAATTCATAATTCATTACATAACGCGCAAGAAATAAGATCGTCTTTATTTCTTAACAGTTACAGTATAAGATTTAACCTTGAAATAACGTAAACATTATTATGACCAAAATGGGATACATACTTGGGATGATTAAGAACCCTAAATAATGTGAATGGTAAAAAATAATATCCAACAAAGGCGTTTTTTTTTGTTTATCTAAGTTAGTAAATATTTTGATTCATTCGCAAGTTCATTAATAAACCGCGGTCTGAATTTTAACTCCAACTTGGATATTTTTCAAGGAATTCTAAAAAGAAAACTCATTCAATCAATCAATCAATCATGCTACTGCGCCGTACTTAATGCGCTTTAATGATGTCTAAGCATTTTATAGTCTGTTTATTTCAAAAGAGAGTTCAGCGGCCTAATGGGACCTATCGTTTCACCACTTAAGTGGTACAAATTACTACAACGAGTGCTACAAGAAGGGATTTTAATTTTTGATTAAAAAAATAAAACAATCTTAGTCCATTAAATTAAAAAAAAAATCTGTGTTGGGACGAGGTTAAATCTATCGACATTTATATATTGCTAATATCTAATCAAAGAAAAGTAAAAGTCAGATGTCTGTTAGAATATTTTTCTGTTAAAAGTGGAGTCCTGTAAGGTTTAATGCTTGGTCTTTTGCTGTTTCTTCTCATATACAACTAATCTACACAAAAATTTATAGGAATCCTTTTAATGATTACCAACGTTTACAGGAGAGCATGGTTGCTGTAGAGTGTAGATACTGGTTAAAAATGATCATACCTTCAAACACCAAAATATGTGTAGTTTTGTACTTGGGCAAATACAATCCAAGATTAATCTTATAAAATTAACAATGCATCTTTAGCAAATCTTGGTGTATTGATTTTGAATGCCCTCTCTTGGCTCTCTCTCATATACTTATATGTTACTTGCAACAAGACTAAAAGCAGTTTCAGTTGCGACTGCTACTCCTTATATAAGTAAATTTTCCATACGACGCATCATATAATATGGTTTAGCTGTGTGGTATCCTGGTTTGATACGAGACCAATCTCAAATTGAGTTACTGCAATACGTCACCACTAGACTTCCCTATGACATCCTTCGCCCTTCTTATAAAGAAAGACTGACCAAACAAATCAAACTAATGCCATAAATTGATATGCTTCAATGTGGCGACCTAATTACTATGGATAATCTTCTTATCCAGCAGAATTATAGTACTAGATGTAGGCAGTATTTTTCTTCTTGTTCTCGGGCTAGGCTCTAAAAGGGTAGACCCGCTATCGGTATTGACTTCGGCTTGCCTTGTTGGTATTACTACAACTACGGTCGGGACCATCCTTCCAAACGTTTCGCCGCTCTTCACTGTCAGTATCTTCAGTGGTGACTCCGCAAAATATGATAAGTGATTTGTATTTATTGCGTAACTGGTTCCACATATTACAATAAAATATATGAATGAATGAATGAATGGAAAATTTGGCATGATAATCTTCAATGAATTATTACTCCAAATATAAATAAATACGGTAATTAATACTTCATTTGATGATTTTAAAATACGCTACCAAGTGAATTCCGAAATTATTTGTATATAAAACTTTCAAATAAAGCCTATTTACGATATGGCTTTACCTTGAATCAAATAAAGATATAGGTAGAGCAAATCGGACTGGATATTCGGTGTACACAATCATTTTCAGTAGGTAGCGATACCATTCCGTTTCCGCAATTGAAATAGTCGTTATAAATCATGAGGTTTATGAAATATTCAACAAGTTTTATAGAAATGAGTCCGATAAGAAGAAATGTTCGGTGTACTCTTATTTTTTCATCGTTTAGTTCGATGCGAGGGAAATATATTTTTCATATCCCAGGTTTTCTTTGGTGGGAATATTACTTGTATTTTTTTATATACTTAATTTGATGGAATGTCTAATGTAAAAGCGAATACTCGATATTGTTTCAAGAAAACAGACAAATTTTAAAACTTGATAACATTTTTTCTGCGCCACATTAGAAAAGTATAGCATCACAATTTTTTAAAAGTTAAAGACAACTATACGTTTATATTGAAGAAAAATATTCTCCAGATATTACAGCCCTTTAAAACTTAGTATTGCACATCAAATGATTTGTATCTAATATATAAAATTCTCGTGTCACAATTTTAGACGCCATACTCCTCGGAAACGGCTTGACCCATTTTTATGAAATTTTATATGTATATTCGATAGGTCTGAGAACCGGTTGTAATTTATTTTTCATACCCCTAAGTGATAGGGGTGGTCCACCCCAAACATTTTTTTTTAATTTTTTGGACAAAATTTTTTATTTTTATTTTTTTTATGGTGTGACATTAAAAAATACATACAACCCTTAATTTTCATCCTTCTATCACAAGCCCCTATTTTTTAATAACCATTTTAGTAATTTAATCATTTTTAACCCTGGTCGATAACTGATCGATTATCACTAGATCAGTTATCCCAGGCCAGGCATCTACCGGTGTCACTTCTCACCCAGTAAACAGCACGGAGTAGGGATGAGAACGAAGCCGGTATCCTGTCTCTCTCACAATAAGCCTTCTCTCACTCCCTACACAGTTTTCGACCATTATTATTGTGTATGAATCGAGCGTAATAGTGACGTTTACAATTATTATTTTACCTTCTAAGTGTAATTCTCAAGTAAATTTATTACTAATTTGCTGGGTCATAATTATTTATTTCCTATTTTATCAATAATTAATAAAATTATTCATTTTAAGTGTAGTTCTCATTATTAGTTAATTAAGTGATCTACATAACCTCAAAAGTACGCAACACGTGTCACGAGCTCCCGCCAACAACGGCTATTATTTTACTATATGGCTATTTTTTTGTACAGTGAACAATGCCAACAAGACGTAAAGGGGCTAATTTGGGCCGTCAAACAAGTAAAATTGCAGGCACGCGAAATAATTCAAAAAATGAATGTTTCGTTCACAGTACTCCATTCCTCTTTTAGTCATATACCACATCTCCACACACTTAAAATAAGTTAGTTATTTTTTATTTAACTGCCAAAGTATTCACTAGAAATAATTCATAAGGCAAAACAACATTTGCCGGGTCACCTAGTATCTTTATAGATTTCTGATGATGGAGATAAATATTATCAGGCTTTATATCAAATTAGCAAAATAAAGACTTTTTTCACTTAATTATGGCAAACAATGAGCAATTTTCATAATAATTAAGTGATAAATGTAGTGTACTTAACATTTAGATAATAATTTTAGTGACAACAGCCTACTAAGGATATGAAATCGTATTTTGTATTTTAAAAAAAAAATTTTTTTTGTCAAAAATTAGAGTATTAACTTTTCGTAAGAGACAAAAAATATTTTGAATAAACAAAGCTACCCTAGAATTTTATTTCGTTTTGCACGCCATATTACCATTCTTTTAAAATTCGATCAATTGAAAAAAGTTCACCCTCATCCTCAATGAACACCTTGAACTGTTTTAATTTACTTGAGTCAAAGAAACTCAAAGAAGACCAATAATAAACCTAAATCATGACTAAATTTGTCTATTGCAAGTTAAAGTAATTCAGAGAGAGAGGGAGAGTTTTTTTCGTAATATTTTTCGTCTGTAACTCCGCCTATGTGTAATTTTGTATATTATATCAAAGTGAAATTTTTTCTTCAAACCTTACCACCTGTACCTTCCTTCCCAAAATTATAACTGTTATATAATATTCCTTCAATCAAACATCTGCCTCGAGTATTTCTATTAAACGTACACAATCTTTAGCAGTGCAAAAATATGTATTTCTTACCTGGATTTGGGGATTCCTCAGCCTGTTATTATTGAATTGCATGAAGACTAATGGAGCAAGCTTCTCTAAAACGACGGATCTTAAAACACCTGGAACTGCTGCACCTCGAACTCCTCTGTGGTAAATGTTCAAAGTTACCACGGACAATCCTGATGCAAACGACACCAAACAGATACTTACGCCATAGTACATACCTGAAATAAGTCGTAATGATTTTTTATTGTAATCTTTTTCGTTGAGTTCTTTCAATCTTTTTCCTTGAGTTCCCAGTAAGAGATGGAAAGCTTATTAAAAATTCAAAAACTATATTTTTCACTTCAAGGGAGAAAATATGGATCCTAGTATGAGCAATATTTTTTGTGTGTGTCACTACAAACATTTTTTACTGTATTAGAAAGGTATTTTAAGCTAATATAAATCAAATCTCCTACAATTCCTATCAATGAAGTCATATGATTTATATTTGCTTGAAATACCTTTCCAATACAGTAAAAAATGTTACAAAAGCTAATAATAAGGAATATATGGGTAGATATTGTGGGTGTAATTCTGGTTGGGGCTTTTGTCCACAGAGTAGTTAGTTTCACACAATATTATTAATACCTAAAAGTATATAAAAATCACTACAAACATGTTGAAATAGTATATTGTTATATTAGGATTAAAAGTGTCACTTTTGTGGTGAGCAAATCTTGCATTTGCGGTGCGTAGCGTAGCGTAGCCGAGCGAATGCAAAATTGCAATTTTTTTCTCCAACCGAAATCTCTCATTTAATTATTAATTTGTTCTTTGAGATTATTCAAATCAAATTTGGATAATAAAGCAACGTAGGTAAGTAGGATATATCGATGTGGTCATGGATACTTTGTCAAACATTAGTCGCCATATTACTAATTGAGTTAATTTGTGATTGTTTGTGGTTCACTTCTCTGAAAATTCTGTAAAAATGGACCTTAATGAAGATTTAGGTATACCTGAGGAAATACTGGACTACGAAAGGGATTTCTTTGATTCTTCTCCCAGAGAAATCTCGAGAAATGTATGAATGTGTAAGAAAAAACATACAATTGTATCCAGAAGATATATTGATGATCATAATATTCAATATCGCGGTTAAAGTTGGATATAAAGAAAGGGGATTAATATAAACATGTAGTATTAAAAATTACGTACTTTTCTCAAAAGACAAAATGATTGCTGTTTGAATAGTACACCTTATAATTTATGTTTGATAATGAAGGTAAACGCGTAAATAAAACAAAATTTTTTAAAATCTTCCTTGTAGATCGCCCTAATATTAAGGGTTGGGGTGCATGCCGTTTTGATGAATTAGTCAATTTAATAATTGATAATGTTGAAATTGATTTAAAAAGATGTGAAATCTGCCTTAATTATAAAAATTTCCAACGTCAAAACCATGTTCTTTTACTTAGCTGGGAAACAATTATTTAAGTTTTTTTCGAAAATATTTGCTTTACGTCCACCCGGATTGATAGACGTTGATTATTTCTCAGACATTTTAGTGAAAAGTGTCATCGAATGGTGGTCGGTATTCATAAAATCAGCGGCGTCTTTCAAGAAGTGGCACCATTTTTAAAGCTGGACAACTGGAAAGAGTTTAGTGGACACGGACGAACGTCTATTACCATTTTAGTTGACGGCGATGGTGACTCACTTGTCTTAAAAGACACAGATGATGGAGATCGAGCTCTGCGGCGGAAGGCTACAGTGAAGACTCACTTTGGAATAAAGAAAATATTGTGAAAATTATTCTGAAAGTTGATAGTGGTAATGATAAACCAAAAGCAGTTGTCACAACATCTGAAAATAATATAACTATGAATGAAAACGTGTTGGCCTGCTTTGACAAACACTCCAAGAATAAGGGTAATGGCAGTTTCAGTGGTTTATTTAATTTTAATACTTGTTCGAGCTGTGTATTTAATTATTAGATATCAATGTGGACAACAATTATTTTAAATATTGATGAATAAACTTTTATAAATTAAAACTTGATTAACAAAAAATCAGTTGACAGAAAAATGGTTAAATAACAGCAACGGCTTCAAAATCACTATAAAGTAGAATTGATTAATGAAAATTTAACATTAAATCTATATTTTTTCTGTATACTACAAAAAAGGTGTAAAAAAAGCGATCGAAGCGCTACCATGGACACCTATGGGAATATTATTACCGTGCTGTTGGATTGCGTTTATATAGGCCAAGGATGATTACAGAAGTTTAGAGTTCAATTTTTATTATTATTAATTAAGTGGTTTTCTACTTATCATTAAAAAATCTTTTCCAGTTCATAAACACCCTCAGTACAGTGATACATATTTTTTAAGAATGCGTTTAGTTTTTTTATGCCTTAGATTATTAGAAAAAATATATTTCATGAAACTCTAAGAATTTACAAATACACAAAAATTACATAATATCCTGCATCGATTCTGCTGTTCAAATGTATCTCAACCTTTTAACTTTTGAATGATGATAGTCAATTACCTTTCTTCTCATAAACATTGTTAATGTATGTGATACCTAAAATTTAAATTTTTAAAAATTATAGTTGTATCTACGATTATAAAAGGTTCAACGAAACAAGAGCGTTTCTCTTTTCGCAACTTTTATTTGTACCTCTTACTGTAATCAAAGCTTTCACGATGTGAATCTTCAAGTGAATTAGACTGTATACTTTCGTGATTTTATTTAATGTAAGGCTCACAAATTGTTCTGTCCTCTCTGATCGAAGTTTTCTAAAGTTAAAGCACATTTACGCAATTTTATTAAGAACGTTCGACATTCCATTGTTCTAAATAACAATGGAATTTAATAGAGTGATGGAAGTTGAGTAATTAGGTACAGGAAAAATTAGTTGAGTGACACTACCTTAGAATTGGGAATTCTCAATATTCAATTAAAACAAATTGATTACAAGCAAATAAATAAGCAGAACTATGTAAGTGTATGTTATAATAATATTTACATCTACAGTTTAATTTTCTAAAACTTTCTCTGGACCGCTTCGATATTTGGTATAAGAGAATTATAAGCACTGTACTATTCCTTACTATAAAATCATAAGACCTATATGCTTCAGATACAATAATTTTGATAAGTAAATTGAACTACAGTTTATCATCAAAAAGAATTCTGAGATCGTGGAATGTGTTAAGTCATGATAAAACAGTACCATGGAAACTATAGTCAAACATAATCTTCGACAATTATACAAGTATACGACATTATGTACTGAATATTCATAGGTAGTCTATTTGAATTAGTTCTCAGTTTGTGTCTTATCCTCTTGAAGACGTTCACAATCATCAGGGCTTTCAGTAGTCGAGAATACTTTCAAGTCATCAGCATAAAGAAGGCACTTACACAATCAGTAATGTCGTTGATAAAAATGTTGAATAACAGTGGTCCAAGGACTGGTTCTTTTGGGACTCCTAAAGTGGCTAAGTAGTCGACAGACTTACACCCTCTGAACAAAATATACTGAAGTCTGTTGGTCAAATCAGAATTAAATAATTGTTAAAGGGAATTTGATAAACCAACTGCACATTTTGTCAGTAACATACCATGGTCCAGTCTGCCGAATGCCTTCGAAAAATTATTAAGAATGAATTATATTTGACAAAGGATCAGTTCTTCGTGTGTTTTTAATATTATACTAAATCTGATTATGAGGTAGATACTCAAAAACCTTACTAAAGTTGTGTAAGAGAGATATTGGCTGAAAGTTAATAATATTTTGATTATATACTTTTTATATACCGGACAGGCTTCCAGATTTCAGGAAAAGTATTGTATTGAATACAATGTATTGAAGTAATATCCAGCTATATTTGGTTAAACTATTTCCAACAAAATCATTTGTGTTCATTCAGCTTTTTTTGTCTCAGTTCTGGAGTAATAGTCTACAAACTGTATTTTTAAATTGTTGTAAAATAATTGGAAATGGCTATATAACGTAAATTTGCAACAGTTTTTATACTCTGCCTTCCTTTGACTTTTTGCACTCACGGTGTAAATCATCCGTACACATAGATAGAAAGATATAAAAAAATCACAAAGTACTTACTGATTAATGGAGTTTTTTCCGTGGGCGGCAGCGTCTCTCTAATAGTCATTAGGAAGACTGTCATGGACAGAAGAGCGCTAATTCCAAGTGTTACCTTTTCTCCCGACTCCGATGGAACGTAGAAAACTAATAACGCTGGAAAATACAAACGAATTGATGGTTTATTTCGATAACTGGTAAAAGATTATGACATCAAAATTAAAGTTCATATAATAAATCAGCTTTTTGTAAAAACAAGATCTAGGAGTTTAAAGTTACTTAATTTATATTTCTTTCACTCAACTGTAACTACGATTAGTGATTAGATATTTTTAGGTTCCAACGAAATATCTACCAAAAAGGTCAACTTTATTGCATTAATGCATAAGTTCGTAGTGTGTGTAATTGAAATGAACGTATATGCATTTATTTTTATTAAACAAAATACATGAATGAATCAAGGATATAGGTACATATTCTCTTTCAGTGATAATGATTCTTCCAACCATCTGGCAGTTTTTATATTTCATGCCTGAAGAAACTGGTTTACAAATGGTGAATTTATCAAGCTAGTTTTGAAGCTTGATATTGTTATTAAAGGGATTCCTCGAAGGTTGCTTTGGAGAGTCGAAGACATGGTAATCTTCTACGTATTTTTTCTTGAATTGCCCCTACAAGACGACGTTGGTTTGTCGACAGTAGTGATGGTTAAATTTCTGGGAAGCAAGTAAACGATGCTTTCTTTGATCTACTAAATCCACAACAGCTTACGTAAATGTTCAAAAAGTTGCCTTTTCGTTGCCTAAGCCATTTTATGTTTCTGATGTTGACCCAAAGGTTACAATCTCGAAAATTATCAATGTCACTGATAATGGCGAGCCAGCGAAAATGAAAAACGGCACAAATGGTTCTAGGTTTGATGTCTTAACCCAAGTAATACAAGATATTTTATAGCAGTGGTTAAGAATGTTTCTATAACTAATATCTGGAGAGATAAAGTTGCAAGGTTTAGTCGCATAAACATCTTATTGCCATCTACATAGCAGCTAATAGCGTGAAATAGGTACATTTTTATAAAACATAGTTGCCGCATAAAAATTATATAATTGTGTTTTAAGAGTTCTATATAAAAACAAGTTATGTTTTAGCAATGAGCTTACAGCATTGATACAACAACCTATACGATTCCAATAAAGCATGTCATGATAATGTTTTATAAAAACGTTATACAATTATTCTGCTTTATTTACAAGCCCATCACAAATATAAAGCTAATTTTTTTTAAATTTTACGACATATGTCTATTATAAATATCTTTATATAAGGTATAGCTTGTTGTTTGTTGTTGTTTATACCTATAAACTCAAAAATATCTAATTCAAAGATAGAAGAATAAAGCAGGTTGAAAAGTCATAACGCGCCTGTATAGTACTAAAAAATAAAGATACTATTTTCGTTCACAAAAAAACTAAAATTTAAATACGTGCACATTGCTGCTAAAAATATCCCTAGTTCGAATTTTAAAATTCCATATATTAAAAACTCTTATTTTTAATGAGCGACACAAGTTACTTTCACAAAAATATTCACGTTCAAGTTGTTATTGGAATTTTTTTCAAGATGTACACTGAAAAGCAATAAAACAGTTTGGTCACTTCAGAAGCATTTAAATACTTTAATGTTATGTAAAAACGAAACATAAGATCATTATATTTTGTAGAAAATCGTTTGCTCGTATTAACTACCTCTAAAAAGCAGTTTTGCTTTATTGTCGCCCAAAAATATTTTAGTACATATAAATATATATAATAAAATATTTATGAACCAAATGCTGTAATAATTATACAATTAAACAGCTTTCTGAAACTAAAGTGCTGCATAAATGACGTAAGAACTTTCTTAAAGTATTATTCAAATAACTTATTTATTTTTGCTGTAAGAATCTTCTCAAATACTTCTCTTGAGACAACTACAAAATTGATTTAAAACGCTTTATAGTCAGTCGTGTAGATTGTATACAATAAAATGAACTCCTGAAGCAAAAATACTGTATAAGTGCAGACACAAGAACGTTCTGAAAATAGTTTAAATAATTTCTATAAAACGTGTTTCTTGTTGGGATTATATTATTCTTACAGGTACTTTAAACAATAAAACTGTTAATAAAAAAATCTCAAATGGAATAATAGTACGATGAAATTTCTGTCATGTAACCACTACCTATTTTTATATACATTTTTGGTCTTATAATTTTGTATTATAAGACTAGTGAGCTACTTGGGAACTTCTATTGACCATTATTAAAGTTTTCCTATCGGTTACATGCACTAAGAACCAACACAGAGCAGGTGCATGTAGGTGCCAAAATACTGGAATTTAACCAAACATACCTATATATAAATTTTCACACAGGAAGAGTTACACACCTTCAAAAAGGGGGCAACATATTTCGAAAAAAATTAATATCTCTGATTTACTTTAACTTGGAATAACTAAATTTAGTATGACTATGAGTTCAAGTAAATTGGTACTACACCGCAAGGTGTCCATTGAGGGTGAATCGCCCCTAAAATTATGTCAAACTTTTTTTCCATTGATCGAATTAAAAAAAATGATAATATCCTGCGCAGAATTTAATTTCACTTTTACTCTTGTTAAATTAAAAAAATAAGGTTTTCAAAAAAAACATGCAATAATTAAAACAAGATTGTATTAGTATTTATTAAAGACGGGCTCGAAAGACAGGAACATTCTTCAGTAATATCCGAGAACGACCTAGTGTAGTAAGGATACAAGATGAAGAAAATATTTTGCAAACAATTTGAGACGAACGGCAAATAAGTACTAAACTCTCCTCTCGAGAAACTGTATTATCAAAATTTTCCTACACCGAATAATTAAATGTAATCTACTACATTCATATCACATTCAAAAAGTGCAAGAGCTATTGCGTCAAGATTTGGATCGACGAGTGACTTTTTGCGAGTTTATCTTGCATCAGGATATCAATTTTTACAAGAAAATTCATTTTACTGATGAGGCTTGTTTCATTCGTAGAGGAATTACAAATGTTCATAACATTCATTAATATTTTGCTGTAAACTCATATGCAATATCTCCTAGACATTTTCAACGCGAGTTTAAGATAAATATTTGGGCCGGTATTGGTATTGATCGTTATTTGATTATATAGACCAGTTATTTCGCCAAATCGTTTAAATGGTGAAAGTTATCTGGAATCCTGCAAAATACTCCCTCTGATTTAATCAAAGGTTTACCGTTGCAACTTGGACTAGAGTTTTGGTTTATGCATGATGGGAGACATTTTGAATTATAATTTTCCAAATAAAAAATTAGGACGGGGAAACAATTGTCCTGAATATTGGCCACCACGATAGCCAGACCTCAACAAATGTGATTATTTTCTTTGGGGATCATTGAAATACTTGGTTTATTCCTCGTCAATTGAAATTCGTGAAAATCTGTGAAATTGTATTACGAATAAATGTAACATTATAAGAAACAATCATCATTTATTAGGCTACAGTTTTAATGTTATTATTAGTTCATTTTATTACTGTCAAACTTTAAAGACAAAGCCTACTACTGACTTTGATTTTCTTCTAATAAGCACTATTAAAATCTTGTTATACCTAATTAATGCATTTTGTCTCGAAAACCTTAAAGTGTTTTAAATTTAATTCTGAATGGGATAGTATCATCCTTTTTAAATTCAAGAATAAGTTTGGTATAATTTTAGGAGTGACTTACTCAATGAACATCTTGCAGTGTTTCAATTTAGTTGAACTCATTGTCAAAGAAGACCAATAATAAACGTAAATCATGTACCACATTTGATTATTCCAAGTTAAAGTAATTCAGAGAATTGGTCACTATGAAGGCCTGTAACTTCGCCTATATGCAATCTTGTATATATGTTATGTTTGGTTAAATTTTGTGACCCCATGCAAGAGAGAGGAAAGATACTGCTGAGTTTAGTGGAGAATAAGAACGCAAATAAAATCTGTTTTCTGTAAGAAGTCACATAAAAAATGTTTCCTTGTTTCTAAAAACACACTGTATAACTTTATTATTTACTGACATTTCAGAGATAATGATTATCTTTTATGACATACACTTTTTAACTTGTTAAGCAACTTTTCAAGAAGAATTAAGTGTTTTAGACCATAGTAAAAGCAAATATTTGTCTGAAAGTACATATAATTGAATGATGTGCAACTGTTTAGGGGTCCAATTATTGCTTAGATCACGGTGGAAACTCCTTAACTAAATTATTTGACATGTTGCCGTACACACTCTAGTCATTATGGCTGTCACCCACGATTTGCCGTTCTATCGAATTCGGAGAGGATAATGCAGTTCACATTTTATGTGAAGGAAGACAAGTTTTTTACTGTATTAGAAAGGTATTTTAAGCTAATATAAATCAAATCTCCTACAATTCCTATCAATGAAGTCATATGTATGCTCTCTGATACCAAACATCTAGGTATGCTAATGAACAATTCCACAGACAAAGTTCTATTCAATAATTATCTAAAGAAATTAATCTACCTAAATTTACTAACCTGGTTGAATGAAAACACTCTATAAATATCTAACTTTACTTTTAGCAGTGGGAATTCAACCACAATAGATGAGATCTGACCTATATCTGCATTTTTAGGATTGCTTCTTCAGGTGGCCTCCTTTAAGTTGAGTCAAATATCTAATTATAAAAATTATTATATAAATTAAATTTATTCCACAGTGTAGTTTGTTTCACACAGTATTATTAATACCTAAAAATATAAGAAGACAGTTTTATCAAAACAAACAAAAACAAAGCAAATATACATATACAAGAATTAAGACATTTAATTTCAAGATGACATTCTTCAACTAAAAAATATAATAAATCTATTTTTTTAATATTTTATAACAATTATGATTCCCATTAAATCAATAAATCCCTTGTTAGGTCTCGGTACTCTGGTATTCAAATTATACCCATTTCATATCTTCCTGCTATTAATTATCAAATGGATGTAGCCAAACCGAGAATGCATCATCCTGGAGGAAGGAGACACGAAATTGCATTTCCAAATCTGGTAGATTTATCGGATTAAGTATGAATAATATTCCTTGTTAATTCTTTTTTTATTATCAATAGTTCTGGGTTGAGAAACATATTTTACATATAAAGCAACATCATCTTAAGTAGTATGCAACACAAGTTCAATTAAAAGTTTTTTATTGAAGATAATCGCAATACTTTTGGATATACTATTAAGTGCATAATATACAATAGTAGCCTGCCACTTACTGGAGACGGCAAAAAGCGTTACCTTGCGTGTATTGATATACATTATATTTGTTATTCATTTGTAAATATATTACACACGCAAAATTTCAATAATTTATCGTAAGCTTTGGAAGCGCTACCGTGACTATGCATGGTGTTATTATCGCTGTTTATTTATTTTGGAGGAAATGAATGTGCCCGAAGTAATTATTAGGGAAGCCACCAGCGTAGTTTATTGCCAGAAAAATCGTCTTCAAAGTACGAGCGTGAAATAGAGACTTCATTGGCGGAAAAATGGTGTGATTGGCGTAACAAAAGATGTTAAATTGGTTTACATGAATCAACTTTCTGTTAGATTCAATCCAAATACATTATGGGCAAAATGGTCTATGCTAAAAAGTTGTTTAGAAATCAAGTAAAATATTTCATGATTAATACGGTGTTTTCATAAATTGATATTTAAAAATGGGTAACAAATAATATTTATTTTTAAATAGCATTTAAAACACGAATGCAATACAATCCATAATCACATCACAATCGTATTTGTGAAGTCAGAATTATTTGAATTTAATAAGAAACATATTATATTTACTGCTTATTATTTTCTCATTATTCTACTAGTGAAAAAAAGTTACTTTATTCATATGTGTGGATAAAAGTCCGATTATAAGATAATTGTGGATAAAAGGTTTTTAAAGCCGAATTAGATATTCGGGAAAGATTTACTTCATCGCTTCCGCTCAGCATTTTCTTATAAAAACTATTTTCTCTAAATTTCTTTTCGAAACAATATAACAAAGGTAAAGTACATACAACTGTCTCTAAGCTTACTCTTATGTACACTGTTTTCCACCTCGGTAACTTCTTTATTTTTGTCATAAGGAAAGTTATTCCTATAAAAGTTGTAAAGAACTTAAGAACTTCGAACATTGCAAATGCAACTTCTATATACAATTTATGCTTTTCAAAATGAAAAACGCTTTATATCTATATTTCTTAAAAATTTCTAAATTTTTACCTTCTGACTAAAAATATATTTATGTGGTATGTTTGCCTCAGCAATGTTTTCCAGATAAAACTTTTTAATTCATATTGACGTCTAAATATGAATCAATTGTATTAAAAAATAATAACAGTTGCAGTCAAATACTAATATTAAACAAAAACACAGGGTATTTACCTTCAAATTATCGAAAATTAGTAGTATTTTCCCGACCATGTAAATAATAATTTCAAATTGTAATTCCTGGGAACAATAGGTCAAACAAAAAACCCAACACACAAAAGTTTTCACCAATGTGAAACCTTTCATTCCAAAAAAAATTTCCTCTAACGTTATTTATAAAATTAATTGTAATAATTGTAATGAAACATATATTGGCATAAACAAATGTATATTTGCATAAACGAATGTATAACCACAAATAGAATATATCAACCAAAAATATCAATTCCTCTACTCTGTCTAAACATGCAATAGAAAATAACCATAATTTTGATTTTGATAATGTTAAAATCCTCAATAATGCATGTAATCTACAAAAACGTTCCATTCTCGAAATGATTTTAATTAAAAGAAACACTAATTTCATTAATAATAATACTGATATTGACGGTCTTTCCCATGTATAGTTTGACTTAATTAATAATTAATATCCTTAGTTTTTACACTACCTATATAATTTCATTAAATTGACCGTTCATATTTACTTGTATGCTATTTCCCTTTTGTTTCGATATTTTTTGCATGCGTAAAAAAAATTAGAATTTTTTAACGACATTCCTTTGAATTCGTCGCCTAGCATGTTACATTTTTCTAAAATTAATAATTTCATTCTGCTCAAAACTATGAACAATTTCTACAAATTTATTTGAAAAATGAAAATGAGAATGTTTGCTCTTTACTCATTTGGAACGTATTTCTCAAAATTGTTTGTTTAAATTTCTACAATGTGTTTTTGTTGTAGTATGATTAACATTGTTTCTGAAGATGGGTACAAAAAATGGCTCGAAACGTGCGTAAAACAATATAGTTTTTGAAAATTTGTGTTGGATTTTTTTATTTTACCTATTGTTCTCAGGAGTTATAATTTGAAAAAAAAACTTTAAATTATCATATTTATTCCTCGGGGCTGTATTGAAAGTAATAAGTATATTACATAAGATAAAAACAAAAGGAATTATGAAACTGATATGGTAAATGTAATAGGCTGTACATATAACACATTTTTGATATATTTTAAGTATTACCATTTTCTATTTATTAAAATTTAATAATATGTTGCATCGATATGAAATATAAATCTCATTTATAAAAAGTATTAAACCAAATTGTTATTATGAAATTCATTTAATTATTAAAGATGTTAAATGCAAACAATTTAATGTTAAAACATAATCGATAAAAAATAAACTAAACTTATAATTTCATAAAGAAAATGCAAAAGAAAATAGAATTGAGACGATCATTTTGAGTACGATTACTTTTATTAAATATTAAAAAAAATAAATACGTTTACATAATAGGTCAAATCATTGATTTCATAAACTAAATTTTGGCGTTAGAAACATGTCACAATGAGAACGTAAACAATTGTTCATGATTTCAGTAAAAGCACAGTAGTTAAATGAGGATAATTAAACATATTGAATTTTCACGAGAAATAGTGAAGTTGCTGCATAGTTTGATTTGATTTAATTTATAGAAATAAGGGGAATAATTAAATTATTATTTTGTGTAATCATGAAAAGTTGAAATATAATTCAAATCAAAATTATATCCTAAGGTTTCTAATAGAGACCACAGTCATATAGTTACCAATATATTCAATATTTTATATGCCGTTTGCCAGAGGTTTAAAAAGATAAAACCATTGTCATCGGCGCATTCGCCAAAGTATCGAAACGTATTTTACACTGTAAAAAATGATTACAGTACAAATAGGTGGCAATTTATTTACCATTCATTATTGCTGTAATTTTCTTATAGATTGTAAATTATACAGTGTGGAAGAAAAGTATGGAATAAATTCATAATTTCTAAAACAACGAAGTTTCATGAAATTTCCTCGGACACGTCGATTTTGCTTTTTAAAAAGATTATTTTTTCTACACCAACGCATTTACGACAACACTTTATTCCTTCAACTTTCCGAGAAAAAAAATAATAACCGATCTAATAAAGTCGGCTTGAAAAAAATGTGAATATTCCCATTTGTGTCTGTGATCGGCTGGTTGAGAATAAAATGGATACAGTGAATTCATGGGAAGTATCACAAAATAAGGACTCTTTATTTTTAAAACAATTTAACAATAAGCAACTAATTAATTAATTAATAATTAAATTCTGGTTGCCCCAATCGTATTTGACACCCTAATTTATTATTTTGTTTTATTAGATTGCATGTTAGAATATTACATCTTATGATAGCAAAAACAACAAATTAAATCAAGTCACCTCAGAAACTGTTTCTGGCAGATAAACAAAATCTAATCAGAATTGGCATCTGTCAACTGCAGCGTTTTTTTGACTGGTACAAATCGTTAGTGATTTTTTTTCTCGGAAAGTTGAAGGAATAAAGTGTTGAAATTATACATTTTTGAATTCAGCAAGTTAAGCTCTACAAGAATCCGATGAAAAAATATAGGGGGTTCTATTTAAAAAAATATCACGCGAAAACAAATGAACTTCGGAAATGCGTTGGTATAGAAAAAGGAGTCTTCAAAAAGCAAAATCGACGTGTCCGAGGAAATTTCATGAAACTTTGTTGTTTTAGAAATAATATATTTATTCCATACTTTTCTTCCACACTGTATAATTGCTTATAAAATTACAAAGTAACTTTACTGTCAATTGGTTAACTACATTGTAATAATACATTTTCCACCATAACTACAATGTAATTTTTATTTATTGTACATGGTCCAATTTGGGCACTTAGGTATAAAAGGTTCCTCCTATTTCCCGAAAAGACAGAAAAAAAAATCAGGCAGATGTTTCCGGCTTAATTTTCGAGAAAAGTTGAATTGCGCGAATCACATTTCGATTTATTTAAGAAATACCTACGCGGTGTTTTTCAATTTTGTTTGTTTTCTATGATAACTGTGTATCTTTTCTACTCATGAAAATATTTAGCGGCTTACGCAATATTTTTTTATAACTTCTAGCTGCTTTATAACAAACTTACACATTTTTTAAATGAAACATCATATGTTTTTTAATTTTTTTATTCAACTAGTAAATTTTAAAAAAGTTACTGTAAGGACATCTTATTTATAACACTCGAAATCACCAACAGTGTTTTGACATAAATACATACATTTTCTGAACAGTAATTCCATACTAACAGATAAAAGAATTAACAATTGTTACTTATCTTACGTAACATGACAGGCTTTTCTGCATTCGTTCTATTAAACATTCAATTCATTAAATTAGATTCTATATCATTTGCAGATGTATGTACCAAAATAATACTTATTTCTATTTTAGTCTCCGTATACGTTGACATCTGCAGATTAATTAAATTTATAATTAAAAATTTTTTGTAGCAATCGTGTGAAAAACATTTACAAAATGGTACTTTTCCTAATCGATTATATAAGTTCAGCTCAGTTAGTTAATCCGTAGTTACAGCTATATTATATCCTTAATAAATTAACTGCTTTATTTTGTTTTTTTTTAAGTTAGGAAGACATGTAGGTACAGCTAAGTGGTACGCTAATACATAATATTGTCGACTACACAAATTCTGGTTTCACAGCTCCAACAAAAATTTTATTATGTTTTCTAATAGCATATATTATCACAAATGTTGCAATTTTGAATTAGGGTTTATAATGTTAAGATAAATATAGTAAAATTATGAAAAATAAAATATTAAGGTTTTATGATATTTTTTTATTTAATTTGGTACTTGTACATTTAGGCTATTTTTACAAACAGAACACTTATAAGAAACATATATAACAATGTAAAGCTACATATTGTATATATCAAACAATAAAGTTTCTTATGTATGTAAACATTGTTCTTCAAATATGTATAAAATATAATTCTAACATAGAAAATAATATATTTTTTATATATTATGTAGGATGAACAGAGTTCAGTCTGCAGTTGGTACTTGATTTTTGTAGATACCGAATAAATACCAATGTTCCTTTGCTCCAATAATGTTGTATACAATACATGCCTATTACTCTCTCGTATGGGTTATAAGCAACTCAAGACAAAATTACTGATTGTAATAAAATCGCTCACTAGTCACTATAGATATGATTATTTTGCTTGTCACTTCTCACTAAATTAATTATGTAAGTACCTCGGTCCTAGGTACACGCTGCATTAGTCGAAATAAAGCAAGAAGTAATGAAGGCGTCACCACCTTCTCAACTGTTAGTGGTAGTGCTTTTTAAAATTAGTAATATCTCCACACAAACACTAAGAGTATTTTTATAGTCAATTATATAGTAAATTTGGTATATTTAGTAATTTTACAATGTAAAAATGAAATTCACATTGTTAATTGTGAATGTATTACAATATATTCTATAAATGTACACATTATATTATAATTACATAGGATGTTACGGTATTATTGTATATTGATATTTTTCTTGTAAAATTACAAGTGTCAGTGTAATAACATCATCATTTTTAGAATTATTTTAAAAGAATTATAATGATATTCTTACAAAGTATATTTCTAAAGTTACTGGCGTTTTTCAGTGTAGATTAAAATAATAATTTTATTTGTGCAAATAAATATACCTATTTATAATTGAAATGCCGAACGTATGCTAAATAAAACATTCACTTACCAATTCCGTTTATTAAGATGCAAGGCAGTATCAAGTTGAATACGTAGAACAAAGGCCTCCTCCTTAGCTTAATCGTATACGTGATATCAGGGTAGGGTTCGGGGCAACACGAGTAAAATTCAATGTGTTTTACAGACGAAAAACTTATCAGATCGAATTCGCCGTTGGCCTGGTAGTTGCTGACATCCCCCTCTTCGGTTTGCTTCACTAACTCTACCTGAAAGAAATGGAAAGGTTTATAAGGGCACAATTATCATTATGTTCTGTTTTTGATCCATTTAGTAAAGGAAAATTATTTTCAAGAGATATATATATATATAAAAAAATTGGGGCATAATCAACTTGAGATATTATGTAACATTTATTTTTCTGTTTTTACCTTTCCGGATATGCTTTCATATAAATAATGATTAATTTCTCATTCTAATTCACAGTACATGAGTGGAGGTAAGGGCTACAGAAATATTTGGGCAAAATTCACAACTTTTAATTCAAGTTTTAATCAATTTCGCAAAACAGTACAAATATTATTGCTATTTTAATTATTATGTACTGTTAATAAGTTTGTTTTGAGCTTCTGACAATCTACCATGATGGAATCATTATGGAAATGGTAGAAAATTTCGACCTTATATAATTATTTCGTCTTTTTCTATGAGTATATTCTTTCGATTTCATTGTATATGAAAATTCACATATCGCAATTCATATGTCATGCATAATTCGCAGAGCACCCTTCTACATATTCTAGGCAATTTGATGTCTATTGTTGCTATAACTGGAAATGCCACTGTAACAACTGTAAACATTTTATTTTATATCTTCTATCTCTAGAAACGAAAATCCAGATTTCTGTCAATTTTGGTTTGCAAAATATTTAATGCACGCTTTTTGTGGGATACCCTGTACAGGAAAAGGTAAGTAAGATGACGATAGTAAGCTTATTATTACTTCTTTCGTCTCGTGATTTCATTTATACCTTGTTAAACCAATCGTTACACTTTTAGTTCCAAATAATATTTTTGTTCGTTTAAGGACATCGTATTCTTGAAATAATATTTTCTGCAAATACAAATAATTTTTTAAGAACTGAATATAGAGCAAATAAGATCTTATTTGAATTGTTTTGATATTTTACCTAAACATCAATCTAGATTTCGACCAAATTATAACTGCTCTACATCACTTTTGCAAGTGATAGATGACATTGTTGGGGCCACTGATAATAGTAAATTAACTGCCTTGATTTTATTGGATTATAGCAAAGCCTTTGATAGAATTAATCACCGCCTACTTCTTTCAATATTACATTACATTGGCTTTAACAATGTTTCACTTTGTTTACTTGAAAATTATTTTACTAATAGAACACAGGGTCATTTATACAATAATATTTGTTCTAATTATCAAGTAGTTAACTGTGGAGTTTCACAGGGTCCATTTTAGGTCCTTTGTTTTTTACGATTTATATTTCTCAATTTGAAAAGGTCATATCATATTGCAAATCGCATTTTTATGCTGATGATACCCAGTTGTACTATTCTTTTGCAGAACCTGATGTACAATGAGCTAATAAGAGAATTACTGACGATTTAAATTCCCTTTTAAATATTTCTGACAAATTATGCCTCCCTATTAATCCATCTAAATCCAAAATTATGCTATTTGGCCCACGTTATGCTAGAATTAGACTTATTGACGTTAAACTATCAGGTAATCAATTGGAACCTACAGAAGTTGCTAAAAATCTGGGTCTAACTATCGACCCTTCTTTACTTTTCACTGAACAAGTAGATATGATTATTAAGCGATCTTTTAGTAATTTCAAATTAATATTTGCAAATAGAGAAGTGCTCAGAAGAAAATAGAATTGCCTTGTGCGAAACATTGGTATTGTCGCATTTAACATATTGTGATACGGTTTATTATCCATTTTTGAGAAAATGTGTTTACAAAAAATTCAAAATTCTTGTGTAAGATTAATATGTAATGTTAGTAGGCGTGAGGATATTTCACCAAAAATTGAGGATATTGGTTGGTTAAAAATTGAACAGAGACATATCCTTGACAGTTGCTGTATATTCCATAAAATTATAAGTTTTAAAACGCCACCATATCTTTATGAAAAAATTAGATACAGAACAGATATTCGCAATATAAATATAAGATTTAAAAATTTGTTATCTGTACCTATATATGTAACATCTTTATTTCAAAATTGTTTTAGTTATCAAATTACTAAATATTATAATAAAATACCCCATTTCATGAAAACATATAAATTATGAATTTTTATATCTAAGATAAAAAGCAATTGCTATCCGATAAATATTTTTTAATGTAAACATCATATTCATGCTGCCACTGTCTTACCACTTTTTATTACCATTTTTTAAAAGTATTTTTTTTACCAGTAGAATATCTATTATTCGTAATAATTATTATCGTTGTTATGTGATAAACTATTCTAATTTCAAATAAAATCATTTATTATTATTATTATTAATATAGAGCTTTGTAAATAACAGGCATGTTATATCATGCCAAAACGAATATGTAACTTATGTAAGACAGTGATCTAACCAACAAATTTTTAAGTTCAGAAATCTTTCAAAATACGTATTTTTTTCAATTTAACTGCATGTGAAAATATTGTTATAATATAAATTTATATCAATCTGCATATAAGATTGTTCACTTTTGTTTACAAGTATGTTAAAATAATTGTTAAAATATGAGGTTATAATAGCAAAATGAGGTGTGTCTTACAGACGCTTTTTAACGGCAGCGAGAAATACCGCTTAATATTTTTCAATGTAGATGATAAATTTATCTAGAGCGTGAATTCGACACATTTATATGTTCTATCGTATATTCTTGTAAATGGAATATACAAAATTATTATAATATTTAGAAAATAACTACGAAAACAATTATTTACTACGTTGTCTTTTGGCTTTTATTATCTTTATATTAATCAGATTTTTATTCAAAACACTATTCGCGAAAATTAGTTTTTGATTACATGGAACAATACAAAATATATTTATTAATTATAATTATGAAATTGTCCAATAATTCGTTCAATATTGTAAATGATATCTCATCGTTCAATATTATCCATAATTTGATGTAATAGGGAAATAATTTATAGATTCCGATACATCAAGGCGCCTGTTCTTGAGATGTATTTCAATTTACAAGATAATTATCTCAACATTTGCTCATTTCTAAAGCAGTAGAGTAAGTATACATTAAATGTAACACCATTATTCTAGATATACGAAATAATAACTTCCATTATTCACAATCCTCAGCATTTACATAAATTCTAATACAATGAGAGAAGGTTTTCTTATAAAGAATTACTTTATTTTCTTCATAAAATATTTCTGTTAGGTTATGCAAATTTATATATAGTGGCAATATTACTACGGCTGATAGAAGAAAAATAAGTGGAGTTTACTTAATAAACTTATGTCTTAGAGCCACTCATTTCTGAGATACAGGGCATGCAAGATAATTTAGAGATATCAAATTTTGGAGGAAGATTTGCAAATAATTGTTAAACAATGTAAAAAGTTTCAACATAATTTCTCAACATTTTAAAAATATTTTTATTTACCATCATCATTATTAGGCCACTGTGAAATATGTGGTTACACAGGGTGTTCCATGAGTAAGTGCACAACTCTACAGAAAGATTTATTATGTAAAAATTTGCAAAAAATTTGTTTATTGTCTTACAAATTACTTGCTTACAAATTCACGATGATAATTCATCATTCGAGTTACCAGTAGCGCATATATAGAATAGATGGGATTTAGTGTACTTATAATGTAATGGAAAATAGTAAATTATTTCTGGAAACTCCCAAATATATAAATTGAGTACAAAATATAGAATATTCTTCATACTTTCTAAAATATCACTTGTTTGTTGTAACAAATATATTTGAAGAATTTTTGTCAAATGACGCTTTTTATTTCATTAGCTTCATTGTCATAACTTGACAATGAATCATGAAAAAATTTGAAGCATATTATACAGGGTGTCCCGAAATTAATGGGATACAGAGCAAGAGTAGATTCCGTACATCAAAATAGTGCGATTAAGCCAAACTTACTTTGGTTCATCTGTGGCTAAAAAAGTTACAAGGCGTTAAAGTTCATATTTTGAATTCGAAATTCTTAAAATTCTTAGAAAGTTTTCACAGGATTCTTTTGAAAATTTGGATTAAGGGGTTTTCTGCAACAAGAAAGCCGAATCGGTACTTAATTTTGCTGTAGACGCTAGAGGGCGCTACGAAATGTACTTTTGGTTGATAAAAACTGGTTATAACTCTTTTTTCATGTGTGTGTACGAAAGTTTTAATAGAAAAATATTGTTCTCGTATCTATTTTTCACAAATAAGGTATACTTGTTTTATGTCGATAAATTTAACAGTTTTCGATTTATTTCTTGTTTTTCTACTGGATGCAAAAAAATAAAATAAAATAAAATAAAAGTTTGTAGTTACTTACGTAAAAAATAAAGATTATTTTTAATAAAAATTTAATTACATTCTGCTGCTGCCATTAATGAACTAGTTTTGTAATTTTATAGTAACGTGCATAATTTGGATATATTTTATTGCTATAGTTATTTATATTTATGTTGAAATTTAAAATAGTGATGGCAGCCCCCGATGGATTTTCTTTGGTCTTTTATTAAGTTCATAGGGAGTTGAATATGTTGTTGCCATATCTACATATTCAAGAACCAAATATGTACACTGGGAAGTGCTATGAAAATTGATAACTTTTTTGTTCATATGTCTGTGTTAAATAAACTGAATTTTCTCTTTTTTGAGGCACTGTTGATACCTTTTCAACTACTGTAGTAATAGAAATAAAGCAACGAC